>OX344723.1:114013996-115438868 GCA_947034835.1 Ballota nigra | reverse complement strand
TTCTTTATATCATTCAAAACCTAAAATTTAAGTTTTTATATTTAGGCCTGAATAAGTTGAAATCTTAGAAAAAAAAAAAAAAGATGAAATACACGTGCATTATTTTCTGGTATGGCTGTGAGTTGTGGTTACAGCCTGGTCATAGAACATTCTATATGTCCAACAAAATTCTTCAAAGGTGTAGTTCAGTCCAGCAAATCCTATGGCTGTACTGCTCATTATGGGGCGACGGTAAATGCATACTAGGTCAGGTATTTTGGCTTCTTTTCAGCTTCAGTGTCACCCTGATCTTGCCTTTTTATCTAAAGCACTTTAAGTTGCCCTTTAGTCTTGATTGGAATTTTCAAGAATTCCTCGAAGACCACATGTGAGTTCTCCCCTCTGTGTTGCATTTTATTAGCATCTCTTGTTTGCCTCTTTCTGTTTTGCTTTTTCTTTCCATAATAATGTATGTTTATTAACTTTCCAATGTTCAGTCCATTTTGTTGTTTAGATATTGAGTGAGTGAAAAGTAAAACCGTAGTTCATATTTAATGTGGTTTATGACTGTGAGCTCACTATTTCCATATTGGGATTGGTCCACAAGCTATGAAAAAATCAGCATCTATGTTAATTGGTCAGACCAGACCTTGAGTCCTTAACATAGATGCTAAATCAGCATCTATGTTAATTGGTCAGACCAGACCTCGAGTCCTTAATATTGGAGGTGCTGTGACATCTAACACTTGAATAACAGCCTATAACTTTGCATAAACTTCATTTGGATCCAAATCACATCAAAGGACATATAGCAGCCTATAACTTTGCACTAACTATTTATGTAGTACTATTTTTCCATCCAATATGGGTTTATCTTTCGGTCTCTTGGGCTTCGGTTTCCTGAGAATCCGCAGCATAAAAAAAAAATGCTCATCACAGCTTGGATTATAGAAATGACTTCTGATACTCCCATCAGAAGCAACACGGTCTAACGTCCATGTGCCTGACACACCATCTATTTCCCCCAATTTTGGGTTGCCCTTGTTATTACCATTTTGGCATCCATCTACTTTTAACTCAGTTGGGAATATATAACCTGCAAAGTACTCGATGCAACTTACGTTTTAGCTCAAACTAGCCCCTAAAAATCACGTTTTTAGCCAATTCACATGCTCGGGTAATTTTTTTTCCCCACGTCCCCATGCAAAGTGGGACTAGTTTCTGGAACCTCACTTTGTAGCATGGTAAATTTTTTTTATACCTTCTGTGATTTGTTAATTCACACTGCAATCAAATATATCATTGTGCTACTGCTGACATTTCTCCACGTCTATATTTGTTGGGTTAGATTTTAATTTTAAAGATGAATTGTGGAACCATATTTTGATTTATAAAAAATGAATTACAAGCTTGGGTCAGAACTTAATTTGTTGGAGCATTTGAACCTCACTTGGAAATAGAGTGATTTCAGTTTTGTAGCTTGTCTAAGGAGCTTAGTAGCAATTAATCTCCAGCACCGACTCATAGATACTGGTAGTTGTTGCTGTATCCTGTCTCAGTCTGATTTGAGTATTTAGTGACACATGAAAATTGCTGTTCCATAATTGCTTTTCTGCCCTGGAAAAGAGGCTTTAAGATCACTTGTTGCAGCCTCTTAGGTGGTTCTTGGTTTATAAATTTCTTTAATGGGAATGAGAATATATATATGGTAATTATTGTAGTTAAATGAGAATAAAAGATGATCCTCATATAAAAGATGATCCTCAACATGGTTTTCTCTCCTAAATAAGGTAATGATTACTCTATTTTATTGTCTTTCTCTCATATAATTATCCTCCTCAACCATTCCCCTATTCTACAACCAACAACCATTTTTTTTTTTGTCTACTTTTTCCAAAATTAGAGCACAACACTAGTGATGTAACCACTATGGAGACTGCTAGGAATATAAGATAGGGAACCCTAACTTAACCCAAAACCATGGTCAAATGTTAAGGATTGACTCCCACATATATACCCTTCCACACTTTCATGTGGAACCGATGTGAGATCGTAACAATCGACCCCCCTTCAAGCCGGATGTCCACGAACGACACACTCCGGGTGGCAACCCATATGCCAAGGCCCACTTCACGGGTGGCAACCCCCCTTGGGCCCACATCCGTGGTGGCAACCCCTGGGCCCACCATCGGGTAGCCCCATTCCGCAGCCCGCCCGAACATTTCCCACAGACGGCGCCAATTGTTAGGAATATAAGATAGGGAACCCTAACTTAACCCAAAACCATGGTCAAAGGTTAAGGATTGACTCCCACTTATATACCCTTCCACACTTTCATGTGGAACCAATGTTGGATCGCAACAGAGACAATCATGCATCTAGCATTCCGAGAACAGAGAGGGAATATTTTCCATTCCCATTCCCATTCCTATTGAAACAAGCGCACCTTTAATTAATTTTTATCTAATTTGCATGCCATTGACTTCGTTCACATTTTACAGCTCCATACACCCTAAAACTTTTATGCATTACCCTCATCTACTCAATTCTAGAGTAGAAAATGAGACCGCCAGATTAAGAGAGATACTATATACTTCATGTATAAAATAGTATCAGTACATTAAAATCATATACAAGGAGTAAGAGATAATTGAATTCTCATATATTATCCAAACGCTAATCGAACTCTATTGACTTTGACAATTGAATTATCTTACGCTGGGGAGCAAGTTACTGCTCTTGCCAGGATTTGGATTCTCTGTTTGATGATGTTCATTGTTTCGAATTAACATGTTATTTTTCCTGCGTGAATGTTGAGGTGTAACCACTTGCATTCTTTTGCAGAAAACTGCCAAAAATGGTCTGCATATTCTTCTTGGAGGCGTCTGTGCATTGACTATTGTAGTTTTCTTCCGATTTGTAAGTTCAGAGTTACTTGCTTTATGATAATAGTAAGAATTAGTTGTGCTTATTATATAAAAATTTACAGATGTTGTGGTTACTAAATGTGGAGAATTTAGGAGTATCATAGGACGCTTTTTGAAGTGCAATGAAAAACTCTTTTCAACCGAACATTAGATATTTATAAACGTAACATGTGCTATAGCTTCTCTAGCCTGCTCTTGCAAACTTGTTCTGGTGGCAGTGGCAATTAGTCTCAAACGCTATAATTTATCTCTGAAAGCGTGCAAATATTGACCTGTCAAATCAAAATATATAAAATGGGGGTGGTGGTGAGGGTGGAGAATGTAATAAATCCTAGTAGTTAAATTAATAAATCATGGTAATAACATTTCATTCAATTAAAACTAAGTTATAGAGTGAATTTTTTCAAAAGAAATGACAACTATTCATAATGTAATAACATAACCAAATAAAAGTAACTGTTAAAAGCAAACTCTCAATTTAACTAGACATTTGATTAGGATAAATTAATACTCCCTCCGATTCGATTTTGATTTCCACTTTCAAAGTGGCACGAGTTTTAATAAAGGAGTTGTTTATTAGTATTTGTGGGTATAAAATAGATTTTTAAAAGGGATAAGAGTTGTTTATTAGTATTTGTGGGTATAAAGTTGATAAAGTAGTGACATAAGTGTAAATAAATGATGTTAAGGGGTAAGTTAAAAGGGGTAGTGTTTGCTTTTTGCTATTTTGGGTAAGTGGAAAAAAAAAAAAAAAACCTTCCTTTTATGGTAATACGGATAATAAAAAATGAATCGGAGGGAGTATCTTTTTTGCTTTCTTGGCTACGCATCCTTCCAACCATACCCCATTAGCTTCTCGGCTTGGAAAGGGGAAGTACGTTGGGTTAGCAACACAATTCAGTGAGGACAGTTTGTCAATTCTAAGTACAAAATGTAAGTCATCATATCAAACATGTAAAATAGAGTTTCTAGATATTGACCAACATTAAAATTTTAGCAGTGTGTTGTGATTCCCAGGCTAATATAAAGCGTCAAACATAGAACATTGCACATAGAAATCAAATTCCATATATGCATCTAATTATAAATATAGGAAGTCATCAAGCCGCAAAGTTGCTTTTTCCTTTGGATTTTTTTTTGGGTTGTGCTATCTGGTTGGCTTTTGGCAATTGCTTTCATCTTCATTTGATCATAACGAGTTTGCAAATTTGGCTCTTTTGAGTAGGGAATTATTTTCGTTGGATCTTTAAGCTGATAAACGTATTCCCTGCATATGCAGTTTGTTCTGACCAGAATCAAGTACGGGCCTGCTCGATACTGGGCTATCTTGTTCGTA
The DNA here is from genome assembly GCA_947034835.1 of Ballota nigra. NCBI lineage: Eukaryota > Viridiplantae > Streptophyta > Magnoliopsida > Lamiales > Lamiaceae > Ballota > Ballota nigra. The sequence goes on along the minus strand of OX344723.1, from coordinate 115,434,626 downwards.
TTCTGGTTTCTTGTATTCGGGATATGGGCATCAAGAACACATGGGTCTCACGCAACATGACAGCTGTTTTCCGTCTTGATATTCGTCGTTTAAGGTCTCCATAAGTTTTATACTCGATTCATGTAATTAGTCAGTGTATCTGTGTATGTTCTGGTTATGTTGATATTTCCCCATAAGTTTTATACTCAGATTCATGTAATTAGTGAGTGTATGTTCTGGTTATGTTGATTATTTTCGTCGTGAAGGATGTTATCGTATAATTGAAACCCCTGTTTCGTTCCGCTTTCAAAGAAAGATTCCTTTTTAATCGACTTGGATACAAATATTCGTTCCAAGTCATCTTTAGCAGGCTCTTAAAATTAAGATTCTTATTTTTTTCACTTTCAAGGATATAGAGAAGAAAGAGGTAAACATTTTGCTTTTTATTTTGTCAAATATATAAATATATTCACACATATTGTAACAATCTGAAGAAGGAAAGGCTGCAAGTCCAGCCGCATGCAATCAGTACAATGATTTTTTTTTTTTCAGAGGAATTATTGCAATTACAATGATATTTCAAAGATTGAAATCACAATAAAAATGATATTCAACAGATGGAAATTGTAAAGTTCAATAATGCCCATAAAGAAGGTCCAAAGCTGGAGCTGGTTAAGGCTAAATGAATCGGCGTAAAGCCATTACAGATTTAAAAAAATGTGTGTATATAGAGAGACAGAGAGATGAATAATGATGAGTATATACTTGAGAGTTTGAGTACAAGGTTCTTCTGTGTGTTAATAAACTTAACAAGAAGCCGTTAGTGTATCACCAAAATAAGAATAAAACTTATTACTTCAAATTCTAAATGAGCATACAGCAAAAGCATCAACTGAAGATGCCAAACATATCATGAAGGGATGTTTGGAACTGAAAAATCTTGGTTTGAATGAAAATTTAAATTCTAGATTCAAATCCATCACTTTCGTAGCACTTGAGTCACTCTGAGAGAGCGTCGTCGATACATAACGAAGCATTATCGTTTAGTTATCACGAGGCACGTAGCAGCTTGGATAATGAATCAAAACTTAGTAGATCACCATACAAGCAACAATCAAGAATAACAAATTAAACCACTATAGAAACAAATAGAGAACAGAAACTAAGTGACAACATAATCAGAAGATGATAGAAAAGTGCTTACTTGATTAACTAGGCAAGGTAGAAGATATCATCAGTCATCAGAAGAATGTAATGCAGATTGAGATCCCTTTAATGAGCAGTCTCAATTGCATCTATCATAACAGATGCAAGAAAGATATAAAAACGAGAAATAAAGATCACATATTTACGTGGTGCACCAACATTGTGTAAGCTAAATCCATGTGCAGAAGAGAAGAATCCGTATTATCATGATGATCAGAGCAGCTATAGATTACAGAATAGATATTTATAATAATAATCTGAGTTCAAATATAACATACACCACCCCCACTAGCTCGCAATCATCTTTAGACCACTTTTAACGGTGACAATGTTGATAGGGTCATAGGATAAAGACAAAAAATAATAATAATAAAATAATGAATGCATGAAGGAGTGGCACGCCCCAGTGGCTTTGCTGCAACCGAATGACAACAATCTTGCCATTGCCCATAATTGCCACATGTCCTCCTTTGATTGGGTGTGTTAAATTTTTTTTGGATATAATTAGATTTTGCAGATATTGAAGATAATGTGTATTAAAAAAAATATTAAAATTCGTAAAATAAATTTCTCTACAAACAGAGTCCAATATCCAAATATTTTGAAACACAAACAAATTTTCTCTCTTTCTCTTGTAATATTTCTAGTTTAATTTCTATCATTTGATCTATTATGGATCCAAATAATCCCAACTTTTTTTCAAACTCTCAAAATTACACATTCTCTCAAGAGTATCCAAACTTTGGATCTTATAGCTCTTCTTTTTCAAATTCTGAAGAATTTTCAAACACACAATATTATCAAAATTCTCAATTTTCTCCGGATCTTAATCAAGTTCCTATCTCCGAACAAGTCCCAACATCACAAAATATCTCCCGAAATTTGTTCCAAGAAGCTCCATCGAGAGGCAAAAATAAAAAAGGGGCAAGTGTTCCTTGGTGTGTGAAAGAAGATATAGCTCTAATGGCATCTTGGTGTTACGTTAGCACCAATAGTATACGTGGTAAAGATCGGAAGGCTGATTCGTTGTGGAAACAAGTGCAGAATATGTATCAGAAATCTCAACAAGAAAATCCAAAAGAGATAAATGAAAGAAACATAGAGTCAATGAAAGGTCGTTGGAAACGACTAAGCGAAAGTGCAAACAAGTGGGTTGCTGCTTGCAAGGAAGCAAATCGTCGAAAAAGGAGCGGAATGAGCCAGAACGATATTGAGAAAGAAGCTCATGCAATTTATGAAGCTTGGATTGGCAACAAGTTTCAGGATTTTATTGTATTTAATGAGGTTATGTGTAAAAATCCCAAATGGGAAATTAAACTAGATCATGATTCAACGCCCGTATTTGATGAAAATGAACAGGTTAATGCAGAAAGTGGTGGCAGCTCAAAGAGATCAAAGACCAGTGAAGATGGAGAATATTCCATCCCGACTAACCCAGAAAATCCAGGCAGTGGATGTTCAACTATTCCACGTCCGATGGGTAGAGAACAAGCAAAAAGAAAAGGAAAAAATAAGGCATCACAACCTAATGTAGTTGCTGAAGAGCTTCGTGCAATGAGACTCGTTAGAGAAAAAGAATTTGAAGCGATGAATAATCTGGAAAGAGAGAAAATGGAATTCGAGATTATGATGTCGAATCGCAAAATGTTGATGGCACTGATGGCGAAAGAACACTTAACCCCTGAAGATGAAGAGATGAAACGTTATTTGATGGGAGTTGTGTTTAAACAGTGAATGTTTTTTTATTTTCATATAACTTCAGTTTATGTTTTGTAAGACTTTTAGTTTGTGTGTGTGTTTATTTTTTGTATTGTCTTGTAGGCCTTTTAATTTGTGTGTCTAATTTTTAGTACTGCCTTGTAAGCCTTTTTATTTGTGTGTTTGATCAACGACTATTTTAGCGACAATCCGACGTATGCTCCTGAGATCTTCCGACGAAGGTTTCGCATGCGAAAATCAGTATTCCTACGTATAGTGGAGGCCATTACTGCGAATGATGAATATTTTCAACAAAGACCTGATGCTACAGGTAGACGAGGTCTTTCACCATTGCAAAAATGTACTGGAGCTATGAGGGTGTTGGCGTATGGGACAACATCTGATGCTGTCGATGAATACTTGCGAATGAGTGCAGCCGTGACCAGACAAGCTCTCATAAATTTTGTAGAAGGGGTTATTTCTTGCTTTGGAAACGAGTATCTTAGAAGGCCTAATGAGCACGATTTGGCCAGACTGCTCCATGTAGGGGATCAACGTGGATTCCCGGGCATGATAGGCAGTATTGACTGCATGCATTGGGAATGGAAAAATTGTCCAACAGCTTGGGCTGGACAATATGCAGGGAGGAGTGGAAAAACAACAATCATTTTGGAAGCTGTTGCATCATATGATCTATGGATATGACATGCTTTCTTTAGAACACCAGGTACGTGCAATGATATTAATGTACTCCATCGATCTCCGGTTTTTAGCGATGTCTTGGAAGGTCGAGCACCAACTGTTAGTTACATCGTAAATGGCCGCAAAAATAATATGGCCTATTATCTTACTGATGGCATATATCCTTCATGGGCTGCATTTGTCAAGTCAATTACTTCTCCACAACTTCGAAAACATAAGTTATTCGCTCAACACCAAGAGGCTGCGCGAAAAGATGTAGAATGAGCATTTGGAGTTCTACAAGCTCGTTTTGCATTTATTCGACGCCCATGTCTTATTTGGGATAAGTCTTTGATGGGAAAAATAATGATGGCTTGTAGCATCATGCACAATATGATAGTAGAAGATGAACGAGACACATACCAAAATTACTATGATCCCACATAATTCTTAGTGGACAATCCCACAAATGATGATCAACGTTTTCAATACTCTACCGACCGCATTGCAAGCTTATCCACTTATATGACTAATAGGGAACTTCTTCGCAATAGAGAAGCTCATATTGCTCTTAAGAACGACTTAATTGAGCATATATGACAAAAATTTGGCAATAAAGACTAAATATGTTATTAGCATTGTTTGTGTTTGTAATTTAATATTTCATGCATTTCTATGTAGTTTGTTTATTTCCAATTTCGTATTTTCAAATCTTGTAATTTTAAATTTGTTATTGAATTAGTAATTTATTTTAAGTGTATGGTAATTTTTTTCTATATGTTTAAGAATTTAGAATATCAAATAATTTTTATATACTCTTTTACACATTAAAATATAATAAAAATTGATTATTCATAATATATATTTAAAAATAATAGATAAAAAAATAATTATTGTAGGTTGAGTTGGTGTCATTGATAAAGTGTAAAAAAAATTAAAATTAAGTTAAATTGAAATTGTATATGTGGATGAGTGAGAAATGAATATTATATTAAAAATGTGGGTTGTAGTTGTGTCATTGATAAAGATGGCCTTAGTAGGTTCTTAAAATTTAGGTTATTATTTTGTCAAGGGTTAATTCAGGAATTGATCGTACCTATTGGATTTCGAACCTGAGACCTATAGAGCATCACACTCCTGAATCTCAAGCTCTCGCCACTAGGCCAACCCCTGCTGGTTAAATGCTCCATCTTTTATAATTGTTACAATTTGGTACTTGTTTTTAAATTAGAGTGTATAAAGTGAAATTGATTCATACATAATTCACTGAAGAATATTAGTTGATTTCCACTGAAAAGTATTCGTCTATTTTTATTATACAACTAATAATCTTTAATAAAAATAACTAATACTACTTTTTATTGAAAACAACTACTAACACTCTTTATATAAATTATTTTCACTCTATACTCTATCCTTGAGTTAGGACATGATTCTTTTTAGTCACGCTTTTTTCTTTTGCCCTCCTTGATACAATTCCAGTCATGTAGAGAGATCTCTTCATTAAAAAAACAAACTTTTGTTGAAAAATCGCAACAATTTTAAAAGCTGTATTTTTTCTGATAAAAATTGTGCCATAATTGAGATTAGATCAAAAGATCATTTGCTCTAGAATTTACCCTCTTGTCAATCTTAAGAATTCCATGTCTTTTCTTTATTTGTCATTTGTTCTGGGTACGGAGAAATTCAGTTGAGAAAAAAGGAGATCGCACAGTTTGCTCTAAAAAAAAAAAAAAAATCCGAAGGAAAGGCTGTAAGTCCACCCGCATGCAATTAGTACAATAATTTCTTTCAGAGCAATTATTACATTACAATAATATTTCAAAGATTGAAATCACAATAAAACCCATATTCAAAAGGTGGAAATTGTAAAGTTTGATAATAATGAACATAAAGCTGGAAATGGTAAAGGCTAAATGAATCGGTGTAAAGCCATTATGGATCAAAAAAGAGTGAGGGAGAGGAGACGAATGATATCAACAGCTTCTGATTTAGTGGCAACCTCGGACCGAGCTTTTCAAACTACTCGACTCCAAGTTATCGACACAATTACACCTACTAGCGATGACCTATTCTGGGCTATACACGAAACCTATTTACAATTGACACGATTACGCATGTTCCTCCACAGGATGTGTCTACATTGATAACTCCATTGTCGTGAAATACTGCAAGGTCCCTTCACAATGATAAAGAGAAGCCGTTAGCGTATCTCTGAAATGATAGATAACCCCAATAAAATTCATTAATTCAATTCTAAATGAGCATACACCAAAAGCATCAACCAGATCATGTTAAACTATGGTGTATGAACAAAACATAAGAGATGTTTGGGTACTGAAAAATCTTGGTTTAAATGTTAATTCAAATTCTAGATGCTTAGCACTTTAGTCAGTAATATGATTTATCAGCCATACAAAAATACGCAAGAATCTCAATTAAGCACCCACTTCTCTGAAATAATCACATTGATCATCAAACAAAAGAAAACTTAGCACCCTTTAAAGTCTCTATTTGCAATCAATATCACTTCCACCATACCAACAACTATCAAGAATAACAAATCAATCCACTATCGGAACAAATAGAGAACAGAAACTAAGCTATGCTACAACATAATCGGGAGATGATAGAAAGTGCTTACTGGATCAACTAGGCAAAGGTAGAAGATATCATCAGTCATCAGAAGAATGTACTGCAGATTGAGATCCCTTTAATGCGTAGTCTCAATTGCATCTATCATAACAGATTCTAGAAAGATATAAAAACGAGAAATAAGGATCACATATTTACGTGGTGCACCAACATTGTGCAAGCTAAGTCCATGTGCAGAAGAGAAGAACCCGTATTATTATGATGATCAGAGCAGCTATAGATTACAGAATAGTTATTTATAATTCCTATAACAGATTGGGCCTAAAAATAGGCATAAAACCCAATCTAAGCTCAAATATAACATACACCGGCATCAAAAACACGATCCCCGGATTATCAAGAAAATGCTAAACCTAATAGATGAATAACAAATCAAACCACTAAAGAAACAAATAGAGAACAGAAACAATAAGTTTAACTAGGCAAGATAAAAGATTTCATCAGTCATCAGAAGAATATACTGCAGAATCCTCAAAGGCACATTTCTAAAATCCAAAGGAGGCAATCTCAGCTCCCTAACTCTACTCATCTCTCTCAAATCTCCATTCTTATCTGTAAATTGCTTGCAATTACTTACTCTACACACATCCATTTTCCTATACAAATAAATCCCCCTTTCAACACAATCTTGTGATTCTTTATCACCACCACAATTAGTCTTGAAAAGGGCCCACCCCCTCCCAAGCAAAGCCCTAGAAAACCCATCCATGGACCCAATTCTCTCCCCAGTCCCCACACAGAACAGGGCAAGCAAACTACAATGCCAATTATTATTACTCAACGCCTCAATTCTCTCAATCGGGGCCCAATTATTCTTCACAAAAGCCAGCTTGAAATACCCCTTGGATAAATTGGCAAAGAGGCGGAGGTGGGACATCGACGCCGTCGCGAAAGAGGGGAACGGCAGCGGAACGGTGTCGTTCCACGACGATGATGATGACGTGGATGACGACGATGATGATGATGGGCATGACGATGGGGGCGATGGCCATGAGAAGATGATGTGGGATAGAGATGGGTTAGGGCTAAGATCCATCCCAATAGCTCGGGCAATCGAGGCCAATCTGTATGAATCCTTCACCAATTCTTGGGTGGGCACGAAGAGCATTAATGGGAATCTGTTTCTTGATGGAATGGGGTTATTATCGTCAATTTCTTGGAGATTGTTGTCGTGGGGGATGTGGAGAAAGAGTGGGTTGTTTGTGACGTCATCGCCGGAAACCAGAGAGCGGACCAACTTTAGTGGGAGCATATCTGATTTTTTTCAGAGAGAGAAAGGGGACAATAAGCAAAGTCAGATACTGAGGGAGATGTGAAATGTTGGTTATCTTTTATTAGGAAATGCGACTTTGGGGAAATGCAACTTTTGTTTAAAGATGGGAAAGGGAAAAGCGCGGGATTGGTTTTAGCGACTTTACTTGATTGCGGAATTTTTACAACGGTAAGTTGAGGTAGTTTATAACTAACGCAACGGTAAGTTGAGGTAGTTCACTCATGGATTTTTTCATTTTGGGACCACTGAATTAATTAATATTTTTTGGAAAACAGGACCACCGAATTTTATATATGTCTAAATTAGTATATTCTTGCTATTATTTAATTGGAATAACATTGGACAAATTCTAATATGCACTCAAGTGCATGTTATACACTTGAATTTTAAATTCAATTTTGATTTTTTTAAATACACACAAATACATCAAATTGTGTACTTTTTAATTGTTGGGGTATTACTGACTGCTTCTTTGAGTATCACTGATTAACTTTTGAGGTATTGTTAATTTCTATTTAAAGTATTTTTTTAAAATTAAAGTGCATACTATACACTTAAATGCACAGTAACTACTCATAACATTGATTCTAACATAAAATTGAACCTTTGAGCATCAATCAAACACAACAACTTTGCGATATCGTAATTCTTTAATTACTCATTCAATGTAAAATATATAAAACACATGCCTCCTAGCAAGAAAAGAAGAAAACAGTAATTACATCTGCATACACTCTAGTCATACGAAAAAAAAAAAAATACCCATATATCTATCGATATTTGTTTAAAATTAAACACATGCATCTAATTAATTATGTTAGCAATTACTTTTCCGGAAAAAAAAAATATTATGTAGCAATAAATATGTCATGTCCTCTTGATTTTTGAAAAGTTTCACAAAAAATAAACACATCACCCTTTAATACTATATAGTTGAGGTAGACTATATATGAATTAATAATAGAATACGTCGGATCAAGTACAAGAATTATGATACAGGGCACCCTAAGAAAATTTGGATTTTTGTTCAGGATAACGATAAAGTTTTAAGCTGACTGTCACATGCCTATCACAACCCTCCTCCATTTTCCTGATTTGGGAAAAAAAGGTGATAACTTCATGGTAGGAATGGTAACAGACCAGGATATAGCAATCCGTTTTAAATATATATATATTTTTTGTAGTAAAAATAATATATAATATAATTTTAAATATATAACAAATAAATTAACATCTTATCATAAAAAAAATTAACAAATGATAATAGAACCATATTAATAAATTTATTTTCACAATTTAAGATTTTCACATCAATATGAATTTTTAATTTGAATATCATATTTTATTTTATATACTTTATAAATTTGAAATATTGTTATTTATATTATATTTATTAATAAATATAAAACTTATAGGAGTATATTATATATTTATATATTATTACTCGATAAAAAAAGAAAAAATATATTGTGAATCAGTTTTACCATAAAATTAATTTGTTTGTATGTTGTGTATTATTGAATATATAATAGTAGTTGTTTATTAAAATATATTAGTTTTATAATATTACATATATTAAAAACAACTAATACCATGTTGAGTGAAACTTATTTAGAAGATACTTATCCAAGAAAAAATGGTAATAATAATTTCATAATCAGTTATTATCATCTATGCACTTAAAATATAGGAATATTTACAACACCCAATAACTAGCTTTTCACAAACAAGATCTAAATCATATTCTTGATAACTAAAACGAAATCAAGAATTAATAATTTGGTGAATATATACGTACACATATGTGTGTAATAAGTAACTATGATGTGGTTGAGGGCTGAATCCTAAAAGCCCTTTGTTTGTTGGTGTTTCTCCTCATCCACTCTTCAAAAGCCTTTGCATCATATGGAATCCTCAAAATGCCCTCATTGCAAAATCCATATTCCTCAGCCGATCTCCATAAAAACTCAGAGAATTCCGCGTTTGATAAGGCCTTGGTGTGGATCATGAACCGTTTCGTTTCATCATCCACACCAACGGCCACGGGGATGTACCCTCGTGGAGTCACAAAAGACGAAGTTGCCCCTCCTCTGCGAAAGCTCACGGCCCGACTCAACTTACTGCCTCGCACACCCATTATTATTCCTCGCTATACTTGAAAATGAATATGTGTGGATATATATGCGATTTAGGCACACAAATTCTTACTTAGGGGAGCATCTTCCTTGGACATTGACTAACGATCGATGCTAATTCGTTACTAAGTTGTTGTATTCATGATAACAACGTTTTATTAGAGAAATCTTGGAATTTTATGATTTAAATATGCCAATTAGGTTAGTTTATGTTTTTATAATGTACCTAGATTTTTCAATTTTCATAGGTGTTGTCTTTATTTGCAGGTACATTAGTCGGCCCGGCAAATTATCTCAAGGTTTCTTCTCAATCGGTTATTTTATTCAAATTTCACATCAACTCGAAGTATACACTTGAAATTCTCTTGTGGTATCGTAAAAAAGATTGGATAAATATTGGAAATGAAAAAGTTTTTGTAATTTGAAAATTTATTAAAGATATTTTGTTTCTAAGCGATTTTGGTGAGGAAACATGATACTTTTTTGACTCTATATACCATGTTTACATATAGTGTTAATTATAGTTTTTGTTTCCATTGAAATTTCTCATTTTATTATCCAGTACTCCCTCCGTCCCAATTTTGTTTTCCCGTTTGACTGTGCGCGGAGTTTAATGCGAAAATTGAATTTTAATATTTAAATGAATAAAATAGTATTGAGAATGATGAATGGTGAATAAAGTAGTATTTAAATGAATAAAGTAGTATTGAGAATGATGAACGATAAATAAGTAGTTTCCATTTTAGGGATGAGAAAACAAAATTGAGACAAATCTTTTTGGCAAATGGGAAAACAAAATTGGGACGGAGGGAGTGCAATGTTTGAAAATAGAACTTTCTCCGTCCCTAAAAAATAGTGAGAAAAAAGTTTTTTTTTGGTCCCATAAGCTATCCTGTGTCCAACTTACGTCCAAAAAAATTTAGCTATTTAATTTTGGTCCCATAACTTATTTAGTTGTCCAATTTTGGTCCCAATTTCACCGGAAAAGCCAAAACGACGTCGTTTTATGTCACGTGTGGCTCACGCGCCGGCCAAAATTGGGGATTTATGTTGTCCATGCTGACGTGGCGCTGACTGTATTTTTTCTTTTTTTTTAATTAATTATTTTTATTCAATATTTGTTTCCACCTCATTAAATAATTAATAAAATTAATTTTAAATAAGATATCGACTTGATACCTATTCAAACTTACGTATTTACTAAGCCAATTCAAATTAATATTTTCAAAAAAAAAAATGGGGAAGATTGAAATCGGATTTCAAGAAGGGTATCTAAGAGTCTGCCTTTGAAATGACGATGTAAATTCTTTGTTTAGGTAATTCAATTTCTCTTATTTTATGTATTATTTATTTAGAAAATGTGAGTTTGATTTGGTTTAGAAAAATCGTAAGTTTGAATTGGTATTGAGTGGTATCTTATTTAAAATTAATTTTATTAATTATTTAATGAGGTGGAAATAAATATTGAATACAAATAATTAATTTAAAAAAAAATACAGTCAGCGCCACGTCAGCATGGGCAACATAAATCCCCAATTTTGGCCGGCACGTGAGCCACGCGTGACATAAAACGACGTCGTTTTGACTTTTCCGGTGAAATTGAGACCAAAATTGGACAACTAAATAAGTTATGGGACCAAAATTGAATAGTTAAATTTTTTCGGACGTAAATTGGACACAAGATAAGTTATGGGACCAAAAATACTTTTTTCTCAAAAATAGTCCTGGTTGTCTTATTAGGTCGTTTAAAAAAATAATCATATTGCTTAAAATGAAAATAATAAACTTTATCTACACTTTTCAACATACACACATAACATTTTAAAAATAATTTATTTCGTACTTGATGTGATACAATATTCTTACTTTTTACATATTATGTCAATTTTTTTAATAGCCGTGCAAAAAGTAACAAGACTATATTTTGGGGATGGAGAATTTTTTATACACTTATTGTCCTATATAATTTAACTTTTGGATTGAAACCATTAGATTTATGCACTTTTGATTTCATCCATTAAATATCTAATAAAATTAAGTTTTTCACCTTTTTCACGAGTTAATTTCGACTGTGTTATGGTGATTAGAGAGTTGAGCTATATATATATATATACCAATCACTTATGTACTTTTTGAATTTGTTAGTTTGGTATCTCCGCTTTGCCAATTTCATCATGAGTTTTGTTTTTTTTGGTTTATTTGTCATGAATTTTGCTTGTAGCATCATGGACTGAGCTCTTCATGTTTTGAGTATTTGAGATTATGTGAGAATTGAAGTTTAATTTGATTTATATCTTGATTATATTAAAATTAATTGATTGATTGGACACCTGGATGATGTTTTCTTGAGCTTTGTTTTGAATATATCTATTAAATTATCTATTTGGTTTGATAGACAACATATGAGAGTTTGAGTTAGCCTAGACGATTGCATAATTGAGAGGTATGAGAAATCGAATGCTATTATTACATGCATAGACCATTGAGAGAAATTTTGTAATACCCTAGGTTTTCATGATCTTATTTACTAAATACTTTATAATTCTTCATGAATCTATGTGATGCATTTACATTCAAATTTATGCAAAGACACGTATATATTCTAATTACTCAATATTTACAATTAACGTATTATTTGTTCAATACATGCTTATTCTTGAGACTTTATAATTTTTATATGTTCTTTATTATATGTCTTAAAGTGTTTAGGGTTAATGTAGTCCTTAAATATAGAAATTTATTTAATAAGTTATAAGTTGTAAAATGAACGTTTCTTTAAGAAACGAATTTCGTATCGATTACTCGATATTTTCTATGATTAGTATATAGACTTTGTAATTTATTTAGAGTCCTATAAGAGTTTTAATTTTATTTCATAAGATAGTATAAGTAAATTTTATGCATAATGTACTTTAGAATTATCCAATATTCATAACTTTTACTTATTAAATTCAAAGTATACATGTGTCATTACTACAAAATACAAGAATTCTCTTGAAAATGCTAGAATTTTCGAAAATCATAGATAGAATGGGAAGATTGATGAAGCTTCATGACTTATGATAAGATAAGAAAAGATTAAGATAAGATTAAAGAAAAGAAAATTCAAAGTTAGCTTCTTGCCTTAAAATGCCACGTGTTCATTAATTTAACTTACAAGAATACTCCATAATCTTCCTAAATCATCATCAAAGTCGGTCCTAAGGGGGATTGGAGTAGTCTCCAAGTATTGCTTCTCCTATAAATACAAGACCATTCATGCATAAATAGGTATAAGCTTAGAGAAAGAAAATTAGAACAAATACTACTCTTACACTTAGAAATTGCAAAGGAAGGAGAAGGAATTTCTTTTAGCTACCAATCTGTAAGTAAGTTTCTCTTCTTGAATAAGTGATTATTTAAGTTTTAGTATGAAATTTATGCATGAAATATGAATTAAATGATAGGAAAATAAGTTATGATAAGTGATTTGCATGATATATATGTTTTACTTCACATTTTGAATGTTTAATTCAATTTCTTCATATGTTATGAACAAAATCATATTTATTACTTGATTATCTATACTTTAGAAGAAGAAATCATGAAATTATATGGTTTAAAGTGGATTTAAGATGATATGTTCTTCATGTATGTATGAAACTGAATTTCTGGACCAACTTTTGTATAATTTCCGTTTTGACAAATTCCTTTGATGGAAAATTATGAAAAATTTATATGTGAAATTAGACTAATTATGGAACTTAGGTTTTAAATTTCATAGCTATTAGAATAGTATTCAATGTATGGTGATTTTTCAAAGTTGAACTAGGGTTTTGGACTCTATAACAGGAACAGTAGAAGTTTGCTATGATCTGAGAATAATTGGTTAGGTTTTTATAAAAAATCAAAATATTTTAATAAATTACATGAAGTTGAGAGTTCATGGTTAAAATTTCAGGAGTATTGGACTTATGGTTGATTTATGGTGAATTTTTAAAGTTAAGTGACCAGAATCTGTAACAGTGTGTTCATTACGAAATATTTGATGATTGGTAAAGAGTTTGAGAAATCTAGAAATATAATGATAAATTTTATTGAGTTTGGAATCCACTGTTAAAATTTTATAATTTTTGGACATATAGATGATTTAATATGAATTTTCAAAGTTAGGTGTGTAATCTGCCAAAAACCGAAATTTTGTATAAGAATTTCGAAATGGTGCATTTACATTTTTACAATCGATATTTATTTATAACTTGTTATTTGATGATTTTTGTGTGTTAGTATACAATATTTGAATATGTATGGAGATTTGAATTCAAGTCATTATATGAGTATAATATGTGAATTTTACAAATGAAGGAATAAGTAACAATGTTTCTATTTTAAAATTTTTACTTGTAGGTACAAACCTGCAAGGTGGGGAATCACTTCACTCTTCACGAGTGTTTTTATTTTAATTGCACTTATTAAATGTTGAATGTTAAATATTTTGAGTCTGACCCGCTATCGATTGACCCCTGAGATTGTTGGTCCCACTTGATAGATTAATTGCGGAAGCCTTTAAAGCCAAAATGTCTTTAGCAAAAATACTTTTCTAAGAGCACAAATAATAAACAACAGGTATTAAAGAAAGCAATAAATAACACCGTATTTATAGTGGTTCGGATCTGAATATCCTACGTCCACTCTCCCTTGATCAAAGAGGTCTCACTATCCAACCAACAAGCTCACTACTTACTGGAATTTCCGAAGTACCAGCACCTTCTTACAATCTCTTTAGATCTAGCTTCGATCTAAAGACAAACTTACTCCAACCTTGTCTAACAAGATGAACAGGTTGAGTATATAAACTCCTTACGAGTTGGATGAGTAATTAAGAACAAAGTGAGTGCAAATGCGTAGTGATCAAGAAGCTTAGTATACTATGTGCGCGTGTAGAGTCTCTAGAGCTTTTTCTTGAACTGCACTCTTGTATATATAGAGGGGATTTAGGGCTAGCCGTTGGAGGGCTAATTCAATCAGATCCTCTATATAAGGAAGCCTCAATCAATCAATTCCCTAATTGATTGATTGGGTTGGTGGGATCCTTGGATTGACTATCTTCAAATACTTTCCAATCCTGATCTTGTTGACTTGATTTGAATCACCAACGGTCAATAGCTTCCTCTGCCTAACTCTGATTCTCTCCAGAGAAGGCAGGACCAGACACCAGGCAACCTCAGTGTCTTCTGGTCCTTATCTGGTGAACAACCAGAATACTCAGTAGAATAAGGGGATTAAACTGAGCATCTTTTGTTCCACCAGACTCGTCTGGTCCGGACTCGTCTGGTCTGGGGAAGGTCTTCTGCCTCTGATCTGTCTCATCTGGTGAAGTCTTCTGGTGGAGTCCTCTGGTGAAGTCCTCTGGAGGGGTCTTCTGGTGACTCTTCTGGTGAAGTCTTCTGGTCTGGCAGTTCCCCCTAGACTAAGTCCTAATCTAGATCATCATCTGGCTAACAGGTCCAGATGGTCCTATTACATCTTCTGGTTTGTTTTAACTCATCAAAACTAACAATTTTTATCCTAACAGAGATAGTCCAACTATATATTGGCAAATGAGATAGTCCGGTCGCTCCGGCACCACGGGTTGGTCGCGCCACCCAAGGAGATACCCGGTGAAATTCCGGGGGCTCACATGTTATAAACAATTGATGTTTAGTTTGTGCAATTAACAAGAGGTTTCCCACTAAGTGTTTTCAAGCACTTATCTCTTCCACTTTTAAATTTTTACAGATGCTGTGGATCCGGATGTGGGCGAATGAACTCGGCGGGCTGTGGAGTCTTCTGAAAGAGTTTATATTTTAAGAACAATATTTTGAATTTTGGATTGTAACTTAAGTTACGGTCAAACTTATTTACTACTTCCGCTGTGTAGATGTGTGACGTATGTATATTTTAATACAAAGTACTATTTTATTAACGTTCTTACTTGTGCCACATCATATTTTTCGTACTATTTTAAGTGGGGATGCCACAGGTGGTATCAGAGCAGGTTCGCCTGCTAAAGAATTTTAAAATAGAATGTGTTTTAAAAATTTAAAAGGAAACAACCGCACCGAGATCATTCTCCACGACGGGATCAGGTAAATACTTTGTAAATGCTTAAATTATGTTATGTAATTGTGACCGATTATTTGCAAGTTTGTATAGTTATTGCATTACATTGTTGTTTGAATTAAACAATACAATGTGTTGAGTAATCAGAAATGGATGATGACATTAGAAGACGGAACATTAAAAGATTGGAACGAGTACGTGAAACTGGTAGAACCGAGGTTGAGGATTTAGAAGCTCATGTTGGAGAAATAACATCACAATACAGACACGCATTAATGAATGGACACCATATGAATGATGATTATTACTGTCACTTCCTTCTTGATACCATGCCATCTACTTGGTTACATGTATCCCTGGATATGCTTGACTATGTGTTTGATAACCATGATCATCTGTGCTTTTCATGTTTTACTTCAATGTTATATTGTGAATGGGCTCAGTCACAAACAGTTCATTTCACCCCACTTCGTCCAAGATTTGAGATAAGAGAAATTCAGGAAGGGCCTCCCGAGTAGGAATCGGTACAAGAAAGCTGTGGAAGACAGGAGGATAGTAGCACCTGTAGAAGACAGAAAGGTTCTGAGATGGAGGAGGATAGCAGCGATAGTTCAATCGAGATGTGGGAAGAGGAGCCAGAAATAATCATCATTGACGATGATTAAAACTATATGTTTTATGTATTTTATCTGCTATACATGCTATGAGACTATATGAAACTTATATGATATTAGATGATATATGTACTAAATATTTTGATGTATTATATACTTTTGATGTACCATATGTTTTTTAATGTAATATATGTGTATTATGTTTTTAAATGTAATGTAATATGTATGTAATATATGATGTATTTTTTGCATATATGAAATATATGTCATAATTATTGTATAATTTAATTGTTACTAATGAATTTGTTATTGAATAGAACCATGAGTCGTAGAAGAAACCAAAATAACTCAGACATGAGCGAGGATCTAGCTTCCGTTTTGAGGGGGTTAGCTCAGCAACTAGGTCAACAAAGCCAATCATCCCAAACACCTGTATCTTCATCCCAAAAACATGATATTGTTAGCCAATTTAAGAAGTTTAGACCCTCAACCCTGACCGGGAAAGAAAACCCTATGGAAGTAGAAAACTGGATTCGGAGCTTGGAGAAAATATTCATTTATCTTAAGTGCACCGATGAGCAGAAAGTTTCTTGTGCTATCTTTCAGCTGACTAAGGGTGCATATTATTGGTGGGAAGCTCATTGTAGAACAATGACGGAAGAAGCACAAATGTCAGTTACTTGGGAGAAATTTGTAGAAGCAGTGGTTAAGAATTATATACCACAATCATTCTTGGATAAAAAGGAAACCGAATTTCTACAGTTGAAACAGGGAAATCTGACAGTGCAAGAATATGAAAGGAAGTTTAATCAATTGGGAAGGTATGCTTCTCATTTGATTAATACTGATGACAGGAAAGCAAAAAGGTTTGTTCAAAACCTACGTCTAGAGATTAGTACCATCTTAGCAGCACAAGATATTAAGTCCTATGCCCAGATGTTTGAGAAAGCTCAAACGATAGCAGCGTATATGAAACCAGAAGAAGTAAGAATTTTAGAATCACAAACCAAATAAAAGAAAGTGGGTTGGTGCAAAACAAGGAGGAAATTTTAAGCAAATCAAAAAGACGGGGATGGTACCACAACAACAACAGAGACCATCTAAATGCAGAAATTGTGTAAAGGAACATTTTGGACAATGCCTGAAAGGAACATGGGTATGTTATAAGTATAAAGAACCTGGACATCTTATAACTGATTGTCCAAAGCTGAAGGGACAACAGAAAATGGCACCTGCTCAAGTGTTTGCCATGAGTCAGCAGGAGGCAACAGCAAATCCGGAAGTGATGGCAGGTATGTTCAAAATATTCCAAATACCTATTTTCACATTATTCGATACTGGTGCTACGCATTCATTCATCTTTAGGAAGATGTTTGAACAAATTGAGACCGCCCATATTATAGTAGAAGAAGATTTCCAAGAAGTAAACATTCCCTCTGGTAGTACAACACAATCCTTAGGACTATGTAGAAATATGAAGATTGATTTTGAGCATGCAATACTCCCGACAAATCTGCATATAATAGAAATGAAGGACTTTGATGTTATCTTTGGAATGGACTGGCTTATAGCTAATCATGCTCTCATCAAGTGTCAAGAAAAAGAAATATCAGTACGAAGATCGGAGGATGTGAACTTTACACTATATGGTACTAGAATTGGAACTATACCTCAAGTAATTTCAGCAATGAAAGCCCGGAAATTATTGAGGAAAGGAAAGAATACGACATTTCTAGTAAATATTGTAGCAACGGAATCCAATGGTCCAACATTGGATGACGTGTCAGTAGTATATGAATACAAGGATGTATTCCCAGATGATTTACCAGGTTTACCTCCAGAACGTCAGTTGGAGTTCACTATTGATTTGATACCTGGAGCCGCGCCTATTTCTAAAGCACCTTACAGAATGGCACCAAAGGAGTTACATGAGCTAAAGGTGCAATTGCAAGAATTACTGGACAAGGGCTTTATTCGACCAAGTGTGTCACCATGGGGTGCACCAGTATTATTTGTGAAAAAGAAAGATGGATCGTTGAGGATGTGTATCGATTATCGAGAACTGAATAAGCTCACTATCAAGAATAAATATCCACTACCCAGAATTGAAGATCTATTTGATCAGTTAAGAGGAGCTTGTGTATTTTCAAAAATTGATTTAAGATCGGGATATCATCAGATAAAGATTAAAGAAAACGATATTCCGAAGACAGCATTCAGAACCCGATATGGTCATTATGAGTTCGTAGTGTTACCTTTTGGACTCAGTAATGCGCCAGCTATATTCATGGATTTGATGAATCGGGTATTTCATCAATATTTAGATCAATTTGTGATCGTCTTTATTGATGATATTCTAGTATATTCAAGAAATCAGGAACAACATGCAGAACATTTTCGAATTACATTGGAAACTCTGAGGAAAGATAAATTGTATGCTAAATTCAAGAAATGTGAATTCTGGTTGGATAAAGTTGTATTTCTTGGACAAACGGTTTCAGCTTCGGAAATAGAAGTTGACCCAACAAAGGTAGAAGATGTAAACCAATGGAAGACACCAACTAATGTGAACGAAGTCAGGAGTTTTCTTGGTTTAGCCGGGTATTATCGAAGATTCATTGAAGGGTTTGCTCGGATTGCAAAACCCTTGACTCAGTTGACTCGGAAAGAAACGAAGTTTGAATGGACAGAAGAGTGTGAAAGGAGTTTTCAAGAATTAAAGCAAAGATTAATAACGGCCCCAATTCTTACAATTCCTGAAGGTACAGAAGAATTTACTGTGTACAGTGATGCTTCTAAGCAAGGCTTGGGATGTGTACTTATGCAGAATGGGAAAGTAGTAGCGTACGCATCAAGACAATTAAAACCACATATGCAGAACTATCCTACGCATGATTTAGAGCTAGCAGCAGTTGTGCATGCACTCAAGATTTGGAGGCATTACTTGTATGGAAATAAATGTCAGATCTACACAGATCATAAGAGTTTGAAGTATATCTTCGAACAGAAGGAATTGAACATGGGGCAAAGAAGATGGTTGGAGTTGGTAAAAGATTTTGATTGTGAAATATTATACCATCCAGGAAAGGAAAATGTAGTAGCAGATGCTTTAAGTCGCAGGGGAAAGATCAATGCTTTGATTGTGAAACCAACCTTGAAGGAAAGAATAGTAAAAGCTCAGTATGACGATGCATTCTTAGAGAAGATAAAACAAAAGATCAAGGAAGGTAAAGCAAAGGAGTTTTCAGTATGTGAAGATGGTACATTGGTATGTCGAGGAAGAATATGTGTCCCAGAAAAAGAAGAACTCAAGAAGGAAATATTGGAAGAAGCACATTCTACACCATATACTGTTCATCCTGGAGGAACGAAAGTGTACCAAGAATTGAAGAAGTTGTTCTGGTGGAAAGGTATGAAGAAGGATATTGGAAATTTCGTACAAAAATGTTTGACATGTCACCAGGTGAAAGCTGAGCATCAAAAACCATCAGGATTATTAAAGCCACTTGAGATTCCTGAGTGGAAGTGGGAACATATTACAATGGATTTTGTGGTAGGATTGCCCAAATCAATACAAGGAAATGAAGCTATTTGGGTAATTGTCGACAGATTGACCAAGACGGCACATTTTCTACCAATAAAGATGACGTTCACATTGGATAAACTGGCTCAGATTTATATTAAGGAAATTGTCCGATTACATGGAGTTCCAGTTTCTATTATGTCAGATAGAGATCCACGATTTACATCGAAATTCTGGCACAGTCTTCAAGAAGCTATGTGCACAAAGTTGGAATTCAGTACAACTTTTCATCCTCAAACAGATGGTCAATCGGAAAGAACAATTCAAACTTTGGAAGATATGTTGAGAGCTTGTATTATCGATTTCGGAGGAAGTTGGGAAAGATACCTACCTTTAGTGGAATTTGCCTACAACAATAGTTATCAAGATACAATTGAAATGGCACCGTACGAAGCATTGTACGGAAGGAAGTGCAGATCTCCATTATGCTGGGATGAAATTGGAGAAAAGAAATTGTTGGGACCGGAATTGGTGGAAGAGACTAATAAGGTAGTAAAGAAGATTAAAGAAAAAATGCAAGCAGCTCAAGATCGACAGAAAACGTATGCGGATAGGCGAAGGAAAGAATTAAGTTTTGAGATTGGAGACAAGGTATTCTTGAAAGTATATCCAATGAAAGGGATTTTCCGTTTCAGAAAAAGGGGAAAATTAAAACACAGGTGTTGATAGGCGAACATCAATCATTGCTGGGCGAACAAGGATTAAAGCCTTAAAAGAGGATTATGAAGAACCAACCCCAAATCAAAGATGATTAACAAAGAAAATCAAGTTAGGGTGCATAAATCAATCTAGGGAGTGTATAGACTGACGAACAACTCTACCGACGAACAATATATTGGCGAACAGGTCTAGAGACCCGAAGCCAAATATGGACCCTCCACCAAGTCAATAATGACGAACAACATTATGAAAGATGGTACATTTACCAGTTTAAGAGGTGTATGGAAACGAACAAAGGACCAAGATCCCAAAGCCAATCCATGTAAAACACAAAGGCGAACAACTTCTGAGCCATAACCTCAAAAGACGAACAACTTCTATGGAAGAACCATTCTGGATCAACTAAACCGACCTAGACGAACAACAATGAGTCCGAGGTAAGACCAAAGAAGACTTTGTAACTAAGATTCAGCTTAGATAAGGTCAAACAAAGGTCAATAGGACACTTGTCAAGCATGCAGGCTAGGGAGACCAAGAGTCATAGACACCTCATGCTTGTTAGTCTCTATAAATAGTTGTTCTCCAGCTAAGAAATACAAATTCAAATTCACAAATACTCCTAAAACACACACTTAAACACCTAAACGCACACATATACGAAATTAACACAATTTCAACTTCCGTATTTACCATTCCATATCCCGAATCTTCGATTTATCATTTACGGTGGTAATCAATCACACGTAATTGATTGGTGATCTTAAACCGATCTAAAACAGTCACTAATCCTATCAATTAAATTTGATCACCAACACCAGGTATATTGGACCTTATGAGATATTGGAAAAAGTTGGAGAATTGGCTTATAGACTAGCGTCACCACCATCCTTGGCAGGGATACACAATGTATTCCATATCTCGATGCTCCGAAAGTATGTACCTGGCCCTACCCACATAGTAAACCAACCTGAATTAGAAATTGATGCCAACTTAACCTATGAGGAAGTCCCTATAGCCATACTTGATAGAAAGCTTCATAGGTTAAGGAATAAAGATATTCCTATGGTTAAGATCCAGTGGAATAGACACGGAATGGAAGAAGCTACGTGGGAGCGAGAGGATGAAATCTTAGCAAAGTACCCTTACCTCAATATCCGCGGTAACATTTGAAATTTCGAGGACGAAATTTATTTAAGGGGGTTAGACTGTAATACCCTAGGTTTTCATGATCTTATTTACTAAATACTTTATAATTCTTCATGAATCTATGTGATGCATTTACATCCAAATTTATGCAAAGGCACGTATATGTTCTAATTACTCAATATTTACAATTAACGTATTATTTGCTCAATACATGCTTATTCTTGAGACTTTATAATTTTTATATGTTCTTTATTTTATGTCTTAAAGTGTTTAGGGTTAATGTAGTCCTTAAATATAGAAATTTATTTCATAGGTTATAAGTTGTAAAATGAATATTTCTTTAAGAAACGAATTTCTTATCGATTACTCGATATTTTCTATAATTAGTATATAGACTTTGTAATTTATTTAGAGTCCTAGAAGAGTTTTAATTTTATTTCATAAGATAGTATAAGTAAATTTTATGCATAATGTACTTTAGAATTATCCAATATTCATAACTTTTACTTATTAAATTCAAAGTATACATGTGTCATTACTACAAAATACAAGAATTCTCTTGAAAATGCTATAATTTTCAAAAATCATAGATAGAATTGAAAGATTGATGAAGCTTCATGATTTATGATAAGATAAGAAAAGATTAAGATAAGATTAAAGAAAAGAAAAGTCAAAGTTAGCTTCTAACCTTAAAATACCATGTGTTCATTAATTTAACTTACAAGAATACTCCATAATCTTCCTAAATCATCATCAAAGTCGGTCCTAAGGGGGATTACAGTAGTCTCCAAGTATTGCTTCTCCTATAAATACAAGACCATTCATGCATAAATAGGCATAAGCTTAGAGAAAGAAAATTAGAACAAATACTACTCTTACACTTAGAAATTGCAAAGGAAGGAGAAGGAATTTCTTTTAGCTACCAATCTGTAAGTAAGTTTCTCTTCTTGAATAAGTGATTATTTAAGTTTTAGTATGAAATTTATGCATGAAATATGAATTAAATGATAGGAAAATAAGTTATGATAAGTGATTTGCATGATATATATGTTTTACTTCACATTTTGAATGTTTAATTCAATTTCTTCATATGTTATGAACAAAATCATATTTATTACTTGATTATCTATGCTTTAGAAGAAGAAATCATGAAATTATATGGTTTAAAGTGGATTTAAGATGATATGTTCTTCATGTATGCATAAAACCGAATTTCTGGACCAACTTTTGTATAAATTCCGTTTTGACCAATTCCTTTGATGGAAAATTCTGAAAAATTTATATGTGAAATTAGACTGGTGATGGAACTTAGGTTTTAAATTTTATAGCTATTGGAATAGTATTCAATGTATGGTGATTTTTCAAAGTTGAACTAGGGTTTTGGACTCTATAACAGGAACAGTAAAAGTTAGGTTTTTATAGAAAATCAAAATATTTTTATAAATTACATGAATTTGGGAGTTCATGGTTAAAATATCAGGAGTATTGGACTTATGGTTGATTTATGGTTAATTTTTAAAGTTAAGTGACCAGAATCTGTAACAGTGTGTTCATTACGAAATATTTGATGATTGGTAAAGAGTTTGAGAAATCTGGAAATATGGTGATAAATTTTATTGAGTTTGGAATCTACTGTTAAAATTTTATAATTTTTGGACGTATAGATGATTTAATATGAATTTTCAAATTTAGGTGTGTAATCTGCCAAAAACCGAAATTTTGTATAAGAATTTCGAAATGGTGCGTTTACATTTTTACAGTCGATATTTATTTATAACTTGTTATTTGATGATTTTTGTGTGTTAGTATACAATATTTGAATATGTATGGAGATTTGAATTCAAGTCATTATATGAGTATAATATGTGAATTTTACAAATGAATGGATAAGTAACAATGTTTTTATTTTAAAAATTTTACTTGTAGGTACAAACCTGTAAGGTGGGGAATCACTTCACTCTTCACGAGTGTTTTTATTTTGATTGCACTTATTAAATTTTGAATGTTAAATATTTTGAGTCTGACCCACTATCGACTGGCCCCTGAGATAGTCCAACTATATATTGGCAAATGAGATAGTCCGGTCGCTCCGGCACCACAGGTTGGTCGCGCCACCCAAGGAGATACCCGGTGAAATTCCGGGGGCTCACATGTTATAAACAATTGATGTTTAGTTTGTGCAATTAACAAGAGGTTTCCCACTAAGTGTTTTCAAGCACTTATCTCTTCCACTTTTAAATTTTTACAGATGTTGTGGATCCGGATGTGGGCGAATGAACTCGTCGGGCTGTGGAGTCTTCTGAAAGACTTTATATTTTAAGAACAATATTTTAAATTTTGGATTGTAACTTAAGTTACGGTCAAACTTATTTACTACTTCCGCTGTGTAGATGTGTGGCGTGTGTATATTTTAATACAAAGTACTATTTTAGTAACGTTCTTACTTGTGCCACATCATATTTTCCGTACTATTTTAAGTGGGGACGTTACAGATTTAGTGTAATCGAACACTTTACATCGGACATTAATAGGATTTTTGAAATGTGAGTTTGTCTATCCGGTGAGGTATAAAAATTGACTCAGTCCAAGATTCCAACTAAACAAAGGTTTGACTTAAATTGAATTAGTTGCAAGGATCACATAATAAAAAATACCCAAAACCATAACTCTAACCTTGCACTTCACAACTCGAAGTTAGTGTAATTTTCTGTAATATGCTTGTTTTTAGATTATTTTACTTGATTGTCTTACTTGTTTATTATTTTAGTAGTTAAAAAACTAAAACCCGAAAACCACAACTCTAGTAGCATGACAATACATATGACTAGGGCCTTTCTTACACTAGATTACCTGATCCTATGGTTCGACATTTGACTTGATCACTTGCCAAATTATTACAATCCTATACACTTGTAGGTTTGTTTAAATTTCTGTTATAACGAATTTGGTAATCATACACCAATCAATATAGTACAGTCTTGTGATGAATTCTAGTTAAAATTCATCGCTCATATTCTCTTCTAATAGAGTCTCGTGAAAAAGGTAGAAGTCATTGCAGACTTGCAATAATATATGAGGGTTGAATGGTAAAGTTGAATTTGTGTAATTATAGAAACTAATCATATAATGATCATATCTCTTTGGTAGATCGTGATTTTTCTTCGATTTTTAAAGTTTCCACATTAAAATATTATGTTGGTAATTGTTTTATTTAATTTCTTCGTTTACCCGATGGAGAATTAATTTCCCAACACAATCACCTGTCGTTGAGTTTTGGACAGTTTTTAACTTGTTGTAGCCTCACTGGGTAATTCAGTGTGGGCCAATGGACTGCGCTGTCGAGGCCCGCAAAATTAAAATAAATATGTAACCCTGGTTTACTCTACTAGTTTTGTAGCAGTGGTAAATAGGGGTCAATCCACGGGGAACTTGGAAACCAAATTATGTAGTACGAATTAATTAATAGAGACACTAAACAATTAAACACGGAGGGAGGGGGGTTGGATTGATTTTGTTGACTATTAAACTACTAAAAAAAATTAAAATTAGAATTAAAATAAACAAATAAATTTCACACAACTAGAATTCAATTAACTAAACGATTCCAATTCACGGTTCAATCTCCACTTGGTTTTGACTATGCTACCCAAACATATTATTCGCTCAACTTATTTCACGGATTAATGACCCTCGACAAACAACAAGCTCTGTTTATCAGTTTTATTCCTTAATAATATTCAATTGAAACAAGCTCTCCAACGAACTCTTCTAACCAAACAGTCTAGATACGCTCTTAGATTTAATTTAGTAGAAGCATTAAGTCCTAGAATAAAGATCAAATAAATTCTGGAACACGCTAGCTCGGTTCGAAAGAATTCGATTTATATAACCCTAGTAAGATACTAGTTGCTACTTATTGGCATAGAATTGCAATAATTGCGGATTACAACCTATGCACTAGCAAACATGAATGCATTAATTAACCTAGGTGGCCAATCCAAATTAATTAAACACACAATTAAGCAATGAAAATAGATGGTATAAATAATCCGATTAATAAGTCTCATGAATAAAACGGGTTCAAATAGCAATCATCAAAACACAAGTATCGAAATCCCCGAAATCGGAATATGAGTTTTAGCCTTCCATAGGCTTAAAAGAAATAACAAAGTCTACTAAGTACGAAAGCATTAACGATTAAACAAACTCAAAAGGGTGTCTTCTTCACAATCTCTTGCTTGCTTCACGTACTTGCATGCATGAACGGACGGTGACAGCGGCTGGATTGTATGAAGTATGTATGGAGAGGTAGTATGCAAGTGTATGCATGAGGATGGGTGGTGGCGTGAGTGTTACCATCCAAAATAGGGCAGCAGCGTGCTTTTATATACTCCTCCACGTGCTTGGGCTCCAAGAGGTTTTGGGCCTTTTGTTCTCCTTGTTGACTACGCAATCCTTGTGATGATTTTTGTTAAGAGAATCCTTCAATATTAGTAAGTATTAATCCCCAAAGATCCTCATTAATTAGCTTTCTTTCTATCACTTTCTTTCCATCAACTCTCGTTCCTTTTCCTTGAATGCAATAAAAATCCCTAACAATCCAAAAATTTACGAGATAAAAATTAATGTGGGTTTTAATAATCCAAATATACAAAAGTGAGAAAACACACAATTTCAATTTAATTTAGTGCAATAAATCACACTCAATTCGACTAAAATTATGCATTAGTTCACACTTATCAAATACCCCCACACTTAATATTTTGCTTGTCCTCAAGCAAACAACATACTCAAAGCAAAACAAGTCAATTCTTGTACACCAAAGAGCTCAAGAAAACGGCACTACCAAAGGGAAACAAATGATCAAGATTCAAGTGCAAACCAAAAAGAACATGTAACGTCTCACCAACTCCGTATAACTTCATCGGACTCCAATGCACAAAGATCCAAGGCCCTCACAATGGGTATCACACAATCACACTCAAGTGTATGTAAGGGCATACAAAATACTCATTGTCAAATCATAATGCGCTATCACCATATGCTTGCTCAAAAATCAAATCTCCACCACTAAAAAGAGTGAAACTTATGCACAAATCAAAAGGTCTTTCATTTGGTTGTAACGTGGCTTGGCGTGAGGGTAGGATAAAGGGAAAAATATGTGGCTCGTAAGTTGAGATTCATCACGAATTTAAGTGCACTACAAGCCTAAAAACATCAACCACCGCCCTTTTTCTTGCAATCAACAACTCAACTCCCATATCATCAACTTGGCTTCTAGGGGTAAATGCAACAAGGTGGAACATATAAGCCAAAGGGGTTAATCCTAAATGCCTTTATCACATCGATGCATGAGTTCACAAATGTAGTCTCAAAATGCATAAGAGAGCAAGTTCTAGAATAGACACATTACGATCGACCACTCAATCAAGAAAAACGAGCATATATGTATGATAAATTGCTCCTAGGCTTAAAAGCTCACAACATGGGTTTTTGGCATTAAATCTCGTGCATTTTTGTCCAAATTCATTACTCGAAGTTAGCAACACGACCATCATTCAACAAGAGTAAACACAATGAATCAATCACATATGTCTCCCTAGTCATGCTATGATACTCAAACAATTAGTGCAC
This sequence comes from Ballota nigra, assembly GCA_947034835.1. Taxonomy (NCBI): domain Eukaryota; kingdom Viridiplantae; phylum Streptophyta; class Magnoliopsida; order Lamiales; family Lamiaceae; genus Ballota; species Ballota nigra. The sequence continues at coordinate 115,407,281 of OX344723.1, read as the reverse complement.
AAGACTTGACCAACAGATAGGCTCAAAGGCAACATGCCAACGTAGGTAACAAAAAACAACAACTAATCACACAACCTCCACTACATCATGCCTTGCAAAATGATCAATTCACCCCCCACACTTAAATTCTTGCTTGTCCACAAGCAACAAAACTAGGGAAATAAAAATCACAGACAAAGGTGTGCAAGACATGGAAAGAGAACACCTGATTAGCGACGAGGCGTGGGGCGTGAATTGCATCTTTCATGCTTCATGTACAAATACACACTGCAGTATATGATTCCTCCCAAATAAATTACCATCCCTCCATAACCATTACAATATGAGCTTCTGCAGCACCTGAAATTGCAGCCAAGGACAAAAAAAAAAATACGTGAAGAAGATAACTAAAATAAAAGAAAACGAAAGAAAAAAAAATTGTAAAAAAAAATGAAAAATAACAAAATTAAAAATGGGTTGCCTCTCGTTCATCGCTTTTGTTTAACGTCGTTTAGCTCGATGGTACTCCCTCTTAGTTCATGGCGGGTCTTCCACTACCTCTAGCTCCACGTCCTCCTGCTGAAATCCTTCGTGATACGGTTCAAGGTGTTTCATAGCATCATAAATGTTAAAGTTAATGACCTTTCCATCAAATTCCATAGTGAGAGTTCCTTCGGATACATTTATCTTTGTTTGGGAGGTGTTCAAGAACGGCCTCCCTAACAAGATAGGCATAGTAACCGAAGTACTCTCATTCATATCGAGCACATAAAAATCAGCAGGAAAGATAAGATCACCAACTTGCACCAAGACATCCTCAATTACCCCATCGGGGTTTACACTACTACGATCAGCTAACAAAATTTCAATATTAGTTTCTTTCAACGGCCCAATATTCATAGCGGCAAAAACAGCACGAGGCATAACATTAATGGATGCTCCTAGGTCTAACATTGCTTCAACAATTTGAATATTCCCAATCCTACAGGGTATAGTAAACGTACCTGGGTCCTTAAGCTTTTCCGAAAGCCTCTTTTGGAACAGTGCCGACACGTTCTCCCCCATCACTACTTTCTCATTCCCCTTCAACTTATGCTTGTTGGTGCAAAACTCCTTAAGAAATTTAGCATATCTCGGGATTTGAGCTATTGCATCAAGCAGCGGAATATTGATCTCAACCTTTCGGAAAACGTCCAAAACATGCTTCTCCTTGTTTACTTTTGCTGCTCGTTCAAACCTGGAAGAAAAAGGCAGAATATTAGTGTTAATGGGCTTGGAAATTGGAGCACTAACCTTTTTATCACTCAATTTTGGATTTTGGTCCACACTGGACGACCCAGTGTCAGCCTATTTCGAATTCTCCTCTTCTTTTTCAACAATCTGGGTCAACGAAATGGGCTTTTTAACCTCCTCCAGTTGCTTTCCGCTCCTCAACGTGACAACATTCACGCTCCTAGGGTTGACTTCAGTTTGGGAGGGCAGTTTCCCACTAGATTGGGCCTCCAATTTACCGACAGTGGTGGCAAGCTGACTCATTTACATTTCCAGGTTCTTTATTGTAGAGGTGGTGTTTTGTTGGAATTATTGCATGGTCTGCTGCATGTTCTGCTGGAACTGCAAGGATTGGGTATTAAGCATCTTGATCAACTCCTCCGTGGATTTTCCCGAGTTCTCCACGGGTGGGCTAACTTGAAATTGCCCTCTCTGCTGCTGTGGTGACCAGTTGTTACCACTTGGTTGAGTACTCTGCTGGTTCCCATATCTAAGGTTAGGATGCTCTCTCCAACCTGGGTTGTACGTGTTCGAGAAGGGGTCAAACTTTAGCCCTTGGAAGTTCCCAACAGCGTTAGCATGCTCCTCATTCTCGTTCGTAGCCTGGGTTGGAGTTCCACCTGTAGCAAGTTGTCTCATAAAAGCAGTTAGTTCAGTTAGTTTATCACAAATGGCAGACCCACTTACCGTTTGTACCAAGTTCACTGGGGTATCACGATGGCTGAACTGCTGAGTGTTAGCCGCCATATTTGAAATGAGTTCCCTAGCTTGTGTTGGGGTCTTATCAGTGAGAGCCCCTCCACTCGCTGCATCAATCAGACTACGATCAGTGAGGGTCAACCCCTCATAGAAATACTGGATCAGAAGCTGCTCGGTGATTTGATGTTGTGGGCAGCTCGCCACTAGCTTCTTGAACTGCTCCCAATACTCATAAAGAGTCTCTCCTGCAGCTTGCTTTGCCCCATAAATTTCTTTACGTAGGCTCGCCACCTTAGAGGCTGGGAAGTACTTCTGCAAGAATAATCGCTCCATCTCGGCCCAAGTAGTGACCGATGCGGAAGGCAAATAGTATAACCATTCCTTTGTTGAATCCTTCACGAAGAATAAGGCCTTCAGCTTAATCAGCTCCTCCGTCACATCTTTAGGTCTCATGTGCGAGCAGACTGTTAGGATTTTAACTGCAATTATGGAGAAATTGAAAAACGAAACGAAGAACAAAAAATCACGATTTGGTTACCCAGTTCGTCTGTAAAGACTACGTCTGGGGGCACTACCAAGCCAAGAGATATACTAATTTTCGGTGATACAATTACAATGAGTCACGTGAGAATATATAAGAAACCTGGGCCAAAACCCTAAGCCCATCCAACCGAAAATTCTGCCTTTCGAAAAAAAGGCCCAAATTTTTTTTCTCGGGGGCTCTGCCCCCGAAACCCCGCCAACTCTTCGGCAAGTTGGATCACCGAGAAGCTGGGACGTGAAGCAGTCGAGCAGGCTCCATAACCCAACACAGACGATATGAAACTCCCTCAAGAAGTTGTGTGGGTCCTCACCTGCACGACCATGAAAAGCAGGCAACAAGTGAATTAAACCAGATTTAAGTTCGAAATCATTACCCTCAGTAGGGTAAACTATGCATAGTGGCTGCTGTGAGAGCTGAGGGTTCGCCAATTGCTTTAGAGTTTGCTCGGCTGCCATGTCTTCTCCCTCGGATTCAGATTCGCTGGAGTCACGCTCAGTAGAAAAAGGTAGCAACTCAAAGGCTCTCCTAGCTTCTTTAGCTTGGTTCCTCAAGACTCAATCTCTCCTTGTTATCTCGGGGTAGAACAAAAGATCCTTGCTTCCCTTTGAACGAGTGATCGTAAACTGAAAAATAATCTTGAGAAAAACAGAAAAACGTGAAGCTTAATAAAGAAACGAGAAAGAAATACGAACACAAAAATTGCTAAAAATCTCGCTGGTATAGTGACACTGGGCTGTCCAGTGTCAGTCTTGCGAAATTATTAGCAATTGACACAAATATGAATAGGGGCGACGAAAATTAACAAAACACAAACTAAGACACACAATGACTCAAATAAATAACAGGAACTAAAGCCCCTAAAATTCACACGTACTGGACCCAAAAATAATTTCACCGCTCCCCGGCAACAACGCCAAAATTTGGACCGCGCAGTCGAGGCGCGCCAAATTAAAATAAATATGTAACCCTGGTTTACTCTACTATTTTTGTAGCAGTGGTAAATAGGGGTCGATCCACGGGGAACGTGGAAACCAAATTATGTAGTACGAATAAATTAATAGAGACACTAAACAATTAAACACGGAGGGAGGGGGGGGGGGGGGGTTGGGATTGATTTTGTTGACTATTAAACTACTAAAAAAATTGAAATTAGAATTAAAATAAACAAATAAATTTCACACAACTAGAATTCAATTAACTAAACGATTCCGATTCACGGTTCAATCTCCACTTGGTTTTGACTATGCTACCCAAACATATTATTCGCTTAACTTATTTCACGGATTAATGACCCTCGACAAACAACAAGCTCTATTTATCGGTTTTATTCCTTAATAATATTCAATTGAAACAAGCTCTCCAACGAACCTTTCTAACCAAACAGTCTAGATACGCTCTTAGATTTAATTTAGTAGAAGCATTAAGTCCTAGAATAAAGATCAAACAAATTCCGGAACAAGCTAGCTCGGTTCGAAAGAATTCGATTTATATCACCCTAGTAAAATACTAGTTGCTACTTATTGGTATAGAATTGCAACAATTACGGATTACAACCTATGCACTAGCAAACATGCATGCATTAATTAACCTAGGTGGCCAATCCAAATTAATTAAATACACAATTAAGCAATGAAAATAGATGGTATAAATAATCCGATTAATAAGTCTCACGAATAAAACGGGTTCAAATAGCAATCATCAAAACACAAGTATCAAAAAATCCGGAATCGGAATATGGGTTTTAGCCTTCCATAGGCTTAAAAGAAATAACAAAGTCTACTAAGTACGAAAGCATTAAAGATTAAACAAACTCAAAAGGGTGTCTTCTTCACGATCTCTTGCTTGCTTCACGTACTTGCATGCATGAACGGACGGTGGCGGCGGCTAGATTGTATGAAGTAGGTATGGAGAGGTAGTATGCAAGTGTATGCATGAGGATGGGTGGTGGCGTGAGTGTGTCCATCCAAAATAGGGCAGCAGCGTGCTTTTATATACTCCTCTACGTGCTTGGGCTCCAAGAGGTTTTGGGCCTTTTGTTCTCCTTGTTGGCTACGCAATCCTTGTGATAATTTTTGTTAAGAGAATCCTTCAATATTGGTAAGTATTAATCCCCAAAGATCCTCATTAATTAGCTTTCTTTCTATCACTTTCTTTCCATCAACTCTCGTTCCTTTTCCTTGAATGCAATAAAAATCCCTAACAATCCAAAAATTTACGAGATAAAAATTAATGTGGGTTTTAATAATCCAAATATACAAAAGTGAGAAAACACACAATTTCAATATAGTTTAGTGCAATAAATCACACTCAATTCGACTAAAATTATGCATTAGTTCACACTTATCAGCCAATTTTCGAGGTTTTTGAAGCCCAACGAGTTTTATAACTCTGCCAACCCATTTTGAGGCCTTAAAAATGGCCAAGGTTATATATAGTCCTATATTTTGTTAATACAACCCCATCAAAAGGTGTTCGAATAAAAAATCCGAAAATTTTGACAATTTTCGGAAAAAATTTCGAAAAAAAAAAACCTAAACCTATAAAGTTTTAGAATTTTTTTTTTCGATAATTATTACATTTTCCAGAAAAAAATTCCGAACATTTTTTTGGGTGAGTATTCACAAAACATGGAACTCTATTAAACTTGGGCCTCATAAAAATACAATACGACACATTTTTATGAAGAGTCCAACCCCCCTTATTAAATTGAAATATTGAATTGCTGGGATTGAGAAAAAACACTAGAGAGGGTCGATTGAAGGACTCAACGTGATATTTCCATGAGAGATTCAAGATGTCAACACTCACCAACAATATATTGCAATGTGTATCAACTAGTACGCATTTCATCGGGTTCATTTTATTCGAGCGTGCGTATTTAGGAACGTGATACTTTGTCCTCGTGTTCAATATTTTTGCCGAATAAAATTTGAATTGTATCCGCACCAATCGACTAAAAATGTTTGTTGAAGAAATTGTTTCAATTGAATATAACTAATGGAAAAAATTAACCAATAAACAAAACATATGGTTTACTGAGATACGTTTAATTTGTTATATACAATATAAGGTATTTCATTTTGTACTCGATTGTAAATGATACTCCCGCTGTTCCACATTAGTCTTTGCACATAATGTGACACACTTTTTAAGAAAAATTGTTGAAAAATGATTTTTTTAGAATTTTATTTTAACTCAATATGATATTGTGAGGGTGCTATAATTGAGTGTTATTTCCATTTTATGAATGAGGAAAGTATTGTGGAGACAAGGGAATATAAAGAGTATAAAATTAAGTGTTCATTAGTACCGACATCATTAAATAAAATTGATGTCATATCATAATAACTATAGCAAAATACATGTACGACGAAGTATATATCAAATTAATGTAACTATGTAAGATGTGATCTCATGAGCTGGATAACCTCAATTGAAAATAAAGTCGACATTTTTGTGATTATGTTGGCCCCTAAACTTCATAAATTTGCAAAAATTGCATCAAACCCCATTGTGGTTTGAAAAATCAGCATGAAACCCCCCCATGCTTTAAAAATTGCGCTAAACTCCCTTATGATTTTATAAATATAGCGCAAGATCCCTTTTAAAAAAATATTAATAGCGTTAAAATTTAACCCGTATGACCTATTATATACTTCTGAGTTGTAGACGTTCTTTCATAAAACACTTAAACGTAAACTAGGGTTTATCTCCAAGTAAATTTTTTAAAATTTATACAATTTTTTTAAAAAAATGTGAATTTCTTGAAAAAACTTATTAATATTGAACATACAAAGACTTGACCAAGAAGAATTTTGTTGTTGCTGATTTTCTTCAGAACGAGAAGTGTCTAGGATAAGTTCTAATTTCTTTTATTTTTTTATTTATATATATTTTTTAATATTTCTAACTACAAATTATTTACTAAACGCTATACTAATATATAATTAGACATAAATAGATTTTTCTAAAAGTATTTTTCACTTCTTGTCTATTTATAATATTTTATAGATAATAATTATTAAATAAATTAACTATATAAAAACATAAGATTATAAAAAATAACACTTAAGAATACATAATAGAAGGAGCATTTAATTTAGTTAATGGAGGGATAATTGTGTCAATATATTTAAAAAAAAATAAAAAAACCAGTAAAATTCGCATGAAACGTGCTTGAATTGTACACACTACATGCAGTTAATCTTAACATGGTTGTGGACTTAATGCTATATTTATAAACTATAGAGGGGTTTCATGCTATATTTATAAACCACCGAGAAATTTTATGTTATATTTATAAAACTTGAAGGGGGTTCAGCGCAAATTTTAAAGTATGGGGAGATTTCATACAATATTTCAAACCACAAGGAGGTTTGACGCAATTTATCCATTATTTTTATTATTGGCTGTTTTGATTTATTCCACGGAAGAATGATCCCGCACCTATCAAAGTACTGTGTTGTTGTATAAACAATTTATATTAAAATAGTTTTATGGGATTTTTGCACTATGCAAATCACCAATATATAATCCGTTTAATAGTTGAATTCAAATAAGTTGATTTATATTGTGAGTGGGTTAAAAATATTATATCCGTATAAATTCGTATAAAAATATTTATACTTATATAATCATCTTGTTTGGCATTACATGATCAATAAATCAATCCATCATAATTTATTATTTGAAAATATATATATTTTTTTGAATGAATAGTTAAATTTGAAATTTCTCACAGAAGCAATCCGTAAACTGACTTCACACTATATTTGTCTTTATTAATATGTGGTTACGTCATATTCATTGCTTGTACGAAAACCATGTTCTTCATTCTTGATAAAGACGCAAATCTACGCGGCTATCATTCATGCGAATCTATCCACCTGGAACACTAAATTACAAATAATATTTTCAGTTTTATTTTATAATATAAATTATCATCAATTATACATTTCAATTATTTAAATAATTTCAGATCTCAAATTTTGTATGAGATAATTAATGCAATATTAGTCTTATTACGAACATGTTAAAATCTACCACCTTTATCCAGAAAAAAGTCCTGCTTTTTTCATTTAGTTTAATGCGATATATCAGAGGGTATTATGAAGTATTGTAAGGTCAGTTTATGGATAAAATAATTGTTTATAGAAAATATGTATAAATATATTCTATAAACAACCATTTTATTCACAAACGTACCCCATAATACCCTTTGAAATATATATCGTATTAAACTCCGTGCTAAAAAATAGGACCATTTTTTGTGAATAGAGAGAGTACTACTCTAACTCACTTATCCAATAATTTAATTAATTTTTGTTCTAATTAATTGATTGTTTAGTGTATATAGTGGATGTTTGCAAACTCTACTTTGTAACTAGAATCACTTATTTTTTTTAAAAATAATTTATGATAAAGTGTTTGCAACTACTACATTGAGCATTTAAAATTTATTTTAAAGAAGTTACCAAAACTTACTTTTAGATTATGGAGAATTGATTCTCATGGGACCCATGAATTTTGAACCTCTTAAACTAAAAATTACTATTGATTTTTTTACAAACACTCCTACTTCTAAAATTACTTTCACCACTTTTAATTTTACTATAGAAATTATTTAACATCACTTTTAATTTTACAATAGAGTTTCAAAACACACCCATAATTTCACGGGAAATCATCCATTTTCAGACGCAGAATTAAACCCACGTATCGGTATCACATTAAAGAATTAGAAGTTTGGGGAAATATTTTTTTTAGGCCAATAATATAGGGACGGTTGTGTTTTAAAGATAATCTGTTTTCGGATTTATAAAAGTAGACAATATATTTTTGAGCTTTTAAAAGTAGAACATTATTATTTTTTACAGACTTGTAAGAGTATAACAATATATATATTTGAATTTTTTTGTAAATTTAGGACAATATAGCCCCAATTAGAAGCCCAGAATACACCATTCACGGGTTCAATTGTCTTATATTTACAAATTTTTTTAAATCTATAGTCCTATTTTTACAAATTTGAAAAAAATATTATCATATTCTTACTAGCTCAAAAATATGCAGTCCTACTTTTATAAATTCAAAAATATATTGTCCTACTTTCATAAGTACGAAGTCATATTATTCTTATAACACAATTATCCCAAAGTTATGAGCCTAAAAAAAATATTTTTTCCTTAATATTTGTAAACCAATTGCAAAATCCAATTCAATATATAAACAAAATGTACAAATATAAAGTAATATTAGTGAAATGTGATTACCGTACAAATCTAGTGCAAACATGGTGCCTATGTTGCACGGGTGCGGGTGCGGGGTGCGGGAGCGATACGACACGGGTGCGGGGATACGGAGTTTTTCAAAAAGTTTAGGATACGATTCGGCAAGGATACGTCTATTTAAATTTATTTTTATTATATATAATACATGTAATAAATTTAAAATATAGAAATATTTTATCTAAATATAAAACAATTAAATATTAAATATAATTAACTTAATTACACAAGTCATAATAAAAATTTCAATCTACATATTTATACAACGGTCAACTCACATTAACATCATTATCATTATCACTTGTCATAACCATTATCTCTAGAAAATTGAATAATTACTAAAAAATTAGAAAGCATATATATTTTAGAAATTTCTCCAAATTATTTAATTATATAAGAATTAAGAAATTGAAATACTTGGTTGGATAATGTATTATTTGATTTGTTTGTTGACTAATATATTTAATTATTTATATTTTAATATTAAATTTTAAAAAAAAATTACAAAAATTAATAAATTTTGCAATATTTTATCCGATTCGCGTATCCCCCACGTATCCCCCGCGTATCCTTGGAGGGGGATACGCGTATCCAACTTAAAATAAATTAAAAAAAATTCGGATACGCCACGTGGCGTATCGGGTGCGAATCCGACGCGAATCGCACCCGCACCCGTATCCCCCGCGTATCCGATACTGCATACCCCAAAATTTGAAGAATCCGTGCAACATAGCATGGTGCATATCAAACTAGGACTCGAGGGTATTCAGCTTTGACTGCTGACCTTCTATTTGAGTTGGAAATTTTGACTTTGAATAACTTAGAAGAAATGAGATCTGAAAGATATATAATGCTTATCTATTTGCTGGCATCTCATTCGCTGTCAAGTCAAATAGTATTTTAAATCTATTCAATAATTACAATGCGACACTATCCTTTCTCAATTGTCCCCCTCAAAATCGTTAAATTCTTTTCATAATTAATCTTAATTTGACTATAAATATACGTATCCAGGATTGCAAATAAAGTAAGCTGAACCACACTTGTCCACAAAATGGCCACTTCTACTCTTCCAATCTTGTTCCTTTCCACTTTGCTGCTGCTTCTATTTTCTTCATCTTCGTTCGGCCAGAGCACTCCTAAACCTCAAGCCTTCACCTTCCCGATCAAAAAAGATGACGCCACCAACCAATATTACACCACCATTCAGCTAGGTTCCAATAGCACCACACTCAATGTGGTCATCGATCTCGGAGGCAAATTCCTGTGGTTCAACGACCTCGACTACTTCAACGCCGCCTCCTCGTACCGCCCCATCCGATGCGGCACTCAGCAATGCAGGATCTCTGATGGAGTCGGATGCGTCTTCTGCTTCCTATCGCCTCCCGTCCCAGGTTGCACTAACAACACGTGCTCCGTCTACGCCCTCAACCCCTTCTCCGGAACCCAAGGCTATAGCGGCCTCGGACAGGACGTGCTGCGTGTCTCCTCCACTCGTGGCGATCAATACAAGGTAATTATAATTCATACACTCCCTCCATTTCATAATAATTACCGTTTTGGAGATTAAATTTTATTTTTAATTAATTGTCACTATACAATTCATAATCTTTACACTTTTTATTTTTATTTTTTATTTCTAAGTGTAATTACTGCAACTTTGACTAAATTGCATTTTTAACCAAATTTTTTTGACAAAATATAAAGTGAAAATTGTTCATACATGAATCATCAAATAGTAATAGTTGGTTTTTTCTAAATAGTATTAATTGTTTCTATTGAAGAGTATTACTAGTTCACACCGAAAAAAGTCTCAATTGTTCAATGAAAACAAACTAAAACTTTTCAGTGAAAATAACTAATACGCTTCGGTGAAAATAACTAATACTCTTTAGTGATAACACTCAATACTCTTTGATGATTCGCGTGTGAATCAATTCAACTCTATACATATCCTTTTTTTTTTTTTAATAATTGAAAAAAATTCACGAACTTTAACATTTCAATTGTATAACAGATAAATAATTACCCGTTCCAATTTTCTGACCCGGTTTTACGGGAAGAACTAGCTAGGCCTGCCGCGGGCCTAATCGGCCTAGGCAGGACTAGGATCTCACTGCCAGCACAGCTCGCTTCCGCTTTCAAAATTCCCCAAAAAATCGCTCTCTGCATTCCGTCTTCCGGCAATGATGGGAATCTAATTATAGGCGAGTCAGCCTACAGAAAACCATTCCCTAAAATCTCCAAATCACTCTTCACCACGCCCCTCATAAGAAACCCGGTAAGTACCGACCAAAACGAGGTGATAGGCAATTTGACAGCCGAGTATTTCATCAATGTGAAGTCCATCAAAGTCGGAGGCAGGGCTCTCACCTTCAACAACACTCTGCTTTCGATCGACGAGAAAACGGGAGGCGGAGGGACGAGCATACGCACCGTGAGGGCGTATACGAATCTCCACAGGTCAATCTACACGCCTCTGGTGAACGAGTTCCTGAAGGCGGCCGCGAAGAAGGGTATTAAAAGAGTGGCGTCCGTGGCTCCTTTCGGCGCTTGCTTCGACTCCAAGACGATTGCCTCCTCCAAAACAGGGCCGGATGTGCCCACCGTTGATCTGGTTCTCCAGACCAAAAATGTTTACTGGAGGTTTTATGGGGCGAATTCGATGGTTCGTGTTGGGAACGACGTAATGTGCCTTGCGTTCGTGGAGGGGAAGCCGAATCTGACGGGGCCGACTACTTCGATTGTTGTGGGAGGGTATCAGATGGAGAATTATTTGGTGGAGTTTGATGTGGATTCGTCCACGATCAGGTTTAGCTCTGCATTGGTGTTGGATGGTACGAGTTGCTCCCAGTTTAGAGCTGCATAGATGGTATGGCTTGGAGTGCAGCGTCTTAATCTTTGAAACTCTGTTTTTATGATAAGAATGTGTGAAAATGTAGTATGAAGGAATAATGTGATCATCATTTGATTAGTGTAAAATAACTCACTTGGTGAGATTGGGTTTTTATTTAATAATGTAATGATTGAGTTTGTTATTTTTTTAAGTTGATCTTCTACATTTTCATTGTGTGAATCTCGTTTAGAGAAACATGCGGAATATATAAAATTGGTGGAAATTGCATTATTTTGGCGTAAAATATTTTTGGTGCTTATATGGGAAAATAGTTCTTTCTTTTGTAGTTTTGATCTCATTCATTAATTTTCAGACCAAAACTGCAAACTTACCCCATTCTCTTGGGACCAAAACTGCAATTAATATATTATCTTGGTATTAAAAATGCAACCAAAAGTGTCAAAAAAAGTTACGGAATTCAAAGTGTTGCTTTCTTTTGTAGTTTTGATCTCATTCATTAATTTTCAGACCAAAACTGCAAACTTACCCCATTCTCTTGGGACCAAAACTGCAATTAATCTATTATCTTGGTATTAAAAATGCAACCAAAAGTGTCAAAAAAAGTTACGGAATTCAAAGTGTTGCTTTCTTTTGTAGTTTTGATCTCATTCGTTAATTTTCAGACCAAAACTGCAAACTTACCCCATTCTCTTGGGACCAACACTGCAATTAATCTATTATCTTAGTATTAAAAATGCAACTAAAAGTGTCGAAAAAAGTTACGGGATTCAAAGTGTTGAAAACAGACCATTTTAAAATTGACTTAGTTTTTTGTAACCAAAATTCCAATTAACCCTATAAAATTGTGAATGTAAGGAAAACAATTAATTAAATTTAACTTTTAAATGAGATATAAATTCTTTCATGATATCAAAACAAAAAACTCGCACACAAATAAAGATTCGGAGTTCCGAGGGCAACTCCAATGTGATTCACTCGTACGTCAAGTAACCCCAGCATAACCCCAACATCCCCTCTAGGCTTCTTTGGCCGTGATTTACATAAAATTAAAACCGATTATAATCTCTTCGGTTTATGTGCAAAGCTATTTTGATATTTTGAATTGGAGTGTTTCTACTTAAATTAATCACCTAAAATCTATAATTTAGAAGTTGATGGGTATGCTTCTAACTGATTCTAGTTTTTCACTAATATTATATTTTATTCAAAAAAAAACAAAAATATCAACACTCAATATCTACTTCTTATAAATTTTGGTAACACTTATTACTATCACTATTAAATAATTATTTTCATAATCACTGAATTAAATTACTGCTGAAAATACATAAATTTTTTTGCAAACACACATTTTATGTGGCTTGTGCCCCACTTCAAATCCTCCTTTAAGAAAAAATTATTATGTAAAGTTATACCCAAAAATATCCATCTAAACAGGAAAACTTAAAAAAAGAAATTGACAAACTACAAAGACCTAATTCATTTTTTTTCTGCGCAGGTCCCTTCAAATTATTGGAACCACTCCGGAGTGGATCTGCCAAATCGCTGCAAAGGCTCCCAATGTGTGTGAGTAGACGGCTAACTCTCATTTGATGGTTATGATCTCACATTAAATCCACAAACAATTATTGATGTATATAAAAAAACTAAAAGAAAAAGACTTAACCAACATGCATGCCCACGTGCTAATTTGGAAGGTAACGATTCAAACAATATAATTTTAACCAATTTTTGTAATCAATTATTAATCTCTGTGAAACAAACTCTCCCCAAGTCTTAAACCAACAAGCCAACTTGCTTATTACTCACGCGTATACACACCTACACAAGCACTCCCTCTTGCCAAATTTTAATTTAATTAATACAACAACAACGCGGAAACACCTTAGCTAGCTTAATATTTATTTAATCGTACAGTTTGACTTTATTTATATCCAGGAGATGAGTGCATGATGTAAACTGCAGCACACACAAATGGCCACTTCAACTATTCCGATCTTCTTCTTCTTCTTCTTCCTCCTTCTTTCTTCTTACGCGGCCGCGAGCGCTCCGAAGCCCCGAGGCTTCGTTTTCGCGATCACGAAAGACGCCAACACGAGCCAATACTACACCACCATTCACATAGGTTCGAATGCTACCACACTGAATGTGGTGATCGATCTTGGAGGCAAATTCCTGTGGTTCAACTCCGCCGACTACTTTAAAGCCGCCTCCTCGTACCGCCCCCTCATATGTGGCACTCGACAATGCACCATCGCTGAAGCAGTTGCCTGCGTTCCCTGCACCTCAAACTCCCCCGCCCCCATTTGCACCGACAACACCTGCTCCGACGCCGCCCCCAACCCCTTCTCTGGATGGATGGGGTATAGCGGCCTTGGACTCGACGTGCTGCGTGTCTACTCCACACGCGCCTATCAGTACAAGTTAACTTTTTGATTACTTAAATGAACCACTTTGAAGGTATGCGTTGTTTTATTAAAGTATAGTAATTGTTTTCACTAAGGGATATTCGTTTTGGAGGGTACAAGTTGTTTTCATTAAAAAATATGAATTGAAGAGTACAAATGATATTAGTTGTTTTATTAAAGGGTATTAGTTGATTATACTAAAGTGTATGCATTATTCTACTAAAAAATATTGCAAAGTGGTTTATATATGAACTTGTTTCACACTAAATATACTCTTTAATTAAATTGAGAAAAACTTGTATAATACGGTCTCATCTCATTTACTATATATATTAATATGTTTCGGAAAAATATATATATTTTTAGGGGCATACTTATAGGGCTGACAAATTAAGGACAATAACTTTAAAATGTGGTGCGTTGGAGCCACATTAGCCCAAATCGGGCTAATTGATCCGATCCGACCTAAATTCTGGTTGATTGGCTCGATTAGGCCTGAAATCGTGTCTGATTTGGGTTGATTTAGCCTCAAGAAATGACTTTTAAAATTTGTAATCCTTAAATTGTCAACCCAAAAAGTTATTGTCCTCATTTTTCCATTCCTAAATTACGGTCTTTAAAAAGTAATTACCCTATTATATATGATCTAAACTACAGGTGAACAATTTCCCGTTCCAATTTGCTGATCCCGTTATACTGGAAGGACTAGCTAGCCCCACGGTTGGGTTGATTGGGCTAGGGAGGAGTAGGATATCACTACAAGCACAGCTTGCGTCCGCTTTCGAAATTCGTCAAAAGTTCACTCTGTGCATTCCATCTTCGGGTAGTGATGGGAACCTGATCATCGGCGACGCAGCTTATACGAAATCATTTCCCGCACTTTTCAGCACACCCCTCATCACAAACCCAGTGAGCACTCGCACAAACGAGGTGATAGGCAATTTTTCAATGGAGTATTTCATCAATGTGAAGTCCATCAGGGTCGGGGGTACGTCTCTGGCGCTCAACAACACTCTGCTCTCGATTAACAAGGAAACGGGAGACGGAGGAACTAACATACGCACCGTGAGGGCGTACACTACTCTCCACAAATCAATCTGCACGGCCCTGGTCAACGAGTTTGTGAAGGCGGCTGCGAAAAAGAGTGTTAAAAGAGTGGCGTCCGTGGCTCCTTTTGGCGCTTGCTTCGATTCCAAGACGATTGCCTCCTCCAAAACAGGGCCGGATGTGCCCACCGTTGATCTGGTTCTCCACAGAAGAAGTGTTTACTGGAGGTTTTATGGTGCGAATTCGATGGTTCGTGTTGGGAACGAAGTAATGTGCCTTGCGTTTGTGGAGGGAAAGCCGAATCTGACGGGGCCGATGACTTCGATAGAAGTGGGAGGGTATCAGATGGAGAATTATTTGGTGGAGTTTGATGTGGATTCGTCCAGGGTCAGGTTTAGCTCTTCATTGTTGTTGCATGATACGAGTTGCTCCCAATTCAAAGCTGCGTAATGTAGCATGTTATTAACATTGAGAATTGTATACATTTGAAAGAGTAATGTTTAGATCAACTTCCTATTTATACTCGGCTTAATTGCAATTTAAATTACGGTTTTTTCCAAAATTGCATTTTAAGCTAAACTTTTGAATCTTGTTAAAAAAAACTTCTAACTTAATATTTTTTGACAATTAAGACTTACGGGCAGATTTGCTTTTGTCCGTTGCTGATGTGGCGTTTACGTGGCAACCGCCCAAAAAAATTTAAATTAGGTGACTAAAAACTTTAAGACTCAGTTGCAATTTAAATCACGACCTTTTAAAAAATTGCATTTGAAGCTAAACTTTTGAATCTTGTTAAAAAAATTCCAATTTAATTTTTTTTTAGCAATTAAAACTTACTTGCAGATTTGCAGAGGGTTGTCGTTGATGCGGCAACATATAAGAAAAAATTAATATGGTGGCAAAAAACTTTAAATATATGATTTTTTTAATTAATTCAACAATTTCCAAATAATTTAAAGAAAAAACCCTACGTCTCAATTTCTTGGTAAAATGGATTATTATATTTTTTGTATGGTAAAATCGGTGTGTTTATACTATCTGGATTCATTTATGTTCTTATTAATGCTAGTATTTTGTATCTTAATTTCATATTTTATTTTTATTTGAATTCATTTATTTATGTTCTCATTAATATAAACATTTGAAATTTGAAATTTTAATTTTAAATTATGCCACATATTTAAAGTTTTTTGCCACAATGTCACGTAGACGCCATGTCAACGACGAACCTCTGCAAATTCGTAAATCTTAATTGCAAAAAAAATGTTAAATTTGAGCTTTGTTTAACATGATCCAAAAGATTAGCTTAAAATACAATTTCGACAAAGATCATGATTTAAAATGCAATTAAATTTTAAAATTATTTTCCACCTAATTTATGTTTTTTTGGGGCAGTTGCCACGTAGACGCCATGTCAGCAACGGGTAGAGACAAATCTACCCGTAAGTCCTAATTGCCAAAAAATGTTAAGTTGAAGCTTTTTTTTAACAAGATCCAAAAGTTTAGCTTAAAATGCAATTTTGGAAAAGGTCGTGATTTAAATTGCAATTAAGCCTTTATACTCTAATTAGTTGTAATCGACTAATCTCATTTAACAAACTAATGAGCTGTAAATTATATATTTATAATTAATATAACATCTAATATACCCAAAAAAATTGGGAATATATATTTCACAAGGAGTTTGATCATAATATCAGTTAAATTCTCTTGAGTAGGTATATGAATTATTTTGAGCACTTTTTGTTGAACTTTCTTCCTGGTGAAATGATAATCTATATGGATATGCTTTGTTTTTTCATGCAACACCAGATTATGAGTAATTGAATAAACAGTCTTGTTGTCTGTGTACACATGCCAAGAGCAAGTCGATGATGTGAAATTCCTAGATCTTTCAGAATGTACAATATCCATCGTCTCTCAAAAGATGTGTGTCCTATTGCTCTTTATTCAGCTTCAGCTGGGGACTTGCTTACAATTGCTTGTTTTTTCGACTTCCAAGAGATAAGGTGTTGCCTAGGTAGATGGTGTAGCCAGTGGCACTTCTTCTTGTTTCCACATATCTTGCACAATCCGAGTTCGTAAATCCATGCAACTTAAAATCATTTTGTACATGATACCTGAGCTAGATTTAAAATATCTATGTAATCTATGTACAATAGATAAATGAGTTTCTATTGGAGTATTGAGAAAGCATTTGAATAGTACTCCCTCCGTCCATGAAATATAGTCCTGGTTGCCTTATTTGGCTGTCCATGAAAAATAGTCATGTTGCCTAAAATGGAAATAATAAACTTTATCAACACTTTTCAACATACATACACAAATTTTTTTAAATAATTTATTTTGTACTTGTTGTAGCCATTTTGCATCACAGGTCGGCACCGACCTAAAGCAAGCCAAAATGATGAGACCGCGCACCCGCGACGGTCACGATCCTACCGGACGGAGTCCGATCTCCGTGGGTTCCGACCCCATACTCCGACCTCAAGAAAGAGGTCGGAAGCAAACTTAAAATGCCCGTTTATCCCAGCAAGGATACAGGCCGAACAGGCCGGGACCGGACCGGTCCGACCCCGACACGATAAAGCCAATAGAGGTCGCTGGGGTGCGGCCAGCGATTAGGAAGACTTTCCGACCTCAAGATCCACTGGAAGACCGGTCTCCGACCTCGAATTGTCGCCGACCTACAGAGGGGAAGAAGAGCACGTGGCAAAATCAGGCAAGATTCACCCCCAAGAGGAAAAGAGCCGCCTCCGTACTCCGTGACAGAGAGAATATTCCACCCAAATGAGGAAAGTTCTTAGAGAATCGTCCTTCTGTGGACACGCGTCAACACGCCAGTGGTCGGCCGCCTGCAAGCTAGGGCGTACGGGCGCTCGCGCGCCCTCATAGGCTGGAGGCATTTAATGTCTTTGTCCCCTGAGGAGTTGGAAATGACGACTATACCCCTGAAGGGAGAAAACTATAAATAGCCCCACATTTATAACAAAAGGAAGAGTTCAACACAATTAATCAAAGAGTAATATAATTTGCATTCAAGTCCAGGGATTAAATACCCCTGGCAATTCTTGGTGTTCTTACTTTCAGTTCATCTTCATCCTTAATTCTCCTCATCTTAATCAATCATTCAACATTTATGTCTTCAATCATTTGATGTTTTTGCCAAAGCTCACCTAAATAGCCATTAATTCTCAGCCTTATTTATTTGGCAAACAATATTTGGCGCTAGAAGGAGGGTATCAATCCATCAAAGCTCATTTTCTCTTTTCTCTTTGAAGAACACTCACTGTTCTTCAAAGCTCCCCATCTTCAAATCTTCAAGTTACCAACCCCTTCCCACCAAAGCAATGACAAACCAGAAGTTGCCTCAGACCCACAAAGCCATCGGGGATCCAGCCACACCACGGGATCCCGCTGCTCGAGCCTCGGGGGAACTGACCCCCGCTCGCCATGGAAAAGCCACTCACGTGGCCTCCCCAATCCGCTTTCCCGAGGAGCCCCTCCCTTCCCAGGGTCGAAACTTCCTTACTCCTGACCAAGTCGGGTCAGGATGACGCTGCCAGACGGATGAGGCAAGGGGGTGCCGAAGCACCTCCTCCGCCTCCAAGAGGAGAGCCCATGATCGCGTTCTCAAGGGAAAGGCGAAAGCCTTGGAACAACAAGGCGAAAGCCAATGCCGAGCAGACTCCATCTCCGCTCGGTCACGTGGCTCCGCGCACCTAGTTTTTGACCGCTTGGGCACGATGGACCCATCCTGGTACCCTAGTCACCTCCCCAGTTACGATATCGGGTATGGGGACACCGAGTCCATCTCTAACTCACGGAGTACGACTCAAATGCCCCACAAACGGGCGGCCGTGGTCAGCTTGGCCCCGGCCAACTCCGCCAATCGCAAGCTAAGCTTCGCCCAAAGTGGCCTACTGGGGCGCGGGGTCCCCCGAGCAGCCATTTTTGACCGAATCGGCCCCTTGACCGATGCTGATGATCGAATGGTCGAAACTCCAAGCCCTGAACTCGCCAAGATACAAAAGCAGCTTGACGAGATGAAGGCACTACTAGAAGCGCAAGGCCAATCGAAGCCTCGGCCGGTAGCCAATGAGCCTCTTGCGGCCGATATTGAGCTCGCCCCGGTTTAGCTGAAAATCGTCCCTCCGCCGACCCCTCTCTACGAGGGAAAGACGGACCCGGAGACTCATCTAAGTAAATTTCAGATCTACATGACCGGACGCGGCGCAACCGACGCCACAAAATGCAGGCTTTTCCCCCTCACCTTGGGCGATCTCGCTCACAGATGGTACGTGTCTCTCCCGGCTCAGTCGATCGACCCTTTCGCTACTTTAAGTGTGCAATTCACATCCTATTTCGCGGCCAAGATCGCCCGACCGGAGAATTGACACCGACTGATACGGACCCACCAAGAGAAGGATGAATCCGACGATGATTATGTGGCCCGGGTCGATGAGGTCATGCTGACCGACGAGCCAGTAAGCGACCAACTGGCCTTACACGTCACTCTAGGGGGTTTCCATGGCCGGTCTCCAATGTTCAAACACCTCACTAAGGAATTCCTAAAGACCTACGCCGAGTTCCGCGCCCGGGCTGGCGATTACCTGGCTCGAAGGAAACTACTGGCACTCAGGCTTGGAGAATCCGAGCCAGCACCAAAGGAGACAGAAGCCACGACTCAGGCCTCCTCCAAGAGCGGCCCCAAAGCGAGAAAGGTGGCCAAACTGCCCGGCAACTTCAAGTCCTTTGAGGACATTGAAGTACACCTTACTCATGCCATGAGACAGTCCCCTACCCATATCTTCAATGCGATCCAACACAGGGACGTGCTTCCCCGGCCAAGGCCCTTTTCTGGGGATCGGTCCCGGCTGGACCCCAAAAAGTTATGCGCCTATCACGACTCAATCGGCCATAATACGAGCCAGTGTCGTGATCTCCTCAAACAGCTTTGGAAGCTGTTTGACGAAGGGCGTTTGAATTTAATCATCTCAAAGAGTAAAGAAAGAAAGAATTAATCTAATACATTCAAAAGAAATACTAAAACTAAGAATTCGTAAATTAAAACCTCGATTACAACGTATAAAATTCTTCAAAACTCCTTCCCAAGCTTTCTCCTTGCTCAAAGTATGTAAAAATATGTGTTGGTATGTGGTTATCCTCCAAAACGAGTTTGGAATGAGTATATATAAGCGTCGGGGCGAATCGGGAACTCATGGGCCGAAAAAATACATCCGGAGGCAAAAATAGGTTAGTGCTCGAGCTGGACCAGCTCGAGCACGTCCGTTCGAGCTCAATAGGTCGAATGGTGCAAGGGGTCGAGCACTAGCGCTCGGGCTGCTCGAGTGGTTTTCGGCTGATGTACACTTGTTCGTAAAATCTTCATATCTTCTCAACCGGGAGTCCGTTTTGGCCGATTCAAAGTCCTACGAACTCCTCTTTTCGCCCTCTATCCATCTATAAAAACCAAAGAGACAAATTAATGAGTTTATAAAAATGATACTCAATTGACTCCAAACACTCATAAAAATACATAAAACATGGGCAAATTGGGCACCAAAATATAACAATTTCACGCCTAATCAACGACCTTCTGCAAAGGCCAGCTGGCCATCAGGAGAACCAGCAGCAGTAGTAACATCCCCCTCGTAGAAATGAGGAAGGAGGCCAGCCCCTCAGGCCGGTCGCAGCTTTAGATGAAGACGACGATGAAGACGACCTCCCACCGATGAACCCCGGCGGACGGGTCAATATGATCCAGGCTGGTGGGGGAAATTTGGGCGGCCTCACCCCCGTCCCAACGCTATCCAACCGAAAACGCAAAGCTAAGGTCGGGCTGTAACCAACGTCAACCTGGTTACCCCTCTAGAGCAAAAAAATCACAAAGATTTGGAGATAACTTTCTCCAATCAGGACCGGACCGGGGTTTTATATCCCAAAGGCGACGCGTTGGTGATTGCCGCCCACATCTTGGGCAAAGAGGTCCAACAAGTCCTGATCGACAATGGATATTTTTGCAACATCATCTTCAAAGCAGCCCTAGATCAGCTCGGGGACCTCGTCAACTTCATCAAACCAATCGATCTTCAACTGAGAGGCTTCGGGGATGTGACAGTCGCTGGATACGGGAGGATCAAGCTCTCGGTAGAACTTATCTGTTACTATAACAAGGACGTCAAGATAACAAGGCCGCTAGATTTTATAATCGTAGATCAGCCAAGTTCATACAATGACTTTCTAGGTAGACCCTTTCTAGAGGTTTTTTAGGCAGTCGCCTCCTCTTACTATTACTGTATTAAGTTTCCCACCCCGAGGGGGTGGTCGGCACCATTAAGGGTGACCAATCAATGGCCAGAAAATGTTTGAACTATTTCGATTCTTGTTTATTTCCTATTTGTAACAATCAAATATTGGATAAATCGCAAACCGGACTCGAGGGGACCCTTCCGACCGCTGAAGTCATAATGGAGGTCGGGTCCACCTCAGCCGGCCCCGATAACGATCCCGATCTACAACCAATGCAAGTTGACGACCTCGAGCCTAGGATCGACTTCGAGCCCTCCGAGCTCGATCTCGACCCGAGGTTCGACGCAAGCGACCGGTGAAGCTACCAACAAGCCACGACTTTGGAAGAGTTGGAACACATTTCGATCGATTAATTGAGGCCAGAACTGGAAGTCCTGATCGGCTCTCGCATTCCAACCGAAATGCGGGGAGAAGTGATCGAGTTCCTCAAGGCCAACGTATGAGTTTTTGCTTGGTCTCACCAAGACATGGTCAGAATAGACCCAAAACACACATGCCATCGATTGAAGATCGACCCTAATAGGAGGCCGGTCAACCAGAAAAGAAGAAAGTTCAGCTCGGAAAAATATGAAGCACTGGCCCAAGAAGTCAAGAAATATTGGATAACAAACTGATCGAGCAAGCCAAAGACGAGCCCCAGTGGGTCGCCAACGCCGTCCTAGTAAAAAAGACGAACAACACTTGGTGACTGTGTATAGACTTCACCGACCTCAACGCAGCTTGCCCGAAAGATCATTTTCCGATGCTGCACATTGACCATCTAGTGGATAGCACGGCCGACCACGAGATGATGTCCTTCATGGACGCCTTCGCCGGCTATCACCAAATCCCGATGGCCGTCGAGGACATCAAACACACCTCTTTCCATACGGAAAAAAGGACATATTTTCTTGGCTCCGAATGCCTTTCGGCTGATCAATGCCGGAGCGACCTACCAACGACTGGTCAACAAAATGTTCGCAGATTAGATCGGAAAGACCATGGAGGTCTACATCGACGACATCGTGGTAAAAATTTTAAAAAAGGAAGACCACCTCAGAGACCTCGAGGAAACCTTCAAGATCCTCAAGGCATACAACATGAAGCAGAACCCGAAGAAGTGCAACTTCGGAGTGGAGGCCGGTAAATTCCTCGGACACATCGTCAGCCAGCGGGAAATCGAGGCCAACCCGGCTAAAATCAAGGCCGTCCTCGACATGCAGGAGCCCAGAATGATCAAGCAAGTACAACGCCTGACCGGTTGCCTAGCTTCACTGAACAGATTCATAGCCCGGCTCGGAGACAAGAGTAAGCCTTTCTTCTCAACTATTAAAAATGACAAATTTTCATGGAATAGGGAAAGCCAAGTGGCCTTCTCAAAACTAAATGAGTACTTGGCAAATCCACAAATTCTAGTCAAACCTGTCCCAGGAGAGAAGCTTTACTTATATCTTGCGGCCTCCGAGGTCGTCCTCAGCACTGTACTTGTCCTGGCGGATGGTCAGAACCACCTCCCGATCTACTTCGTGAGCCAAGCCCTACACGACGCCGAGCTCAGGTACACCCCACTCGAAAAATTGGCTTATGCTCTGGTCATGAGTGTGAGAAAGCTGAGACCCTACTTTTTCGATCACCAAGTGGAGGTACTCACCACCCTACCCTTAAGATAAGTCTTACACCGGTCAGACACCAGCGGCAGGTTACTAAAGTGGTCATTAGAGATAGCTCAGTACGGGGTCACTTACACCTCGAGAACGGCCATCAAGGGCCAGACACTGGCCGACTTCGTAGTGGAGCTCACTTTCCCTCCAAAGTTCACAAGGATCGACCATCCCCCGTGGAAACTCTACGTGGACGGGTCGTCAACCAATGCTTGCGCCGGGGCCAGAATTATTCTGGTCGGACCGGAGGGCCAGAGTTTCACCCATGCGGTCCATTTCAGCTTCCCGGCCACTAACAACGAAGCTGAGTATGAGGCCTTGGTCGGGGGTCTCGAGCTCGCAATTGCCATTGAAGTATACCGACTGCACGTCTTCATGGACTCCCTACTCGTAGTAAATCAAATAAAAGGAGAGTACGAGGCTCGGGGGGAGCAAATGGTGAAATATCTCGACCTGGTCACAACCTTGTGCGAGAAATCTCACCAAGTTTTTATAGAACAAATCCCGAGGGAGCACAACACCCAGGCCGACGCCCTTTCCAAACTCGCAACCGCTGAAGGGGCCGCCGATCTCGCCAACATCCAGCTCTCCATGCTCGGAACCCCCACAATGATCCGTGCACAAGTATCAACCATTCTAAGCACCGATGAAAATTGGATGACTCTGATCGTGAAATACTTGAAGACCGACACACTCCCAGAAGATAGAGTCCAGGCCCGACAACTGCAACTCCGGTCGTCAAGGTATACTCTCATTGATGACCTTTTGTATAAAAGAAGCTTCACCCTCCCACTCCTGAAATGTATAACCGCGGAGCAAGACCAGAGCATTCTGGCCGAGATCCATGAAGGGGTATGTGGAAATCATGCCGGAGGCCGGGCCCTGGCCCATAAAGTGATCAGGCAAGGGTACTTCTGGCCGACCCTGAACAAGGATGCTTCAACTTCGCAAGGTCGTGCCACAAGTGTCAAATCTTGGGACCCAACATCAAGTTGTCCCCCGAGCAACTCTCCTCCATGTACAGCCCTTGACCTTTTGCCCAGTGGGGCATGGACCTAATCAGACAGATGCCCACTGCGCCCGGGGGCAGCAAATTCGCCATCGTGGCCGTCGATTATTTTACGAAATGGGCAGAGGCCAAGCCGCTCAACAAGATCAACCAAACCCAGATCATAAAATTCATTTGGAAAAACATCATCTGCCGCTTCGGCCTACCTCAAGCGATCATCTCCGACAACGGAAAGCAATTCGACGGTTTCCAGATGATCCAGTTTTGCGAAAAATAGAAAATCAAGAAAATTTTCTCCACCCCCTACCACCCGTAGACAAACGGCCAAGTAGAGGCCGTAAACAAAATCCTCAAGCACACCATTAAGGCCAAGCTTGAGGACAAAAATGGGAAGTGGGCAGCCGAGCTCCCCGACATGCTTTGGTCGTACCGGACGACTACTAGAAGCTCAACAGGCGAAACACCTTTCACTTTAGCTTTCGGCACGGAGACCGTCATCCCATCGGAGGTCTCCCTCCCGAGCCACCGAACAGCCCAGACGATCACCGAAGACAACGACTCCACCTGGATGATCGATCTGGACATGCTAGAAGAATGAAGACTTAACTCCGATCTCAGGAATGCGGCCTATAAGAAGAAATCAGAAAAAAAAATTCAACTCCAAAGTGAAGGCCAGACAATTCCAGGTCGGCGACCTCGTCCTCAAGAAGGTTCAAGTTCCTAAAGGGGTATTCGGCCCGAACTTGGAGGACCCGTTTAGGATATCCAAGTGGCTCTCCAAGGGAGCTTACGAGCTGGAACTTATGGACGGCACTCCGGACCAATACCCCTGGAATGCAATTCACTTGAAGAAATACTATCAGTAATCAAGTTGTATTATGTAGTCAAAGTCCTTATCAATACAAAGTTCTACGCACAGTTCAATCTCATCTAAAAATCAAGCTCAGTTCAAAAGCATACGCCGACCGAATCAAGGTCGGCATATCACACTTGAACTCGGGTAGGCCACCAAAGTCATTTTGAAAACCGAGCTCAGTTCAAAAGCGTATGCCGACCATATCGAGGTCGGCATATCACACTTGAGCTCGGTAAGGCAACCAAAGCTATTTTGAAAACCGAGCTCAGTTCAAAAAGCGTATGCCGACCATGTTAGGGTCGGCATATCACACTTGAGCTCGGCGAGGCAGCCAAGGCCATTCCAAACACCGGGCTCAGTCCAAAGCATATGCCGACCATATCGAGGTCGGCATACCTCACTTATGCCTGGGGGAAATCTCGCATATACTTGTTAAAAATTCAAACATTTTTTAGCAGGGAGAAACAACAAGGCAATTAAAAGCGAAACAACAAAGTTTAGAAATTAGTTCATAATGAAAACCGGTC
Source organism: Ballota nigra (assembly GCA_947034835.1). Lineage (NCBI taxonomy): Eukaryota > Viridiplantae > Streptophyta > Magnoliopsida > Lamiales > Lamiaceae > Ballota > Ballota nigra. Next base: position 115,381,844 of record OX344723.1, on the reverse strand, counting down.
TAAAGTCGGGAAGTAGTACAGCAGTTCAAGAGGAAAATACATCCGGTCGGAAGCCGGTTACATTAAAAAAACACTAAAACAAGGAAAAGTTCAGGGGTCACCTGCCCCGCTTGCCGAGCCCGCCTGCCCTCCAGTCTCATCCACGAAGCTAGCCACTTCGTCAACACAAGCCTCTGCCTCAGCACCGACTCCGCTCGGCACCTGGGAGCCCTCCGTAGGAGCCTCTTCCCCTTCCTCATCTCCTTCTTCTTCATCAGCGGCCGGAGGAGCCTGACCCGGTTTGATCAGCCTATGCCGATGGGGGAACCATGAAATGTCCACCCCATAGTCGGTCTCAAGGTCAAGGAAGGGAAGCCAGTAGCCCTCGTGGATCGAACTTTTTGCCACATGCTCCTGGAAGTAGGTCTCCTGGGCTTTGGTGTTGGCACCAGCCTGGCGTCCAATCCGGATTAGATTGGCGGCGGCCATATAGAAGCAGAACTCGGAGAAGAGCACCGGGCTGGTGGCCGGATCATCTAGATCATAGGCCGGCCAACTCAGAGCGGCAGCCAATTCATCTATTTTCTTCTGAAGCTCTCCTTCCAGCTCGGCCTGCCGGGCACGAGCCTGATCGGTATCTCCCCGGACCCTGTGCACCTCCAACCGCAGATCGGCATTGATGTCCTCCAATTCAGCAACCCGGTTCCGGACATCCGCCAGGGCTTTAAATGCCATCTCCGCCCGGCCTAGGGCATCGTTCTTCTCCTTCAAGATGGCCTCCATCTGGCCGACCGCACAGTCTCTTTTCTTCTTGAGCGCAGCAGTTTTGCTCTCAAGACCGACCTTCTCCTCCCGAGCCCGGGTCAGGTCAGCCTCCACCCTCCGGAGTGAGCTAAAGGCACTGTTGAGCTCACTCTCCACGAAGTTGGCCATGATTATCGTTTGATTGGCCAGAGCAACGCAAGCTCAGCCGGCGTATCGGGGTCTGCGCTCAAGGATATCGGCCAGCTCCCAGGTCCAGGCTTGGGGCAGAGTGTTTACTGCCCGGCTCATATACTCCGGCATGTCGACAATGGAGCCCGGGAGGACAAGAAGTCCAACACCAGTGGCGGGAGGTCGGAGTCGTTACGCGTCAACCTAAATAAGGGAAAAAGAAACTAAGTCGGGTACAAGACAAATGAGGTAAATAAAGAAAACCTCCAAAAGCAAGTAACTCATGCTTGAAAGTGGGCCAGATCACGACCAAAGTAGGTCCTATCGTCCTCCTGGCCGAGGGCTCGGGCCACGGGGGCTACGGTATCTGTCCCGACTGGCCGGGAGCCAGGAGGCGTGTCATCCGAAATATCAATGGCGGCCGGGCTCGACCTGTGCGGACCAACCTCTTCACTCTCAACCTCCTTCCGGCCTCTCTTCTTGCCGGTGATTGGGGAGAAAGTCGGCGCCTCGGCGGCAATTGTCCCGACGGCCGGGACAAACTAGAGGGGGGTAGGCTCCTGGATCACGATCCCGGTCGGCCAGCTCCCGGGTCCAGGCTTGGGGAAGAGAGTTCACTGCCCGGCTCATATACTCCGGTATGTCGACAATGGACCCCGGAGCCTAGGAGGACAAGAAGTCCAACACCAGTGGCAGGAGGTCGGAGTTGTTACGCATCAACCTAAATAAGGGAAAAAGAAACTAAGTCAGGTACAAGACAAACGAGGTAAATAAAGAAAACCTCCAAAAACAAGTAACTCACGCTTGAAAGCGGGCTGGATCACGACCAAAGTAGGTCTTATCATCCTCCTGATCGGGGGCTCGGGCCACGGGGGCTACGGTATCCGTCCCGACTGGCCGGGAGCCAGGAGACGTGTCATTCGAAATGTCAATGGCGGCCGGGCTCGACCCATGCGGACCAACCTCTTCACTCTCAACCTCCTCCCGGCCTCTCTTCTTGCCGGTGATTGGGGAGGAAGCCGGCGCCTCAGCGGCAGTTGTCCCGACGGCCGGGACAGACTGGAGGGGGGTAGGCTCCTGGACACGATCCCGGTCCGGGCTCCGGTCCCCTTCTTCTTCTTCGCCCCTTTGGTCGCCTTCTTCACCGCACAAGCGCCCAACAAAGAAAACATTTCAGGACAGCGGTCGGCGAACTCGGAGGGGCACCTTTTCACAACTGGGAACTCAGGTAATGCGATACCAAAATGTGAAGTGTTAAAAAAAACTACAACTCAAGACCCGGGCTCGAACAGAGTACTTACTCGTCAAATTTAGATGACGCGGAAACTGGAAGAATCGACTGTAGAGTCGGGCTTGTCGAGTCCGGAGGATAGCTTGATTCCTTTCTGCGGCCGGCAACGACAATATCCGCTCCCTGAAGACTGCGAAGTCGAAGTTCAGCTCCCGGTCGGAAGGGCAAGGATAGCCTGCAAAGGAAGTTAGAAAATTAGATTAGTACTTTTAATTCAAAGTCAAGTTACAAAGTCTTACTAGGATTCTTAAGGTGGATATCGGTCGGAACCCCAATCACCACTCCCCCCGAATACCCGGTCTGCCAAGCTCCACCAACAAAAAACTATTTCTTCCGATGTTCCTAGCTTTACTCGGAAGGCCAGTCACCATCTTCTGCCCCTTAGTCTGAATAAAGACCTCGCTGGTCCCACTCTTCTCACTTTGAATCCGGTAGAGATATGTCATCTCTCCAGGGGTCGACATCCGGTAGAGTCGGTTATGGCCAAACAAAGTCATGACGCTCACGATTATCATTCACGCATTCAGAAGCAACTAGATGGGCGCCTGGTTCCAGTAGTTCAGCAAGTAGGAGATGGCCGGATGGAGGGGAAAGCGGAGTCCGACCTCCAACATGTCTTGGGTAATGGCCACCATCCCGGGAGGAGGCTGGCCAGCCCGCTCGTTTGGCTCCGGGGCATATAATTGGACATCGAAAGGTATGTCCCAATCGGCCCGAGCTTAATCAAGATAACCCTGGGTCATCTTGCTTTGAATCCGACCGATAGTCCACCTATTGGACTCTTCCAGATCGGCTATGCGAATCGTGGCCGGATCGCGGACGGTCGGCCCCCGGGGACAATGCTCTAGGTACTCCTCATAATCGAAGGAAAGGGCCGCAACCTCATCTTTCGCCTCCACAAAATCCGACCACAGCTGGAAAGCCCTCCTAACCTCGTCCTTCCGGGCCTCACCCGCGCTTCGGACCGCTGCGGGCGACCCCCCAACCTCTTCGGCTTCTGACCCTGATGCCCCGTTCACCATCCCCAGCCTCTCTTTGATCTTTTCGGCTGCAAGATTTTGGAGCAACAGGTTGTTGGCCAGGTCGTCGCCTTCATCACGGCCACCGTCCTCATCCTCCTCCAGAAGATCGTTCAACGGTTTCCGACTCTCTACTGGAGGAGCCACTGTCTCGATCCGAGATACTACGGCCGGGCCCCTCTCCCTGGCACCATCGCCCAGCAACGACCGGCCCGGGCTCAGAAAAAACGCGTCCAAGCCATCATCGTCGTGAGCCCAGATCGAGCTCACGCTCAGGCGCAACGGAGAAGCCCCTCCGCCACCGCTTGAGCTCCCTCCTTCGTCAAAGAGCCGCCGGTTGGCTCCACCACTGTCGCCGCCTCTTTGCCCAGGCGGAGGACCAACCCACCGCCGTACCATTTCGAAGAAAAAAAGGAAAGGAAGAGTTCTCGAGTTTAGAGAAGCAAGTTTACCTTATACAACCACCTGAATCGCCGCCGTCACTGCCACACGAAATCGAACGCCGCCGCAAGAAGCTCGCCGGAAAAATCGCTGAGAGATTGCAATGCTTGCTAAGGAAATTCGAAAGCGCGAAAGTGAAAAACTCAAAATGGAAAGAATCCCCCCTATTTATAAGAAATGGATGGGACCTATTTCGAAATAAAATTCTAGGCCTAGGGGCCTTGATGCAAGAAGTGGAAGCGATACTATTGGTCCCACTAGGTTGATAAATTGCAGAAGCTTAAGTTAAATGTCTTAGACAAATTCTTTTTTTTACAAGAGCACAAAACCAATAAGAGAATAAGTAAATGAAAGCAATAAATGACACTGGATATATAGTGGTTCGGATCTGAATATCCTACGTCCATTCTCCCTTTATCAAGGGGTCTCACTATCTAACCAACAGCCAACTTACTTACTGGAATTTGGAAGTACCAGTTCCTTCTTACAAACTCTTTAGATCTAACTTCGATCTAAAGATCAACAACCTTCAACCTTATCTTGTAGATGAACAGGTTGAGGTCCAACAACTCCTTAAGAGTAGATATATAATATGAACAATAAGAGTGCTAAGAGTGATTATCAAAAGCTTGGATTGTGACTTATGCGCGTAGGGTCTCTCTAGAGCTTTTTCTTGTGAATGCACTCTTGTATTTATAGAGGGGATTTAGGAAATAGCCGTTGGAAAGCTAATCCAATCAGATCCTCTATTTAGGGAAGCTTCAATCAATCAATTCCCTAATTGATTGATTGGGTTAGTGGGATCCTTGGATTGATTGACTTCAAGACTTTCCAATCCTGATCTTGTTGACTTGATTTGAATCACCAACGGTCAAATACTTCCTCTGCCAAACTCTGATTCTCTCCAGAGAAAGCAAGACCAGACACCAGGCAACCTCGGTGTCTTCTGGTCCTGATCTGGTTAACAACCAGAATACTCAGTAGAAACAGGGGATCAAACTGAGCATCTTTTGTTCTACCAGACTCATCTGGTCTGGACTCGTCTGGTCTGGAGAAGGTCATCTGCCTCTGGTCAGATCTCATCTGGTGAAGTCTTCTGGTCTGGCAGTTCCCCCTAGATTAAGTCCTAATCTAGATCATCATCTGGCTAACAGGTCCAGATGGTCCTATTACATCTTCTGGTTTGTTTTAACTCATCAAAACTATACAGCTTTTATCCTAACAATTTCCCCCTTTTTGATGAAGTTAAAACACTACCAGAACTGATCAAAACATAAGACTTAAGCATGAAAACAGTAAAGGATAAGACCTTAGAATAGATCTTATCTGGCAAACAATTGAGACAACAAGAGGTTGTTGTTGATAGGCGAACATAAATCAATGATTGGCGAACAAGAATTAAAGCCTTAATAAGGATTACGAGGAATCAACCCCAAATCAAAGATGATTAACAAAGAAAATCAAGTCGGGGTGCATAAATCAATTTAGGGAGTGTATAAACTGACGAACAACTCTACCGACGAACAACATACTAGCGAACAAGTATTAAGACCCAAGAACAGATATGAACATTCTGCTAAGTCACTGAATGACGAACAACATTGACAAAAGGTGGTGCATCTACCAGCTTAAGAGGTGCATATCGACGAACAAAGGATCAAGATCCCAAAGCTATACTGTGTAAAACACAAAGGCGAACAACTTTGATGAAAAATCCATTCTGGACACACTAAGCCGACCTGGACGAACAACAATGAAGTCCGAGATAAGACCAAAGAAGACTTTGTAACTAAGATTCAGCTTAGATAAGGTCAAAGGACACTTGTCAGGCATGCAGGATAGGGAGATCAAGAGTCATAGACACCTCATGCTTGCTAGTCTCTATAAATAGTTGTTCTCCAGCTTAAGAAATACAAGTTCAAATTCACAAATGCTCCAAAAACACACACTTAAACACCTAGACATGTACACATACGAAATTATTACGATTTTGACTTTCACGTTTACAAGTTCATAACCCGAATCCTCGATTTACCATTTACGGTGGTAACCAATCACACGTAATTGATTGATGATCTTTAAACCGAACTTAAACAGTCACTAATCCACCCGATACAAATTGATCACCAACAATTTTGGCGCTAGAAGGAGGGTTCGAACCTCCGGATTAGTGTGATTACTCAAGAACTTCAAGCTGAAAAGTTGAAGATTCAAAGAAAACCTCAAGAAATATTTGAAGATTCAAACAAAAGTGTTCTTGGTGTTCTTGGTGTTCTTCATCATAAGAATTAAGACAAATTAATTCGGAATGCCTCAATCCAAGGAAACCCAAGCGCCACGCTTATCAAGGAGAGCATCTCCCACCCGAGCCTCGTCGGCCGACCACCAGGATCGTGATCCTAGACATGTGAATAGATCACAACACACTGCCATAACCCATAACCTCCCACCTGAAATGGAGGCCCTGGAGAACAACCCTAACGAATTAGCCAAAACCATTGCTGCTCTCCAGGCTCTACAGAGACAGGAAGATCATAATAGGCCTTCACTAGTGAGGCCTAAGGATAGACCCATGGAAGTTGTTAGGGCTAGGTCAACCAGGGGCGAACAACACGAGGTAAACAGTGCCCAGGTCAGGCGGGATAAGGCAAAGCTAAGGTGGTCGAACCAAGAGAGGGCCAGGCTGAATCTGCTCGCGGGCGAACAACAATGTCGAGCCATGGAACAACCCGCTCCAGTGCCCAGGACAGACTTGGCCAACCCCAGCAACAGGAGAAAGTTGCTCGCCAGGAAGCTGAGCGCGGGCGAGCAACATTTGAGCAACCACACCCATCAATTCATGAGAGACTCTCTCAATCTGCCTTCAGGCGTCTAGGGCCAAATGCGGCGAGCAACCCTAGGAAACAGCTCCAGGAGTTGCCCACTCCAAGTGAGGGACTGCGACGAGCAGAAAGGTTGGTACCTTTGCTCGCCGAACAGCCTCCAAGTCAGGGGGCATCTTTGGATGAGCTATCAAGTTTAAGAAGGGCAGTGGAGAACATGCAGGGACAGTTGGACCAACAAAGAGGTGTGGGGATAACTAGTTTGCCATCCTCACCACTATCATCTGTCATTCTGAAAGCTCCGATTAAGAAGAAGGTCCAGTTCCCGGCAAGCATACAGTATGGCGGTGTTGCTGATCCCAGAGTTCATATGACAAAGTATTCGGATTATATGGTCTCGGTGGGAGCCAGCGATGCCACTCAATGCCGAAATTTCCCCTTAACTTTGGGGGATCGGGTACACAAGTGGTTTTTGGCAATGCCACCAGCATCTATCCACTCTTTCACTCAACTGAGTCGAGAATTCCTTTCCCATTTCTCAATGGCGGGATCATACTTGTCCCAGAAACATCGATTGTCGGGTCTAAAATAAAATGACAACGAGTCAGATCGGGCATTCATGGAAAGGTTCGACAAGGTATTGTTAGAAGGTGAACCCGTCAGTAAGGACATGAAAATCGTTGCCGTTATGGCCGGGTTGAAGAAAGGATCAAAGCTATGGAAAGAGGTACGTCTGAAGTGCCTAAGAAGTTATGCCGAATTCAGGAATCAAGCCGGCATATTCGTTTCCATGCATGAGGCTTTGCAATCAAACTTGGGGGAGAACAAAACTGATCCCAAGGAGAACAACAAGAAACCTGGTGCAACAAGCTATCGAGTCCCTAAAAACATGAAGGCGTTCACTGAAGGGACATAACTCAAAGAAAAGTTGAATCAGGTGCTAACAGTGTCAGTCGATACTGTTTATGAAAATGTGAAGGATAAGGAGTTGCTCTCCCCTCCCCGAAAAATTCGCCAAGACACTGGCAAACTCAACCCTAACAAGTATTGTGCCTACCATCAAAGCGTGGGGCACTTTACAAGTGAATGTAGAGATTTTCTCAAACAGCTATGACGTTTCTACGAGGACGGAAAGCTCTCTGACTTTGTTAAAAGCCAACCCGGGAAGAGAGTCCGGGAGAACAACTCTGAGGACGAGGATGATCAACCTCAGAAGAACAATAAACCAGCACGACCAGTTCCTACCATTCCTGCTCGTCCGTTAGAGGACTTATACATGATGGAACCTGCAGGCCCCGCGGGAGGGTGTTCTGATGGACGACAGCCAATCTCCAACCGGAAAAGAAAAGCTGAGCTACGAGCGATCGATCAAGTCCAAGAAATGGGGGTCAAACCATCTATCATGCAGACAGCAGAACTGACCTTTACCGAAAATGACTTGGAAGGAATCTTAACTCCACACAATGATTCGCTCGTAATATGCGCAAAAATTATGGGAACACGAGTCCATAGATTGTTGGTGGACACCGGAGCCTACACCAACATCCTATTCAAAAAGACGCTCGATCATCTTGGAGATTATTCGGGCTATATCCGGGATACAACTCACAGAATAATAGGCTTCGGGAATGCTGTAACGGACCCATTGGGAATAGTTACTTTAGCAGTACAACTTGTAACGGCCAACGAACCCGAGAAAAATATTACGAGAATGGTTGACTTCTTGGTTGTAGACCAGGATTCAACTTATAACGGGTTTCTTGGTCGACCCTTTTTAAATGAATTCAAAGCTGCATGTTCCACTTATCACTATTGTTTGAAATTCCCAACAGCAAGTGGAGCAGGCACTATCAAAGGAGATCAAAGAAAGGCCAGGGAATGTCTCTTACAGTTGCAGGCCAAGCATGTATCAGTATCCATGATGGAAGCCACAACTAGCTATCCTGCTGATGAACCATCAATACTAAAAAACATGATGGACATAGAGGAAGACCACATGGATACTGACGAACAACATCATGACGAGCAGGTGTTGGACGAACAACTCCTCGCCACCCATGAGGAACATCATCCTGACGAACAACAAAGGGGTGGTGACGAGCAACATTCATCTGATGGCTTGGGGGGCCAGGTGTTGACTAACAACAATGGATCAGGTCCAACAGACGATCTAGATCCCCGCCTGGGGGCAGAGCCAATGAACATCGAAAATGATTTCAACTCTAAGGGACCAATACTTGATCCTCGGTGGAAAGGACAAAAACGACGAGCAACTCCAGTTGAAGAGCTGGAGGCGTTCAAAGTTAATCCTGAAAACCCGGGTCTCGAATTATACATAGGATCTGAGCTCCCTGAGCCTTACAGATCCCGAATGAAAGAGTTCCTCAGCAAAAATCTAGATGTTTTTGCTTGGTCTCATGCAGACATGGTGGGAATAGATCCAAAATATGCTTGTCACAAGCTCAACATCAATCAAGCAAAAAGGCCAATCCATCAAAAACGAAGAAAGTATGGCCCAGACAAGTACCCGGCTTTGAATGAAGAAGTAAAGAAGTTGTTAGACAACGACCTAATCCGACAAGCACTCTGTCCACAATGGGTAGCAAACCCAGTCCTTGTGAGGAAACCAAACGGGACCTGGAGGCTATGCATAGATTTTACGGATCTGGATGCAGCATGCCCGAAGGACAACTTCCCTCTTCCTCACATTGACCAGTTGGTGGACAGCACTGCAGGTCATGAAATGCTAACATTCATGGATGCCTTTGCCGGGTACCATCAAATTCCAATGCATCCAGACGATCAAAAGAACACAGCATTTTATACAAACAAAAACTTGTTGTGTTGGAAAAGAATGCCCTTCGGCCTCATCAACGACGGAGCAACATACCAGAGGTTGGTGAACAAGATGTTCGACGAACAAATTGGTGATACGGTAGAAGTCTATGTGGACGATATCGTAGTCAAAAGCCCCCGAAGGGAAGACCATCTTCAACATTTGACCCAGGTGTTCGAAATCCTTCGACACTACAACATGAAGTTGAATCCAAAGAAGAGCAGTTTCGGAGTTCATTCAGGAAAATTCCTGGGCCATCTTGTTAGTCAACGAGGGATTGAAGCCAATCCAACAAAAGTTAAAGCAATCGTGGATATGCAACCTCCACGCTCAATAAAAGAAGTGCAAAGGCTTATGAGATGCCTAGCAGCATTGAATCGGTTCATATCCAGATCGGGGGACAAATGCTGTCCATTCTTTGAAGCTATCAAGAAAGGACAGTTCACATGGACTAACAACTGTCAAAAGGCGTTCGACCAACTCAAAGAATATCTGGGAGATGTTAAAATCCTATCAAAGCCCGTCCCAGGGGAGAAGCTATATTTATACTTAGCAGCGTCAGAAGTGGCTATCAGCTCCGTTCTGGTACGAGAAAATGGCAAATTTCATCAACCTATTTACTACGTCAGTCAAGCTTTGCACGACGCGGAGATCAAATATTCTCCAACCGAGAAACTGGCGTACGCACTTGTCATGAGTGTAAGGAAGTTACAACCATACTTCTTTGATCATCAGGTTGAAGTGCTAACAACTTTCCCACTCAAAATAAATTCTCCATCGCCCCGACACAGCTGATCGTCTATTAAAGTGGTCACTAGAGATTAGCCAATTCGGGGTAACCTATGCTCCTCGAACAGCGATCAAAGGGCAAGCGTTAGCCGATTTTATTGTTGAACTAACCTTCCCACCAGATCCGATGAGAGGACTTGATCACCCTTGGCATCTCTATGTTGACGGGTCTTCAACCAACATAGCCTCGGGGGCAGGAATAGTTCTAATCAGTCCAGACAGACAAGTATTCACCTCGGCAATCAAATTTGGTTTCATGGCAACCAACAATGAAGCTGAGTACGAAGCTCTTATTGCTGGTCTCCACCCATCTCTTGCAGTAGGTGTTAGACGGTTACAAATATTTGGCGACTCACAATTGATTGTGAATCAAGTCCGAGGTGAATACGAGGCGAAAGACGATCACATGATCGAGTATCAGCGAATTGTTGCTTACCTGATGTCCTTGTTAGAACAAGTCTTCATTGAACAAATTCCAAGGACAAGCAACACACAAGCAGATGCGTTGGCCCGACTAGCAACAAGTGAAGGACCAGCAGAGTTATCAGACATTATAATTACAAAGATGAATGATCCATCAACAAGAAGTTATAATGTCAACCAACTTGATGAACAAGCAAGTGAAGAAGAAGACTGGAGAACAAATATAGTCAAATATTTGAAAAGTGGAGAAAAACCAAACAACTCTTTTGAAGCTGCCAAGCTAATTAAGCAAGCCTCCAGATATACTCTGGTAGGCGAGCAGCTTTACAAAAGGGGAATATCAATCCCACTTCTCAAATGTTTGACTAGGGGGCAAGGACGAGCAATACTCGAAGAAATACATGCCGGAGTATGCGGGAATCACACTGGGGGGCAAGCTTTGGCATACAAAACTATTAGACAAGGCTACTATTGGCCGACTTTATGCCAGGATGCAATCAAGAAAGCAAAGACTTGCCATCAATGTCAAATTTTTGCCCCAAACATTCATACCCCGGCCCAACAGCTCGTATCGGTTTATAGCCCGTGGCCATTTGCAAGATGGGGGATGGACATTATTGGTCCCTTCCCGGCGGGAGTTGGAGGAGTTCGATTTGCCGTTGTGGCAGTCGACTATTATACAAAATGGGCAGAAGCAGAGGCCATGTTGAAAATCACGCAACAGAAAATGATCAACTTCATTTGGAAGAACATTGTCTGTCGTTTTGGAGTTCCACAAACCATCGTGACAGACAATGGTCCGCAGTTTGATGGAAAATAGTTGAGAGATTTCTGTACGAAGTGGGGGATCAAGAAACATTATTCTACGCCCTATCATCCCCAGTCGAATGGACAAGTCGAAGCCGTAAACAAAATCATCAAGCATACGTTAAAAGTACGGTTAGCGGAGAGCAAAAGCAGTTGGTCTACAGAGCTTCCGGAAGTCTTATGGGCATACATAGTTTCTCCAGGTCAAGCACCGGAGAAACACCTTTTGCAATGGCTTTCGGAACAGAGGCTGTAATACCAATCGAGTTAAAGACCAACACATACCGGACGACCAACTTTGACGAGCAGGCGAACAACTCTGCTCTAGCTACTGAAATGGACTCGCTCGAAGAAAAAAGACTGAATGCCGAGCTAAAAAATGCTACCTACAAGCAGCGAGCAGAACGCTATTATAATTCCCATGTTAAAGTCAGGGAATTCAGAGTTGGAGATATAGTTCTAAGAAAGTTGCTCGCCCAACCTCCAGGTGTATTGGGACCAACTTGGGAGGGCCCGTATCGTATAACGGAGAAATTCGTTAATGGTGTATACGATATCGAAGATATGGAAGGCAAGCCAGCCCAATACTCCTGGAATGTTGTACATCTGAAGAAGTACTATCAATGAGGCGAACAAGTTCTTATTATGTCTTGGGGGGCCAGTGAACCAAGTGTGGCAAACCAAAAACTTGCCTAATTTTTTGAAAATTTTGCTAAGTATAGAATTTAAAGTTGATTCGGCACATTGTATAGTTTAGTGTTGTTTCACCTTTTAATTTTAAACAGAGTTGCTCGACAAAAATATTATAAGCGAGCATGTTTTTAGTTAGTGTTCAAAGTTGTTCGTCAGGATATATATGTTAGGGACGAGCAGTCTTACAACACTTGTAAATTTTTCATAATGTAAATATAGTAGTTGTTCGTCAAAAAAGGAAAAGTCCAAAAGCTCGAGGTACAAGTCCATTTTGAGGACCAAAGCCACTTAAAGGTTGTTCGTTTTTTAAAATGAACAGAACCTAAGGCTAAACCCTAATTCCATTAAAGGCAAAGTTCAATTTGAACAAAAGCCCAACACTATATGTTATAATTGCAAAGGCATTGATAAAAATGTAAAGGCAATTAACATATAAAGAAAATGAGCGAACATGAGAAAGACATTCCATTAATTAAAAGGCTTTGAGCCTAAAAAATGTACAATGATTCTAGAAGTCAAGTACTACAAAAGGAGCAAACAACTATTACAAAGAAGAAGAAAAGAAAAAAGCTAAGTCCTAAGAACTATTGTTGCTCGGCAGGAGGAGGATCTTGGGTTTGATCGGCGGGAGGTTCAATGATCATATCTCGGGCCAGGTCTTCAGCTGCCTTATCCTCCGCCTCTTTAGCATTTTGCTCGTCAGCCACAGCCGCCTCTTCCTCTTTTTTGCCTTCATCGACTGGAGGCGGAGGATGAGTAATGACAATACTGGGGTCAAGATTGTCAAGTTTAACCCCTAGTACAGCCAAATCCGCCAGCTGAATCTCAATATTGTTCGGCGGTGGATAGTGCTCCATGAATTCATTCAAGTCCTTGCTCATTTCTTCCACCATATCCTTATAATCATAAGTATCGGCCGTGCGGATACTGTCCGCTTAGGCGCAAATGTACCCAAGGTTTGAAATGGTGGCAGTTCGAGCCTGAACTTCAGCTTCGAGTTGCTCGCTTGTGAAGAGGTTGGTTTCCACCTCCCGAAGATGAGCAACTTCCGCTTTGAGCTCAGCGATCTCTTGTTCGGCCGCGGATAACTTCTTCTCCCCCTCGCCGAGCATGACATCTTTGCCTTTCAATTCCTTAGACAAACCTTGAATGTCTTCAAGGTGTTTCTTTTCAGAATCAATGTAAACATTGATTTGATTATTAAGACGGGCAACTTTAGCCTCATACTGGCCGACCAGGCCGTCCTTCTCTTCGGTCAGCTGCCGAGCTGTACTGGCGTAACGACGAACAACATCTTCGAGCTCGGCGAGCTGGATCATTCCTTTCTGGGAGATGGCAAGGCCATTTACATGATGCATCAAAGAAAAGTGGAAGTTGTCCGCAATGCTTTGAGCAGAAACGGTCGTCTCCAGAGGCTGGGCCCACGATCGGGCGATTAACTCAGTTGCCCGACGAACATGTTCGCCCGGGATCTCTCGAATATTAACCGGAGTTTTTGAGCAGGCGTAATGGTGGACCGCAGCTGCTCGCCCAGGATGATCATTAGGCCGATATCTGAGAACAAAAACCCAAGTTACAAGATGTTCTTAAAAGTTGTTCGCCGGCCACAAAGCTAGATATGCTTACTCATGGAATTTTCGTTCATCCCAAACCAGTATGGTGATATCCTCAGGGCCGCGAATTGGGGTAACGCTTTTGCCCGCTTTGCCCGTCATCTCCGCAGGCTCGACGGGGGAGTGGCGAACAGTATCCCCCTCGGGGCGAGCATGACTCTGGCCCACCTTTCCTTCCCCTTGCCACCACAGGGGACATCCTGGGCCAGTGGAGTCCCATCCGCTTTCTTTAAACGTTTCCCTCCTTGGGGAGGAGAAATCGGAGAAGCTGGCCGAGCATGGCCAGAAGGTGCCGCAGACCGAGGAACTTTGGCTCCTTCAGCCTTGTTCGTCATTCCCAATACTTTGGTAGGCGGGTCACCTTTCCTTTTTCGACCTTTCGGAGGCGCCATCTCAAAGACTCTTTGTCCGAGGAGAGCAAAGCAGGGGGGAACGACAACAGTGACTTGCTCGGCTATAAAAAAAAAGAATGAAAAAGACGAGCAAGTTTTCTATGGGAAGTTAGAAATTTTTGATATACCTGGGGGCACCTCAGCTTGTGCTTCCAAGTGGTGGGGATAGGTAAGTAAACGAGCAGCTCTTTGACGCTTCTCGTCGCTCAGATATTGGATGGTCCTGTCCGCTCTATTGCGCAAGCCGACTAAACAAGAAGTGAATAAGAACTCCGCACCAATCTCCTCTTCTTCCGAATTCCACTTTGGTAGTCTAGGACCTGCGAGCAAACAATAAAAGTTAAATTAGAACAACACTATTCAAAGGCGAGCAAAGATAAACTTACGCTTAATTATTCCATAGGCTGCGGGGGAGTTTATTCGCCCAATGCCACCGTGTGGACCGGAAGATGCTCGTCAGTCACCCCCTATGAAAAAGAAGTGCTGCTTCCAGTCCTTTATCTTGTTCGGCACCCTTTCTACCATCTTGAGTCCGGTCCTGGCCTTGAGGTAGTAGTAACCCTCTTCACCAATAGGACATTTGGTGATTGTCATGAGATAGTTGATCTCTTCTGCAGTAAGGCGATCAACGTATCCTTCGAGAGTGAACAGGCACATTGCGCCGAGCAGATTCATCCATCCAATCGGCGTAATCTGTGTAATAGCAAGGTTGGTCGCCTCAAGAAAACGACCAACAACTGGAGGCAGCGGCAGCTTCAGGCCGGCCATCAAAGTATGAATGTTGATCGCCGTGCATCTTGGGGGTGGGCGATCAACTCTCTCCTTTCTCTTAGGGGCCCACATATGAATGTCATATGGGATCTTGTATGTCTCTCGGATCGAATCAAGATCCTCCTCGAGGACGACGCTCTTGATTCTGCTCGCCTGGAATTCGTTTCTTATTAAATCCATTTTTTGTCTTTTCAGACGAGCAAAGTGGTTCGCGTACTCCTCGGCATATGCTCGTCATTCGAAAGGTCGAGCAACTCCGACTGGGATCTCGTTTTCCATCATTTTCGGAGATGGGAACCCTATCCCTTCCAGAAATTCGCGGGTCAATTCGTCAAATTGGGGATCTTTCAATTCAGTACTGGTCGAGGAGCTCTCGTCGAAATCTCTGCTCGCAGCGACCACCACCTCCCTCCCTGACGGGCGAGCACCCGTATCCTCTACGGATCGGACGACGGAGTCCACGTGGGGATCCGAGGCCGAAGAAACTTCGAAAGAGGGTCGATTTTCGTGTACCACAATAGGGAAGAGGGGATCGATATTTTCCTCGGATTTGTTGCTCGAATGCGAAGACATAGGCGGAAGAGAAGAAGAGAATCGAACAACGGTGAAGGAAATTGCAGACGGCGGCGATCCTTCAGAGAAGACGGCGGCGCGAAGCCCCACACGGTGGCGACGTAGTCTTTTGAAGAAAAAACCAAAGAAATGAGATGAAGAAAGAAAGTAACTACCTGGAAAACAAAATTTGAAGCCAAATACTGGAGGAACGGACGCCGGAAAAGTTTAGAGTCGTCGGAGAAGGAGAAATCGTCGGAGCACTGTTGCACGAATGAAAGAAGTGGGAAAAATTTTCAATTCCTTTCTTATTTATACCCTGGGAAAAACGGGGTACCAAGTGTAATTTCCAACAAAATCCGGGCCAATTTGAGAGAAAACAGGGTCTTTTTTCGAACATAAAGAAAAATCGAAGGACCTACGCGCAATTATAGGGGCGCATCGCCTCGGGATTGATCGCGCGTGGACGGCGCACAATCATGACGCGTACGTCATCCTCGTACGCCCCCCAGATCGTGGGAAGACGAAACGGTGAATTCAGAGTTGCTCGCCGAAAGTAATGATGTTCGTCCAGATTCATACCGGGAAGATATCCTAACTACAGTTGCTCGCCACAAAGTTGCTCGTCTGGGACAATATATAGTCAGGATAGGGGGCAATTGTTGATAGGCGAACATAAATCAATGATTGTCGAACAAGAATTAAAGCCTTAATAAAGATTACGAGGAATCAACCCCAAATCAAAGATGATTAACAAAGAAAATCAAGTCGGGGTGCATAAATCAATTCAGGGAGTGTATAAACTGACGAACAACTCTACCGATGAACAACATACTAGCGAACAAGTATTAAGACCCAAGACCAGATATGAACATTCTTCTAAGTCACTGAATGACGAACAACATTGACAAAAGGTGGTGCATCTACCAACTTAAGAGGTGCATATCGACGAACAAAGGATCAAGATCCCAAAGCCATACTGTGTAAAACACAAAGGCGAACAACTTTGATGAAAAATCCATTCTGGACACACTAAGCCGACCTGGACGAACAACAATGAAGTCCGAGATAAGACCAAAGAAGACTTTGTAACTAAGATTCAGCTTAGATAAGGTCAAAGGACACTTGTCAGGCATGCAGGATAGGGAGATCAAGAGTCATAGATACCTCATGCTTGCTAGTCTCTATAAATAGTTGTTCTCCAGCTTAAGAAATACAAGTTCAATTTCACAAATGCTCCAAAAACACACACTTAAATACCTAGACATGCACACATACGAAATTATTACGATTTCGACTTTCACGTTTACAAGTTCATAACCCGAATCTTCGATTTACCATTTACGGTGGTAACCAATCACACGTAATTGATTGATGATCTTTAAACCGAACTTAAACAGTCACTAATCCACCCGATACAAATTGATCACCAACAGTTGTGTTTTGAACAGAGAAGATATGCTATTTTCATTAATAATAAGGACAAGATGATTACAAGATACATTGAAGTTCAGAGTCCTATTCTATGCATATCTCCTGTTTTCCTTGGGCACAAGAAACCAGTCAAGGAACCTATCCTGGACGGCCTTCAACTCTGCAGAAGATGTTGGAGTGAAGTTCACCAACACCTTGGTCTTGTACAATCTCTTCAGCTCAGCCCAATCAACCTGGTCTCCTACCATGGGAGTGTTAAGATAAGTGAACTCAGGAGCAGTCACCTCCAGGTTGAACTCAATTGTAGAGTCCATCAATTGCTTGTACAGATCTGCATCATAAGCTTGCATCCAGGTGTGAAAGGTTCTGTTGATCAGCTCATCATCCTCTGGTGCTGGCCTCTGGATATAATGTTGAATGAACCAGAGAGTCTTTGCCTCCTTCCATTTCTCAATAAAGGGCACAGGCACAGTAGAGTCAAAAGACCCTTCTGTCCTGAGAGGCAAAATGTTCATCACCTCAATAGGAGCTTTCCTCCTCTGACTGGAACCACCTGCACCAGAAGGAGTACCAGCTTCTCTGCTCTTCTTATTTTGCCTTCTAACATATCCGAGCCTCTGCTCTTCATCTATGTTCTTTCTGATCCTTGCCTGCTTCTCCTCTGGAGTCTCTTCTTTGTATCTCTTCTGAGCTTCTTCAACAACAGTCTCAAGGAAGCTTTTCTTGACTCTCCTGATCTTCCTCTTTGCAGGTCCAGAGATTGAAATGGGATCCTACTCTGCTTCTGATGAATCCTCTTCTGCAGCAAGCTGCTTAGCCATGGTAAGTGATTTGAATTCCTCTTTCTTCTTCTTCTGCAGCTCTGCCTGGGCCAAGGTGTTCTCCAGCAGGTCCAGACGAGCTCCATGGCTAAAAAGAGTTTCATTTGTGGTCTTCGCCAGATCAGTTATGGCCTTCTCTTCCCCCTTTTTAACTTCATCAAGGAGGGCCTCCACTACCTGCCTTATAAGATCAGGCAAGGCAGTGTTGGAGGAAGAGTGAAGATCACGCAGCTGCTTTGCCTCCTCCAGGTAGGCTTTTGATTCAGCAACAAGCATTTCCTGCTTCTCTAACATCTCCTGGAGGGAGTCCTTCAGCTTAGCAGTTTGGATCATCTGGCTGGCCATCTCAACCTTCAGCACAGAGACTGGCCTCATCTGCTCCAGCACGTGCTCCTAGAGCTGCTTCTGGCTGTGCATAACATCCAGTTTGACAAAAAGGCCATTTGCCTTGAAGGAAGCTTTGACTTCAGCCAGAGTAGACTTGATCTGCTTAAGAAAGATCCTCCTCTCCTGCCGGATCTGGTGCTCTATCATAGCAGGGGCCATGTGTTGAATTGCTTTAGAGAAGCGCCCTATCTGCATGATCTGTTCATTAAAGAACATCTTCATCTTCTGGAGCACGGCAGGAGACATCTCAAAGTCTTCCTCGTCTGAATACAGCTCTGGAGGGAAGACAAAGTGAGGCCCAAACTTGTAAGTAGGGCCCTCAGGAGTGAGCATTACCCCTCTCTGGATGAGCAGGGTGCGAATCAAGATCTTTGCTGCACCAGGGGTCTCCAGTTCAGCTGGGTTCTGAATATTCATCTTCTGCTTCAGCTCAATCTCCCAAGCAGTGAAGTTGGAGGGACCCATTTCCTCAAGCAACAGCATAAGGTCCTCCACATCTTCAAGTCTGGCCTTGCTCCAGACCTTGGCATCAGTCAACTCTGCCAGAAGTGGTAAGTGCTCCAGAAGAACTGGGAAATGCTCTCTTAGCCAGAGCTAAGAACTTACACTCATACTCTGCCTAATGGGACCCATTTCTGCAGATGAGAAAGTGAAGGGTTTGGGCCCAGAGGCAGTGCTAAGTTAGCAGGCTCAAGTGAAGCTTCCTCATCTTCACTATCATCGCTTGTTAAACAGGTGGGAGAAGGGGGAGGGGAAACGAATCCCAGAGCCATAGAAATGGTTGGGTCCTGGTCTGTATGGGATTGTGGAGGAGTAGGATTTTGAGAGGTGGAGGTGGAAGGAATGGGATGCTCTGCACCAGAAGTAGAAGGGGTCTCTGGTACAGAGGGTGGGAATGGTATTTGTGAAGTGGAAGTGTTTGGAAGGGGAATATCTGCACCAGAAGAGGTTGATGGCACCTCTGGTACAGAAGCTGGGGGAGAGGGATATGTATTTAGAGGTATTTGGGAAGGTGGGGGAGAAGGTGTTTGAGGAATGGCTGAAGTAGTGTAAATTGGTGTGTCTGGTAAGGTCTGCTCTGGTGAAGATATAGGGGCACCAGGAGCAGAGGATATGGGGTGTGTTTTGGTGTCTAGTGGTGAAGTAGTGGGGGTAACTAGGTTAACATGAGCAGGGGGGGAATAGAGGATGGGTTGGAAGGGTTTACCTCTGATGAGTCAACATCAGCAGGTGCAACATGCTCTGGAGCAGAAACATCCTCCATCATCTGAGAAGCCTCATCAATTGCCTTCTCCAAGGCCTCTCCAAGATCAGAGCCAGAGTCTGATCCCTGAAGAATGGCTCTCTTGGCCTTGGATTTCCTCTTAAGAGGTTCAACCTCTTCTTCCTCTGAAGGCTCATCCACCAGAAGAGTTTTCTTGGCCTTCCTGCTAGTTCTTTGCTTCTTAGCAGAGCCTCTCTTGGCCTCCTCTGGCCTCTTCCTCTTGGCTGCTCCAGCCTTCTTAGTAGCCTCAGCCACTTCACCCTTCTTCTTCAAAATATTCAGAAGGGGAATCTGGTCCTCCTCCGAGGAACCAGAGAAGATAATTGTTGAGGAACCAGTTGCTCCAGCAGCTTGCTTTTGGGACTTCGGCTTCTGCTGCTGCTTTTGCCTCTTAGCAGGTGAGGGAATGGCTTGAAGGGGAGGGGCAGAAATAGCTTCTTCTCCATCAGAATCAGGATGGCCATGAAGAGGACCATCCTTAGAGAACAAAACCTTAGACTTGTGAAACCCTCTGCACCAAGACTCCTTCCATTTCTTCTCTGGAAGCAATGAGTCCAAAATCAGAGTCAGTTTCGTTCCCAACGAAACATTAGCAGTGAAGTAATATTGCAACTCCCCTGGCTGTGAAGGGCAAGCCTCCTTCTTCACCTTCAATCTATTCTTCCTCAAAACATCCCAAAAGAATTCAGCCCAATTGCACTGAACTCCATCATACAGGGCACGCATCACACACATACTACCATTGAAAATGGCATCCGTGCTGTGATTTTCACACATAAGCACCTTCACCACAATATCAAAAAGAACCTTATACTTCTGCCTCAAATGCTTATCTAAAAATCCTTTTGTGATGTTCTGGCAAGAGGAACGAGCAAAAAGCTTGAAAGAACCAACAATATCATCCTCTTTGTAAGTTAAAGGATTTACGCCTTCTGCCGAAACGTTCTCAAATAGCGCACAGAAATCCTGCTTGGAAAACACCAGATCTTCTTTGTCAATATTTGACGAAATGTGATCTTCATGAATCTTCATACGGACCAGAAACTGGGCCGCATAACCGTCTAGAGTGCGAAGATCTCTGGGGGCTGTGGAAATCAACTTCTCTACGCCGGACCTTCTTAGTAACTCCAAAATAGCCAGCGCAGATGGATTCTTGGTGGTGTAGAAGTCAACCACCATCTCCGTTTTCAATTTCTTCATCATTAGTTCATGATCGAAGTTGCACGAAGGGGCCATTTCTGTGAGAGAGAGAGAGATACTTCGCAGAGAGAAGTTAGGGCTTTGAAAATATGGAAACGTGAAAAGACAAATTGAAAAGAAATTTGAATTAAATAGGGCAAGACGCGTGGCTTGATTAATAAATGAAGTGTGAACGCGTGTAATAGCAAATTTAATTTAGGGAACAAGATCAATTTTTGAATTGATTGACATATTGCACATCGATTAAATCTGATGGCCACGATGAAAGGCGAGATACAGATTTAATCTGGTGCGTAGGCGTGGTCATTGGGACTGGGCATAAAGGGGTTTTTGTGGCAGTCAAGAGAAAAAGCGAAATGATTGCCTAGGCCCTATACCCTAGTCATAAATACACTCCAAAGTTGAAACGTTTTAAGTGTACTTACTAATTTGAAAGGTGTATCCCAATGATCAGAGGCCAGAGAAGTAAAAGCATGCCTGTCACCTGATATTGTAACTAGATGATACCACAACTAGTCTGGTGGTACATCTCCTCTGATGGAACCCATCTGGTTCTGGTCAGAGAAGACTTTGGCCTTTTCTGGAACCTGACTCAGCACCTCATCTGGGACAAAGGTCACCTGGTGCAAACCTCATCTGGAGATGTAACTTCTCTGATATGTCTAATCTGCAGGTATGTTAGTTTTAAATAACAAAGAATATGCAGTAAGGTAAAGCTAAAGGATACTTCTCTGATGTTCCCCCTAAAACAAATATGTCTCTGGATCCAACAATCCCAACTCAAAAGCTAACTCTCTGAATCTGGTCTCAGCCAAAGGCTTAGTTAAGATATCTGCTCTCTACTTCTCTGTTGCAATCTTTTCCATCCTTATATCTCCCTTCTCAACATGATCTCTGATAAAATGATGTCTTATATCAACATGTTTACACCTGGTATGAAGAACTGGATTCTGGGTGATTGCTATGGCACTATTGCTATCATAGAAAATAGGAATATCCTTGGCTCTAATCTGGTAGTCCCTAAGCTGTTGACTAATCCAGAGTAGTTGAGAACAACAGCTCCCTGCAGCCATGTACTCTGCTTCTGTTGTTGATGTAGCAACTGAAGTCTGCTTCTTAGAAAACCAGGAAACCAATTTATTCCCTAAAAATTGGCATGTTCCACTTGTAGACTTTCTATCTATTCTGCATCCACCATAGTCTGAATCCGAATAACCACTTAATTCTAAGTTGTCATCTGCAGGATACCATAATCCTAAATTCACTGTTCCCTTAAGATATTTCAATATCTTCCTAGCTGCTTCCAAATGATTTTTCTTATGATTAGCTTGAAATCTGGCACACACTCCTACAACAAAGGTAATGGCTGGTCTGCTTGCAGTCAGGTACAGAAGAGAACCAATAAGTGCTTTGTACTGAGTCTGGTCCACACTCTCTCCAGACTCATCTGGATCCATGTTGAAATTTGTCATCATAGGAATCTTGGCTGCTTTGCTAGATCCTACTCCAAATTTCTCTAACATGTTTCTGATGTACTTCGCCTAATTTATGAAGATTCCCTTCTCTGTTTGTCTTACCTGCAGTCCTAAAAAGTAATTCATCTCACCCATCATAGACATCTCAAACTGACTCTGCATGAGATCACCAAACTTCTCACACAGCTTCTTGTTAGGGGATCCAAATATAATGTCATCAACATATATTTGGACCAGAAGGATGTCCTTTCCTTCTTCTTTCCTAAACAAGGTCCTATCAATCTTACCCTTAGAAAAACCATTGTCCAGAAGAAATTGAGATAGAGTGTCATACCATGCTCTGGGTTCTTGCTTCAGCCCATAAAGAGCTTTATTAAGCTTAAACACCTTGTCACCTTGTCACCTTGTTCAAAACCAGGAGGTTGTTCCACATACACTTCCTCAATGAGAATCCCATTAAGAAAGGCAGATTTAACATCCATCTGGTATACTTTGAACTTCATGTAAGCAGCATATGCTAAGAACAATCTAATGGCTTCTAGTCTGGCAACAGGAGCAAAAGTCTCATCATAGTCTATTCCTTCAGACTGAGAATAGCCCTGAGCCACTAGCCTTGCCTTGTTCCTAGTAATGACATCATTCTCATCTTTCTTATTCTTGAAAACCCACTTAGTGCCTATCACCTTTTGATGTCTTGGTCTGTCTACCAGCTCCCAAACATCCTATCTGGTGAATTGATTCAACTCCTCCTGCATGGCTATAATCTAATTTGAATCTTTCAGTGCTTCCTTGATATTCTTGGGCTCAATTAGGGACACATAGCAACTGAATAAGGCAGCTAAGTTAAGAGTTCTCCTAGTCTGGACACCCTTAGTAGGATCTCCTAAGATCAGGTCATTGGGGTGATCAACCAGGGTCCCCCTTCCCGTGGTCTTGCCTGGTTGATCATCTTCTGCAGTACCTTGGTGATTATCACCACCTGCAGAAGAGCTTCCCCCTACAGGAGTTCCAACCTCTTCTGGTTCTGCTCCTTGTGAAGTCTTCCGCTTCAGAGAACCAGGAGATGGGTCATCATCTGAATCTGAATCTGAATCAAGAATAGGTGGATTGACTTTGATTACTCTGGGAATAGTCTGATTCTGGGTCTCATCAGAAGACTTAAAGTCTACCTTGCACTCAAAAGCAGATTCATAAAAAACAACATGAGATGTTTCCTCCGCACAAAGTGAATTCTTATTAAAAACTCTAAAAGCTTTACTGGTGCTGGAATATCCTAAGAATATTCCATCTGCCACTTTAGCATCAAAGGTTTTTAATTTAGATTTCCCATTGTCATGGATGAAACACTTACATCCAAATACATGAAAGTATGAAACAGATGGGGTTTTACCTTTCCATACCTCATATGGAGTCTTATTATGTCTCTGGGCAATTAGGCATCTGTTCTGAGTGTAGCAAGCTGTATTAATGGCCTCTGCCCAAAACCTTTGTGGGGTGTTGTACTCTGCCAGAAGAGTTCTTGCAGCTTCTTTAAGGGTTCTATTCCTCTTTTCTGCTACTCCATTTTGTTGGGGTGATCTTGCAGCAGATGTCTCATGAAAAATCCCATGATCCTTGCAGTAATCTGCAATGTGTGAATTCAAAAACTCTGTCCCTTTATCACTTCTGATTCTGACTATGCTCTGGTTCTGCTCATTCTGAATCTGCTTGAAGAATTCTGGCAGCTTAGTGATAGTTTCATTTTTCTTAAACAAGAACACTACCCAAGTGTATCTTGAAAAGTCATCTACTATCACCAAGGTGTACTTCCTTCCACTAAAACTAAGAGGAGAAACAGGTCCAAACAGGTCCATGTGAAGTAGTTGAAGTACTCTGGTTGTGGTTGTGCTCTGGACATCCTTAAAGGAAGTCTTGGGTTGTTTACCCTTCTGGCAGGAACCACAAACCTGATCCTTCTTGAACACTTCATTAGGAAGACCTCGAATGAGACCTTTTCTGGCAATCTTATTCAGTGTTTTGAAGATAAGATGACACAATCTCTTGTGCCAAATCCAGTTGTTCTCTGCAGATCCTTTTGCAACCAGGCAAGCATTTCTTGGGCAACTGCTAAAATCTGCAAGATAAATGTTACCCTTCCTCAAGCCTATTAGCAAGATATCATTATAATCAGAAGAAAAGACAGTGCATGAATCACTAGAGAACTTCACTGAGTATCCCCTGTCACAGAATTGGGATACTGAAAGCAGATTATGCTTGAGTCCTTCAACATAGTAGACTTCATCTACAGATACACCATTAAAGGTCAACTTTCCAACTCCTCTGGTGACTCCATAGTTGTTGTCACCAAACATCACTCTTGGCACATTTAATGGCTTGAAATCTTGGAGATTATCTTTCTGGAAGGTCATGTGCTTGGAACATCCACTATCAATGTACCAGACATGGTTGCTTGAAAGTCCTTTCTCCAATGGGCTCTTATCTACCTGCAGAGAAATTAATTAGGTCCCCTACTAGTGCTGGGTCCTGATTGGTTAGTTGCAGGTTTTGTAGGAATCCATAGATAAAGATCATCCCTTGTTGGATGAGGAGATCTTATCTTCCTTCCAAATCTATCTACCAGCACATGTCCTCTTACAATGACATATTGAGCTACTGGTCTGATTAGGATACCTTTCCTATAAACAGGTCTGGTGTACCTTTTCTCAAATCTGGCCTTTGGAATGGCCTGCCTCAAGGACATGGTCTTAAAGGTCTGGTTGTAAGGGTACATCCTAGAAGAACCATCTCTGGTGTCATAACTACCCAGATTAGATGGTTTTCTATAGATGGATCTCTGGTTCTGAAAGTTAGATCTCTTCTGATGATAGAATTCCTTCTGAGGTTTCCTGTTCTGGAATCTTCTTGGAGCATTCCACCTTTGAGATCCCTGATTCTGATTGAGGTTCTCTGGTTCAGTATACCTCCTCTGGTATCTCCTATTCTGATTAGATTTCCTCTTAGAGTCTCCTTTTTAGGACCCCTAATTTGCTTAGGTTCCACTCTTTTAGGATTCCTCTGAGGTTCTCTAATCAGATTAGGCATCTGAACAGAACCATCAATCTTCATAGGTTCTCTTTTCTGACTTGTATGCTCTAGAATTTTTCCTTCCAGAACATTCACCTCTTCTGGATTGTGTTTTGAATTATCAGCAGGGGGGTCCCATTTCCAACCAGGTCTGTGAACCACCATGCGATCAGAAGGATCCTCTTCATTCCGGAGTTCCACAAGTTCACCAGATCTTATAGACTTGTCTTTAGTCAAGAAATATTTATGAGATCTTTTAATAATTCCAGGATATCCTAAACCACTCTTATCATTTATGCGTTGAGAAGATCCTGAAATAATAGATAGGACATCTGGTTTCAAGGAATCTTCTCTGGGCACAGGTAACTCAATAGTTTGCTCAACTTGTTTTCCCTTGATAAGAGTCTGGTATTTGGCTCTAAGCTCATTGAGCTCATCCTCCTGAGAATTCTTTTCCTTCATGATTTGATCTACCAGAGTATCTCTTTCTTTGATCTTATCCTGAAGTTCAGAGACTTCTTTGGAATGATCTTTCATGAGTTCTCTGGTGGATTTTTGTTCATGAGATAAGGATTGAACTTCAGTTCTGAGCCTACCATTCTCTTTCTCAAGTTTTTGACATAGTTGAACACAATTTTGGAGATCTGATAGCATTTGCTGCATATCAGACTCTCTGGAGTTACCAGATGAGTTAGAGGATTCAGTATATTTGGAATTTGATAAAACTAAGGTAGTTTCTTGTACCTCATTGATGTCTGCCATCAAACATACATCATCATCAGACCCGAAATCAGAAGAAGAAGAAGAACTGGAACTAGTATCCTCCTTCTCTGCTTCTGCCAGCAATGCTCTCTTATCTGCATATCTCCTATCTCTCTTGATCCTTTTCTCTTCTCTTTCCCTAGGAGTAAGTTGAGGACAATCATAACTGTAGTGACCAGTCTTGTTGCATGTGTAGCAGGCATTGTCTCCTCTGGGACTAGGACTTGGCTCTCTCCTCCTCTGGTTGTAGTCTGATCTGACTGGACTACTCTCTTTTCTTTGGTAGTCAGGTCTGCCAGAGCTACCATCCCTCCTCTGATAATCTGATCTCCCAGAGCTGCCAGGGTTGTCATCTCTCCTCCTTTCTGGAGTTCTGAATCTGGTCTCCCTTGAGTCTCCAAATGTCTTCTCCTTTTCTGCAGGCTTGAAGGAACTCTTCCTGTCTCTGGTAGACTCCTTCCAATGCCTTTTGTACCTGCCATATTTTGAACTCATTTTATCCAATTTACGGGTTAGAAGTGCTACCTGCTCCTTGAGGCTCAAGTCATCTGCAGTAGACTCCTTTGGCTTGACATCAGACTTGATAGTTGAAGAGAATGCAACACCTTTCTGACCAGAAGAGGTTTCCTCTTCTGTTTGATCCTCCTCTTGAAGATCATATTCATAAGCTTTGAGATCAGACAACAGAAGATGATGATCCAGAGTGTTGAGATCCTTATTGTCCTTGATCACAGTGACTTTAATTCTCCACCTGCTGGTTAGTGAACGCAAGATTTTACTATTAATTTCCTTTTCAGAATAGGTCTTACCTAAGGCACTAGCCTTGTTCAGGAGGTTTGTGAGGTACTAGCCTGGTCAATGGTCTCGTCTGGTTTTATCTTGAAAGTGTCAAACGAATGTTGAACAGCTTGGAGCTTGTTGTCTTTAATCTTCTCTGTTCCCTCACAGAGAAGTGCAAGTTTGTTCCACATCTCCTTGGCAGTGGCACAGGTTCTGACCTTCTCTATCACTTCCTTGGTGAGTGTGTTGATAATCTCGGTTCTTGCTACTTGGTCCAAGTTGTAGAGCTTTCTTTCATCATTGTCTAACTCATCTCTCTTCTTGAGGATTCTTTGCCTGGGGACTCTATCCTCTGCAGCTTTCTGGGCTGTTTCACTAGTTTCTTCCCTGGACTCTAACCTGCCACTATCAATAGGAGTCCAGTAAAATTTAATTGGGCCACTTTCTACCACATCTAACAGGCGGTGGTGAATAGCTCCAAGATGATTGCTCATCATGAAACTCCAGTGGCTGTAATCCTCGAAAGAGAATTCTGGAAGCTTACGGCTCTTGTAAGAAGATTTTGCAGACATTTTAAAAAAAAGATTTAACAAGAATTTGAACAAAAGCAATAAAGAGCAATGGATCTGCCCGGTGACCACCAAAAGCTTTTCAAAGCAGTGGTCGTTGGACACACTGCTCTGATACCACTTGTTGGTCCCACTAGGTTGATAAATTACGGAAGCTTAAGTTAAATGTCTTAGACAAATTCTTTTTTTTTTTACAAGAGCACAAAACCAATAAGAGAATAAGTAAATGAAAGCAATAAATGACACCGGATATATAGTGGTTCGGATCTGAATATCCTACGTCCACTCTTCCTTTATCAAGGGGTCTCACTATCCAACCAACAGCCAACTTACTTACTGGAATTTGGAAGTACCAGTTCCTTCTTACAAACTCTTTAGATCTAACTTCGATCTAAAGATCAACAGCCTTCAACCTTATCTTGTAGATGAACAGGTTGAGGTCCAACAACTCCTTAAGAGTAGATATATAATATGAACAATAAGAGTGCTAAGAGTGATTATCAAAAGCTTGGATTATGACTTATGCGCGTCGGGTCTCTCTAGAGCTTTTTCTTGTGAATGCACTCTTGTATTTATAGAGGGGATTTAGGAAATAGCCGTTGGAGAGCTAATTCAACCAGATCCTCTATTTAGGGAAGCTTCAATCAATCAATTCCCTAATTGATTAATTGGGTTGGTGGGATCCTTGGATTGATTGACTTCAAGACTTTCCAATCCTGATCTTGTTGACTTGATTTGAATCACCAACGGTCAAATGCTTCCTCTGCCAAACTCTGATTCTCTCCAGAGAAAGCAAGACCAAACACCAGGCAACCTCGGTGTCTTCTGGTCCTGATCTGGTTAACAACCAGAATACTCAGTAGAAACAGGGGATCAAACTGAGCATCTTTTGTTCTACCAGACTCGTCTGGTCTGGGGAAGGTCCTCTGCCTCTGGTCAGATCTCATCTGGTGAAGTCTTCAGGTGGAGTCCTCTGGTGAAGTCCTCTGGTGGGGTCTTCTGGTGACTCTTCTGGTGAAGTCTTCTGGTCTGGCAGTTCCCTCTAGACTAAGTCCTAATCTAGATCATCATCTGGCTAACAGGTCCAGATGGTCCTATTACATCTTCTGGTTTGTTTTAACTCATCAAAACTATACAGCTTTTATCCTAACAGATACCTCGAAACGACTGCACACACCATCAATGAATGCGCAGGATCCGAAACGCCGCCTGACGTCATGCACGCCTTTTTAGGCGCATTTACCCATGCATGTCAACTCAAGTGTCAGCCCATAAGGGGCCGACCAACGATCGCCCCGGGCTATTGAGGATCGACACCGATGACCAAATGGCAGACGGCCACCTCACCTCTCATCAACCCTGAGAGCCGAGCTGGGGGGCAATTGTTGTAGCCATTTTGCACCACAGGTCGGCACCGACCTAAAGCAAGCCAAAATGATGAGACCGCGCGCCTGCAACGATCCTGATCCTACCGGACGGAGTCCGATCTCCGTGGGTTCCGACCCCATACTCCGACCTCAAGAAAGAGGTCGGAAGCGAACTTAAAATGCTTGTTTATCCCGGCAAGGATACAGGCCGAACAGGCCGGGACCGGACCGGTCCGACCCCGACACGATAAAACCAATAGAGATCGCAGGGGTGCGCCAGCGATTAGGAAGACTTTCCGATGTCAAGATCCACTGGGAGATTGGTCTCCGACCTCGAATTGTCACCGACCTACAGAGGGGAAGAAGAGCACGTGACAGAATCAGGCAAGATTCATCCCCAAGAGGAAAAGAGCCACCTCTGTACTCCGTAACAGAGAGAATATTCCACCCAAATGAGGAAAGTTCTCAGAGAATCGTCCTTCTGTGGGTACGCGT
Organism: Ballota nigra; assembly: GCA_947034835.1. Lineage (NCBI taxonomy): Eukaryota > Viridiplantae > Streptophyta > Magnoliopsida > Lamiales > Lamiaceae > Ballota > Ballota nigra. The sequence goes on along the minus strand of OX344723.1, from coordinate 115,352,866 downwards.
CAACGCGTCAGTGGTCAGCCGTCTGCAAGCTAGGGCGTACGGGTGCTCGCGCGCCCTCAGAGGCTGGAGGCATTTAATGCCTTTGTCCCCTGAGGGGTCGGAAATGACAACTATACCCCTGAAGGGAGAAAACTATAAATAGCCCCACATTTGTAACAAAAGGAAGAGTTCAACACAATCAATCAAAGAGCAATATAATTTGCATTCAAGCCCAGGGATTAAATACCCCTGGCAATTCTTGGTGTTCTTACTTTCAGTTCATCTTCATCTTTAATTCTCCTCATCATAATCAATCATTCAACATTCCCAGCCTTATTTATTTGGCAAACAACAGTACTTGATGTGACACAATATTCTTACTTTTTACATATTATATCAACTTTCTTAATAACCGTGCATAAACCGCAGTGCGTTCCGTTCATTGCAATGACTAGTCAGACTAGTTGCTGACTATCGTCCCTCATTATTATTTGTTACGGAATCAAAATTAAGAAGTAGGGTAGGGTGCGCTTGGAAAAATTCCTTGAATTTTTCTAATGCGTTTGGTATTGATGTGAAGGGTAGATCAGGGGGCTTGTTGCTTTATTGGAATGAAAATTTGAATGTTGTTTTGTTCTCGTACTCTATGGCTCATATTGATTGCTACATCACTGAAAATTCTAAAACATGGAGATTTACTGGTTTTTATGGCCAGCCTTCTTTGCATCCTAGATCTGTAACGTGGGAGCTTCTGAGGAAAGTGGTTAGAAGTAGAAATGTTGATAATAATGCTTGGGTTGGAGGGGATTTTAATGAAATTAGAACAAATGCTGAAAAAGAGGGTGGGAATGGGAGAAGATTTAGCCAAATGCATATGTTCAATAATTTGCTGAATGAACTTGAACTGAATGATATCAAGCCTGCTGGCTCCCAATTCACCTAGGTGAATAAAAGGCTGGGAAAACAGGGAATTAGGGAGAGACTGGACAGATTTGTAGCAACCCAAGAGTGGATAGATATGTGGCTGAATTTTGAAGCTAAAACTTTGGATTTTAATGGTTCTGATCACAGAGCCATCAATTCAAATGGGGAGAGAATTCCCAGCTAGAAATAAGAAATAAAATGAAGATTTTTCACTTTGAGTCGAAGTGGTTGATTGAAGAGAACTATAAAGAGGCAGTTAAAGAGGCATGGATACAAAGTAAGGGAGATGTGCATCCGTGTAAGCAGTTGCTGAACTGTGGAATGAAATTGAAGGAATGGGCGGATAGAAAGATGGGAAATGTATCCAAGAAAGCAAAGGAGATCAGAAGGAAATTGAGCAGAATATGGTGTGGGGAGGAAAAAGAGATTAATGATGAGGAAGTAAGAAGGTTAGAATCACAATTGCAGAAATTAGAAAGCCAAGAGGAGCTGCACTGGCATCAAAGAGCCATATTCACATGGCTTATGGCTGGAGACAGAAATACAAGTTTCTTCAGAGAGCCTCAGAGAGAAAGAGGATAAACTCGATTAAGGGGCTGATGAATTCACAGGGGATCTGGTGCACTAAGAATGAGGAAATTGAGGAAATAATCCTCACCTACTATAAGGATTTATTCTCTACACAAAATCCATCAGCCGTAGAGGTGGATAGGGTGATTAATTCACAAAAAACATGTGTCACCAGCTCTATGAATAACTACCTGAAGACCCCCATTCACTATGGAGGAAGTAAAGAGAGCAACCTTTGATCTCAATCCCTCCAAAGCGCCGGACCCGGACGGTTTCCCAGCAGCCTTCTATCAGAAGTCCTGGGATCTTGTTGGAGAGGACATCTCGAAATACATCCTGGAAATTCTCAATGGAGGAGCAACTGTTGGGGATTGTAATAAGACATCAATAACATTAATCCCCAAGAAAAAAGACCCAAAGGATTTAAAGGACTTAAGGTCTATAAGTTTGTGCAATGTGATATATCAGATAGTCGCCCGAGCTATGACTAATAGGCTGAAGAAAGTGAGGGCGGAAATAATTGATTCAAATCAAAGTGCTTTCGTCCCAGGAAGACTGATTATAGATAATGTGATCATTGGTTTTGTATGCATGCACTGGATAAGAAATAACAAAGAGTAAGATAGGTTATGCAACACTCAAACTTGATATGTCAAAAGCCTACAATATGGTTGAATGGATATATCTGGAGAGCCTCCAATGTGGGGGATAGCTCCTTGTGGGCACCAGGCACTGGTCCTCCCACCTAATGGGCCGCTGAGTCACCATGATTTACTTCCTCCACCCAATCCTGTCGGGTCAGGGGGTGGGGGCCCTGGGGGCGAGGGCTTCGCCTTTTAATGCTACAAGGATATATCTGGAGAGAATGATGAAGAGAATGGGATTTGATGACAGCTGGGTGAATCTTGTGATGAGGTGTGTTAGATCGGTATCTTACTTTTTCAAAATTAATGGCTGCCTAGTAGGGAATATCACGCAATAAGTCCCCTCTCACCATATCTCTTTGTCCTATGTGTGCAAGGATTGTCAAATATGGTCGTAGAAATGGCGGAGAAGAATGAAATTAGGGGTGTAAAAGTTGCTAGAGGGGCCCCGATTATTTCACACTTATTCTTTGCGGATGACAGTCTCATCTTTATGAGGGCGGAGCCGGAAGAATGCTTAAAGCTGAAAAAATGTTTAGAGCATTATGAAAAAGCTTCGGGCCAAATGATCAATTATGACAAGTCGGCTATTACATTTAGCCTAAATACCTCGAACAATAACAAGAATGAGATCTGAAGGTTAATAGGGGTAAAGGTGAGGCAGGGACACGAAATCTACCTTGGATTGCCCACACTGTCAATGAGGAACAAGAGAGTTCGATTCTCCTGTCTAAGAGACAGAATGATGAACAAAGTTGAAAAGTGGAGCAACAAGGATTTCTCGGAAGGTGGGAAGGAAATGCTTATAAAAGAGCGGTGCTTAACGCTATCCCTACATATGCAATGCCATGTTTCAGAATACCTGCATCGCTTTGTCACAAGATGGAAATGATTATGGCAGATTTTTGGTGGGGATACAATTCAAGTGGGAAGAAGATTCATTGAAAGAGCTGGGAGGAAGTTAGCAAACCAAAACTAGAAGGGGGACTTGGTTTCAGGAAGTTGTTGGCCTTTGATAAAGCTCTTCTTGCGAAGCAAGTATGGAGAGTAATGAGTAATCCAGAACTGCTAATTGCAAAGGTTCTCAAAGCTAGATATTTCAAGCATGAAGATATAATGGATGCAGAGATCAGATTAAATCCTTCGTTTGTATGGAGATCTTTGTGTTGGAGTAGGGATCTTCTTGAGGGAGGGATTTTCTGGAGAATTGACAATGGGAAATCTATTCAAATCTTCGTTGGGGCTGCACGGAGGAAAAATTAAATAAAAAAACAGGGCCCGATGTGCCGACTATTGATATCTGGTTCTTCAGAGTAGAAGTGTTTACTGGAGGTTTTATGGGTCGAACTCGATGGTTCGTGTTGGAAATGACGTAATATGCCTTGCATTCGTGGAGGGACGGCCGAATTTGACGGGGCCGATGACTTAGATAGAAGTGGGAGGGTATCATATGTAGAATAATTTGGTGGAGTTTGATGTGGATTCGTCCAGGATCAGGTTTAGCTCTTCATTGTTGTTGCATGATACGAGTTGCTCCCAATTCAAAGTTGCATAATGTAGCATGTTATTAACATTGAGAATTGTATACATTTGGAAGAGTAATGTTTCCATTTGTGAGAGAAATGACGCAAGTCTACAAAATGAGATCAACTCCTATTTATACTCTAATTAGTTGTAATCGACTAATCTATTTAACAAACTAATGAGCTGTAAACTATATATTTATAATTAATATAACATCCAATATACACAAAAAAAAATTAGAATGTATATTATTCTTGAAAATTTGAAATAAGATTAGACCAAGGACTTTGGTCATAATATTAGCTAAATTCTCTTGAGTAGGTATACGAATGATTTTGAGCACAGCTTGTTGAATCTTCTCCCTTGTGAAATTATAATCTATATGGACGTGCTTTGTCTTTTCATACAACACCGAATTATGAGTAATTGAATAAGCAGCTTGTTGTATGTGTACACAAGAGCAAGTTGATGATGCGGAATTTTTAGATCTTTGAGAATGTACAACATCCATTGTATCTCACAAGATGTGTGTCTCATTGCTCTATATTTAGCTTCGGTTAAGGACTTGTTTACAGTTACTTGTTTCTTCGACTTCCAAGAGATAAGGGGGAGTTGCCTAGGTAGATGGTGTACACTTCTTCTTGTTTCCTCACACCTTGCCCAATCCGAGCCTGTAAATTCCTGCAACTTAAAATCATTTTGTACAGGATATTGTATTCCTAAATCAGGGTCTGATTTAAGATATCTAAGTAAACTATGTACAACAGATTAAATGAGTTTCTGTTGGAGTATTGGAAAATTGTTTGAATAGTATATGATATATCAGGTTTAGTTATAGTAAGATATAATAGTTTTCTTACTATTCTTCTATATTCACTAGGATCCTATAATGGAATATCAATATTTCCAGTTTTGAAAGAATATTTTGCATCCATAGGTGTACTACATGGTCTACTACTTAAATAACCACAATCATTTAACAAGTATAATGTATATTTTCTTTGACATAATTTTAGTCCCTTAGAACTTCTAGAAACTTCAATTCCAAAAATATACTTTAGTATTCCAAGATCTTTAATAGTTAACTTATCATGTAAATAATCTTTAACTCTTTGAATTTCAGACATAATGTTTCCTGTTAAAATCATATCATCCACATAACAAAGAATAAAAGTGAAGGAACTATCAATTTGCCTAATAAACAATGAATTATCAACCTTGAACTGAATATAAATAGTATTAAGTAAAGATTCAGAGAGTTTATTAAACCATTGCCTAGTAGTTTGTTTTAGACCATATAAGCTTTTGTTCAATTTACAAACTCTAATATCATGTTTATCACAATATCCAGGATGAGGTAACATATACACTTCTTCAATTAAATCATCATGTAAAAAAGCATTGTTAGCATCACATTGATGAATATACCAATTCTTTCTAACAGATGTAGATAAAAGAAATCTAATTGTTGTAATCTTTGCAACAGGTGAAAAAGTATCAAAATAGTTTATACCTTCTTAGGTAAAGGCATAAGAGTCCAAGTATTAGTTTTCTCTAACCTATGAATTTCAGAAGCCATAGTTTTTTGCCAATTTTCATTAATACAAGCATGTTTATATGTTTTTGGTACTTGTAATTGGGATATAAAAGCACTGAAATGCTTATAATCAACAAATAATTGAGAAGTGGAAAAAAATTTCGATATAGGATATTGTATCCCTTTTGATATAATCAAATTAACATGTGTATGAGACAAAGAAGCAGACAACGTAGTGTTATAAACATCTAAGTAAGTTGGAAGATGTGTAGATCTTCTTGTGATATCTATGTTAGCATCATCTACTACTTGAGGTATATTCTAATTCAATACTGAACTAAATTCTTTTATTTCTTCTTGAAGTTCGTGGTGATTAGAAATATCACTATTATTACCTAACATAGAACCATGCATAGTACCATCAGCAAGGGCGGAGCCATGAAAAATATGTAGGGTGGGCTGGAAGTCTAATATCAATACAAGTTCGATTCTTGGCCGGACTAATTTTTTTTTTATTTTTACCTAGAAAAAACGTCGAAATTCCAAAAGCTACCTGGGCTACAGCCTAGCCTAGCCCCTTAGAAGATCCGCCAGTGACCATCAGGAACAAACTATTGTTCATAATTATTGAAATTAGATTCATGGGATAAAACATCAGTATTATTATTTATATTGTTTGGAGACACATAATTCACATCATCCAACAAAATATCATCAACATATAAAGAATCAGTCGTTATATTATTTTTTGTAGAGCATTTCTTATTAAAAAGGTCATTTATAAGAGCAACACATTTATTTTTATCAGAAAATGTAACATTCCTTGAATTAAACACTTTGAGAGTGTTAATATCAAGTAATTTATAGCATTTTGTTCCAAAGGACAACATATTAAAACACATTTTACTTCTTTAGGTTGGAACTTGTGACTATGTGTAGCCATAGTGATAGCAATACATAAACTTTCGAGATTTCTTTAGTAAGATAAATTTGGTTCTTTATTATTCAACGTCTCAAAGGGTGTTTTATCATGTAAAACTTGAGATGGTGTTTTATTAATAATATGGGCAGTAGTAAAAATGCATTCAACCCAATATAAAGACCTAGCTACTTGCAACAAATCTTGATGTTTTCTTTCTACTAAACCATTTGTTGTGGAGTTTCCAAACAAGAAGTTTGGTGTAAAATACCATGATCATGATAAAAAAAAATCAGATAATATAAAATGAGTACAATTATCAATTCTTAAAATTGTAATCTTAACATTGAATTGAGTTAAAACCATATTATAGAAGTTTTTTAATAAGATTTTAACTTCTGATTTTGTTTTAAGCAAGTAAATTCATGTACATGTACGTACATCTTATAGTTAAGAAAAACTTATGATTAGAATGAGATGTTATTGAAAAAAGACTCTACACACCCCAATGAATCAAGCAAAACATTAATGGAGACAAAATTTTACTATCAGAATTTTTTTTTTTTTTTTTTTGCTAATGGACAAATAATTACATTAAAAAGGGTGAAAGACAAACACATGTAGAAGAGGTTTCAGGCCTATGACCAATAACAACCCCAGCTAGACAACCATAAGGCTAACATCAGTTTTCTTCTATATCTAAGCACTATCCAACGATCGGCGTAACAAACCTAAGATTTACGGTCGTAATTCATTCTTGGGGAACAAGAGTGACCTGATATAAATGCCCTAAAACATACTCTTTCGTCCATACTCTAAATTCAATAGATTTTAAATATTAAATATTTAAAAATTTATTAATATTCAAATGTAAATAAAAATTATAATACTTACAAAGACGAGGGAGTGCTCGTAGATGGACCGGGATCCAGCCCGATGTCTAGCGACGCCGTGCCCGGTGGGGTCCTTCAACCGGTTCTCCCTGGATTTTGAGGACTTGACTTTGAATGCATCACTATTTTAGTGAGCAACCAAAGCGTCTCAAACAGAACATCTGTTTGGCCCTCGGCCCAGCTCCAACTGCTTCCCCTCATCAAACTGCTTCTTCAGCCCGTAGATAATATTTTTGTACCGCTTCTGCGCTTTCGCGCAGAACAAGCCGTACATAACACTATCATGGCCAGGTCCCAGACGCACAACTTCTGTAATTAAATTAAAAATAAAATATTAAAATCATAATAAATATACCTTGAATTCCTCGAAGTAGTCCCTCCTCTTTCGCTCGGACACCATGGACCACGAGGAGGCACCAACCTCGAACGAGATCTTCTTAATGGCCTCTGAGATTCGAGTGCTAGTCTCATGGCCTGGAAGCATACTGTGGCATAAAAAAAATCAAGTTAATATAAATAATTAATATTAATGAATATAATTAAAATTATTTAATTTATTATAAAATACTTACATATTGTCGCGAGGGACAACAGTGAGACGGCTATCCAACGCAGGATGCTGCTGTGAAGCCGAAGATCCGGCTACTGAAGTAGAGCCAGCAGCACTGGACTGCTGTAAAGAGGATGATGTCATCTTCGGGACCCGTCTAACCTCCGGGATCTCCGGTCTCAATGACCCCAATCTCCTCTTCTCCTTCCCTCTCCCCCGACCCTGCCCCCCACTCTGATCAAAGTTATCTTGAGAGCTCATTTGTAATAATTATAAATTCAACATATCAGCATACCATATTATATTTATACACATTCAACTAAATTCATACCTACGTATATCAATCAACTAAATTCATATATACCTATATATACCAATCAACTAAATTCATATATACCTACATATACCAATCAACTAAATTTATACCTACAGATATCAGTCAACTAAATTCATACCGACACATATCAATCAACTAAATTCATAACTACGTATATCAATCAACTAAATTCATGCATATCAATCAACTAAATTCGTACCTACGTATTTCAATCAACTAAATTAATATCTAGCTACGTACGTAGATCAATCAACTAATGCAATACCTAAGAATATCAATCAACTAAATATATATCAATCAACTAATATACCTATCAAATTAATGCAAGGATGTATATTCCTAAACTAACATACCAACTAATTAAATATATCAACTAACATAACAACTAAATACAAATACTTACGGTTATTGTGTAGACATATATATAAATACTAAACATATATATACATGATTTAAAAATACATATACAAACATATAAATTCATACATATACATATATATATAAATCCTATAAACAAACATGCATGATTTATACAAATATATATATATATATATATACATAACTTCATGTATATAAATCCTATAAATTTTAAAAAATGGTTAAAATTTAAAAAAAAAACATAATAAACGGTTAAAATTTAAAAAACTTACGGTTATTGTGTAGAAGGGGAAGCAACGAGTGATTTGACCGGAACAGATTGCTCGATGGAGGCGGCGACGGTGGTGGTGGAATTTTAAAACGATGGCGAAAGTGAGTACGTACTTCGGTCTTCGCCTAAAAAGGGTTAAAAATATAGGGCGGTCGCTAATCACAGATTTCAACGGTTCCGATTGACCAAATTTGTGATCAGCGACGCCAAAGGCGGTCGGTAAGTAACAAGCATTAATGACCATTGCATGTTTCCAAGAACGGGTCAAACTGACCAGTTTGCCACCGCCAAGTGGCGGTCGCTGAATACAAAATTGAATTCAGCGACCGCCCAGACAGTCGCTGATCAGGCGGTAAAATTTATTGGTCAACTTTGACCGACCTTTGAGTTTAGCGACCGCCTAAACGGTCTTAGACAATCGCTAATCTTTCGATTTAGAGACCGATTGTTCTGTCGGTCATAAATTTTTATAGTTTGAGACTAGTGGTCTTTTTCAGTCGCTGATCGGTCGCTAATACATTATTTAGAGACCGATATCTAGGCGGTTGCTAATTTCGGTCGCAAAAACGCGAGTTTTTTGTAGTGATAATACAACACCAATCAATATAAAAATTGATTTGACATAAAGTAAAATCTCATTTTACCAAAATCTCAAAACAAACACACATTTACTATTTATCAATGGTTTTATATCTAATGGAAATGAAAATCATTAATTTATTTATTAATGTGAATGCAAATTTATTTTCCCTTCGTCTCTCTAGCCGATCTCTCGTGCTCCTGTGCAAGAAGTTGATATTAGGACACTTCATTAGCTTAAGTGATATTCTTTGATATTATGAATAATACATATCTTATAATAGTTTAAGTAATATGATTTAGTTTTGCGACTAACACTTTTTTGTAATTTACGGGATATTTTTTAATTATACGACTAATACATATAAAAAGCTCAAGGACCCTCAATTGTTAACAAAAAGCTCCGGAATAATTCAATGTGGTTTCTAATGTAGGCTTGCAAGTCCTAAAAATGCAGCAAGCTATCAGAATCAATCACATAATACCAGGAATAATTGCACTTCTATTTAAAAAAAAAAAAAAAAAAGTTCAAAACACTATTTATTTATGAAAGTGGTTTTTTTTTTTTTTTTTTTTTTTGTAATTTTGTCCCATTCGTTACTTTTCAGGACTTCACATTCTCTTAAAACGAAAAATACAGTTTACCTATTCTCTTAATTGTGACTAAAAGAGTTGGAAAAAAACTATAGGTACAAACTATTAAAATAAGAGCATTTTAAAATGGACGCATCCTTTCGAAACCAAAAAAATGTAATTTATCTCACAATACCAAAGGGAGTAGCAATTGAGCAATTAAGTGTATAGAAAACAATGGTGACTGAAAAACCCTGAATTATGATAGTTGGGGTCTATACACATTTGCCCACCACAAGCACTTTCTCACCATTTATTGCATTAAATATATGAAACAGATCGCTAAAACCCCACTCAAAATATCAAAACAATTTAACAACAAAAAATACTGTAAAACGAAATAAAGTTGAAATCTCTCTAAAGATCAAATCAAATTAGAGGACAATAGGACGGAGTTAAATCCGGGTTCCCATTGAACCTTGGTTCGATTTTCATTTAAGTCAATTTCACTCATATTAAATTGTCCACTTATTGGGTCTCCTCAAAGAGAGAAAATTGAGTCTAACTCATGAGTGAGTGTGAGTATAAAGAGAAATAATTAAATGAATTAATTACACACTCTTTTACAAATTCGGACTTTTAGATGAGGCGAAATTCTTTCACTTTCACACTCGTTTATTGGACATCTCACAATTACTTTATACTCTTAAAAAGTAAATAACTCTCTCTTATAAAAGTTAATAAAATAATTTTATATTATCAAAAAATATTCAACTCCACACTCACCTATTTATTTTTCTCAAAAAAAAATTGTCATCTCCTATTATAAAAGTAGTTTCTGGAGGCAGGGAGTAATATCTTTTAATTATGTATATATGCATTTATATATAAATTAATATATTTTAATTTGTAAGTATAGATTATATAAGTTATTTTTTAAGTATTAATTGAATATTAAATATCATTTTAAACAAATATATATATGATTAAATTTGAAGTTATTTTAGTATCAAAATATATGTTAATACTTAAAATTAAATGAAATATATTGAAAAATTAAACATAGCAAAACGGATTGAACACTAATGATCCAAAAAAAAAAAAAAAAAAAAAATTATTGGCGGAACGCATTTGAAATTGGTCAAACCCGATACGAATTTGCCCGTTGCCATCCCTATACAAAATGAACTAGAGGTAAGTAATGCATAGGTCATAGTCATCTGCACTAATCTCTTTGGTAAAAATACCATCCCGGTGAATATACAACTTATTGTTCTGAAAATTGAATATATTTTCTAAAACAAAAATTGAAACTAAATATAAAAATAGATTTTTTTAAAATATTATATATTTTATTCTGTTCGAAAAATATATTCAAGAAATTGAAATAAATTCAATTTTTTTTTTTTTTAACACATATTGTATACGTCCGAATAGTGTTAACTAGAGAGGCTAGTAACCCTAATGTATATCCTCAGAATACTCAATCAAATTTGCAATACCCAAACAGTCCCTGCCGACATACATTTCCTTAAAAATTCTTTCAAAAGATACCCAGCCTGCATATCATAATTAGTTCATAACCAACAGGCCCACGTGCACTCATTCTTGCCAAACTTTTAAATCTTTTATATAAAATACTCCTTCGTTTCGGAATTATTATCGTAGTGAGGATGATATATTTTAAAGGGGAAAGGGTTATATAAACCCCTCAATTTTATTGTGGGGAACAAATAGGATCCTCAACTATTTTTTTGTACACTTGTACCATTTTATTTTACAATTGAGATCAAATAAACCCCTCTTTCCACTAAAAGGGGTCAATTGAACCCTTCTGTCAAGTAAAAAAGAAACAGAGTTAATTCCAGTGAGGCAATTAGGGTAGAGTTCATATTTCTTGCAAAATCTCTTCCTTCCTGAAGCTTTCTTCGTGTCATTTCCACCCCATCATATATCTTCAATGTGCAGCTACACAAGAAAGTGTGCAAGGAATCAATTTTTCTTTTAATTCTTACCCCACAACATTCTTACAACAAAATTGTTAAAAAAAAAAAAAAATTCCTCCAACAAACACCCAAATCTCCTCCACCAGACACCGCCTACTCACATTTCTTACCCTCCTCCATTCCTCTATTGCCGCGTAATGTTAAAACTCTTCTCTTCTCTCACCGGAACCCCATCCCACTGGTCTTCCTCCACCCATTTCTGCAAGTGAAGTAAAATCACGTGACATTCCACCTCCGTCGTCTCCATCGACCTGAATTTCGCTGCCGTCGCCGGTTCTGTTATACCAAAGTTCAATTAGCTCTCCAAGCTCTAATCCCTCGCCGTACAACAAAATTCACTCTTCGGCACTCTCCCCTCCTTCCAAAATTTGACATTGCTGCAAACAATGTTCCTTGATAACAATAAATTCACTTTCGTCCCAACAACAATTTCACTTCTGTTTTCTGTGTCTGATAGAAGGGTTTAATTGAACCGGTTTAGTGAGAATGAGATTTATTTGATCCCAATTATAAAGTAAAAGGTCATGGGTGTACAAATAAATACTCTAGGGTCTTACTGGGTCTCCATAGTAAAGCTAAGACCATCTTTATCCGTTTCAAACACCCAGGGCGTGGCGCTAGATGCCAAAAAAAAAAAAGAGAAAAAAGAAAAGAAAAATTGGTAATTATCACATGACCATGGTTATGGAACAACCAAGAACAGCCAAAACTTAATGGTGTATTTTTGTATTTCAAAAAAATTTAAACATGCCACATGTCCAATTTTTATTCGTCAGTCATATTTTATATATATAATTTTCAATTTTCACTTATCTATTTGAAAAATAAAAAATAGAAAAATACCAAAATTCATAAAATTAAATTCTTTATAACTAGAGACCGATTTTAATATGTTTTGGATCACAATTTTATACACTCCCTTTTCGCTTCTCCTAATTTTTTTCTCTTCTGAATTGTGTTAATTATCCTCATGTTCTTTTCTAACATGGATCCAAATGATCCTAATTATCATCACTACTCCCAAAACCAGTCAAGTTCACAAAATTTTCAATCGTTTTTCTTACTGATAATTAAATATGTAATTTGCATTTTTTGCTTTGTTGTAATTTACGCATTTATTTGTAATTCAGTTTATTTATTTTTAGTTGTATTTTAATTTTTGTTATTTTTTAATTTTGTTATTGATTGTTGTAATTTTTTTTAAGTTTATGGTAATTTTTTATTATAGTTATTAATTTTTTAATATTGTGTAAATATTATAAAAAAATAATAATAGATATAATTATTAAATTATAAAAGAAATAATTTATTAAATGTTGGTTGTGGTGGTTATGGATAAAATATGAAAAAAGATGAGTTTGGGTTGTGGTGTAAAATGTATAGGTGGAGGAGTGAGAAATGAATTTTATATTTGATGACCCGGTTGTGGCCGGGTATGGATAAAGATGGTCTAAAGGGCCTGAATGACCCTTTTCCCTATTTTAAGACAAGAAAAGCATTATTTAAGTGTGAAGTTAGTAGGATAATAATATTTTATACTTCATAAGTTTTTTGCAAGAGGGGTTATTCATTTGTTAAAAGTGTAAAAATAATTGTAGAATGTTTAAATTAAAAAGTATGAAAATAGTTGGGGGATAGGGGTGGTAGAATAACAACGTGGAAACACCCGAGCATTTTTTAATCATACAATACATTTCCTAAATCTATTTAATTCATTTCCTCTAGTCAATTCTTGCGGCTGCTTTGATGAAGGTAATTAAGGGGTATTTGCAAATTTTCCTCGCAGTTTAGAAATATTTTTAAAGGAGTTTTATTATTATTATTTTTTTATAGTGTGCTCACTCATCAATTAAAATTATTTATACTGAAAAATATGATTTGATACACAGAAAAATATAATTAGATTACACTGAAAAATTTACATTAAAAATTGATTTTCAGTATAAACTTTTCAGTGTAATCTAACCATACTTTTTAGTGTAATCAGTCTACACTTTTCAGTATAAACAATCACAATTATTAAGTGAGGGTATCATGCATCTGATGCATATGAGAGTATCTAATGCATATGAGAGTATGTCTTTTGAAAAAAGAAAACTATGAGGAGACATTTAAAAAAAAAGGATTTACCTCTTTTAATTGTGTTTGCAAACACTTCCTAAATCACGGTTGTTTGGTTTAGCCCCTAATTTTATTTTATTAGCTGAAATTGTTGTTCCAAGACAAAAGAATATTACTCTATCTGTCGTAATCTCGGGTTTCTCATACATCAAGGTCCGATCTTATTCTCTATTGTTTCTTTTTATAAATAGACAATGTTTATTTATTAAAATACCATAAAAATTAATTTTGTTCCCTTTTATTTATCACGATGTTATTAAAAAATAATTTTATCACTATAAATCTTAATAAATAATTATTACATTAAAATTCTTGTGAAAAGCAAATAGTCAACTGAAATTGTGTAACAATTGTGATACCCAACACCTCATAATTTTATTTTTTGGAAAGGTCCCAACACCTCATAATTTGAAAAGTGCTATTTCGTATAAAATCAATTGCAATTCTTCAAAGCATATCACACCAACTCAGGTACAGTAAGAGTTTAAATTACAAATCGTCTCATAACTTTCTAACAAAATAAATTTGGTCCCAAAATTGATTTTTTTTATCAGATTTAGGGTAATATAAAATTCATTTAATATTCATTTAATAGGGTGGAGAAGAATGAATCCCAAAATTAATCCACGTTAGAAATTGATCTTAAAATTGAATAAAGCATATACATTTCCTAATCAAGATTGAAAAACCCGAATAAGAATTCAACTTAATAATCTAATACTAGTATCCAAAGCTTCTCACACTTCCCACCATTGCCAAATTTGAAAAATCCGAATTAAACTACCCGAGCAAATTAAATCATCTCACTCTTTCCAACCAATCCACGTTGTGCCCATCCCCGTCTTTATGAAAATCTGCAAAAAGATACGCATACCTTAAGATTAATCTATTTAATAAATAACACTCCCTACTCAATTATCCATTTGCCAAATGAATCAATCTAATTGTTCATAACACAAATAATCATATTTATTTATCACAATATTACTAAAATTAAATAATTTTCTTATTTATTACAACATCACTAAAAATAATTTTATTACGTATAATATTACTTTGCATACTAAAAATCGAGACGAGAGAGTATTCCAGATCAATAGTGGCACACTTTGACTATAAAAATCAACGTATCAGGAAGAGTGAATGAAATACAAAAAAGAAAAATGGGCACTTCTACTTTCCAAATCTTGTTCCTTTCCACCCTCCTGCTGCTTCTTCAGTGTTGGTATGCTAAGAGCGTTCCGAAGCCTCGAGGCTTCGTTTTCCCGATCAAGAAAGACTCCAAGACGAGCCAATATTACACCACTATTCACATAGGTTCGAATGCTACCACACTGAATGTGGTGATAGATCTTGAAGGCAAATTCGTGTGGTTCAACTCGGCCGAATACTTGAAAGGCGCCTCGTCGTATCGCCCCGTCTTATGCGGCACTCGTCAATGCAGCATTGCTGATTCACCCGGCTGCATTTCCTGCAACCCGAACCCCCAGTTCCCTCGTTGCACCGACAACGCCTGCTCAGACGACGCCCTCAACCCCTTCTCTGGATTGATAACCTACAAAGACCTCGGACGGGACGTCTTGGGTCTCTACTCCACGCCTGGCCTTCGACAGTACACGGTAATTTTAAATACAATATACTTCCTTACTCTACTCATCATTTATTTTGAATATTTGTCATTAATAATGTAATATATTGACTTTGTTTGAATTTTTTTTTTTTTTTAATGATATGTTTATGTAATAATAAATTAGTTAGATCCTACTAATCAAAAATCCTGTGATAAATTTATCGTGATTTTTAGACAATAAAGAATATTTTTAGTGTTTTGTTGCAAAAATCCAAAAATTTAGATTAAATTACAATTTGCGGGAAGACTGTGATTTTATTTAAATTTAAATTATTCAAATTCCTATTCATTAGTTTCATTTCTTAATATTCGTACATCTTCCTCCAGACAAAATATTATATGAAAATAGTTTATGATAAACTTATCATGAAACTATATTAAAGTATCAAATATTCGATCAGAAATATCAATAATTTCACCAGGAGTATCATTAATCTGGGTCGGTGAGATTATATTATAATTGTTGTAAATTTTCTTGAACACATATTAATGATACTCTTGGTCAAATATTCGATAATTTAAAATAGTTTCATGATAATTTTATCATGAATCATTTTCATATAAAACTTACTCCTTCAACTGTGAACCTTCAACTATGAACATCACATGAGAGAGAGGAAGTATTGTATATATAAAATTGGACTGATGAAAAAGGAAATCAAATTTAGTGGACTCATTAAGGATGATATTATTTCTTTACTTTAGTATACATAACTCTGTTTTTATTATCACAGGTGAAAAATTTCATGTTCCAATTTACTGATCACGATATGCTTAGAGGCCTAGCTAGCCCATCCGCTGGCCTAATTGGTCTGGGGAGGACTACCATATCACTGCAAGCACAACTCGCATCCGCTTTCAACATTTCTAAAAAATTCGCTCTCTGCATTCCCTCTTCCAATAATGTTGGGAATCTCATCATAGGCGATGCAGCCTACAAAACACCAGTGCCGAAAATCGCCACCACACCCCTGTTAAGAAACCCCGTGAGCATTTACGGAAACGGCGAGATAAGCAATTTCACATATGAGTATTTTATCAACGTCAAGTCCATCAGGGTCGGGGGCATCTCTTTGGCGTTAAACAACACTCTGCTCTCGATTGATAGGAAGACGGGAGGTGGAGGAACGAGTATACGAACCATGAGGGCGTATACTACTCTCCACAAATCAATATACACGGCTCTGGTCGACAAGTTTGTGAAGCTTGCTGAGAAGAAGGGCATTAAAAGAGTGGCGTCCGTAGCTCCTTTCAGCGCTTGCTTCGATTCCAAGACGATTGCCTCCTCCAAAACAGGGCCCGATGTGCCCACCGTTGATCTGGTTCTTCAGAGCAAAAGTGTTTACTGGAGATTTTACGGAGCGAATTCGATGGTTGGTGTTGGGAAAGATGTAATGTGCCTTGCGTTTGTGGAGGGAGTGCCATATCTAACGGGGCCGAATACTGCGATAGAAGTAGGAGGGTATCAGATGGAGAATTATTTGGTGGAGTTTGATGAGGCTTCGTCCAGGGTCAGGTTTAGCTCTTCATTGTTGTTGCATGGTACCAGTTGTTCCCACTTGAAAGCTGCATAGGTTGTATGGCTTGGAATGTAGCGTGTTAATCTGTGAAGCTCTGTTTTTATAATTAAAATGTGTGGGGCTTTCCTAATGAATTATTGTGATCTTCGTTTTAAATTTTTAATTATGTGTTGACAGTTGATTGATTTTCAGAGTCTTCTATCCTTTATTTTTTTTCTAATAGATCTCATATATTTTCTTTGTGGGAATAAAAGAAAGAAAAACACGCAATAAGTGGGATATGTTTGCTCATGACTGATTAATTATTTGTTGTCATCCGAATATTTAAAATATGTTGCTAAGAGTGATGTTAGGAATTAATTTGCAATTATGGATCTTTGGGTCCAAAAAAAAATCGAAAATTTTGACAATTTTCGGAAAAAAATTCCGAAAATACAAAAAAGAAAAAAAGAACATTGAACATATGAATTTTCGGAAAATTTTTCCGAAAATTGTTTCTTTTTTCGGAAAAAATTTCCGAACATTTTTTTGGGTGGGGTTGTATTCACCAAATATAGAACTCTACTTAACCTTGGCCTTAGAAAAAATTAGGACTGGACCTAAAGAATTGGCCCAGTGGCCAAACTAAATGGGCCTAAGCCCAACAAATTAGAAAGTAGAAAGTTTAGTGCATGACAATGGTAGCAAATACAAGATAAGCTATCAGAAGGGAATACAACTTCAAAAAGGTTACAGGGTACACAAATATAACAATTTTTACACATAAGTCACACAAAAAAACATATAGGGAGCGAGAGGCATTTCTAATCGATAGATGCAAGACTTAATTTTTTTTTTAAAAGACACTTAATATCCATATCAAAAGTAAAATTCTAAAGTAATTTTGTAAAGACAAATAGTGCATTTCTCAGCAACATCTTGATCGTATGAGTATTTTTATTATTTTTATTTTGGTATAATGTGACTATTAATTCGAACAAAATTAATACTTCTGAAGTAATTTTCTAAAGACCAATAGTGCATTTCTCAACAACATCTTGAGTATGAGTATTTTTATTATTTTTATTTTGGTATAATGTGACTATTAATTCGAACAAAATTAATACATCCGCACTTTGATATGAACATTTTACTGTGAGTTTTAAATCTACGAACATTTTGATATATTATAGTATATATTATTTTTTATTTGTGAAACAATGCATGATTAAAACATTCACTGATTTTATTATTTTTTATATTTTTTAATATATATTAAAAAATCGGTACTCGATATTCGACTCAAGAACCGACTAATTCGGGGGACACATAACCTATCGTCTACTAGCGGAGGGTCTTATTTCAAACCAGAATCTTGATCTGTATGGACTAACTCATCTCAGGAATTGATCGCATCTTGTAGGTTTCGAACCTGAGACATATAGAGCATCACACTCCTAAATCCCATGCCCTCACCACTAGGCCAGCCACTGGGGGTAATACAAAATATTTTATTTGAATATTCATGTTAAGAAAATTATATTACTCCACAATTAATTCAACTTATTTGTTTAAGAATTGCAACGTATTAAGACTACTAATAATATGAGGTTGCAAAATTCAGATTCCATGTCAACTTTTTATGAGATCTCTGAGTTCTCCAATAAGATTTTGAAAATTTTAGATGGCGTACAAGCAGATAGCAGAGATGACTTTGCAGATATTTAGACTCTTAAAGCTAATTTGATTTATAATGTATGTGTTCTTATCGTTGTCATAGTAGAAGATATTTACTCGTCAGTTACTGATAATTTTCTCACACATAAATACTTTGAGGATAGAACAATATTTTTTCTAACCTATGGAGAAGTGAAGTGCATTAAATATATTTTTTGTGTATGATACCCGATAACACAAGAGAGTGTTTGAGTTCTAATAGTCTATGCATATCTTAGGATAAATCGGGTGGTAATAAAGAGTTATTTTATGTGATTTATTAAACTCTTGATGAGTGTTCTAAAGTTCTAAAGCTAGCACTGCTTGGTATTGAAGATTGGTATATCTAAAATGCTGCTTAGAAAAATTGGCCAAAGGTAAGGGTTGTGAAATGGAACTAGTTTATTATTATGAAGCTTGGAAATCATGTTCTTCAAGTTGAAATAATTTCAGAAAGAAATGTTGGAAGTAAGATATATATCCCCCAAATGACCTTGAGTAATTCAGATAAACACTATCGGTTAGAATTTAGAGGAGACAATGTCGGTTCTTTTGTGTTCCTACAATAAATAAAAGTTGAGCTCAATCATCGTCGATGATATGCGTGTGTCTTCTCAAGCCAATTTTTATACACGATCAATTATATGTTGTCGCCTTAAGGGTTAAAAGTAAAAGATGACTTAAAATTATTTGTCTCGATTCTAATAGAAGATCAAATAAACAACAAATGTTAAAAAAAAAAATTCAAAATTTTGTAATTTGAAATAATCTTATTTCACCATGGATTTAATGTGTGGAGTAGTTCTAGGGTGCATCCAAGTGCATACTATGCACTTGGATTTTGCACCCTAATTTAAAATCAATTTTAACCAATTTAAAAAATTCGTGGGTCGGCCGACCCGATTAAAACTTGCGGATCATCTCTTCTTCCTCTCAGAAACGGGTCATTTCTTCTTCCTTTCAGCGATTTGATGGTTTTCTGCTTCTTCCGCCATTAATGGCACTACTACACATTTGACTTTGCACAACCCTTAATTTTTACCTTAGACAATGGTTATAAGGGCTGTCCAAGAGACAACTATCTAAGTCGAGAGAGCTGTTAAAAAACCGCTGTCTAAGAGGTCTACTTAGACAGCGGTTTTTAACCGCTATCTAAAGTGTGCACCTGGACAGCGGTTATAAACCGTTGTCTAAGAGTTTTTTTTTTTTTTTTTTAATTCAACATGGCAGCGGTTATAAAACACTATCTAAGAGGTTATTATTTTCTTTAATCAACTTGGCGGCGGTTCTCAAGCTTTTTTTTTTTTTAATCCAAGCATTTTTTTTTCACATTATATAATTTCTTTTTCCAAGCATATAATTTTTTTTTATATTTTTAAGAACTTTAAACAAAACCAAACTCATATAATATTATAATCAATATCAAAAACATCAATTAATTAAATACACCAAAAACATTAAATATCATCACAAATATATATAATTTACATGCTACCAAAAAATTATATTAATTGCATAGAATACAAAAATCGATTGTAAAAATATTCCCTCCAATCTATTTTTCATTTCTCCATTCTTTTCTTGGGATAAGTAGCGGACGTACATACCTAAGCTGCAAACATTGAAAATTTAATAAGATAGTAAGAATTTTTATTCAATCAATAATAATCTAAATCCTAATAAATTAGCTAATTCTAATAATTCCATCTAATTTCTTTTTAACAAATTCTAACATATTAATCATAACAAATTCTAACATTTTAACCAAAACATTATTATATTATATGTATCTACTTTAAACTTTTAGTTCAAAAGATACCGAAATAGGGAAACAAATTATTGTCAATTTGTTAATGTAAATTTGTAAATTAGACTTAGGCATGGGAATTGAGAAATTAAAAAACAAATTTTACAAATTTATATGCATTCAGATTTTAATTTATTCATTAAAATAATGATATAAAGAATATTAATAATTATCATAATTATTAAAAAAATTAGATATTGCATATATAATTTTAGATATTTTATATGATTTTTATATGGGTTTGGAGAGGAGGTGTGGTCCAAATGGGTAAAAAATAATTTCTATAACAAACACATATTTCTGTTACTTTAGGTGGTAAAAATAATACTCCCTAAAATTGGGCATTTACGATTTTCTACCTAAAATAATATATATTTTTATGAAATTGGGGATTTATCATTTTCTCCCTAAAATAAAATCCATTGAATTGAAAAATTGTAAATTTCCAAAAATAATTAAAAGGCAGAATTGCTTCCTGCTTCTACAGGATAGCAGAATGCATCTTAATTGCATAATTTTAGGCAACTAATTTAGGCGTGGGAATTGGTAAATAAAAATTTGAACTGATTGCAAAATTTTAGGGGGAATTTAAAGTGGAAATCAAAGTGACTAATTTTTTTGGTACGAGGGAAACCGAAAATCTGAAAACATTTGTTTTAATATTAAGAAAAAAAAATGTAAATAAAAATGAGACCTATTCAAACCTAGTTCTTCGAGTATGCGCCGCTA
This sequence comes from Ballota nigra, assembly GCA_947034835.1. Classification (NCBI taxonomy): domain Eukaryota; kingdom Viridiplantae; phylum Streptophyta; class Magnoliopsida; order Lamiales; family Lamiaceae; genus Ballota; species Ballota nigra. The sequence goes on along the minus strand of OX344723.1, from coordinate 115,331,680 downwards.
GCATCTGCAACTCTCAATCTTCAATTCTTCATCGCCTTCCCTGCATCAACCCTTCAATTGGGAGCCCCTTGTCTACAAATTAAATTTTTGGATCTCGCGAGTTCGAATTAATCCTCCCGGCAAATGTTAGTGTATATATATATATATATATATATATATATATACTATCATATATATACTATCATATATATATGTATATAACACAAAAGAAAATTACCTGAGGCGGAGGCGGAGGCGGCCGCGTCGGGAGGAGGCGATCTAGGCGACGACGTCCTCGGTGGTGGCGCGCGTCAGCGGAGACGAGCATGCCTAGGGAGAGAAGGGACCGGATATGCGCAGTGGGGAGAAAAAATGAACGATTCTAAAGAAAAACTTGTATTAAAGGGGTTAAAAGGCTTAGACAGCTATTTAGAACCGCTGTCCAAGGTTACACTTGGACAACGGTTATTAAGTGCTTTACAAAGTAGGTGTTGCACAACGGTTTCGACTACCATTTATATGTGATCACTTATACAGCGGTTATGAACCGCTGTCCAAGATAAAACCTTGGACAGCGGTTAATAACTGCTATCTAACATTTTTATTTTATTTTTTAAAATATAATTTTATAAAACCGCTCTCCAAGTTAAATTTTGGAGAGCGGTTTTTTAAAAAGCTTTCTAAGTAAAGCTGTGCAAGTTCAAATGTGTAGTAGTGTGGTGACGCGGTGGTCGCCACATTAATTCATACTGGTGTTTTTCACTCTGGTGCACTTTCCCTTTCCGGTGCGACTACATGTTTTCCGGCGATGCAGTGGAGTGGAGTTTTTCTCCTCAGATCTAAATCCCGATTCTTCATCTCTTATTCCGGCAGCTTACGGGTGCTCATCGACAGAAATTAAAACAGACGTAAATTTTGGAATCGGGCTCAGAATTGTTACTGTGATACCTTTTTGGAAGCGGATCGACTATTCGAGTTGAATCCACTGCGCACCGTGCGGTGATGTACGCAAGCTTGGGCCCAAATTCCAACGTTTGACAGCGTTGTGTCTACTTTATCTGTTTTAGACTTATTACAACTTGGGGTATTGGTAATTATATCTTGGGGTATTGGTGATTATATCTTGGGGTATTGGTTATTATATCTTGGGGTATTGGTTATTACAACTTGGGGTATTGGTGATTAAGACCTGGGGTATTGGTGATCAAATCTTGGGGTATTGGTGATTATAACTTGGGGTATTGGTGATTAAGTCTTGGGATAATACTGAATAATTATTTGAGATATTATTATTGAGTAATTCTTAGGGTATTGGTGATTATAACTTAGGGTATTGGTGAATATAACTTGGGTGTTGGTGATTATAACTTGGGGTATTGGTGATTAAGTCTTGGGATATTGGTAAATAATTTTTTAGGGATATAACTTGAGGTATTAGTGATTATAACTTGGGGTATTGGTAATTATAACTTAGGGTATTGGTTATTACAACTTCGGGTATTGGTGATTATAACTTCAGGTATTGGTGATTATAACTTGGGGTATTGGTGATTATAACTTCGGGTATTGGTGATTAAGTCTTGGGGTATTGGTGATTATAACTTGGGGTATTGGTGATTATAACTTCGGGTATTGGTGATTAAGTCTTGGGGTATCGGTGATTATAACTTGGGGTATTGGTGATTAAGTCTTGGGATACTACTGAATAATTATTTAGGATATTATTATTGAGCAATTCTTGGGGTATTAGTGATTATAACTTTGGGTATTGGTGATTAAGTTTTGGGGTATTGGTGATTATAACTTGGGGTATTGGTGATTATAACTTGGGGTATTGGTAATATAACTTCGGGTATTGGTGATTATAACTTCGGGTATCGGTGATATAACTTCGGGTATCGATGATATAACTTCGGGTATCGGTCTGAAGCGCGCGCGACCATTTGCGACCCTGTTTGTTGCCAGACCCGTGAATTTTGGTCGGGTTGGGCCTGACCCACGAGTTTTTGTTGGATTTTAATTGATCAAAATTAATTTCAAATTGATTTCAAAATTCCAAGTGAATGCTATGCACTTGGATGCACCCTAAAATTCTTTAATATTTTCTCAAAGTTGTCAAATAATCAGTGTTTACTTTTTTATTTGTTCATTTAAATTTTAATAGGGTATTTTATAAACTTTTGTGTATTGTACAATGTACAAAATACATCAAATATTCTAAATATCATTATACATGGAAATAAAAGATGTGAAGAAAGTATCATTACACTTGTCCATTGGTCACTACAAGAAAACACGAAAATAACAACGGAAAAAAGTCGTTGCTAATTAAGAAAATCCGTTGGTAAATATGTTTACCAACAGATTAGTGACGACTTATCATTTGTTGGAAAACCCCTCGTTGGTAAATTTTACCAACACAATATTTTAGTCCATTGAGAAATTACAAACGGAATGTCAATGAAAGGACTACGTCGTCGTTAAATTATCAACCAACTTATAATTGCTAAATTCGTTGGTATTCCTACGGTCGTTGGTAAAGTTCTTTTAGTGATGGACGAAAAGCAAACGAAAGAATGGCATCGTTGGTAAATCATCCGTTGGAATAGTCGTTGGTAAATCTTTTTTCGTTAGTATTTCTAATTCCTTGTGGACAGAATGCCAATGAAAGGACATTGTAGTTGCTAATTTACCAACCAAGTTACAGTTGGAAAAGCCGTAAGTAAATCTATTTTCGTTAGTATTTTTTATTTTTTTATTGACGGAATATCAATGGAAGGACATTATTGTTGCTAAATTGCCAACCAAGTGGAAAGTTGACAATGTTGTTAGTAATTTTTTTTAGTTATGGCTAAAATATTATTGGTAATCCGTACATAATAATTTACTAATGACTAAAAAGTCATAGATAATTTTGATGGTACCGATATATATTTTACTAACGAATTGAACTCCATTACTAATTTTGTTTATATAAATTGATTGCTAATATGTTAATAAAATATCAATAGAATGATATTTTGGTTGGTAATATTCATTTGGATCAACTAATACCAATTAAAAAGAAAATAGTATTATAATTTTTCAATAAACAATAAGATATATAAACATATTGTATATAACTGGCGATCTATTATCATCTTGAAAATGTCTAATTAAAAAAGATATGTAAAACTAATAAAAGATAACTCATGTAATCCAAAATACCTAAACAAGTACAAAAAAGGAATGTAAATCCAATCACGAAAAAAAAGTACCAAAGTTAAGTAAAAAGTCTAAAACTACACAAAATATACCTAATGAAATCAGAATATGATATATAATCCTCAGTTGACTATGGTCAACTACTTTTTTTATGCTTTCTCAAACTTGATTTTCGAGCAGCCCAATGTTTCTGCCAACTCTCCCAAATGTCTTGTGGAACATATGCAGGTGGCTCACTTGATCTTCTTAATTTAAAAAGCATGTCAAAATAACACTTTGCAGCCTGACGCTCCCAAATAACTCTCACCACCGACAAGTCCCGATCAAATGTAAATTGGTTCTACAATACATAAATTAAAATAAATAGTTCATAATCACTCATCTGGATGAACCAAACATATAAATAAATTTATTAAATTAAATATTTTAAAATCTTAAAAGACAGCAAAAAATAGTAGCTAAATAATAAATTAATTAATAAATTTTGATGTCTATGATGACGCATCAAATGATACTAATAAATTGAAATTCAAAATAACAAATTCAAAGCTAAAGTTCACTGCAGCTAGTATAATTAAAGCATGTCACTCAATTAAACATTGATTATAACCTACCAGTAAATTACTATAATATACACCATTGATGAACAATTGTTATTCTTAAATCCTAAACATTCACAAGATTTGATACCCAAAAATTAAACAAAAAATAAAATTAAAAATATATCCTGGGATAATACTGAGTGTAATTGTTCAAGCAGAGCACATTGGACATGGTATTTTGTTAAATGGTGTACTGAGTTTTATAAATGCTGAAATAGATTACCCCACATGTATATTAAAAAAATGAAGATCTCATATTAAAAAAAAAATTTGAGCAATTCTAATTCTCTAAAAGTTCTTTATTTTATTTTTTATTTGGTTGTTTAATATTATTGTCATTATTATTATTTCAAATTATGTCAGGTTTTTTGTTGCAAAAGGAACGATTTTATAAAACATTATTACCTACTACTACATATTAAATGTCGAAATGCGATTGAATTAATTATTCTAATTTAAATAAGTAAAAAAAAGTTAATATTTTAGTTTTATAATGATTGGTAATAATTAATACTTATAGTTTTATAATACTTTTTTTTTTATGTTGCAGCTACATGAAATTCTGGCTTTCCTCACGATAGGGATGTCTCACGACCTCAATGTATGCATTGATATATTTCAATATGTACACCAATTGATTTATTCTATACATATGTATATTTCTACAAAATTATTATTTTTTAGAAAGTTATGTTGTCATTTTAAGAAGTGAGAATTCAAACTTTCATAATATGTGGTGATTGAAAGAGAGGATATAGCATAAATACAGTTTGAGCGCATAACTTAAAAACATGTATGAAGCATATTTATTAATTAAGATAAATTTTTTATTATAGTTATAACAAGAAAATATACCTTAAAATTTTCCCAATAAAACTCTTTTGTGTCTTTGGGGACTTTTGATCAAGTATACCCTTCTTTGTGAAGACAGTGCTTCAGTCATTTGCTGATCGTTGTCGAAGCAACATATGAGGGAGTGAAGCTACTTGCAAAAAATAACATAAATATATAAATCAAGGTTATTGAGACATGTAAAAATAAATAATTAACAATGTGCTAATTGATAGTTAGAAATGGTCGCATACTTACACATTGTAAGCTATCTGGAGTAGTGGTTTTGGATTGCTATTGCGAGTTGGAGCTGCCACTTGATCTTGGAGAATTGGTCTAGATATAGTACTATGATAAAATTATGAATAAAACAAACTTAATTAGTTGTGCAATAAATGAAAAAAAAAATTGATTCAATATACAATAGCAAAATATTAGTCATATAATATCTTACACATTGATAAACATTTTATGATAACAAATAAATATTGTACACATGAATAGTCATCGACTCAATAAAGAGTAGAATTCGTCGGGCCTTACCATTATTAATTATTAAATCATCTTATAATTCAATTTATAATCAAATTATAATTTAGCACGTGCCCCATTTCTAAATCAATCAACCCCTGTAAATGCGGCTCGGATCCCCTGTTCTACTTTAGTGTTTTATCTACTATTCCATGTTTTAGATAAGCGACAAGTGTCCAATTATTAATTGTCAAATTAATTGCATAATCATAATTCCTAAAATAATGTTGGAACATATATATATATATATACAAAAATTGAGAATTCTATACTAGATTTTTTTTAATTTATATTTAAATTTTAGATCAGTTAATATATATTATTTGAATAATATTTTGAATTTTGCTGGCATTTTTTTATATTTATTTTTATATTCACTTTTATTATTTAGTTAAGTATTATATTAATAAAATAACTTTAGATTTATTTGTTGGTTAATGATTTTTTTTTAAAATTATCTTTTAAAAAATCGACCTTATATACACGACTCTTCAATTTTTAAAAAACTTATAATTAGATTTTTAATCCAATAGAAATTTTAGAAAAAATGGGGGAATTAACATGTATGTAGTAATTAAATTTTCATTCAGGAGTTTTAATTCTTTTTATCTAATATTATAAAAAAAATCAGCTAAGCATGTATGAGGTATTAAAGCAGATTATGTAAAAAATAGAAAAAAGTTAAAAGGTAAAATAAATATTAATCAACCAAAAAAAATATGAAGTTTTATTTACTAATATAAAATCGATAAAAAGTGATTTTTATTTTTTTAAAAATTAAAAATCAGTAAGTTAAAATAAAAAAGAAAAAGAAAAAAAGATTTCATTAAAATTTAAAATGTTATTCGAATACTATATATTTACTGATTTAAGTTATATATATATATATATATATATATATATATATATATATATATATATATATATATAAATTTAATTTAATAATTATTGAATGCAGGATAACATGTTTTTCTTAATTTATAAATTATAATAAAAATAACTATCAATATAAATAGAATCCTCAGATTTGGTATATATATGCACTAACATTATTTTAGGGATTTTGATTTTACAATTAAGTTGATTTTTAATAATTGAACAATTGTGGCTAATTTAAAACATGAAATAGTAGATGAAACACGAAAGTGAAACAGGGGAACCAAGCCGCTGTAAACGAAAACACATATGGAAGCAAAAATCAAGAGTCACAATAACCTTAAAAATGGAACTTGATTTTTATTTTTAAAGAATATTACCACAAATTGAACTAAAAAAAAAGTAAGAACTCAAATATTAATTTAATAAAAGTAATATGCTGAAAAAAGAAAAAAAAAAAAAGGAAAACCAAGAACAATCAAGCAATTGATACAATATAAATGATAAACAATCAATATTAATAAGTTTTCTATTTGTATAAAACATATAAAACCATCAAATTACCATAAAGGTATATATTATGAGAAAGTATAAAGTTAACCTAAAATTTTGATTCTAGAATTCTAACCGTAAAACAAAGAATATTATAAGAAGATGTTTGAGGAACAAAACAAATCAACAAATAAAAAATTAATTAAGAAAACTAACCCTGACTATTTATGGATTATCCTTCTTCTTTCTGTCCGATCTCTTACCAATATGCACCATATATGCTTGCATCTACTGGTTAGAAGTTATATTGGAATAATTTTTTCTACCAATTTTGCGAAGGAGAAGGACGTGATGAGTGGAGGAGGATAAGTTTAAGTGAGATTTATAAATTTTTCTACCAATTTTGCGAAGGAGAAAAACGTGATGAGTGGAGGGGATAAGTTAATGTGAGATTTATTTTGAGTGTGAAGGAAGCACGTAACTATCATGGGAAGTTTCTGCATTTTTTTTAATGAGATAATTTTTTTTTTTTTTTTTCTTAATTGAAGGTATATATCCTAACTTAACTACCTACAAGATTTACACGTACGACTAAATCTTATTAACAAGATTTTTCATACATAATTTCATACGACTAAATCTCACGTGTGTGTGTATATATATTTTAAACATATGTACAAAATAATATTGATTTAGAATAATATTGATTTCAAATAATACTGATTTTGAATATATTGTGGAGTGTATATTTTGAATAATATTTTAAGTATATATAACTCACATACATACACATACTGTAAAGTTAATAAAATTTTGATTTTCTTTTAAATCCCGAATATTAAGCGGGTTAAAAAAATTGAGTAGGTATTGTGTGAGACCGTCTCATGCCATGAGACGGTAGGATAAACTATAAATTAGACATGTTGCATTAACATTTTTAATTGTGTTGTCTCATGTAATGAGACGATCTAACACAAGTTTTTATAGAAAAAATAACATTATATTATTAATTTTGTATTAAATATTTTTATATTTATTTGATTCGAATAATTAAAATAGTTAGGTTCACTTTCTCTTAAAATAGTTTAATTAATTTTTTAAAATAATTATTATCCTCTTAATTAATTGAATTTTTTATCCTAATAAACTTTCAAATTTATAGTTTTTAATTGATTGTTATGTTAATTAAGTTTATGATTATAATTTCAAAAGTTACGTTAATCTGAAAAGTTAGAATATACATTGAGAATAGAAAAGATCATTTTTTAGACAAAATCAATTATCAAATTATAGTAGATGATATAAAGAATAATCATATAATTAAATTGTAATTCAATTTTAACTCATCTAAATAAGACAGACTCAATAAATCAATTTAAATTATTAAAAATTAATATATAATTGTATAATTAAAAGAAGACTATGTATAACTCAAACTCATATAAATTTAAGAATTCAAATAGAAGCGAGAAGTATAGGGTGATTCAAAAATAGATAATAAAATTATTTTAAAAACCAATAGGTCTTCTTGATAATTTTTATAGGACTTAGAATGATGGTTTTCTGTAGTAATTTTAAATGGTCGGTTCCTCTTATATAGGAGAATTATATATAGGAATTAGTCAATGTACAAAATATGAAAAGTTACAACAAATCTTTCTCAAATACAAAATTATTTTATTTGATTGAATCATTCCTAATAATTCCAACCCTATTAATTAATTATTAGATAGTTTGGTTAATTAATAATGCGTATTTAAGAAAAAATACATAAATTATTGAAGAGTATTAGTTGTTTTCATTAAAAAGTCTTAGTTGTTTACTGAAAATAAACTAAGACTTTTTAATGAAGAAAACTAATACCCTTTATTAAAAATAATTAATACTCTTTAAAGAAAACAACTAATATTCTTCAATGATTTATGTATAAACTATTTTCATTCTATACTTTGTCCTTTATTTATATATAAATTAATTTATTTCCTCTACCAATATTTGGTTTACACATGACAAAATGATACATTAGTTAGTGAAATTTATTTTAGTAGAATATCATATATATTTTTTAATTAATTAATTTTTTACCCTCCATCCCAAAATTTAATGGAATATGTGAACGAGTGGTTAAATAAAATAATAACAATTTTTTACATTATTAACTTTTGTAAGAGAAAATTATTTCATTTTTAAAAGTGTGAAAGTAGTTGTGGAACGTTCAAATAAAAAAAATGTGTAAAAGTACATGTGGGATGGAGATAGTATGTTAACAATTAATGCAATGATATAATACCAAACACATCAATTTTTAGTGAAGTGTTCTGACCCATTTATATTTACTCTTTCGTATCTTAAAGTTATTCATAATAATATAATTTTCAAGTCATTATATTGATTAAATTTTTTTTATCATCGATTATAATGATGTGGTAGTTGATTGCCAAATTCGTTTAAGCACAAATTCGAACTCACTCGCAAGTGTACGAGATCGTTGTTATAGTAAGGCAAATGACCAAGTAATAAAAATTATCGAACCCAAGGGAAGCAAGTGGTTAGCTAAGTCGATTCAAGTTATCATGCAAGGAAAATAAAAGACAAGTCGGGTTTGATTACGCTACTAAACAAGGAAATTAAAAACGAGCAATAAAAGAAATCTAACTAACTTCGAGAGACGAAGTGCAAGGGGATAAGAATGCTTAAGATATCTTCAACCTAGTGAAACTCAAGTAGGATTGTCAAGCCAATTCTATGCATCAATTTGGATTTACTAGGAGACCTCACCGATTACCTAAACAACCATCCAAGCAATTGATGTCTAATGATGGGGTTCTTTGCGATTAACTCTCTCTCGACGAATCAAACGCAAAATAGACGCATTCAATCATAAATCTCACACTCATTCATCTAATCATGCTCATGTAACTCTCGTCTACGCTAAACATGCCTCGAAAAACAAGCTACAAGAGATCAACAATCAAAACTCAATACAAATCCATCAATAGAAGCAAAATCCAAATATCAACATAGAATAGACAAAGAGCAATCCCAACTCAAATTTCACATGGTATCTAACATCCCAAGCATCAAAACAATTAGCTCATGGTTTCACAATGAAAAACCATAGCTAAACAAGAACAAAATAATAAACTCATAGCTAAATGAAAATAAAATTGCATTAAAATGGAAAGAAGTCACCTCTATGGTTTACAAACTTGAAATGGCAAATTTTTTTATTTAGGCCAAATGTGAAATTTGATTGCAAAAATAGGGGTCCTGGAATTTTTTTTACGAAAATAGGGTTGATCGCGCCTGAGAGAGGCGATCAACTGGGTAGATCGCGCTCCCCAGGCGCGATGCACAATGGGCCCCCTTTTCTACTCTTGATCGCGCCTGAGAGAGGCGATCAAAAGGGGTAGATCGCGCTCCCCAGGCGCGATCAACACAAACAATTGCCACGTCGTGGATCGCCTCTGGCAAGGGCGATCCTCGACCAACTCTGACACCTTCACATGGCAAGATTCCCCAGCCTACGCTCCTCATGGCCAAGAATGCAATTTTGGCGTTTTCTTCTTCTTCTTCATTTGCATATAACAGCACCCGAAACCCACTTCTTCCTCCTCATTTCTCTTCTAAATCTATTTGTAAAACTAATCTTTACAGATACAGAAAATTACAATTTGGGATTTAGCCTATTTAAAAAAAAATTCAAATTTATTTTGTAACGTTAAATTTTATTTCAAATTTTGTATTGTTTCTTATATAAATTAATTTCTTACCGTATACTCCCAATAACTAATAATGTTGATTAATTTATAAATTATTGAATATTGAAATAGAAATTGATTATTATTATTAAATTATTAGTCTAAGTAATGTTATTCAATAATTATTATTAATTTATGTGAATTTTGATGTCTTTTTTAATTATTTAGTTTGTAGGATATACCTATAGGGTTTAGTGAAGGGCCCGGGCAACAGCTAAACAAACCTCATAATTTATTGTATATACACCGAAATTTTTTAGACAAAAATAATCTTATATTAAATGTCTACAGAAAATAAATATAATATTTTTTTTCAGTACGCGAAATTTGCGTGGGTACACACTAGTTTAATAATATTACTTAATAAATTTAATTTTATACGGGAACAAGTTAGTTAATTAAAATTAATTAAAAAAATGAGACGGAGGTAGTACTACTTAAATTATTTGTGTAATTGTATTAATGAATAAATTTAATTTTATATGGGAATAAATTTTACTAGACATAATTTTTAAGGAATTAAAATTAATTTTAAAAAATGTCACAAGTAGCGGTATTTAAAATTGCAGACATAAAACAAATTATCAATTAAAATAAATATATATACAAAATATCATACAATTAGTGACGACGTAAATGACCACCCGTGCCACATCGTAATTTGGTTGTTCTTGTGAGAATTGGGGTTGATAATAGGTATTCAAATCAATACCCGTGTTTAACATCTCAGTAAATGAACCACCCCATGATGTAAGAAAATCTGTCACACATTTAATGAATTTAGATCAATACAAGATTAGTTTGAAATAAAATTTAACGTTACAAAATAAATTTGATTTTTTTTTAAATAGGCTAAATCCCAAATGAGGAGGAAGAAGTGGGTTTCGGGTGCTGTTATATGCAAATGAAGAAGAAGAAGAAGAAAACGCCAAAATTGCATTCTTGGCCATGAGGAGCGTAGGCTGGGGAATCTTGTCATGTGAAGGTGTCAGAGTTGGTCGAGGATCGCCCTTGCCAGAGGCGATCCACGACGTGGCAATTGTTTGTGTTGATCGCGCCTGGGGAGCGCGATCTACCCCTTTTGATCGCCTCTCTCAGGCGCGATCAAGAGTAGAAAAGGGGGCCCATTGTGCATCGCGCCTGGGGAGCGCGATCTACCCAGTTGATCGCCTCTCCCAGGCGCGATCAACCCTATTTTCGTAAAAAAAATTCCAGGACCCCTATTTTTGCAATCAAATTTCACATTTGGCCTAAATAAAAAAATTTGCCAACTTGAAATTGAACTTGAATCTTCAAATCCTATGCTAAATTACTCTAATGATTCAAAGAAACTGGAATTGAATGTGAAATTAAACTAATCTAATGTGTGAGGTGTGTGTCCCCCCCAAAGGGGTGTGTGGAATGTGTGTTCTCTTGTGTTGCATACCCTAAAAAACTGAGAATGTGGGTATTTATAGTGGGGGAAGAAATCTTGAGACGAATTTTGCAAAGAAATCCCTGAAAAATGGTGAAAATTCGGATTTTTTACCAAAAACTGCTGAGTTGACCCGGTCAACTCGGTCAACTCGAGCGAGTTGACCAACTCGAGCGGGACTCCAGGTCGAGTTAGACAAAATTGGCTCGCAACGTTCTGGAAAAACCGACATTGACTCGCACGAGTTGGGTAACTCGATCGAGTCGATTGGTCGAGCTGCAGAAATGCGCTTTCCTGGAAAAACCAACACGTTTCTTGCTTTCTACCATGTGGGCCCTGCTGTTTCTCTGTATCTTCCGGCTATGGCTTGAGCAATTTCCGGCCTGGGCTTCGATCCCGGTGGTCTTATTTCCCGACGTACTTGCAGCTTCGAAACCCGGGATCTCGAACTCTTTCCGAGGGATTTCTCCATCGATTCCGGCGACAAGACGGTGCCGTGAATTGCTGCTACTCTAGCTTCGGCGCACAGCAACATTCCGGCGAGCACGAAGCTTTCCCGACGATGTAATTTCCTTGATTCTGGGTGACAACGTTCGAAGCTTTTCTGGCGTCAAGCATTTTCCGAGCAAGACTTGGTCGTCACTTTATGGCAACGAAGCTCTGTTGCTTTCTCTCTTTTGGTCAAATAAACGGCAAGCAAAAATCAAAAGAGATGGTGGGCCCTAGCTACTTTGTCTCTCTAAGCCTCACGTGAGTTGCCTCCATCCCATGCATACATTGCAAATTAAATGGCAATTGGGCCTGCTATCAATCCTCATTTGGGCCACGATTCTTGGGCCCTGCATTTCTATTTTAATGGGCCCAAATTCATTCTTTTCCACTCGTTTCTTCAACCGACTTCATTAAGCACGTATTTGTATCCAAAAATATTAATTTTCTGCAAAATAAACACAAAATACTTTTCTCGACAATTAAACACAAATGGTCAAATTAATGTAAATAATCGCATGAAATTCTATCCAATTAAGCAATTTAAGGACACTAATTTCGAGCAAAAATCAAACTAATCAACCCCCCCAAACTTAAAGTGTTGCTCGTCCCCGAGCAACGAAAAAGATAAACAAGTGGGAGGATTGCGAGAAATGAGTGTCAAAAAGAATAAATAGCAATTGTCAAATTCTTTCAATCAAATCAAGCTCTTAAGTACCAAAAATCAACTAGCAAGTTCACAAGTCATGTTTAAATCAATGCAAGATCAAGTGCTCAATTCACAATTTTCCTTTCAAGTAAGTGTTTCACTCATCACTCAAAAGTGTATCAATGAATGTTTACTCTCAACAATCGATTCACACAAATGCACTACCATAAGCTTGACAATCATCTAAATTCTCCACTACTTTCTAAGTGATCAATCCAAGAATCAATGAGGACTTTGCATTTGGTTGTAATGTTGGGCTCTTTGGTTAAGGTGGGGAATTTTGGGAAAAAGTGACTCGTAAACTAGTGGAGCAAGAAATAAAGACGCATAGACACATCTAAAATTCTCAAGACAAATTTGCAAGTGATCAAGTTGCAACTCTAATTTTCAAACTCCAACAATTTGCTAATTCTCATTTTTCAAGCACATTCTCACCATTAACCATCAAACACCTCTTTTGAACTTGTAACTCTACCAAATTCTTGTACACAAGAGAGTTTTCTCACAATTTTTTTCCTTTTTACAAACCAACTCAATCTTTTCTCGTACAATTTTTTTTCAACTCATTTTTTTCTCTTTTTCACTCTTTCACTTTCACACAAACTCATCAACCAAATTCACATTTAAGCTCAATTCAACCTTACTACCCCCATTCAAGCTCCACTAGTTCATAGGGACAAATTAGGCTCACGAAATGGATAATTAGGCTAAATTTGTAGGTTGCCAAGAAAAATAGGTCATAAGGCTCAAAGGGCTAACTACGGAAAAATTTCATTTGGTATGGAAAATTTGGCTAAGTGACTTTTCAAATCAAAGATGGCCTCATATCATTTTCAAAGATTTCACACTCAATGTAGCCTCAAACAAGACAATTGGCAAGTTCTAGAGCACACAAGCATGAACGATACTCACAAGAAAGAATTTAGACCCAAAATATGCAAGTCTAAAGGCTCTAAAGCTCAAGGGCTTGTCTAATCGTGGATCGAGCACAAAATCAAGCATAATCGTCACATGAACAAGTAAGCAAGCATGTCTCAATCAATACCATCAAGCTCAACTAGATCTCAAAAACCAAACAATCACCATCTAATAATTTTTCCGACACCAAGCCACACAATCACAACTCCAAAGAATAAACTCAAAGATATTCAATAAGCCTACAATTAAGCACAAATTTTCAAAAAAATTTAGCGAAGTAAGTTGGTGCAAATGGAATTGTAAAACGAACATACCCCCCCAAACTTTTTCATTGCTATGCAATTAAAAGTTTGGAAAAATAGTGTCACAATGAGATTTGCAACCAACTACTCACCAAGCAATTCAACATATTAAGCAAACCACACAAAAATTCGACAATAAGCTCACAAAAAGCATTTCACCCTCAAATCTCCACACGTATATCAAATACTCAATTAAGCAAAACTCTACAAGATTGAGGCGTGCGCCTGTGCAATGTACAAGTGAAGCCTCAAGTGCGCCGGTGCAATGTAAACTATGAAAATAAAGAACAAATAACCCCCCCAAACTTAGACATTGCTAAGCAATTCTAAGTTTGGGGTATATTACCTCCAATTTGCACCAAGCAAAATCTTCTTCTTCAAGTTACGATCACCTCACATTAGGCTCCTTGAGTATGCTCACGTTCTCCTATCAAACACGTCTCTTGAAAACATCATACCCTCAAATATTCATCACCTCTATAAATTCAAAACCTCATGTACAAGTATTAGCAAATAAACCCAAAATTCTCAACAAAATTGATAATCAATAAGCTCTAACAACGGGGGTGCATCGGTGCAATTCAAAAATTATGCATGAAAAGACGAACACCCCCCCAAACTTAGACCAAAGTCTAAGTTTAGGAAGAGGTGTTTGTACCTAAAGTTTCCCTCAAGCACGTATCTTTCTAGAAAGCTCGAAATCTTCACCGAGCCTCAACACACAACCCCAACACCTAGAAAAATCAAAGCACGAAACAAATTTAAAAGAACAAGACAAAAATAAAAGAAAGCAAGTAAAAATGGGTTGCCTCCCATTAAGCGCTAGGTTTAATGTCCTTTGCCGGACTTATTAATGAAATTCAAACTTCTCCTCATCGGAATGGCCAAGGATATCGGTCCTCCTTGCCATTATATCTCATCCTTTGAGCTTCTAACTCAAGGAGATTCTTGTGAAATAATGACCGATCATCCATCTTCCTCATCCAACTTTTCATGTATGGACGTCTCTCTTCCTCACTCACTATCTTCCATATCCACTTCTTTCCTTTTTGTTCAAAGATGCCCAAGCCTTTCATCACTTCCTTCTTATGGTCAAATTTAACAAGAGGTAAAATGAAATCAATAGAAACAATATCATTGAAAGCACAAATTGAAGAGCTTAAGGGTTTAGAAATGCTCATTTCGGCCTTCAATTCGGCCTTCAATGCTTCTTGATTCTCTTGCTCGTTGTCGCTCTTGTCCACCAAGGGACATTCTCCTTCATCTACCTTGACCATTGAATCGTCACTTTCACTTATCTCATCGCTTGGGTCCTCTTTTTCTACTTCTCTCTCATCATCCTCTTCTTGTTCATCCTTTTCCTCCTCTTCATTCTCTTCATTCTCTTCCTTTTCTCTTTTCTCTTCTGCTACCATTTCAAATATCCCCAACAAAAGAAGGTCATAGTCTACCCCTTCACATATTTCCTCTTCGGTTAGATTTTCCAATGCAATGACAAATCTCCTTTATATTTCTTTAGGTAAAGAAGACATGAAAGGCTCATAGGCTTGTCGAGGATTGAATTGTGGTAGGGGAATTTGTGGTTTTTGAGGTTGAGAGGGATAAGGATACGAATATGGGTATGGATAAGGATGGAGATATTGTGGGAGAGGTGGTGGATATTCATATGGAAAATATTGCTCATGTGGGAGAGTATATGGATTATGTGGAGGTTGTGGTGGTGGATACGGGTATGAATATGGGGAAGGATATTGTGGAGAATAAGTCATAGCACTTTGGTTATAGCCTTGATTCCATGCGTATGGACTATATCCATCCATCTTGCACTTAAGCTCTCTTCTTTCGGTGGCCAAAAATCGAGGTTCAACCCTCCTTTGATCAAGTGAAGTGCACACCTACAATAGCAAGCAAGTATCAAACAAAACAAAAACAAACAAAAACAAGAAAAAGCACTCAACTAGAATCAAAACTAGCTATCAACACATTGCTTTCCCGGCAACGGTGCCAAAAACTTGATTGCCAAATTCGTTTAAGCACAAATTCGAACTCACTCGCAAGTGTACGAGATCGTTGTTATAGTAAGGCAAATGACCAAGTAATAAAAATTATCGAACCCAAGGGAAGCAAGTGGTTAGCTAAGTCGATTCAAGTTATCATGCAAGGAAAATAAAAGACAAGTCGGGTTTGATTACGCTACTAAACAAGGAAATTAAAAACGAGCAATAAAAGAAATCTAACTAACTTCGAGAGACGAAGTGCAAGGGGATAAGAATGCTTAAGATATCTTCAACCTAGTGAAACTCAAGTAGGATTGTCAAGCCAATTCTATGCATCAATTTGGATTTACTAGGAGACCTCACCGATTACCTAAACAACCATCCAAGCAATTGATGTCTAATGATGGGGTTCTTTGCGATTAACTCTCTCTCGACGAATCAAACGCAAAATAGACGCATCCAATCATAAATCTCACACTCATTCATCTAATCATGCTCATGTAACTCTCGTCTACGCTAAACATGCCTCGAAAAACAAGCTACAAGAGATCAACAATCAAAGCTCAATACAAATCCATCAATAGAAGCAAAATCCAAATATCAACATAGAATAGACAAAGAGCAATCCCAACTCAAATTTCACATGGTATCTAACATCCCAAGCATCAAAACAATTAGCTCATGGTTTCACAATGAAAAACCATAGCTAAACAAGAACAAAATAATAAACTCATAGCTAAATGAAAATAAAATTGCATTAAAATAGAAAGAAGTCACCTCTATGGTTTACAAACTTGAAATTGAACTTGAATCTTCAAATCCTATGCTAAATTACTCTAATGATTCAAAGAAACTGGAATTGAATGTGAAATTAAACTAATCTAATGTGTGAGGTGTGTGTCCCCCCCCCCCCCAAAGGGGTGTGTGGAATGTGTGTTCTCTTGTGTTGCATACCCTAAAAAAACTGAGAATGTGGGTATTTATAGTGGGGGAAGAAATCTTGAGACGAATTTTGCAAAGAAATCCCTGAAAAATGGTGAAAATTCGGATTTTTTTACCAAAAACTGCTGAGTTGACCCGGTCAACTCGGTCAACTCGAGCGAGTTGACCAACTCGAGCGGGACTCCAGGTCGAGTTAGACAAAATTGGCTCGCAACGTTCTGGAAAAACCGACATTGACTCGCACGAGTTGGGTAACTCGATCGAGTCGATTGGTCGAGCTGCAGAAATGCGCTTTCCTGGAAAAACCAACACGTTTCTTGCTTTCTACCATGTGGGCCCTGCTGTTTCTCTGTAACTTCCGGCTATGGCTTGAGCAATTTCCAGCCTGGGCTTCGATCCCGGTGGTCTTATTTCCCGACGTACTTGCAGCTTCGAAACCCGGGATCTCGAACTCTTTCCGAGGGATTTCTCCATCGATTCCGGCGACAAGACGGTGCCGTGAATTGCTGCTACTCCAGCTTCGGCGCTGTTGTTTACCAAATATATTTTGCTGGGATTGAATGGCTATTTATGAAAGCTTTGGTAAAAACATCAAATGATTGGGTTCTTTAATGCTAGAATTAATGCTTGAATGAAGAAAAGCAATAAATGCATAAGAACACTAAGAACACCAAGAATTGCCAGGGGTTGTGAGTCACTGGACTTGAATGAGTGTGTATTGATTATACTGAGAGAGATTGAACCTCTTTTTACATTACAAAAGTGGGGGTATTTATAGTTTTCTCACTATAGGGGTATTCTGGTCATTTCCGGCCTCTCGGGGGACAGGTGCATTAAATGTCTCATGTCTCTGAGGACGCGCGGGTTCTGGTATGTCAGGGCGTGCAGGTGGCCGGCCACTAGGGTGTTGACGCGTGTCCAAAAAGGACGATTCTCTGGCGAATTTCCTCATTTGGATGGAATATTCTCTGAGTCTCTGGGTACGGAGGCGGCCTTTTTCCCCCTTGGGAGAGGGTCTTGCTTGATTCTGTCACGTGCTCCAGATCTCTCTTGTCGGCCGGGGGCCTTGAGTGATCGGAGGCCGGCCTCCTAGCGGACAGCGAGGCCGGAGATTGCTCCAGCCAGTCGGTCGCGTCCGTGCGATCTCTGCCGGACTTCACTGATCTTGGCCGGTCCGGCCGCGGCAGGACTTGAACGTGGCTGGGACGAACGTGGACGGGCGTCTTAAACGGGTTTCCGGCCTCGCTCACGAGGCCGGAGACTCGTGGTCGGAGCCCGCTGAGGTCGGATTCAGGCCGGCCAGGTCAGTCCCGGCTTCTGGGTACCTTCTTGCCCTTTCCGGCTTTCTTCCGGTCGGATCCAACACCTGGTCCGAAACGGTCACAACAATTGCCCCCCAGCTCGTCGCTCAAAGTTAGTGTGGGGCGAGGTGATCGTTTGCCGTTTTGTGTTGGTGCCGACCTTGATTTGCCCGGGGTGGTCGGAGACCGGCTTACGGCTTTGCGAAGACTGGAAGGACGTGCGTTGTACTTATTTTGCCTAAAAAGGTGTGCATGACGTCGGGCGACGCCTCGGATTACGCGCATTGAAAGCTAACGTGCGTGACATGATTTGATCTCCTCGAATCTCGCGCATTTAATGCGTGCAATGTACGAGGCGTCTGACGCCAAAACCGTCCCTTCAAATTCTTGCACTTAGGTCCCTACTCCTAGGGTTTTGTTTCGAAATAGGCCCTCACCCGTTTCCTATAAATAGGGGTGTCACTTCACTCCCAAGGGTTTTTACTCTTTGCGATTTTGCTGCAGTTCCTTAGGCGATTTCCGACGAGCTTCTCACGGCGGCGACGAACTTTGCACGGCGGCGATTGGTGTTTCGAAGGTAATTTTCAACTTTCCGTACTTCAAAACTCTTTTTATTTATACAATGGTGCGACGGTGGGCGGGTCCTCCGCCTGGGCAGAGAGGTGGCGCCTCCTCTAGCAGCGGAGGAGGTGGTGGCGCCAATCGGCGTCTTTTTGACGAAGGAGGAAGCTCTCGCGGTGGGAGTGGTGCCTCCCCTTCCCGTCTGGCGGGCTCCATCTGGGCGCGAGATGACGATGGCCTAGATGCCCTGTTCCCATGCCCGGGACGGTCATTATTGGGTGAAGGTGCTCGGGAGGGAGTTCCTTTGGCCACGGAACGATCCCAGGATGAAGGGGCGGCCCGGCCCGTGGGGGATAGGGATCCGTTGGATGACCTCCTGGAGGAAGATGAGGAAGAAGGCGGTCGCGGCGAGGGCGACGACCGGGCCACTAACCAGCTCCTCAAAAATCTCGCGGCCGAGATGATTAAAGAAAGGCTTGGGAGCGCGGGGGAGGCTTCGGGATCCGATTCCGAAGAGGTTGAGAGGCCGGCCGCAGTTGGTCGGAGTGTCAGCCAAGATCGGCGAGACCAGGTCAGACAGGTCTTTCGTCTGTGGTCGGAATATGTGGAGAGGAAGGATGAGGTCGAGTCTCTCTCCTTCGACTACGAGGAGTATCTGGATCATTTCCCGCGCGAGCCGACCGTTCGCGATCCGGCCACTATTCGGATAGCCGATTTGGAGGAGTCCCGTAGGTGGACCATTGGCCAAGTACAGAGCAAGATGTCTCAGCGCCAACTCGACGAAGCCCGGGCTGGATGGGAGGTACCTCTTGACGTTAAACTCTACGCACCCGAGCCAAACGAACGGGCGGACCAACCTCCGCGTGGGATGGTGGCCGTAACCCAGGATAAGATGGAGGTCGGGCTCCGCTTCCCCCTCCATCCGGCCGTATCGTACCTGTTGAACTACTGGAATCAGGCGCCCATCCAGCTGCTGCCGAACGCCTGGATGATAATAGTGAGCGTCATGACCTTATTTGGCAGGAATCGACTCTACCGGATGCCGACCCACGGAGAGATGACTTATCTCTATCGGATCCAGAGCGAAAGGAGTGGGACCGGAGAGGTCTACATCCAGACGAAAGGGCAGAAACTGGTGACCGGCCTGCCCAGTAAGGGTCGGAACGATCGAAAGAAATGGTTCTTTGTTGGTGGGGCGTGGAAGACCGGGTACCCTGATGGAGCGGAGATCGACGTTCCGACCGACATCCGCCCTAAAAATCCCAGTAAGGAATCTTTAATTTGCCTTCGAACTAAAAGTACTGATCTAATCTTTGCCTTCTTTTGCAGGTTATCCTTGCCCTTCCGATCGAGAATTGAACTTTGATTTCGCGGTCGTCAGAGAGCGGATCCTGTCCCTGCCTGCCTCGGAAAGAAATCAGGCCG
The DNA here is from genome assembly GCA_947034835.1 of Ballota nigra. Classification (NCBI taxonomy): domain Eukaryota; kingdom Viridiplantae; phylum Streptophyta; class Magnoliopsida; order Lamiales; family Lamiaceae; genus Ballota; species Ballota nigra. The sequence goes on along the minus strand of OX344723.1, from coordinate 115,311,346 downwards.
TCCTCCGGACACGAGAAGCCAGAATTTCCGGCCGGTTCTTCCAGTTTCCTCGTCATATAAAATTGACGGGTAAGTGACCGGGTTCCGATCTGTATTTATATATATATATATATATATATTTTTTTTTAACTTGGATTTTGGGCGTTCAGTGCCAGATTTTCCGATCGTCAGGCAGTGCCCCCCTGAGTTTTCCGATCGTTGCCCGGAGATGTTTGCCTTGATGGGAGCTTGCGCGGCAAAGAAAGCGGCTAAAGGGGCGAAGAAGAAAAAAGGAACCGGCGTCCGGACCGGGATCGTGATGGAGGAGCCTCTCTCCCTCCAGTCTGTTCCGGCCGCCGGGGCAGCAGCTGCTGAGGTCCCGACCTCTTCTCCGATTACGGGGAAGAAACGGAGTTGGGAGGAGGCCGGGATCGAGGGATCCAGCTAGCATGGGTCGAGTCCGGCCCCGATAGACGTTTCCAACGATACCCCCCCCTGGGGCCGGGCTGGTCGGAACAGAAGCTGTGGCTCGTCTGGAGCCCGTTCTTGGACAAGGGGATGATCGGACCTACTTTGGTCGGGACCTGGTCCGCTTCCAAGCGTAAGTCTTTTAACTTCGACGTTCTCATTCTCACACCATTTCATTTCTGTACCTGATCTGACTTTTCACTTGTCCAGGTTGACTCGAAATGACTCCGATCTTGCTCCGATGGTGCTCGATTTCCTCTCCTCTCGTGCCCCGAGTTCAACGGCTGAGATGCCGGATTACATGCGCCGGGCTGCGAATTTCCTCCCCCAAGCATGGACAAAGGATCTGGCCGACATTGTTGAGCGCCGTCCCCGGCACGCGGGCCGGACTGGGGTCGCGCTGATCAGTCAGGCGGCCATCGTGGTCAACACGATGGAGAGCGAGCTCTCAGAGATCTCCAGGTCGCTTCGGAGGACCGAGAGTGCCCTGACCCGCGCCCGGGAGGAGAAAGCCGGGCTAGAGAGCGAAGTCGCCCAGCTCAAGAAGGAAAGAGACGGCGCAGTCGGTCAGATAGAGGCCGTCTTGAAGGAAAAGGACGATGCCCTGGGCCGAGCGGAGATGGCATTTAAAGCCCTGGAAGGTGCCCGGAACCGGGTATCCGAGATGGAAGACGCCAATGCCGACCTGCGGTTGGAGGTGCACCGAGCTCGAGGGGACGCCGACCAGGCTTTGGCCCGGCAGGCGGAGATGGAGAAGGAGCTTGAAAAGAAGACTGAAGATCTGGCCGCCGCACTGAACCGGCCGGCGTATGATCCCTTGGACCCGACCGCGAACCCAGCGCTGTTCTCCGAGTTTTGCTTCTATGTAGCTGCTGCCAGCATGATCCGGGTAGGGCGCCAGACCGGTCTTGATACTAAATCCCTGGAGGATTACTTCCGGGAGTATGCTGCCAAGAACCCGGTCAGTGACGGTTTCTGGTTCCCCTTTCTCGACCTCGAGACCGACCACGGGGTGGACCTCTCGTGGTTTCCCCATCGGCACAGGCTGTTCAAAAATGGTGAGAATCCGCCGGCCGATGACGAAGAAGAAGGGGATGAGGAGGGGGAGGTCCTTCCGGAGGGACCCCAGGCACCGGGCGGAGACGGGGCTGTGGTGGAGGCCCTGGTCGATGAGGTGGCCGACTACGTGGCCGGGACCGGAGGGCAGGCAAGCCCGGCGGCCGGAGAGGGCGACCCTTGAACTCAAACTGCCTTGGATTTTTCGAACTGCTTTCCTGAATGTAACCGGCTTCCGACCGGATTTATCTTTTTTTTAAACCGTTGTACTTCCCGGCTTTCAGACCGGTTTTGATTTTATATAATTCAGTCTTTCCTTGAACTTTATTGTTTTGTTATCGCTTTCTTGCTTTCTTATACTTATCGAAGTAAATTTTCACAAGTATGAAATGAGATTTTGACCCGGGCTCGAGTGTGGTATGTCGACCTCGATACGGTCGGCATATGTTTTGAACTGAGCCCGGTTTCTAGGATTGCCTTGGTTACCTTGCCGAGCTCAAGTGTGATATGCCGACCTTGATACGGTCAGCATATGCTTTTGAACCGAGCTCGGCTTTTTAAAGTGGCTAGGGTGGCCTTTCCGAGCTCAAGTGTGATACGCCGACCTCGATACGGTCGGCGTACGCTTTTGAACTGGGCTCGGTTTTTGGATGGCCTTGAGTGGCTTTTCCGGGCTCAAGTGTGATATGCCGTCCTTGATACGGCCGGCACATGCCTTTGAACTGAGGCCGGTGCTTGGGAAAAGATTGGGCTGTGTTAAGGGCCTTGTATTGATAGGAACTTTGGATACATAGTACAAAATCATTGGTAGTATTTCTTCAAGTGAATTGCATTCCAGGGGTATTGGTCCGGAGTTCCATCCATGAGTTCCAACTCGTAAGCTCCCTTGGAGAGCCATTTGGATATCCTGAACGGACCCTCCCAGTTCGGGCCGAATACCCCTTTTGGTACCTGAACCTTCTTGAGGACGAGGTCCCCGACCTGGAATTGTCTGGCCTTCACTTTGGAGTTGAAATTTTTTTCGGATTTCTTCTTGTAGGCCGCATTTCGGAGGTCGGAATTGAGTCTCCTTTCCTCCAACATGTCCAAATCAATCATCCAGGCGGTGTCATTGTCTTCGGTGATCGTCTGGGCTGTCCGGTGGCTTGGTAGGGAAACCTCCGAAGGAATGACGGCCTCGGTCCCGAAAGCTAAAGCGAAAGGTGTTTCGCCCGTTGAGTTCCTTGTGGTCGTTCGATATGACCAAAGTACGTCGGGTAGCTCGGCCGCCCACTTCCCCTTCTTGTCCTCAAGCTTAGCTTTGATAGTGTGCTTGAGGATCTTGTTTACGGCCTCTACCTGGCCGTTCGTTTGCGGGTGGTAGGGGGTAGAGAAAACCTTCTTGATATTCCATTTTTCACAAAACTGAATCATCTGGAGACCGTCAAACTGTTTCCCATTGTCGGAGATGATCACTTGAGGTAGGCCGAAATGGCAGATGATGTTTTTCCAAATGAACTTGATGATTTGAGTCTGGTTGATCTTGTTGAGCGGCTTGGCCTCGACCCACTTTGTGAAATAGTCGACGGCCACGACGGCGAATTTGTGGCCCCCGGGCGCAGTGGGCATTGGTCCGATCAGGTCGATGCCCCACTGGGCAAAAGACCAAGGGCTATACATGGAGGAGAGCTGCTCCGGGGACAATTTGATGTTGGGTCCCAAGACTTGACATTTGTAGCATGACCTAGCGAAACTGACAGCGTCCTTGTTCAAGGTCGGCCAGAAATATCCTTGTCTGATCACTTTATGGGCCAGGGCCCGGCCTCCGGCATGATTTCCGCAAACCCCCTCATGGATCTCGGCCAGAATGGTCTGGCCTTGCTCCGGGGTTATACATTTTAGGAGTGGGAGGGTAAAGCTTCTCTTATATAAAAGATCGTCAATGAGGGTGTACCTTGACGATCGGAGTTGCAGTTGCCAGGCCCGAGTCCTGTCCTCAAGGAGCGTGCCAGTCTTGAGATACTTCACGATCGGCGTCATCCAATTTTCATCCGTGCTCAGAACGGTCGCCACCTGTGCTCGGATGACTGTGGGTGTTCCGAGCGTGGAGAGTTGAATATTGGCGAGGTCGACGGCCCCCTCCGCGGTTGCAAGCTTGGAAAGTGCGTCGGCCTGGGTGTTGTGCTCCCTCGGGATTTGCTCAATGAAGACTTGATGAAATTTCTCGCATAAGGTTGTAACCAGGTCGTGGTACTTCATCATCTGCTCTCCCCGGGCCTCGTATTCACCTTTGATTTGGTTGACCACGAGTAGGGAGTCCATAAAAACGTACAGTTGGCAAACTCCGATGGCGATCGCGAGTTCAAGGCCTCCGACCAGAGCCTCATACTCGGCCTCGTTGTTGGTGGCCGGAAAGCTGAAGCGGACTGTATGGGTGAAATTTTGGCCCTCCGGGCCGATCAGGACGATACCGGCCTCGGCACAAGTATTGGTTGACGATCCGTCCACATAGAGTTTCCAAGGGGGGTGATTGATTCTTGTGAACTTGGGTGGGAAAGTTAACTCTACTATGAAGTCGGCCAGGGCCTGGCCCTTGATGGCCGTCCTTGGGGCATATGAGACCCCGTACTGAGCTATCTCTAAAGACCACTTCAACAACCTGCCACTTGTGTCCGGCCGGTGTAGGACTTGCCTAAGGGGTAGGGTGGTGAGGACCTCTACTTGGTGGTCGAAGAAATAAGGCCTTAGCTTCCTTACGCTCATGACCAGAGCGTATGCTAATTTTTCGAGCGGAGTGTACTTGAGCTCGGCATCGTGTAGGGCTTGACTTACGAAGTAGATCGGAAGGTGGTTCTGACCATCCGCCCGGACTAGTACCGCGCTCAGTGCGACCTCGGAGGCCGCAAGATATAAGTAAAGCTTCTCCCCTGGGACTGGCTTGACTAAGATTTGTGGGTTTGCCAAATATTCCTTTAGTTTCGCAAAGGCTAGTTGACTTTCCCTATTCCATGAAAACTTGCCATTTTTAATAGTCGAGAAGAAAGGCTTACTTTTATCTCCGAGCCGGGCTATGAATCTGTTGAGAGAGGCGAGGCATCCGGTCAGGCGTTGCACTTGTTTGATCGTCCTTGGCTCTTGCATGTCAAGGACGGCTTTGATCTTGGCCGGATTGGCCTCGATCCCGCGCTGGCTGACGATGTGTCCCAGGAATTTGTCGGCCTCCACCCCGAAGTTGCATTTCTTCGGGTTCAGCTTCATATTGTAGGCCTTGAGGATCTTGAAAGTCTCTTCAAGATCTCTGAGATGGTCTTCTTTCTTCAAGCTTTTTACCACAATGTCGTCGATGTAGACCTCCATGGTCTTTCCGATCTGATCCGCAAACATCTTGTTGACTAGGCGTTGGTAGGTCGCGCCGGCGTTGATCAGACCGAAAGGCATCCGGAGCCAAGAGAATATGTTCTTCTCCGTGTGGAATGAGGTGTGCTTGATGTCTTCAACGGCCATGGGGATTTGATGGTAGCCGGCAAAAGCGTCCATGAAGGACATCATCTCATGTCCGGCCGTGCTGTCCACCAGGTGGTCGATGTGTGGCATCGGAAAGTGATCCTTTGGGCATGCAGCGTTGAGGTCGGTGAAGTCTATACATAGTCTTCAGGCATTGTTTGTCTTTTTGACCAAAACGGTGTTTGCGACCCATTGGGGCTCGTCCCGGGCTTGCTCGATCAGCTTGTTGTCTAGCAACTTCTTGACCTCTTCAGCCAAAGCTTCGTATTTTTCCGGGCCAAACTTCCTTCTTTTCTGATGGACCGGCCTCCTGTTGGGGTCGATCTTTAGACGATGGCATGCATGCTTTGGGTCTATCCCGACCATGTCTTGGTGAGATCAGGCAAAGACTCCAACGTTGGCTTTGAGGAATTCGATCACTTCCCCCCGCATTTCGGTCGGTATGCGAGAGCCGATCAGAACTTCCAATTCCGGCCTCGAGGGGTCGACCGGAATGTGCTCCAAATCCGGTCAGAAGAATCGAATCTGGGATCGAGGTCGAGCTCGGATGGTTCGAAACCAATCCTTGGCTCAGGATCGTCGATCTGTATAGGTTGGGGGTCGGCCGATGTGGATCCAACCTCCGCGACGGGTTCAGCGGCCGGAATGGCCGTTTCAGAGTCGGGGTGTGGCCCGTCCGGTGTTTGGTTGTTGCTAATTGAAAATAAATAAGAGTTGGAATAGTTCAAACACCTTCTAGCCATTGCCTGGTCACCCTTAATGGTGCCGACCACCCCCTCGGGGGTGGGAAATTTGATACAGTAATAGTAGGAAGAAGCAACAGCTTCAAAAACTTCCAAAAAGGGCCTACCCAGAAAGCCATTATACGAGCTTGGCTGATCTACAATTATAAAATCTAACGGTCTAGTTATCCTGACCTCCTTGCTGTAGCAGCAGATGAGTTCCACGGAGAGCTTTATCCTCCCGTACGCGGTGACCGTTGCATCCCCAAATCCCTTCAGTTGAAGGTCGATTGGCCTGATGAAGTTTACGAGGTCTCCGAGTTGGTCTAGGGCTGTTTTGAAGATGATATTGCAAAAACACCCATTGTCGACCAAAATGCATTGCACCTCTTTGCCCAGGATCTGGGCGGCAATCACCAATGCATCGCCCTTCGGGAACAGCACCCCGGTCCTGTCCTGGTTGGAGAAAGTTATCTCCAAGCTCTTGTGAATCTTTGGTTCTGGGGGCGTGACCAAGTTGACGTTGGTCGCCGCCCGGACCTCTGCTTTCCGTTTTCGGTTGGACTGCGTCGAGATCGGGGTGAGGCCGCCTAAGTTCCCTCCGCCGGCCTGGATCATGTGGACCCGACCGCCGGGATTCATGGGGGGGAGGAGGTCATCCTCGTCATCATCTTCCTCCAAAGCTGCGACCGGCCTAAGAGGCCGGCCACCTTCCTCGTTCCTTCGAGGGTGGCGCTGGGGCTGCTGCTGCTGCTGTTGGTCCTGCCGGACGGCTGGCCTCTGAAGGAGGTTGTTCAGACGCCCTTCCTCAAACAGCTTCCAAAGCTGCTTTAGGAGATCACGACACTGGCTCGTATTGTGGCCAATAGAGTCGTGATAAGCGCGGAACTTTTTAGGGTCCAGCCGGGACCGGTCTCCAGAATAGGGCCTTGGCCTGGGAAGCACGTCCCGATGCTGGATCGCATTGAAGATATGCGTGGGGGACTGCCTCATGGCCTGAGTTAGGTGAACTTCAACGTCCTCGAAGGACTTGAAGTTACCGGGCGGTTTGGCCACTCTTCTGGCCTTAGGGCCACTCTTGGGGGAGGTTTGGGCTACGGCCTCCGTCTCCTTTGGGGCTGGCTCGGATTCCCCCAGTCTTAGTGCCAGAAGTTTCCTCCGAGCCAGGTAGTCACCGGCTCGGGCGCGGAATTCGGCGTAGGTTTTAGGGAAATCCTTGGTGAGGTGTTTGAACATAGGAGACCGGCCGTGGAAACCCCCAAGAGTTGCGTGCAAAGCCAGTTGGTCGCTTACCGCTTCGCCGGTCAGCATGACTTCGTCCACTCTGGCCACGTAGTCCTCGTCGGACTCCTCTTTCTCCTGGCGGATTCGCATCAGGCGATGCCAGCTTTCCGGCCGGGCAATTTTGGCCGCAAAGTATGATGAGAATTGGGCGCTTAAAGTGGCAAAAGAGTCAATGGACCGTGCCCGGAGAGACACGTACCATCTGTGGGCGAGATCGCCCAGGGTGAGGGGAAAAAGCCTGCACTTTGTGGCGTCTGTCGCGCCACGCCCGGTCATATAGATCCGGAATTTGCTCAGATGAGTCTCAGGATCTGTTTTCCCCTCGTAGAGAGGAGTTGGCGGAGGGACGATCTTGAGCTGGACCGGCGCGAGCTCAATATCGACCGCCAAAGGCTCGCTGGCGACTGGCCGGGCCTTAGTTTGGCCTTGCGCTTCGAGGAGCGCCTTCATTTCGTCAAGTTGTTTTTGCATCTTGACGAGTTCTGGACTGGGGGTTTCGGCCAGCTGGTCGCCCACGTCGGCTAGGGGGCCAATTCGGTCGAAAACGGCCGCACGGGGGACTTCGCGTCCCAAAAGGCCGCTTTGAGCGAAGCTCAGCTTGCGCCTGGCGGAGTTTGCCGGGGTCAGGCTGACCTCGGCCGCCCTCTTGTGGGGCATTTGGGCCGTGCTCCCAGAGTTGGAGACGGACTCGGTGTCACCATACCCAGTGTCGTAACTGGGTACGCGGCTCGGATACCACGACGGGTCTGTCGTGCCCAAACGGTCGAAAACCGGATGGGCGGAGCCTCGTGAACGGGTGGAGACGGGGTTTGCCCGACATTGGCTTTCGCCTTGGTGCTCTCTGGCTTTCGCCTTACCCTTGAGAGCGCGAGCCTGGGCCTTCTTTTTGGAGGCAGAGGTGGTGCTCCGGCACCCCCTCGCCTCTTCCGCCTGGCAGCGTCTTCCTGACCCGGCCTGGTCAGGGGTAAAGAAACCTCGACCCCCGGATGGGAGGGGTTCCTCCGGAAAACGAATCGGGGAGGCCACACGCGTGGCCTTTTCGTGGGCGTGGGATGACCTCTGGGGATCCATTGCTTTCAGGAGGAGGAGTTTGAGGTTTGAAGGTTTGAAGCTTTGAAGCTTTGAAGAACAGTGAGTGTTCTTCAAAGAGAGGTGAAGAAAATATGCGTTTGATGGGTTAGATACCCTCCTTCTAGCGCCAAATGTTGTTTACCAAATATATTTTGTTGGGATTGAATGGCTATTTATGAAAGCTTTGGCAAAAACACCAAATGATTGGGTTCTTTAATGCTAGAATTAATGCTTGAATGAAGAAAAGCAATAAATGCATAAGAACACTAAGAACACCAAGAATTGCCCGGGGTTGTGAGTCCCTAGACTTGAATGAGTGTGTATTGATTATACTGAGAGAGATTGAACCTCTTTTTACATTACAAAAGTGGGGGTATTTATAGTTTTCTCACTATAGGGGTATTCTGGTCATTTCCGGCCTCTCGGGGGACAGGTGCATTAAATGTCTCCTGTCTCTGAGGACGCGCGGGTTCTGGTATGTCAGGGCGTGCAGGTGGCCGGCCACTAGGGTGTTGACGCGTGTCCAAAAAGGACGATTCTCTGGCGAATTTCCTCATTTGGATGGAATATTCTCTGAGTCTCTGGGTACGGAGGCGGCCTTTTTCCCCCTTGGGAGAGGGTCTTGCTTGATTCTGTCACGTGCTCCAGATCTCTCTTGCCGGCCGGGGGCCTTGAGTGATCGGAGGCCGGCCTCCTGGCGGACAGCGAGGCCGGAGATTGCTCCAGCCAGTCGGTCGCGTCCGTGCGATCTCTGCCGGACTTCACTGATCTTGGCCGGGCCGGTCCGGCCGCGGCAGGACTTGAACGTGGCTGGGACGAACGTGGACGGGCGTCTTAAACGGGTTTCCGGCCTCGCTCACGAGGCCGGAGACTCGTGGTCGGAGCCCGCTGAGGTCGGATTCAGGCCGGCCAGGTCGGTCCCGGCTTCTGGGTACCTTCTTGCCCTTTCCGGCTTTCTTCCGGTCGGATCCAACACCTGGTCCGAAACGGTCACAACAGGCGCAAAGCAACATTCCGGCGAGCACGAAGCTTTCCCGACGATGTAATTTCCTTGATTCTGGGTGACAACGTTCGAAGCTTTTCCGGCGTCAAGCATTTTCCGAGCAAGACTTGGTCGTCACTTTATGGCAACGAAGCTCTGTTGCTTTCTCTCTTTTGGTCAAATAAACGGCAAGCAAAAATCAAAAGAGATGGTGGGCCCTAGCTACTTTGTCTCTCTAAGCCTCACGTGAGTTGCCTCCATCCCATGCATACATTGCATATTAAATGGCAATTGGGCCTGCTATCAATCCTCATTTGGGCCACGATTCTTGGGCCCTGCATTTCTATTTTAATGGGCCCAAATTCATTCTTTTCCACTCGTTTCTTCAACCGACTTCATTAAGCACGTATTTATATCCAAAAATATTAATTTTCTGCAAAATAAACACAAAATACTTTTCTCGACAATTAAATACAAATGGTCAAATTAATGTAAATAATCGCATGAAATTCTATCCAATTAAGCAATTTAAGGACACTAATTTCGAGCAAAAATCACACTAATCAGTAGTTGGGTGGGGCCAATTCAGTTAGATTTGACATGTTTATATTATTTTACAATTAATATATATATATATATATACTTCCTAATTATAAATAGGAATAATGTCAATCTAAGGCCTGAAAGATGGTAAAACTATCAATTTAAGACCTAAAAGATTTTTCCTATCGATTCAGGGCCTGAAAGATATAAAACTATCAATCTAGGACCTGAAAGATAGAATCTATCAATTTAAGACTCAAGGATATTAAGACCATGTTTGACATATTATAATTTTTATTTTTATTTTATTTATATACGTTATTATTTTTTCATTAATTCTTTTGTTTCTTATTTTTTCAGTCACTTGAAATTAATATATATTTATATTTTTTGAAATATAATTTATAAAAATATTATCGGATAATAAAAAATTATTAAAAACCAAACACGGTCTTAAAATGAGTAAGTCCTAAATTAATAGTTTAATCTTTCAGGTCCTGAATCGATAGTTTTCAATCTTTCAGGCCCTGAATCAATAGGAAAAATCTTTCAGGCCTTAAATTGATAAATTAACTATCTTTCAGGCCCTGAATTAATAAAACTCCTTATAAATAAATATTTGTTAATGAATTGAATCAGGACGAACTTCAAGTTATATAAGTTATCGAATTGCATTAGTTATTAAGTCGTAGAGGCACGACTCAAGATCGATAGCACCTAGTTCTGCTTTGAGTCGAGCTCCAACTACAAAATGCTAAACTTGATCGAGTTGAGTTAGAGCTTGACATTATCTAACCCGACATTATACAAGCTAATTACTTTGAATTTGAACTTTAGAAAAGCTTATTACTTGACATTAGGCTCCTTCATTGTAGAATTGTGGTATTGTATCTTGATGAGCTCGAAATTAATAATATTTGAAAGATAAAGTATAGAGTGAAAATAGTTTGTACATGAACCATTGAAAGATATTAGTTGTTTTCACTGAAAAATATTAGTGGTTTCACTAAAGAATATTAGTTGTTTAGTGAAAATAAACTAATACTCTTCAATATAAACAACTAACACTCTTCAGTGAAAACAATTAATACTTCTTTAGTGCAAACAACTAATACCCTTTAATAATTCATGTATAAACTAATTTTACTTTGTAAATACTCAATTTGAAGTGAATAAATATGATCACTCGCTACCATGAATATCGATTAACTGAATTTATTTTGACATAATATGTTAATAAAATTTGAGAGACGGTTTAATGAAATTAGATAAAAAAAATCAAATAATATTTTTTCATATATACACAGATGAAATTATATGAATTAAACTTTCAACAAGAAAATGAGAGATTTAAAGTGTGCTTTTTTTTTTTTTTAATATGACCCATTCAAAGAAATATAATATAAATGAAGAATATTTTTTTATAAAGAAAATAAATTTAGATAAGCATGAAAGTTCACCTTGTTTAAACACGCAAGCTATAATATTTTATATAAATAAATAAATAAAAATTTAAATTATTTTTAATGCTTTTCAATATTTATTGTATATTTTACCATTTTTTTATTTAATAATAATTGGTATATGTGATAAGTTTTAAGAATAATCAAAATAATTTTAGATTTCATTTAATTATTTCACATTTTATTTTAGTTTAGAGTGTGTATAGAGTGAAATTGGTTTATACATGAATAATTAAAGGGATTTAGTTGTTTTCATTGAAGAGTATTAGTTGTTTTTATTGAAGGGTATTAGTTGTTTCCTCTGAACAACTAAGACTCTTAAATGTAAACCAGTAATATTTTTCAGTGAAAACAACTAATACTCTTTAGTGAAAACAACTACTGCTCTTCAATGATCTATATATGAACCATTTTCACTCCATACTTTATCTTTAGTTTATTATCGAATTTATTTATGTTACTTTTATAATTTATTTTCCAATTAAAGAAAATAAATGACAATAAATACAATTACATGTATCTGATATAAAATATAATTAATCTATCATAAAAGTATTTGCATATATATATATATACATATACGATTTTGATAGCCAAATCTATGATGTGGCACTACACATCATTATATTTAACTTATTTAATTAAAATACTAATTCAAGATAATTATGTGCATATTTGAAAAATATATCTCGAACTATATATCCTGCCAACAAAATCTCACATTTGGTACCTTCCAAACTAACTAAATTCATGGCCACGGATCTTAATTATTTTTAAAAAAATACTATAGAAAAAATTATATTTTTAGTCCCATAAAATATTCTCAAAGCACTTTTGACCCCTATATTTCCAAAGTACTCACTTTATTTGCAAAATTTGTTCCAATCATTAAATATTTAATATATTTGGTCCCAAAATTTGTCCAAAATTGTAAAATTGGTTATTTAATATTTAGTTGTTAGGACTACTTCTGCATAAAAAAAAAGGTAACACTTTTAAACATAGGGACCAAAAATGTTTTGCAAATATTCTCATGGGACAATAATTGCAAATTTCCCTATATTATTCTAATATTAGATTAAAAATATTACATATAGTTTTTTAACTTATTTTTTAGAACTAAATAGAAAAAGACAAAGTATAGAGTGAGAGTGGTTCATGCATGAACCATTGAAGGGTTAATTATTTTCGTTTAAAAAGTAATAGTTAATTTCACTAAAGAGTATTAATTATACACTGAAAACAAATTAATATTGTTCAGTGAAAATAACTAATACTTTTCAATTAAAATAACGAACACTTTTTAATGAGAACAACTAATACCCTTCAATAATTTATGTAAACTAATTTTACTCTATAAATACTCAAAGAAAAAATATAAATCAATCTGAGGCATCATCCTCAACAATTCAATAATGTTAGTCAATTGCTAATACACATATAACTAGTTTTATAATTTGTCTGTCAGTTAGTAATAGAGCATGCATGTATATATAAAGTGAAATTTATTCATACATGAATCAATGAAGAGTAGTAGTTGTTTTTCAGTGAAGAGTATACTTGTTTCTACTAAAGAATCTTAGTTTATTTTCAGTATACAACTAATATTTTTCAGTGAAAACAACTAATACTATTCAATGGTTCATGTACGAACCATATTCACTCTATACTTTGCCTTAATAATATATTATGTAATTGTTACTACAATGTAAATATATTGATGATTGACAACAACACGAAATTCAAAAGTAATTAATAACAAATAAAAATGTTGTTTGTGTTTACCAACACTTTATGTGCATTAATAATTACAAAGCAAAATATTCATTACAATTAATTGAATATGTTGGTAATTACCAATGGATGATAAATTTAATAGCACATACCAACACATGACAATCTTATTTGAAAATACTAATATACCTTTTAGTTGAGGATGCAAACAAATATTACCAACGACAAACATTAATTAGTAAATTCCGTTAATAATTTATTGTTAAGTAGTTTCTAAAGTTGAAGTAAAAAAGAGTGTGTCATAATTACCAACAAATTAAGTCCATTTGTAAACTTTTGTTGCTAAATTGTTGGAAAATTTATTATTGAACTTAAAATATAAATTCCATTTCTAATCTATTGTTATTCTGTTTGTATTCACCAACTGATAATCAATTGGTATTTTACCAACATATTTATATTTATTAGTATTTATAAACCGATATATCTATTAGTAATTACCAACTAATTGATAATTCGTTGGTAATTAACAATGGATGACACATCTGTTAGCGCATACCAACACACGACAAACTCGTTGAAAATTACTAATAGATATTTTGGTTGGTGATGCAATGTTTTTTCCCCCAACAAATATTACCAACGACAAACATCAGTAAGTAAAATTTGTTAATGTTTTGTTCTTAAGTAGTTGGTAAAGTTGGTGCAAAAAAAGTGCGCCACAATTACCAACAAATTAAGTCCGTTTATAAACTTTTGTTGCCAACTTGTTGGTAAATCGATATATTTATTAGTAATTACCAACTAACTGATAATTCATTAGTAATTAACAATGGATGACACATCTGTTAGCACATACCAACACACGACAAACTCGTTGAAAATTACTAATAGATATTTTGGTTGGTGATGCAATGTTTTTTTCCCCAACAAATATTACCAACGACAAACATCAGTAAGTAAAATCCGTTAATATTTTGTTGTTAAGTAGTTGGTAAAGTTGGCGCAAAAAAAGTGCGCCACAATTACCAACAAATTAAGTTCGTTTATAAACTTTTGTTACCAACTTGTTGTTAAATCTGTTTTAGAACTTAAAATATGAATTCTGTTTTAAATCTGTTGCTATTCGGTTTGTATTTACCAACTAATGATATCAGTTGGTAAAATCAGTTGGTAAAATTGGGTTTTCTTGTAGTGGGTGTTTCAAAAGAACTGAAGACTTAATAGCTGTAGAGTTCAAATGATGGATGCAGGATATGATAACTGAAGAGGTTTAGCTGTAAAAATTAACATATGCAGAATTTGATAGTTGTAGAGTATCAAACGGGTGCAGATAGCAACTTGAGGAGTGTATGCAATTTTGACAGTTATTTTCAAAACAGAATAACCGTTAATCTGTTTTGGGAAAATGGCAATTCAATACCGACTCAAGGCCAATTCAGATTTATATATTGGGCATGTTTGTGCAAGGCAGATACAACAACCATATAACAGTTTTTCTCCATCAATTTGACGAGAGCAGTTCAATTTAGGGAATTAGGGTTCTTGAGTGAAGTTCCTAACTTGGTGAAGAGAGCTACTAAATTGAGTGTTAATCTATAATCATTGATATTGTGAGTTGCATTAATAAAGTGTTTTGATCCTCCCCGTGGACGTAGATCGTTAAGATTGAACCACGTAAAATCTCCCGTGCAATTTTATTTTCAATCCTTTAATTGTGTCGTGCTTGTGCGTACCGATTATTTGTGCTTTAACAAAAGATATCCTACTATTTGATCAATGATATAGCGTGATCTTCATTTCCATGATTTGAGAATGCCGCTGATATGCTAATTTGCAGCAAGCCAGCAAAATCAATCACATAATAGTACACACGAGTAGCAACTTATCATAAATAAGTACAGAGAAAATTGGTGACTAAAAATTCCTGAATTGTGGTAGTTACCACTTACCAACTCCCAGCACATCTGCACCTTTTGCGGCATTAAACATACGAAACAGAGCTAAAACCCATTCAAAATATCAAAACAAGTTGGCAACAAAAAATACTGTAAAATGAAGCAAACTTGGATCCACTCTAAATACTAAACTAAATTAGCAATAAAAAAAATAGGTCAAAATGAACCAGAACCAATATGTAATCGAATTAGCAATAAGAAAATAATACAAAGGAAGTACAGTCAGAGATATAAAAAGTGTCGTGACTCGTCGCAAGGCTGGTTAATATAGTAACACAAACTTGAGGGTGAATTTCTGAATTTTATTTTTGTGCGAATTTTTTGTAAAGACATCTCCGTCGCAATTTGATCAAACCAGGATCAGTGAGTTTTTCAAATAAAAACTATATTTTATGGTATAATATTTTATACAAGTGTTTGTCATATATATCCAAGGTAAATTATGACAAAATGTGTAAAAAAAAAAAAAAAAAAAAAAAAAACAGACAATTAATTTCAAATAAAATTTAGGAAACTTAGGTTTTCTTCAGTTCGGCAAGTTACTCATTTCGATTTAGTTTAGTTAACCTTTACATTAAAAATAATTTTATAACTTTTAGCTTTTTACATTTTAGTTCGGCCACCGCGCAAACCTAATTAATGGAACACCATAATTACAAATAATATTTTCAGTTTTCATTTTATATAATTATCGCTATACATTTCAATCAAATTGAATGGTTTTCAGATCACAAATTATTTTATATGATAGATGCAATATTAGACGTGGTATGTACATGTTAAAATTTATTATTCTCTCCGTTGTATTATAAGTTTCCTACTTTTTTTTAAGCTCCATTATAATTTTTTTATTCCACAAAAAAATAAAAACAACACTTTATATTTTAATAAATAAATACTTTTTTAAACAACTATTTATTATTTTTTCACAACTCTTAATTATTTTACACAAAAATCAATATATAATCCACCATAATTTTTTTTAAATAAATTAATAAAAAAAATTATACCGGGACGGAGGGTAGTACATAGCCCACTTATTCATCAATTTAATCAATTTCTTTTGTAGTTTATAAAAAAAATTGATCGACTTTATAATTAATCTCACAAGCAATTACCACTTTTTAAACCTCCACACGCAGAGAGAGAGATGACTTTTGAGGGTATTGATTGAGCTTTGACTGCTGACCCTCTTATTGTGTTGACTTTGAATAACTAGCAGAAATGAGATCTGAAAGATGCTTACCGTAGCTGTCATCTAATTCGGTGCATGTCATGTCAAAACTTTAAAACCTATTTAATTAATACAACAAGACACTCTCCTTTTTTTTCAATCGTGTCACCTTAAAATTAATCAATTTAATTTAATAAATAAAATAATCCTAATATAAATTCGTTTTATAATTAAATCCACATCACATCGTTTGACTATAAATATGAAAACCCAATAGAGCAATGAAGTAAGCTATACCACTTCGTCACAATGGCCACTTCTACTCTTCCAATCTTCCTTTCCACTTTGCTTCTTCTTCTTCTCTCTTCTTCTTTTTCATACGCTCGGAGCGCTACGAAGCCCCGAGCCTTCGTTTTCCCAATCAAGAAAGACGACAACTCAAGCCAGTATTACACGAGCATTCAGATTGGCTCGAATAGCACCACACTGAATGTCGGTATTGATCTTGGAAGCAAATTCGCATGGTTCTACTCCGACGACTACTTCAAAGCCGCTTCCTCGTTCAGCCCCATCTTATGCGGCACTCAACAATGCAGGATCGCCGAAGGAATTGGTTGTGTCTTCTGCTTCTTGAGGCCTCCAGGCCCCAGTTGCTCTAACAACACCTGCTCCGACGACGCCGTCAACCCCTTCACTGGCAATGGGTGGTATAGTGGCCTTGGACAGGACGTGCTGCGTGTCCACTCCACCCGTGGCGATCTATACAAGGTAATTTTAAAGTTTACCTTTTAACTCCCTATATCTCATAATTAATTTTCGTTATATTATTTCAAATTAACTGGTTAATTTTTTCACATTTTTTATAATTCTTCTCCCAAATATACCTAAAATATCTTATATTTAACGGAAAATATATTTTTATTCATACTCTTTAATTCTTCCATGCTCTCTTAAAGAGAGAGATAAGTCAAGATTTTATATAAATTCTCCTGAACCACAATAAAATTAAATGGATGGAGTGTTGCATTTTGTAATATACATGTTCAATATAAACTACTCCCTCAATTAGAACATTTCTTTCACACTAAAAAAAAAAGGAAATAACACTTTCTTACAAAAGTCAATAAAACATAAAATTATCTATTTTATTCAACTCCACACTTATTCTTTTTTTTTTCTTAAGAAATGTGTTAATCTCATGTATGCAACGGCAGATCTTCTGGTTGGCTGGGCTGGGCAGTAGGCCAGCCAACTTCTGGAAATTCTTCCTTTTTTCTATGCAAAAAAAGATAAAAATTTAGTTCAGCAAGAATTGAACTCGTATTTATAATAAACTTTCAGTCCATTTTGATTTTTTTTTTTCTGACTCCACGCTTGCACGTATGAAATTTTTTTTGGGACGGAGATTAATTCAAATATTTAAATAAAATAAAATCCTTTCATCCCACACTAACATCCTGGATATAGGTGAATAAATTCTCATTCCAGTATTCACATGACGCTCTTATGAAAGGCCTAGCTAGTCCTACGGTGGGCCTAATCGGGCTGGGCCGGAGTAGAATCTCACTACAAGCACAGCTCGCTTCCGCTTTCAAGATTCCCCAAAAATTCGCTCTCTGCATTCCGTCTTCCGGCAATGTTGGCAATCTCATCATAGGCGACTCACCCTACAAAAAACCATTTCCAAAAATCTCACTCTTCACCACACCCCTCGTAAGAAACCCCGTCAGCACCTCCGGAAACGATGTAATAGGCAATTTTTCAATGGAGTATTTCATCAATGTGAAGTCCATCAGGGTCGGGGGTACGTCTTTGGTGCTGAACAACACTCTGCTCTCGATGAACAGGAAGACGGGAGACGGAGGGACGAGTATACGCACCGTGAGGGCGTACACTACTCTCCACAAATCAATTTATACGGCCCTGGTGAACGAGTTTGTGGAGGCGGCTGCGAAGAAGGGTGTTAAAAGAGTGGCGTCCGTGGCTCCTTTCGGCGCTTGCTTCGATTCCAAGACGATTGCCTCCTCCAAAACAGGGCCCGATGTGCCCACCGTTGATCTGGTTCTCCAGAGCAAAAATGTTTACTGGAGGTTTTATGGGGCGAACTCGATGGTTCGTGTTGGGAACGACGTAATGTGCCTTGCGTTTGTCGAGGGACGAGTGAATCTATCGGGGAGGGGGTTGACGACTGCGATAGAAGTAGGAGGGTATCAGATGGAGAATTATTTGGTGGAGTTTGATGAGGCTTCGTCCAAGATCAGGTTTAGCTCTTCATTGTTGTTGCATGGTACCAGTTGTTCCCAGTTCAAAGCTGCATAGGTTGTGTGGCTTGGAATGTAGCGTGTTAATCTGTGAAGCTATGTTTTTATGATTAAAATGTGTGGGACTTTCCTAATGAAGTATTGTTTAATTATGTGTTGATTGATTTTCAGAGTATTCCTATCCTTTATTTTTTTCTAATAGAAAAACACGCAATAAACGGGATATGTTTGCTCATGAATGAGTAATTATTTATTGTCATCCGAATATATTTAAAATTTATAATTAAGATTGATGTTAGGAATTAATTTGCAACTTTGGATCAGGATACCTGCTCGATGGACCAAACCACCTAGCTCTCCTCCCAGTTATATCTCTCACTTTTCTCACCTTAGGTTCATAAAAGAAAAGTGCCGCTCGAGAGAAATGGGGAAATCCTATCAAAGGATACTTAGGGTTGGAAAAAATTAGGACTAGACCTAAAGTATTGGCTTAGTGGCCAAACTAAATGGGCTAAGCCTAACAAGTTCTCTCACTTTTTGAACATCCCCACTACACACGAGTAGCAACTTATCATGAATAAGTATAGCTAAGTACCCCTTCAAACATTTGATATATACCTCTATTAATTTTTCATATTTTAATTAGAATTGTTAAATTACACATATATCCTTAATAATTAAAAAATAAAAAAATCAATACTCCATATGCACCCCCTTTTCTCTTGTTCTCTTTCACATACATTTTTCTACATTCTTCATCATCTTCACACCGTTATGTACATGAAAAACCCGACACCACAATGATTAGTTCATATTTGTCAACGAGAATCTGAAAAACATGAGAGTTTCGAAAAATATATGTATGTTTTTCTTTGTTCCTTATTTCATAGATTTACAAACCCTAACTTTGAATGTTATATATGTTATTTATATTGTTGGTTTTTGTGTACGAAATATTGGTATTTTAGGTATATGCCGAAGTTTGAAAATGTATAATTGTCATTCATGTATTTTTTTTCTTTAAAATTTCTCGTCAGAGAAATTTCGGACCTGGTGTGCTGAAAATTCTGCAATATTTCGAAACATAATTTCTTACAACATGTCAAAGTTTCGGAACAAGTTTGTCGAAATATTTTTTTTTCTTCGAAAATTTGGACAAATTTCGGATTATAGTGTCCGAAATATTGGTACAGTCTCGAAAAACTAGGTTCCAAACTATCTTCTACTATGCTAACACTTTATTTTTTTCTGTAATGCATATTCTACTCAAACTCGACCAAACTATCATCAAATCAAATAAAACCCTAAGACAAACTATCAAAATGAGGGAAAAAAACCTAATCCTTCTATATCGCTGCCGGTCATTGCTGTCTGAGCATCATCGCTTCGTCATCCTGATTGTCAGAGGTTTAGTAGCTGGTAAATTTTGGGGAGACGGGGGTGTATATGTTTCTTTTAAACCTGTATCTAAAAAGAAGAGAAAATATTTAATACAATAAAGGTACTATTGATAGTATATGAATTGTGTATCTACTAATGTCAATTAAAATAGGTAGGTGAATATAGACGGAGGTGCATCTCTAATATTTGAAGGGGTATTTAGCTTCGGCCCAAGTATTGGAAAAAATTGGTGACTAAAAATTCCTGATTTGTGGAAGTTGCCAACTCCCAGCACATTTGCACCTTATGCGGCATTAATATATGAAACAGAGATAAACCCACCCAAAATATCAAAACAAATTGGCAACAAAAAATACTATAAAATGAAGACAACTCTTGGATCCACTCTAAATACTAAACTAAATTAGCAATAAAAAGTACGTCAAAATGAACGAGAACCAATATGTAATCGAATTAGCAAAAAGAAAATACTACATATGAGAGTCAATGTAGCTAGACTGCTAGAGATATTAAAAGCATCGTGACTCGTCGTAAGGCTGAACAATATAGTAATTCAACTTGAGAATTTTATCTTTGTACGAAGTTTTTATAAAGACCACAATCCATAAATTTTTCAAATTGAACTATATTTAATTTAGGAATAAATGCACCCTAGTACATTTCATACCTCATAAATGCCAAATAAAACATGGGTTTCCCCAAAATCCAAATTAATACATTTCACTATTAAAATGCAATTTTAAACTCTCAGCTTTTCTCTCACCTCACTCCACCAAGCTGGCTGCAATTTTCTCTCTCATGGTACCAAAATAGCCGTCTTCTTCCTGGTAAATGTCCCATCTCAGTAGCCAAGCTATGCCTAATCTCCAATTCAAATTCAAAAATGTCTTGCGTATATTTCTCTTGCAATTTATCATCTCCACACTACTATTCACGGTACCTTCTTCATTTCATCCTATCCGATCAAGATTGGGGGAAATTGGTTTCTTTTCCAAAAATGTGCGAAAATGTAATTTTCGCCACCAAATTTAACGATGAGTGCAGATTGATTGGCTTAGAATTTGGGAAATCTTTCAGTGATTTCAAGCATCTGGTTCAAAGTAAGTGGTCCGAACTCAATTCTGTTCATTTTAAGTTTTCTTGCTCTGTTGGTGGGTACACAAAGTGTGTTATGGATTCCGATGACGATCTAAGGAATGTATTAATGCTTTGTAGTCACTCCTCGCTGAAATTAGTTGATACCGATGTATGTTTAATCCAACCTAGCTCAAACAATCAGATTAGTAGTGGGTCTAGTAATATAGATGATAATATTCAAGATTTAGGTTTTGATCTTAGTATCCCCTGCTATGATTTGTGTCCTAAGTTAGACAAGAAGTCTTATTTATCCGATCACTGGTCTGAATTATTCAAGGGGGGTGTCGGGTCTGTTTTCCCCGGGGGTTCAATTGGTTTTAAGGATGCCCTTATTAAGTATGCAACCAAAATGCGCTTCAAATTCAAATTTAAGAGGAATGATGCTAGATACATATATGTTGTTTGCAATGAGGATGAAAGTCAAGGTTGTTCCTGGTACGTTAAGGCCAGCATTCTTGATAGCACTGGTGAATTTTCTGTATACAAAGCCAATTTCATACACAAGTGTGTTGGCAAGCTTGGATATGAGAAATCCAAAATTGGTCCCAGGACCATGTCCAAGTTAATGCTAGACAACATAAAAAACGACCCCAACATGGGGGGTAAGGATGTAAGGTTGCTATTACAATCTGAATATGGGATTCACGTTCCATATTACAAAGCTTGGCGTACTGTTGAATCTGCCAAGAACAAGATATTTGGTAGATTTGAAGATTCGTACGACGATCTTAGGTGGTATTTTATTGCGGTAGAACGTACAAATCCCGGGAGCGTTCTTGCACTTGAGTGCAACAGTGACTCCCAGTGTTTTGAACGAATGTTTATCTCGTTTAAGGCCTGTATAGATGGATTTCAAAGTTGTCGTCCAATGCTTTTTCTCGACGGTACGTTCATGAAGGGTCGTGCTCAGGGTGTTCTCCTTGCTGCGACTGCAAAAGATGCTAACAATGGTAACCTTTTTAATAGCTAGCTGTACACTGATTACATGTTTCCTAATTAGATTTGTTCTTTGAAATACATGTTGATTTATCTTGTCTATACAACTTTCTTCGTATATAACTAATACATGTGGATGTAGCTAGTCTATACAGCTTTCTAAACATCACAACAGTTTTATTGTAGCTAGTTTTTTCAGCTTTTTTACATACCATGACAGCAGCAGATTGGTATTTGTATTGGCAAACTTATAACGAGAAAGGTTCTATTTTTTGTTTTTGCGTAGGTCTTTTCCCTGTGGCCTTTGCTGTTGTATCCGCTGAGAACATATCAAATTGGGAATGGTTTTTAGAAAAGCTCCGGGACAATATCAAGCACGAAAATGAGATATGCTACATTTCAGATAGGAATTTGGGGCTCATGACTGCATTCAATAAAGTGTTTGAAAAGCCCAATCACTTTTTCTGCTTGTACCATTTGTTGCTCAATTTGCGTGGTCGTTTTTCTTCAGGCTGGTCCTCCAATCAACGGTGTAATTTGGGTGAACTATTTAAACAATGCGCCTACGCTCCTAATGAGCGGTTGTTCAATGAGAAGCTTGAAAAGTTTAGAAGTGTTGGAGGCCAAATTGCAGACGATTTCCTATCTCAACTACCCGTTGAAAGGTGGGCAGTAGCATATTCTCCCAATGTCACCAGATATGGGGAGATGACATCGAACGCAGCAGAGTCCCTCAATTCTTGGTTACTAGAAGCAAGGTCAAAGCCTATTACTCTAATGATAGACCATATACGTTGTCATCTTGCTCACTGGTTTGTGGAACGTAGACAGAAAGCCGAAATATTCCAAGGAGAGCTAGTTCCAACTAAACAAGAAGAATGGGATTCACTTGTTGAAGAAGGCAAGTCATGGAGGGTATTTGAATACCCCGGTGGTGACTTTCTTGTTGAATCCGACATCTCAGCTGCTGTTAATTTAAAAGACAAGACATGTTCATGTTGCAAATGGCAGCTCTATGGTTTCCCATGCGCCCACGCTGTTGCTGTTTTCATGAGACATGCTGTCGACGTGTACTCGTATGTTGAATCCTACTATTTCACACATACATACCGTGACACCTATAAATCCAACCTCAACCCCATACCTGGTACAATTAGATTCGATATACAGCCTGATTTGGATAAACACAAGAAGATGCTTCCACCACTTTTAAAACGTCCTCCCGGTCGTCCCAAAAAACAAAGGATCCCATCTTACGGTGAATACCCAAAGAAGAAACCCAAGCCTAGCAAATGTTCAGAAGCTGTTGGAGTAGATTCATCTTTTACATAAGGTATTGACATTCTCTCCAAAATAGTTAAATTCTGTTGTGTGGCTTAGTTTGGACACTGAATTATTAATAACAATTTTGGCCTTTCATGCTTTTGCAGGGTAACAATTTCTAAGAGCATCATATCACTTTTGTGCAGCCAAGCATCTCCTTTTTTACCACATGTACGTTTTATTTTTGCTAAGAAACGTACTTTGAAATGTGATTTTAGTATATGTCCTCCATCTGTTCTTGGTCAGTCTCTGGAAACTGTTGTAGTTTCTATGGGGTGATTTTAGGTACATGTTGGAAGTTATTTTTTTGTATATTACAGTGAAACATTGAGTTGCTTGGTTCAATCAATGGTAACCTTTTTGGTGATTTGATAATATTTCAAAATCATATTTTAAGTTAATAGTTGTATTAAATATATTTCATTTTCTTTTTCATTGTTAAATTATATGGGCTTGAAAGAAACTGAAGTGCCACCTGGGAGGGATTCTATTCAGTGTTAAATTATAATTAACTTCCAGTGCAAGATTGTTCAAAGTGTTCCTATTGTAAGAAACCAAAATACATTGAACACATATTAGAAACCATAATTGAATGTTACATAGCCCTCCTAGTTACTGCCTTACATCATTGTGCTTGCTATTATAACACAAATTAGCATGGTTGCCACTATAGTGATGAAATTTGCCACTAATAAAGTGCTTAGCTTGATAGGATGCATTTGTGCGTTTGTGTTTCGCACATCTTCTACACGACCTCCTGATTTCCAGCTTTCACTTGTTACCTCCCTTTCTTCTTTTGGCCTAGCATACCAATCCGTTGGATTGCACCAATGGGACCACCCATGTTCACTGCAAGAGTAATACAAACGACCTGGATTCTTCTTCGTTTCGGACAACATAATTGAAGTTCGACCTCGGCAATTTTTGCATAATGCTCTTTCATACATGGGGTATGACTCACTTGAGCTGTAGTTTTTAGATTGAGACATATCTGTGAAGTTGGCTAATATGAAAATGCCTTTATTGGTGATCTTGTACTCTGAATAGTAGTGAAGATATTTAAATATAAATATTTTGTGCACATAATATGGATGTATATATAGCAGAATTTTGTGCTGATCATGCATAACGGTCATATCTAAAATAGCAACGGTCATATTCTCCTATATTTAACGGTCTAAACATCTCTTCCGTCTTATGTGGCCCAATGCAGAAAATTCAAAATGGCCCAAAAAATAAAACTAATGAAGCCCAATGCTAAATAGATAAGGTTTGGCGCATGGGAAGGAGGGAGGGGGGGGGGGGGAGGGGATCTGTTACTCGATAAGAGATTACTTACTAATAAAAAATTATCAACTAAAAATTACTAACATACAATATTATCTACTACAAATTACTTGAAAATTATTATCTTGAACAATCATTCTTAAGAAATCCCGTATTAAAATATTGAACAATAAATTTTTTAAGAAAGCCAATGTACTTATAACATTGGCCCACAATTAATTCCCCCAAGCCCAAAAAATGATATAGTGTCTTTAAAATATATTCATTCACTATATTCATAATCTGTTTTTACAATAACATATTAAATTTTTTAAGGTTTATATGTACTAAATGAACAGTAATACATGTTCAATATGATTATGTAAAATGTACCTCGATGAATTGAGCATGTGTATGTTCCATATGAACAATAATATATAAAAATTTAACATTTATAAAAAATGATCATGTTCATGTTAAAACATGTCAAAACCCACCAAAAATTATGAACATGCGCATTTTATAATATGAACGTGTTCATGTTATAATATGAACACAAGCATATAAAAGTATGAACATAAGCATACACAAGTCTGAACATAAGCTTATTCTCCTTTTAAAATTATGAACATGCGCATTTTATAATATGAACGTGTTCATGTTATAATATGAACATAAGCATACACAAGAGTGATCAAAAGCATCCACAAGTCTGAACATGTTCATACACAGGTATGAACATAAGCATACACAAGTCTGAACATAACCATACCTCATATATGAACAATGATAATAACCATAACATTACACAAGTCTGAACATAAGCTTATTCTCCTTTTAAAATATGAACATAAGCATACTAAAGGCGCATACACAAGCCTGAACAAAAGCACACCTAAGTCTGAACATGTTCATAGACAAGTCTGAACATGTTCATACACAAGTCTGAACATGTTCATACACAAGTCTGAACACAAGCATACTAAAGTCTGAACATAGGCATACTAAAGTCTGAACATAGGCATACTAAAATCTGAACATAGGCATACTAAAATATGAACATAGGCATACTAAAATCTGAACATAGGCATACTAAAGTCTGAACATAAGCATTCAAATCTGAACATACGCATTCAAATCTGAACATAAGCATACACAAGTCTGAACATAAACATACACAAGTATGAACTTATGAGCATTAGTAATTAACATAATCCTATAAAAATCTGATAATTAATCTTAAAATTTGAAAATAAACATATACAAATATGAACAAGGATATTGAACATAAACATACAATTTATTGAACATTAACATTTTTACCCAAATGAACAGAAACTAAGACTCATGTGTACATTATCTGAACATTCACATAAATAACATTAAGTATCAAAACATTCACATTATATGAGAATTCATTTAATATGTTTTGAACTTTCACATGTATGAACATTAATAATGAACACAAAACCTATCAGGGTCTGCACACTAACCTATCAAGGTCTGAACATAAACATTTTACACAAATCAACATTCACACATAGGCAAATATGCAAATTATCTGAACATGAATATATATTCATATTTAAACATTATTAAGTGCCCAAACAACAATAACATTCAAAACAATCCCCATCAGTTGTAAACATTCAAAACATTAAAATATATATAGCAATAACATTCATGGTGCAAAAACATTAAAATATATAGCAATACCATTGTCATAACCAAGTAGTTATAAACATCTGTTCCAATCTATCAGACATAATTACATCCCCATCACCAAAGACTACATTTAAGAATTAAATCAATTACAACATTTAAGAATTAAATCAATTACAACATTTAATTGAATTAATTCCGAAATCAAACTAAAACAATTTTATGAAAAGATTAAAAAATTGTATTAAAAATGTTCTCACCAAAACAGTTTATCGCTCGTACAACATTGTTATTTGGTAATCTTTTGTAATCATTTGCAATTTTTCTTGCAGAATCATCATCAACCAACTTCTCTTTTCCTTTGGTCTTCCGTGTTTTCCTTCCTGCTTCAAGATCGACCAAAAATAAAATATATCTAATCATAGTGTCCAATCTATAAAATTAATGTGTTGTATGTAATTATAAATAGCATACCTTCTTTGCTCACATTCACCTTCTCTTTCCCCTTATGCTTTCGCCTTTCTCGAATCTCACTATCTATATTGTCCAACAAAATTTGAAATTATGTCATATACAACCTATATAACTTGTCAAATTATGTCATGTACATCCTATATAACTTGTCTAAAATTCATAACATACCATCAGTTTCAGTCTCAGTTTCAGTTTCATTCCTCCTTCTTTTTCCTTTCCCTTTGTACATATTTCTTTCATTCTTCCTACTCCTTGTCCCTGAACAATGATTACACAGAATTGAACTTTTTGAACAATTTTGCATTTGGATACTATAGACAGTATTATCTTTAAAATTAGGTTACTTACCAACATAATCCGAAGCATTATCAGAATCATGTTTTGGCAATATTTTATCTTTACGCATCTTATTCCGGCCTTTCCAATTGCCTGCATTAAAATAGTTGACCATTTTCTCAACTTTATTGAATTTGATCAATATAACATCTAAAATAGCATGTACATAAAACATTACACATACCATCACTTTGCATTCTTCTTTCACTCCTCCTATCCTCTCTTTTATGATGAATTCTAGACCTTCCAGCATTGCCACAATCATCTTCTATATGATTATAAAAAAAAACCATTAGTTCTGTATTTCTAAAAAGAAATAGAGCCACAACACTTTCAAAATACCTGATTCAGATGTTGAGTTCACATATTTCAGATCTTTCCCTTCTAAGTCAAAAAATACAGAAAAAACATTAATATTTATATATTACAAATTGGGAAATAAAAATAAAATGTAATGTGGAGTAACAGACTTACTTTTGTGTTTTGCAGTACGTTTGTTACATCTTCTCTTAGAGATCGGAGACCCTTTTAATATTAAACATAAACAGAAATAAACACCATTAAGTGCAAGAACGATCAGAAATCTGAAATAATTAATTAGACTAAAAACTATATAATACCTCTCACTAGGGTTGTAAACGAATCAAATACTTTTGGTTCGATTCGGTATTCGTATTCGAATTTTGATATTCGTATTCGAAATTTTATGATTCGAATTCGATTACAAATATTCGATTCGATTCGTTTGTTATTCAAATACAAATAAAAAATTATGATATTCGATTCGATATTCGTAAGTATTCGATTAAATATAATAAATTAATAAAAATAAAAATAAAAATAATAATAATAATAATAACATTAGTAGTAAACGTTTTTAAATCCAGCCTAAGTATAAGACTCTCTCTTATCCAGCCCACCACAGTAAATATTGCAAGGCCCAATCAGTTAGTTTAATTATAAAAGGGAACTATATATAGAATATCAAACTTTCAATTCTAAATTACCATTCTAAATTATTTCACGGAATGTGAAACCCTAAAAAGGTTCATCTTTCCCAAGTTCATTTCTCGCTCCCACGCAGTCACGCCATCCACCAACGGCGCCTTGCCTCCACAGAAGGAGTTCTCACCAGTCGTCTGTTTTTCCCGACAACAAGAGGTGTTCTCACCTGATCTACAATCAAGACCACAATCTTCTCAGTCGTCTCTCCATCCTCTCTCTTCTCCTTCTCACTTCCCCTTTTGTTTTTGTAAACGCTCTACAAGCCATTAATTTCTTTTGGGTGAAGAATGAACATGAGACTCGTGATTGGGTCGTAGATCGACTTATATGGAATATCTAATTTTATGTATGAAAAAATTGGATAAAGAGACAGATCTATTTTTTTTTGTTCTCATTGTTGTTTAGATGATATGAAAAGAGGCAGGTCTGTTTTTCTTTTTAATTTTTGCTTGTTCTTCATTGTTGTTTAGATCCTACGGAAACAAGAGGTCGGATCTATTTTACAATTTTTAATTTCCTGAATAATGTTCGTCTTAATTTTGTGGATTAAAAGAATAAAAAATTAAATTTTGATTAAATAAACAATAAGAAAAAAATCGAATCGAATACTCGAATCGAATCAAATAATTCGAATATCTATTTCGAATCGAATTCGAATCGATATTTTTATTCGAATAATAATCGAATACGAATACGAATATTCGAATAGTTTCACGAATCGAATCGAATACAGTGATATTCGCTTCGATTCGATTCGTTTACATCCCTACCTCTCACGCCCAATCTAACTTTTCGAGAATCATGACACCCCCTTGTTCTTGGATTTCTACTAGAATCATCTTCGTCACTGTCAGTTGTAGTCTCTGAACTTCGTTTTCGCACCATGATTTCTACTAGGATTTCATATAATTTAGATGGAAAAATAACAAATTTTAAGCAATCGTTCAGAAAAAAATGTAATATGTTCAAAAATCTAACCTAAAATTGGTACTTTGCGAAAATAAAAATTTTGAACACAACAAGAAATTTTAAATCGCTCATCAAGCATTGAAGTGCTTGGTAGTTTCTTTAGCAAAACATACCCAAAAATTTAATTTTAATCGGCCAAAATTTTAATAAATACACAAAAAATACCCATACGTAAGAAATTAATTGCGTCGACTAACCTTTAGAAATCTATAATTATTATTGAGCTTCGAGATTTTTTTTGGGGAAGAAATACACCGCGCTCTTGCCGCTAAAGCTTTGGGAGAGTTTTTTAATTGTAAATGAATAATAAAGTTCTTGGGTCTTTTTGTCTGAATTGTAAATGAATAATGGAGTTCTTGGCTTGCATTAAAGTCTTCTTGGAAATACACACATAGCAAGCATAGGGTCTACGAAAATAGACTGTATACCCATCAACTTTGATGTCAAATCGAGAAACTTTTCAGTTTTTTCAAATTTTGCACGATTGTATGAAAATGGGTTTTTGGATAGTAAATGGGACCCGCCAAATGTACTAAAACGTTCCATGGGATAACTACCCACCCATTTTGCATTTAAGCCTAATAGATTGTATCAATTAATAACTGGCCCTTTAATTTATGGTATAATATTTTATATATGTTATATATATGTTATATATATATATATATATATATATATAAATGCAAGGTAAATTATGACAAAATGTGTTAAAAATAAAGACAAAACGGACAATTAATTTCAAATAAAATTTAGGAAAATTAGTTTTTTTTTTTTTTTTTTTTAGTTCGGTAAGTTACTCATCTCGATTTAGTTTTGTTACCTTTCACAAATTAAAAAATTGTTTTGTAACTTTTAGTTTTTGACATTTTGGTTCGGCAATGGTTGCAAACCTATCTAATGGAACACCAAATTACAAATAATATTTTAAGTTTTCATTTTATATAATTATCGCTATACATTTCAATCATTTAAATGATTCTCAGACACAACTTATTTTTATATGAGAACATGCAATATTAGAAGTGGTATGTACATGTTAAAATATATTAGTACGTAACCCACTTATCCATTAATTTAATTAATTTCTTTTCTAGTTTTAAAAAAATTGATCGTGTTTATAATTAACTCACAAGCAATAACCACTTTTTAAACCTCCACAGGCATAGGTGTTCGAGGGTATTGAGGTTTGACTGCTGACCTAGTAATTGAGTTGACTTTGAAAAAAACTAGCAGAAATGAGATCTGAAAGATGTATACTAATGCTTATCGCAGCTATCTAACTCGGTGCATGTCAGGTCAAAAAATTTAAACCTATTTAATTAATACAAGACACTCTTCTTTGTTGAATTGTGTCACCTTATAATTAAGCAATTTAATTTAATAAATAAAATAAACCTAAAATAAATTCGTTTTATAATTAAATCGACATCACATCGTTTGACTATAAATATGAGTACCAAGAGAGCAATGAAGTAAGCTAAACCACTTCGTCACACAATGGCCACTTCTACTCTTCCAATCTTCCTTTCTACTTTGTTTCTTCTTCTTCTCTCCTCTTCTTTTTCGTACGCTCGGAGCGCTACGAAGCCCCGAGCCTTCGTTTTCCCAATCAAGAAAGACGACAAAACGCGTCAGTATTACACGAGCATTCAGATAGGCTCGAATAGCACCACACTCAATGTCGGTATTGATCTTGGAGCCAAATTCGCATGGTTCTACTCCGACGACTACGTCAGAGCCGCTTCCTCGTTCCGCCCCATCTTATGTGGCACTCAACAATGCAGGATCGCCGAAGGAGTTGGTTGTGTCTTCTGCTTCTTGAGGCCTCCAGGCCCCGGATGCACTAACAACACCTGCTCCGTCAACGCTGTCAACCCCTTCACTGGCATGGGTTTGTATAGCGGCCTTGGACAGGACGAGTTGCGTGTCCACTCCACCCGTGGCGATCTATACAAGGTAATTTTTAAATTTTACTCCCTCCGTCCCAATTTTGTTTTCTCATTTGCCAAAAAGATTCATCTCAATTTTGTCTTTTTAAACTTTACCCCTACAATTCAACTACTTTATTCATTTAAATACTACTTTAATCATCATTCTAAGACTACTTTATTCATTTAAATACTATATTTCAACTCACGCATTAAACTCCGTGTAAAGTCAAACGGGAAAACAAAATTGGGACGGAGGGAGTACCTTTTAACTCCCTATATCTCATAATTAATTTCCGTTATATTATTTCAAATTAATTAGTTTTCTGGTTAATTTTTTCACATTTTTTATAATTCACCCTCCCAAATATACCTAAAATATATCATATTTAACGGAAAATGTATTTTTTATTCATACTCTTTAATTCTTCCACGCTCTCTCTTAAAGAGAGAGTATAAGTCAAAATTTTATATTCCGTAATTTTATATAAATTCTCCTGAACCACAATAACATTAAATGGATGGAGTGTTGCATACAATTAATGTACTAGCGTAAACTCATGCGTTACATGGGAATTTCCAGGAAGAAGGAGAATTTATTGTGAAGAAATTAAAATCAAACAAATTAGACAATTAATAGCATTATGAATTAAAATCATTTTGGCTTAGCTTTTTAGTATTTATTTGTAATATACATGTTAGAGATTCAATATAAACTATTCCCTTCATTCGTACATTTCTTTTCCACCTAAAAAAAATAATAATTCTCTCACAAGAGTCAATAAAATATAAAATAATCATTACCTTTTAAAAAAAAAAAAAAAATGTGTCTATCCCATATACGAAAGAATTCCTGGGATGGAGATTAATTCAAATATTTAAATGAAATAAAGTTCTTTCCTTGTATACACTAACGTCCTGTATATAGGTGAATAAATTCTCATTCCAATATTCTCATGACGCTCTTATGGACGGCCTAGCTAGCCCTACCGTGGGCCTAATCGGGCTGGCCCGGAGTAGAATCTCATTACAAGCACAGCTTGCTTCCGCTTTCAAGATTCCCCAGAAATTCGCTCTCTGCATTCCGTCTTCAGGCAATGAAGGGAATCTAATGATAGGCGAGACAGCCTACAGAAAAACATTCCCTAAACTCTCCAAATCACTCTTCACCACACCCCTCATAAGGAACCCCGTCAGCACTTCCGGAAACAGGGAGATAGGCAATTTCTCAATCAACTATTTCATCAATGTGAAGTCCATCAGGGTCGGGGGTACGTCTTTGGCGATGAACAACACTCTGCTCTCGATTAACAGGAAGACGGGAGACGGAGGGACGAGTGTACGCACCGTGAGGGCGTA
This sequence comes from Ballota nigra, assembly GCA_947034835.1. NCBI lineage: Eukaryota > Viridiplantae > Streptophyta > Magnoliopsida > Lamiales > Lamiaceae > Ballota > Ballota nigra. Next base: position 115,279,372 of record OX344723.1, on the reverse strand, counting down.
CACTACTCTCCACAAGTCAATCTACACGTCCCTGGTGAACGAGTTTGTGAAAGCGGCCGCGAAGAAGGGTGTTAAAAGAGTGGCGTCCGTGGCTCCTTTCGGCGCTTGCTTCGATTCCAAGACGATTGCCTCCTCCAAAACAGGGCCGGATGTGCCCACCGTTGATCTGGTTCTCCAGAGCAAATATGTTTACTGGAGGTTTTATGGGGCGAACTCGATGGTTCGTGTTGGAAACGACGTAATGTGCCTTGCGTTCGTGGAGGGAAAACCGAACTTCATGGGGCCGATGACTTCGATAGAAGTAGGAGGATTTCAGATGGAGAATTATTTGGTGGAGTTTGATGAGGCTTCGTCCAGGGTCAGGTTTAGCTCTTCATTGTTGTTGCATGATACGAGTTGCTCCCAATTCAAAGCTGCGTAGGTTGTATGGCTTGGAATGCAGTGTGTTAATCTTTGAAACTCTGTTTTTATAATAAAGAATGTGTGGAAGGAAATGTCATATGAAGGAATAATGTGGATGTGGTCATCGTTTGATTAGTGTAAGGTGAGCTTATAATTAAATTGGTTTGGTCATTGATTTTTTGTTTTATAATGTGCTCATTGGGTTTGTGCAAAAAAAAAAAATTAGAGGATCTTTTGCATTTTCATTTTGAGCCTCAAAGATGTAGTAAAATACACAATGCAAAAAGTTATGAAAAGAGAAGTTGTATTCATAGTATTTTTTATTTTGTTTTTTCATGTGTATTTTTATTGGGTGAATATCATTTTTAATCATCTAACTCAGTTAAAAACATTTTTGGTATTTTTTTAAATTAGTTAATTTAGTTCATACGTATCCAAATTTCGTCTTTTCATCTTAAAATCGTAAAAATGTCAGAAAGACATGTGCAACTTACGCGAAATTTTGGCGAAAAATTGTTTCCTGGGGAAGCTGCATACATGGAGAGACAAAATTTAAGAGTGTTCACCGTACACATCAAAACTGGTATTTAAAAATATTTATGTTGGGAATAAATTTTTTTAAGGTTAGTAGGTTAGGGGGAGTAGCAAAAGAAGGACCACAGGTCTTCGGGCTGGCAATTTAAGGATAACACATTTAAAATGTTGCAATTTGAGGCCAAATTGGCCCGAATTGACTCTAATTGGAACTAATTCGGGCCAACCTGACCTCAATTTGCAAAATTTTAAACCTATGGTCCTTAAATTGTCAGCCCCAAGACCTACCGTCCTTCTTTTACTACCTTTCATTATAAGATTTTCACGTTTTAACAACGGAAAAATTATGTTGTTAATCAATGAATTTGCATTTAGTAACGGATTTAAAACGAATATTTTTCATTGTTATTCTGCTCGTTGCTAAATATGTCAACGAAATAGTATCCCCTTAGTAAAAAATACCGACAGATTATCAACGGATTACCAACACAAAATAAAATATTTATTTATATGACCAATCTGTTGGTAATCCGTTGGTAAAACGGTTAGGAAACATAATTTGTTGCTAAATTACTGTGGTAATTTTTTATTCCGAATTAGCACTAATTGACCGCTGATTTCAAGATATTTTATACACATTGCACCCGTCCAACACCACTTTGAGACATAACTATTATCTTTTTAAATATAAGTATATATTTTAAAAAAAATAATACAAAAAAATAAATTCTTCTTCCTCATACCAACCCCACGCCCCAATCATTTTTCACTCAAAGTTTAGACCGTAGTCCCTACCCACCCCAGCCCTCACCTCGACCGTCCAACCCCAAGTTTTTGACCGTCAATGGTGCTGAGGTAGAATAGCGTGAACTACACATAAGCAACAGACTTGGTTTTAGCCGATGGAGGGTTATGTTCCAAGCACGTGTATAAAATATCCCGAAATCGGGGTCATGTCTCAAAATAGTTATTTTTACAATTTTTGTTTTAAATATATATTTATATTTATAAATAAAAAATATTTATTTTTAAAGTGGTATCGGACGGGCTCCACGAGTATAAACTAGTCAAATATCGGGTGTCATGTGCCGAGTACGTGGAATTTAGGTCCAATTAGATCTAATTTGGGATTAATTTTTTAAGACCACAACTTAGGGGGCAACAAAAGAAGGACGGTAGGTCTTGGGGCGGGCAATTTAAGGATCATAGGTTTAAAATTTTGCAAATTGAGACCAGGTTGACCCAAATTAGCTCTAATTAGAGTCAATTCGGGCCAATTTGGCCTCAAATTGCAACATTTTAAATCTGGTGTCCTTAAATTGCCAGCCCGAAGACCTGTGGTCCTTCTTTTGCTACCCCCCCTAACCTATTGGCCTAAAAAAATTATTCCCTATTTATGTTTATATCGAAATTCCAATAGATTGTGTTTAGATGGATGAATTTGAGTTATAAATTTTAAATTCACAACCTAAATTCACTCCAGTTATTTGGGTAAAATATTCAAATGAATAAATTACAAATACTTTATTTTTATCCTAGTTCAAATTGGAACAATTTCAAATACTTAGCAAAATATGTCATTTGAAATCTATGGATCCTTAAATTCATTCATTTTTTAAATCCCTTATATTTCAAATAACTCCATATGCGTACAAATTTTCATTTATACAATGGACCGAATCGGAGTGGAACTAATAAAAATAGGGATTCGGAGTTTTTATTTACATTAACGAAAAAGTAAAAATAATATTTTAATGATAGACTATCGAAAATATAATAAATAAAATACATACAAATATGAATAGATTAAGATAACAAAATAATAATAGATGAACAATATAATTTTACAAACTAACAGTTGATGTGCATAATAGTGATAGTTTGTATATAAAAATGAGAATTCACAAGAACTCGGGTCTAGAGAAGACCTACTCATATTTGGCTAAGCTTATTTGAAACATCTTATAAGCTCTAACATTTTATAAGTTGTTTTAAGAGCTTATAAGATGTAATTTTTTTTAAGCAGTTTATAAGTTGCTAAAGTGTTTGACTAATACAACTTATAAGATCTTTGATAATTTATAACAAATATTTTTTAAATTTATAAAAAAATATTTTTTCTATTTTTTATGTTGAGGTAGGGGTGGGTAGGGGTGGGTGTTGATAGGCGAACATCAATCATTGCTGGGCGAACGAGGATTAAAGCCTTAAAAGAGGATTATGAAGAACCAACCCCAAATCAAGTTAGGGTGCATAAATCAATCCAGTGAGTGTATAGACTGACGAACAACTCTACCGACGAACAACATATTGGCGAACAGGTCTAGAGACCCGAAGCCAAATATGGACCCTCCACCAAGTCAATAATGACGAACAACATTATGAAAGATGATGCATTTACCAGTTTAAGAGGTGTATGGAAACGAACAAAGGACCAAGATCCCAAAGCCAATCCGTGTAAAACACAAAGGCGAACAACTTCTGAGCCATAACCTCAAAAGGCGAACAACTTCTATGGAAGAACCGTTCTGGATCAACTAAACCGACCTAGACGAACAACAATGAGCCCGAGATAAGACCAAAGAAGACTTTGTAACTAAGATTCAGCTTAGATAAGGTCAATAGGACACTTGTCAAGCATGCAGGCTAGGGAGACCAAGAGTCATAGACACCTCATGCTTGTTAGTCTCTATAAATAGTTGTTCTCCAGCTAAGAAATACAAGTTCAAATTTACAAATGCTCCTAAAACACACACTTAAACACCTAAACGCACACATATACGAAATTAACACAATTTCAACTTCCGTATTTACCTTTCCATATCCCGAATTTTCGATTTACCATTTACGGTGGTAATCAATCACACGTAATTGATTGGTGATCTTAAACCGATCTAAAACAGTCACTAATCACTACAAGAAAATTGAGAAATCGCGACGAAAAAATTTATCATGAAAAATTCATTTTTCGTCACAATAAATATTTGGTGACGAAAATTTTCGTCACAAAGAACGTCATTGAAAGTGCGTGGTATTTTGTAAATGTGACACTATTTTAATTTGTCACCAAAAAATCATCATGTGGTGACGGTAAAGGTCTTTGTCACTATATCTTTTAATCTATAGTGACATACAAATAGTCACATTTGACATTAAATTTTCGTCACTTAATATGTTATTTTGTCACTAAAAGTCCATTTTTTCTCGACGATTTGATTAATTGTCACTAAAACCTAATTCTTTTGTGACGATTGTTCATATATTGCTTAACTTGTTAAATTTTAGTGACGTTATTTTTGTCAAAATTAGATTAATTATTTCGTCATATTTTGTATATTTCGTCATGAAAGTATTGTTCTACCATGACAAAATATTGATCGTTGTTATATGTGTAAATATGGTGACGAAAAAATTCTTCACCAAAGAATAAAAATTACTGTCACCAAAATATGTTGAAATGGTGATAAATTATTTTCGTCACAATGATATACTATCTAGTGACGAAAACAATGATCATCACTAAAAGTTTAGACATAGCGACAACATATTTTCTGTCATATTTTAAAAAAATTTGTCAAGAAAAAATTACACTAGTGTGACAAAATTTGATTGTCATTATATATATATAGATAATGACAACACAATTCGTCACCAATAAATAAGGCTTTAGTGACAAAAAACTTTATTGTCACTAGATGTAGAAATAGTGGTGAAATATTTGTATTTCATATTATTCAATATGAAGATATATATATATATATATATATATATATATATATATATATATATATATATATAATATTTAAATATATTTATAATTGACAATTAAATTATCATGATAAATTAATTTAATTACTATATTGCAAAAATAAATATATACAAAGAATACTAAATTGAAGATCATAATTTTTATTAGCACAAAACAAAATCCTATATGTTATCCCATAATATAGATTCTTGTTTAAAAATGCTCCTTGCACATAACTTATGAGTAGCAACTAAAAACCAATGACACATTACAATTTGGCCCATCAGGGTAGATCCACGATTTACAGAAGTTTTCTCTTGTCTTGATCATTTGTTCTCGCGTTACTAACAAAAGTTGTGTTCATCCCAATAGCTCGTTGTTACTAGCACCTGCACCATATCACCAACACAGAAAGTATATTTTACTAATCGAGCACCAAAATACTGATGAAAAAATGTAAATTTGGTGGATTTATCATAATATACCTGAAGTCGAATAAGTGCTAAAATCATCACTTCTCAGTGCTTGACAGAGCTGCACGAGCTTTTCTGCAACATTTTTTATGTGTCTCTGCAAACAAGGCATCAAACTTCTTTGAGTAGTCCTTTACTTCACGCTTCTCAACTGGAGTTGTCCGTGATATTCTCAATTGCTCCATTTGACTTGTTTAAGAGTTCTATTAAAGTTGTAATGATATAATTCAGGTGTGCCTAGATTTTCAAATTAATATCCAGCAGTTAAACTAACATAATAAAGCTCTATAGACAAAACAAATAAATAATTTAACAATCATAAAATAGAGGGAGACTAAGCATGGGAATATTGAATATGTGGCCAAACATGTTCTAAATCAGCTTAAGCCAATAGTTTCATCCATCTCTATGAACAAAAAAGAACTTTGTTGAGCTCAATTGGCATCATCTCAGTTTTACTTTCGAACATCAACTTAATAAGGGTATTGATACCATTGAATCATACATTTATGTGAAAAATGCATAATTATGAGACATTGGAAATCTTTAGCACAACTAGTTAATACATGGTTAAACAAAGAGCTAACCAAATTGTTATTTCTTCTTATTAACTTCTTAACACCACGAAAGTTTTAAACTTTTCTCTGCAAGTATATATTTAAGTTTCAAGGATCTACTATAGTCAACAAATCAAACAAAACAATTAACATATCATACTTCAACTCATCCACTTTGTCTAATATTTTACATTCAAATGTATGACTTGCTAATGGATGAATCATGTATGTAAACCAAAGGAATCTACAGCTCTTAATTTCCTCTGTAATATCAAACCAAAATAAAATAGCTTTAACCACTAACTAATCAACTTACACTGCCTGGAAAAACCTGGACCAAAGCTCAGTCAAACTATTAAAGAAAACAAGAAGTGTTACTGTGGCAATTGTGGCTATGAGATATACCGTACAACAATTGTGGTCGAAATGAATTGTTACTTTATAAACCAGATGTAAGTAGATCTCTTTTATGCATAGTATGCAGCCATGAGACATTTGCAACCTTATGAAAATGACGTCGAAGACAAACATAAGATTTATTCCAGTAGGGTGCATAAAGGTTTATCCAAGTAGGAGTTCCTAAAAACTGCTAAAGTAATGCATCCAGAGTTGGGTAGTGTATACATGGGATGAATTATATGTCTTTGTGCAGTAATCAATGTAATACAAGTCTGAGTATTGTAGTAAAAGATAGAAAAACATAGATATGCACCTTAGACAAAAGCTAACAGAAAAAGAAAACATGTTACAAAAAATGGAACTCTAAAGATTTAAGGAAAAACGCTAAATGTTATAATAGTTGGTCATCTAGGAATAAAGTATTTTCAACTTAAATTGACTAAGATGATGATTGCATAACTATAAATATTCAAATATAGAAAACAAAGAAGCAAAAAGATTTTATAAGTTAACATGACGACTCAGGGGCAAATGATATTCAATTTAAACCAAGAATTTTCTAAAAAGGTATTTATACAATTATCTAACACTGCCAAAATCAGAAAATTACTAACAAGCTTACTGTTACAATGAATCATTTTTCCTTGTAAAATTTAAATGCAAAAATCATATGACAGATGATGGAAAATAAGATAGAATTCCTCAAAGAATAGTCATTATTAATTGGATTCATTGGGGCAGAATACAAACCGTTTATGTGCAATATAAAGAGAGTATAATTTAGGGCATCTAATCATAAATTTCATAGATGTAGAAGAATGAAGATCCAATGATACAGAAACCATGCATTTCATTATGGCCATTGAGTGTATCAGTCAAACAACCGAGGGTAATTATCTCCCCGAAAGGCGAAAATTGAAAATATAGAACTTCATAGTCAACAGCCAATCAGATCGACAAAATAAAATTTGATTTAGATTACCAAATAAGAATAGCAATACCTTTACCCGTTTTGATCTAAGATTAGCAAACAAGAACAGAAATACCTTTATCCGGTTGCTGGCCCGAACGAGCAGATCGAGGATAAACTTTTGGATCGAATAAGAAGACGGAGTAGGAGGGTTATGGTTCTTGAATATTTATCTATGAGATGCTTAATTTCGTTTTGTTAAAAGAACAAATTGGGAGAATTTTTCCCTTAATCCACTTCTATATTTTAGGGATTTGTTAATCAAAAATTTTAAATTCCCGCTTATGCTAAATTGAAAGACTGTCATTTATCATTCAAAAGAGAAAGACCGCCATTTAAAATTTGAAAAAAATTAAAAAATGGTTAAAAAAAGACTCTAATTACAAATTGATTCAAAATATTTGCACATACACATATTTTACACTTCTGTGCAAATGTTTTTTGTGCGTCTGTACAAATATTTTGAACCAATTTGTAATTAGAGTGTCTTTTTTGCACCAATATGTAAACGCCCCTTAAAATTTTGACTCCCCAATTCTTTTCTTTAGATAGAGAAAAAAAAGGGAGTTAGTCTTGTAGTATATATAAGTTTCTTCGTAAAAATTACAACTAATATCTTATATAAAAATAACTATGCAAAATATAAGGTGAATTAGTTTTATAGTATTAAATTTATATCATTACATATACTTATTGATTCCATTGCATTCATTTGTTGATATTATTATATGTATTCACTGATACTATAATAGTTCATAGTGTAAAAGGTTTGATATCAATGTATGAGTATAATGGTATCAATTTCATGCAATAAACAAGTTTCATAGGAGACGTACTCAAATAACTAATAATCTCTTTAATAAAACATCTAATACTACTATATAACATTCAAAACTATTATCTTATAATATAATAAAAAAAAACTCTTAAAAGAATTAATTGCAAATTAAATCACAACCTTTTTGCAAATTGCAATCTAATCTAAACTTTTGGATCTTAGCAAACAAAATTCCAACTTAACATTTGTTCGCAATTCGAACCAATTAATAAAAAATTTATTGTCTAAAAATGATGTTTCACTTACCTGACAATGAATAATTAACAGTATTAATATGTTTAGCTTGATTCACGTGGCAACGCGTAATTTATCATAATTTTTGGGCTAGTTGAAATCTACATTTTGGTTAAAATTGCAACCAAATGTTATGTTGGGATTTTGTTTGCAAAGATTCAAAAGTTTATATTATATTGCAATTTGCGAAAAGAGTGTGATTTTACTAGCAATTACTCTAAAATTAATTTAAAAGTGAAACTCTTTCCCAAGATACTTTGTAAAAGAGATTATTGTTGAGAAACTGAAAATTTTATTACTTACATGATCATAATCTTTTATAGTGTGAACGAATATAAAATTATATGGGGTGAATAAAAAAATATCATTTAAATAGTACTCCCTTCGTCTCCATCTTGAGTGTCTCCTTACCTTGAATGTCTGTCTCAATCTCGATTACCCATTTTATAAATAGAAAATTTTTATTTACCAAAATGCTACAAAAGATAATTTTATCTTTTATAGGAATGAACATTCTGTTGTTCGGTTATTCGGTCACCGAACCAAACCGAATAGTAAAAACCGAATTAATTGAAATGCCCTTAACTGGTAGCCAAAACTGAACCGAATAGCACTAAAACTGAATTTCAACTGAACCAAAATATTTCGGTTCGGTTATTAACCAAAATATACTATGTACTACTTTTTTTAAAGATATTTTGGGCCCAAATAATGATTTTTTTAAGTCCATAAAACAACAATAACTATTCATAAATTATTTACAAAAGTATATTAACATCGTAATAAACTAAAAGTCCATAAAAAACTAAAAATAACATCAAAAAATTAGTCATATACTAAAATAACATAATAGTCCAATGTCCATACTCCAAAATAGATTAATATGTGATTGATAGATTGACTTGATAATATTTATTTTAATTATTAAATATATTAATATAATAATTATTAATTAAATTCCATTTTTGGTTATTTCGGTTAATTTCATACAAAAACCGAAACCGAACCGAAATACCAAAATTTTAAATTTTAAAAACCATAACCAAACCGAATAACCGAACTGAATTGTAAATTTCGGTTCAGTTCGGTCGGTTAATTCGGTTTTTAACTGATTAGTGCTCACCCCCAATCTTTTATTTATCATAAAGCCACTAAAAAATAATTTTATCACTATAAGTATTAATAAACAACTATCATATTAAAATTCGTGCCAAAAACAAAGGGGTAAAGAAGGAAGCGAGGTATAATTTATTACGTTGATCTAAATATTATACAATTATTTTAATACTCATGTTTTTTTTAGAGACTTTTAAAATTCGTGTTATTATTAGAGTCACCAGTTGCACCTAACATTGTGAATGGTCTATTTTGGGTAGAATTTTTTATAACTCTTGTTCTCTTAAATAAAAAGATTAGACTTTTGGAAAAAAATTATGTAATAACTTAAAAATTATTAAAAAAAATCCTTCAAAAAATCTTCTTTTAATCTTCCTTGTGCTTCCAGTAAATCAAAATGTAATTTATAGGGATGCAGTCGAATCTAGTCGAGAATAAAGTTAAGTGTTTAATTTGACTCATTTATTTTCAATATGAGCTCGAGACACTTTACTGAAAATACTATGGCAACATTAGTGTTTTTATAAATGATATTAGTAACTGTACTAAAAGCTATTCATTGAATAGTGTTAATTTTATTTTTATTTAATGGTAATAATTGTTGATAGTGAATAGTAGTGCACTCATTGCGGTGTACAATTGGTGTACCTAAGTATTGTTCAAATATTATTGGTTCATGAGCCTTTTTTAGCATATTATAATAGAGTAAGTTTTTTGTACACCAGGTGTACGATACAATTGTATACAACTAATTTTTGTCCGAACAATTAATATTATTCAGTGAAATTACTAATATTTTTTAATTAAAACAAGTAATACTTTTTTGTGGTCTTTAGTAAAAAAATGTAGTTGAGTTACATAGTGCACATAGTGCATGCAGTACTGTGTCATTATAATGTCAATTATAAATTCAATAATTCACCATTTCAATACAATGAAAAAATATATTTCTAAAAATTATATATCTACTAATTTTGATAAACATGTGTGAGACGGTTCACAATCTAATACTCCCTCTGTCCCAAGGAAATTTGCACCCCTTGGTTGCACGCGGATTAATAAAAACAATAAAGTAGTGACATATGTGAGTGTGCATACAAATCGATGTTTCCTATTTAGGTAGTGTGCAAATTCGTTTGGGACAGAGGGAGTACAAATTAACATTCATTCATTTCAATGTATTAATGCATTATGTCCAATTTATATACTGTCTCACCTTGAGACAAACTCACACAAGACCTATCCTAGTTGATTTCACTAAGGATTTTCCATTGAACGGTATTAATAGTCGTTCTTAAAAGGTATTAATTTGCAAACCAATTTCACAGTAAAACTTATTCACATTGATCTACAAAATTAATAAAACATGCTTCTACTCATCGTTGTATCTACAAAATGAGTTTAAATAGTAGAGGAGAATTTGATGCACCAATTATAAGAAAACAATTTAAAACAGGTTTTAGTGCTAAATATAAAATCGTGAGAATAATATTTTATAGGTTTAACATTATGTACGAATCATCATGATAATTTTTTATAAGTAACTTCCTAGAATACTTTCATTCCCATGATGCAGAATTGATGAACTTGTTTCTATTTGTTATGAAATTCACTTGAGGTTGTGTTGTTTACAAACAATTTAGAGAATATATAAGTTTAATAATGCAATATACATCAGTGGGTATAAAAAATAGAGTTCAAATAAACAATTAAATATTTAAGTTGTACTCTGAGAAATTGCTAATTAAGTTAATATGGATATTTGTCTTCTACGCCACAAAGGATGGAAAAAGGAGAAAATCAGAAATGTAATTAATTGTATATTAGGCTATCTACCTTTGGAACAATCCTGAGTACAATACAGTTAAAAAGAGTCAGGGACACATTTCCTTGGACCTCTTCTTGATCCTCTGAAATTTCTTCGTTCCGCTCATCTTCATCATCAACTATTTCTCCCGCTAATAGCTCTCAACTCATGTGCTTCATGTACCAACTAATATAACATTACAACAATGTAGTCCATAAAAGTTATGGAAATTCTAATCTTAATTTAGTTTCTCTAAATGTTGCTCCTGAATTTGAACCCAAAATTCCCTGTTCTTTGGCTGTTTAATCAAGACAATATAAGTACACTAAAACACAAAACAAAGATGTAGAGTGATTAGACACATGTTGCCAAGAATCAAGAATGAATGCAAATGGATAGTTATTCCTCCTAGGCGAAACAATTGGCGCTTATGGTTAGGGACTGAGGGCCAGGGTATTTGATCTTGCCTGACGCACCTCTGCAGCCCTGCATTTCTAGCAATGCCATTAGACAAAAGGATTTTGATAGCAGCGACTTTATATAAACGAACTACAAACCACATTATCCATAATTTCCTCTTATGATTATATTCTCAGCAAAGGACAAATATAATCAGATGCCAGGAGGTAATTATATCAGGTATTCCAAATTAAATTTCATGTAAGTACGTTCAAAGCTTCTTCAAATGCTTTATTCACTAACTCATCCTCCCAAATTATTATTCAGGTGTTTAAGTTTATCCATAAATCTGCTGCTATATTTGAACCCCCAAATCATGTTCTTTAATTTGTTTACCAAGACAATATAAAGTACAATTTTACACACTTAAGAGATGGAAAAAGATTAAATATTTGTTGCCACGAAAGGAATGCAAAGGGATGATAAGTTCTTCCTCATTAAGGCCAATGGGGGGATAGTTGATCCTGCACTCATCTTCCTCAAGAGACCACAGTCCCTTTGAAGCTTTGTTTTCACTTATTGTTCTGTTCTTTATGTTTCACCATTCATCCAACAGACACAAGCTCCCCAAGCCCCCACTTGCCTTGGAATAAAACACACAAAACCTCTCACTTGAGAAGTAGAAATATAATCCATATAGCAACAAAAGAAACTGAGAATTGTAGCACAGAACATGACAATTTATTGAAAGCTAAAATTACATTAATAAATAATTTAACCAACATCTTGTAGATTTCGGTTCTTAATCTAGAATCAATCAAACACGAAGGACAAACGAGTAATCACTGTAAAGATAAGCACCATTCACAACAAGAAAGCTTGAAGGATTACAAGCTTCTGCAATAAGTCACATTTTTTTAATGCTAAAAACTTAGTTTCCCGAAATCATACTCCAATGTTTATAATGAGCTTATCTTTCTGCAAGTATTCAGCTAGAGAATAGCGGTAACAAGAAAAAGTTTGGCTGAAGAACCTTGGTGAGAGTGATTACAGAAAGCCCTCTCTATTTATAATTAATTATGCATGTCTTCTATAAAGAATACATTTGTGGGTATTGAAAAATAGCAATTAGAAGAAAAATTTCCCAGCAAAAGTTACTTAAAACTATTGTTATAAAAGCTATAACTTACAATTGAATGGTGAGAATAGTGTTGAGTGACTGTCAGTATGCCCTTTATTCAGATCATCTAACTCAACAAAATGATCTGCCTAATCTTTAACATTTGAAATAAGTTTCAAAGCAAATTAAACCACCCGAGGGAAGTAAACCAAGGGGACTTTGTTGTGGGGGAAAGATTTATTGAACCTCCACACATCAAAACCCAAATTGTGCAAGATAGTAGCCGCTACACATGCTTGGATATTCTGAAACACATTCTTACTGAAAGTAACTCTCATGAGCTATAATTAATTTTTCACCATTTGCTAAAATAAAGTAACTGATTAACAAACTCAATTAAGTTACAAACTAACTAAGATATTAGAGGAGATGACAACTTACAGTGAACATAGGCTGAGCAAATTAAGGGGTCTGGATAACACAATCATCGTCGTCAATTCAGTAATAAGGGGTTTGGCTTCCATCTGAAACTGAAATCGCAAATTAAATTAAGCTACGTTGATGTTCAACACAACTACAAAGAAAAGGCATGAATGAATCCAATTTTCTACCACAATAAATTTAACACCTAATATTGACAATAATATATACATAAGCTCACAAAAATGAACTATATATCATAATTAGCTTAAATTTTGGCATTACACAGAATTTGCAAGAAAAAAAGTATAGAAAATTATCAATAAAACAATATCCCTCAACCTGCTTAATTGTAGTCATAACTCTCGTCGTCGAAAACACTATTACCAGCTAATTCTCTTGTATAATAGTGCACATAACCAATGAAGTACTGGAGAGGAGCAACTGGAAACAACGAACCTGCAGCTGCAATTGCCACCTCATTTAACAAGTCTTGGTGAAATCTGAGCAAATTCAATGATATTAGTATCTCTTGAATGAATTCCATTAAAATTCAATTTTGAAAACACGAAAGATGATATCACAGAATTCACCATAATGCCATACTATCTATTTTATGTGAAGATACACTACAAAATTGAAGAGTTTCTTCCTAGAGATTACATTAAACTAATCAAAATACAAGTCAAGATACAAGCCTAGGAGAAGTCAACTTATAAAGTGCAAGACTCGACTAATACTTTATTTAAGTACAGCAGATCATGTTAGTCATCGATTCATAGCAAATATAAGATTCATCCTGCTCTCCAAACATTATTCCTATGCTAGATTTACCAACATAAGCGTCAATGTTTCTACTATTATTTTCTAGGATTTCGAATTTTCTCTACGTCGTTTTTCTTTTCCTTTTCTTTTTTAAACCCCTCTTTCAATGTGTATCTTTCATGACGTCAAACTGTAGGTATTAATGCTGATAAATTTTGCAAAGGAAAACAAGAATTAAAATGAAGAGAGACGTACACATTGTTGTTGTCTTCGTTTCTGGAATAATCTCACAAATCCAAACTTCAAGAACCAATTGAGGAAACAAAATCCAAGCTTCGAGAAACTGATGAAATTCACAATAGAAAAAGGGATGGAAGAGAGAGCATAATTTCTTGAACGAAGATGACCGACGAAACATGGGGGAATTTCACACCAAGGTATACTGGTAAATTGGGGAGGGTTCTGGTAAATTTCACGCCAAAAAATTAAAGTTGTGTATTTTACAACTTTAACATTTGAATGAAAATATATAAATTAGTTTGCCATTTGTTGCAGAACTGTTTTTTAGTCCAGTTGGGCACCTTTATTACCTTCTATTTAGAAGGTCGAACAAGAGAATTAATATTTTCCAGTTTAACTTGGTGTTTCCCAAATTTAATTTAATTTAGTTTTTACTTAGCATATATATATTTAGAGGTCTTGTCATCAAACTTTAACAACTTATTTTTGATATGGAATAACCAATGCTTAAAAGATAATAAAACTAAATAATAAATTTTGAGTTGAAACAATAATATTTTTATAGCTTAGTTGGTGGCCTACTTGACAAATTCTATCTTAAACATCATAGGTTCGAACCTTGTTACTATATGACAAAATTCATATTCGTCACATTTGTATAACAAATGGTGACGAAGTTTATGTATCACGAAAATTCAATTATAAAATAATTATCAATCGTCACTATATATAATATTGGTGACAAAAGAAAATGTCATTAACTGTTTCCAACAATTAATGACAAAACATAAAATTGTCATGAAAATATTATATTATTCGACAAATATGATCGTCATTAATTACCATGAAAATTGTCAACTAATAGTTTTGTGACGAAATAAGTTGTCATTAATTATTATGAATAATAAGCGACAAAACATTCTATTGTCACGAAAATTTTATTGTTCTTGACGTTATATATCGCCACCAATTGTTATGAGTATCGTCACCAAAGTTTATTGTGACAAATTTTTTGTTGTCGTCGTGAAATTTATAAATTAGCGATGAAAAAATAAATTATTGGTGACAAAATTTTATTTTGTCACAAATTCTAGTTTTTCAGTGACGAAAATAAAATTTGTCACCTTTAAGTAATAAATTGTGACAAATTTTGTGTCGTTGCGAAAAAATTCGTCGCATAAAGTGTGATTTCCTGTAGTGAATCCTATCAATTAAATTTGATCACCAACAAATTGGCGCTAGAAGAAGGGTTCGAACCGGTTCGGAGTGATTAGTCAAGAACTTCAAGTTGAAAACTTGAAAATTTGAAGAAAGTTTCAAGAAATATTTGTAGATTCAAACAAAAGTGTTCTTGGTGTTCTTGGTGTTCTTCATCATAAGAATTAAGATAAATTAATTTGAAATGCATCAATCTAAGGAAACACAAGGATCACGCTTGTCGAGGAGGGCATCTCCTACCCGAGCTTCGTCGGCCGACCACCAGGATCGTAATCCCAGGCATGCGAACAGATCACAGCATACTGCTATAACCCATAATCTCCCGCTTGAAATGGAGGCTCTAGCGAACAACCCTAATGAACTGGCCAAGACCATTGCTGCTCTCCAAGCTCTCCAGAGACAGCAAGAACAAAATAGGCCTTCACAAGTAAGGCATAAGGATAAACCCCTGGAAGTTGTTAGGGCCAGGTCAGTTAGGGGCGAACAACACGAAGTGAATAGTGCCCAAGCCAGGCGGGATAAGGGCAAAGCCAAGGTGGTCGAACCGAGAGAGGGCCAGGCTGAGTCTGCTCGCGGGCGAACAACAGTGTCGAGCCATGGAACAACTCGTTCCAGTGCCCAGGATAGACTTGGTCAACCCCAACTCCAGGAGAAAGTTGCTCGCCGGGAAGCAG
The DNA here is from genome assembly GCA_947034835.1 of Ballota nigra. Lineage (NCBI taxonomy): Eukaryota > Viridiplantae > Streptophyta > Magnoliopsida > Lamiales > Lamiaceae > Ballota > Ballota nigra. Next base: position 115,263,458 of record OX344723.1, on the reverse strand, counting down.
AGCGTGGGCGAGCAACATTTGAACAACCACGCCCCTCAGTTCATGAGAGACTCTCCCAGTCTGCCTTCAGGCGTCTAGGGCCAAATGCGGCGAGCAACCCTAGAAAACAGCTCCAGGATTTGCCCACTCCAAGTGAGGGACTGCGACGAGCAGAAAGGTTTGTACCTTTGCTCGCCGAACAGCCTCCAAGTCAGGGGGCATCTTTGGATGAGATATCAAGCCTAAGAAGGGAAGTGGAGAGCATGCAAGGACAATTGGACCAACAAAGAGGAGTAGGGACAACCAGTCTGCCATCCTCACCGTTATCATCTCTCATTCTAAAAGCCCCGATTGAAAAGAAGGTCCAATTCCCAGCAAGTATCCAGTACGATGGTCTTGCTGATCCCAGGGTCCATTTAACAAAGTACTCCGATTATATGGTCTCGGTGGGAGCCAACGACACCACCCAATGCCAAAACTTCCCATTAACCTTAGGGGACCGGGTGCACAAGTGGTTTTCGGCGATGCCACCAGCATCTATCCACTCGTTCATTCAACTAAGCCGAGAGTTCCTTTCCCATTTCTCTACAGCAGGATCATATCTATCCCAAAAGCACCGATTGTCCGACCTAAAATAAAATGATGACGAGTCCGATCGGGCGTTCATGGAAAGGTTCGACAAGGTGCTGTTGGAAGGTGAACCCGTCAGCAAGGACACAAAAATTATTGCCATTATGGCCGGGTTGAAAAAAGGATCGAAGCTATGGAAGGAGGTACGTCTGAAGTGCCCAAGAAGTTATGCCGAGTTCAGAAATCAAGCCGGCATATTCGTTTCCATGCACGAGGCCTTACAATCAAACTTGGGAGAGAACAAAGCTGATCCTAAGGAGAACAATAAGAAACCCGGCGGAACCGGCTACCGAGTCCCGAAAAATATGAAGGCATTTACTGAAGGGACGGAACTTAAGGAAAAGTTGAACCAGGTGTTAACAGTGTCAGTCGATACTGTTTATGAGAGCGTGAAAGAGAAGGAGTTGCTCTCCCCTCCCCGGAAAATCCGTCAAGACACCGGCAAACTCAACCCTAACAAGTATTGTGCCTACCATCAAAGCGTGGGGCACTTTACGAGCGAGTGTAGAGATTTGCTCAACCAGCTTTGGCGGTTCTACAAGGAGGGGAAGCTCTCTGACTTTGTTAAGAGACAACCTGGAAAGAGGGTCCGGGAGAGCAACTCTGAGGATGAGGATGATCAACCTCAGAAAAATAATAAACCTGGGCGACCAGTTCCGGTTGTTGCTGCTCGTCCACTTGAAGATCTATACATGATGGAACCCGCGGAACCAGCAGGAGGATGTTCTGACGGACAACCGCCGATCTCCAACCGGAAAAGAAAAGCCGAATTGCGAGCGATCGATCAAGTACAGGCAATGGGGGTTAAGCCATCCATCATGCAGACAGCAGAATTGACCTTTACTGAGAAGGACAAAGAGGGAATCTTGACCCCCCATAACGATTCGCTCGTGATCTGTGCTAAGATCATGGAGACCAGAGTGCACAGATTGTTGGTGGACACCGGAGCCTACACCAACATTCTTTTCAAGAAGACGTTTGACCAGCTTGGAGACTACCCGGGCTACATCCGACCTTCAAATCATAGAATTTTAGGCTTCGGAAATGCTGTAACATTCCCGTTAGGGGAAATTAGGTTGTCCGTTCAGCTTGTAACGGTCGAGGAACCCGAGAAAAATATAACGAGAATGGTTGATTTCTTGGTCGTCGATCAGGAATCAACGTACAACGGGTTTCTTGGTCGACCTTTTCTAAATGAATTCAAAGCTGCATGTTCAACTTACCATTATTTCTTAAAGTTTCCTACAGCAAGCGGAGCAGGCACAGTAAAGGGAGATCAAAGAAAGGCCAGGGAATGTCTCCTACAGCTGCAAGCCAAACATGCATTAGTGTCCATGATGGAGGCCACAACTAGCTATCCAACTGATGAACCATCAATACTCGAGGACATGATGGACATAGAGGACCACATGGATACTGACGAGCAACACTCTGACGAACAAGTGTTGGACGAACAACTCATCACCACCCATGGAGAACTTCCATCTGACGAACAACAAAAGGGTGGTGACGAGCAACATTTATCAGACGACTTGGAGGGCCAGGTGTTGACAAACAACAATGAATCAGGGCCAACAGACGATCTAGATCCCCGCCTGGGAGCAGAGCCCATGAGCATCGAAAATGATTTCAACCCTGAGGGACCAGTACTTGATCCTCGTTGGAAAGGACAAAAACGACGAGCAACTCCAGTTGAAGAACTGGAGGCGTTCAAAGTTAATCCTGAAAACCAGGATCTCGAATTATACATAGGATCTGAGCTCCCTGAGCCTTACAGATCCCGAGTGAAAGAGTTCCTCAGCAAAAATCTAGATGTTTTTGCTTGGTCTCATGCAGACATGGTGGGGATAGATCCAAAACATGAGCAAATCGCACTTTTGGTCCCAGCAACCATGCCCCCTCATGATTTTAGTCCCAACCATTTTAAAGTTGGTCCCAATATTTTTTTTCTTTGCAAAACTAGTCCCACCGTTAACTGGCCGTTAACAGCCGTTTGCACTTTTAGTCCCAGTAATAAAAAAATTATTTTTTGCGGGAAAAAGCGCCAAATATGCTGCCTAGGTCAGTTTTGGAGGGAAAAAACTATACCCAAGCATATTTTGGAGGGAAATTCGATACAACCTCTATATAAACAATTATTGCCCTAATTTCATCACTTCTTCACAAACACATAAACACACAAAAAAAAAATGCCTGCATCTTCATCTTCTGTCCATAAAGCTCTAATGTGCAAGTGTAAAAAAAAGTTAATACGTTTATCTCGAAGAGGGAAAAAAGCAAAGGCAGACTATTTCATACCTGTCCCGACTCCATAAGCGGGGGGGGGGGGCTGTTCTTTTTTCATGTGGGCAGATGAGCATGAAATAGCTGGGCAAGGGATGTTTCCAGGAATGATGAGGAGGATTGACTCACTTATTAGTGAGAATCAAGACCTCATACAAAAGGAAAAAGAAGCAACTATAATGGCAGAAATGTTGAAGAAAGAAGCTCTGCAGCAAGAAAATCAAATTGAACAGCTTAAGAAGTTTCAGAAACTTCTTGTCATTGTACTAATGTTCTCATTGGCACCTAACATCCTGAAGTTCATAGGTTTAGTCTAGACTGATTGTAATGCTCAATGTAATGCTGTTATGTATTTCCTATTATGTCTATCTATGATCCAATGTACCCAAATGATCTTGTAATGTTCAATGCAACATCTATCAAGAAAATTCTGTTCAATCCAATGCCAAAAACAACATAGTCATTAAACAATACAGTGAATATTCAACAACAACACTGCTCAAACTAATGCACCCATTATGCAGAGTTTAAAACACCTAAACATAGTACCATAGCATCAGATATGCAGTCTAAAACACCATACAATAGTCTAAAACAACTAGTACACTGCATAGTACCTTAACATCCAAGATCAGTCTAAAACACCATACAATAGTTCAAAACAACCTAAGACCAGTCTAAAACATCAAAGAAAAACCCAGTAATCATTTGTTTAACACAACATAAATATAACATCCACAGACTACTTCTTCTTCTCCAAGTTATCTTTTTTCTTCCCTTTCTTTTTCACATCTGCAGCATCAACTAGACTAGACATGGTCACAAATTTCTTACCTCCTGAAATGGTCACTCTCATTCCATCCTTGTTCACAGTTGAACCACCAGTGCTACCCACATTCACATTACACCCAATGAATGTGTTGGGGCTGAAAGCCATTCCAGTGGAAGGTATAAGGGCCATACTTGTGCCTACACCACCAAAAGAGCTTTGAGACCCAATAAAATTCTGGGGATGATAAGCCCTAGGCACATGTTCCTTCATTTGAACATTTCTTGATTCAACTTGATCTCCATTCCCTAACTTTTGCACCTATTATGCAAAATAGTTAAATAACAATGGATAGAACATCTACAAGAATTGAGATGATAAAAAAATTGAAAGGTTACCTTGTCATTAGTGGATGCAGCTTTACTAGTCTGAGTTTGTTTGGAAGTAGATGTTGCAGCTCTTTTCTTACCCTAGTTAGTTAGTAATTTTATTAGAATGTTCATCATCTATGTATATTAAAGATAAAATAAAACACAACTTTACAAGATTTACCATGATTTTCCTCCCTTCCCTAGTGGTTGGCCTGACATTCTGTATGTCTTCACTTTCATCTGGCATCAATATCTGACAAAAAATATATATAAATAATTAATATACAGAATTGATAAACAACCTAAACAATATAACTTACAGGATCTTGGATTTCATCTTGTGTCATTGGTGGACCTTCTTGTGTCTGTGTCATCTCTTCAGGTGTATTATCCATCCCTTCTTGATTCACACCAACTTCAGCAGCATTAGTTTCTTCATCAACAAAATCTTGTGCAAGCTTCTTCCATTGGCAAGTCTTTTGGTTGTGCCCCTTTTCTCTACAAAACTTGCAGGCCACCTCTCTCTTCTGTTTAGGTAGCTTTTGTACACCCCTTTTCTTTCTTGATCCAGCTTCATCTGCTCCTGCTCTTCTTCTCATGGTAGGTCTTCCAGCTTTTCTTTTACCAAAATTTGGAGGCAATGGTGGTATATATCCAGTCTTTCTCCACAAATCTTCTCCATTCATAGGACTAATACAATGTTGATAGACTGCATTGTATGTCTCCACAGAATAGCATTCACTCACATAATCCTCCAGGTCATGGCCTTGAGCACATATAGCACTTGCAGCATGTTTGCAAGGTATTCCAGATAATTCCCACTTTTTGCAATCACAAGTGTGTGCATTCAGGTCAACAGCATATCTCTCTCCATCAAACACTGAAATTTCATACATAAAGTCATTTGACTTTAATGGGATACAATCCTTGGAAACCTTCATTTCTTTATAAACAAGAGCTCTTATCCTTCCACAAGTCTTCTTTCCTTCCCATTTTCTCTCACATTTGTCTCTGTTCTTCTGAAGTCTTGTCATCATATATTCTCGGATCCACTCCAACATTGTAAGTATTGGTTTACTTCTTGCATCTAAGATACAAAAGTTAAACACCTAACACATATTGTTGACCAGTGTATCACACTTTGCAAAATTGGTGAAATGTGATCTGGACCACTGACAAGGAGGTTTATCATCAAGCCACTCCAAACACCTAGCATCAAGCTCTTCAATTCTTTTCATTGCTTTCTGAAATGCTGGCACTGTTGTGGCTTTGGCTGCAATCCACAGTGCCTTTTTAAATGCATCTCCTTTAAAGCCAGCCTTCTTCATATTTCCATGCAAGTGTCTAACACAAAACCTGTTCTCTACACTAGGCAACACCTTCTCAAAAGCTGGTATAAGTCCTTTTTGCTTGTCTGACATAAATGTGTAAACATCTTCCCTTCCCACTATTAAATCCTCCTTCAAGAGATTCAAAAACCATTCCCAAGCTTCCTTAGTTTCTGAACCTACCACTGCATATGCCAAGGGGTAAGGATCATTGTTTGGGTCCATACCAATTGCAGTAAGTAACACACCTGCAGTTGGTCCTTTAAGATGACAACCATCAACACCTATCCATGGCCTACATCCAGCTTTGAATCCTTCCTTCAGAGCTCCAAAATAGACATACAACTTCTCAAACCTGTTGCCAGTAGGTGTATTTTCCACCTTGAGTATCACAGTGGAACCAGGATTTTTCTCTCTTAAGGTATCAACATAGTCCCACAATTTAGAATACTGCTCTGTACTTTCACCCTCAATGGCCTTCAATGCCTTCAGTTTTGCTCTATAAGCTTGATGGTGAGAGATATAACAGCCTAACTTCACCATTGTAGTATTCTTGAAACCCCTCACATCCTTTTTAGGATCTGCTCTGAAATCTGCTTCATACTTCTTAGCCAACCATCCAGAATTAACATTCTTCACATGATATTGCCTAGCACATGTGTGATCTGCATTGTATTCTCTGATTTGGTATGCCTCTTCATCTTTAATTTTCAGTGCATTAATGTGTCATTTGCATCCCTCTTGTTTACACCTTGCATATATTCTCCTCTTGTCATTCTTTATAATCCCCAAGCTCCTGCCTGTATTGATACCATGGCTGCTCACTGCATCTCTAAATAACTGCTTGGTGGAGAATATTTGCTCAAGAAAGAAGACAGGATTTTCCAACTGAGATGCCTTGAAAACAAGGTGATAACTTTCTTTCTTTTCATCTTCAGATGTGTCAACACTGCTAAAATCAGACTCATTGTTCCCAGTTTCATTGTTATCAGTTTCATCAGAGTTATCTTCATTAGAATCATCATCTGTTGAACCACCACGAACACCATTCCACTCAGCATCAATATCAATATTTTCCTTATATATTATATCATCTAGGATTTCCTCACCACTATCCTCTTTTCCAATGTAGTCTGAATCATCTTCAGAGTCTAGAAACTCAACACCTTCACTTTCAATCATCATTTCATCATGTACCTCATTCAATAGCTCACTTAAGTTAGGCCGATCTTCTGCCACATTGCTCTCCTCTGAATCCTCCAAAATATCATCACCATCAGCCACTGTGTGAGTTTGTACACCATCTAAGTACAATAAAACCTCTCTTATTTCTACAGAATCATCAAAACACCCTCTTACATCATGAATGGTTTGTAGCTCCTCCAATTTTCCATCTTTATTCATCTTATAGTATAACTTTGCACCTTTGTAACCTAATTTCTCACATAAGCTATCCAAATATTCAATACTTGCCCTCGTTCGTAACACAAAATCAAAGACACTTACTGTCCCTCCAATATACTCAACATTCCCAGTAGCATATTCACTGACCATTCCCCCATGGTGCAATCTCAAGGAAAAATAATTTTTAAAGCCATGCCCACCTATTAAACATATTAACAGAACAACATTAAACGCGAAATAATGCCATTCTGATTCGAATTCAAAAATTAGAACACATATGCCTAAACCCATATGAATTAACCCAAATATGAATTATCCCATATGAATTAAACCCTAAACCCTCAAAAAATTGGAAAATAATGCATATGAAACACACATATTAACTCATATATTACAGAAATAACATTACCCACATATAAAATACACATTTGCTTTGCGAAAACACATATATGCTTTGCGAAAACAAACATATGATTTGCGAAAACAAAAAAAAAAGACATGGATATAGACACATACCATAGTCGAGGGGTTTACATTCAACTTTCTTCTTCCTGCGCAACATTTTTGCAGAAATTTGCTCGAATGGAGGTGAATCGCAAGTCTAGGTTTTTTTTTTAGAATTTGGGGATTTTGGGTTGTAATGACGCGTGTGTTTCATATTAGTTAATTTTGGATTTTTTAGATGTATTTTACTTATTTTTATTTAAAAGAAAAAAGATTTGACGGCCACGTGAGAAGCACATGCTTTGACCGTTAACTTTTGACAGGGATGGGACCATTTATGTAAGAAAATCACTAATTGGGACTAGTTTTGCAAGGAAAAAAAATATTGGGACCAACTTTAAAATGGTTGGGACTAAAATCATGAGGGGGCGTGGTTGCTGGGACCAAAAGTGCGATTTGCTCTCCAAAACATGCTTGCCATAAGCTCAACATCAATCAATCAAAAAGGCCTGTCCATCAAAAACGAAGAAAATATGGCCCAGACAAGTATCAGGCTTTGAATGAAGAAGTAAAGAAGTTGTTAGACAACGACCTAATCCGACAAGCACTCTGTCCACAATGGGTAGCAAACCCAGTCCTTGTGAGGAAACCAAACGGGACCTGGAGGCTATGCATAGACTTTACAGATCTGAATGCAACATGCCCGAAGGACAACTTTCCTCTCCCTCACATTGACCAGTTGGTGGACAGCACTGCAGGTCATGAAATGCTAACATTCATGGATGCTTTCGCCGGGTATCATCAAATCCCAATGCATCCAGACGATCAAGAGAACACGGCATTTTATACGAACAAAAACTTGTTATGTTGGAAGAGAATGCCCTTCGGCCTCATCAACGCCCGAGCCACATACCAAAGATTGGTGAACAAGATGTTCGACGAATAAATTGGAGATACGGTGGAAGTTTATGTAGACGATATCGTAGTCAAAAGCCCCCGAAAGGAAGACCATCTTCAACATTTGACCCATGTGTTCGATATTCTTCGGAATTACAATATGAAGTTGAATCCGAAGAAGAGCAGTTTTGGAGTCCATTCCGAAAAATTTCTGGGCCACCTTGTTAGTCAACGAGGGATTGAAGCCAATCCAACAAAAGTCAAAGCTATCATGGATATTCAACCACCACGTTCGATAAAAGAAGTGCAAAGACTCACGGGATGCCTAGCAGCATTGAATCGGTTCATATCTAGATCGGGGGACAAATGTCGTCCATTCTTCGAAGCCATTAAGAAAGGACAGTTCACATGGACTAACAACTGTTAAAAGGCGTTCGACCAACTTAAAGACTACCTGGAAGATGTCAAAATTCTATCAAAACCCATCCCAGGAGAAAAGCTATACTTGTACTTGGCAGCGTCAGAAGTGGCAATCAGCTCTGTTCTAGTACGGAAAGACGGCAAATTCCATCAACCCATTTATTACGTCAGCCAAGCTTTGCAAGAAGCGGAGATCAAATACTCTCCAACCGAGAAACTGGCGTACGCACTTGTCATGAGTGTGAGGAAGTTACGACCCTACTTCTTTGATCATCAAGTTGAAGTGTTAACAACTTTCCCACTCAGACAAATTCTCCATCGCCCCGACACAGCTGGACGTCTACTAAGATGGTCACTAGAGATTAGCCAATTCGGGGTGACCTACGCTCCTTGAACAGCGATCAAAGGGTAGGCGTTAGCCGACTTTATTGTCGAACTAACTTTCCCACCAGATCCGACGAGAGGACTTGATCACCCCTGGCATCTTTACGTTGACGGATCTTCAACTAATGTAGCCTCGGGGGCAGGAGTGATTCTAATCAGCCCTGACAGACAAGTATTCACCTCGGCGATTAAATTTGGTTTCATGGCAACCAACAACGAAGCTGAGTATGAAGCTCTCATTGCTGGTCTCCACCTATCCCTTGCGGTAGGTGTTAGACGGTTACAAATATTCGGCGACTCACAATTAATTGTGAACCAAGTCCGAGGTGAATACGAGGCAAAAGACGATCACATGATCGAGTATCAGCGGATTGTTGCTTACATAATGTCCTTGTTATAACAAGTCTTCATTGAACAAATTCCAAGGACAAGCAACACGCAAGCAGATGTATTGACCCGACTAGTAACAAGCGAAGGACCTGCAGAGTTGGCAGACATTATAATTACAAAAATAAACGATCCATCAACAAAAAGTTATAATGTCAACCAACTTGACAAACAAGCAAGTGAAGAGGAAGACTGGAGAACAAGTATAGTCAAATACTTGAAAAGTGGGGAAAAACCAAACAACCCTTTTGAAGCTGCCAAGCTAACAAAGCAAGCCGCCAGATACACTCTGGTGGGCGAGCAACTTTACAAAAGGGGAATATCAATCCCACTTCTCAAATGTTTGCCTAGGGAGCAAGGGCGAGCAATACTCGAAGAAATACATGTCAGAGTATGTGGAAATCACACTGGGGGGCAAGCCTTGGCGTACAAAACTATCAGACAAGGCTACTATTGGCCGACTTTACGCCAGGATGCAATCAAGAAAGCAAAGACTTGCCATCAATATCAAATTTTTGCCCCAAACATTCATACCCCGGCCCAACAGCTCGTATCAATTTATAGCCCGTGGCTATTTGCAAGATGGGGGATGGATATTATTGGTCCTTTCCCAGCAGGAGTTGGAAATGTTCGATTTGCTGTCGTGGCAGTCGACTACTATACAAAGTGGGCGGAAGCAGAGGTCATGGTAAAGATCACGCAGCAGAAAATGATCAACTTCATTTGGAAGAACATTGTCTGTCGTTTTGGAATTCCACAAACCATCGTGACAGACAATGGTCTGCAGTTTGATGGGAAAGAGTTGAGAGATTTCTGTATAAAGTGGGGAATCAAAAAAATTACTCTACGCCCTATCATCCCCAGTCGAATGGACAAGTCGAAGCCGTAAACAAGATAATCAAGCATACATTAAAAGTACGGCTAGCGGAGAGCAAAAGCAGTTGGTCTGAAGAACTCCCGGAAGTCCTGTGGGCATATAGAGTTTCTCCCAGGTCGAGCACCGGAGAAACACCTTTTGCAATGGCTTTCGGAACAGAAGCTGTAATACCAATCGAGTTAAAAGCCAACACATTCAGAACGACCAACTTTGATGAGCAGGCGAACAACTCTGCTCTAGCTACTGAGATGGATTTGCTCGAAGAAAAAAGATTAAGTGTCGAGCTAAAAAATGCTACCTACAAGCAGCGAGCATAACGATATTACAATTCCCATGTTGAAATCAGGGAATTCAGAGTTGGAGATTTGGTTCTAAGAAAGTTGCTCGTCCAACCTCCAGGTGTATTGGGACCAACTTGGGAGGGCCCGTATCGTATAACGGCAAAATTCGTTAATGGTGTATACGATATCGAAGATATGGAAGGCAAGCCGGCCCAATACTCCTGGAATGTTGTACATCTAAAGAGGTACTATCAATGAGGCAAACAAGTTCTTGATTGGGCGAACAAATATCTTGGGGGGCAGGTGAACCAAGTAAGGCAAACCAAAAAACTTGCCTATTTTTTTTTTTGAAAATTTTGCAAAGTATAGAATGAAAAGTTGTTCGGCACATTGTATAGTCTAGTGCTGTTTCATCTTTTAATTTTAGACAAAGTTGCTCGGCAAAAATTTTATAAGCGAGCATGTTTTTAGTTAGTGTTCAAAGTTGTTCATCAGGTTGTATATGTTAGTGACGAGCAGTCTTACAACACTTGTAAATGTTTCATTATGTATATATAGTTGTTCGTTAAAAGAAAAGTCCAAAAGCTCGAGGTACAAGTCCATCCTGAGGACCAAAGCCAATTAAAGGTTGTTCGTCTTTTAAGATGAGCAGAACCTAAGGCTAAACCCAAATTCCATTAAGGCAAAGTTCAAATCGAACAAAGCCCAAAATTATATGTTATAATTGCAAAAGCATTGACAAAAATATAAAGGCAATTAACGTATAAAGAAAATGAGCAAACAAAAGTAAGACATTTCATTAAATAGAAGGCATTGAGCCTAAAAAATAGTACAAGGATTCTAGAAGAAGTGTACTACAAAAAGAACTAGCAACTATTACAAAATAAAGACTAGTCCTAAATCTATTGCTGCTCGGCGGGAGAAGGATCTTGAGTTTGATCGGCAAGAGTAGGACTTTGAGCCTGGTCGGCCGGTGGGTCGACGATCATATCTCTTGCCATATCTTCGGCAGCTTTTTGCTCCCTCTCGGCTTGCTCGTCTGCAACGGCTGGCTCCTCTTCTTGCTCGCCCTCATCGACCATAGGTGGAGGGCGAGTAATGGTGATGCTGGGGTCAAGACAGTCAATTTTAACCCCCAGCTCAGCAATATCCCCCAATTGCATTTTAATGTTGTTCGACGGGGGATAGTGCTCCAGAAATTCGGACAGGTCCTTGCCCATCTCCTCCACCATATCTCTAAAATCATACGCGTCAGCCATGCGGATGCAATCGTCATAAGCGCAGATGTATCCCAGGTTTGAGATGGGGGCAGACGGGGCTTGGAGCTCTGCCTCGAGTTGATCACGGGTAAAAGTGATGGCCTCCACTTCCCTAAGGCGAGTGACCTCCGCCTCAAGCTCGGCAATCTTCTGCTCGACAGCAGACAGTTTGCTCTTCGCTTCGCCGAGCATGGCATTTTTGCCTCCCAATTCACTAGATAAACCTTGAATTTCTTCAAGGTATTTCTTTTCATTATCGATGTAGAGGGAGATCTGGTTATTGAGCCGAGCAATCTGGCCATTAAAGTTGTTCGCCATCGTATCTTTTTCTTCGAAGAGTTGGCAAACAGTAGCAGCGTGATGGCGAGCAGCTTCTTCTAATTCCACCACCTGAGTCATTCCCCGTTGAGCAGACACGAGGGAGTTGGCAGCCTGCACCATTGATAAATGAAAGTTATCAATGGCCCCTTGGGCAAGAACGGTCTTGTTCAGTGGCTTTGACCAGGAGCGAGCAACTATCTCAGTTGCCCGACGAACATGATCGTCAGTGATGTCACGAATGTTTGTCGGGGTCTTCGAACATGCGTATTGATGGAGCATATCTGCTCACCCTGGATGGTCACTGGCCCGGTACCTGCGAGCAAGAAAGTTTCGAGAGTTAGGAAATTTTTAACTTATGGTCCTTGGTTCCAAGTTTAAAAAAAATGGTCCTTACTCGGCAAATTTAGCTCCATCCCACCCAAGATAGGTGATGTCCTCAGGCCCGCGAGGAGGGGTGTGCCTATCTTTGCTCGATTTTCCTCCTCTCTCATCAGTTGCAGGAGGGCGAACAGATTCGGCTAAGGGCAGGCGACCAGATCCTCCCACCTTGGATTTCCCTTTATCAGTGGTGGGGGGTGGCTGGGATACATATGAGCCATCATCTTTCTTCAGTCTTTTAGGACCGTGAGGAGAGGAGGCAAGGGCCAGTTTAGGCAATGTGCTCGGCGGTAGAGTTGTCCGATGGGCTTGCTCGGTAGCAGAGGCCTTGTTGGTCATGGCCAACACCTTGGAAGGCGGGTCACCCTTCTTCCTTCGTCCTTTCGGTGGTGCCATTTCGAATACTCTCTGCTCCAAGAGTCCAAAGCAGGGAGGGACGACAATGGTAACTTGCTCGGCTAAAAAAAAAGAGAAAAGAAAAATTAGACGAGCAAGTTTGAGAAACAAATAACGAACAAACTTGTAAAAGGAAAAGTTAGAAATTTTCTATACCTGGGGGTACTTCAGCTTGGGCCTCTAGGTGGTGAGGAAATGTAAATAGGCGAGCAACTTTTTGACACTTCTCCTCGCTCAAGTACTGGATGGTCATATATGCTTTGTTGCGTAGGCCGACCAAACAGGAGGTGAACATAAACTCTGCACCAATTTCCTCCTCTTCTGAGTTCCACTTGGGCATCGAGGGCCTGCGAACGAACAAGAAAAGTTAAATTAGAACAATAAAGTTCAAAAGCGAACAAAGATAAACTTACGCTTAATTATTCCATAAGAAGCATGAGAATTAATTCGCCCAATGCCACCGTGTGGACCGGAAGATGCTCGCCAATCACCCCCAATGAAGAAGAAGTGTTGTTTCCAGTCCCTAATCTTGTTCGGCACTCCTTCTACCATCTTAAGTCCGGTTCTGGCCTTGAGATAGTAGTAACCTTCTTCACCTACTGGGCACTTGGTAATTGCCATGAGATAGTTGATCTCCTCAGCAGTAAGACGATCAACGTATCCCTCTAAGGCAAACAAGCATATTGCGCCGAGCAAATTCATCCATCCGATTGGCGTGATCTGTGTAATGGCAAGATTGGTTGCCTCGAGGAAGCGACCAACAACTGGGGGTAGCGGCAGCCTCAAGCCTGCGATTAGTGTATCAGTGTTGATCGCTGTGCATCCTGGAGGTGGGCGATCGGCTCTCTCTTTTCTCCCAGGGGCCCACATATGAATGTCATAAGGAATCTTGTAGGTCTCCCGGATCAGATCAAGATCCTCCTCGAGGACAACACTCTTGATTTTGCTCGCCTGGAAGTCATTTTTCACCAAGTCCATTATTTGTCTTTGTGGGCAAGCAAAGTTGTTCGCATATTCCTCAACATATGCTCGCCATTCGAAAGGCCGAGCAACTACAACCGGAATCTCATTTTCCAGCATCTTTGGAGATGGGAAGTTTATCCCCTCCAAAAATTCACGAGTCAACTCGTCAAACTCGGGATCCTCCTGTTCACAATGACCACCACCTCCCTCCCTGACGGGCGAGCACCAGTATCTTCCACCGATCGAACAATCGAGTCTACTTGGGGGTCCGATGCCGAAGAAATCTCAAAGGGGGGTTGATTTCTGTGTGCCACAATGGGGAAGAGGGGATCAAGGGTCTCTTCGAATTTATTTCTCGAATGATAAGACATAGAAAAATAAGGGAAAAATACAGACGGCGGCGAAACTACTTGCAGACGGCGGCGACTTTCGGAGATGATGGCGGCGCTAACTTCCACACGGCGGCAATGGAGGTTTTCGAGGGAGAAAAAGAGAAATAAAAAGGAAATCAAGAGATGAAAACAAAAATACTACCTTGAAACTAAACCGGAAGTAAGAATCTGAAGAAAATCTCGTCGAAAAAAACTTGAATTCGCCGGAAATTGGGGAACGACGACGGAGCACTGTAGCAGGATTGAAAGAAGTGGGAAAATTTCAGTTCCCACTTCTATTTATATCCCATGGAAAAAAAAGGGTAGAACCCGTAATTACCCCAAAGAAGTGGTCCAAAATGGAGAAAAACAGGGTAAATTTCGAGCAAGTTTAAAAATCGGAGGGCCTATATGCAAATATAGGGGCGCGTGGCCTCGGGATTGCTCGCGCGTGGGCGGCGCGCAATCATACCGCCCACGTCATCCTCGTACGTCTCCCAGATCGTGGGAAGACGAAACGGTGAACCCCGAGTTGATCGCTAGTTTCAATAATGTTGTCCGAATCCACACCAGTATAGTATCCTAACTACAGTTGTTCGCCACAATGTTGCTCGTCTGAGGCAACATTTAGTCAGGATAGGGGGCAATTTTTGATAGGCGAACATCAATCATTGCTGGGCGAACGAGGATTAAAGCCTTAAAAGAGGATTATGAAGAACCAACCCCAAATCAAAGATAATTAACAAAGAAGATCAAGTTAGGGTGCATAAATCAATCCAGGGAGTGTATAGACTGACGAACAACTCTACCGACGAACAACATATTGGCGAACAGGTCTAGAGACCCGAAGCCAAATATGGATCCTCCACCAAGTCAATAATGACGAACAACATTATGAAAGATGGTGCATTTACCAGTTTAAGAGATGTATGGAAACGAACAAAGGACCAAGATCCCAAAGTCAATCCGTGTAAAACACAAAGGCGAACAACTTCTGAGCCATAACCTCAAAAGGCGAACAACTTCTATGGAAGAACCGTTCTGGATCAACTAAACCGACCTAGACGAACAACAATGAGCCCGAGATAAGACCAAAGAAGACTTTGTAACTAAGATTCAGCTTAGATAAGGTCAAACAAAGGTCAATAGGACACTTGTCAAGCATGCAGGCTAGGGAGACCAAGAGTCATAGACACCTCATGCTTGTTAGTCTCTATAAATAGTTGTTCTCCAGCTAAGAAATACAAGTTCAAATTCACAAATGCTCCTAAAACACACACTTAAACACCTAAACGCACACATATACGAAATTAACACAATTTCAACTTCCGTATTTACCATTCCATATCCCGAATATTCGATTTACCATTTACGGTGATAATCAATCACACGTAATTGATTGGTGATCTTAAACCGATCTAAAACAGTCACTAATCCTATCAATTAAATTTGATCACCAACAGTGGGGTGGTTCCAGGGTGAGGTGGGTGGTTGGGGTGGAGGTGGTTAGGAAAATAAGTTGGGAAATCCCAACTTATTTTTTTACAGCTTATAAAATGTTAGGAGCTTATTTTATGATCTTATAAGCTGTTAAGCATCTTATTTTGCTAAACATATTGGTAGTACTTATAAGCTCTTAAACAACTTATAAAATATTTTAAGGAGATTATAATTTCAGTCAAACACCCTCTTAGTAATTGATTGAGATAATTATTCAATAAACAATAATATACTGAATTTTATTGCAACAATCTATTAATATAACAGGGAATAACTTAAGTATTGGAGAACTAAATGATATCCCACGTATTACACGGAATTTTCGTTATATTTAATTTTATAATATCATATATTATTAGTGATCGTCCTACCCGTGCTTCGCACGGGCGGAATTTGTTACAATTTTTCAAATATACTAATAACTTATATTATAATTAAAAAAACTAAATAACTACAATTTTTTTTAACAAAACTATGACTAAAACTTTTTTTTGATCAAGATCAATAATACTTCTAGTAAAAAATTTGATACTCACAATTCAATATTTCTATATAAGCTTTAATTTCAACATATAATCTAAAATCTTTGTTTGAGCATAAGTCTTATTTGTCAGGCTAAAAAAAATATTTCTTAAAATTCAATGTAATGTGAATACTGGTAAAATTCAAAGTGTACTGTGAATACTTTAATTAAAAAACATTAAATTTTATATATACTTTAATATATATTTAAAAAAATTACATGCAACAAATAACTCTATTATACATATTATGAATAATATATTCACTAATCAATTCAGAATATTTACACTAAAAACTAAGATTTGATTAAACCAAAAGGTGAATCAGATTAAATTAGTATCCCTTACAATAAAAACTAATTCAATGTAAATCTTTAAATGTAGGAGTTTTTTCGATCCAGGGCCTGAAAGATGGGTCAACTACGATCCAGGGCCTAAAAGATTTTTTCTATCAATACGAGGCTCGAATCATATGAAACTATCGATTTAGGACTCATTTTTTTAACACCGTTAATGAAATATTTAACGGAAGCTGATGAGGCAGTTAAACGCCACATAATATATCCACTTGGCAATCAATTTTATTAAAATAATTTAAAAGATTATAAGCAAATACATATCCGAAGTAAAAATAGGTCATCTGCCAATTAACGTGGCCTCCATCTTCATTTCATTAAACTCATTTCCTTCCATCCTTGAACACAAAATACTTTCAGGTAACAGTTAGGAATTTATTTTTTTATGCTTTTTGCATTTTCTTTTGTGACTAGGAAAGATTGATTAATTTACTGATATCATTTTCATTATTTTCCTAACCTTTTCTTCTTCTGCACTTGGCGGGACGACAATCCTTTTCTTCTTCTACACTTGGCGGGATGACAATCCTTTTCTTCTTCTGCACTTGGCGGGACGACAATTCCATTCTTGATTCAGATTTGTGTTATTCTAGTGTTCTCAATTGATTATGGCAGCTTTTGTGATTTTTGTATTTCTTTCTTTTTTGTTTGGCCTTATAATTGTATATATATTTTTATAAGAGGATAGGAGTTTTTTTAGAATTGTTATCTACTCGAATTTCAACTATTCACCGGCTAGTACTGAGATATAATAATTGTAAACGGTGGTTGTTGTAATTGATATATGAATTATATAAGAAAAAATTGTTATTGGTGTATTGCTTAGAAATTCATCATATTGTCTGTTATTTTCCTAAGCCTACCAGGTGTTTAATGAAATGGCTGATTGATTATTTTTTTTCTTTTGAAGACTTGTCATGAAATATTGGATCATACCTTGCTTAATATACTCTCAGGACTTCAAATACCTTTTATTTTGAGAATTCACATCACCTGTCTTCAAAACAGAGAAGAACACTGTAAAAAAAAACACGATTAAAATAGCGCACTTTTCAGAATTTATGGCCCAACTTCACCACCTGAACCGCAATCAAAACATAATCTAAGTTACAAGTACTTGAATATGTTATACAAGCAAAAATGTAGGTGTTTCCTGACTATTACTAGGGCCAAGTGTTCTGCTCTTCCAGTGAATGGCCTCACTTTCGTTTCTATAAAACCAGTGATAATATGTATGCTACCACCACCTTCATGTTGCATTATTTTTTCTCTTATTTTTGAATTTCTGGTTAGTAAAAACTTTGGTAGATTTTTCACATTTTACAAATTTCTCATATTCATTATTATTTTTTCAAATTCAAAACGTTAGACACAAGGGTTGATGGACATTCTGAAATGCACAAAATCAGAATGATCTTTCATCCTCCATTTCGAAGTACTTGTGTGAAAGAACGCTTGGTACGAAAAGAAACATGTCGATATCATTACGACCTTTAATCAAATCAAGTTTTTGCACAATATTTTTCTTATTGTAGTAGAAAAGCAGGGTTGTCACTTTGCAATCAAAATTAAAGAACCAAAATCCACAAATTATTTCACTAAAAAAAATAAACAATTCATAACTTAGAAAACCAAAAGAACTAATCAATCTAACAACAAAAAACCCAAAATTGTGAATTATCTTATAACATGAATCTGACAATGGAAATGATTAAGCAACTAGAACAATCAAATGACTTAGAGCATAATTAAGTATTCAGGCATCAAACGTGACGAAAAGTGGAAACATTAACCAACTAACATAAATGTACCAGACTGTAAGATCCATGTCATAGAATTAAAGGACATCATCAAGTCCTATGAAATAACAAAGGTAGCAACCTTCTAATAATGAAAAATTTAAAATCCTAAAATATGGCAAATAAAAAATGGCATAATAGAAATTCCCTAATTATTATATCATTCGTCTTCACCACGTGTATTAACATTATTTTCTTGCCACGATGAAGAAATTGAGGGCTGAGAAGAAGAACCCACAACAGTTTGAAACTATATATTTTTAAAAAAAAATTATGCACACATAAAATAATATTATAGAAAAAGAGTTATAAGAAAGAAATCATACATGTTCTCCCTCTTTGCATGACCTTTTATTATGGCCAAGTTGACCACATCTACCACACTTAATCACCCCATACTTTCTCTTTGCTTTATGAGAATCTTTCCCTTCTAGAGATGATTTATGTCTCTGCTTCTTTGGCCTCCCTGGTGGTCTTTTTAACAATGGTGGTTGTATTGGTTCGTAATTGGTTTTAGGCCAAAAATCAGGGCCTGCCATTGGATTAATTTCGTGCTCATAAGCCTTAAGGAAGTACTCCCTTGTGAAATATTCATTCACATAATTTTCTGGCCTACCCTTAACTGATTTTATAGCAGCACATGCATGATCACAAGGAATTCCAGTTAGGTCTCATAGCCTACAAGTACATGTGTGGTTATGTAGGTGGACCACAAACCTTTGAGGTCTAAGGGTAACCTCAAACAAAACCTCACCACATGAAGTTGCATGCCACCTAGTACTCTCCACATTAAAGCATTCAACTTCTTTAGTATCTCGGGACATATCATACCACCTATACACATAATCTTTTCTTTCTTCTTTCTCATGAAGGTCATTGCTTTAACCCTTATATTATCGATGATTATATCAACATGATTGTCTCTCCATGTTTTTATGACACCATTGAAACACTCAACAATGCTACTAAAGAACACGTGACACTTGACATGGTCCTGAAAATGTGCTCTACTCCATCTCTCCACACCTATGCGAGTGACATATTCCTATGCAGCATAGTCCTTATCCTTCAACTTACCCATATATTTATCAAATTCATTATTTGTCGTAGATATTGCAGCTAACCAAAATAGTGATCGAACTTGTTCATCCTTCCATTTTTTTCTCAATGTTGTTATACACATGTCGTACATAAAAGCGGTGATATGGAGAAGGGTATAATTCTTCTAGTGCAGCAACAAGACCCTATCGTTAAAATAAATTAATTTATAAGAAAATTTGAAAAAATACGTAATTGATAATAAATAAATAAAATATCAATATTTACCTTTCCTTGGTCAGAAATGAATGTCCACATTTCTCCATGCTTGGATGCTTCTCCGATATCATTCAACAAGTTTGTTATAAACCATTGTCATGTGTCTCTAGTTTCTGATGCAACTACAGCATACGCAATTATGAAAAGACCATTATTGCCATCAAGACCGACTGCTGCAAGAAGTTGACCACGATAATAACCATCCGTCTAATGCAATCAAAGGTCGACATCCATCTACGAAACCTTTCTTGCAAGCATCTATGCATATGTATATTCTATCGAACCTTGAAGGACCATCTCTTCCATATTTCGGAGCCAATATTTCAACATTAGATCCAGGATTAGTCCTAATCAACTCCTCACCATAAGATGATAGTCTGGAGTATTGTTGAACAACATTGCCAACGAGTGACTGAAGAGAATACTCTTTTATTCTATAAGTCTTTGAAATACTAATTGTGATTTTATATTTCTCAGCTACAAGAGTCTTCAATTCCTCCCCTGTCATTTTTGGGTGTTTCCTGAAGTCTTCAATTACCATATCACCCAACCACTTCGTATTGGCAAATTTTGGTTTCACTTCCTCTTTTTGACAGCTATGACTATCAATGGAAGTTTTCACCTTATATGTCTCCGAATTTCCAACTTTGGAACAAAATATAACCCATGGACATTTGCCTACACACTTCACTCTGCATCTTTTTCCATCTTTTCGGGCAAACTTCAAATTATACATATTGTGAATGCCATAACTTTTGACTTCATTGTAAAAATCATCAATTGATGCATACAATTTCCCCAACCTAAAACTCACATGTCCATCACTAGCTTGAATATTCACAGAATCAATTTCCTCTTCACTAATTGACGAGTCAGAACAATGGATACTTCTCAATTCCATCAAAGATTGTATTGTCGCAGTTTCAGAGTCATCACTAACTTCATCTAATTGATTATTAGTGGCTATATTTACGGATGGTAACGAGCAATCACCCAATTGACTATCACTTTCACTATGATATTCATTGATATTCCATTCAACCGATGAAAAATTCTCTCTTGACATCTGTAAAATAACATTTTTCCAAACAAAAATAATTAATCCTAAACAGTTAAATAAATTTAATGAACAAATATACTTTAATCAAATATTTACAATCTAAATTGATATTTATAAAATAAAATTGAAATTCTTATGGCAACCAACAGAAGCTCAAAAAACAAAGAAACAATAAATGGACTATTATTGTGGTAGTGTAATTAATTGATATTGCATCTTAATGAATGATGTGAGATAGTTAAAAAAGAAAGGATAACCGACCCATACTTTTTCATTAAATTGATTAAATAATAACCATCATTGTAGTGGGTGAATTAATTAGAACTACATCTTATCAAAATTAAATTAATCAATGGTTTTTTTTAGTTTCATTCAAATTGCAAGTTTATTCGAAGAGAGAGAAGGGGGAAATATATCATACATAGTGACTTATAGTGTTGTCGATTCTCAAGACGGGTTCTTTGAACTTTTTTACACTATTATGATGAAGTCCTTCCTCTTTAAATTGTTGCAAAAATACGTTGTATCAGAGCTTTTAGAAGGAATAGGGGATAGAAAAACAGCAGCGCCAATTGAAAGATGAACAATTTTTTTACCGAATGATGTGAAGTATAATTGATTTGTAGCAACACAAATTGATTTGAATCAACTAAAATCAATAATTTAATCTTTGATGTAGAACAAATATTTTAATGAATGATATGAGAAGAAATACGCAACACCAATTGATTTGTTTATAATCTTTTAATTTAATTGAATTGATTGCCAAGTGGATATATTATGTGGCGTTTAACTGCCTCGTCAGCTTCCGTTAAATATTTCGTTAACGGTGTTAAAAAATGAGTCCTAAATCGATAGTCTCATATGATTCGAGCCTCGTATTGATAGAAAAAATCTTTTAGGCCCTGGATCGATAGTTGAGTCATCTTTCAGGCCCTGGATCGAAAAAAACTCCTTAAATGTATTATAAATACATTCAACAGTGTAATTAACTTATACTTTTAAGTGTAAACAACTTCATTGTTGATTGAGTGTACTATGCACCTAGTACATAATTAGTTCAGCCGTTTATCTGGCAACAAACATTACCTGGAAAGTACCAAATATTTGACACAATACATCCATAATACGCTATAACAAATAATTATATTCCTCTTCCCAAGAAATATCCATGATAAGGCTAACATTGGTAGTGGTTAATAATTACTTTGCTCCATAATTAAAAACTTCAGCTTTCGTATTTCTCATAAATCAACAAAAAATAATACTATATAAAACTATGAATTGACCGGATCCCCCCCCCCCCCTCTCTCTCTCTCTCTCTCTCTCCATTCAAACATAATGATGTGATGTCGTAGGCACCCCAAATTAGTATTAATTTTCTTAACTAATCCACTAATATAGTAGGATAAGTAAGGGTCGAACCCACGAGGAACAGTGTATTTCAATTGATTTGATTCATGTATCAAAAGCAATAAAAATGAGGGGGTTGAATTATCACTAAAGACAATATGCAAAAATATTAAACTAGAAGAAAAGTAATAAGAATCCAATAAAAGAAAGGTCTAGTTCTCGGATGGATTCCCCCTGAATAATTAATTCAATAAAAAATATATGAAGTCCTTAATTCTACTCGAATCTTATCCCTAAACCAGTGGTTCGATCAAATTAGTTCGAATTATTTCTTAAGTTTAATTAATTAGCAGGTACGACCTCCAATTAATCTATTCAAATAAACAATTCTGAAACATGTATTCAGAATTCAATTTATTGAACGCATTAAAGAACGAAAATAATAGGATAAACTAGATTATGATACTGGAACGTCTGTATCATACAATCTAGACTTCGCTATCCCTAGGGTGTTCTGCCCTATTTGCTACTCCAATTACACATTTATAATAATTACGGATTATAAAGTGTAATTTAGCTAGATTAAATAACCAATAGATTCGGGTAGCTAATCCAAATTATTAAGTTAATTAAACATGCATTGCATAGATATAAATAATGAAGAAATCGAGTATAAACCAAGAACATCACAACTATTGAAAAAATATAACATTATTCAGTGTTCCACACATCCTCAAACTAGAACGAAAATTCAGCCACTAAACATGGCTATAAAATAAAACAAAAGAAATACTTAAAACTGAAATTCTCCTATACGATACCGATAAAAGTTATACACGCTGCTTGAGTGTATGAAAGCCTCATGCATCCATCTTCTCAATCCCCATGCACGTATCTCCTTCATCTGGTATGTCCGTCCGAACACCACTCTTCTCTCAAGAATTCTCCAAGACTACCCCATCTGTCCACATTCATCCCCTTCATATATAAGGACTACAATTTATTGTAATCCTCCATTTTCTTCCCTCATAAAAGCTCACATTAATTATCATTATGACACGATTTAAAAGAGCAATAAATTACTGCAGTAATCACACAATAATTGTCAACTTTCAATGCTGAAATCCCCCATGTCGGGCTGCTTTCATTAGGCTCACCTCATCCTTAATAAAAAAGGGTCCAACACAGCCTACAAATAAGAGAAAACACCAAATCAAAGCAAACTGACCTAAAATAAAATAAGTCGGAAAATACGAAGAAAATAGCATAGTAAATTACATAATATAATCACAATAAGCACCAAATTTACATGCTAAACTCGACTTATCAAATTCCCCCACACCTAAACCATGCTTGTCCTCAAGTATGTCTAGACAAAACCATGAAACACTTCAAAAATACTACTCCCTATGTCCCACTTAAATTTGCACACATACTTTATTTTCGTATTTTTGCGAGCAAGTTGTTTATTAATATTTGAAATGATAAAGTGATTTTTAAGGTAGGGTTTGATAGATCTATATCTCATCTACTATAAAGTGACTTAAAAATTACTTTATGATTTTAAATACTAATAAAAAAATCATTCGTTAAAACACGTGAAAACAGTAAACGTGCAAATACAAGTGGGACGGAGGGAGTACTTATTTTCAAGACCCGAAATCCAAAATATCAAACCGTGAAAACTTGAGTCAATAACAATCCAAAAGGTAGAGTGATCATGACATTATTTTCAATATAAAATAAACGCACCTCATCAATACCCAATAACATCACAAAGTCAAGCGTGCCAAGATTCAATACCTCACGAGGATATCACTCAATTCCCTCAAGTGTTTGCAAGGGAACAAAAAATCACTCAATATCAAAACACAACATGTCATTACCATAAGCTTGCTCATATATCAAATCTCTACCACTAATTTATGAATATCATGCAAAAGTCAAAGGGTCTTTACAAGGCTGTAATGGGGTTTTGGTTAGGGGTAGGATAAGGAATAGAATGTGGGCTATATCGAATCAAGAAGTTGTGAATTCAAAACACGCATAAGAAATTCACCCTCATTCATTACACTTTTCAGTACATATCACTCTTACTCATTTTATCACCTTACTTGGTAATTTTCAAATGCATCAAGAATTAATGTACCAAGTAATCACCCTATTACCTTTCCCCAACAAAAATAACAACACTTTTCTCATATTTTTTTTTTCAACTCTTCCCACAGTGGCTCTTTTTTTTTTCTTTTTTTCTCTCTTTCTTTTATAGCCACATTTTTTTTCTCTTCAATTTTTTTTCACACTTTTTTTTTTACATCCTTTCCTATAACAATCAAAATTTATAATTGGCACATGCATTTCATTCACACTTCTTGATTAGAAGGGTTCAAAATATTGGCCAAATAGAATAAAAGGGAAATAAACTTATTATATGTATTCAATCAAGAAAAAGGCCATAAGCTCAAAGGGGCAAACTAGTGGAAAAATTAACAAGGGTAGAGTTTTAAAGCAAAGGCTATCAAAAGGGTTATCCTAAGTGCCCTTATCATTCAAATGCATGAATTCACTATGTGGTCTCAAAATGCATAGCAAAGCAAGTTCTAGAACGTACAAATCGTGTTTGATCACTCATAGCACGAAAAAAAATGGAGCATGATATAGATATATTGCTCATAAAGGCTCAAAAGCTCACATAGAACGGCTATTGTATCGAATCTTGCACATTCTTCTTCATTTAATTATCAAGACCAACAAGATACATTACCTTATTTCAAACAAAAATTATCAATCACACTAACCCTTGTTGGAGTTATACGTGAAAGTATGCTTTTACTTTGTATAACTCGTGTATCAAACACTCGTTTTATGAGAATAATTCTTTTATCGCATTTGCTTTAGTTGTGATTGAATGTTGAATTTCTATTGCAAACAGTTCAATATATAGTACATGTTACATTGTAGTTAATGTGGTGATACCCGATCACGGAAGACGACATTAACAGTTTACTTGTAACTAAACGTACATTTTCACGACCTAGGTGGAATTGAACAATCCGCCGTGAAAGGTCGATGTGTAAGGCTCAGATTGGTCTGTCTTGACTAAGAGATTGCACTAGCACATTTAGTATGTGTTGAAGAGGTCCTACAGCGAGGATAAATTCTTATGTTCTGAAAGGTGAAGAATTAGACCTCAGTGGTTGTTGATTTCTTAATCTCCGTCACTTAAATAGGACCGTGTGTGTTTAATAGTTACTGCTTTGATTCATGTTGGGTGAGAATCATTGTGACTTCGAACTTTGTGTCTTGGGCAGTAGTATTAATTATACGACGGTTGCTAAGATTTAATACGGAGAAACGCGTGCGAGTACGGCTCGTGTGATTAGTCCCCTTGGTGGGCTCAGAAGTTTTACTGTACCAAATCTTGCAGGTGAAGAATTAGTTTCTTCGGTACGAATAATAATGTTGAGCTGTCTTTACTCCAAGGTGAAAGATGTTAATTAATTTAGAGCTATTCAGAAGCTTAATTAATTAATGGACTTGATAATCTTAAACGCGGGAAATAATAACCGGGAGCCTATATTATTGTAATATGGATTAAGATGGATAGTGCAATATTAATTTATTAGTGGTACTAATTAATATTAATGGGCTGAATTATATTGGGGCTCAATATTGAAATTCAGAAGTCCATTAGGAGGTCCAATATTAATTCTCCTTAAGGCCCCTCAAGTAGCCTAATTAAGTAGCCCAATAATGATAAGGTGATTAAAATAAAAGAAAATATATTTGCTGATTTTTTCATGATATTTCGAAAAAGATATATTAGGAGAAAGAAAAGATCTTGTTGATTTTCTTGGAAAGATATTATGGAAGATAAGTATTCTTGGAATACAATATTATCTCATATATTCAAGAAGATCCAAATCTTGGATTCTTTCTTTAATATTTTCGAAAATATGCTTATTAGGAGGAGGTTGAGATTTTTGTGGAATATTTTATTATGGAGAAAAGAATATATGGGATATATTCAAGATTTCTTAGAGGCTAAGAAAAGATTTTCTCCACCTCTAAAATATATGAAAATTTCGAAAATCCCTTGTCCTATAAGTAGGGGATGATTATTTCATCTCCAGTTTACAGTTTCACAGTGTTAAAAAAAAAAAATCAGCAACAACATTTTTCTTTTTCCTTAGTTATTTAAATTACTTGAAAGCATCTCCCACCGGTGATCAAGTAAGGCGAAAGGGAAATACTTGAGATGGCTTTTGGGTTGATAAAGCGTGTTCGTGTTTGTCCCGTTTTATTCAAAGGCCAGTTCTACGAGAGGTACGTAAGTCACATAATTTCTTGTTTATTCCGCCATAGATTTTATGTGAATTAATTCAACATGCATGATGATAAAAATTGTTGTTGGAATTATTATTTGAATTAATTAGGATTAATTCATGCTAGTAATAATTGTATTTAAATTCGTATTTAAATTTTATCCCGAAAAGTTCCCGGGCACCTCTATTTTTCCCAACAACCCTTTTTCATGCTACACGACTAAAAAAACACAGAATTAATTTACTCAACTACAAAAAAAATACAAAATAAAAAAATACCAAAAGACACAATAACACCCCCCACACCTAAACATGTGATAGTCCCTAACACATAAGATATACAAAACAACTAATCACATTGAACATGATTTAAACAGAGTGGAGCGGGGTTACCGGTATTTAATTGGTAGGAGAATATCGTTGCTCTTGGAGCAACCACAGGATTTCTGTAATTTGGACCCCTTGAACTTCTTATCTAACCTCAAATTTATCCATTCATCGTTGTAACTCAATGTCTCCGACCCCAACTCCGAGTATAGGCGGCTTTGTCAGTGCTGTACTAGTTGGCCAACTAGTGAACTTCATCGGAAGATTAAACATGTTCTCAATTCCGGTGTACTCGGGATTCGGCAATGGCAGTTTCTACTGCTGTGATATACGCCACCAGAATGTTCCATGGACCTTTTCCAACACATCCATACTTTTCAGTAAATCCTCACCCAGTGTCTGAATCGGGTGAGCAGACACTTTCTCAGCTAAAGAAACCCCAACACTAATGGATATAGTTGTGATCAATCCGCCTATGACAATTCCACCATCGCTCCTGCAGGTATTCTCCAAATGTTCCAATACGTAATCATTCCACGGTAAAGCTGTACGATGGTACATAGAATACAAAACAAAAATTTCCTTAAATTCGACCACATTTTTGTTTGTTTCTCTAATGACACTGGCTTTAGCGCTACTCGGCTGATATTCCACTATCCCATCCGTAATATCATCCCAAAAGAATTTTGGATGAAAAGGAGAAACTTCAACAACAATTGTAGGAAGACCAAGTGCTTCCAATAATCGACTTACGGACCATGTAAATGTCTACCCATCTAATCGAATCGTACTCCTGTTTGCGCCTTTTAAAAGAACTTAGAAATTCAAAGGTTAAATCCTCATAAATAGGCCAATTTCCAGTAACAATATAACGAAGAAACAACACATCTAACAATTTCAATACATCATCAAGCAATCCTAAAGACTGGAGTAATGGCATATCTAAATACGTAGTGGCCTTAATCTTCCGCTTAGAAATACAACGATATCGACTAACCTGGGTGGGATTTTCCATAATGATAGAATGAGAATTAGGAAAGCACCAGATGGACCCACGGGACGGCTGTTGGCTGAGAATAGATGAACTGGGTTGTGGGTCAACGATATTCGGTATCGGCTCTGGTGGCTGCTCCTCAACTACTTTATCTTCGTCTAAAACGATAATAGCAGGGGCCTGAGAAAAAGTCCCCTTGTGGCTCTTTTGTGGTCTGAGATTAACCATGGCCGCTGATGGTGGACCACGAATGCGGATGCGAGACAGGGAAAATGTCTACTCGTCCAATTTCGGCAATAATTTGTAGCAACCGAAAATAATTCTTTGGCGTTGCGGAGCGCAATCTGTGTGGCTGAAAGGAACCAGGAATTTCTGAGTACGGAAATGTTGCAGGGCGCGACCTAAAATTCTTTGGTGGCCGGAATTAATGGCGGAGCATTTAACGGTGATTTCGGTGAAAGGGATATCGTCGGCGGCATAACAATTGGTGCTCCTGCTTTCTGCGTGACCAAGAAAATGCAAAGTGAATTAGGGATGTAATCCTGCTTGTGCAATTGTGACATAAAGGAATGAGCTCTCTTGGAAATGAGTTAACAGGATATTAAACGTAAAATAAAGGAATGGGCTTTTTTATTTATTTATATAAATTCTTGCAGGCCCAATTCTTAATTCTTAGTAATATTATGCTAGCCCATTTGCCTCTTATTCCTACATAACCCGAACTCAAAATAAACAAATAATTTATTAATAAGAAAATTAAAATTAAATAATGGAAATGAAAATAAAATAAAAATATTGGGTTGCCTCCCAACCAGAGCCTTTTTTTTATTGTCGTTGGCTCGACATAGAATTTCTTGCATCAAAGGTATGGATCAGTTAGATCCATATATTCAACGTTCTCATTCAAAAATCCTTCATGATACTCTTTCAGTAGATGCCCATTCACTTTGAAGGATTTTTTCATTTTCAAGCTTTAAATCTCAACTGCACCATGAGAAAAAAAATTCAGTAATAACAAAGGGACCAATCCAATGAGAATGTAATTTACCCGGAAATAATTTCAATTTTGAGTGATAAAGTAGCACTTTTTGCCCAATAGTGAAATTTTTCCGAGATATTTTTGCATCGTGAACAGCCTTAGTCTTCATCTTGTAGATCACTGAATTTTCATAAGACTCATTCCGCAATTCCTCAATCTCTTGTAATTGTAATTTTCGACTGATACCGGCATCGTCGAAATTCATATTGCAATGTTTAACCGCCCAGTAAGCTTTGTGTTGGATTTCTACCGGCAAATGACATGGCTTACCATACACGAGTCTGTATGGAGACATCCCTAAAGGAGTCTTGTAGGCCGTGCGGTACGCCCATAACGCATCATCCAATCTCAAACTCCAATCCTTGCGGTTAGGCTTCACGATCTTCTCTAAAATGGTCTTAATCTCTCGATTTGAAATTTATGCTTGACCATTCGTTTGAGGATGGTAACTGGTGGACATTTTATGTACAACCGAATATTTCCGCAGTAATGCTTCAATTGTTTGGTTGCAAAAATGTGTACCTCTATCACTTATGATTGCTCTCGGGATTCCAAACCTGGAGAAAATGTTAGAGCGCAAGAAATATGCCACCACTTTAGAATCATTAGTAGGGGTGGCTTTTGCCTCCACCAATTTCGAGATATAATCAACAAGTAAAAGAATGTACAAATTGCAAGAAGAAGGAAACAGACCCATAAAATCCATGCCCCACACATCAAAAGTTTCACAAATAATTATAGGATTTTGTGGCATTTCATTCCTTTGAGAAATATTTCCTACTCTTTGACAACTATCACAAGACTTGCAAAATTCATAAGCATCCCGAAACAACGTAGGCCAATAAAATCCACATTCAAGAACCTTAAAAGCAGTACGTTTTGACCCAAGATGTCCCCCACAAGCGTAATTGTGACAAAAAGAAAGAATAGAAAGGAATTCGGAATCGGGTACGCACCTTCGAATTACCTGATCAGCTCCATATCTCCACAAGTACGGATCATCCCAAACGTAGTATTTAGCATCACTACGCAGCTTATCTCTTTGAGCCTTATTCATATCTCGTGGGTATACACCAGCAAAGAGGAAATTAACCAAATCCGCGAACCAATGGACAGACTGAACTGGCACTGAGGGGGTCAGTGTCTATAATCTGGAATTTTTTTCTAAAATACGAGCAGTTGTTCGCCCGAAAATTCTTCCAATAGTGATTCTGCTTCTTCACCTCTTCCCAAACGACTTAGATGGTCAGCCACTAAGTTTTCTGTCCCCTTTTTGTCCTTGATCTCAAGATCGAACTCTTGAAGCAATAATATCCAACGAATGAGTCTCAATTTAGATTATTTCTTTGTCATCAAATACTTCAAAGTTGCATGATCAGAAAAAATAATAACTTTAGTCCCAAGTAAATAAGAACGAAATTTTTCTAAAGTAAAAACAACAGCAAGAAGTTCTTTTTCCGTGGTGGAATAATTAGATTGAGCTTGATCAAAAGTCTGTGATGCGTAATATATAACGTGTGATTTCTTATCCACTCGTTGCACAAGAACAGCCCCCACAGCGTAGTCACTTGCATAGCACATAATTTCGAAAGGAAATCTCCAATTCGGAGGTTGGATAATGGGTGGGGTGGTAAGCAACCTCTTCAATATGTCAAAAACCTCTTTACATTCTTCATCAAACTTAAATTCCACGTCTTTTTGCAAGAGCTTACAAAGAGGTGATGTTATCTTCAAAAAATCCTTGATGAACCTCCTGTAAAAACCTGCATGCCCAAGGAACGAGCGTACTTCCCGCACAGACGCGGGGTAAGGCAAAGCAACAATAAGTTCTACCTTAGACTTATCTACCTCAATACCATTCCTAGAAACAATATGACCCAACACAATTCCTTTTTTCACCATGAAATGACATTTTTCCCAATTTAAAACCAAATTAGTTTCAATGCAACGTTTAAGAATTAAACTAAGATTTTCAAGACATATTTCAAATGATCTACCATAAACACTAAAATCATCCATGAAAACCTCAATTATATTCCCAACAAATTCGAAAAAAATACTCACCATGCACCTTTGGAATGTGGCAGGAGCATTGCAAAGCCCAAAGGGCATCCTTCTATAAGCAAATGTGCCAAATGGACAAGTGAACGTTGTTTTTTCCTGGTCCTCCGGGTGTATAACAATCTGAAAATAACCAGAAAATCCATCAAGAAAGCAATAATAAGAATGACCTGCAAGTCTTTCTAGCATTTGATCAATAAAGGGTAAAGGAAAATGATCCTTTCGTGTCATAGCATTCAACTTGCGATAATCTATGCATACTCTCCACCCTGTTTGCACACGAGTGGAAATGGACTCTCCTATTTTATTCTCGACCACTGTCACTCCAGATTTCTTTGGCACCACTTGTGTCGGGCTGACCCACTTCAAGTCTCTCACAGCTTCTCGTGTTTCTTCTTGGAATTTCACTGTGTTGGTTGTCATTGACTTCACCAAGTCTTCAAGAGAAGGCTCAGGTCAACCTCCACCACTGCTTTGCCCCATAGGTTCACCACTCTGTTCATTCCCTCTAAACAATTGGAACTTCCTTTCTTGGTACTGGGGCTTTGATTCTCCATCGGCTGATTTGTTTGATGACTCCCATATCGAAGACTCGGATGGTCCTTCCAACCCGGATTGTAGGTATTGGAGAATGGATCATACCGGCGACTCTGGTAATTTCCACCAAAACCAACTGCATTAACATGCTGCACAATTTGGTCATTCAGGATCTTACAATCATCAACGGTATGCTCTATGGTGGCACAGAGACGACATGGTCGAACTTCCGGGACCTTGGCCTTCAAGATTTGCTCCATCATGGTTGCAATTTTCTCTACTGCACCACTCTTCACTTCATCAACGGGTCTTGTCATGGCATCACGTGCACCAAATTTTTGTGTATTCGTTGTGATATCCAATATCAACTCTTGTGTAGCGGTTGGTGTTTTCTTCATCAAAGCTCCCCCACTAGCTGCATCTATCATATTCCGATCTGTGAGGTTGAGCCCCTCATAGAAGTACTGTATAAGCAGTTGATCACCAATATGATGTTGTGGGCATGAAGCTATAAGACGTTTGAAACGTTCCCAATACTCGTGCAATGTCTCTCCTGAACCTTGCTTGACACCAAAAATCTCCTTTTGTAAAATTGTCACTCGAGTAGCTGGGAAATAATGTTGGAGAAAAACTCTTTCCATCTCATTCCACGTGGTGATTTTTCCAGGTGGCAAGAAATACAACCATTCCTTTGTTGTATTCTTTAGTGTAAAGGGAAATGCACTTAGCTTCATGTGCTCCTCAGTAACCCCGGTTGGTTTCATACTTGAGCACACAACATGAAATTCCTTGAGAAACGTATGTGGGTTTTCTCCAGCAAGACCATGGAAAGAAGGTAATAAGTGAATAAGTCCAGATTTAAGTTCAAAATGAACATTAGCAGGAAGAGCAGGAATAGTAATGCAAAGTGGTTGATGGTTAATGGTTGGTTTTGCCAACTCTCCCAACGTCCTCTCAGCAGTCCCCTCAACAGCAACCATATTCCAAGTATTGTCTCAAAATTGGACTCTTCACTCGTATCACTTTCACTATCGGTTTCTCTTGTCGGTGAAAAATTAATTCTCCGACGTATACGAGTCTCTTCCCTTAGTCTCCTAGCAGTCCTTGCAATCTCCGAATCAAATTCAAGTGGTTCCTTGCGTGAGCGAGTGATCATTCACTAGAAAACAGAAAACTGAACAGACACTGAAGGGGTCAGCGTTAGTGTAATTTGTTTGCAAAAATAAACAAAATAAGAAACACGTAAGCAATTTTTTACTTTTTGAATTTTCCTATTTTTTTAGAATTTTTCAGAATTTTATTTTTCAACAGAAATAAAAACACGAAAAATTCAATAAAAACTACACCGTTCCCCGGCAACGGCGCCAAAATTTGATGTGATGTCGTAGGCACCCCAAATTAGTATTAATTTCCTTAACTAATCCACTAATATAGTAGGATAAGTAAGGGTCGAACCCACGAGGAACAGTGTATTTCAATTGATTTGATTCATGCATCAAAAGCAATAAAAATGGGGGGGGGGGATTTGGTTGGTTGAATTATCACTAAAGACAATATGCAAAAATATTAAACTAGAAGAAAAGTAATAAGAATCCAATAAAAGAAAAGTCTAGTTCTCGGATGGATTCCCCCTGAATAATTAATTCAATAAAAAATATATGAAGTCCTTAATTCTACTCGAATATTATCCCTAAACCAGTGGTTCGACCAAACCAGTTCGAATTATTTCTTAAGTTTAATTAATTAGCAGGTACGACCTCAAATTAATCTATTCAAATAAACAATTCCGAAACATGTATTCAAAATTCAATTTATTGAACGCATTAAAGAACGAAAATAATAGGATAAACTAGATTATGAAACCGGAACGTCCGTATCATACAATCTAGACTTCGCTATCCCTAGGGTGTTTTGTCCTATTTGCTACTCCAATTACACATTTATAACAATTATGGATTATAAAGTGTAATTTAACTAGATTAAATAACCAATAGATTCGGGTAGTTAATCCAAATTATTAAGTTAATTAAACATGCATTGCATAGATATAAATAACGAAGAAATCGAGTATAAACCAAGAACATCAAAACTATTGAAAAAATATAACATTATTCAGGGTTCCACACATCCTCAAACTAGAACGAAAATTCAGCCGCTAAACATGGCTATAAAATAAAACAAAAGAAATACTTAAAACTGAAATTCTCCTATACGATACCGATAAAAGTTATACACGCTGCTTGAGTGTATGAAAGCCTCATGCATCCATCTTCTCAATCCCCATGCACGTATCTCCTTCATCTGGTATGTCCGTCCGAACACCACTCTTCTCTCAAGAATTCTCCAAGACTACCCCATCTGTCCACATTCATCCCCTTCATATATAAGGACTACAATTTATTGTAATCCTCCATTTTCTTCCCTCATAAAAGCTCACATTAATTATCATTATGACACGATTTAAAAGAGCAATAAATTACTGCAGTAATCACACAACAATTGCCAACTTTCAATGATGAAATCCCCCATGCCGGGCTGCTTTCATTAGGCTCGCCTCATCCTTAATCAAAAAGGGTCCAACACAGGCTACAAATAAGAGAAAACACCAAATCAAAGCAAACTGACCTAAAATAAAATAAGTCGGAAAATGCGAAGAAAATAGCAAAGTAAATTATATAATATAATCACAATAAGCACCAAATTTACATGCTAAACTCGACTTATCACATAAATATCATTCAACTTCAATTCTGAAATTATCCATTCCACCGCCCTACTCCTGAAGACGAAGCAAGGTTAGCAATGCTTGGCAGAATAAGTCCAACACAAAGAAATAAACGAAAATATTTCTACAATTCTTAATTGATTTTACAACAGGACAAATCAATTGTCTACTACAATAGTTAGGACACTCTCCATTCTGTTACAAATTTTAATTTTTGTTTCTCCGATTTATAGATTATATGTAGCCCCCTATAGTTGGTCGAAATCACAGTACCAAAATTTGTTGATTTGTGATTTTATGAACTAATTAGGCATCAAGCAATCAAAATTACACCAACGGTTCACTTGCTTGTTGGATTAAAGTCGTCGGAAAGATTTCCCAAAAAATGCAACTATATTTGTACCAACAACAATTGAAGTTTTGATTCATCATTTCCGGAACA
This sequence comes from Ballota nigra, assembly GCA_947034835.1. Lineage (NCBI taxonomy): Eukaryota > Viridiplantae > Streptophyta > Magnoliopsida > Lamiales > Lamiaceae > Ballota > Ballota nigra. The sequence continues at coordinate 115,228,960 of OX344723.1, read as the reverse complement.
TCAAAATGCAAGATTAAGGTACTCATTTCATCATGCATGTCTATTATAATTAACCCTGTTTGTTCAATTTTTTTCTTTAATTAAAAAATAAGATTAATGAATCAATACCGAGCTTTGATTGATTTTTAAAAGGTTCAACCACTAACTTAAGCACAAGTTAGAAATTCAGATCCCACAGAAGAGTCGAAGATGCGAGAAACATAGCGAAGACGAATCAAAATGGACTTGAACTTGTTCGAAGACCAAGTAAAACAGAGTATAAATGGTAAGTATGATAATCTCCCTTTATACAATTAGTATGTTGATTATGATATTGGATTTTATTTAAAAAATAAATATCCTCGTCATTTTTTTTATATGGCACACCACTGACTATAAAAATTCTTGTGCATATCTACTTATTAATAGTATAAAAATCGTAAAAAATATTTTCAAGTTTTGAATGAAATGTCCATATATTTTCTAAACAATATTCAAGTGTAAATCCTACACAAGCCTTGCAGAAAAATAATAATCTTGAAACAGAGAACTAAGTAATAATATATTTGTAAAAATATCCAAATGCTTACAGATCCATAAGAATAAAGAAAAATAAAAAAAGCTAATAATGAATGCTTATTTTGTAGTTGAGTATTTTTGCTATTTCTATTTTGAATTCATCATCTTCAATTGCTGTTGCTAAGTGTTTTGATTTTAAAAAAAAAAACTCAAAGAAAGTTAAAGGGTCATCATCTCCCTTTATACAATTAGTATGTTGATTATGATATTGGATTTTATTTAAAAAATAAATATCCTCGTCATTTTTTTATATGGCACACCACTGACTATAAAAATTCTTTTGCATATCTACTTATTAATAGTATAAAAATCGTAAAAAATATTTTCAAGTTTTGAATGAAATGTCCATATATTTTCTAAACAATATTCAAGTGTAAATCCTACACAAGCCTTGCAGAAAAATAATAATCTTGAAACAGAGAACTAAGTAATAATATATTTGTAAAAATATCCAAATGCTTACAGATCCATAAGAATAAAGAAAAATAAAAAAAGCTAAAAAATGAATGCTTATTTTGTAGTTGAGTATTTTTGCTATTTCTATTTTGAATTCATCATCTTCAATTGCTGCTGCTAAGTGTTTTGATTTAAAAAAAAAAAAACTCAAAGAAAGTTAAAGGGTCATCATCTAATACATTTAATCCAGTAGAAACAAAAGTGTGGCAAGCAGATGTAGATAAACTGGAGGAAGAAAAGAGCTTTTGAGCGACTGTTCAAGTTTCAGTAACTTTCACGGTCCACACTTCGTTCGGAAGATGCCTGAGGTACTATCTTTAGTTTTTTTTGTTAATCAGTCCTGCTCTGTGTCTCTACATATATATATGCATGTTTTCCTTGAATAATGTTGTATAATAAAATATTATTCTTTTGAAAAAATTAAAAATAAAAAGAATTATACAAACTAACCATAGACATTAAGGTTATGTTCTTTTTGGGTTTTAAGTGAATTTTAAAAATCGACTTTTGAAAACCAGTGGTTTTTGTAATCTATGAGATTTTTAAAATATGTAAGCTTTGTTCTTGAGTAGGGTAGGTTTTATATCAAATGTGTAAAAGTTAAAAAGTGTTGTATAAGTTATTCATAGGGTTGTAAGATTAGGATTTCATAAACTTAATTTTAAAATCCAAACTATACTGAGTTTTAAATTAAAATCCAAATCCAAGTATTTAAAACTAAAAAGAACATAGCCTAAATGTTTGGGATATAAGATTTTGATTCCCAACATCTCTCAACATGTCATTTCAATGATAACCTCAAAAACATTTTAGATAGATCATATTATGTTTTCTATATAATTTATATAGACAACACACAAATACCAAATAATAATAACCTTAAAAAACAAAAATAATCTAAGAATAAATAATACACCATACTTAGGAAAACTCATTTTATAACTTAAAAAATTCTAAACACATTGCATGTGTAACATAATACAGCCACAAAATACCAATTTAAAATAAAATGAAAAAAACTCTATGTTGCAATTTTTTTACCCACTTAAAAAATATCCTTTAAACTCTCTTTCACATTTATTCTCCATATATATTAATAGTGAGTTATGTTTGCAAACGTGTCAACCTCTGATTACTAATATTGAGTTTTATATGAGGTACTTGCTCATCTCCTTGGGCATACTTTTTAAGGAAAAAATTATTTTTGAATAAAGTAATTGCATATGGGTAAATATGTATATATTTTTGTGAATGTGCACACAAATCAATATTTTTTTATGGAGTGTGCAAGTTCTTTTGAGACGGAGCAAAGAGAAAAGTGTGCAAGTTTTTCTCCTTCATAGTTTTTCTCCAAAGAGGAAGTACAATTTTATATTCCCCTTTAGTTATATTCATATTTTAATTCATTTATATTGATTTTTTTTTGTAGATTTTCACTTCATAAAAATATACATTTGGAAGTTTTTATTACATATAACTTTTAGTGTTGATTATATATATGTATGTTTTAAAGGTCCATCCAATTCCTTTTTTGTAAGTAAACTTCTGATGGGTGACACAGAATCATCACACATTGAATCAACCTACAATTTTTTTAAAAACAGATTAAAGAATAAATTCAAATCTTACATAAAATTTTAACTTTTTTTAAAATTTAATTTTTGTATTTTAAAATTATATTAAAATTCTTTATAAAATGGTTAAAAATATTTATGTTTTATTTTAATTTGAAAAAAGGGTTTTGGTTGTTTGATTTTATTAAGAATACGAGTTTATTAGATCTCAATTTAAAAAAAAAACACAGATCTGCAAAAAAAAAAAAAAAAAAAAAGGTTAAGGAGTTTGATCCTCACCGACAAAATGAGGGGCTTATTGATAATCTTTTCAATAACAAATGATTTAAGACAAATATAACAAAAATACGTACTTTAGATCACAATAAAAATATCAAATTCAAACCTCTGTAACCAAATAGTGAACTATTTCAAAACATTAACATTCACATAAAATAAAAAAATTTTGACACAGTAATAAATTAATATAATATCGTCGTGCAAATGAGCAATACTAATAAATTAATCAATATCAAGTACGGGAATAATATTTTTTTTGAAGGACTGTAACTTGGGAGTGGCAATATGAGGACTGCAACACTTCAAGTAAGCAAAATAAGGATTGTAACTCCCCGATCTAGGAAGTTAGGAACAATAAGTGGTGAATCTAGGGCATATCGATCAGCTAAGATCTGGCTTAAAATGAGACCCCTCGCTAGTAGACGGTGGGTTATGGGTCTCCCGGATTAGTAGGCCAATGAGTCGGATACCGAGTACAAAAAATATATATCAGCCCAAATGAACCCTAATCAGGTCCAAATTCAACCCCCAAATACAAACTGAATCAAGTAAATAAACCTGAATTTCAGGACCAAATAACCTGGTTTTGTTTGATACAGATTATTTTGGCCTTAATTTGCGGACCAAAGATTAAAGTCCTAAATTTGTCATCACCCATAAGTTACAGTTCTTAAATAAAAAATCATTATGAATGACAATCATTCTTGTTGACATCAGTGTGACAAAATCAAACACTTATAACAAATTTTAATCAAGTTTTACTGAAACAAAGCATGCAATGATCCATATCACCCATAAACATGTATTCCTAATAAATCTGGGAAAATTCGTCAATTTTGAAAAACTTCAATATAATAAAGTATGATTTTCCTCTAAAAATTATCTACATCCAACATTGATATATACTAAAAAATTAGAAAAAAAAAAAGATGAAAAATATATTAAATCTATTGTTTCAATAAGAATTATAAAAAAGAAAAAAACAAAGGTATGCATTCAAAAATATATAAATCCCAACAAAGGACGTATAATTTCAGCATGATTGCATTTTTCAAAAGGCTCAAAATTTTCACCAAATTCACTGGTTCTAATTTTACTTCAGCAAAAAAATGCAATTCGGCTAATCTGAGAAACTAGGTTAGGGATCCCAAATTCAATTCTTCTCTCTCAATTTGATGAGTTATTTATTGAACCCCCTCCCTCGCCAATTCTAACATATAGATACATTAATTTCACCCATCACATCTGTATAATACACTACAACCATCATCAGAGGAGAATCCTGTTGAAATGGAAGACCCTCGTTGTAGGGCAAAACTATATTATTCTCTCGTATCGCGCGCCACCAACGCCCGTGGTCTATCTTCTCTGAGCTGCAATTCAATATGGGTGTGAGTTTCTATATGAGATTGTAATCTGTGAAATTGGATGTGGGATCAATAAATTTGATTTTAGGGGTTGCAATTTAGTTTAACCTAATTTGGGCGTGAATTTTCAATTTTGATTTTAAATTTACATTTTTAAGATTTAATATAATTGTAACTAAATCTTAAATATAGTTTGCATTTTTTCTTATTGCTACTAAATATATTTAAGATTTTTATAATATTTTATAAATTCAGATTCATGTTTAAAAGACCCGGTCCAACTCCCACAATCTAGATCCATATATTTAATTTCAGAAAAACAAAACAAAAAAGATTCTCACATATTACAAAAAATAAAAAGAAACACGAAAAAGAATTAGATGGAGGATGACCAGATAGGTAATCTACGAATGCTTGTAAAATGAATTTTCAAACTTATAGCACCAAAATTAAAAATGGGTAATCGATCGGGACCAAAATAATATTGGTGTCAAGTTATGGGACGTATAAAAATTTAATCCTCATGATAATCTACAAATGATCAATTTGACTTTTAGTTGAAACAGTTTGAGGAAAACTTAAATTGTATATACATGGTCCAATAACATTTTTCATCATTTTTCAAATATATAGTAGAAAAAAATATAATATAATATAATACAAGGAAAAAAGGTTATTACATTAACATTAAATGGACAAATTACCTTACTTTGTTGGTTTCTTTCACACTCAATTTAAATCCCTCCATCTAATGCACAATATTGTGCACAAACGTATTAATAAAGTTTTTTTTTTTACCACTTGAGTAGAGAGGTGGTAGATTAAGTATATCTTGTGGTAGTATTGAAATTGAATGAGATTGATAGGTAATTTTAAGATATGGATTCATTTTACAATTAATGAGTGAGGAGTAATTTTACAATTAAATTATAACTCATTTTTAATCTTATTACAGTGTATTGATAATATCTAACAACACTAATAGAATCATTCTCATTTTTCCATTCGCCCAATCCATTCTCCACACAAAATAAAGAATTAGGCATATTCATTGAATGAAATAAAGTGCAAATTGACTTAGCGATGAGTCATACTTTTCTAATGTTTGGAGTCTCTGTTCGATGAATTTCAAGGATGAGGCATATTGGTAATTAAGCATTTGACGTTATATTCCTCGATGAAACCTAAAATGTAAGAGAACTTTTTGGAATTTTGGATGAAGGTAACTCAACTGTTAACTAAACTGCTAACTATTTTGAAATTGAGATTGAAATTTATAAAACATATCATAATTTGAGAAAAAAACATTGAGCTTCATTTGAGACCATTGTTAATTTGAACCTTATTATAAGACAATTCCTTAATTCCAGGTTTTCATATCTTCTTCTTTTTTCTTTGCAATTTAATACACTGTTTGTTTATTTTTTACAATTCGATGCATCTAATAATTTTCCTGTAATAATTAAATGACGTGGTTGTTAAAAATACCACATGGAGTACACGTAGTTGCCAACATATAATTTTTTTTAAAATAAATGAAAATAATGTTTTTAAAATACATTTTTAACTTTAGAGTCCACATACTTTCTAAAATTTTAAACGTATTTTATAAATGTTATTTTCATTTTTTTAACAAAGTTTGTTGGTGTCTAAATGGACATTTATGTTATATTTTTAACAACAACGTCATTTAATTGTTCCAAAAAATAATATGTTTCAAATTGAAAAACTAAAAAGACGGTATATAAAATTCCAAAGGAAAATTCCAAAAAGATGGTATTTTTTCCCAGGGATAGTATTCCCCGCCCCGTTTCCCGCGAGGACCCGCATTTTTTTTATATAATTAATATATTTATATTCATATAATATATCAATTTAAAAGTAAATTATAAATAAACATTTCATAATTTTCTACTCAATATATTTGTATCCATATAATATATATATATATATATATATATATATATATATATTTAATATTATATTATTAATTAGTTCTAAATTATATAATTTTTACTTTAGTATATATGTTAACTAAAAATATTAGAATTAGAGGCACTTCAAATTGCTTAAATTAGTTTTTCTTTAATACCAACTTAACTAATTGTTATGTATAATTAAAAAAATTAATTTAAATAATTTTTTTATATTTTAAAAACGAAAGAAAAAAATAATGAGGTGGGGAAGGGGGAATCCCTGCAGGGATGGGGAAAACATTTCCCCATTTATTTTGCGGGACGAGGATGGGGAATTTCCAATTTCGCAGGAACGAGAATAGGGAATAGCCCCGCCCCTCCCCGTTCCTTGGACATCCCTAAGCCAAAGGATACTTATAGTTGGACAAAATTAGGACTGGACCTAAAATGTTGGTCCAGTGGCCTCAATTTGCAAATTTTAAAAGAAGGACCGTAGGTCTTCGGGCTGGCAATTTAAGGACCATGAGTTTAAGAATTTGCAATTGAGGTTAGGTTAGCTCGAATTAGCTCTAATTAGGGTCAATTTGGGTCAAATTGGCCTCAAATTGCAACATTTTAAATCTTGTGTCCCTAAATTTCCTTCCCGAAAACCTGTGGTCCTTCTTTTGCTATCCCTCCTAACCTATTGGCCTAAAAAAAAAAAAAAAAAAATTGGTGACTAAAATTCCTGAATTGTCGTAGTTGCCAACTCCCAGCACATTTGCACCTTTTGCAGCATTAAATATATGAAACAGAGCTGAACCCACTCAAAATATCAAAACAAATTGGCAACAAAAGATACTGTAACATGGAGCAAACTTGGATCTACTCTAAATACTAAACTAAATTAGCAATAAAAAAATACGTCAAAATGAACCAGAACCAATATGTAATCGAATTAGCAACGACAAAATACTACATAGGGAGTAGAGTCAATGTAGCTATAGAGATATTAGAAGCATCGCGACTCGTCGTAAGGCTGCACAATATAGTAACACAACTTGAGGGCGAACTTCTTAATTTTATCTTTGTGCGAATTATTTATAAAGATCTCTTCGACCCGATTTGAAAAAGTCAGCATCTGTGAATTTTTCAAATTGGGCTATATTTTACGGTATAATATTTTATATGAGTGTTTTTCATATATATATTATATAAGGTAAATTATAACAAAGTATAACAAAGTGTGTTAAAAATAAAGACAAAACGGACAATTAATTTCAAATAAAATTTAGGAAAATTAGTTTTTTTTTTAGGGTTTAATTAAATGATTTTCAGATCACAACTTATTTTTTATGAGAACATGTAATATTAGACGTGGAATGTACATGTTAAAATCTTTTAGTACGTAACCCATTTATCCATTAATTTAAGTAATTCCTTTCTAGTTTAAAAAAAATTGATTGCACGTGTTTATAAATCTCACAAGCAATTACCACTTTTTAAACCTGATCCACTGGCATAGGGATTTGACTTTTGAGGGTATTGAGCTTTGACTGATGACCTTCTAATTGAGTTGACTTTGAATAACCAGCAGAAATGAGATCTGAAAGATACTCCATACTAATGCTTATCGCGGCTGTCATCTAATTCGGTGCATGCAAGGTCAAAACTTTTAACCTATTTAATTAATACAACAAGACACTCTCCTTTATTCAATTGTGTCACCTTAAGACTAATCAATTTAATTTAATAAATAAAATAAACCTAATATAAATTCGTTTTATAATTAAATCGCCATGCATCATTTGACTATAAATATGAGTACCCAAGAGAGCAATGAAGTAAGCTAAACCACTTCTTCACACAATGGCCACTTCTACTCTTTCAATCTTCCTTTCCACTTTGTTTCTTCTTCTTCTCTCTCCTTCTTTTTCGTACGCTCGGAGCGCTACGAAGCCCCGAGCCTTCGTTTTCCCAATCAAGAAAGACGACAGCACGAGTCAGTATTACACGAGCATTCAGATAGGCTCGAAGAGCACCACACTCAATGTTGGTATTGATCTTGGAGCCAAATTCGCATGGTTCTACTCCGACGACTACGTCAACGCCGCTTCCTCGTTCCGCCCCATCTTATGTGGCACTCAACAATGCAGGATCGCCGAAGGAGTTGGTTGTGTCTTCTGCTTCTTGAAGCCTCCAGGCCCCGGTTGCACTAACAACACGTGCTCCGACAGCGCCGTCAACCCCTTTACTGGCACGGGGTTGTATGGCGGCCTTGGACAGGATGTGTTGCGTGTCTATTCTACCCTAGGCGATCTATACAAGGTAACTTTAAATTAGTCCCTCCGTCCAATTATAAGTTTCCTACTTTCCCTTTTTTAATGTTTCAGTATAAGTTTTTTATTCTATAAAAAGCAAAAACAACATTCCATATATTAATAGACAAATATTTTTTTTAAACAACTATTCTTTACTTTTTTCACTATTTTACACAAAAGTTAACATATGACTCACCATATATTAATAAACAATACATTTTTTTAAAAATAAAACAGCAAAAGGAAACAAGAAACTTATATATGTTTTAACTCCCTACGTTTCATATTAAATGTCGTTTTATTATTTCAAATTAATTATAGTTTTGGTTAATTTTTTCACATTTTTTGTAATTCACCCTCCCATATATACCTAAAATATCTCATATTTAAAAAAAAAAAAATCTATTTTCATTCACACTCTTAATTCTTCTGTGCTCCTTCTTTAATTGACGCATTATATTTCTTAATTTTATATAAATTCTCTGGAACTACAACTAAAATTAAATGGAGGGAGTATTAGATAGAATGTACTAGGGTAAACTCGTGCATTACATGTGGGAAATTTAATGATTTTATTGAACTAGGAAGAAGGAGAATTAATTGTGAAGAAATTAAAATCCTACAAATTTAGACAATTAATAGGAGAAAATATCAAAACTAGTCCCTTAACTTAGGTTGGTTCCAGTTTTAGTCCTGTAACTTTTTATTTTCTCAATTTTAGTCCTGGAGTTGTCAATTTTAGTCCTGTAACTTTTTATTTTCTCAATTTTAGTTCTGAAATTGTCAATTTTAGTCTTGTAACTTTTTATTTTCTCAATTTTAATCTTGGAGTTGTCAATTTTAGTCCGTTATTGCTTCAAAATTAAAAAAACTCACTGAAGGAATTGGAGGTTTTTTAATTTTCTGGTGAATTGTATACGTGGTCTGTCACGTAATAAAAAAAAATTGTCTGGCCCGTCTATAAAATTGATTGTTACATAATCAAAATAGATTTCTGTGAAATTGGAGGCAGATTGGGTTTGACTTGGGTCGAGACCATTTTTGTTTCCAAACGGGCCGATTATAATTAGATGGTCGATTAATTTTTTGATTATGTGGTAGTCCACGTTTACTATTTGTCGGAAAAAAAAACTCAATTCTTCTGGTGAGTATTTAAATTTTTATACAAAAAATGACTGAAATTGATAACTCTGGGACTAACATTGAGGGAAAAAACGCTACAGGACTAGAATTGACAACTCCAGGACTAAAATTGAGAAAATAAAAAGTTATAGGACTTAAATTGGAATCAAACTAAGTTACAGGACTAGTTTTGATATTTTCCCCAATTAATAGCATTATAAATTTAGTAACTCTCTTGTGCACTTGGTACATGGTGCACTTACTCAACAGTTGATCATGTTTATACTGAAAAGTTTGTTCCAATTACACTAAAATGTGTGGTTGGATTACACTGAAAAGTTTACATTTAAAACTTACTTTTCAGTGTAATTGGAACAAACTTTTCAGTGTACACATGGTCAACTGTTGAGTGAGTGCACTGTGCACTTAGTGCATAAGAGAGAGTTTGTCTTATAAATTTAATTGATTTTAATCATATTGTCTTAGCTTTTTAGAGTTTCTATGTAAGATACATATTGCCAAAGATTCAATATAAAATAATTAATTTTACACATCTATGTAACTAATTCAAAATTTTAAATAAGATAAAATTCTTTTATTCACTCTCACTAATGTCCTGGATTCAATATAGGTGAATAAATTCGCATTCCAATATTCTCATGACGCTCTTATGGAAGGCCTAGCTAGCCCTACCGTGGGCCTAATCGGGCTGGCCCGGAGTAGAATCTCACTACAAGCACAGCTCGCTTCCGCTTTCAAGATTCCCCAAAAATTCGGTCTCTGCCTTCCGTCTTCCGGTAGAGTAGGCAATCTAATGATAGGCGAGACAGCCTACAAAAAACCATTCCCAAAAATCTCCAAATCACTCTTCACCACACCCCTCATAAGAAACCCCGTCAGCACTTCCGGGAACATAGCGATAGGCAATTTTTCACTCAACTATTTCATCAATGTGAAGTCCATCAGGGTCGGGGGTACGTCTTTGGCGCTGAACAACACTCTGCTCTCGATTAACAGGAAGACGGGAGACGGAGGGACGAGTGTACGCACCGTGAGGGCGTACACTACTCTCCACAAATCAATCTACACGGCCCTGGTCAACGAGTTTGTGAAGGCGGCCACGAAGAAGGGTGTTAAAAGAGTGGCGTCCGTGGCTCCTTTCGGCGCTTGCTTCGATTCCAAGACGATTGCCTCCTCCAAAACAGGGCCGGATGTGCCCACCGTTGATCTGGTTCTCCAGACCAAAAATGTTTACTGGAGATTCTACGGAGTGAATTCGATGGTTCGTGTTGGGAACGACGTAATGTGCCTTGCGTTTGTCGAGGGACGAGTGAATCTATCGGGGCCAAATACTGCGATAGAAGTGGGAGGGTATCAGATGGAGAATTATTTGGTGGAGTTTGATGTGGATTCGTCCAGGATCAGGTTTAGCTCTTCATTGTTGTTGCATGGTACCAGTTGTTCCCGATTCAAAGCTGCGTAGGTTGTATGGCTTGGAATGCAGTGTGTTAATCTTTGAAACTCTGTTTTTATGATAAGAATGTGTGAAAATGTCGTATGAAGGAATAATGTGGGCATCATTTGATTAGTGTAAAATAACTCACTTGGTGAGCTTATAATTAAATTGGTTTGATCATTGACTTTTTGTTTTATAATTGCTCATTGAGTTTGTGCAGAAAAATTTAGTGGATCTTTTGCATTTTCGTTGTGAACCTCAAAGAGAGTAAAATACACAATGCAAAAAGTTATGAAAAGAGATGTATTCATATATATATATATATATATATATATATATATATATATATATATATATATATATATATATATATATATATTCATGTGTGTTTTAATCGGTGAATGTTGTTTTTAATCATCTAACTTTAGTTAAATCCATTTTTAGTCCTTTTTTCTTTAAGAGTAAGTTTTACATAAAAATCATGATAAACTTATCATGAAATTATTTTAAAGTATTCATACTATCACCAGAAGTATCATTAATCTGGTTTCATGGAAATTTACAACAATTACAATATAATACTACTGATTCAAATTAATGATACTCCTGGTGAAATTATCGATATCATAATCAAATATTCGATATTTTAATATAGTTTAATGATAATTATCATAAACTATTTTCAGTTTGATTTTTTCTTTTGTTTTCTTAATTTTAGTCCATACGTGTCCATTTTTTGTCTTCTCGGCTAAAAATCGTAAAAACGTTAGAAAAATGCATGCACGCCTTATGTGGAAATTTTGGCTAAAAATTTATGCTTATATCAAAATTCAGTTAGGTTGTGTTAAGATGGATGGGTGGATTTGAGTTATAGATTTTAAATCCACAACCTAAATTCACTTCAGTTATTTGGGTAAGATATTTAAATGAATGAATTAAAAATACTTTATTTTTATTCTAGTTCAAATTTAAAGAATTTCAAATACTTAGCAAAACCATTTCATTTGAAATCTATGAATTCTTAAATTCATTCATTTTTAAAATCTCTTATAGTTCAAATGACTCCATATGTGTACCAAAATTTTCGATACAAATTTTCGTTTACGATGGACCAAATTGGAGTGGAACTAATCAAAACGGAGATTCAGAGTTTTTATTTACATTAACACAAAAGTAAAAAAAGAAAAAAAATTGATGATAGATTATCGAAAATATAATAAATAAAATACATACAAATATAAATAGATTAAGATAACAAAATAATAATAGATGAACAATATAATTACACAAACGAATAATGATAGTTGATGTGCATAATAGTGATAGTTTGAATATATAATGGTGATATTTAAAAATAAGAGTTCATGTGAACTCGGGTTTAGAGAAGACCTACTCATAATTAATCATACTTAGTAATTGATTGAAGTAATTATTCAATAATCAATAATATACTAAAATTTATTACGACAATTTAATAATATAACGTGGAATAACTTAATTAAGTATATGGAGAACTAAATGATACCCCACGTATTGCACATAATTTTTGTTATATTTAATTTTACAATATAATATATTATATTACATATATAGCTTAATTTTTTCACCAAGTAATAATAAAATATAATTATTTAATAAATATATTAAAATTATATATATATATATATATTATTAAATCAACTATTCATTTTTTAATAATTTTACTTTACTTAATATATTAATACAATTGTATAGCAGACTAATTAGAGGAGATCTCCCGTGAAAATTACTCATAGTATGAAATTGATATCATTATATGCAATCAATGATATCATTACATTCATTCATCGATATCATAACATTTTATATTGTGATTAGAGTTTATAAGTCTAATGATATAAGTAAATGTATCTAATGATATCAGTAAGTACATGCAATAGTATAAATCGTATACTATGAAACGTACTCACAAGGGATTTTGTGAACTAATTATATATTGACACATCATCATACTAATATATCAAACCCTTTGCAAATTTGACACCTAGTCTCACATATATATCTATCTTCCCAATTAACAACATATCATCAAAACTCACAAAAAATTGATGCATTAGTATATGCTATCCTCAAATATAGTTGGATAAAATATAAATTGGTACAATCACAACAAAATTTATATTGTACTTTTACAGACTCAAGTAAATATAATAAGTTTTAAAATTTTAAAAAATTCATAATATGACATAATTGATAAAACATCATGAATATTACTCGTAAGGTGCAAAGTTCAAATCATATATAGTTTTTTTTTTTTAATTAGACAATTTATTAAAATGCCAAATAAGATTTATGAGAATTCAATAAACGTTTAACACATGGAAAAATGTATATAATTTATCGACATGAAAGCGAAATCAACCAGAAGACGACACGTAAGCAAAATCAACTCCCTAGTTCATAACTGATAAATTTTACTCCCTCTGTCCTAGTTGAAATTTCACAGTTTTTCATTTCGCCTGTCTCACACCCCAGTATTTCATAAATATAATTTGTGATTTAAAGCTTATTTACTTAGATTTAACATAATTTAATTGAATATTTTTGCTATTAAAGTATAATTTTTAGGGCATGAACAAAAAAATTTAGAAATCTTGCGGAAACTTTATAAACAAAATTCAATTTTATTAAACTAAACAAAATCTCCAACACAATTGTGTTAAAACACTTCACTATAAGATTTTGAATAAACAAAGACAATCATCAATGTCAAGTTTCAAATTATAAACTGAAGAAAAAAATCATTTCTCTAATTCCCGGCTTTGCATCCTCCCTCGTACAACGTCGACTCTTCATCTGAAAAGGAGAAAAATAAGGAGTGAGCAAAATCACGGCTCAGTGGGACATGCTTGTCAAAACTAAATACAATAAGCAATCTCAATTAATTGACCACGTTAACATGTAATTCGTAAACATCATTTAGTTTGTAAAGGTCAAAAGACCTATCATCACCTTGTTTAAAAAGGTTAGAAGACATATACTCATACATATTTCACATGAACATTCATAAAGTCACAAATTGCATTTGATAGTGACAAACCTAAAAGATCAAAATTCTCATTTGGAAATAATCTTGTGAATGTAGATGAATGAAACGAAATCTAAATTATATAATAGCAGCAACCTTTCCATGTTGGTTTTTGGCGGGATATGGCTTAGAACCGTCCGATCATTTTCTTATTTTACATCTTGGCCGTTCTTTTGGAAATAGCAGGTTGTGAATGATTTGTGCCTGAATTTATGTTGTGGTTTGAATACATCTCATTTCTTATGGTATGTTTTTGAATCATTATTCACTGAATATATACATCAATATTAAAATTTAATGTCTCTATGACGGTTATAGTGCTTCCTATATTTCATATAAAATATATGTTTGTTATTTTTGTTAATTTTTCAAAATAATTGTATTTTCTATCATTTGCAACATTTTTTAGTTCATATAAAGTATTCTACTAATTTAGAGTATTATTGGGTTGTAGATGATTCGTCAGTTATGCCTTTCGATTATTGATCTGATTGTCAATGTATCTTTATATGATAAATTAATCAAAATATAAGCATAAATATTCATTAGTTGATTGGGCTTTATGGATCAATTTCATGGCCATGCTATCCCAGTACTAGAATCTTAATATATATAAATATTTTATTATATATTAAATGACGTAGTATATAACATGTGTAACATTTATTGAATTTATTTTACAAATACAACTTTTAATTTTTCATAAATAAATTACAATTTATTATTATTATTTTTTGGCGAAACTGTAGTCAAGACGTGTTAATAATTTTATTGATTTATCTGTAAAAAATTATTTTCTAATTAAATAAAAAATACCCTTTGAATATTTCTTAAATATTATATATTCTGGAAAAAATGATTGTGAATCAATCCCGAAATTATAATGGCTAAATACTTAGTTATTTTGAACCCCATGATTTTTGCAACAATTTTTTTTTTAAATTGCTATTTGACTGTGCCAAATTTTTTTTTAATATAAATGTTAATATTTTCAATTATATCCGAATATTTTTGTTTTTCTATTTTCGTGGATTTTTCTAAACTATAGTATATCTTTGGTGGTTATTATTATTTTTTTTTTATCAAAATTACTACTTTTGTTTTTGTAAAAAAATAAATAAATTGATTTGACTAAATCTTTTTATATTTGGAATTTTCGAAATTTATTTAAATCTTGGTTTTATCACATCCGTGAATTATACCTATAATATATAATATTGGTTGAGATTTAGTTGATATATTTAGGAATTGTCTGTGATTGATATATTGCGGTACTGAAATTGATAATTATTGCCTTTGTTTATATATATATATATTGGTCCAATAAAAATCTAATATCGCATATTAATTTTTAAAACCTGGTTCGTCACTTTGTTATGGTGTCGGTGCATTAGTGGTTCCTATCGGTTTATGTATTCAGACAGTATATTGTGTGTCCGTCGTATTTACAGCATAGGTATCATCATTACATCTTTCTTGGTATTGGTATACGTCAATTAAAAATTAATTTTCTTTTCAACTAAATATGTACATTGTATTATTTCACAGTTCGGTGTTTTTTCATTGCTCTTGCTTCCACTTTTGTGCACGGGTGATATCGCAGGTATGTAATTTTTTTTCTTTTCATTTTTTTTCTTCTTTATTATTATGCGTGTTGTTGATTAATATGTTTTTAGGGATCGTTGGTTGAGTGTGATATTTCGTTTGTTTATGTTTGTGTATAATTTTCTTCTCCCTTTCCTGGTTAGTGTGTTGAAAACATCTATTCATGGTATAGTAATCAAACTTTGTATGTCATATTTATTTTTATTTACTAATTTTCATTTCATTTTTGTCATTTGTTTAGGTAAGTTGGTTGCAGCACATGATTTTGCGACAACAATATACTACAAGAATGATCCAGACATTATGAATTGTTTTAGTGTTATGGATCTTTAATTTTTTATTTTGGATAATTTTGTTAATTTCCTTTTGTTGTTGAAAGGCCTAGATTTTTTTTTTAAAAATCAAATCTGTTATAGTGTCGTTTTTGTATTCATATTTATTGATTATAGTGACAGTTTTATTGTAGCAAGAATGTAATGTTTTATAATAAATAAATTACATTCCAACTGTGTTATTTGTTATTAATGTTTAAATTAGTTTAATTATCTAATACTTTTTATTTCAGATTGTGTAGTTCTATTCGATAGTTATGGTATTAATCGGTTTATTTATTTTTTAGATAAAAAATTAAGAAATTATTATTATTATTGGTTAATTTGTATATTTGAATATATATGTACTTAAAAATATATATATGAATCCCTGATTAATCAAATTTTTATTATAAAAATACTAACGACATATCATATTCCCACGTCCATGTGTTGTGTGAAACTTTATAATATTGGATATTTTTATTTTTTGTTCAGAACCTATAATATAATTTAGTTAATATAGACGTGAATATGTATTTGAAATACACTTTGGGATATTGACGTTATATTATTATATATGCTTGACAACGTATACGCATAAAAGGTGCATTTAATATAGTTATGTTAAATCTTTTAAGGATATGTATAAGTTTGTTATTATTATCATAATATAATTCTATTACATATAAATAAGTTGGTACTTAATTTGAATATGCTTTGATATTTATGTATTAAATCTATATTTGGATAACTCCAACGTAGCTTATTCATTTGATCATATTGGATTATGTGGTATTAATAATTAGTCTTTTTTTTTTCCTTTTTTTTATAGTTGTTAACTAAATTATATAAGGTTGTAATACATTATAGTAAAATATTAGTACTTATTCTTTACACAGTGTAATTGTTCAAGTAATGTGCATTGATGTGCCAGATTTAATGTCATTTAATTTACATTATATCATTATTACTATGTTTATTTTCCTGAATTTTGGATCTTTTGGTTTTATGTATCTAAAAACTTATGTGGTCTTATTTTTTCAATCATTCGTCCATTAGTTCATATATGGTTTTGTTCTTATGGCCTTTATATGATCAGGTAATGTAAGTTTTATTTGATTCTATCATTGTATAATGTATATAATATATACAAATTTTCAATCTGACTAATATCCCTCCATACTGTCGTTTATCCCTACTGCTTCCTTTTTTCTTTTTCTTTTTTGTATTATTTTGTGTCTTACATAGAGCATATGGATATTAAGTAGTTTTTGTGGTTGAATATATGTAACTTATAAATTTGTGATGTCTGTGATTGGTTTATAGTGTATATTTTTGTGAATGTGTTGTATAAAAATAATTTTGTTGTTATATGTTTGACTTTTTTTTATCCTTCATTGTTGCACCATGTTGTAAATTTTTTTTGATCGCTACTAATGATTTTTTTTTTTTTTTTTTGCCAGATGCTCTATTAAATTCAATAAAAATCACATTTGACTATGAAGAAGCTCAGTGGTTCAATATCTATTAATAAAAGTATTGTATCATCTTCAGATAATCGTCGTGGTATAGTGATGTTTTTTGTTTTTTGATTTATATATATATATATATATATATATATATATATATTCTTATATATATTTTTTAAAATGTATCATATTACGTTTTTATTTGTATATCAAATTTATATCTCTTACATTCAAGTTGGTCAAGGTTCTGGTGATGTGCAACCATTGAATATTATATCTAGCGAAAATTTCCGTTATGTTTTTTGTGAGAGGTTTGCTGGTTCTTGCGAAGGTTCTTTTGGTGATCAATCTCGAAGATATTTATCTCCAGGTAGTCTAGCATGCATCTATTTTGTATTTTTTTTTTTGTTGATTTGTTTTTATTGTATATATCTGTATATTAATTTTTATTAATTTAAATTTTGTGGATATTGTGTATTTTTAATACCAGGATGCACTTCGAGCAGTCGTGATATTAATGATTATAACATTTACTGTTCGATACCTCCTCTAAATATAGTTCCGGATAACATTCATGTTCAAGAATTGAGATCTAGCTATCCAATATTTAATGATATTTTCCGTATGAAGAGGATATCCAAGATACTAATGTGTTGGAGTATGATGATTCGGTTTCTCATGATAATGACGTTGACTGTAAGCTTTTTTTTAATGATTTTTATTTGATATATATATTTAGTACTTTAATTTTTTTTCTTTAAATTTGAAGTTAATAATATATTTTAAATTTTCTCTATTTTCAGCTGTTGAATATTGGGATATTGGTGATTCTATTCATCATTGTGAATTCTGTGGTGCTATATTCTGGTTTGAAGAACGATTGAAATCTGCTAAAGCTTACTTGGCTCCTAAATTTTCTTTGTGCTGCATGCAAGGAAAAATTCAGTTATCTTTAATGTTGCAACCTCCTTTGCTTCTTCAGGAGTTGACATGGGGTCGTACTGATAGAAGTAAATATTTTTTGGACAATATTCGTTCATTTAAGGGTATGTTTTCGTTTACATCTTTAGGTGGAACGATTGATAGATTTTTTAATAGAGGCAACTCACCTCCGGTGTTTAGATTGCATGACCAGAATTATCATAGATTGGGCAGTTTGCTTCCAAATGGTCAAGATGAACCAGTTTTTCCACAACTTTATATCTATGATACTAATAATGAAGTTCGAAACAAAATTTGATCTGTTAAGTAATTATTTTTTCCATTAGTTACGCTAATTTTTATGATACTTATAATTCATTTTTCTTTTTTTATATTCCCAGGTCACAAGAGTCTGTGAATACGATTCAAGCCGAGATTATTTCTGAAATGAAAGATATGTTGGATAATAACAATATTTTGGTTCAGAGATTTAGGACTGCAAGGGATAAGTTTAGGGCTGGTCATAGAACGGTGACCATGCAGTTGATTGGTGATAGGAGTTTTGATTCTAGGACCCGCAACTTACCAACAGTTGATGAAGTTGCTGCAGTCGTTACTGGTGGCCTTGATGGTACTATTGGAGTTCGTGACATTATTATTCATACACGTTCTGGTAAACCACAACGCATAACTGAATTAAATCTGTCCTATCTTGCCTTGCAGTATCCTATTCTTTTTCCCTATGGTGAAGATGGGTATAGGGAGAATATACCATTTTCTGAATCTGCGTCTATTAGGGTTGGGCAGAGAACCGATATTAGTATTAGGGAGTTTTTTGCATTTCGTCTTCAGGAGAGACCTGGTGAGCCTCCCACGATTTTGTCATGTAAGAGGCTAATGCAGCATTTCATTGTAGATGCTTATACTATGGTGGAATCTGCACGTCTTTTGTACGTGAAAAATTATCAAAAGGAACTACGTTGTGACATGTATATTGGAGTTGAGGATTGTAAAGATTAAGTGAATGATCACCAATGACCCGATGATGGGGGATTTCCACTATATAAAGGGATTACAAAATACAACATTGTTGACTAAGTAAATTAAGAAAAGAATGAATAATATCTAGTCTATAAATATACACACGGTCAAATATCCCTAATACCCTCCCGCAAGCGTTGCGTGGGATGAAGACAAACGCAGAGCTTAGAACGAAGAAACTCGAAAGCAGGACGAGGAAGGCTTTTGGTAAAAATATCTGCCAACTGTAAATGAGACGGAACAAAGCGAGTGGAAATCTTTCCTGTAGAAACTAACTCCCGAACAAAATGATAGTCCAAATCAATGTGCTTAACCCGTTTGTGAGCAACGGGATTCTGACTAAAAAATATAGCACTCTTGTTGTCACACAAGAGAGTCGGGCGAGACGAGGTCTTGATCTTGAGCTCAGTAAGAAGGTTTGTAAGCCAAACGAGTTCTGCTGCTGCATTCGCCATAGCTCGATATTCAGACTCACGGCTTGAACGAGCCACTGTCGGTTGTTTCTTGGCACTCCAAGAAACAAGATTACCTCCAAGAAAAATCGAATAGCCATATGTAGAATGTCTCGTTTCAATACAACGAGCCCAATCAGCATCTGAGTAACCCACTACTGAGGATTCAGAACGCTTAGAAAACGATAAGCCAAAGTGGATTGTGCCCTTCACATATCGCAAGATTCGCTTCAAAGCATTAAAGTGCTCATCTGTAGGAGAATGGAGGAACTGACTTACAACATTCACAGCATAAGAAAGGTCCGGACGAGTGATGGTCAAATATTGTAGAGCTCCAACCAACGAACGCTAGAGTGTGGGATCACGGAACGGGGAGCCCTCACGAAGTAAAATTTCCCCAGCTGCCAAAGGGGTAGATACTGGTTTCGAATCAACCAGATCAGCACGATCAAGAATATCATGAGCATACTTGGCTTGCCCAACAAAAAGACCATCCGCAGTGTACGAAACCTCCAGACCAAGGAAGTAATTAAGACGGCCCAAGTCCTTAATTTTAAACTTCTTGTGTGTGCGAGCAATGAATTCTTTCAAGAGAGGCTCATCATTACCTGTGACAATGATGTCATCCACATACAATAAAAGGTAAATAACTGAAGTACCTCGAATCAGATAGAATAATGAAGAATCGGAACGGCTTTGACAGAAACCCAAGCTCAGAAGAAAGGTGCTGAATCGCTGAAACCAGGCTAGAGGAGCCTGTTTAAGGCCATAAAGCGCCTTCTTGAGGCGACAGACGTACTCCGGATGACGAGCATCAATAAACCCCGGAGGCTGAGCCATGAACACCGGTTTTTTAAGAATCCCATGAAGGAAGGCATTTTTTACGTCAAGCTGATGTAAGAACCACTGATGCTGAACGGCCAGAGCCAATATGACACGAACAGTGGCCGCCTTAACCACCGGACTGAAGGTATGATGAAAATCCATGCCGGGAACCTGAGTAAAACCTTGAGCAACAAGCCGAGCCTTGTGACGTTCAATAGAACCGTCAGCATGATATTTGGTGCGAAAAACCCATTTTGACCCAACAATATTAGTACCCGGAGGTCGAGGCACAAAATCCCAAGTGTGATTATCTCGTAAAGCATCAATCTCCTCCTGCATGGCGGCCAACCATTGGGGAGACCTGACAGCCGACTTGAATCCTCTGGGCTCAGGAGAAGCGACCAAGGCTGAAAGTAACGCCGAAATGGAGAGATCAACAGGGTAGCGTGGCTTGAACATACCAACCCAAGACCGTGTGATCATATGGTGCATGGGCTGAAGGGGAGAAGGTGCTGCAACGGTTTGCGAGACAGTGGGCTCGACAGGCGACCCGGGCGCTGGGACTGGCGCATCGGGCGGCGCAGGTTGCGCATTAGGCGCTGCAGGCTGGATAAACTCGACAGCCAAATGGTTTGAAGTTAGAGTAATTCGGAACAGACCCAAATAACAGCTCAAACGGTGACTTATCATGCAAGACAGAAGATGGTAAACGATTAATTACGTAGACAGCGGTAGCAAAGGCATCAAACCACAAAGAAGCCGGAGCATGAGCATGAAACATCATAGAGAGGCCCGTTTCAGAGATATGGACAAGAGAGATGATGAAGTATTCCATGCAACGACATAAAATCACGAACACGAGAGTTTACGAACTCCGTACCACCATCACTTTGAAAAACCTTAATCGAACGAGAGAACTGATTGCAAACAAGAGCATGAAAGCGCACCAAGATATCATAGAAATCAGACTTTGCACGCATCGGAAAAATCTACGAAAAACGAGAAAAGTCATCCACAAAGGCAACATAATATTTAAACCCATCAGAGGTAGTAATCGGAGCCGGACCCCACAAATCACAATGAATCAAGTCAAGAACAGCATCAGCACGTTTTTCATTCAAAGCAAAAGATAAACATTTACTCTTGGCCAATTGGCAAGAGGAACAAACAGTAGGATTCGGTAATAAAGACGAAACCGAGATATGTCCTAACTTATTCAAAACTGAAATAACTGCAAATGAGACATGCCCCAGGCGTAAATGCCACAAATCAAAACTGGCCTTCAAAGCTTTATTCTGAATAGCAGCAACCAAAGCTGGAACACTCCTATCAAGCAAATATAGGCCTTTATCACACCTTCCCTGAGCCAGAACTGCCTTTGTGACCCGATTCTGAATCGCAAAGAATTTATCAGAAAAAACAACGTCAACAGGATAATCGGCAGTTAATTTACTGATTGATAGCAAATTTTTGGTGATATGAGGCACCACCAAAACATCCAACAAATGTACACCTGGAGATAAAGCAGAAGAACCAATATGTGAAATATTAAGTGCATTCCCATTACCAACAATGACAGAACCGTTACCAGTATACGGCTCATAAGAGTCAAGTGCAGAGGTTTGATTGGTCATATGAGCAGAGGCGCCAGAGTCCAGATACCAATCTGGTGCAGGATCCGAGACAGTGCAAGCTGTACTAAAAGCTTGAGCAAGGTTAGCAGAAGAGACAGCATTACGAGCAGCGATAAATTGGGGGCACTTATCAGCATAATGCTCCCCACGACATATCTGGCACCGAGGAATTCGACGACCCCCATTACCATTAGGAGCACCCTGATTGTTGCTAGAGTTCCCACGAAATCCAGAATTCTGGCGAAAGCCCTGCTGAGAATGACGCCCACTATGCTGCTGAGTATGGCCATTTCCGTAATTTCAACCACCATTCGAGCCCTGACCACCACCATTCGAGCCCTGACCTCCTGAGTTTCGGCCGAAATTACCTCGGCTTCCTCCTGTATTTGACGCAGTAAAAGCCACAGAAGACTGAGTGCTACCCTCCATGGAACGAATCATCATCTCGTATTGACGAGCCTGATGAAGAAGATCGCGAAACACCGGAAGCTTATCTAACGCCATTCTTGTATCTGCAAAATTGGCGAACTGGATGCCGAGACCACGAAGAAACCAGTGGCTCTTGTCCTCCTCATCAATTGGACGGCCAATTATCGAGAGATGATCACACAAATTCTTAAACTTCTTGCCATAATCGTCTACTGAGAGTTCGCCCTTTCGAAGCGACAATAGCTCCTCACGCAGTTGGTGGGTGTGAGAAGCAGATGAATCGGAATAAACGGCCAGGAGTGTGGACCAGGCAGCATGCGAAGTATCACAATCGAGGACCTCAGACGCAGCATCAGGAGAAAGAGAAGTAAACATCACGCTCAACAATTTCTTATCTTTCATACGCCAAGTGGTGAAATCGGGATTCGGAGATTGCTCACCAGAGGCAGACGAAACCGTCGGGCTCGGAGCGACGGCGGAGCCATCAAGAAAACCCATCAGGTCGAAACATTCGGCCATGTAAACGACTTGACGGTACCACATCAGATACGTAGAGGGTTCCAGTTTAATTGGAACCATATTCAGCATAGTTGTCACAGGAAGAGGATCATTAGTAGATGCGGCCATGATATAAAGACGATCGCCGATATCGAACGAAAGTCAGAAAGAGGCGGAGGAGCGCTAGGGTTGCGCGAGAATTAGAGAGGAGAACAATCCGGGTGATGCGTCGGAGAGGTAGAGGAATCCGACGGGCAAGAGGCCCTGCAACGAGGGAGAAGAAAGCGGCGGAAAAGAAAAAAATTAGGAAAACTTAGGGTTTGGATCGATGGCTGATACCATGTAAAGATTAAGTGAATGATCACCAATGACCCGATGATGGGAGATTTCCACTATATAAAGGGATTACAAAATACAACATTGTTGACTAAGTAAATTAAGAAAAGAATGAATAATATCTAGTCTATAAATATACACACGGTCAAATATCCCTAATAAGGATGCCTATTTGAATGGAGAAACTAACAGAAGGGCTATAGGAAAGCGTATTATTTTGCCACCTTCATTTACTGGAGGACCTCGGTACATGATGATGCAGAATTATCAGGATGCTATGGCAATTTGTCGTTGGACTGGTTATCCTCAATTGTTCATTACAATTACATGTAATACCAAGTGGCCTGATATCGTCAGGAATTTATCGCATAACGATCAACATCCTGTCGATCGTCTTGATATTGTTTGTAGAATTTTTAAGGTTAAGTTGGATGCATTGATCCGTGATATTCACCAAAACAAAATATTTGGAGATGTTCGTGCAGGTAAGATTTTGTATTGCATGTTTTTTTCGATAAATACTATTTAGAATTCTTATGTTTATAACTTGGATATATTTATTGTTATGCAGTTCTGTATACTGTAGAGTTTCAAAAACGTGGATTGCCTCATGCCCATATCCTCATCTTTCTTGATAATTATAAGGATGCTCCTTCTGGTGTTGATGTTGATCGCATAATTTCAGCTGAATTGCCTGATGAGGTTGGTGATGTGCAGTATTTCAATGTTGTTCGTGATTTTATGATGCATGACCCTTGTGGTCTAACTGTTAAGTACTCACCTTGCATGTCTGATGACGGTGAGTGCACAAGAAAATTTCCAAAGAGATTTGCTTCTGAGACTTCTTTTGATGATGATGGGTATCCTGTCTATAGGAGGAGAGATAATGGTAGGACTGTGAAGAAAAAAGGATTTGTTATGGACAATAGGTTTGTTGTTCCTCATAATAGGTATCTTTTCTTAAAATATGGCGCACACATCAATGTAGAGTGGTGCAATCAGTCTCGGGCTATAAAGTACTTATTTAAATATATAAATAAGGGTCATGATCGTGTAACTGCAACTTTTGTTGAAAACGCGGGGCAGAAAAATCACAGTGCAGAGGTTGACGAGATCAAGATGTGTTATTATTGTAGGTATATTTCACCTTGCGAAGATGCTTGGAGATTGTTTGGGTTTGACATCAATTATAGACATCCTTCTGTTGAGCGGTTAGCATTCCACCTTCCGGACAAACAAAATGTTGTGTTCAGGGATTCTGATTCTTTGGACTCTATCATGGAGAAACCGAGTATTAGGACTAGCATGTTCTTAGCTTGGTTTAAGTTGAATGAACATGATGATTTTGCTGCATCATTGACATATTCTCAGATTCCCCAACATTATATTTTTAAAAAAAATTCAAGAACATGGGAACCTAGGCAGAGGGCAGTTGGTCGTATTTGCTATGTTCCTCCGGGGACTGGGGAGGCATACTATTTGAGGATATTGTTGAATGTGGTTATTGGACCTAAGTATTTCGATGATATAAGAAAATTTCAAGGAGTTGTTTATCCTACATTTCGTGATGCATGTCGTGCGAGAGGTTTGTTAGATGATGATAGTAAGTATGTTGACGAATTTGAACAGGCGAGCTTTTGGGCATCTTCATTGAGGTCTCTCTTTGTTACTCTTATTACTTCTGGGTCTTTAAGTAATCCTTCTGATATATGGAATAAGTGCTGGAAATATATGTCTGATGATATATTATACAAGAGGAGGAAGATTATGCGTTTTCCAGGTACATTTTTTTCTTTTTTACATTACTTTTTTTTTAATATTATTTGTTTACCATGTGTATTGGAATTTAATTGTTTTTTTTTAAATTATTTTTTTTGGAATATTGGTACAGTAATTTTGGCACACATTGTATATTGGAATATTGACACACCAATGTTTGTATCGTGGTGATTTATTTTGTTCTATTAAAATTATATTTATTTATATTTTTTGTATTTGGAATAATATGTTGGTCCAACGTGTTGTGATATTTTTTGGTATTTTTTTTTCTTATTCGTATTCTATATATTTTTTTTGTTGCATCTTATGTATTTTTTTTTCTTTTAAATTATGTAGTGGAATTTTACTTTTTTAGTGTATGCATTGGTAATTGATAAACCTTTTTCTACTGTTAACTTTTTTAGAGCTGAAGATGACTGATGATGAAATAAAAAACGGTTGTCTTGTGGAGATTGAAAATATGTTGCGCTCTCTTGGAAAAAGTTTGAGCGATTTTGATGGTATGCCACTGGCTGTTGTTGATGATAATTTAACATCCCGTAATAGGATACTCTTTAGTGAGCTATCGTATAATAGGATTGATTTGCGGAGGGAATTTGAGGTTTTGGTGAGTAAATAGAATGCTGAGCAGCGCATTGTGTTTGAAAGCATAGTTGATTCAGTTTCATCTGATTTTGGGAAGGTGTTTTTTGTGTATGGCTATGGAGGTACTGGAAAAACTTTCTTGTGGAAGACTTTGTCTGCAAAATTGAGATCTGAGGGGAAAGTTGTCTTGAATGTTGCATCGAGTGGAATAGCATCGCTTTTGCTTCCTGGTGGATGTACGACTCATTCTAGGTTTTGCATTCCGATAAATTGCTTAGAGGATTCTACATGTAATATTAGACAAGGTAGTCATCTAGCTGAGCTTTTGATTAAATGCACACTTATTATATGGGATGAAGCACATATGGTTCACAGACATTGTGTTGAGGCATTGGATACTTCGTTAAGGGATATCATGCAGTTGTCTAATCCAACTTGCAAATCTTTGCCATTCGGTGGGAAGACAGTCGTTTTTGGTGGAGATTTTCGCCAAATTTTGCCTGTCATTCCTAAGGGTAAGAGACAAGATATAGTGCATGCAACTATTAATTCTTCTAATCTATGGAATGACTGCACTGTTTTGAGGTTAACGAGGAATATGAGGTTGTTGCAACCTGATTCTGTTGAATCTATCGATGATTTAAGGTTATTTTCTGAGTGGATTGAGTCTGTTGGTGATGGAAGTATAGGATTATGAACTGATTACGTTTCTGATATTACTATTCCAGAAGATATTTTGTTGTGTGGTGTTGATGATCCTATTCGTACTATTATGGATTGTATTTATCCTAATTTTAAATCAAGGATGTATAACCACAAATTTTTGCAATAAAGGACTATTCTTGCACCCACTCTCGATTCTGTCAGAAGTATCAATGATCACATGATAAAATTAAATGAGGAGTCTCGGACATATCTTAGTTCTGATAGTCTTTGCAAGTCAGATTCGAGTCTTGATTCTCTTGCTGATGTGCACACTCCCGAGTTCCTTAATACGCTAAAATTTTCTGGCGTTCCCGATCATGAACTGAACCTTAAAGTTGGAACTCCTGTTATGTTGTTGAGGAATATTGATCATTCTAGGGGATTATGCAACGGAACTAGGTTAGTTTATTATATAACTATATCTTTTTTGGTCCATCTACTATTGTTAATTATATTTGTTTTTGGTTGAAAAAAAAAATCTAAATTTTTTATGCAATTTTTTTTTTTATAACAGGATGGTAATCACAAGGTTGGGTGATAAGGTGATTGAAGCAAAAGTTTTGACTGGAGGTAGTGCTGAAGAGTTAGCATTGATACCACGTTTGTCGTTGACACCCTCTGATCCTAGATTGCCTTTCAAGTTTACACGTAGGCAATTTCCATTGATCGTTTCGTACGACATGTCTATTAATAAAAGTCAAGGCCAATCTTTTAGCCATGTTGGGGTTTTTCTCAAAAAAGCGGTTTTTAGCCATGGACAACTTTATGTTGCTGTCTCTAGAGTTGCCAGTCGCCGTGGTTTGAAAATCATGTTGTGTGATAATGAGCTCCTTGCTTATAACATCACAAAAAATGTTGTGTACAATGAAGTTTTTAGGAATGTTTAGTTTTTTTTAGCCAATATATTTTAGTTTTTTTTAGTTTGATCTGTATGCACTTTTGAATGATACTTATATTTCTTATATTCAGTGTGTTTCGGTTTTTTTTTTTAATTCTTGTGTTATATATATATATTTATATATATATATATATATATATATATATATATATATATTTCGTTAGTGTTTTACATATTAGTTTAGCAAACATTTGCTCTAAGAGATGTCATCAACTGGTGGGTATTTTGTTGAACCAATCTAAGTTTATATTATTATTTTTGACAATATGTGCATTTTAGGTAGTATAATTTCCACATTGATTTTATGAAGTATAATACAGATATTTGTATGAATATAATATACTATCGAAATTTGGATACACTTATCGTTCAAACTTTTGTATACAGACTTAAAACTCAATACTCTGTGTAAATATTTATTTAAAAAAATATATATATATATACAAATAAATATAAGTCATACAGTTCATTGTTCATGCAAGATAGTTTAGTAACATTATATATTTTTGTTAATAAACTACAATGTGTAAATATATTTTTTTCTCAATTAAGTGCACGTGTGAAACAAGCTTCCGTGCGAAGCACGGGTGGTCGAGCCACTAGTTTCTTTAATCCTTAATATTAATTTATTGCAATCACATTAATAATAATAATAATAATAATTAATAATAGTAATATAAATTTATTGCAATCACATTAATAATTATTATAATTATAATAATAATGATAGTAATAGTAGTACACTTAAAGGAATCCTAAAAATAAATTAAATAATTAATTAGATACTTTACATCTAAAATATAATTAATAGGACTCGATATTTAAAAAATACAAAATAAAATAAATAATTAACTTGAAAATTTGAATTATTACATTCTAAACCCCTTAATATAATTTCGTCCTCGGAATTCAGAATTTAATCTTATAAATAATGATCATTAACTTGTAAACATTCGGAATAAAAACACTAAATAAAGTACACTCAACTCTCAACATATTTTTCTTTTGGATGCTAGCATGTAATTATAAAAGTTACATTTAGACTTTACATGAACAAAAAACTAACAAGTCAAACTAAATATCTCGAAAATCTATTCTACTAGATGAGTGTCCCGCGTATTACGCGGGATTTTTGTAAATTTTTTATTATACATTATAACGCGTTACATATACAATAACATTATAAATTTATTCACAGTAAAATAATATAATTATATTATATAATAAATATATTCAAAATATTATCAAATGTTAAACACAGTTAAGTCAATATAACGACCTATTAAATTCGATTTGAGATTAAAAATATTCAAATAATTAAAAAAATTGGTGCACTGTGTTTTCAAGAAAATAAAAGTTTGTCAATTAAATATTTTTTTTTTAATTATTCTATTTTTAAATAAAAAAATTCAATCAATCATTTAATAAATAAAAAATCAAAATTATTTAATATGTTTAATTCCATTTTTAATTTATTTTAACAAATTAGAATTTTCTAAATTGAAAACCCTTAAATATAGTGAGACCATAACAATAAGTTAATTATATATTAATATTTCATATAATTAGAGTTTTAAATTTAATTGATCAATTCAATTTAATATATTTTTATAGACTCAAGTTATATATAAATAGATATTCCAACTTTATGTACGTTCATGGTTTAGCTTAACTGGTTAAAATCATAAATTGTACTCGTGTGATCCTAGGTTCGAATCCATGTATATGCATATATTTTTTAATTAGACTCTTTATTATATAATGACACATAAGCATATGCCATGTAAGCAGAATCAACCACAAGACGACACATAAGCAAACTCAACCATATAACGACACATAAGCAAGATCAACTCTCTATTAGTATAATAGAGGATATGAAACATAACAAGCTATATTTACTAGGTAACTAGAAAGTATAACATAATACATATCTAATTATAAATAAATATTAAGACTCAAGATAACTTTTTTTCTTTCTAAAATCTCAGATAACTTTTTTTTTTCTAAAATCTCTTAATAGACGTTTGATTCCCATGAAAGCTACTACCTAGATCTTTATAACTTTTAGGGAAAATAGACTTTTTTGTCCTTTAAGTTTCATTGACTTTGATTTTCGTCTTCTTAAATTTTGAATTTGGAAAATTATCCGCTAAGTTGTATATTTTAGTGATTTTCGTCCCCGACCTGCTACTGCAGGTCACCCATCCGGTCACCTAGTGATGTGACACAATTTTTCTTTTCTTATATTTTATTATGATATATAAACTTACATGTAAAATTCTGATTGGTTGGTACTTATATTCTTTATATAAATTAAATCAAATTTCTAAAAACAATGAATTTTTTTTTAATTCGATTATAAAATCTTACTATAAATTGAAATTTTCAATATAAATATTATTATAAATTGAATCTTATCATTATTAATTGAAAAATATCAATATAAAAATAGAAATATTATTATAAATTGAATCTTATCATTATAAATTGAAAAATATCAATATAAAAATATAAATATTATTATAGATTAAATCTTATCAATATTAATAGATTAATTAATTTCTGAATATTAATTATATTAATTAATTTTGAATGTTAATTTCTGCAAACCCACCTCCCCCAATAGCAAACCCACGCCCCCCTCTCTGCAAAAAGGATCTCCACCACCCGCCGCCCTCAGACCCGCCGCCGCCGTTGTCCTCGGATCCCACCGTCGGCGCTGCAAAACCAAGTTATATTGCGAGCCTGTAGCAAAATTCGATTCCCAAAGCTTGCGTCGGCCGGAATGAATGGTGCTCGTTGAAATTTTAGAGCTGCCCAAATTCAGCTCGCCGGAGCTGAAACTCTTCGCGGGAATTCGAAGAAGACGACGCCAGGAATTGAAGCAAGCCGCACCGGAGAAGCTCCAATTCAAAGATTGGTCGAAAATTCGCGAGCGTCAGAAAGCTTGACCAGAAATTTATGACTCTGGAAATTGGAGCTTACACCTGCGCGTTAATGGAGATACCGTCGCGGGAAGAAATTCGAGCTCACGCCTGTATCTCATCGCCAGAAAGCTTTGCAAGCGACACCGGAATCGAAGCTCATCACCAAAGAAGCTTTGCACCGGAATTTCAGAACAGAGTCGGAAGTTTATTTGCCGGAAATTGAATTGACTGGAACTGGAAGAAAATCTGCCGGAAAGGGGGGAGCATTTGGGCAAACTGGAGCCCAATTCATTGGACTCGGTGACACGTTTACACAAGAGAGAAAGCCGCCCGCGGGTCTACGTCGGCTTTGGCGGTTTGAGAGGGGGGAAGTGTGGTGGAGGTGGTTCGGCGGTGGTACGGCGGCCGGGTCCTTTCAGATTTTTTTTAAATGAATTTTCTTTAATTTTTTATTTACATTTAATGAAATATTCAGTGTAAATATGACATGTAAATATTCACCAATAATATACTTCCAAGTATGATATCTCACATAATAAAACGAAATTTAAATAGAAAATTAGTGCCACGTCACTAGGTAACCGGATGGTGACCTGCAGTAGCAGGTCGAGGGGACGAAAATCACAAAAAAATACAACTTAACGGACGATTTTCAAAATTCAAAATTTAAGAGGACGAAAATCAAAGTCAATGAAATTTAAAGGACAAAAAAGTCTATTTTTCCTAACTTTTATCAATTTTTTTTTAAATTTCTTTCAAGTAAAAGAATACATCAGAGAACTCGTAACCATATTTCGTAAAAAAAACTTTAAAACTTGTTAAAGTCACATACTTCTTTAAGTCGGTGCAGTAGGCGGCCAAATGCAATACCAAGTAACTTTGGACACTTAACTTTACGATTATAGAAAATTAAATTTTTTATTTTCATTTTGCAAGTCTACAAGAACGTGGACCCGCTCTAATACCAACTGTCACACTCAAGTTTTTCATTTTAAATATAACTTTGTAATTTAAAGAGTATTTAATTAGATTTAACCGAATTTAAAGTTAGGGCATGAATATGATATTTTAGAAATCTTGCGGAAACTTTATAAATAAAATTCAATTTTATTAAGCTAACAAAACCTCTCACACAATTGTGTTAAAACACCTCACTATTAGATTTCGAATAAATAAAGACAATCATCAATGTCAATTTTTAAATTAAAAACTTAAAAAAAATATTTCTCTAATTCTCGGCTTTGCATCCTCCCTCGTACCACATCGGATTCGACTCTTCATCTGAAAAAGAGAAAAATAAGGGATGAGCAAAACCACGGCTCAGTGGGGACATGCTTTTCAAAACTATATATATACAATAAGCAATTTCAATAAATCAATCACGTTGGCATGTAATTAATTTGTAAAAATCACCTCATTTATAAAGGTCGGAAGACATATCATCACCTTGTTTATAAAGGTAGAAGACCTATACTCATACATATTTCACATGAACGTCCATAAAATCACAAATCACATTTAATAGTGACAAAATTAAAAGATCGAAATTCCCACCTGAAAATAATCTTGTGGATGCAGATAAATGAAACGAATTTTTTTTTAATTCTTGTCACCTAAAACTATATATAAATAAACGAGCCTTTTTATCAATTTATAACAATCACATTAATGATAATAATTAATAATAATGATAGTAATAATAATTTATTGCAATCACATTAATAACAATAATAATAATTAATAATAGTAATGATAGTAATATTAATTGATTGCAATCACATTAATAATTATAATAATAATGATAGTAATAGTAGTAGAATTAAAGGAATCTTGAAAATAAATTAAATAATTAATTAAATACTATACATCTAAAATTTTAATAGGATTCGATATTTAAAAAAATACAAAACTAAATGAATAATTAACTTAAAAATTTGGATTGTTAGGGAATGTCCCTATTCAAGCTTTCAATTTTTTTAATTTGGTAATTGTGGGCCCTTACATCTCTCCCTGCATTTATCTCATTCTTTCTATTTTTACACATTTAATATTTATATTAACTAGGAAGCTTTAACTAGACTAGACATTAAGTATTACAAATTTTTAAATTTACAATTAAATTTACTATTTAAAATTTTCTTCATTAAATTATTAAATTTAAATATTACTAAGATATATGAAAATTTGTAAATATATTTATAATTTTAGTAATTATAAAAACTTGACTAATATTATGCACATGAGATTGAAAATATTTAAACATTGATAATAGAATATGAAAAAAAAAAGTAATGGTATCATGACTAAGTATACTAAACGTATACCCATATACCTAGACTTTAGGTATTTAATGAACAAAATTGAATAGAAAGTGAAAATATTTAGGCTTTATTCACGTACTATAATCAATCTATTAACTAAAATGAATACATTTATTATAATTTAAGTTACAAACATTTATATTGCTAAAATAAATATATACACAATTATAACTTCTAAATATTTCTTTAATTTTTTTTTATAACAATCAATAGATATAATCATAATCAATTATGGGCGAAAATTTTGGCATAAAAATCTCATATATCAATGGAAAATAAAAATTAGTTATGCAACACAATACATTTTGTTTTATAAAAAAAATCATAATATGATAGTTAATTTTTTTTTAATATTAGGTAGAAATTGAAATATACTACAATCAACCTCAAAAACTTAATTAGAGATATCCATAAAATAAAAATATCTTTTAATAGTGTTTCCACAAGACGGAATTTTTTTTCCCTACAACTTTAATAAATGATTATATAATATAATATCCACAAATTAACAAAGCAAGTTATAGTAATTAAATAAACTAAATTTATCTATAAATGAATTCTGGAATTACTAAGGCGATAGAATGAGTTGCATTATAATTTCAATTTGAGGTACCCAAAATTCTAGCGCAGGACATAAAATTGAAACCAAAATATTTTTTAGAGTGAAACTTAAATGTTGTAATCGACTAATATTAATGAACATTGCTAGCTTTGAAAATATTGGAAAATTGCCAATAAAATCCACAAAAGAACACTAAAGATTAGGATTACCCAACTGATGATGCATCATAGAACAAACCTTCACATCATTGTACATCTTATAATAGTATTCATATACAACTCAATACCAATGAAATAAAAAATGTTAATATTGAAAATAAAACAATCTTCAAATCTTTTACAAATCATCATCATCGTCAAATCTTCAAACCTCTGATAAAACTCATTGAATCATTAATAAATCTACAAATATCCAATGAGTGTCTTGAAAAATCTTGAAATCTGATAAATGTCTTCAAATATCTTTAGCATCTTAAATCTCCAACGAACATCCAAATCTCGATGAAAACACACAAACAAAAATGTTAATATACATATTCAAATAGCATGACAATCCACTAAAAATAGTACAAAACACAAAATATGATATACCTATTCATAAATCGTGCAATAATGACTAATTCTAATTAAAAATATACTAACAGAAAATTTAAGAATCTCGATCTAACATTAAAAATTTACAACCAATTGTGAGGATGAAGAATGAAGTGAAGAGTATAAATAGGATAAAAATGAAACTTTTCCTAAAATATAGTAATCCATCCAATGATTCACAACTCATCTATAAAAATAAAGGGTCAAAATTGGATTATATAAATGGACATATTAAATGGTGATTGATATAATTTTTTTTTTTACCATAATTACTAAGAAAAAAATGGACGGTGATGAT
Source organism: Ballota nigra (assembly GCA_947034835.1). Taxonomy (NCBI): domain Eukaryota; kingdom Viridiplantae; phylum Streptophyta; class Magnoliopsida; order Lamiales; family Lamiaceae; genus Ballota; species Ballota nigra. Next base: position 115,194,670 of record OX344723.1, on the reverse strand, counting down.
CAAGTCTTGAAAAGTTGATCAACGGCTACAATACTTTCCCTCCAAAATTTATTTAAGGTGAAGTTGTTCCTATTATATATTTATGATTGGGGAAGCATGATCCTACTTGAATTCGGTAATATTATTATAATTTGATGAACATGAAACAAAATAAAATAAAATTTAATTTTAATATATATTTAGTTCGATTATCTAGTTCGATATAATTAAGTACATGTTTTCACTATCGTCGGCCCCGAAAAATATATAATTACTTTCCAAATTAATTTCAATTTAGGTCATTACAGTTCGCTATGAAGAAAGTAAAAAAAATTAACGAATATTTTTGGTTAAGTTATATTTTGGTACATATTTGATAATCTCCAAACACATTAGACCAAACACACATTTTTAATCTATAGTTTTCAAAATAAATCAACTAAATATTATATGAAAACTATTTAAAAATTAATTATGCTTTTATTCTAGGTGGTTTTGATGTAAGGTGAGAGATAACTTTGCTACAAAGGCAGTTAACATGGCTTTGATGGAAGCAACCAAAGAAAAAAATCAAGTGAAAAGTTTGATTAGTGTTTTTTTTATCAACATTTTGATTATGCAACTGTATTTTGTTACAATATGAGTTCCAATTTCATCTTTAGAGAACATGTACAATTGGGTTTAATAAACATTTTTTTTTTAACAATCTCTATTTTAAAGTAGAGGCACTTGGTTTGGTTAGTGGAATTAGGGGAGTTAGATTTTAGTTCCATGTAGTCCCGCTTAATTTCGTGTTTGGTTCGCGGGATTTTAGTGTAGGACTATAATTGTAGTACATATACTCCGCCAAACCCTACACAATCATCCAGCGCCGCGAGGCCTCATTCACCAGGTAAGTTCAGATTGTCGATGAAATCAGCGCGAATTTCGAAATCAAATGACGAATCATGCGTTTTTCAGGGCGCACGACGAGGCGGAGGCGAACGGAATCCGAGCACCGGCTGTTGCGGCGAGGCGTCGGTGGTCTGGGTAGGAGAGACGACGACGAACTCGAGAATCTAATACGGTAATTTTGTGTATTAGGTTTATTTTTCTGGAAATTTCACTGAATTTGTTTGCTTCACTTGAGAAAATTAATGGACTGAAAAATAATCGATCTCAGAGTGTGGATGATGGCCTATACTCGTTTGCAATAACCATACAAATTTTAGGGCAGTTTGTGTTTTGAAGTTAATTTTAGGGGCCTCTAGAAAAAGGTAAGTGGATATATGGTTGAAGATTGATATGATACTATGGGATTGTAGTTGTCTGCTAGCGATAGTGTGTTGGAAAATTAGGAAATATTTCACACATGAAATTTTTAGTGTTCCACTTCATATTCCATATCTAGATATATGACGTGTAATTTTTAAAAATATGCAACGGATCACCACATTTCTAGGTTGATGTGTTAAAGATCCAGCAATGGAATACAAAGAGGAATTTAAAAAGTGGATCGGAGGAATTAAACTGAATATTTCGAGCTGAAGGACATAAGCTTTTTTACAGTGAAAAGATTTTTGCTTAAAGAACGATCATCGATGCTATTCATTTGGTAGTGCAAATAGGAATCAACATAAATTTATTTACTTCTATAGATATAAAGTAGTTGCCTACAAATCTAGTTTTAGTGAATTATTGAAAAGAACTGAATAACTAGAGAAGATGTTTTGATAACATTTATGGACACATTGTGGTCGAAATGATGTTGAGGAAAGGAGGTTAATCTTTTACTCATCCTCTGACCATTAAATTGATAGTGCAGAGAACTAATGGATGAATGTCATGGAAACTTTAGGTATCCTTTCGATTGAAAATCACTTTATTGACCATTTTCAATAACTGATGTCTAGGCGTTAGCTTCAATATTGGTACATCTTCAATTGATTTTTGCTGAATTGTTCATTTTAATAACTGGACTTGTAATTCATAGTATTTGTTTCAAATTGGATGATCGGGGTTTATGAAAAATGGAAGACATCACAAATTTTTTACTTTTCTCATGGACCAAGAGGTGCATTAATTGGTGCGCAGTGCCATAAGAATTTCAAAAGTAGTATTATGCCATTTTATGGTCTACACCTAATTCTCTGATAAATTTGAACTTGTGTCTTGTTATCTGCGCAAAATATTCTACTGCACTTGTATCCTCTGCTTTCTGGATTAGTTTGTTTGAAATAAATTGCACAGTTTTATAATTCATATTTTCCATGTAGGAACTAGGAAGCCTTTTTTTTAATGTGATTAGGATATTTCCTTTGTTTAAGTTTAATTTAGACAAATTTTGATATGAATACTTGTAACAGACAATTTAAATATATAAAATTTTGATCCGTTGGGTAGTGAAATTAATTATTCAATATACACAGTTTAACCGAATCCATCCTTGTCTATTATATTTGTTCCACAGTTTGTCGAAATTATGAGAGAGCTTAATGGGAATATGACGAGCTACGTTCCCATGATTGCACTACTTATCCAAGTTAGAACATTTACATTTGTGTTGATGATGACGTGTGGCTATATAAGGTTGCGTCGTCGTAGAAACCTCAGGAATAACCGTTGTTGCAGTCCTAGGCTTAAAGCCACCCGTCAGTTTCAACCAATGCACTATTTGCTTGATGTAAGTGATGAAACATGCAAAAATCATCTTAGAATGAACTGAGACTGTTTCAACAGATTGTTCTAACTTTTGGGGTTAATCAGCCACCAGAAACTCCAACGTTTGTCAATGAAACATCTCAAGCCGGTTTTCAATCCGCTTCTAGCTCAGAGTGTAGTACAGCTACTTCCAAGATCAAAAGCAAGAAACGGAAGATAAACGACGAGTCTGATGATCGTTTCATTGAGTCGATAACACTTTTCTGTGAGAAAACTTATTCAAAGATTGATGAGCTTACATCGCAGATGGTAAGGGATGGATGGAATAACGATGCGGTCAAAAAAAGAGAAGGGTTGTACTCCATACTTTGCAGGTAAGATAATGTAACATTATTTTTTCTATTCTAATTATTGAGAGCTGGAGAAGCGTAATAATTGATTGTTTTAATTATTGACTTTATATAGATTTGACTTCCTAACGCTACCAATGCGAGTGCGGGTTTCAATGTATTTTGCAAAGAATCCTAATGAGTTGGACTTGTTCTATAGTTTTCCGGATGATGCAAAGGTTGAATTGTTGCTGACCATAATGAAGTCCTTCTAATACCGGTTGACCTAGTTTTCCTTTTTGTTTGATCAGACCGGATCCTATTATGTATTGATTCAGACTTGAGATGGTTATTTGGAGTAATAGATTGTATGAATTTTAAGTATGAATTTGCATTTTGTTTGATATTGTGTTTAATTATATTAGTCTTAAATGTTCTTTTGGATTCTATTTCTAGGTACTTGTGAGTTTTGATGATTAGTTGCTACTATTGATTGACCAAAAAAAATTCATTTGGCAAAAAAATTATAGTGATGCATGTGGCAAACAAATATTATTTACGATATATTATTAATATTGGAGAAAAGCATTTTCACTCTAAACTCACTTCAAATAATAATTAGTCCCAAACAATAAACTTTCACTATACTTTGCTTTCAAATCCAAATTTCAGAGTCAAAGAGCAGCACACAAAGACATTCTTAAAGCACTCTGGGATAAAAAAAAACCAATCTTAGGTAAGTCAACCGATGCGCATCTCGCTTCCTAAATCGATCTAAAGCAATATCCCACGCAAGGATGATTTGCAAGGATGAAAATATCGCTATCACAAGTAATATCGCAACCTTAAATTTATGGATATATCGATATCGCATATCGATATCACAATTTTTTTAAAAAAAGACGGAAATTTTATTAAAATTTTGGAAATTTAACATGAAAATTTAGGGAGTATTATAATATGATATTATGCATATGTTTCATTTAAAATTATTATAAAACTACATGTTTAAAGCAAGCTTATAGATAATAGACTATATAAACACTGTCTAACGTAAAACAATTGACAATACAATACACGATATAATACATAATACAATACAAAATATAATGCATAATACAATACAAGATGACGAATATTATATAATACAATACAGTGAGTACCAAAATGATGACCTATGAGGTTCAAATACAGAGGATGGAATGTCATCTTTGTCCAAACAATATTGATACTAACTAATCACATTGGAGTAATCCTGGATAAAGGGGTATTAGTTGATGAACTATTAGTTGTTTTTACTAAAGAATGTTAGTTTTGGAGGCTATTAGTTGTTTACTCTGAAGGGTACGATGAACATTAATTATTTAACTAAAATGTATCAGTTGGTTACACTGAAGAGTATTAATTGATTACACTAAAAATATTGCAAAATAATTCATGTATGAATAAATTTCACACTATACATACTCAATTTAATGTTAGGCCAACCTAGAAAAACAATAAACATATAAACTAATAAACACATAAAAAATAAACATAGAAACAATAAACATAAAAAAATCGCGATATTTTTATATATCTGCGATATTTCCATTCACATTCATTTTTTTTTTTACTACAAGTGAACCGATATCGATATCGATAACTTGCGATATATCGCGATATATCCGCGATACGCTGTAAAAAATACATTGCACCCCAATATCCGTATCTCATTCTCAAATTTTGCAATATATCCGCGATATTTTCATCCTTGATCCTGACGAAATATTGCAACTAAACATGATTGAGGTAAAGTTCAGAATTTTATAGGTAAACATGACTGATGAAATATTGCAATTAATTTGATATATAATGAAACTCAAAATCAAATAGCCCTCGGTTGTTATGGTCCTAAATCACAATTGATGGTGAATAAGAAACCGACGATGAATGTTGATTTGATAAAAGAAGATTGTGAAATGCAAAAATAATAGGAGGGTAACACTGGTAAATAACACAATAATCCCACTTATTCCTTCAATCCAAACATAAACTATTTTTAACATTATATATAAAAAAACAAAATATACATTCTTCATCTAATAATCCAATTTACAATCTAATAAATCCAATCATGTACTTTTTTAAAAATCAATTTATTGTTTTGACGGAGCATCTCTTAAATAAGAGTAGTGCTGTTATTCGAGCCGAGCGAGCTCGAGTACTTGATACTCGAGCTCGGCTCGAGCTCTTATCGAGTCGAGCCGAGCTCGGCTCGGTAACATTAACGAGTAATAATTCGAGCTCGGCTCGGCTCGTTAACGAGTGTAACGAGCCTATCGAGCTCATCGAGTCGAGCCGAGCCTATCGAGCCTAATGGAATTTTAAGAAAAATTTTAGTTATCGAGCCTAACGAGCCGAGCTCGGTTGGGCTCGTTAAGAAATCGAGTATTTTTCGAGCTCGAGCTCGAGCTCGTTTAACCTAACGAGTCGAGCCGAGTCGAGCCTTAACGAGCCGAGCCGAGCCGAGCTTACGAACAGCTCGTTTCGTGTAACAGCTCTAAATAAGAGTAATAAATACGCCACCTTCCTTTATGGTCAAAGAAACACCTCTTGAATACCCATTTACAAAAAAAAAAAAAAACCCTCTTACATAAGAGTAATAAATACACTAACTTCATATTCAAAAAAATTTTAATTTATAAATTCGTTGAGTTTGTTACTAAATCCGATACTATCAATTCAAAATTTCCACATATTAGGTTGTAATTTACCCTAACATATTTAAATTTAGGGTTAAATAAAAAAAATCACCAAGTTCATGGTTTTTATCGATTTACAACATGATTTTTTTTTTCAATTTAATGTATCATCTTTCTAATTATTGCAATTTGAATAATTTGATAATTTTCTATCAACAATTAAATGACATGATTGACGAGAGTTCAAATAGATGCCAACAAATAAAATTTTAAATTTTAAAATGAGAATAAAGTCTTTAGAATATTTTTTAGCTTTAAAAACATATTTTACAGGGTAAAAACTTGTATGAGACCGTCTCATGGCATGAAACAACACAAATTAACGCTCACCCCTGTTAAAGTGTTAATGCACCATGTTTTGTATCCCATTCACCGTCTCATGTAAGATCTACTCATTTTAAAGACATTATTTTTATTTATAAAAAATAATTTTGTTTATTGGCATTTATGTGACATTTATAGCAGCAACATCATTTAATTGTTATTAAAAATTATTAAATATTTCAAATTTCAAATTTAGAAAGATAGAACATTAAATTGTAAAAGAAAAAAAAAAAGGGTATAAAGGTTGTGATTTGTTTTTTCAATTAACCATTAAATTTAAATAATAAAAAAAAGGCTTGACAAAATTTTGAATTGGGGGTTAAAGTTAAACAGCCCTTCTTTTACAAATTCTTGTTACATGCTTCCGGTGAGGACCTAACTTCAAACCCATTCTTTTCATTCCTCAACTCTCAAACACAAGTCAAAGAAGAGAAGAGAAGAGAAGAGGCTTGTGTTGTGGGCATCTCCGATCGCCTCTCTCTCTCTCTTTAAATTTCCACAATTCTTGATTGAAAGCTGCAAAACCCTTGTGATCTTCTGTATAATTAATAGGAAAGGAGAATGAGTGGTCTGATTGGCCCGACGCCACCGAGGCGCAACAGTACGACCCAAAAACGCAATCCTTCCGCCGTGAAAAAGTCGTCGGCGCCGCCGTCCGAGAACGGCTCCGCTGCTAATGGGAAGCCCACCTCCCCTTCTAACTCGTTAGCTCCTTCCCCTCGTAAAAATAGAAAAAGAAAAAAGAATTACCAGAATCTAATTGTGGGCACCTCTTGCTTTTTGTATTTTTTCCCTTTTCCTTTTGGTTTAAGGTTTAAGACTTGAGCTGGGATTTTTATATTATTGGGGTGAAAATATAGTTACTTGATGATTAATGTTAAAACCTTTTTAATAGGATGCAGTTTCATAGTTGTCATATTGATCAAATACTAGGTAATTTGGATGCAAAGATTTGAGGTATAAGTTATATGATAAAATTGATTTAGGTGCTTGAGGTAAATGGGAATTTTATTGCATTAGAAGCCCTGCAGCTTTTAGTATTTCATTTCTGATGGACTTTGGTGTGGAATATAAATTAGGGTGCTTCTAATAGATATGTGTAAAAAGTAAAATGTAGGGTGCTATTATTTTATACTGCAAAATTTCCTATGGTTTTTGTTAACTTCCATTTCAAGGGTATATAGCTATAAACTTGCTTATTGCTTGCTTTCTATAGAATTTAAATGGATGGATAAAATTATGTGTAATTGACTTGGATTATGCATACATGCTCTTGCATGCTAAGGGAAATTGGTTTTGATGTTTTATGCGTACATCGGCTTGACATGTTTTTAGCATATGTAAGTGTGGACTATACTGTACCTTTAGTTAGTTCTCTTTTCTGTGTATTATTTGACATTGTTTCTGTTGTATGCTTGTGTGTTTTTGTCTGCAATTGACTTTTATGTGCCTATGCATATTTGCATTTAAATTTGTTGCCCATCTTTTGATTGTTTTGTGTGTGCCTGCCTTTTCATCTAGTGTTTCAAAATATGAACTTCAATTTATGTGCAATACATAGTCCTCGTCCCGTTTACCTCTATGCTTGTCATTGACTGAACAAGAACATGTTAAGACTGTATGGTATTATATAATTTGTTGTTAATTATGTTTGGATGTATGTATGTAGGTCTGTTTCTGTGGAGAGGACAGTTAAGAAACTCCGGTTGTCAAAGGCGCTTACGATTCCTGAGGGGACCACCGTATCCGATGCTTGTAGGAGGATGGCAGCCAGGCGCGTTGATGCTGTTCTTCTGACTGATGCTAATGCCTTGCTCTCTGGTATTGTTACAGATAAGGTACTATAAATGAACATCCTGCATGTATTTCTATTATTTCCTTCCTCTTTTGTGTGTGTGTGTGTGTGTGTGTGTGCTCGAATTCAATTTTTATGGTACTTTCGTAAGCTGGGAGGAGAAGTGAAGATGTGGCTTTGCTGATTAGATATTCTTAAATATGTTGCGGAACTCTATGGCCTTTAATTTCAATGAGATAGGATACGACTTATCATTTTGTGATTTTTGTGTTTAAATTTCTGATTGATTCTTCTGTGCACAGGACATAGCAACCAGGGTTATAGCCGACGATTTGAGACCAGAGCAGACGACAGTTTCTAAAATTATGACAAGAAACCCGACTTTTGTGAATTCAGATTCTTTGGCTATTGATGCTTTGCAGACGATGGTCCAAGGTTACCATTTTTTTGTGAATTCAGATTTTCTTTTAGATTTCCAATGCTTCCATGAAGTTTTTGCTTCATTGAAAAACACAAACTTCTATGGTGAAGTTGGTATTTCACACTTTGACTTTTGTTTACATATATTTTCTTCTTAAAATAATAGTTTACCTGATTCAATAGGGAAATTTAGGCACCTCCCCGTTGTTGAGAATGGTGAAGTTATAGCAATGTTAGATATCACTAAGTGCCTTTACGATGCCATATCAAGAATGGAGAAGGCTGCCAAGCAGGGAAGTGCTATTGCAGCCGCAGTTGAGGGTGTTGAACGCCAATTTGGAAACAATTTCTCTGGTTAGTTCTTAATTCTTCTGAATTTTGTATTTTCTGTGAAATGCTAAATATTGGCTGTTTATTAGAACGAAAAACTGTAGATTTTCCGAAAGGAACTTCACCTCAGTGTTAGTGAAGTAATTTGTCCTGCATGTGCGCACTTTCTTGCTGACTTATATTCTTATGAAGAAATATTAATTTTTCAGTAAACTTTTTTTTTTTTTCAGCACCATCAGCTCTTATAGAAACACTTAGAGAACGGATGTTCAAGCCTTCTCTGTCCACTATCATTTCTGAGAATTCTAGGTAAATCGAACGACCTGTGAGGGTTTTTTCTTTTAATTTGATAATGGTTTTGTTGGCATTGTTTATGTAATCGTGTTTGTTATGGTGTCTTGTCTTCAGGGTCGCTATTGTATCGCCTTCAGATCCTGTTCATGTTGCGGCTAAAAAAATGCGTGAATTACGAGTGAATTCGGTTATTATTGTCGCAGGAAACAACATGCAGGGGATACTAACGTATAATCCTTTGATCAGAAAACTTTTATTCCATTATATTTTAGATATATGCCAGGATATCTAATGGCTACGTGGTTTACTTTTTGGAACAGTTCAAAGGATATTCTCTTGCGAGTTGTGGCCCAAAATCTCTCTCCTGAGCTTACTCTAGTGGAGAAGGTCCGACTCCTAATTCAGCCCCAACCTATAGTGACATGTTTTTACTTTTAGTCTGATAAATCATCGTTTAGTTTGATATTTTTTTGCTGACGTATCGTTCTATTCATGGGGCTTCTTTTTCACAAGGTTATGACACCTAACCCTGAATGTGCTACTCTGGAGACAACTATTCTTGAAGCATTGCACATAATGCGTGACGGGAAATTTTTACATCTTCCTGTTGTCGACAAAGGTCAGTATTAATTTAATATTTTCTTTCTGTTCTAAGGAGTTGACATTTTTTTTTCCCTTGGCAGATGGATTTCCTGCTGCTTGTGTTGATGTTTTGCAGATTACGCATGCTGCAATTTCTATGGTAAAGTTATTTTTCCTGATTGGCATAAATCATGTTCATTATTTGCAGATAACTCTTCCAATTTTTTTATTTAAAATTTTCTGATTCTGGGCATGCAATATTTTCTCTATAATAAAATGGGCTCTATGCATTTGTCCTCATTAAAACATATAACTATTTGTCCTCATTAACAAAAACTTTAACTATCTTTGGACTCATTTTCTGAAAATTTGCATTAGTCGTTTTAAATAAATACATATTTGGTTCCCTGTTCTCTTCCCTTCAGCAAAATTCTTCAAAACATGCCTTTAGAAATGAGGCATATTTCAATCTTTTTTTTCCTTCTAAATTATGCTTACATTTCATTTTAAGAACATAAGGTTTTAGTTACTGCACACATTATTTATTTTGTAACAATGTATACCAAAGTGTATACTTCAGTTTCATAGGTTAGAAAAGTTCTTGTCCAATTTTCTTCATACCTATCACTTGTACTAACAATTTTTGCGATCTACTAAATGTCAACAACGTACTCCCTCCGTTTCAACTTAACTGTTTTAGAAAAAAAAATGTTCCTAAATATCAGTCACTTTTGGTTTTCCAAGAGAAATTAAATATTTTTCCCACTTTTCCCTTATATTAATTTTTGTGATATGGCTTATTGAGATACAAGAATGAAGAATCTATTTAAAAATCCCAAAAAGTACATTAGTCACTTTATACAAATAATTAGAAGTCTTGAATGACTTTCTTAATTTGTGTGAAGCACCCAAACGACAGTTAAATTGGAAATTAAGCTCCTTCAAATTATTCTTTCTAGGTTGAAAATGGCTCTGGTACGGTTAATGATGTTGCAAATACGGTGATGCAAAAGTTCTGGGATTCGGCACTTAACTTGGAGGCTCCTGATGAATATGATACTCACAGTCACAGGTCTTGGCTTTGGCTTTCTGCTGTTCTATATTGAAGGTTGGGAATTATGTGTATTAATCTTTTGCTTGCTCGTTTATACAGTGAGACTATGTCACAGTATCTGATGTCGGAGGCTACAGAACACATGAAGTCTTCCTACCCATCAGTTGAAAATTCGTTTTCTTTCAAACTTAAGGACCATAAAGGGCGTGTACATCGATTTAATTTTGGTGAGTAAATAAGGAAATCCTGGTTCTCTCTTGATTTGCTTTCATGTGTTGAGTATGTGACATTTAACTTTAATCTGTACAAGCCCCTGCAATTTATGTCCTTTACACAAAGCATTATACTAAGGTTACCGTTTGAATTGAGTATATAGTGGATCTTGAAAACCGGTTTTCTAAAGCTGTTGGATTTTGAAATCCTGATAAATTGTACTCCCTCCTCCCCGTATTTATTCCCATTGAGTTGGTCACAGGTTTTAAGAAAAATGAGATAAGGTAAGATATTGCGGGGTTATTGTAGGGTTCATTAATGAATAAAGCGATTGTTTGTGAGTGTGATAAAAAGAGAATGAGAATAGATTTGAGGGGCGGACAAAAAGGGAAAGTGGGAATAGATTTGGGGAACGGAGGAGGGAGTAATAGTTTGTGTTTGTTTTGGAATTTTAAGGAGGGTGAGATTTATCTTTATTTCAAGTCAATGTAACTGAATGATGATGCATTATTATATTTAAATATATTAAACTGTAATAGAAAGGTTTATAGGTGGTTTTTTGAAATCGGTTTTCAAAATTTCAAAGTAGAAACATCTTTGGATTTGCAAATCCCAAAACCGTCCCAAATCATACATCACAAGGGTTTGTTTGGTTAAACTTATTTTAAACCTCTTATAAGCTCCAATATTTTATAAGTTTTCTGAAGAGCTTATAAGTTGCTAAAGTGTTTGGATAACGAAGCTTATTAGTCTATCCTTACATAATTTGAGGATAATATTTCAATTTTTTTAATGTATCTTCTCTTTTTTTTTTTTTTTTTGTTCCGAATCAGGCACAAATAGTTTAGCTGAACTTGTGACCGCTGTTACGCAGCGAGTTGGCGCATCCGATGATCAAAATAGCACTCAACTTCTGGTGGGTATATAAGCATGAAGTAGATTTGTTGTCATTTACTTTCAATCAGAAGCTTGCTAATGATTTTTACATATCGTCTCTAGTACGAAGATGATGAAGGCGACAAAGTTCTGCTCACGACAGATGGAGATCTAACCAGTGCCGTAACCCATGCAAAATCAGCGGGACAAAAGGTAAAGATATATAATCGTTCAATCTCCACATTCTTATATTTACAGGAATCAATTTTTAGATTATTTCACACCTTGAGATAATACTAAGTACTAACATGCGAAAATTGCTCCTTTTTCTTGATTAATTTTCTTTAACTCAGGTCTTGAGATTGCATCTGGACTACCAAGATTCGAACCAAGGAACGAACCAAGAAACGAGAGAGCTTGAAAGAACGGCATTGGAGAATGGGGGATCAAAGTCTTCTCTCCGGTATGGAATTTTAGCTGGAGCAGTTGGCGTGACCAGCATTGCCGTATTGGTCTACTTGAAGCGTTCAAGAGCATGATCGACTATCTAACCTACCATCATTTGAATTTATATTTTAATTGGAGCGGAGCTCCTGAGGCCATCTAGATGATTGACTCTCGTAGTATAAAGTAGACGATGGGTGCCTTATCCATCATCATTTGTGCATTTTGGATTAGCTCGCCTGGGGCGTAAACCCTCGTAAGTCATAAAATACATTTTTGAAAGTCGAATTTCGACTAGATTGCGAAGCCGACGCACTGTTAAGTGCTAACGGTAGCAGGGAAGTTCATTTTTGTTTAATGTTTGGGAGGTTTATTTAAGTAAATAATACTAGTACCCATTTTTCTCTTGGGTTATTATTTGGATTTAATTTCTTTTCCACTCTTCAAACATCATATTGTTGAGAATAAAAAAATAACGGCTAGTTAGATTCCTCTCTAGCTCATATATTTATCATAAATTCATAATAATTTGTCAAGCACTTAAAAGTCTATTTCATATTTGTTGTGCAGTTATATATAATCAATATCACTGTTACGTATATATACTACTACTTTTATAAAATATATTTAATTTTATAACAAAGATACTAGTATATATGTATATCAGTGATAGTGAAGATATAAAACAATGATATTTAAAAAAAAAAATTCATTTGAATTCTAGTTCAAAAGAGTCCTATTTGTTGTAACATTGTAACATACACCACAAGAAACTTGTCTTTTAAGTGACAACAATCCTATTACATTCCCTTATTATTGTTTTTCTAGTTAAAAGTCTTTCATGACATGGAACAATTTTTAATAACATAATCTTATAATTAAATATATTTAACCAGAGAAGCAACACTGATAGTATTATATATATATATATATATATATATATATATATATATATATATATATATATATATATATTGTGTTAGCTCAATAGTTTCACACTATGGTAATTAAGTTCTTGAGTGACAATAGTGTGAGCGAACTTTTGAAACTCATTTCAAGCATATTTTTATTTAGATAAATTTATATGCATATTATGCCATGTGTGCATTTCTAATTCTATTTTGACCTAAGTTTGATTCATTCATAAAAAAGTAAAAATGTTAAATAAGAAGTATTAGTTCATATTAGGAAAATATTAGTTAACACAAAAGTAAAGTATTAGTTTGCATCGACTAATATTAACACCATTTTAATATATAATAAATACTTTTCAATAGTTTGTAGGCTAAACTAATACAATTTTTTTTTCTTTTTAAGATTCGTGAAAAGAAAAACAGTTTTGTTGAATTTTTTTAAATCAAAATTGAGTTTGAAATTTGTACCATGCAACTAATGTGACATGTATTGGACCATTACATTTTTCATTCGGATATGTGGCATGTATTGGGACAATTACATTTTTCATTCCTATTAATGGAATGATAGTAAAATACTTTTTGTACTTATATATGAAATTAATTCCTTTATTTTTTTTCTTACATTTTGGTTCCATATATTAATTTTTAGAACTACAACTGCAATTTCATCACATTCTTTAGCAAAAAGTGTTGAAAAATATACCATTTTAAAATGAACTTAAATTTTTAGGACCAAAATGCAATTTACCTGTTGTGTTGTCCAACAATAATTCTGGTTATATATATATTAATTTTAGTGTAAAAGGGTAAAAATGCCCACTCTAATAAAATAAAAAGTTTTTTGTCCATCACTCAAAAAAATAAAGTTTTTTGCCCACTCTAAGAAAGATGTAAATTCTTTTCTTTTTAAGTGTGACTCTTTTTTTTTCTTATTAAAAAAATACCATTTAATAAAAAAATTACAAAATTTTAAAAATAACTAAAATTATTACATTAATATATATTAAAAATTATAAGAACTAATTGGGGGTGGGGGTAGAATTGTTGTTATTAAGGATGTGTATATATATTTTTTTATATCAAAATGTGTATAAAACTTTTTTAAAAAAAATTGTCGGCAAAAAACTTTTAATATTATAAGAATGGGCATTTTCCTTTTTATCCTTTAATTTTACGGGTGTATTTATGTCCTCGATCAAGTTTTCAAAATCTTATTAAGTTATCCTGAAGCAGCAGAGAGGGTCCCAATTTTATTTTGCATAAGTTAATAATTTAATGTGAATTACCACGGCTGACATACGTACATCGATCATTAAAAAACCAGTTATTTGAATTTTGAATAGTCTGTCAATAAAAAACAGTACATAATTTTCAGAATGCATATAGTAAAATCTACGAAATATACTACTTTTGGTGTATAATTAAAACGAACATGTATAGCAAAAGTTTGGAGTGCATGGCTTTGTTATATGTTCTATTAACTCCTAACTTATTTATACCTGTAAAGAATGTGTAAATTAATCCTAATAAATTGAGATTATATTTATTAAATTTTGTTACATAAATAAGACTGGTATTGAATTATTGATCCATAATTCCACATAAATATGAAAACCCAAAAATGGAAAATAAATAGAAAGGGAAAACGAGGGTGATGTAGCCAACACTACTCAGTAATGTATCTCATTTCCCAAGACAAAATGTCAGTCCTGCCTGCCGTGCTTTCTCTCTCTACAAACCCTATTCAGGCCCCATTCCAAATTTCTCGATTTATCTCTTTTCTATTAATAATTGGGAATAAAAAATTGGAAATTGCATAAACTCATTCAGCCTTTCAAACTGTTGAACAAACAGTTGCCATCCTTGGAAAATATGCATCTACTCACCTCATAACCAAATTAATTCTCTCTCTCTCTCTCTCTCTCTCTCTAATTCTCTCTCTCCACATGTTTTACCCTGTGCATTCTAGTGTGCCGTACAAATGTTCAGACATACATGTTTGTAATTGGCAAAAGAAAACGATGCACGATCAAAGTTCCAAATAAACCATCTTTCTATTCTTGTTAAGAGTTAGCATCATGATCTAGCCCTAGCTTTCTCTGCTCTGCAACACAAATCTATGATTTTGTCATCAATATAATAAACCGAAAAATATACTAGTATAATAGTAACATCTTCAATAAATTTAAAAAATTCCTTCAATTAATGTCAGTTTTCTTGCAAGAAATTAGTAATACGAAAGAGACAAGTAAATGAGACCATTCCTTGTTGAAATGATATCAACACTTTTGTGAAACAATTTTCGCATTATTATGCAAATGTGTATTAAAGGGTTAAATATTTTCAAAATTGTTTTAGATGAAACTTTGATACATATACGTGCACACACATACACACGGGTGTGTGTGGGGGAGGGGGAGGGGCATTATTGGAATAGTATTACTCAAAAACAATTAAAGAAGTATGAAGAAGAACTTACAACAAGAGAAGATATATTGTTCCGAAAGATGAGCAAATGATGGTTGGAAGGAATGAAGCCTGGTCCGAGAATCACTCACGGTAACGAAATGACGATTATGACCCCCATGATCTCGGGCCAGACAACACCCCACTCAACCTAAACACTCACGAATGTACATAAGCGAGGGAGAAATCGTGGCCACGCTTTTTGAGGGGAATGAAGCCTGGTCCGAAGCGTTTTCAGAGAATTTGGTTTCGTCAAAACACGACTCTGAAGCAGCTTCGAGCCAGCCAACATTCCCCCCAACACCGCTTTTCTCTTCTCCCTTTTAATTAATCCTCATGCTTGGGACAAAACCCTAAGACACCCTTATATATATAGTAGTACAGCAAACTAGGGTTTTGGGGGGGGGGGGGGGGGGAAGAGGTGGGTTAGCCGATAATGTGTCTTTACATGCACTCAGAGACACACATACCAACAGGAACTGACTCATGAAATCTATTTTTTGTTTATGATTCAAATGCTGATCCTTAATTGGCATATTTAGACACATTTTTTACCTAACATTTATTTAGTTACATTCCATGCGAAGGAAATTACAAAATGGATCCTATATTTATAGGGTGTAGACCATTTTAGTCCCATAAGTATCAATTTTCTCAATTAGGCCACGTATATAATTTTTAAAATGATAAAACTTCAGTCTTATTTTACTCCGTCCCTAAGTAAACTTCCCACTTTTCTTTTCGGGCCGACCTCCACTAAATTTCTCATTCCATTAATGGCAAAAATAATATTTTACTACATATAAACTTTAACCTTCGAATTCACACAACATCACCAAAAGTTACACTCATTCAATTCACTTTTCAACATTATTCGTTACTATATCTCAAAAGTCAACATGTGGCTCACCATATACTTATAAACAAATACACTTTCTTAAATCATTCAACAAAAAAAAAATGAGAAGAAAGCTCGGGGAGGGACAGAGGGAGTAATTTTTTTTAAGGATACTAATTTGTTTATGATTTTTTTAATTTAAATTAATATGATAGAATCTCATTTTGTCATTAGTTAGAGATTGTTGCATGTAATTTCGACAATTCACATGATTAATACATACAAAAATCCTGCAAATTTGTCGGGACCAAAATTGTATCATTTTAGAAGTCATGAGATTTAATTGACCTTACAAAAAATAAAAAATTATCTACGAATTGTCTACAGAATTTTACGACAGAAAATTTCCATAAAAGAATTGTCTAGGATCTATCTACAAAAATTTATAATCTCATAGGAACTTTCATTCCCCGGTCTACAATCAATTTACCTACCAAATCAATTTGCATACATAATAATTAAATTCCTAGGTATTAATTATCTATAATATTTTTTTCCTACAAATATTTATTTACAAATAATTTGTCTACGAAAATTCTGTAGACAAATTCTTTGTCAATAAGGTATGAAATTGTCTATATAATTTGAAAAATTTGTACATAATTTTCCACTACAAAATTTTTTATTGAAAATTTCAGACAATTTTATGTGTTTTGGTAGTGTGAGAAAATTAACTAGTAAAGGAACTAAAATTTTGTACAAATGTGAGACTAATTTTGCAATTTACCCTTTCATGTGTAATGTAAAATCAAGAATGAATAAATATATAAATTTTACCCTACACAACCTGAAACTTACCTAATTACACTTTTATTTCTTTCATTTCCTAGGCTACGACTTCATGACTCATCAACGTTACCTCTGGTTTCCAGTCAACTAGCCAAACCTGTTCCCACCCCTCCTTTTTACCCCTCCCCCCTCTCGATTCAACATATACATATAATATACGTATATAATCAACAGTCAAACACAGAGAGCAAGACAAAAAGTGTGAGAGATTTTAAAAAAAAAGAGCACTTTACACGAGAAACAGAAGACTGATTCACACAGAACCCTCTAATCTCATAAATGCGATTCTTTCTATCAGTTTTTTTCATCATTACCTTATTATTTTTAGCTTCTTCTATACACCTACTTTTCACTCTCTCTCCACCACCCCAATTCAATGCTTCCTTTCTCTCTCCTCTTTTACCCTATTTTCTATATTCAGCATTTTTACATTTTATGCTCCTAAATTGGAACTTCTTTCCGATTAATAATTTTGTCTCTTGCATGAAATGACATCCACATCATGTTTATCAGCCATCCTTCTTATTTACACGCAACCCCTTTTTTTTTTAGTTTTTTTTTTTTTGTTATTTTTAGCTCATAACAAAAGTGTTTGATTTCAATCGAATTAATTTGGTCCCTCTATTTGCACTTTGGATAAACTACAGGAATTGAATTCGAAATTTCCAAAATGAATTGCCAGGATTGATGGGGGTATTTTGGACAGATTTTTTTGTACTATAACAATGGGTAAAGAATGTTCCATTTTTCTTTTTTTACAAAATTAATTACTTAATCATTTGTATATGTAAATTCATAGTGCGTGACATGTGCGTGTGCCCTATATTAATCTACTAAGAGTAAGTTTTATATGAAAACGCTTCATAATAAGTTTAACATAAAATAGTTTTAGAGTATCATTAATTTCATTGGGAGTATCATTAAACCTGTCAGGGGTATCACTAATCTGGGTCAGTGATATTATATTGTAATTGTTTTAAATTTTCTTGAACTCAGACTAATGATACTCCTGATGAGATTAATGATACTCACGATGAGATTAATAATACTTTAAAACTATTTCATGATAAGCTTATCATGAACTATTTTCATATAATATTTTGCCATCTACTAATTTAGATTAAATAGAGTGTTACATTACTTATTTGAGTTGAGTATTGTAAAATTGTGAATCTGTTTTGCGAACAATATTTTATTGTAAAATAACTTATATTACCTCCATCTCCAAACATTTAGCACAATTAATCTACTGTTCATCATCTATAAAAATTCTTAAATTATATCTCATTCAACTAATACATACAAAAAAAAAATTATTTTGTTTCATTCACTTAAGTGAACAATACACCCTTATAAAATACTATTTTATCCATTTAAATACTACAAGTTTACTTTCATACTAAAATTCTTGAATAGTCAACTATGCAAAGTGTTTGAGGACGGATGAAATACACTTTAAATAAATAACTAATACTCTCAAACCAATACATTTTAATATGAAATAACGTATTGTTAAAAAATAAACACCAAAAGTGAAAGAATTCTGCCTCATCAAGAAGTTTGAACTTGTAAAAAAATGTGAAATTAATTCATTTAATTGTTTCTCTTAACACTCCCCCTCACTCATGGACCGAACTAACTTTTCCTCTTTGGGGAGGCTCAATGAGTGGACATTTTAATACGAGTGGAGTTGCTCTCAGCGGGAATCGAAACTAGGATCTCTGTCTGGGTGTGAGCCTTTTGGCTCTGATACCATGAAAAAATTATATTTCATCTAAAAGTTCGAAGTTGTAAAGAAGTGTGAAATTCAATTCATTTAATTATTTTTCCTTTACGACAAGTACAATAAATTGTACAATAAATTGACAACTTATTTTAAGATTGGGGTAAGATCACTCTCTGGCGCCTGACCATAATATCAATCTATAAAATTATAATGCTCACATATATTCTTTTTATTTTAATTATAAAAATATGATGCTTAACTAAAATAATTAATGATACGTACTAATAATTAAACATGAAAAGAAAATTTTAAAGTTTGAGAAAAAGTAGTTACAAATTGTAACCAAACCTAGCTAGGCTGCAACTAAAACTTGAAATGCAAGTCCATGCTTTTAAATTGTCAATTGAGCTACACGATTTCTAAAGTAGAACATAATTTTGGTCAATATATGATGAATACAAAATTCACTCACGATAAATATAATGGTCCAAACTGCAGTTCTATAAATTATCTGAAAATAAATTAACTTATTACTACTTTGTTAGTATGTGCCTGCAATATCAATACGTATATATTGTATATGTTGTTTAATATATCACTTGTTTCGAAAATTCGCTGCAATCAAATTAATTTTATTAATAAAATCCCAGCTAAATTGATAAATAAATAAAAATACTCACAATATAAATTTTTGCAAACGTTGATTAGGAATTTTCAGATTCAGGCCTATAAATAAACTGAGATCAAGATATTTTATTAATATATCGAAATATTAGTGTCACACCTATGACTAATTATGTAAATTTAAAGGGAATGTTTTTGAAGTAATTACGGAGTAATATATAAATATATAATATATATTCCCCAGTGGCAATTCATTTTGGGAGTAAAACACGATTTACCCGAGTGGTTATTTGTGGGCAGCTGTGAGAAGAACAGTAGGCTTGCGCGAAACACGTTTCTTCGAAAGACGGCGATTTTGGAAGTGATAATCTGGACCGTTGATATAAAAATCGAACGGCTCACATGAGTTGGAAAAGACACTTTGATTGTCGGTGTCAGCGGAAGCGGAGGATCGGGAACCGAGGCGATCGAGTATGCCTACCCCTTCCAGGACTAATTAAATCAAATCAAAATAAAAATGGCAAAATAAAAACACGCGGCCAAAAAAAGTTTTTTTTTAAAAATACAAGATTTAGTAAATTTCCAAAATAATAATAATAGGCAAAAACTTGTGTGAGACCGTCTCATAATATGAGACCGATCAAATTAAAAAAAAGTGATAGGATTATCATAAAATGTGATAATATATTTAAAGAAAAGTGATAAGTCACTTTTAATAAAAAATATTATCACTTTTTGTTTAAACCTTATCACTTTTTAAAAGTGACAACTTTTTAATTAACAAGTGACACATTTTAAATTAAAAGTGGATCAAATATTATTGGTCTCATACTATGAGACGGTCTCATACAAGAATTACTCATAATAAATAATAAGGTATGTATAGGGTGAAATTGGTTTATACATGCATCTTTGAAGGGTATTAATTGTTTTTACTAAGAGTATTAATTATTTTTACTGAAATGTACTACCTCAGTTCCAATTTAGATTACCCATTTCTAAATGGCACTGTTTTTTAAAAAGAGTTGTTTATTAATATTTTTTAGTATAAAATAGCTTTTTAGGAATTTTTTATTAATATTTTTTTAGTATAAAATAGCTTTTTGAAGATTGAGTTTGAAAAAGTGGTGTTGCTTTTTGCCAATTTAGGAAATGGGTAAACAAAAAAAAAAAACTTTCTTTTTGGGGCTTTTGAGTAAACAAAATTGGAACGGAGGGAGTATTAGTTATTTTCGCTCAGTAAACAACTAATACTCTTTAATGAAAACAATTGATACTACCTCCGTTCCACAACACTTTGCACAGTTACTATTTATTTCGTGTTTTCGCGGGCGAAATTTTTATTAGTATTTAAAATGATAAAATTATTTTATAATAGAGAAGAGGTAGATCTATCATACACTACTTTAAAAATTATTTTATCATTTCAAATACTAATAAACAACTCGCTCACTAAAATACGAAGATAAAGGTAACTGTGAAAAGTGTTTGGGGACGGAGGGAGTACTTCTTAATAAAAACAAATAATACCTTTCAATGATTCATGTATGAACAAATTTCACTCTATATTTTATCTAATAATAATAATTATAAATTCAATTGTTGAACGGAATAAACTTAATTAGATATTAGTGAGATGAATTTCAAATTGAATCTCTAATATGTTCTTTTTAATAAAATTTGTAATTTTTTTTATCAATAAAATTTGTAATTTTGATTAATGTCAAGTAATAGATACAAACTAGTGTGTAGATATTTGTGCTTCTTAATAGCCTTTATCTCACTACAACACATATAATCTATGTGCGTCGTACACTTAGGGGGAGTTTGCTTCACGAAACTGGATTAGACTAGAAAAATATTGAACTAGATGAAATTTGATTAGATTGGATTATTGAGTATGAATGTGTGTATGAATTATAGGATTAGATTGTGTGATTAAATGTGATAAATCGGGTGACGGTTATATTTATTTTGGAATAAGGGTAAATTGATCACTTAAAATAGAAAATGGAAGACAAAATGATAATTGTAATTCAGTAGAACATATAATACCACCTATTTGTCAGGACTCAATAGTCCTTAAAATAGGGAATTAGCTAGAATAATGGACCCAAAGCCTAGTTTAGTTCAGGGTCGTGATCTTTTACAGTCCTTCCAACCCAATATGAGATAATCTGGGATTATAAAGACAATTCCTTCAAATCAAACGTCTCCTTATATTGTATCAGTTGATTGAAAAATTCAAAATCATTTCAAAAGTATTTTTTTTCTCTATTTGTATCGATTGATTATTCGTAATATTGCACTTATCGCCAGCTAAATGATTTTTTTGTTAATCAAGAGAATAATAATAATATTTTCAATTAGCAATATTACACAAATGTAAAATTCATGTTTGTGCAATATTACATAAAAATAAGATCCGTATTTGTGCAATATTGCCCCCATAACATTTTGCTCATGTAATAACATATTTTTAGTAATATATGACATGGGACATGTTTTTCATGTTATCGTAGAATCAAGGGGTCTGATGTGATTATTTGCAACTCCTCCTTTTTTTTTTTTTTTTTTTTTTTAATTGTTGCATTATTACCTCTAAAAACTAAAGAAACATTGTCCAAATATATGTTTCCGGGCCCAAAAGCAACCTAAAATTCGTCATGTCAACGTTAACATCAAACACGTCGAATTATATTTATTTACGTCAAATTGTGAGAGAAAAAATAAAAAAGAGAGATATAAGTATTGTAAAGAGCAACCAGGTGGCTTAGCCCACCTGGCCACCGGGTTCCTCACTCTAGTGAGTGACCCGGGTTCGATTCCCTTACATATATTCCTAAAAGAGTAAGTCTCTGGTATATTTGGTGTATGACATGCTCACTCAATAGTTAATAATGTATACACTGAAAAGTTAGTCTTAATTACACTGAAAAGTTAACACTGAAAACCAATTTGCAATGTAAACTTTTCAGTGTAATTGAGACTAACTTTTCAGTATAATTGAGACTAACTTTTCAGTGTATACAGTATCAACTGTTAAGTGAGTGCACCGTGCACTTGGTGCATATGAGACTTTGCCTTCCTATAAACATCAATTATTCTAGATGTTATTTCAAATAATTTTATATTCATATCTTAATATACTATAAAGACAAAGTTTTGGAAGCCTATGTGACAAGCTCTTAAGCCTCTATTTTAAAAATACTCTCCTCTCATTCACTAAATTCATTGATTTTAAAAACTATTCTCAGTCATTGAATCTTAATATCTAATTTAATCTTAACCGTTGATTTTTTCACATCTCTTCTATATATACCATGTTTCTCACACAATCAAAAATCAATTACAATAATCTCTCCAAAGAAATAATCCAATTCTTCTTCTTTTTATTTTTTTCAATTTTGCTATGAAGTTCTATATTAATTATATTTTCATCTAAATCTTCATATTTTTCTTTTCTTGCAGGATATTCATCCCAATATATTCAATCTTCATATTTCTTTTTTACAGGATCTTCATCTTAAGGTATTTATTTTTTGTTTTATATATTTTTTTTATAGTTTTGATGTATGAATTTAATCTTCATATTTTGTCTAATCTCTTCTACCAATGATCCTTTCCTTAAACTTACTTTTTTTTTCTTTTGTGATTTGGACGAATACAAATCTCTATGTGTCTAAAGGTATTTAGTCTATTTACTAATTATGTTATTTTTTTATTAATTATTTTTTAATTTTATTTTATTCGTATGAAAATGATTATTGTGTGATTTATTTTATTTTATTTTTAGGATTGAACATCAACAATAATTTGAAGTGAATGATCAATTTTTCATATGAAGATGAAGTGGAAGATCAATTTTATTGTGAAGATGAAGAATCATTGATTATATGTTAAAAGTTAGATTTCTTTTAACATTGTAATGTGTTATTTACAATTCAATATATTATTTACAATTATATAAATAATATTCTTTATGAGAAGTTATAATTTTTATTTTTATTTAATTCTAAGATGATGAAGAATCGTTCAAATTGGATGATGGATATCTTTTATATATATTCATCTTGGATGAATATATCTTTCGGAATATATATTCGTGAAAAATAACAATGAATTATTGAAATAATTAATTCACAGAAAAGTATATACAATAGTATTTTGGAACAATTTTATAGCATATGGGCTTAACATATCTATTGAATATTCGTATAATTAATATTTGACTTATACACAAAGAAATTAACTTAACATATTTTCTCATATTATTTTAAAAGATTAGATTTGAAATAATTATATTAGGAACAACATATAAATTTATACTAGTTATAAACATTACTTATTTAATCAATTTTAAATTTCAATTTGAATATATTAGGAAAAGTTGACTAATTTTGAATGATAATTTAGTAAGATAATTTATTCGATAATTTTATATTATCCCACATTCCTAAATCCTAAATTTTTTGTTAGTGGGTATCTTTAAAAAAAATGTAAATACTGTATTCTTCAAACTAATATTTTTCAACTAATGTATTCAGTAATGTATATATATAGTGTATATTTCATAGTTTTTTGAATGATGGATATCTTTTTTATTAAAAAAAATAAAAATCCGATCATGATTCATTAATAATAAATATTTTTTTGTGTATGAATTTGAATGTTATATATACAATCAAAATATACCTTTGATAAATTCAACTGAGTAACAATTCCAATTGTTTTTTTTTTTTATTCAATAACAATTTAATGTCTTCAATATTTTTAGGGAAATTTGATCTTTTTAAAACATATGATTTAACTATAAATTCATACACCAATCAATATATAAATTTAAACTAATTATATACTATACTTATTTACATCAATTTTAAATTTATTGATAAAAGATTAATTATATTAGGAAAAGTTGACTAATATAATATGCTGATATAGTTCCTAATTTCGAAATTACATTCCAAAATATTAAATTTCAAAATACTACATCATGTGATCTTTTATATATTAAATTAATAATATTTTTACAAAGATTCCCAACTTACAATATACATTCATCTAATTAAAAAAAAAAAGTCGTATCTTTTTATATCACTATGCAATATTATTTATAAGCTATGAAATCCAAATGAAAGGAAAAAATTATGGCAACTATGAAATCTATATTTAATTATATGACTTAAATCATACTATACAAAAATAGTCAACTTTTCCTAATATAATTAGTCTGTATTTATATATTCATAAAAATAGGATGTATTTAGACAATATATAAATTAAGATTAATCAAAATAAATATTTTATAAAAGAGTCAAATTTACCTAATATAAGTAATCTATATTCAACGATACAAAAATAATAGCATAAAATCAAATTTAGAATTGATATAAATAAATAAAGTATATAATTAAGATAAATTTATATATTGATTGATGTATGAATTTACAATATTAAATCAAATATTTTTAAAAGAGTCAAATTTTCT
The DNA here is from genome assembly GCA_947034835.1 of Ballota nigra. Taxonomy (NCBI): domain Eukaryota; kingdom Viridiplantae; phylum Streptophyta; class Magnoliopsida; order Lamiales; family Lamiaceae; genus Ballota; species Ballota nigra. The sequence goes on along the minus strand of OX344723.1, from coordinate 115,169,735 downwards.
TTTTTAAAAAAAACTAAGAACAACAATATTAATATATTTAATAAATATTCGATTTAAAAAAAAAACAGAATTTGACATAGTAGAAAGTATTCAACTATTAAAAATATAAAAAATATAAATTATTTTTGAAATGATTTATCATATTAAAAATTATTCTCCAAGGTTCGATGCTTATGTTTTTATCTATAAAGAATGATTAAGAAGGTTTTTATCATATTAAAAAAATATTCAAGAATTTACATTATTATCGATTAAAAAAAAACAGATTTGTTAATCAATTAAAAATATTAAAGGTATATTTTGATTGTATCTATAACATTCAAATTAAATTATGATTATCACAAATATTACTCCCTCCGTCCCAAACTTAAGTTCTCATTTACTGTTTGCACGGTTATTAAGAAAAGAATTATTTATTAGTATTTAAAGTGATAAAGTGATGATAAAATGATAAAATAGATGTTTTAGTTATTAGTGTATGGAGAATATAATATTAAAAAGTATTGTTACTTTTTTGCCAAAAGTAGATGTAGCAAATGAGTATGGGACGGACCTTTTTGGCAAACGGGAACTTAAGTTTGGGACGGAGGGAGTATTATTTATAGAAATATAAATAAACATAAAAATTTATTATTTAAAGAATTATAATAATATACATTGAATTTTAAATAATACATTAACATAGAATTGTAATTAAACGTAGCAATTATTATTTAAGGAATTGTAATTAATACACAAAATTGTAAGTAATACATTACAATATTGGGAAAAAATATACATTGACAATATTAGAAAAATACAAATTTTAACATATAATAAACGATTCTTCATATTCACATAAAAATTGATCTTCCACTTCATCTTCACACGAATCAAAATCTTCATTATTGATCTTTAATCTTAAGAATAGATTAGAATCATTCACACAATGATAATGATTTCCATATGAAAAAAATAAAATAAAACAATAATTAATAAAAAAAAAACAAAGAAACAACATATTTACAATTCACAATAAAAAAAGATTTGTTAAAAAATATAGTAAATACTTTGATATGTATAGATTTATGTCCTGCCAAATCACAAAAAAAAAAAAAAAAAATTGAGGAAATAATCATTAGTAAAATAGATTAAGAAAAAGATGCGCATTAAATTCATACAATTAAACGATAAAAAAATACGAAGATTCACACGAAAGATGAATTGATGAAATTTACAATACCTTGAGATATATAGATTCGTATCCTACAAAAGAAAAATATAAACAATATATTGAGATGTATAGATTCACCGAAAAATTAGAAGATTTAGACGAAATGAGAATCAATAAAAGAAAAAAATTCTCGCATTGTGATAAGTCTGGTTCTTACTATATATTTTGTATTATTTTAGTTGAATAAATTATAAAATATAATAATTATAATTAATTTTTTAATCAATTCAATTATTTTATTTGTACAGGAGGAGATCGAAGGTGTTGATAGGCGAACATAAATCAATGATGGGCGAACAAGGATTAAAGCCTTAAAAAGGATTATGAAGAACCAACCTCAAATCAAAGATAATTAACAAAGAAAATCAAGGTGGGGGTGCATAAATCAATCCAGGGAATGTATAAACTGACGAACAACTCTACCGACGAACAAATGTTAGACGAACAGGTCTAGAGACCCGAAGTCAAATATGGACCCACTACCAAGCCACTGATGACGAGCAACATTATGAAAGAAGGTGCATCTACCAGCTTAAGAGGTGTGTGGAAACGAACAAAGGACCAAGATCCCAAAGCCACTGTGCAAAACACAAAGGTGAACAACTTCTGAGCCATACCCTCAAAAGGCGAACAACTTTTATGGAAAAATCATTCTGGTTCAACTAAACCGACATGGACGAACAACAATGAAATCCGAGATAAGACTAATGAAGATTTTGTAACTAAGATTCAGCTTAGATAAGGTCAAACTAAGGTCAAAGGACACTTGTCAAGCATGCAGGCTAGGGAGACCAAGAGTCAAAGACACCTCATGCTTGCTAGTCTCTATAAATAGTTGTTCTCCAGCTTAAGAAATACAAGTTCAATTTGACAAATACTCTCAAAACACACACTAACACACCAAAACGGGCACACATACGAAATTAATACAATTTCGACTTTCGTATTTTCGATTTCATATCCCGAATCTTCGATTTACCATTTACGGTGGTAATCAATCACACGAAATTGATTGGTGATCCTAAATCAAATTAAAACAGTCACTAATCCTATCAACTAAATTTGATCACCAACAAATTGGCGCTAGAAGGAGGGTTCGAACCTTCGATTCAGTGTGATTAATCAAGAAATTCAAGTTGAAAACTTGAAGATTTGAAGAAAGTTTCTAGAAACATTTGAAGATTCAAATAAGAGTGTTCTTGGTGTTCTTAGTGTTCTTCATCATAAGAACAAAGACAAATTGGTGGACAACACTGCAGGTCATGAAATCCTAGACATGTGAACAGATCGCAGCATACTGCCATAACTCATAATCTCCCACCTGAAATTGAGGCCCTGGCGAACAACCCTAACGAACTGGCCAAAACCATTGCTGCTCTCCAGGCTCTACAGAAACAGCAAGATCAGAATAGGCCTTCACAAGTGAGGCCTAAGGATAGACCCATAGAAGTTGTTAGGGCCAGGTCAACAAGGGGCGAACAACACGAGGTGAACAGTGCCCAGGTCAGGCGGGATAAAGGCAAAGCCAAGATGGTCGAACTAAGAGAAGGCCAGGCTGAATCTGCTCGCGGGCGAACAACAATGTCGAGCCATGGAACTACCCGTTCTAGTGCCCAGGACAGACTTGGCCAACCCCAACAGCAGGAGAAAGTTGCTCGCCAGGAAGTTGAGCGGGGGCGAGCAACATTTGAACAACCGCGCCCATCAATTCATGAGAGACTCTCCTAGTCTGCCTTCAGGCGTCTAGGGCCAAATGCGGCGAGCAACCCTAGAAAGCAGCTCCAGGATTTGTCCACTCCAAGTGAGGGACTGTGACGAGCAGAAAGGTTTGTACCTTTGCTCGCCGAATAGCCTCCAAGTCAGGGGGCATCTTTGGATGAGCTATCAAGTTTAAGAAGGGCAGTGGAGAGCATGCAGAGACAGTTGGACCAACAGAGAGGGGTGGGGACGACCAGCTCGCCATCCTCACCACTATCACCTATCATTCTGAAAGCCCCGATTCAGAAAAAGGTTCAGTTCCCAGCAAGCATACAATATGACGGTGTTGCTGATCCTAGAGTTCATCTAACAAAGTATTCGGATTATATGGTCTCGGTGGGAGCCAGCGACGCCACTCAATGCCGAAACTTCCCCTTAACTTTGGGGGATCGGGTGCACAAATGGTTTTCAGCAATGCCACCAGCATCTATCCACTCGTTCACTCAACTGAGTCGAGAGTTCATTTCTCATTTCTCAACGGCGGGGTCATACTTGTCCCAGAAACACCGATTGTCGGACCTAAAACAAAATGACGACGAGTCGGATCGGGCATTCATGGAAAGGTTCGACAAGGTGTTGTTAGAGGGTGAATCCGTCAGTGAGGATACGAAAATCATTGCCGTTATGGCCGGGTTGAAGAAATGATCAAAGCTATATAAAGAGGTACGTCTAAAGTACCCAAGAAGTTATGCCGAATTCAGAAATCAAGTCGGCATATTCGTTTCCATGCACGAGGCCCTGCAATCAAACTTGGGGGAGAACAAAGCTGACCCCAAGGAGAATAACAAGAAACCTGGCGTAACAAACTATCGTGTCCCAAAAAATATGAAGGCATTCACTGAAGGGACGGAGCTCAAGGAAAAGTTGAATCAAGTGCTAACAGTGTCAGTCGATACTGTTTATGAAAATGTGAAAGAGAAGGAGTTGCTCTCCCCTCCACGAAAAATCCGTCAGGACATCGGCAAACTCAACCCTAACAAGTATTGTGCCTACCATCAAAGCATGGGGCACTCTACGAGTGAATGTAGAGATTTGCTCAAGCAACTTTGGCGGTTCTACAAGGAGGGGAAACTTTCCGACTTTGTTAAAAGACAACCCGGAAAGAGAGTCCGGGAGAACAACCCTGAAGATGAGAATGATCAACCTCAGGAAAACAATAAACCAGCACGACTAGTTCCTACCATTCCCACTCGTCCATTGGAAGATTTATACATGATGAAACCTGCAAGTCCTGCAGGAGGGTGTTCTGATGGACGACCACCAATCTCTAACCGAAAGAGAAAAGCTGAGTTACGAGCGATCGATCAAGTCCAAGAAATGGGGGTTAAACCGTCTATCATGCAAACAGCAGAATTGACCTTCACCGAAAATGACTTGGAAGGAATATTAACTCCGCACAACGATTCGCTCGTAATCTGCGCAATGATTATGGGAACACGAGTCCACAGATTGTTGGTAGACACTGGAGCCTACACCAACATCCTATTCAAAAAGATGCTCGATCATCTTACAGATTATTCGGGCTATATCCGGGATTTGACTCACAAATAGTAGGCTTCGGGAATGCTGTAACAGTCCCTTTGGGAATAGTTACTTTAGCAATACAACTTGTAACGGCCAACGAACCCGAGAAAAATATTACAAGAATGGTTGACTTCTTGGTTGTAGACCAGGATTCAACTTATAACGGGTTTCTTGGTCGACCCTTTTTAAATGAATTCAAAGCTGCATGTTCCACTTATCACTATTGTTTAAAATTCCCAACAGCAAGTGGAGCAGGCACAATCAAAGGAGATCAAAGAAAAGCCAGGGAATGTCTCCTACAGTTGCAGGCCAAACATGCATTAGTATCCATGATAGAAGCCACAACTAGCTATCCTGCTGATGAACCATCAATATTGGAGAATATGATGGACATAGAGGACCACATGGATACCGACGAGCAACATCTTGACGAGCAAGTGTTAGACGAGCAACTCATTACCACCCAGGAGGAACATCATCCTGACGAGCAACAAAGAGGTGGTGACGAACAACACTCATCTAACCACTTGGAGGGCCAGGTGTTGACTAACAACAATGAATCAGGGCCAACAGACGATCTAGATCCCCGCCTGGGGGCAGAGCCAATAAGCATCGAAAATTATTTCAACTCTGAGGGACCAATACTTGATCCTCGGTGGAAAGGACAAAAATGACGAGCAACTCCAGTTGAGGAGCTGGAGGCGTTCAAAGTTAATCCTGAAAACTCGGATCTCGAATTATACATAGGATCTGAGCTCCCTGAGCCTTACAGATCCCGAATGAAAGAGTTCCTCAGCAAAAATCTAGATGTTTTTGCTTGGTCTCATTCAGACGTGGTGAGAATAGATCCAAAACATGCTTGTCACAAGCTCAACATCAATCAAGCAAAAAGGTCAATCCATCAAAAACGAAGAAAGTATGGCCCAGACAAGTACCAGGCTTTGAATGAAGAAGTAAAGAAGTTGTTAGACAACGACTTAATCCGACAAGCACTCTGTCCACAATGGGTAGCAAACCCCATCCTTGTGAGAAAACCAAATAGGACCTGGAGGCTATGCATAGACTTTACAGATCTGAATGCAGCATGCCCGAAGGACAACTTTCCACTCCCTCACATTGACCAATTGGTGGACAGCACTGCAGGTCATGAAATGCTAACATTCATGGATGCCTTTGCCGGGTACCATCAAATTCCAATGCATCCAGACGATCAAGAGAACACATCATTTTATACGAACAAAACCTTTTTGTGTTGGAAGAGAATGCCCTTCGGCCTCATCAACGCCGGAGCAATATACCAGAGGTTGGTGAACAAGATGTTCGACGAACAAATTGGAGATACGGTAGAAGTCTATGTTGACGATATCGTAGTCAAAAGCCCCCGAAAGGAAGACCATCTTCAACATTTGACCCAGGTGTTCGAAATTCTTCGACACTACAACATGAAGCTGAATCCGAAGAAGAGCAGTTTCAGAGTTCATTCAGGAAAATTCCTGGGCCATCTTGTTAGTCAACGAGGGATTGAAGCCAATCCAACAAAAGTCAAAGCAATCGTGGATATACAACCACCACGTTCGATAAAAGAAGTGCAAAGGCTCACAGGATGCCTAGCAGCATTGAATCGGTTCATATCCAGATCAGGGGACAAATGTCGTCCATTCTTTGAAGCCATCAAGAAAGGACAGTTCACATGGATTAACAACTGTCAAAAGGCGTTCGACCAACTCAAAGACTACCTGGGAGATGTTAAAATCCTATTAAAACCCGTTCCAGGAGAAAAGCTATATTTATACTTAGCAGCGTCAGAAGTGGCCATCAGCTCCGTTCTGGTGCAAGAAGACGGCAAATTTCATCAACCTATTTACTACGTCAGTCAAGCTTTGCATGAGGCGGAGATCAAATACTCCCCAACCGAAAAACTGGAGTACGCGCTTGTCATGAGTGTGAGGAAGTTACGGCCATACTTTTTTATCATCAAGTTGAAGTGCTAACAACTTTCCCCCTCAGATAAATTCTCCATCGCCCCGACACAGCTGGTCGCCTGTTAAAGTGGTCACTAGAGATTAGCCAATTCGGGGTGACCTATGCTCCTCGAACAGCGATCAAAGGGCAAGCGTTAGCCGACTTTATTGTCGAACTAACCTTCCCACCAGATCCGACGAGAGGACTTGATCACCCCTGGCATCTTTATGTTGATGGATCTTCAACTAACATAGCCTCGGGGGCAGGAGTGGTTCTTATCAGTCCAGACAGACAAGTTTTTACCTCGGCAATCAGATTTGGTTTCATGGCAACCAACAATAAAGCAGAGTATGAAGCTCTCATTGCTGCTCCCCATCTATCCCTTGCAGTAGGTGTCAGACGATTGCAAATATTCGGTGACTCACAATTGATTGTGAACCAGGTCCGAGGTGAATACATGGCGAAAGATGATCATATGATCGAGTATCAGTGAATTGTTGCTTACCTGATGTCCTTGTTAGAACAAGTCTTCATTGAACAAATTCCAAGGACAAGCAACACGCAAGCAGATGCGTTGGCCCGACTAGCAACAAGTGAAGGACCTGCAGAGTTGGCAGACATTATAATTACAAAAATGAGTGATCCATCAACGAGAAGTTATAATGTCAGCCAACTTGATGAACAAACAAGTGAAGAAGAAGACTAGAGAACAAGTATAGTCAAATACTTGAAAAGCGGGGAAAAACCAAACAACCCTTTTGAAGCTGCCAAACTAACAAAGCAAGCCGCCAGATATACTCTGGTGGGCGAACAGCTTTACAAAAGGGGAATATCAATCCCACTCCTCAAATGTTTGCCTAGGGGGCAAGGACGAGCAATACTCGAAGAAGTACATGCTGGAGTATGCGGAAATCACACTGGGGGCAAGCCTTGGCATACAAAACTATCAGACAAGGCTATTATTGGCCAACTTTACGTCAAGACGCAATTAAGAAAGCAAAGACTTGTCATCAATGTCAAATTTTTGCCCCAAACATTCATACCTCGGCCCAACAGCTCGTATCAGTTTATAGCCCGTGGCCATTTGCAAGATGGGGTATGGACATTATTGGTCCCTTCCCAGCGGGGGTTGGAGGTGTTCGATTTGCCGTTGTGGCAGTCGACTATTATACAAAATGGGCAGAAGCTGAAGCCATGGTAAAAATCATGCAGCAGAAAATGATCAACTTCATTTGGAAGAACATTGTCTGTCGCTTTGGGGTTCCGCAAACCATTATAACAGACAATGGTCCACAGTTTGATGGAAAAGAGTTGAGAGATTTCTGTATAAAGTGGGGAATAAAAAAACATTACTCTACGCCCTATCATCCCCAGTCAAATGGACAGGTCGAAGCCGTGAACAAGATAATCAAGCATACATTAAAAGTATGGCTAGCGGAGAGCAAAAGCAGTTGGTCTGAAGAACTCTCGGAAGTCCTGTGGGCATACAGAGTTTCTCCCAGGTCAAGCACCGGAGAAACACCTTTTGCAATGGCTTTTGGAACAGAAGTTGTAATACCAATCGAGTTAAAGACCAACACATTCAGAACAACCAACTTTGACGAGCAGGCGAACAACTCTGCTCTAGCTACTGAAATGGATTTGCTCGAAGAAAAAAGACTGAATGCCGAGCTAAAAAATGCTACTTATAAGCAGCGAGCAGAACGCTATTATAATTCCCATGTTAAAATCAGGGAATTCAGAGTTGGAGATATGGTTCTAAGAAAGTTGCTCGCCCAACCTCTAAGTGTATTGGGACCAACTTGGGAGGGCCCGTATCGTATAACGGAAAAAATCATTAATGGTGTGTACGATATCGAAGATATGGAAGGCAAGCCGGCCCAATACTCCTGGAATGTTGTACATCTGAAGAAGTACTATCAATGAGACGAACAAGTTCTTGATTGGGCGAACAAATGTCTTGGGGGGCAAGTGAATCGAGTAAGACAAACCAAAAACTTGCTTAATTTTTTGAAAATTTTGTTAAGTATAGAATGAAAAGTTGTTCGGCACATTGTATAGTCTAGTGTTGTTTCATCTTTTTTAATTTTAGATAAGGTTGCTCGGCAAAAATATTATAAGTGAGCATATTTTTAGTTAGTGTTCAAAGTTGTTCGTCAGGTTGTATATGTTAGTGACGAGCATTCTTACAACACTTGTAAATTTTTCATAATGTAAATATGGTAGTTGTTTCGTCAAAGAGGAAACGTCCAAAAGCTCGAGGTACAAGTTCATTTTGAGGACCAAAGCCACTTAATGGTTGTTCGTTTTTTAAAATGAACAGAACCTGAGGCTAAACCCTAATTCCATTAAAGGCAAAGTTCAATTCGAACAAAAGCCCAACACTATATGTTATAATTGCAAAGTCATTGACAAAAATGTAAAGGCAATTAACATATAAAGAAAATGAGCGAACATAAGAAAGACATTCCATTAAATAAAAGGCATTGAGCCTAAAAAATAGTACAAGTGTAAAGTACTACAAAAACGAGCAACTACAAAGAAGAGCCTACCGAGCAACTATTACAAAATAAAGACTATTCTAAGTCCTAAGTCTATTGCTGCTCGGTAGGAGGATCAACAATCATGTCTCTAGCCATGTCCTTCGCGGCTTTTTGCTCCATTTCCTTAGCAGCCAGCTCGTCCGCAGCAGCTGGCTCCTCTTCTTGCTCGCCCTCATCAACTTGAGGTGGAGGACGAGTAATAATGATTCTTGGGTCAAGGCCATCAATCTTGACCCCCAGCTCGGCGATATCCCCCAGTTGGAGCTCGATGTTGTTCGGCTGGGGATAGTGCTCCAGAAACTCAGTCAGGTCTTTGCCCATCTCCTCCACCATATCTTTGAAATCATACGCGTCAGCCATGCGGATGCAATCGGCATAAGCGCAGATGTAGCCTAAGTTGGAGATGGGGGCAGACCGGGTCTGGAGTTCAGCCTCGAGCTGCTCGCGGGTGAAGGTGTTGGCCTCCACATCCCTGAGGCGAACAACTTCTGCCTCGAGCTCGGCAATTTTCTGCTCGGCCGTGGACAACTTTTTCTTCTCCTCACCGAGCAAAGCATCTTTGCCTCCCAATTCACCAGACAGGCCTTGGATTTCTCCAAGATATTTCTTTTCATTATCAATGTAAACATTGATCTGGTTATTGAGGCGAGCAAGTTTGGCCTCATACTGGCTGACCAAGCCATCCTTCTCCTCCATGAGCTGCCGAGCAGTGCTTGCGTAGCGGCGAGCAGCTTCTTCTTGCTCGGTTATCTGGGCCATTGCCCTTTGAGCCATAACGAGGCCATTAGCGTGAAGCATCATGGAGAGATGGACATTATCCGCCAGCCCTTGTTGAAAGACAGCTTTGTCCAAGGGACGTGTCCAAGCTCGGGCGATCAGCTCCGTCGCCCTGCGAACGTGATCGCCGGGAATCTCCCTTATGTTGAAGGGTGTCTTCGAGCAAGCATACTGATGAACAGCACTTGCTTGACCAGGGTGATCATCAGCACGGTATCTGCGAACAAGAAAGCAAATAATACTTAGAAAAATAAAAAAATATATTTGAATCTTGCTCGACAGAAGCGAAAGTAGACTTACACCTGGAACTTCTGGTCGTCCCAACCCAGATGGGTAATATCTTCGGGACCGCGAACAGGAGTGGAATCCCTGCCCGCCTTGCCTGTCACAGGCTCGATGGAGGAGGGGCAAACAGTTTCCCCCTCCGTGTGATGGCGAGCATGGCTCTGCCCCACTTTCTCCTTGCCCTTGGTCCCGGCAAGAGCAGTCTGGGACACGAAGGTCCCATCCCCTTTCTTTAGGTGGTTGGCACCGCGGGGTGACGGTGCAGGGGGGGAGAAGGTGGTAGGTTGGACGAGGGCGCGGCTTGGCGAGCAACTTTCACCCCCTCCGCCTTGTTCGTCATTGCCAACACTTTAGATGGCGGGTCACCCTTCTTCCTCCTTCCCTTTGGAGGTGGCATTTCGTGGACTCTTTGCTCTAAAAGTCCGAAGCAGGGAGGGACAGCGACAGTGACTTGCTCGACTAAAAAAAAAAGAAAAAAAATTAGACGAGCAAGTTTAAGAAACAAATGGCGAGCAACATGTATATTGAAAGTTAGAAACTTCCTGTACCTGGGGGCACCTCAATTTGGACTTCCAGATGGTGGGGGTACGTGAATAGGCGAGCAGCTTTCTTGCACTTTAGTCTGTTCACGTACTCAATGGTCCTCTCGGCCCTATCTCGGAGGGCGACCAAGCATGAAGTGAAGAGGAACTCAGATCCGATCGCTTCCTCTTCCGAGTTCCACTTGAGTAACCGGGGACCTGCGAGCAAGCAAAAAAAGTTAAATTAGAACTTTATGCAAGGGCGAACAAAGATGACCTTACGTTTGATTTGCCCATAGTTGGTGGGTTCAAAAATACGCCCAGCACCGTCGTGAGGACCAGAAGATGCTCGTCAATCGCCCCCAATAAAGAAGATGTGCTCCTTCCAATCTCTAATTTTGTTCGGCACTCCCTCCACCAATTTTAGTCCGGCCCGGGCCTTCAAGTAATAGTATCTTTCCTCGCCCCTCGGACATTTGGTGATGGTCATCAAGTAGTTGACCTCCTCGGCAGTTATGCGGTCAACATATCCTTCCAGGGCGAACAAGCCCATGATGTCGAGCAGGTTCATCCACCCAATAGGAGTTATTTGGGTGATGGCTAAGTTGGTCGCCTCCAGAAAGCGACCAACAACGGGAGGAAGTGGCAATCTTAACCCCGCGATCAGCGTATCTATGTTGATAGCCGTACACCCTGGAGGAGGACGATCAGCTCTTTCTTTCTTCTTGGGAGCCCACATGAAGATGTCATGAGGAATTTGATATGCTTCCCGTATAAGATCGAGCTCGTCCTTGCGAACAACACTTTTAATTCTGCTCGCCTGGTACTCAGTTCTCACCAGATCCAAAACTTGACGCGGGGGGCGAGGAAAGTTGTTCGCGTGCTCCTCAGAATATGCTCGCCAAACAAAGGGGCGAGCAACACCAGTGGGAATCTCGTTTTCGAGCATCTTAGGGCCTGGAAACCCTATCCCTTCCAGAAATTCAGGGGTAAGTTCGTCAAACTCCGGATCTTCCTCAGATTCAGAGCCGAAGGAAGATTGCTCGTCGGAGGAGCTGCTTGTGGCCTCCCTAGCCTCTTCGCCGGATTGACGAGCACCGGAATCCTCCACTGATCGAACCACCGAATCTACGTCGGGATGTGCTTCTGAGAAAACCTCGAACGGCGGTGGTTCGACGAACGACACGATCGGAAATAAGGGGTCCAATCCTTCCTCTGATCCTTTATTGCTCGAATGAGAGGACATCAGTTCAATGGAGGAGTTTTTTAAGGTAAGGGGTGAGTTTCTTGGATCTCCGATGGCGGTTCTGGGTGGATGATGGCGGCACAAATTCCCCCCACGGCGGCAAAGGCGCAAATATAGAAAAGAAAGAGAGAAAGAAGAAGAGAAATAAGAGGATAACTACCTTACTTCAAAGTTGAAGGCCAAACACTGGAGAAACGGATGCCGGAGAGCTCGAGATCGCCGGAAATGAAGAAGTCGCCGGAGCACTGTAGCAAGGAGTGAAAAAGTGGGAAAATATTTGTTTCCTCTTCTATTTATACCCCAAGCAAAAAACGGGGTACAAGGTGTAATTTTCAACAAAATATGGGCCAATTTGAGAAAAAATGGGGTCTTTTTCGAACGTAAAGGAAAATTGAAGGACTTGCGTGCAAATCCTTGGGCGCGTAGCCTAGGGAATGATCGTGCGTGGGCGGTGCGCAATCATACCGCCCACGTCATCCTCGTACATCCCCCAGATCGTGGGAAGACGAAACGGTGAACCCAAAGTTGATCGCCTATTTCAATGATGATCGTCCAAATCATCACTAGTATGATATCCTAACTACAGTTGCTCGCCACAAAGTTGCTCGTCTGGGACAACATGTAGTCAGGATAGGGGGCAATTGTTGATAGGCGAACATAAATCAATGATGGGCGAACAAGGATTAAAGCCTTAAAAAGGATTATAAAGAACCAACCTCAAATCAAAGATAATTAACAAAGAAAATCAAGGTGGGGGTGCATAAATCAATCCAGGGAGTGTATAAACTGACGAACAACTCTGCCGACGAACAAATGTTAGACGAACATGTCTAGAGACCCGAAGTCAAATATGGACCCACTACCAAGCCACTGATGACGAGCAACATTATGAAAGAAGGTGCATCTACCAGCTTAAGAGGTGTGTGGAAACGAACAAAGGACCAAGATCCCAAAGCCACTGTGCAAAACACAAAGGTGAACAACTTCTGAGCCATACCCTCAAAAGGCGAACAACTTTTATGGAAAAATCATTCTGGTTCAACTAAACCGACATGGACGAACAACAATGAAATCCGAGATAAGACTAATGAAGATTTTGTAACTAAGATTCAGCTTAGATAAGGTCAAACTGAGGTCAAAGGACACTTGTCAAGCATGCAGGCTAGGGAGACCAAGAGTCAAAGACACCTCATGCTTGCTAGTCTCTATAAATAGTTGTTCTACAGCTTAAGAAATACAAGTTCAATTTGATAAATACTCTCAAAACACACACTAACACACCAAAACGTTCACACATACGAAATTAATACAATTTCGACTTTCGTATTTTCGATTTCATATCCCGAATCTTCGATTTACCATTTATGGTGGTAATCAATCACACGAAATTGATTGATGATCCTAAATCGAATTAAAACAGTCACTAATCCTATCAACTAAATTTGATCACCAACAGAAGGATAAACTGAATGATAGTATTGTTGGTGAACTTAAGAGGATGATGGATACTTTCAATCCATTTGCAATGCAATTTCGCAAGGAAAAGTATTATGTGTGGGGCTGAGCCAAATTTGTGATTGAATTTACTAGAAATAAGGAGTTAAGATGGAAGAGTTTATAACCTTCCTACTACTTCTGAAGTTGCAGCTTTTATTCCAGGGGACATGATGCAACTAGCTATGGAAAAAAAAGATGTGATACTAAAAGACCTGTAGTGGTGAATTGTAAAGAATAAGTGGGTTGCATCCATCTTATGTTCCATTACAGTATCTTTTATTGTTCCTGCATGACGAGGATGTTTATAGGATTGATGTGGTTCATAATGATGTTGGTTTTACAAGAAGAAAAAAAATCGGACTAACAATGCGAGAATTCTTTTTGTTTAGGATACACGAGCGTAATAATGAAACCAAACTCTATTCATATCTAAGAGATTTTTTCAGCAATTTTTGGTGGATTCATATACTATGATTGAGTCGGAAAGGTTGTCATTTATAAAATTTAATCAAGTTATATTGTGGTCTGGCAGAGTGAATGATACGAAAATTGCAGTTGCTAGAGGTGATGTAGATCCATCTTCTACGGGTAAAAGAATAATATTCGCATCCTTCACAGACAGTCCTAAGTATATGATTCAAAATTTTTAAGACGTCATAACAATTTGCAAGTGTTTTTCTTACCCAGATTTATTTATCACAATTACTTGCAATCCAAAATGGCCCCAGATTGCAAGATTCTTAAATGGGAAAGGTCCTGAATCTGTTGATAGGCTATATATTCTCTGCAGAGATGAAACTTGATCGTATTGTGAAGGAGTTTAAGGAACTTCAAATATTTGGAAAAATTGATGCATGTAAGTTTATCTTTTATATTTTTTAAATTTTTAGCTCCATAATATTTATCTTTCATGAATAAAATAACTTTACATTTCTATTAAATTATTTTAGTATATAACTTGGTTCAAATATTTTCAATTTGTAGTGTTATACTCAGTGGAATTTCAGGAAAAGAGGATTGCTACATACTCAAATTCTTTTGTTTCTGAATCATGAAAAATAGAATTCCAAATCCAAAGGATGCTGACCGCATCATATCTGCAGAATGCATTTTTGTATGATTTGGTTGGTGACTACATGATTCACTGACCCTTTGGATTGGTAAAAATAAATTCTCCTTGCATGGTCAACAACATTTGCTCAAAGAACTTCCCAAAGAGTTATAATGAGTTTACATATGTTGATGATGAAGGTTTCCCACTGTATTGAAGAAGAAGTACATGGGTCACTGTTGATAAAGGAATTTTTCATTTGGATAACCTTTGTGGTTTCTTACAGTCCAATATGTTGCAAAAGTATCAAGGTAATATAAATGTTGAGTGGTGCAATAGGTATAAATTCATCAAGTATTTGTTCAAGTATATCAATAAAGGAGTTGATAGGGTTATAGCTACTGTGGAGAAGAAAGGGGCCACTAAAGGTGAATACAAATCAAAAGGCGAAGTGGAAAATTTCGTAAACTGCAGATACATATCTCCGTGTGAAGTAGTTTGGAGAACTCTTCAGTTCGATATACATTAAAAGGAATCCAGCGGTTATGAGATTGGATTTCCATCTTCCTAATCAACAGAGAGTTGTTTTTCGAGATGAAGATTACATTGATGATGTACTCGAAAGACCATCTTCAGGTAAATCAATGTTCTTGGCGTGGATGGATAAAAATAAAACTGATGATGAGGATGCAAAGAAGCTGACTTATGTGGAATTTCCAAAGATGTATGTTTGGGATAGAAAATAATACCAGTGGGAAAAGAGAAAGTACAGTACATTTTCTCTGGGAAGATTATACAATGTTCTATCGGGGGCTGGTGAAGAGTATTATTTGTATCTCTTACTGCCTTATAGTAAGAGATCAACATCTTTTGAGATGATACGAACCATTGGTGATATTGTGTATGATACCTTTAAGGATGCTTGTTATTTAATGAGATTACTGGATGATGATCTTGAGTACATTAATGGGATAGCAGAGGCAAGTTATTGGACAAGCGCTCATTACGTAAGGAACTTATTCGCTATTCTTCTCATGTCATCTTCAATAAACTCTCCATAAATCGTATTCGAAAAGACGTGGGGGTGTATACCAGATGATATACTCTATAAAAGAAGACGAACATTGAATATTACAGGTATAACATCTTTTAAAAAAATTAACTAATTAAGATTGTAAAAATATTTTACAATTATATTTTTTTGTATTTTTTTTTTAGATTTACAGCTTAACAGTGAAGAGTTGAATAACTTGGCTTTAATTGAAATTGAGAAGCTACTGCAGATGAATGGATCCACTTTGAGTAGATTTGCATCAATGCCAGTACCAGATTTTGAGTTTGAGAAAGATGTAGTAAATAATAAGAATTGAATTTTGATCGGCCTGAACAAGGAGAAGAATATGACAAGTTAAGTTCAACTCTAACTTATGAACAAAAACTTGTGGTTAGTGAAATACTTGAAGTTGTTTGGTTGCAAAAAGGAAGAGTCTTCTTTTTTATACGGATATGGTGGAACTGGAAAGACATTCATTTGGAGAACAATCTATGCAGTAATACGTTCGGAAGGTAATATTGTTCTTAATGTTGCATCAAGTGGAATAACATCACTCTTCTGTCCGGTGGACATACTGCTCATTCAAGATTTGTTATACCGCTTAATATTGATGAGACCTTCATGTGTAACATAAAGCTGGGGACATATTTGTCTGAACTATTGAAGGCAAAGCTTATTATATGAGATGAAACACCAATGATTAATAGATTTAGCTTTGGATAGAATTTTGAGGGATATTGTTAGTTCTCTAGATGGAACCATGAGTGATATATCTTTTGGTGGTAAAATCGTTGTGCTTGGAGGAGATTTCAGAAAGATACTTCATGTTATACCAAAAGGAAGTCGAGAGGATATTGTGCACTCAACTATCAATGCTTCATATTTATGAGATCATTGCAAGGTATTTTATGCATCTTTTATTAAATGATTATATTTTTTAAAATAAATTATTATTGAAAAACTAAATACATCTTATTTGTTTTCAATATTAAGAATTTAAGATTGACGAAGAACATGAGATTACAACGTTCTGATCCTAATACGTCCTCATGATGATAATATTGTTAACTTCTCAAGGTGGATTTTGGAAGTTGGTGATGAGAAAATTAGAAATAGGCAAGATGGTGTCATTGAGATTGAGATTCTGAAAGATAATTTAATTTATGATGTCGTTGGTCCAATTGCATCTATAATATAAAAATATTTATCCATCCTTGATTGATAATTTAAGGACACATAAATACTTTGAGGATAAAGCAATACTTGCACCTACTCATTGAGGCATGGAGTTTATAATTAATGATAAGATTTTATCTAATTCCGGGTGATACTAAAGTATACTTAAGCTCAGACAATATTCGTGTCTCTAAATTTTGAGAAGGAGGTAATGGACAGATGGTTACAGTTGAATTTTTATTCATCTATTAGGTGTTATAGAATGTCAAATCACCGTCTGATATTGAAAGAAGGAGCGTCTATAATATTACTAAGAAGTATTGATCACAAATTCGATTTGTGCAATGGAACAAGATTGATCGTCACAAAACTTGATAACCACATTCTCTAGGCTAAAATAATATCTGGAAGGAATATTGGAAATAAAATCTTCATTCCAATACTTACATTGACAAATTTTGATCATACAATGCCGGTATATTTTACAAGGCGATAATTTCCAATTCTACTGTGTTTTGTCATGACAATAAATAAAAGTCAAGGGCAATCACTTTCTACTGTTGGATTGTATCTTCTCAAGCCTGTTTTCACTCATGGTGAACTTTATGTTGCAATATGGAGTTAGATCGAGTAGAGAATTAAAGATTTTATCACTTGATTTTAAAGGAAATTCTTCCAAATGCACCACAAATGTTGTTTATAGGGAGATTTTTCACAATTTGTAAGCATTATTTTCTAAACATTTGATCAATAATAAATATCATGAATTTATAGTTTATTGTCCTTAGAATTATTTATTATTAACTAACATTTTAAAAAATACAATAAAAATATTGAATAAATAAAATAATAATGTAACTACATTTATAATACTTATAATAAATTGATTAATAACTTTACCATAAATTTTATATACAGCTCCGCGATAATCGCGGGTTTAGCACTAGTACTCTATATTACCGAGCAACACTGACAAAATATTTACATATATAAATGTATTTTATTAACCATAATAACAAAAATGTTGTTAAATTATCTAGAATAAAATCGCAATGACTTTTTTATGATATTCCAAATATACTACATAAATTATAAATATCAATTCCACAACGAAGAATATATCTACAACATTTTTCCCTATAAATATTAAGGTCTTCTTTTTGTTCTTTTCTTTGGGGTGTGTAAGGTCAATTTCAAATAGTTAGTTTGATGAAAAAGATATGTCAACATGGAAATTTATACGACTTACACAAGAAAATCCATAATTCCATAGTAGAAGTACATAAATATCGAATGGCGTAGATTTTGTTCTCTACAAAGCACCATATATAGTTTTTAGTATTATTGTTCTCTTGATTTATTAATGTGATCAAATACTGTAAACTTTTTTTGTTAGAAAAATCTCAAAGAACAAAATGTACCACAATTGGAGATAGATTCTAAGACCATGTTTATCGGTTTCTAGACGCCCAGACGTGACGCTAAATGACAAAAAGAGAAAATAAAAAAGAAAAGAAAGATTGGATAATAACCCCATGATCAGGGTGGTCTAACAATCAAGAACAACCAAAGTTTGGTGCGGTATTTTTTATCCCCAAAAAATTTAAGCATACCACATGTCTAGTTTTTATTCGTCGGTCATATTTTATTTAAATAATTTTCGATTTTCACTTATCTACTTAAAAAAAAAAACCAAAATTCATAAAATTAAATTCTTTATAAACAGATACCAATCTTGATATGTTTTGGATCACAATTTCATGCACTCCCTTTTCTCTTCTCCGAATCTTTTTCTCTTCTAAATTGTGTTAATTATCCACATTTTCTCTTCTAACATGGATCCAAATGATCCTAATTATCATCACTACTCCCAAAACCAATCAAGTTCACAAATTTTTCAATCGTTTTTCAATACTGATAATTCCCAATTTACTCAGTATTATCAAAACGCTCAGTTTTCTCAGAATTTGAACCAAGTTCCTATCTTTGAACCAGTTTACGCATTTATTTGTAATTCTGTTTATTTATTTTCAGTTGTATTTCAATTTTTGTAATTTTAATTTTATTATTGAATGTTGTAATTTTTTTAAGTGTATGGTAATTTTTTATTATAGTTATTGATTTTTTAACATTGTGTAAATATTATAAAAAATTAATAATAGATATAATTATTAAATTATAAAATAAATAATTTATTAAATGTTGGTTGTGGTTGTGGTGGTTATGCATAAAGTGTGAAAAAATATGAGTTTTGGTTGTGGTGTAAAATGTATAGGTGGAGGAGTGAGAAATGAATTTTATATTTGATGACCCGATTGTGGCCGGACATGGATAAACATGGTCTAAGACCGTGTTTAAGGTGCCATTTGGGGCTAGTGTCACAAGAAAAAGACAAAAATAATAATATTCACTCCGTCCCGATATTAACTTTTTGTTACTTTTGGGCACAACATTTAAAAATAATTATTATATATAGATATAGTATATGTGATGTGATGTAGAGAGAAGAAAATAAAGTATAATATATTTAAATGAGTGAATATAAATAAAGTTTATGCATATTATTATTAATTGATGTCTAAAAAAAGGTATAAGAAGTTAATAGTGAGACGAACGGAATGGAGTGAATAATAAAATAAGCAAATGTCAAGCAAAACCAGTGACATTGAGCGTCCGACAGCCACAATGTCACCGCATTTTTCATTTAATGCTTTGATATGTGTCAATTGACGAGTGGCTCTCCTTATTTTTTTAATATAAATATGTAATTTGAATTTTTATATTATAATTTATTATTTTTGTGTATCTATTTGTAGTTTGTTTATTCAAATCCTATAATTTTAATTTTATTATTAAGTTAGTAATTTATTTTAAATGTATAATAGTTCTCTTTCTTATTTATAATTACGAATTTAGAATGTTAAATAATTTTTATATATTTTTTACACGTTAAAATACAACAAAAATTGATTATATGTAATATGTATTTAAAAGATATCGATGAAAAATAATGATTTTGGGTTGGATTGGATTGGTGTCACTGATAAAGTATAAAAAAAATTAAAATTAGGTTGAATCATAAATTGTATATGTGAATACGAGAAAAATTAATATTATACTATTAGAGAGTTGGATTGGATAAGTCATGTCACCGATAAATATTTCTTAATGCAAGTATACAAGTACAATAGGACGGTAATGAAATCCTATCGTTTGCGAATTATTCGACCTTAGTTTAAAAAATATTTGTTTGAGCTCGAGGAATAAAACTTGTTAATATAAAAGAACTCATGCCGAATGATATATGGCTTGTCATTTCGCGTGAATATGTTCGTTACTAAACTCATGAGCTAACCCGTAAAGATTAATGACTATATTATAACATTTTCACATTTAACTATATGTACATAAATATAAAATAATGTAAGTAAACTAATATAATTAAATAAAATTATAGAATTTTAGTGTATATGTGCGTGTGGGATGCCCTTGCCTTTCTATACTTCTGGAGAGTTACTTTACTATACAATATTGCACATACAATATTAGCACATTTGAAAAAGGAGGTAAAGAAAATTGGCAGATCCATCGGGGATAACTGGATCAGATTGAGTCTTTAAAAAAAAAATCACGCGAAATGGAATAACATGTTCCCAAGTCTTTGTTACTATAAAAACAAGTATGTGTTACTCCCTCCGTCTCATTATTATTTGTATAGTTGGGACGACACACTTTTTAAGAAAAATCTACTTTTTGAGTAAAGTAGTGGCATGTGGGTAAATATGTATATATTATTGTGAGTGTGCACGCAAATCAATGTTTCCTTTTTTGGAGCGTGCAAATAATTTTGGGACGGACGAATAAGGAAAATGTGCAAATAATAATGGGACGGAGGGAGTACTACTTATCCTTACATAAACATATATTTGTCTTTGTTAAAAAAAAGCACATATAATAATAACGTATGTAAGGTATTAAAAAATATGTCATTAATTATATGAACAAAAGGTATTACTGTATGAAGAAAGATGTGTTAATACAAGAATAACGAACAGAATGCAGAAAAAAAAATCTAGATTAAAGAAATGGATAATTAAATAAGAAAAGAAAACAGATTAAAATTAATTTGGTGCAATATTTTTTAGCGAAAATGGTTGGTGATATTAATTTATAATTAATTGGTATTAAAGTCTATTTGAGACTTTAATAGTTGACCAATTAATTTTGGGTGTTGAAATTAATTTCTCGGAAATTAATTGTTACAAGTGCGTTCTACTCACGGAGTAGATTAGAATGATGTATTCATACTCGCAGAACCGATTTTCGGTGAGTGAGAAATTGAATCGGAAGTTGGATGGTTCAACACCTAATTATGTGAGTAATGAAGGAATTAAATAAGTCATTTAATTCTTCATCCTACATTGAATTTTTAGAATACTAATATATATGATATTAGTATGGGAACAATGGAGTATAATAAATTATAGTTGATTGCTAGTCAATCAAAGTTGCCACACGCGCGCAGGGCCGCGGCCTTGGACTTGGTTCTTGACAATTGGACTTTGGGCCCAGCGGATATCTAATTTTTTTGAGAACGAAAATTAGGATATCCGGTCCACAAAGTTCGGTTCGATTTGGTTCAGAGAACCGTCCGGTTAAGAGAGTCGAACCGGTTTGGTTAGATGCCTCATTGAGCGTATTTTACACATGTGTTAAATTTGTGGGACGTTACCAGCGCATTAAGTGGAAACGCGTCTGGTCAACTTCGGTTTCAGTCATGACCACCAACGAAAACGCGTCTGCATTAAATGCTCACGCGTTTTTTCCTTCTGCATTGAGTGGAGGTTCGCCTATAAATAGTGTCTTCATGCATTCCGTCTGGCCACACCAAGAAAACTTCACTTCTCCCTGAGTCTCTCTGTATATAGAGTCTTAAGAGCCAGTTCAGTTCGAAGCGCTCGTTTTGTTCGCCGGAGCTCCAAGACCTGTGGTGCTACACTCTTGGAGACGATAGTGACGTTTTACCTTTGGGGACAAATTTCCAAGACCGAAGAGCACTAAAGGGGAAATTTTGTCTTGCGGGAAGAGGCCTTCCTCGACTCGTCACAAACTGTTGTCTTTTCTTACTTTTCTGTGTAATAAGTTTCATCGAGTTGTAATTTTTTTTTTCTTCTTTTTTTGTTGAATTATTATTTTCGCAGTCAAACTCCAATTTTCATTTACAATATTACATGTAAGTGTGTTTTTTAATGAATGAAATTTATAAATAAACCCCCTTAAAATTTCTATAATTTCAGCGGGGCCTAATTATCCCTGCCACCCAGCTCCCTTCATCTGTGCTACAATGTATACATATATATTCATAAATATTTAGAAGAAAGGTTGCTATCTGATCAGCTTTTCATTTATTATTACATGAACTACAATTTGACTATAGCTTTTAGTGCGTGAGAGTGCACTCATTAAATGTTTTGGTCCCGGCATGTTTTCTGTACAATTTCATATTTTCTATTTTTTTAATCATTATAAAATGTTTAAAATGAATTCTCATATAGTTTGAATTCAAATATGATGATGTAATTAATATAATTTTATTCAAATTAAATTCATTGATGGTCTGTACTTCTACTTAAATATCGAGTCATAAAAAAATAGCTATGATATAATTTTATTGGTGGGTTGGATCCACTTCAAAAGGGGTGTATTCAATTGAGATTCTATTGAATTTTTTGTAACTTTTAAAAGTGTGAAAATCTATAAACTCCATGCAGAGTTTGACTGAATTTTTATATTGATTTATATGATTTTTCATAAACTTGACAGATTGTGGAATACACCTTTTTTTTATTGATTTACATAGATTTCATAGACTCCGTAGCTGGAACCAATGATGCAAATGTATATGGAACACACTTGTATATAAACAAAGTTATTCAAATTGTTTAGAAAAATACCAAAAATACATTATTATTTATCATTATTATTCTCATTTTCATTTCCACCACCGTTATATTTCGGTCTCATCAGAAGTCTCTGGTTGTTAGAAGAGATTTTGGAGAATGAAACTATTTATATTTTTGGAAGAGTAGACTTGGCAGCGGGACAGAGAATCCCCGATCCCCGTGGGGATCTGCGCCAAACGGTGCGGAAAATCCCCGAAGCAAACGGGGACGGGGACGGGGACAGAGATTTATTTTTGCCCCGTAGGCGGGACGAGGATAGTATTCCGCCCGCGGGGACCCACATTATTTTTTATTTAATTAATATATTTATATATATAGTTTAAATTTAAAAGTAAAATACAAATAAATAGTTCATAATTTCTCACTCACCTAACTATTTATTCAAAATTACATCTATAGTGTATGTAATATTATGATATTAGTTTCAAATTATATAATTTTCACTTTAATATATATGTTAACTAAAAATATTAGAATTAGAGGTTTTTCAAATTTTAAATTAATTTGTTAACACCAACGTAAAGTAATTAATATGATTAAATTTTTTAATTTATATATTATTTTATACTTAAAAATGAGATAAAAAAATAATAATTAGGCGGAGAATGGAGAATCTCCGCGGGGATGGGGAATGACCCCCGCCCCCTCCCCGTTGACATCCCTATGGAAGATAATCAAAGAAAATCTATACACTGTTGAATACCTAAAATTTTTTTAAGACTTTTTTAAAATCCGTAGAAATCTCTGGTTATTAGAAGAGATTTTTTAGAGTAAAATCTATTTATATTTTGGAAGAGAATCAAAGAAAATCCATAGAGTATAAAAATTCATAGACTGTTTAATACCTACGGATTTTTTAATACTTTTTTAAAATCCGTATTGAATATCTCAGGATTTTTAAAGACTTTTAAAAATCCAAATTGAATACCACTAGACTTTAAAAATCTAAAAAAAAAAAATTGTACAGACTCCATAACCAATACACCCCTAAATTGTATAAATTTGAAGGGGTAAAATGCAAAAATATGGGTTTAGAAAATCTTGCAGATCGAATATCTCATGCATCAATACTTCTGGTGTTTTGGAAAACTTTTCTTTACACGTCCTCCTATTTTTCAAATGGGATCAAATATACCTCTAAATTTATCAACATTGAGATCAAATAAAGCTTATATGTGGAAATTATATAGGCTTTTGAACTTTTGTTTTTGGATACATCTAAATTCTTTTTAAAATTGAATCAAAGAAGTCCCTCATTTTAAAATCAAACTAACATTCTTCCTATTAGTGTTCAAACTTAATGCCTATCTTAATAGTGGAGCTCTCTGGTGAAATATTTCACATATAAAATACACCTAAAATAGGTAAATATTAAAAACATCATGGGTCAGGTTGCTCCAAGTAAAAATTTGGGGATCTTGGTCGGGTCGGGTTTGGTGGATTTTTTCCAAAATCTCGCGCAAATCAAATTTCAGGATTTTTGCTCCCTGTTTGTGTTATTGTATGGGCATATGCATATTACTATATGTGTGTTACTAGTCATTAAAAAATAAAATTTTCTACTTTAAAATAACAATAATGACAAATATATATCTTTACAAGAACATATATGTGTATTTAATTTATTTCTCCTCCCTTTAAATTTAAATTATTGTTTTATACATTAAAACATATTTGCTCCAACAATAACATACATTTGCTCTAACATCAATACATTTTGGCTCCAATATTAACATATATTTGCAATAATACACATTTACTCTAACATTAATATATTTTGGTTCAATAGTGTTGTTTACCTAAAAATAGAGCTGAGAATTAAGGGCTATTTAATTGGCTTAGGTAAAAACATCAAAAAATGAAGAGATGATGAACTCGCATAAATGCACTCGAGATAATGATTGTGGAAGATGAAGATGTCGGCCCGATCAGTACAATGCTGGCCCCGGCACATGAGCTGGTTGATGATCCGTCCACGTAAAGTTTTCACGGAGGGTGATCTATTCTGGTGAACTTTGGGGGGAATGTGAGCTCTACTATGAAGTCGGCAAGGGCTTGGCCCTTGATGGCCATCCTTGGGGCATAGGTGACCCCGTATTGAGCTATTTCTAATGACCACTTTAAGAGCCGACCACTGGTGCCGGATCGGTGTAGCACTTGTCTTAGGGGTAGGGTGGTCAGGACTTCCACTTGATGGTCGAAAAAAATAGGGTCTTAGTTTTCTGACGCTCATGACCAAGGCGTACGCTAATTTTACTAGGGGGGTGTACCTGAGCTCGGCGTCGTGCAGAGCCTGGCTTACGAAGTAGATGGGGAGATGGCTTTGACCGTCAGCCCGGACGAGCACCGCACTCAAGGCGACCTCGGAGGCCGCAAGATAAAGAAAGAGTTTTTTCCCTGGGACCGGCTTAACCAAGATTTGGGGGTTCGCCAAGTATTCTTTCAATTTTGAAAAGGCTACTTGGCTTTCCCTATTCCAAGAGAATTTACCATTTTTTATTGTTGAGAAAAAAGGCTTGCCGCAAATGGTCGATGTGTGGCATTGGAAAATGGTCCTTCGGGCACGCCGCATTGAGGTCGGTGAAATCAATGCACAGTCTCCAGGTGTTATTTGACTTTTTGACCAGAACGGCATTGGCGACCCACTGGGGCTCGTCTTTGGCTTGCTCGATGAGCTTATTGTCCAATAGCTTCTTGACTTCTTGGGCTAAGGCCTCGTACTTCTCTGGGCCGAACTTTCTTCTTTTTTGGTGGACCGGCCTTTTGTTGGGATCGATTTTTAAGCGGTGGCAAGCGTGTTTGGGGTTGATACCGACCATGTCCTGGTGTGACCAGGCGAAGACTTCGACGTTGGCCTTGAGGAATTCGATCACCTCTCCCCGTATTCCGGCCGGGATTTTAGAGCCGATGAGCACCTCAAGCTCCGGCCTCGAGGGGTCGATCAGAATGTATTCCAAATTTTCCAAGGCTGTGGCCTGTTCAGAGCTTCGCCTGTCTCTGGTATCAAATCTTGGATCGAGTCGAGCTCGGTGGGCTCGAAACCGATCCTGGGCTCGAGGTCGTCGATCTCCATTGGGTGGGGATCGGGCTCGCTTTGCATAATAAGGCCGAAAGTTGATGGTCCGGCCTTATTTTCCTCGAGCGAGGTCGGGTTGAGTTCTTTGAGGTCAGATTGAAGGATCGGATTGTTATAGACAAGAAATAAAACAGGAAATAGATAGTTCAAACACTTCCTTGCCATTACTTGGTCACCCTTAACGGTGACGACGAACTTGATACAATAGAAATAAGAAGAGGCTACTGCCTCGAAAGTGTCCAGGAACGGACGATCCAAGAAGCCATTATAAGAGTTTGGCTGGTCTACAATAACGAAGTCTAAGGGTCTAGTAATCCTAACCTTACTATCATAACAACAGACTAACTTCACAGAGATCTTGATCCTTCCGTAGGTAGCTATGGTCATGTCCCCGAATCCCTTGAGTTGGAGGTCGAAGGGCTTGATAAAATTGACGAGATTGCCGATTTGGTCCAGGGCTGATTTGAAGATTATGTTGCAGAAGCATCCGTTGTCAATCAGCACCCATTGGACCTCCTTCCCCAGGATATTGGCCATGATCACCAATGCGTCGCCCTTGGGGTAGAGCACCCACTCCAGTCCTTATTGGAGAAAGTGATCTCCAGATCTTTGTTAATCGCGGGCTCGGGCGGCGTAACCAAGTTGACGTTGGTCACAGCTCGGATCTCGGCCTTTCTCTTTCTGCCCGAGAGTGTGGAAACGGGGGTCAAGCCACCCAGATTTCCTCCCCCGGCCTGAATCATGTTTACTCGGCCACCGGGGTTCATTGGGGGGGAGGTCGTCGTCTTCGTCATCTTCAATAGCCGCGATCGGCTGGAGAGGTCGGCCGCCCTCTTCTCCCCTGCGCTGAGGTCACTGCTGCTGCTGCTGCTCTTGTCGTCCTGCCGGCCTTTGAATTAGATCATTCAAACGCCCTTCATCAAACAAATTCCAGAGTTGTTTTAAGAGATCCCGATATTGACTCGTATTGTGGCCTATGGAGTCGTGATAGGCGCATAATTTCTTGGGATCCAACCTCGCTCTATCTTTTATGAAAGGTTTGGGCCTAGGGAGCATGTCTCTATGCTGGATGGCGTTGAAAACATGGGCGGGAGATTACCTAAGGGCTTGAGTGAGGTGTACTTCGACGTCTTCGAATGATTTGAAGTTGCCGGGAGGTTTAGCGATTTTTCTAGCCTTTGGGCCTCCTTTGGGGGATGCTTGAGCGATATCTGGCTCTTTCGCCACGGGCTCGGACTCGCCGAGCCTGAGAGCCAGCAACTTCTTCCGAGCTAGGTAATCTCCGGCCCGGGCTTGGAATTCAGCGCACGTCTTGGGAAAATCCTTTATGAGGTGTTTGAACATCGAAGATCTGCCGTGGAAACCCCCAAGAGTGGCGTGCAAAGCATGCTGGTCCCTGACCGGCTCCCCCATTAGGATGACCTCGTCCACCCTTGAAATATAGTCCTCGTCCGATTCGTCCTTCTCCTAGCGGATGTGCATAAGGCGGTGCCAGTTCTCCAAACTGGCAATCTTAGCCGCTAAATATGAAGTGAACTGAGAGCTCAGGGTGGAGAAGGAATCGATCGAACGAGCGGGCAGTGAGACGTACCACCTATGAGCGAGGTCGCCCAGGGTGAGAGGGAAAAGCCTGCATTTGGTCGCATCGGTCGCGCCCCGTCTGGTCATAAAGATCCGGTATTTGCTCAGATGGGTCTCTGGATCAGTCTTCCCCTCGTAAGGAGGGGTCGGCGGTGGAGTGATCTTGAGTTGGACGGGGGCGAGCTCGATATCGACGGACAGTGGCTCGTTCACGGCAGGTCGGGCCTTAGGCTGGCCTTGTGCCTCCATGAGGGCTCACATCTCGTCAAGTTGCTTTTGCATCTTGACGATCTATGGATTCGGCGGCTCGACTGGCTGGTCGCCACCGCCGGCTACTGGTCCAATTCGGTAAAAAATGGCCCCTCGTGGAGTGTCGTGCCCGAGGAGTCATCTCTGGGCGAAGCTGAGCTTCCTCCTGACAGAGTTGGCTGGAGCCAGACTGACTTCGGCTGCTCTCTTGTGGGGCTGTTGTGCCGTGCTCCTTGAGTTGGAGATGGACTCGGTGCCGCCATACTCCGTATAGCTGCTCGGGTACCAGGCGAGGGAGCTAAAAATCGGGTGCGAGGAGCCACGGGAACGCGTGGGAGTGGGGTCGGCCAGGTGTTGGCTTTCCCCCTGATATTCCCGGGCTTTAGATTTTCCCTTGAGGGCTCGGGCTTGTAGTCTCCTCTTCGAGGCCGATGGGGTGCTCTTATAAATCCTCGCTTCCTCGGCACGGCGGCGCAGGTTGGACTCCGCCTGATCGGGGGTGATGAAATTTCGGGCCTGAGTAGGCTGGGACTCCTCTGGGTAGCGGATCGGAGAGGCCACGCAGACGGTCTTTCCTGGCCGACCAGGGGCGACCTCTCCTGAGATCCGGGCAGTGGGGACCTGGGGCGTGGCCGGCGTCCCCACGCATTTGAGAGCCTGGGATAACCTCTGGTTGGTCATTTTCTCCTCGTGGAGTGAGTGAGAGAAGACTTTCTTTGAATATTTGATGATGGATTAAGAAGGTTTGAAGAACAGTGAGTGTTCTTCAAAGAAAAGTGAGAAATCTGGGTTTAAGGGATTAGAAACCCTCCTTCTAGCGCCAAATGTTGTTTACCTAAAAATAGAGCTGAGAATTAATGGCTATTTAATGGGCTTAGGTAAAAATATCAAGAAATGAGGAGATGATGAACTACATAAATGCACTCGAGGTAATGATTGTGGAAGATGAAGATATTTAATGCAATGAAACACCAAGAATTGTCAGGGGTTTTACTCCCTGGACTTGAATGCTTGCAGAGCTTTTTTTGTATTGATGATTAGTTGTTCTTTTTTTTTTGTACAAGGGGGAGACTATTTATAGGTTTTTACAAATGGGGGTATTTTGGTCATTTCCGACCTCTACGGGGGACAAACGCATTAAACGCCTGCGACTCCTGAAGGTGCACGGGCGCCCATTCATCCTTGTGCTCAGAGATCCGACCACTCTGGCATCGCCACGTGTCCTAAAAGGACGACTCTCTGGACTATTTCCTTATTTGGGTAGCATATTCTCTCTGTTGTGGCGTACGGAGGCGACTTTTTACTCTCTTTGGGCCAATTCTGTCGGATTCTATCACATGCTCGAGGGATCTTCGATTTGGGAAGAATTCGTAACGAGGTCGGAGATCGGTGAGGTGTCTATCCCGATCTCCGATCGTCAGACCAGAGATTGGATGGTGGTGAGGTTGCTCTTTGCCCCGGTACGGGAGTCTTAGTTTGAGTCGGGATCGTAGGTGTCCGATGCCTGGTTGATCGAAGAGGTCGGTGGTCGAGGTGATCGGGAGCGCTGGTGGGAGCTCTGGGACCATGGAGACCGGAAGTTGTCAACGGGAGGTCGGGGACCGCGGATGTCGGAAATGGTTGACATATCGTCCCAGTGCCACTAGGTTGGCTTTCTTCTCAACGCCTTTTCGGGGAGGTCGGTGCCGACCTCGTATAGAAATTGTCACAACAAATAGTAACACATATTTCCTCTAATAGTAACACACATTTGCTCCAATAGTAACACACATTTACTCTAACATTAACACATATTTGCAGTGACATATATTTACTCTAATAGTAACATACATTTGCTCCAATTGTAACACATATATGTAGTAACACACATTTGCAGTAACACATATTTAGTCTAACACTAACATACATTTGCTCCAACAGTAACACATATTTACTCTAATAGTAATAGTAATATACATTTGCTCCAATAGTCACACATATTTTTAGTAACACGCATTTGCTCCAATAGTAACATATAATTTTAGTAACACACATTTCCACCAATAGTAACACACACTTACTTCAATAGTAACACATATTTTTAGTAACACACATTTGCAGTAACACATATTTACTCTAACAATAACATGCATTTGCTCCAATAGTAACACATATTTTTAGTAATACACATTTCTTCTAACATTAACACACATTTGCTCTCAATAGTAACACAAATTTTCAGGAACTTTTTCAAGGCATTAGATCGAACAGGTGGCGTGCAAGGTTTGTTATGAGACTTTTGCATCCCTGTTAACATATTGTGGACTGATTTGCAGAGGAAGGTTGAAGAGAGAAGAGAAAAATATATTTTGGGATAGGGGTAGGGGTGGGACGGGCGAAGGGGAGGAAGGAGAATCGGGGGTGGGAAAGGTTGGGGGTGGGGGGAGGCGGGGAGTAGCAGGGTGAAGGGGAAACTGAGGACAGCTTCAAAGAAATAACTCGTCTTCATCTTCAATGTAATTGAATGTGTTGCCAAATCAAATTGAATTGACCACCAAAGCTCAGCAGGGCTATTGGAATATCAGTCTGACGGTGGTGGTGGAGGACGGTGGTCACGGTGGTGGAGAATGCGAGAAGGGAAAGCGCCTGAATTGACATGAGAATCCATTTTTTTTAATATGAATTATTCTTCGCATAACAAATATAATTAACTTTGTCAATTTTGTCCCTTCATTAAACATATATATAAATGTCTATCCTTAGTTTAGGATCTATACTTTACAAAGAGTAGATTTTATATGAAAGCGTTTCATAATGAGCTTAACATGAAATAGTT
Organism: Ballota nigra; assembly: GCA_947034835.1. NCBI lineage: Eukaryota > Viridiplantae > Streptophyta > Magnoliopsida > Lamiales > Lamiaceae > Ballota > Ballota nigra. The sequence continues at coordinate 115,139,444 of OX344723.1, read as the reverse complement.
TTAGAGTATCATTAATCTCATCAGGAGTATCATTAAATCTGTAAGGGATATTATTAGTCTGAGTTTAAGAAAATTGATTTTTTGAACTCAGACTAAATATACCCTGATGAGATTAATGATACTCCCGATGAGATTAATAATACTCTAAAATTATTTCATGATAAGCTTATCATGAACTCATAATTCTTATCTTTTATTCCAAAGACATTAAGAGGAAGTTGGTTTAAAATTTTATTCAACAACTTTATTACACAAATAGTGTGTCATATGATGACGGGCTTATTTATATATAACAAAGGGCTTATTTAACCCCTAAATATAAGTTTAAGAACTTCTTTGATATTTTTCCAGTTCTACATTATGCATCAAATTTCTTTAAATTTTTTGAGTTTTGTGCAAAACCTTTCGACCCCCACCTCTTCCCTTCTCTCTGTTTATCTTTTGTGCAAAGTTTCACTAATTTTTTTCTTCTACAATTTACATTTTACGGACAGTTTAATATTATACTACTCCCTCTGATTCAAAATAAGTGTCGTTCTACAGATTTTAGGACAAATTAAGAATTATAAATTTTGACATATATACCCCACCTAAATCTCTAAAATATCTATTATATTTTGATAATATCTAACAGATCTGTTATATTTTAATATAATCCCTAAAATATCTCTTATATTTTGAATTTGAATTCGGGGTAAATCGGGAAAACACGTGAAAAAATAGTTAAAACGACACTTATTTTGAAACAAATTATAACCTCTAAAACGACACTTATTTTGAATCGGGGGAGTATGTGTTTCAATTCATTTTTATGGAATAATATAGACAATTTATCAGTTCATTTAGTTGTGATTTTCTTTTGCAAAGTTACTTCAGAAAAAACATTTTGTGTTATGTGAGTAATAAATTGCAATAATAATACTTTTCATTTTCTTATTGAAATATTAGTCATGGAAATGTGATATTTTAGAATAGATTTTTTTTTTTTTTTTTTTTAAATTGTAGTTTTAGCTTACTAAATATATTGGAATAGTTTGAACCCCTGCATAGAGTTGATCAGGTGTCTATTTTAGTCATAAAAATATGATATTTTACAGTGTATACAAGTTTAGGTTGACTTTAAATTTTGAGCTATTTTGAGACCAAGACTTTTAAGAGTTTATAAATGATCATATTATTTAACCTAGGGTTATTTATTTTGTATTATGTAATCGATCTGATCAATATAACAATTGGTCCAGCTATATACCCCTCCATCTATAATAGATACACCTACATTTACAATAAACTACCAATAATACCCTTTTCATAAACCCCTAAATTTTATTATTTTCTCTATTTTTTTTCTACCGTCTCATTCATCAGCGCTATTCTCTCTCTCCGCAAAAGCACCGTGTCCATCTTTCGCCGCCACAACGCACCATCCCTACCCGATAACACCGCTCCACACATAGTCCCACCCCAATGAAATTGCCCACCACGATTCATTCATTTGCTCTCTATGTAGTAGCGCCATCTCCTCCACCATATACTATTCACCATTCGGTATCACCGCCCACCCTATAGCGCCGTCCCACATGAAATCCCCCCTCCTGGATATTGCTGAACTTATTTGCACAAAAGACAACAATTTTCTTTCCACAGAAGACGTTGAACATTTTTACACACCGGAAAAATTTAGGTAAGAAAAAATTTATAATAATTTAAGGAATTATAAACATGTCATAATCTTTTTTTATTTTTTGATTTTGGACGATCTCCCCGAAAACGAATGTTGCATCCACCCATCCCAGGTATTATATTTTTAGGTTACTTTTTTTTTTTTTTTTTTTATAATTGCTTAATAATTTAGTGTTTAATTATATTTTGTTGGAAAATGTGGTTGTTTTCAATATTTTTTGTTGAAAAAATATGGTATCCTTATATTTTAGAATAAACAGTAAAATGAGAGACAAATCATGTGGCGGGTAGCTGATGGTCATTCTCCTATATTACCTCTTATAAACTTGGGTATTTATGTTTAATTTAATAAGGCTAATATAGGAATTTTATTTATAAAATAAAAGGTGAGTAGGTGTATTTATTATAGATTGAGGGGTATATAGTCAGACCCTATAACAATATGATATTTTCTTTTCTGCCGCTTGTGGACGTAATTAATACAATATTAGTGAATCACACAAATCTATATTTGTTATTTACGTTTATGTATCTTTCTTGTACCTTGTTATAGAAGAACCTAATTTCTTTGTTTTAAAAGTAATTTGCCAAAAAAAATAAAAAAATACAACCAAGTTATTTTATTACATATGAAATTATCTTTATTATGCTATAATGATGAATAAAAATATAGTACAATAAAATTGATTGTGAAACGTAAAATGATAAAGGAAAAAATAGAGAAACTTTATCCATATAAAGAAGATATATGAAGAGAGAGAATTGAGCAGTTTTGTACAAAATATCAACAAGATTGAGGGAAATTTGCACGAAATTATAAAAATATAAAAAAAATTGTGAATTATAAAACACGAGGGAATTTGGTTCATTTTCTAAAGAGATGAAGGTTTTGTACAAAATTTTCAAGACACGAGAATTGTTCATTGTACATGGGCCAATTTTTGCCCAATAATATCTCATAGTTCAATAAATGATTAAAATAGTATTAATTTTGAATTATCAATTTTATTAGCGGTAATAAGAAAAAAGGGGGATTAATTTAAAAAGACCCAAATACCGATTATTAAATTAATCCAAAACAACCCAATAAATGGCCCCAAAAAAACAGCCACAAAATCAACATCATGTGTGAAGTAGAAAATTAAAAATACATGAAAACATACTAAAAATGAACCGCAATATTTACCCAGTGTGTTTACCTATTTTCAGTTGATGCTTCATAATCAAATTAGAGGTTATATAATCGTGATCGACAAATATAATAAGTCCTTGCAATCAAATATACCTTAGTTAATATTTATTTTTCCCTAAAAAAAATGTTGAATTTCATTTAGTTTATACATTATTTGATTTTATCGAATTTTTTTGTATTCTTGATTCTTTATTTAGAGGATGGTGAAAAATGTGAGGATTGACCGAAGTATATAAGACTATGTTGCAGTGTAATTATTTCCTAGAAACAATTGAGTGCATTATAATTTTTATTTGTTATCATTATATACAGGGAAAAATTTTACTTTTGGTCCCAAGAGAATGGACCAATTGCAAAATGATTATTCTTTAAGCATTTTTAGTACCATATGATTTTTCTGTCAATTTTTTAATACAATTTATGCGTGAATTGCACTCCCCGTCAACTAAAGACCCATTTTTATTTTTAAAAAAATCAATTCCTAAAATTCACAGTTCAATACAAATTTAAATACTGTATTTATTGCCGATGATCTCTCAATCGATGAAAATTTCAGGCCACTTCTTGGCGCACATCTCTCCTTCCCATACCTCTCAAAAAAGGAAAAATCCAACCCCTACCACAAACACAAAAAAAAAAAATGAAAAACATAGTCAATAAAATGAGTAAAAAAATTGAAATTTGGAAATGACTATGAGATCGAAAACTGAAATTAATTAGGGGTTTTCACTCTTCGCGCTGAGATAGGCTTGGGTGGGTAGGTTTAATCCAGCAATCTGAAACTGAAATCTAAAATATGAAATTTGAAATCTGAAAATCCAACAGGGAATTTGAAGAAGAGATATACAGAGGTGTTAATTGGTTTGAAGTGAAAATGATTTGAATATGAGATTTACGGAGATATTAATTGATTGCAGGGAAGATGATTTTAATAAGAGATTTTGCAGATATTTAAATTGATATTTAAGTTATTTTCGCTAATATTTTGTACGCTTGAAAGTTAAATATTATATGTAATGAAGTGTTGTTTTTGTTATTTTTGGAATGGAAAACTTATTGTGGGGCGTTCCAAAATGAAATGTGAAAACTTATTTCGAGACGGAGGGAGTACAATTTTTCCCCCAGATTTTAAAGTAATTATTATTTTGTTCAAGAATATTTTTTGTATTTTAAAAAATCAATTTTGGTCAACTAACAGTTTTCATCCAAAAACTACTTGATGAGACCAAAACTACAAAAAAAGGGACTAGTTTTGTACATAGGTACCAAATGTGTACACATTTGGACATAACATCTTAAGAAAATCAGTTTGTACAGTGTTCATGAAGCAATGGATTGTGAAACAATATAAAATAAGTCTAATAACTCACATAACAAGTGTCCCATATTCATCTAATTGTATCATTATAATATATTTTTTGTCGTTATTTTCATGAAAATCTTGCTACTGATGTTGATAGGGTTATGGAAGAAATTATAATGGGATTAGATCAAGACTATGCAAGAATCAAACAACACATTCAAGGTGAATGCAAATTTTTGTTGGACATATCATCTAAATAAAATTAATTTGTGTAGAGTTTCATGAAGCAATAGAATAATTGAAATTCGGGTGCATTCACTCCAGCAACAAGGAATAACCATAGAAAGAGAAAGAACTCTAGATTGAAATGAGTAAAACACTTACTGGTTGCACATAACATTTAAGGAAAATTAGTTTGTATAGAGATTATGATGCAATGGATTGTGAAACAATATAAAATAAGTCTAACAACTTACATTACAAGTGTCCCACATTCATCTAATTGTATCATTTATATGTTTTTAGTCTCTATTTTCATGAAGATTTTGTTACTGTTGTTGATGGGGTTCCGGATGAAATTAAAATGAGATTAGAGCAAAATTATGAAAGAATTAAGCAACACATTCAAAATGATTGCAAATTTCTGTTGTTGGACATAACAACTAAAGAATATTAGTTTGTAAATAAAATACTAGAATTTTTTTTGCATTCACTACATCAACAAGGGATAATCATAGAAAGAGAAAGAGCTCTCAATTTAAAAGAATAAAACATTTACCGTTTTGAAGTAAAGATCATTACGGCTAGTAAAGTCGTATCCATTCATATCTAGGTTTCCTGTTACACAAAGCAACAATCAATATATATACATTAATAAGAACAATATCTACAAATACATTTTAGGGTTTTTCTACGGTCAGGAAGGGTTTCGCCCTTCCTGACGTCAGTAAACCTTTTGAATACCGTTAAATTTTCGATCCAACGTATAATATTTTTTTTCAAAGGATTATACTTTGCATTAGAGCGTTTGTCCTATGCATATTGCAATCGCACAATATCGCCCTATTAATAAATTAAATTAATAAATATAAAATTACAATAATACCCTTTTTACTTTAAAATACTTTAGAATATTAATTATTTAACATTTAATATTTAAATAAAAACCTTTTGGATATTATTAAAATTAAATATTAATAATATCATAATTAATAAATCAACCATAACAATTCTTCACTCCTAGTCCCAATTTTTCACTCGATTCTCAATACAGTTCTCGGCTCCATCCTCTTCATCGTTGCAACTGGATAGCTTGTAAGGTGTGGTACTTTGACTAACATCAGTTTTCTCCACTTGATCTCACATGTCTCGAAGACAATTGCGGGGGCGAGGCTTCCTCCCAGGTGAATGTGAATTTGATGTGCTTCAATTTTTTCACTTTTTTCTTGGTTCTCTATTATTTCTTCTTTCTCTCTTACTTTACATTATTGTTTGTGTATCATAACAAAAACACCCTAATTTTTCAAGATGTATCGCCGAAAGAAATTCGCGGCAAAGGGCGCCGAGTGATGAAAGTGATGAAGGGAGAGAAATTGGTCTTGTCGCCGGCCTGTAGCGCCATTGTCAAATAAAAGAAAAAATTTAAGAAGATGGATTTGCCGGTTCCATCTATGTTCTCAAAAAATTCAGGCGTTACTTCCTCTTCGCCGTTGAGACACCGACGACCGTCTTATGGAATTTGTCTCAACCAGGTTTCTCCTCTTAGATATGTAATTTCGTATTGCGAGTAGTGGTGGTAGTAGTTGGAAAGCGGTGGCGAGTTCTCTCATTTTAGAAGGTATTTGATTGGTTGTAATTGAGTGCATAAATTGATTGTGTTGATTATGTTTGAAAGCTTGTTGTTGTGTTTTGAATAATTATATTTGATATTTTCTGCAAATCGGGAGCTGGATAAACGCCCAGAATACCATGTCTCTCACCTAGCTTCATGTGCTTATTTAGGACGTTCTTTCTTTCATTTCTTTAATGGGGTTATGTAAGTGAACTAGCGGATTCCAGACAAAGTCAATAATTGCATATTCAAATTGTCATGAACTTATAATTAACAGTGCTGCTGTTCCCTCTTGTAGTTGTTTTTGAGTTATAATTTTTCATTAACCAATTCATAAAATGTTATGTATGCCAAATTGAAGTCTTTGACAATTCGTAAATGATTTCTCGACCCCACAGGAATACATGATCTAGGCTTGAATCTTCTAAATTTCACTTGATCTTGTAATCTCCAAGCTATGGTTTAGTTGTGTTAATTAGCTATCAATCTTCCAACCATTGAAAGGGCATGACGTAAAGCAGAAGCAAAGCACTAATTCTAACTGGTTGCTTGTGCTTCTATAGTTATTCCTAAATTTCTCAATTTTTATTCAAATAGTTCAGTTTAATTTTTAGTACCTATATCGAAATGCTTCATAAATTACGTAAGTTGCACTTGTCAGGTATTCTGCGGCTCCTCTGGGCGATAACTGCATTTTTCGAATATCTCAATTTTCTCATTTCCTGATAATTATCTCATTCAGATTGTTGATGCTGTAGTGGTTGCAAGATATCTACGGGCAACACTTGTAATCCCAGATATTAGAGGAAGCGAACCTGGTGATACAGGGTTGATGTTTTTTCCAGTTTGTATATATATATATGGCATAAACCATGAAGGCTTTTCTGCAAAACAATAATTCCTTGCGAGAATATAGGAAAAGGAAAGATGTAAAATAGGGTTATGGTACCTATTTTTAGCTAACTTTCAGCTAGATGTTGTTTATCTATGGCTTAAAAAAAAGCACATTTAGGTTCATTAGAACTGTCAAACATTAGATTGTGATTGTTGATGTTATGTGTTATCCCTAATTTTCAGGAGCTTTGATGATGTCTATGATATTCAAAAGTTCATAACAAGCCTAGATGGAGTGGTCAAAGTTGTTAAATCTCAGTCTTCTAGATTATCAGCACGTAATATTGCAGTAGTTAAGGTCCCTAACCGGGTACCTGAAGAACATATAGCTGAAAATATCGAACCAGTTTTCAGAGCCAAGGGAAACATAAGGCTAGTTACGTACTTCCCATCAATAAACATGAAAAGATTGAACAGAAAACCAACACAGACTCTGTTGCATATTAAGGCATGTTTGGAACATTAGAGCCTCCGATAGAAGTTCGTGAAGTGGTCGATTCCATGGTTGATCGCCTCAAAACCCTTAGAAAGAATTCAAATGGACAATTTGTGGCAATCGACTTGAGGATAGATTTATTGCAGAAAAAGGGTTACCATAAAAGTGGTGCCTCTGGATCCAAAATTTGTTATAGTCCTCAAGAGATGGCTCTCTTTTTAAAGAAGATTGGCTTCAACAAGAACTGCACTGTATACGTGACTCAAATGAAATGGCACAACAGCCTTGATGCCCTAAAGGACTTCTTCCCAAAAACTTGCACAAAGGGAGATATTTGCCTTCTCGTATCTCCTTGAATTCACTGATATTTCGTTTGTTATTATTCTCTTTTTTAAAATGTTACATGACTCTATAATGGTAATGGAACACAAAGACAAATTTCTAAGTTCGGAGACTTCTGAGTTTGAGAAAGTAATCGATTACTACATCTGTTCTGAGAGTGATGTTTTTGTTTCAGCCATATCGGGCTTGTTTTATGCCAATGTTGTTGAAAATAGAATAGCTTCAGGCCTGACTTTTTTATTTCTTCCTTTTTTTTTTTGCCTAAAATGGGTATTTTTTTTGTAGGGCTTTAGAGTTTAGACTATTTTTTATGTTGTGATTGTTGAGAGGTGTTCTTTAATGGTTTGTGAAATATTGTATACTTCATCTTTGTTGTAAGTAATATCACAGCCATGTTTGATTTAGTTAGTCATTTAATTAATGTTAATTTTATAGAGTGTGGTGCCATAATTTCATTTCAGCCTGAGTTTACAGTGAATGAATCAAGTAGTTACATATGATTTGTTTAAAATAATGACCAGATTCACTAAGCCAGTATTCTATTACACCCTTAAGATAATAACAAAACAGTGTCTAGTCATGAATCGAAAGATGATATTATGCTCTGTTGCGAGAAGCGATGAGATGTTGGTATGGCCTATGAAGACCTTCGGAACTGGAAAATTAGAGTATGTATAGAGTAAAAAAAAATTCCCAAGATAATTATTACCCATTTTTTTTAACATATCTCCCCTCCTATAATTATTCTACTGTGACACAACCAACAACTATATTTTTTTTCAAAATTAGAGCACAACACTTATACTGATGTAACCACAAATCATGGAGACAATCATTAATTCATCCTACATATCCCGGAGTGTAGAGGGAAAATAATTTTCTACTCCTATTCCAATTGAAGAAATTGGATGAACCAAGCATCGGTTAAGTATATTAGGTACATTGTTGGTGAACGAATCTAATCGTGAGGATTAGTGGCTGTTTTAATCCGTTTTTACGTCACCAATCAATAACGTGTGATTGATTACCACCGTAAATGGTAAATCGGGGTATGAATTTATTGAATTTGTAAATTCGGTAGTCGAAATTGGACTTATTTCGTGTATGTGTAGGTTAGGGTATGTTTGTGTGTATTTTTGTCTGAAAATCGAAATTATATAAATAAGCTGGAGAACAACTATTTATAGAGGCTAGCAAGCATGAGGTGCTACTGATTCTTGGTCTCCCTAGCTTGCATGCCTGACATGTGTCCTTTGACCTTAGTTTGACCTTATCTAAGCTGAATCTTAGTTACAAAGTCTTCTTTTGGGCCTTATCTCGGACTCATTGTTGTTCGCCTAGGTCGGCTTGACTGATCTTGATGACCCTTCAACTGAAAGTTGTTCGCCTCTTGAGGTTGTACTTTGGAAGTTGTTCGCCTTATGGCTTCGTTCAGCTTGGCTTTGGGATCTTAGTCCTTTGTTCATGTGCATACCTCTTTGGCTAATTGTTGTATCATATTTTGACCAAGTTGCTCGTCATTGGTGACTTCACGATTGGCTCATCTTTGGTCTCGGGTCTTAAAAACCTGTTCGCCTATTAGTTGTTCGTCGGGGGAGTTGTTCGTCGAGGGAGTTGTTCATCACTTTATATACCTCCCAGACTGATTAATGCACCCAAATCGTGATTTTCTTTGTTGATCTTCCTTAACTTGGTTCTTCATAATCCTCGATGTAGCTCTTATCCTTGTTCGTCATTTACTGATAATTGTTCGCCCATCAACAATTGCCCCCTATCCTGGCTATACGTTGATCCAGACGAGCAACTTTGTGGCGAGCAACTATAGTTAGGATATCAAAATAATGAGGGTTGGTACGAACATCATTGGTCTGGGCGAGCAACATATGGTTCGTCGTTTCGTCTTCCCAAGGTCTGGGAGTTATACGAAGATGACGTGGGCGGCATGGCTGTGCACCGCCCACGCGCGAGCAATCCCGAGGCCACGCACCCCTATATTTACATATAGGCCCTTCAATTTTTGAACTTATTTGGATATTACCCCGTTTTCTCTCAATTTGGCCCCGGGGCTTTTGGGAAATTACGTCTGGGACCCCGTTTTTACTTGGGGTATAAGTAGTGGGAAAACTGAAATTTTTCCCACTTCTTCTTCTCCTACTACAGTGCTCCGGCGACTTCCTCCTCCCTCCGGCGATTCCAAGCTTTCCGACGCCCGCCTTCCCGCTTTTGGTTTCAAACTTCAATCCCAGGTAGTTACCCTTCTTTCTCCGTCTTTTTCTCTACTTTTTGTCCCAAAATTCCTTTCGCCGCCGTGTGGATCCGAGCGCCACCATCTTCTCCGGGGAAGCGCCGCCGTCTGCAACACTCTCTCCACCGCCGTCTGGATTTTTATCTCTCCTATGTCTTCGCATTCAAGCAATAAAACCGAGGAGACCTTAGATCCCCTTTTTCCCATTGTTGCTCGCGACCTAGAACCATTTGAGGTTTCCTCAGCGTCGAACACTCACGTGGACTCAGTTGTTCGCTCTGTGGAAAACACTGGTGCGGGCCCATCTGGGAGAGAACTGACAGTCGCGGCGAACAACAATTTGAACGACAACTCTTCGTCTTCCGCTGACTCTGAAGATCCAGAATTTAACGAACTCACTCGCGAGTTCCTGGAGGGTATCAATTTTCCATCCCCAAAGATGCGGGAAAACGAGATCCCAGCTGGGGTTGCTCGACTATTTGAATGGCGAGCATATGCTGAAAGGTATGCGAACAGCTTTCCCCGTCCCCAGAGACAAATAATGGATAAGGTGAAAACTGGGTACCAGACGAGCAAGATAAAAAGTGTTGTTCGCGAAGATGAACTGGACTCTATCCGGGAAGAATACAAGATCCCATATGATATTCACATATGGGCCCCTCGGAGAAAGGAAAGAGCTGATCGCCCACCTCCAGGATGCACGGCGATCAACATTCACACCTTGATTGCCGGACTAAAGCTGCCTCTTCCACCCGTTGTTGGTCGATTCCTGGAGGCGACCAACTTGGCCATCACCCAAATTACTCCAATTGGGTGGATGAACCTTCTAGGCTCCATGTGCTTGTTCGCCTTGGAGGGGTATGTTGATCGGATCACTGCGGAAGAAATCAACTACTTGATGACAATTACAAGCTGCCCCTTAGGAGAAGAAGGCTATCACTATCTCAAGGCAAGAACTGGGTTGAAAATGGTGGAAGAGGTGCCGAACAAGATTCGTGACTGGAAGCAACACTTCTTTTGGATTGGGGGTGATTGGCGAGCATCTTCTGGTCCACACGGCGGCCCTGGACGAATAAATTCTCCAGCAGCCTATGGAAAACTGAAACGTAAGTCTGTTTTTTGCTCGCCTTTGGGCTAAGTAGTTCTAATTTAACTTTTCTTGTTTGTTCGCAGGCCCTCGTCTACCCAAGTGGGATTCGAAAGAGGAGGAGTTGAGCTCCGAGTTTCTGTTTACTTCGTGCTTGGTCGGCCTCCGCAACAGAGCAGATAGGACTATTGACCATCTTTGCCGAGCAAGGTGTCAAAGAGCTGCTCGCCTCTTGACTTACCCTCACCACCTGGAGGCTCAAGCTGAGGTGCCCCCAGGTATGACAATTTATAACTTTTGATTCCAGTCCTGTTCGTCATTGATTTGTTTAACTTGCTTGCCTATTTTTTTTTTTTTTTTTAGCCGAGCAAGTAACAGTTGCCGTTCCCCCCAGTTACGCCCTCCTCAAGCGTAGGGTATCTGAAATGGGGCCCCCAAAAGGGAAGAAGAGGAAAGGCGACCCCCCCATGTGCTTGCAATGACGAACAAACCTGAGGGGCTAGAGTTCCCACACAGGCGCCCCCCCCCCCCCCCCCCGTTCAAATCCGCTCCCCTCCTGTTTCCCCACCTCGTGGTGGGAAACGCCTTAAGAAGGCAGACGGGACCCCACTGGCCGAAGATGTCCTCGGTAAGGGGAAAGAAAAGGTGGGCCAAAGTCATGCTCGCCACGAAGGGGATGTCATTAGGCGTTCTTCCGCGGAGCCTACGGAAAGGTCGGGAAAGGCGAGTAAAGATGTGGGCTCACCCCGTGGCCCAGAAGACCTCACGTTCCTTGGATGGGATGAACGGAAGTTTGCCGAGTAAGCATCTACCCTTTTCTGCCGAACAACTTTCATTTTTTAATTTTCCTAAGTATCAATTTCTTTTCTTGTTCGCAGATATCGTGCTGATGATTATCCCGGTCGAGCAAGTGTTGTACATCAGTACGCTTGCTCGAAGACTCCCGTTAACATAAGGGAGATTCCTGGCGAACATGTTCGCAAGGCGACGGAGTTGGTCGCCCGAGCCTGGACGCGTCCCTTGGACAAAGCCATCCTCCAACAGGGGCAAATGGACAATCTCCACCTCTCAATGATGCTCGTCGCCAACGGCCTCGTCACTGCCCAAAGGGCAATTGCCCAAGTTGCCGAGCAAGAAGAGTCTGCTCGCCATTATGCGAGTACTGCTCGGCAACTCTCCGAGGAAAAAGACAAACTGGCGAACAACTTGCACGGCCAGATTGCTCGGCTCAATGACCAGCTTTCCCTCTATATCGACGGCGAGAAAAAGCACCTTGAAGACATTCAAGGCTTATCTGCCGAGCTGAAGAGTAAAGAGACCTTGCTTGGTGAGGAGAAGAACAAACTGTCAGCGGCCGAGCAGAAAATTGCCGATCTTGAGGCGGAGGTTGCTCGTCTCCGGGAGTCTGAAGCCAACCTCTTCACACGCGAACAACTTGAAGCGGAGGTTCAGGCTCGGTCTGCTCCCATTTCCAACCTTGGGTATATATGTGCCTACGCGGATAGCATCCGCTCGGCCGATGCTTATGACTACAAGGACTTGGTGGAAGAGATGAGTAAAGACTTGAATGAATTCATCGAGCAATATCCGCCGCCGAACAACATTGAAATACAGCTGGCGGACCTGGTTGAATTAGGGGTCAAGATTGACAAGCTTGACTCTAGCATCACTGTTACCCACCCTCACAATGCTATTGAAGACGAGCAAGAGGGAGAGCCGGCTGTTGCTGACGAGCAAACTGCTAAAGAAGCGGAAGATAAGGCAGCTGAAGACCTTGCTCGAGACATGATTGTCGACCCTTCCGCCGAGCAGACTCAAGATCCTCCTCCAGCCGAGCAGCAATAGGCCTTAGACTTAGCTTTTTTCTTTTTCTTTTGTAATAGTTGTTCGTTCCTTTTTTGTAGTACTTGTAATGACTATTTTCAGCTTGTACTATCTTTTGGGCTTAAAGCCTTTAATTCAATGAATGTCTTTCTTTTGTTCGCTCATCTTCTTATATGTTAATTGCCTTTACATTTTCATGAAATGCTTTTGCAATTATAACATATTGTATTGGGCTTTGTTCGCTTTTTGAACTTTGCCTTTGATGGAATAGGGTTTAGCCTTAGGTTCTGCTCATCTTAAAAGACGAACAACCTTTGAATGGCTTTGGTCCTTGAATGGACTGGTACCTCGAGCTTTGGACTTTTCTTTTGCTGACGAACAACTGCTGTATTTACATTTTGAAAAAATTACAAGTGTTATAAGACTGTTCATCACTAACATATACAATATGACGAACAACTTTGAACATAAACTAAAAACTTGCTCGCTTATAGATTTTTGCCGAGCAACTCTATTCAAAAATAAAAGACGCAGCACCAGACTATACAATGTGGCGAGCAACTTTTTAATCTATACTTAGCCAAATTTTCAAAAAATTATGCAAGTTTTTGTTTTTGATCCTTGATCCATTCCATTTACTTGATTCACTTCATTCGCCATACTTGCCCCCAAGATAATTGTTCGCCCATTTATTGATAGTACTTCTTGAGATGTACGGCATTCCAGGAGTATGAGGCCGGCTTGCCTTCCATATCTTCGAGATCATATACGCCATTTACGAATTTTTCCGTTATACGATATGGGCCCTCCCAAGTTGGTCCCAGTACTCCTGAAGGTTGGGCGAGCAGTTTTCTTAGAACCAAATCTCCAACTCTGAATTCCCGGACTTTTACACGGGAATTATAATAACGCTCCGCTCTTTGCTTGTATGTTGCATTTTTTAACTCAGCATTGAGTCTTTTTTCTTCAAGCAAATCCATTTCAGCACTTAGAGTAGAATTATTTGCTTGTTCATCAAAGTTGGTCGTCCTAATCGTACTGGTCCTTAACTCAATAGGTATTACTGCTTCTGTTCCGAAAGCCATAGCAAAGGGTGTTTCTCCGGTGCTAGACCTGGGAGAAACTCTGTATGCCCACAAGACTTCCGGGAGTTCGATAGACCAACCACTTTTGCTCTCCGCCAGTCTTACTTTTAATGTATGCTTGATTATCTTGTTCACAGCTTCAACTTGTCCGTTTGACTGGGGATGATAAGGTGTGGAGTAATGCTTTCTGATCCCCCACTTCGCACAGAATTCTCTCAACTCTTGTCCATCAAACTGTGGACCATTGTCTGTCACAATTGCCTGTGGAACTCCGAAACGACAGACAATGTTCTTCCAGATAAAGTTGATCATCTTCTGCTGCGTGATGTTCACCATGGCCTCTGCTTCTGCCCATTTAGTGTAATAATCGACTGCCACAACGACAAATCGAACATTTTCGACTCCAGCCGGGAAAGGACCGATGTTGTCCATCCCCCATCTTGCAAAAGGCCATGGGCTGTAAACTGACACGAGCTCCTGGGCCGGGGTATGAATATTCGGGGCAAAAATCTGACACTGATGGCAAGTTTTTGCTTTCTTGATCGCATCCTGACGTAATGTCGGCCAATAATATCCTTGCCTGATGGTTTTGTACGCCAAGGCTTGCCCCCCAGTGTGATTTCCACATACTCCGGCGTGAATTTCTTCGAGGACTGCTCGTCCTTGCCCCCTAGGCAAACACTTGAGAAGTGGGACTGATATTCCTCTTTTGTAAAGCTGTTCTCCCACCAGAGTATATCTGGCGGCTCGCTTCACTAGCTTGGCAGCTTCAAAAGGGTTTTTTGGTTTTTTCCCATTTCTCAAGTATTTGACTATATTTGTTCTCCAGTCTTCTTCACTGGTTTGATCGTCGAGTTGGTTGACATTATAGCTTACTGTTGATGGATCTTTCATCTTTGTAACTATAATATCTGCCAACTCTACGGGGCCTTCACTTGTTGCTAGTCGAGCAAGCGCATCTGCTTGAGTGTTGCTCGTCCTTGGAATTTGCTGTATGAAAACTTGCTGCAACATGGACATTAGGTGAGCAACAATCCGTTGATACTCGATCATGTGATCATATTTTGCCTCGTATTCACCTCGGACTTGGTTCACGTGTTGGAGTTATACGTGAAAGTATGCTTTTACTTTGTATAACTCGTGTATCAAACACTCGTTTTATGAGAATAATTCTTTTATCGCATTTGCTTTAGTTATGATTGAATGTTGAATTTCTATTGCAAACCGTTCATTATGTAGTACGTGTTACATTGTAGTTAATGTGGTGATACCCGATCACGGAAGACGACATTAACAGTTTACTTGTAACTAAACGTACATTTTTCACGGCCTAGGTGGAATTGAACAATCCACCGTGAAAGGTCGATGTGTAAGGCTCAGATTGGTCTGTCTTGACCAAGAGATTGCACTAGCACATTTAGTATGTGTTGAAGAGGTCCTACAGCGAGGAGAAATTCTTCTGTTCTGAAAGGTGAAGAATTAGACCTCAGTGGTTGTTGATTTCTTAATCTCCGTCACTTAAATAGGACCGTGTGTGCTTAGTAGTTACTGCTTTGATTCATGTTGGGTGAGAATCATTGTGACTTCGAACTTTGTGTCTTGGGCAGTAATATTAATCATACGACGGTTGCTAAGATTTAATACGGAGAAACGCATGCGAGTACGGCTCGTGTGATTAGTCCCCTTGGTGGGCTCAGAAGTTTTATTGTACCAAATCTTGCAAGTGAAGAATTAGTTTCTTCGGTACGAATAATAATGTTGAGTTGTCTTTACTCCAAGGTGAAAGATGTTAATTAATTTAGAGCTATTCAGAAGCTTAATTAATTAATGGACTTGATAATCTTAAACGCGGGAAATAATAACCGGGAGCCCATATTATCGTAATATGGATTAAGATGGATAGTGCAATATTAATTTATTAGTGGTAATAATTAATATTAATGGATTGAATTATATTGGGCTCAATATTGAAATTCAGAAGTCCATTAGGAGGTCCAATCTTAATTCTCATTAAGGCCCCTCAAGTAGCCCATTAAGTAGCCCAATAATGATAAGGTGATTAAAATAAAAAGATAATATCTTGCTGATTTTCATTTGTAATTTTCGAAAATTGCTTATATTGGAGAGGAAAGATTTTGTTGATTTTCTTGGAAAGATATTATGGAAGATATGTATTTTTGAAATACAAGAATATCTCATATATTCAAGAAGATCCAAATCTTTGGATCTCTTCATATAGTTTTCGAAAATTTACACCCTATAATTAAGAGTGTGAGATTTTTGTGGAATATTTATTTTGGAGAAAAGAATATATGAGATATATTCAAGATTTCTTAGAGTCTAAGAAAAGATTTTTTCCAAGCCCATTAACCACAATATTTTCGGCCACTTTAATTATAAATAGGGGATGATTATTTCATCCCCAAGTACATAATTCCATGTGTTGGAAAAATCAAGAAGCATAGATATTTTTATTTTTCCTTAGTTATTAAATTACTTGAAAGCGTCTCCCATCGGCGATCAAGTGAGGTGAAAAGGGAATTACTTGAGAAGGCTTTGGGTTGATAGAACGTGATTACAAGTGTCCCGTATATCCAAAGGCCATTACTACGAGAGGTACGTTAATCGCATATTTACTTGTTTAATTCCGCCTAGTTAAATATGTGAAATTAATTCAACATGCATGATGATAATTAGTTGTTGGAATTATTATTTGAATTAATTAGGATTAATTCATGCTAGTAATAATTGTATTTAAATTCGTATTTAAAATTCATCCCGAATAGATTCCGGGCACCCCTATATTTTCCCAACATCACGATCAATTGTGAATCGCCAAATATTTGCAAGCGTATGACACCAACTGCGAGAGATAGGTGGAGACCAGCAATAAGAGCTTCATACTCAGCCTCGTTGTTGGTTGCCATGAAACCAAATCTGATTGCCGAGGTGAATACTTGTCTATCTGGGCTGATTAAAACTACTCCTGCCCCCGAGGCTATATTGGTTGATGATCCGTCCACATAGAGATGCCAAGGATGATCAAGTCCTCTCGTCGAATCTGGTGGGAAAGTTAGTTCGACTATAAAGTCGGCTAATGCTTGCCCTTTGATTGCTGTTCGAGGAGCATAGGTCACCCCGAATTGGCTAATCTCCAGTGACCATCTTAAGAGATGACCTGCAGTGTCGGGGCGATGGAGAATTTGCCTGAGCGGGAAAGTTGTTAGAACTTCGACTTGATGGTCAAAGAAGTATGGTCGTAACTTTCTCACGCTCATAACCAAAGCATACGCCAGCTTTTCGGTTGGAGCATATTTGATCTCTGCTTCGTGTAAAGCCTGGCTGACGTAATATATAGGTTGGTGAAATTTGCCGTCTTCGCGCACCAAAACAGAGCTGATGGCAACTTCTGATGCGGCTAAGTATAAAAAGAGATTTTCTCCTGGGATTGGTTTTGATAGGATTTTGACATCTCCCAGGTATTCTTTAAGTTGATCGAAGGCTGCTTGGCAATTGTTAGTCCATGCAAACTTTCCTTTTTTGACGGCCTCGAAGAATGGACGACACTTGTCCCCTGACCTGGATATGAACCGGTTCAATGCTGCTAGGCACCCGGTGAGTCTTTGCACTTCTTTCACCGAACGTGGTGATTGCATATCCATGATAGCTTTAACCTTTGAAGGGTTGGCCTCAATTCCCCACTGGCTAACAAGATGGCCCAAGAATTTCCCTGAGTGAACTCCAAAGCTGCTTTTCTTTGGATTCAACTTCATGTTATAGTGTCGAAGAATTTCGAACACTTGAGTCAGATGTTGAAGATGGTCTTCCTTCTTGGGACTTTTGACTACGATATCGTCTACATAGACTTCCACCGTGTCTCCGATTTGTTGGTCAAACATCTTGTTCACCAGCCTTTGATAAGTTGCCCCGGCATTGATGAGGCCGAAGGGCATTCTCTTCCAGCACAGCAAGTTTTTGTTAGTGTAAAAAGCTGTGCTTTCTTGATCGTCAGGATGCATTGGGATTTGATGATACCCTGCAAAAGCATCCATGAATGTTAGCATTTCGTGACCCGCAGTGCTGTCCACCAATTGATAGATGTGCGGGAGAGGAAAGTTGTCCTTCGGGCATGCTGCATTCAGATCTGTAAAGTCTATGCATAGCCTCCAGGTTCCGTTTGATTTCCTCACCAGCACAGGGTTTGCTACCCATTGTGGACAAAGTGCTTGACGGATCAGATTGTTGTCTAACAGCTTTTTAACTTCTTCATTCAACGCTTGATATTTGTCCGGGCCGTACTTCCTTCGTTTTTTATGGACGGGCTTTCTTGCTTGATTTATGTTCAGCTTGTGGCAAGCATGTTTCGGGTCTATCCCCACCATATCTGCGTGAGGCCAAGCAAAGACATCTAGATTTTTGGTGAGGAACTCTTTCATTCGGGATCTGTAAGGCTCTGGGAGCTCAGATCCTATGAATAATTCAAGATCTTCGTTGTCGGGATTAACTTTGAACGCCTCCAGCTCTTCGACTGGAGTCGCTCGTCGTTTTTGTCCCTTCCAACGGGGATCAAGCATGGGTTCCTCAGGGTTGGAATCATTTTCGATGTTCATGGGCTCTGCCCCCAGGCAGGGTTCTAGATCATCAGTTGGCTCCGTCCCTTTGTTGTTCGTTTGTACTTGGCCCTCCAAGTCCCCCACTGAGGGTTGTTCGTCATCACCCCTTTGTTGTTCGTCAGATGGAGGTTCCTCGCGGGTGGTAACGAGTTGTTCGTCCAACACTTGCTCGTTCAAGTGTTGTTCGTCCGTATCGTTATGGTCGTCCATGTCCATCATATTGTTCAGTATTGATGGTTTGTCGACGGGATAACTTGTTGCTTCCATCATGGATATTTGTACAAATTTTGCTCGTAGTTGTTGAATGCATTCTCGTGCTCTCCGTTGGTCTCCTTTAATTGTGCCTGCTCCACTGGCTGTTGGAAATTTCAAACAATAGTGGTAAGTGGAACATGCAGCTTTAAATTCATTGAGAAAAGGTCGGCCAAGAAACCCGTTATAGGTCGACTCCTGGTCTACAACCAAGAAATCTACCATTCTTGTTATATTTCTTTCGGGTTCATTAGCCGTTACAAGTTGTACTGCTAATGTTACAATTCCCAACGGTGTTGTCACAGCGTTCCCGAAGCCTATGATTCTATGTGTTGTATTCCGAACATAACCCGAATAATCTCCCAGATTATCGAGGGTCTTCTTAAATAAGATGTTGGTGTAGGCTCCGGTGTCCACCAACAGTCTGTGGACTCTGGTCCCCATAATCTTTGCGCAGATTACGAGTGAATCATTGTGCGGAGTTAAGATGCCTTCAAGGTCTTTTTCGGTGAAAGTTAATTCTGCCGTTTGCATGATAGACGGCTTAACTCCCATTTCTTGCACTTGGCCAATCGCTCGTAGCTCCGCTTTCCTCTTCCGATTAGAGTCGGGTGGTTGTCCATCAAAACACCCTCCCGCGGGACCTGCGGGTTCCATCATGAAAAGATCTTCTAAAGGTTGAGCTGGTATACTGGGAACTGGTCGCCCGGGTCTGTTGTTTCTCTGAGGTTGACCATCCTCTTCGTCTTCTGAGTTGTTCTCCCGGGTTCTCTTCTCAGGTTGCCTTTTAACGAAATCGGAGAGCTTTCCCTCCTCATAAAATCGCCAGAGTTGCTTAAGCAAATCTCTACACTCACTCGTAAAATGCCCCACACTTTGATGGTAGGCACAATACTTGTTTGGGTTGAGTTTGCCAGTATCCTGACGGATTTTACGTGGTGGGGAAAGCAACTCTTTCTCCTTTACGCTCTCATACACAGTATTAACTGATACTGTCAATACTTGGCTCAATTTTTCCTTCAAATCCGATCCTTCGGTGAATGCTTTCATATTTTTTGGGACCCTGTAGCTTGTCCCGACGGGCTTTTTGTTATTCTCCTTAGGATCAGCTTTATTCTCCCCCAAATTTGTTTGTAGGGCCTCGTGCATGGAAACGAAAATGCCAGCTTGGTTTCTGAACTCGGCATAAGTCTTTGGGCACTTTAGACGTACCTCCTTCCATAACTTCGACCCTTTTTTCAATCCGGCCATCACAGCGACGATCTTTGTATCTTCGCTCACCGGTTCTCCTTCTAGCAAAACTTTATCGAATCTTTCCATAAACGCCCGGTCAGTTTCATCATCATTTTGCCTCAAATCTGACAGCCGGTGTTTTTGGGAAAAATACGACCCCGCCGTTGAAAAGTGAGAAAGAAATTCTCGACTTAGTTGGACGAACGAGTGGATTGATGCCGGCGGCATTGATGAAAACCACTTGTGAACCCGATCGCC
The DNA here is from genome assembly GCA_947034835.1 of Ballota nigra. Classification (NCBI taxonomy): domain Eukaryota; kingdom Viridiplantae; phylum Streptophyta; class Magnoliopsida; order Lamiales; family Lamiaceae; genus Ballota; species Ballota nigra. Next base: position 115,119,169 of record OX344723.1, on the reverse strand, counting down.
CAATGTTAAAGGAAAATTCCGGCATTGGGTGGCATCGCTGGCCCCCACGGAGACCATGTAGTCCGTATACTTAGTTAAGTGGACCCGGGGGTCGGCGACGCCTTCATATTGAATGCTTGCCGGAAATTGAATCTTTTTCTGTATCGGGGCCTTCAAAATGTGAGCTGCCAAAGGTGAGGATGGCATGCTAGTCGTTCCCATCCCCCTCTGTTGGTCTAATTGCCCCTGCATGTTCTCCACAGCCCTCCTTAGGCTTGACAATTCATCAAGAGGTGCCCCCTGACTTGGAAGCTGTTCGGCGAGCAAAGGCATTAACCTTTCTGCTCATCGCAGTCCCTCGCTTGGAGTGGGCACTTCCTGGGCTTGCCTCCTAATGTTGTTCGCCGCATTTGGCCCTAGGCGCCTAAAGGCTGACTGGGAGAGTCTTTCATGGACTGATGGGCGAGGCTGTTCAAAAGTTGCTCGCCCATCTTCTGCTCCCCGGCGAGCAGCTTTCTGTTGGGGTTGGCTAAGCATGTCCTGAGCACTGGAACGCGTTGTTCCATGGCTAGATATAGTTGTTCGTCCGCGACCAGACTCAGCCTGTACTTCTCTCTGGTCGATCACCTTGGCCTTTCCCTTATTCCGTCTAACTTGGGCACTATCAACCTCTCGCTGTTCGCCCCTAGTAGTCCTGGGTCTAACAACCTCTAGGGACTTGTCCCTTGGCCTTGCTTGTGTTGGCCTAACCTGCTCTTGTTGCCTCTGGAGGGCCTGGAGAGCAGCTATGGTTTTGGCTAACTCGTTGGGGTTGTTCGCCAAAGCCTCCATCTCAGGGGGGAGGTTATGTGTTATGGCTGTATGCTGCGACCTGTTCGCATATCTCGGGTCACGGTCCTGGTGGTCGGCTGACGTGGCCCGGGTCTGAGATGCTCTTTTTGACAAACGTGATCCTTGGGTCTCTTTAGATTGAGGCATTTCAATTTAAATGATTTCTTAATTTATAAATTGAAGAACACCAAGAACACTTTTGTTTGTATCTTCAAATATTTCTTAAGATTTCCTATGAATCTTCAAGTTTTCAACTTGAAGTTCTTGAGTAATCACACTAAATCGGAGGTTCGAACCCTCCTTCTAGCGCCAAATTGTTGGTGAACGAATCTAACCGTGAGGATTAGTGGCTGTTTTAATCCGTTTTTACGTCACCAATTAATAACGTGTGATTGATTACCACCGTAAATGGTAAATCGGGGTATGAATTTATTGAATTTGTAAATTCGGTAGTCGAAATTGGACTTATTTCGTGTATGTGTAGGTTAGGGTATGTTTGTGTGTATTTTTGTCTGAAAATCGAAATTATATAAATAAGCTGGAGAACAACTATTTATAGAGGCTAGCAAGCATGAGGTGCTACTGACTCTTGGTCTCCCTAGCTTGCATGCCTGACATGTGTCCTTTGACCTTAGTTTGACCTTATCTAAGCTGAATCTTAGTTACAAAGTCTTCTTTTGGGCCTTATCTCGGACTCATTGTTGTTTGCCTAGGTCGGCTTGACTGATCTTGATGACCCTTCAACTGAAAGTTGTTCGCCTCTTGAGGCTGTACTTTGGAAGTTGTTCGCCTTATGGCTTCGTTCAGCTTGGCTTTGGGATCTTAGTCCTTTGTTCATGTGCATACCTCTTTGGCTAATTGTTGTATCATATTTTGACCAAGTTGCTCGTCATTGGTGACTTCACGATTGGCTCATCTTTGGTCTCGGGTCATAAAAACCTGTTCGCCTATTAGTTGTTCGTCGGGGGAGTTGTTCGTCGAGGGAGTTGTTCATCACTTTATATACCTCCCAGACTGATTAATGCACCCAAATCATGATTTTCTTTGTTGATCTTCCTTAACTTGGTTCTTCATAATCCTCGATGTAGCTCTTATCCTTGTTCGTCATTTACTGATAATTGTTCGCCCATCAACATACATGATGTTGAGTGCATACACATCCTTATAGGAAAATTAACAACACAAAAAATCATCCTAGAATTACTTTCATATCTTTTCAAAGTAGATATTTTATGCAGTGATCAACACAAAATAAAAAAGTGTAAGTGTCTTTATATATTTTTACTTAATAAAAGCAATAAACAAGCAAATACAAAAGAGTATGTATATGTTGGTCCCGAAATGAGTAAACAGATGTATGGGGGGGGGGGGGGGAATACACCTGAGGTTATAAATTTAAACTTCTTAAAACTTATCAGGTTACTTAAGACAGTAACTCGTCAGTGGACTTGAAGTCTGCTAAGAAATTACTTGTGAAAGCTTACTGAGATAATAACTCCACTGAAAGCTCAAGACTTTCAGTTGAACTACTATCTAATTAGCTTTCAGATGCGGATTATTGAGCCCTTATAAAAACTTGGTTTTGCTTTGATAAACTTTGAATGAACAACACACACTTAGGAAATAACAGAATGTAAATACACAAGATATAAAGTGGTTCAGAGATGAATCTCCTACGTCCACTGTCCTGATTAAACAGGAGAATTCCTTTCACTTGGAATTCCTTGTGTTATAGTGTCAAGGTGCACTGATCAAATAATCCTCTCTTAGGATGATTGATCACTAGGATAATTCCAGGTCCTAGTTCCCAAAACACACCAGCTTTCAGACTGATATAAACAATCAGCTTACTAACACCACTTAACTCTAACTCTCAACCTAACAACTGAGTGGGGTTTTGAGTGGGGTTTGGTTCCAACTGATGTGAGATAATCCTTACAGTTTAGCTCAAGGCTTAGGATGGATTATCTCTTTCTAATGTTTGGATATAGCTTTAAGCTCGATTACAGAAGGTTTGGTATGCTCTCTACAAATGTGAAACACTTGGGAAACAAAGGTAATTTCGAGTGCTTCTTAGATAGTTATGAATATAGAGATAGCTTTGATCTTGTGAGTTTCCTGTACATAGAAATGAGCACGTCCTTCTGTATTTATAGACCTTCTTGAAAATCTTCCCGTTGGAGTTTGAATCTTCTCAAGTAAGTCTTCTTGTATCTGATTGGTTCAAACGACTCTTTTTTAAGCTTTAAGTCTTGTCAAGAAACAGCTGAAAGACCGTGCCTGTTCACCAACTTTCTGTAGAAGGCTAGGGAAAGAATTTTGGTACTTGTCAGTCTGTGACAGGTCGGCTGTCAGTAGAATACACCTACGTTTCATCTTTTCATTGGGTCGTTCAGTCTGCTTGCTCAGAATCCTGTCTTGATTTAAGGTGGAACTCCTCTGAGCGAACCTTCTAATTCCTTCATTTATTGTAATCTTCACTGAAATTCGTTTTGCCTTGTTCCAACCAGATTAACTAACAGTTATTAATGTGTTTAGCATTAAATGTGCTTTGTTAGTTCACATCAGTGGACCTTAGTCCTCTCCTGATGGTTTTAGTCTTTGTGTGAATGTACTTAGAAAACATTCAAGACTTAGACTATTTCTCAGATCAGTTTGTCTTCAGCCGACTTCATTCTTCAGCGGACTTCATTCTTCAATATACTCCAGTAATTACTAACTGTACTCCAGTTCCTTAACATTTGAACTGACTATCTGAACTCTAACTCTACTGAACACTTTTCTTACAAAATTACTTTGGGGGAATTCTTTTGGCATTCTAATCAAAACTTAAGTCTATACATTTTTCCAACAGTATAGAGTGAAATTGATTTATATATGAATCACTGAAGGGTGTTAGTTGTTTTCACTGAAGAGTATTAGTTGTTTTTACTGAAGAGTATTACTGGTTTACACTGAAGAGTCTTAGTTCATTTTCATTGAACAACTAAGACTCTTTAGTGTAAACCAGTAATACTTTTCTGTAAATACAACTAATACTCTTCAATGAAAACAACTAATACCCTTCAATGATTCATGTATAAACCAGTTTCACTCTATACTTTGTCAATACAAAATGTGGCAAATTTGAATCGGATTTAATACCAGAACAATATTTTTCATCGGCTCCTAATTTTTTAGAATTTAATTATGGATTATATTTACTATATTAAAATGATTGATGCCTAGAACGTTACACCTCCTGCTTAAAGCCCTCAATTGAAATATAAAATAAAACAAAGGAAATAAAAATATTTATATTGAATATTCATGATGCCAAATTATCAATCCTCTAATCAGGAGTACCATAACATAGGAATTTTTAACTTTGATAAAGAGCAAATTCATTAAAAGCAACCTTAATGCTAGAAAGTCTGACGAAAGATGAAGTTATTATAATTATTTATTTTTTTACAGAAAAATAAATATTCATAAATTAAATAGTAGACCCACGCCTTACATCATTATGAACAAGTTGTCTACAACAATTCGGTACCCTCCCAATTCAATTTTGTACGAAACCAACCTCAGTATTATAGTGTGCAAGTGTGTATGCATCACTATTCACATTTTTGCTTTAAAAAATAAGCTCGGAGCAGCTAATACGTCTTGCCATTTATAGAATATCACCGGCCAACAACATAATGTATGGTTCAACCTCCAACTACCCACCCAGTGCCTGGATCAAGTTCTTTGAGTCTGATTCAAATCCCCCTCTCGATTGCAGAACTTAAACTAAACCGAAGAGCCAGAGCCTTAATCATAGTACTACTTCTGGTAGCCAAACACCTTTTTGCACCCGCCAAAACCACTTCTTCACCCCCATTTCTTACCAAGAAACCAAAACTCACAGAGCCATCCACAAAAGTAGCTACATCAAAATTTGTTTGCTATAAAATAACAATTAAACATAAATCACATGATGTATGAAATTAAACCTTTAAAAGAAAAAGAAAAAAAAAAACAGAGCAATGGGCTAGTTGACAAGCATAGATATATATGTGCTTTAACAATGGTCTATATTATATTAAATATAAGGAGGGTTATGGATTTATACATCACTTTCAAAACACAAAATGCCCAAAATTTCTACATAGAAGACCTGCAAAAAAAAATCCTTGTCCCTAACCACTTATATTTTCATCCGGCTACTTTCTTCCATAGAAATTCTATTTTTTTCTCTAATTTCTACCCGCATAAGCCCTTATGATCATAGTTTCATATTCCCTGTCTCTCCTTAGTTACATAATTCATCAATTTGTGTTTGCAAAAACTTCAGAAAACACACAAGTATTCTCTCCTATACTGTGCACATTCTCTTCCTACGAGACAAAAGAAGAGACCAACTAGTTCCCTAATTTTTCTTGGTTTGCTAACAAATAGTAATAATATACAATGTAGTACAACATATAAAACCCCAATCATAATCTATGATGATTACAAGAATTGAAGAAAAACACAGTTAAGTTAAAAAGCTCGAATCAAACATTAGTGAAGCAAAAAAAAAATTCCCCAATTATTTATTATGTCACTGAGTTGCTTTAAGAATGGAATAAGTATTTATTATGTGCACTGAGTTCTCTTCGAGAATAGAATAAGTATAGCTAAGTGTATTAGAAAGGAAAATCAGTCATTTAAAATTCCTTGTATATAAACTCAAATGCTGATTTGTTAACTTGTTGCATAATGATATTAGACAATGTTTGCTAACACACAAACCCACTGAAAGCTATAATTTTCCTAGGCATTGCATCAAACACTTGATGCACAATGTTTTTCCCTCCTAGATATTTCATCAAACACTTGATGAGCACAATTTTCCCTCATAATTTTTAAACAACAGCAAACTCATAATATAATGTTAAACAACAGCAAGCTCATAATCTAATGTTAAAAAACCTTCAAATTGAATCATGTTTTATGGCACAAATCAACTTATCCTCATAACACAAGCAAAAGTAGTCATATACATATGAAAGTGAAAGTAAACATACCACGAAGACGGTGAGTTTATCTGACATGAGTGGAGAGAACATAGTGACGCCACAGTAATAAGCTAAAGAGACACGTACCAAGAACGACGATATCGACAATTGAAATAATTCAATAGGAAGTGGGCTCACTAAAATACTGAGAGAAAGGTGCACAGAGAAGCCGATAAAAAGGAATAAGCCGGACGGTAGATAAGACGATAATGACAAGAGGCCGATTAAAAGAAAAAAGCCGGCGCGCGGAACCTGTAACTAGCACCATTAGTATGCAGTCGTACAATTGAAAAATATGATTCAATGGATCTAACAAAGATGTAGAAACTTGAAAATGATAACTTATATTTTTTGTTTAATTATTCGTAATTAATAAAAGTACAAAGTGGAATCCTCAAATGATCAAAATTTATAAATTCATAAAACCTGTTTAATTTTTTATAAGGGTAGTTCTGTAATTATATCTATATATATTTTTAAATTAATTAATTTATTAATGGTGAAACCGTATCGCGCTAGGCGAAATTATACGATGTGCCATCTATTTATTGGTTCACTGACGTAAGAAAGGGCGAAACTCTTCATGACCGTAGAATAGCCCTATATTTTAAGCTGTATTACTTTTTACACAGATTTCATGGAAAAGCGGGATACCGATAACCAACAAGAAAACAATCAACAAAAGCCAGAGCTGGCCATGTTATTCTTTAGATCTGGGGCGGATACGAAAAAATGGGAGTATATCAGAAAATGATAGAAAAAAATAAAAATTGTAACATGACTTTATCTAGTATTTTGAGAAATAACATCTTCACAGTAAATTTGTTATAACATGTCTTTTTCAAGAGATAAAGTTCCTAATTCATTTAACATCTCTTTCAACATAATTGATCCATACATACATTTATAACAATGAATTGTTCACAAATTAAAGTTACATATAAAATTACCTAAATATTATATTGAATTTCAAGTGTTGTTTTACCAATAAAGTTACCTATAATTTTTTTTTTGTTTACAAGATAAATCAGTAGAATCAATATCTAATATGTCTTCATAGGATAAAGAATTTTCAATGTTCAAAAGAAAATTTGTTAATAATATTTGCATGGGTAACTGTTGTAACGATGATGCTCTTGAACTCATCAGTTCCATTTTGTTGACAACTTATCAACATTTTTTTTATCAATTCAACATTAATAATTTAGGAAGATTTTTCATCAATTCCTTGTAAATAACAATACCAAATTAAAGATTTTTCATCAATTTTTTTACACTATAAAAAACTTTTCATTAATTCAATGTTGACAACTTATTAAGATTTTTATCAGTTTTTTCAACAATCATTCGAGTTACACACATCTTTGATCAAGTTTCTTTTTTTACATTTGATAAAAAAATAGAATTCTCACCTCTGAGGAAGCAACTTTTCTTGATATTTTGCCCTCCTACCACCTACCAAGAACCAACAGAATAATGTGAGAGATAGTATGTTTATGGAGAGGCAATGCAGCAAAATCGTGATATCTTTTACGGCTACAATCATGGATATGTTACTCACAAAAAAAAAGATGAAATAGTATTTGCCCCTTAATAAACCAACATTTGGAAATTATGATGACAAATATGAGGAAATCAGTCCCAAAAAAATGAAGTGCTAAGACTATGGAGAATAATACAAGCAAAAAACAAACGGAAGCCCAGAGATTGAATTCACAAATTTCTGCAAATTGAATTCCAAACCTCATAGAAGCACTTTTGTTTGATTTTTTCCCTCCCCACCCTACCACCGTGAACTATCTGAATTTAAGGGGGCGCTTGATTAGAAATTCCTTAATGGTAATGGGAATTAAAATTATTTTCCATGTATGCCCCCATAATAAAAATGATATATTGGGTGAAAACTTGTTACAATTGTGACTCCATTGCTAGTGTCATGTCCCAAATTTGGAATAGAATTGAGAAACAAATGGTTGTTGGTAGAGGAATGGGGGAGTGATTGAGGAGGAGGATTGTAGGGAGAAAATAGGGTAATCAAAATGAGGTAGTGATTACCTTATTTAGAAGGGGAGATAGTGATTTTGTTCTCATTAACCATCATAATTACACTAGTTTTCCATTTCATTCTCATTACCATTGAAGAGTTCCTACCCAAGCGCCCCCTAAGTTAATAATGGAAGAGCAAAATAGTGATAGTTTTATGTATATAAAATGTAAATAGTAGATGTCATAAATTACTTATTAAGGAAATTCCAAACTAAATGACAACTAACGGTGCTTTATTTATTTAACAACTTTTTCAATTTGTAATGGTGAAATGAAATAATAATAATAATAATCTTCTAATTTTTGTATTTAAAATCAAAATATATTTAAAGAAGCAAAAACTTGTGTGACACGGTCCACAAACTACTGTAAAATAACATTAATCATTAAAGTGTTATACTCCAACTCGAGTAAGACCTATAATTTTAAAGAATATTAATACTTGTCTCATACAATGGAAAATGGTACATCGTGTCGATTCGAATAACATCAAGCTCGGTTCGAACTCTAATAGTAGAACTCGAGCTCGACTTAAGTGTAAAATATCAGGCAATATTAGCGATACAAATCCAAACTGATCTACAACGCTAACAATAACTTTGAACTTACACATACACAAAAAAAAGTTACTTAAACAAATATTAAATTATTTTACTAATACACACTTACATATTTTAATAAAGAAATTACTTGATATCAACATCCTTTGGATTAATATTACACTTAGAACAATTTCATTTCTCTCCTCCATAAGTTACTTCTTTGTACAAGTTTTGCATGCATGATAGTAACAAACTGAAATTGGTATCAATCTTTTCGACACATTCAATCATAACAAACTAGGTTCCCTAAATATTTATTTATAAAAGTATAGTATAATCATAAATTATATATAGTTTAACTAATACACTGCATCAAACATGTAATAAAAAATAAAAATAAAAGGGAAGAATACCTCTATTATCTCATCAATATCCGACAAACATCTAATTTCAACATCATCATTGAAATCCTTATAAGTAGACGCTCGACTTGAAGTACTCTTAATTACAGTTATTGGTGCTTGTATTTTTTGTAAGAATGCGCTCAAACCTATTTTAAAAAGAACAATAAATAAATGTATCATAAACATAAATTAAGACATAAATTAAAGTAATATATATATATATATATATATATATATATATATATATATATATATATATTAATTTAAGTATCAACAAAGTACATATTGATCCTTAAAGTCATGAACCTCAGAGACATCTTCATTAATGCTAAGTCAGCTCACATACATTGAGTTTGACACATATTTTACTTGTAGCATAGAAAATAAATTTTTTACACATAAAATCATTTAAAAAGAATAACACGAGTACTTGGAAAAATTAATGCCTCTATATCGTGGCTGGGTTTTATCATACTCTAACACAATGATAATGAGTTCATCAGGTTTAAGTTTGTTATATAATAATAAAGATTAAAAAATCTCTTCCCACACAACGTGCATGCCACTCTCACGTGACGAAAAATCATAAAAACATTTAAAAACTATGCAAAATTAAAGGAATATTGAAACAATTCATGAATTTTATTTCGAAATCCAAAAAACAATTAGAAAATACATCTCATATTCTATTTTAACATCCACCTCTTTGGTAATTATATCATTCACATTAACTTCATCCACATCATATATCCAAACCACAAAAGCAATTACATTAGTGAGTTAAAAAAAGATTTGCATATTACTAAATAGTAAGTAATTTTAAACAACAGTGTTGGTCCCGGGAAAGTCTATAATACATGTATGGGTGGGATACACGTATATCTAATCTTTTTCGAAGGAAAGATCTCCTTAATTTTGATTCAGCTAAACTAAGGGTAACACTGAGTGTCAGTCTATTAGAGACTTATAAATAGTATTCAAACTAGGTCAGTGTTGAGTGCTCAGTGAGGCTACAGTTAGATAACACACCTATTAACAATTTTGAAGCTTATCAGTTGGATAACTATCTAATTAAGCCTGAGTGCGGAAGTGTGAGCCCTGAAAGTTTAAACTTGTTTTAAGATTATTGAAAACTTATTTACTCTTTACTTTTCAAAGCCATGGTTAGGGACTGTGCACTGAGTTATGCAGTCTGGTTAATTTATTTAAGCTTGGTGAAATATGTAATTCTTGTACGAATATGACAGTTTAAGTATGAAAGCAAAGCAATAAGAACATAGTGTTTAACGTGGTTCAAAGATTCAAGCTCCTACGTACACGATCCTAATTGAACAGGAAAATCCCTTAACAAGGATTAACCTATTTTTAACGTGCCAAGGTGCACAATGATCAATCTCCTCCGATCCCTAGAATTTACATTAATTTCTAGTCCTCACTAATCAGTGCTCCAACAAACGTATCACTGACTAGCTCTAGGGTTTTGGTTTAGTATTCGGTTTCCAACTAATGTGATAATCATTTCAAGACGAATCAATACTAAGGATGGATTATCACTTCTACTTTAGGATGTATACGATAAGCTCTGGAATAGAGAATGACTCTAGACTATGAAGAAACACTTGGAAAATTATAGGTTTTTCGAGTGCTTCTTGAATGCTTGAGAATCTGAGTAATTTTTTTGCTTCAAAATTTCCCATAACTTTGTTTGGTGCAAGATCTTCTGTATTTATAAACGATTTGAAATCTATCTGTTGGAGGAGATAGCTTTCTTACATCCATTTTATAGGAGGTTCAACGGTCATTTTCCATACTGCATGCTGTCATTTGCATGGATTAGGTATGTGCATTAAATGAATGTCCATTGAAAATATGCAGGAACTATCAGGCTCAGTGTCAGGTCCATATGTATGTTGTCGGCCTCTGATTAGTCCACGTCTTCAGTTAGGTGAGAATGTCATAACTCATTCTTCAGTTTAGACTTGTCTTTGTAGAGTTCGATTTTATCCTCATCCACTTAAAGTACATGCTCTAATTTTGTCGTATCCTGACATTCCTTTTGTCCATGCTTGGCTCCTACTCCAAGTCTTTCCCAAATACTCGAAGCAGTTTGACTCCTTCAGGTTCTACTGAGTCAGCCCTAATCTCAGGATCAGACTCTTCATCATAACTTATAGTTAGTAAACTTAGAAAACTAACTACAATATCAGTGGTGGTGCTCTGTGTCTTCAGGGTCATCGTCTTGATGGACTTCAGTGAGTTTCCCCTCAACTGGGTACCTGTGAATATAAAATAATACTAACTTATCAAGCTAACCTATCAAGACTGATCCTGAATATTCAACACTTAGGCAAATTCATCTTTTTAGGATTTTGGGATCTAATTCAAAACTGACATTATCCTAACAAACAGACATATAGATAAATTAAGATTCAAATAACACTATTATGGAATATACTAACCGATGAGAGTTTTAGTTACCTCTTCATTACACATCTTGATCTTATCCAAAAGGACACCATCATATATGGATTTCCTTATTTCTACTTTTGAACCATTATGCACGTGTGTATTTATTGTGGTGTGAATAGTTTCCCATCCCGACCTAACCTATCCATCAAGGTCGACTGAGTTAAGGCGAGGAAAGAATGAGAATTCCATCCTCGTTGGACCGGCAAGCTCAGAATCAGATCGGAGAGATGAGCTACCTTGAGTTTGCACCAGGTCAAATGAGGAAAGTCAAACGTTCCCCCGCACTAGTTTACATGACCCCATGTGTACCTTACCTTATCGGCGAGGTAGCAGAATGACCTCGAGTGGATAAGGCTAGCTCAGGGATCCAGATCACGAGCCTGGGACCAGAATCGAGATGAGGCAACGATAGCAGGCTGCAGGCCCCCAATATGGACGAATCTTCAAAGACCCAGGAAGACCATCAGCCGCCAAGGAACATGAAAGAAGAAAGCAAATATTTGTCAATGCAGAAGATCTACTGTCAGCGTACAACTAGCAAGAGCTGATAAGCACATGACTCTGCGAGTAATGATAAAAAGGGCAGCAGATCCTACTAATGAGCAGGAGACTGCTGCAATAGAGACAAGGATACATAAAATTAATGCATGGATCTCCTAAGATACTAGGGGAACACCTTGTAACAAGTCTAGTACTATAAATAGAGCTTTAGAGCTCATCAATAAACACAACATACAATTAAGATCGAGCCTAAACCACTCGGCAACTCTCTCTGGCATTTACATTCTTGCAATCCTTTAGCATTCAAAGCTTTTATTTTTACAAGTATAAGGAAGGAGAGCATTCATTGTTCTTCATCTTTAGTACTTATATGCTTTTATCCGATAAAGCCACATTAATTGCTCTCCAAATCTAAAATTGGGTAACAACAGTATTGAACTGAAAACTTAACTTGAAAGGATGTGTGGTAGCCTGAATTTGACCATTATTAATAGATATTTCAAAATTTAAAATGACAAAACTTGAACATTGGCTCAAAATACGCTCAAACTTTCGTATCAAATACTTTCTGATTGTTACTTGAATCTTAGCACCCTAAAGTTAAACAAAAAATCTATTAGGATTTGATATTAAAAATTAAATAATAAACAAAAATTAATCTACATATATATACTTAACATATTTAATTAATTTAAACAAAATTCATGTAGCACAGTTTTAAAATTTTTCTAAAATATTAATATATGTATATTATAATTTGAAGTTATGAAATATATAAAGTTAATATATGATTAGGCGTGAAATTGTTATGTTTTGGTGCCCGATTTACTCATATTTTGAGTGTTTTCGATTAGTGTTTGGAGTCAAATGAGTGTCATTTTTATAAAATCAGTAATTTGTCTCTTTGATTTTCATAGATGGATAGAGGGCGAAAAGAGGAGTTCGTAGGACTTTGAATCGGCCAAAACGGACTCCCGGTTGAGGAGATATGAAGATTTTACGAACAAGTGTACAGCAGCCGAAGACCGCTCGAGCGTGTTGCTCGAATGACCGAAAAATGGCAGAAAAGTTTCGCCGCTCGACCAGCTCGAGCGGGAGCGCTCGAGCACCTGTTTCATTCGACCTATATGCTCGAATGGGGCCGCTCGAGCGTGTTTTTGCTCGAGCAACCTTGGATTTTTACCTCCGGATGCGTATTTTCGGCCCATTAACTCTCGTTTCGACCCGTGCCTATATATACCTCTTCCAAACATGTTTTGAAGGACCCCCGAACGTTAGAAATAATTTTAGACTTAGTTTTTGGAGAGGAAGGAGACGTGCAAGCTTTATTTACATTTTGTTGAGGTTTTTCATACGAATTCTTAGTTTATTTTCGTTTATTAGTTCTTTACGTTAGTTTGATTTCTTTAAACACTTTGAAACTTCGTTTTAAGTAATTAAATTTCAGTTCTTAGAATTATTTTCTTTTAAAACCCTAGTTCATGTTTCTTATTTTCTTAGTTCAATTCATTATGTTTATGTTCGTTGTTTCTTCTATTGCTTTTATTTTTGTTAAAACCATGTCCGGCTAAAACCCTTACATGCTTAGGGTAGGATGAACTCGTAGAAGTAGGATGTGGGTACGTAATTAGGGTAATTTGTGACGTTAGTTTTAATTCTCTTGATTAATGTATTCTTATAATTAATCTGAACTTTACCTTTGAATTTAGTACGAAAGTGTTAGAGAGAGGACGACCGCATCACTCAATAACAATTAGTAGTCTTAACGAGAAGGTTTAGGAAAGGTTAATTCATCTACCGGTTTAGCGAAGGAGGACGACCGCATCACCTTAGTTAAATTAGGGTCTCATTAATTAAGCACAATCTAGTAACTTGTTAGTAGATTCGTGAAGTCGAGTGTTAGGGTAAAGTATTAGGGTTTAGAATCTTGAGCTTTCACCTTGCATTCTTAGACTTAGGTTAATTCTTGTGTGTCACAGTTATTTTGATTATGTACCTGCTCCGTTAGTATACGTAGGGATTCCTATCCTGAGCATCACCATCTCATACTTGCATATACACCTTAGATACTTAGTTTAATTTTCCTTTTGCATTCGTAGGATAATTGAGTTTAGTTTAATTAATCTTTCCAAAAAACCCAAAAACACACACTCATATTAACTACGACGCGTAGATCTTCAGGGATCTATTCGCATATACACCATCCCTTGGGTTCGATACTACTTGGTCATTATACTTACTCTTACTACAGTGAACCCGTCCGCTTGCGGGTGAGCGACTAGTAGAAGTTAGTAAAATCGCTTCAAGTCAATGGCGCCGTTGCCGGGGATGGCGTTGTATGCTTTTGAATAGGACTTGTAGATAGCTTAGTAGTTAGTAGTGGGTGATTTATTTTCTGTTTTTATTTTTATTTGTATTCAATCGGCAGTTGCGTTTTGACCCTTCTGCTAGTGTGTCAGGTTTATGAAAACACGCTCACAAGGCAATACGAGCGAAAAGAGAATACCGTTGGACCCTGAGACAATAGCCAGAAGGAACCGAGCCTTCTTGAGAAGGATGAACGCTGCCGACTTAGGAAAGGAACCAATGGATATCAATAATGAGTTGGACGATGCTGCCAACGATTTCAATCAGACAGTAGACCGAGTTGAAGGCACTGGAGTTAGTGGTAGCCAGAATCAAATTCCATTAGGGGATAGCCAGAGCCTAAACCCGGATACACGAAACGTAGGGAATCCAGCTCAGAACCTTATCCATAATCCTCATAACAACCCTGCTTACCCACAAAACCCAAATAACCCTTTTAACAACCCAGTATACCAACATTACCCATACCCACCTTATCCTTACCCACCATATCCATATCATCCACCTCCTGTCTACAACCAACCACCTGTTTACCAACCACCACCCCAACAAGTACCCGTACCAGCTGCTAATCCTCAACACGTTCCTCAGAACGTAGACCACAATATGGCTATTCGAGGGAGGTTTGCAGCACAGCCACAGCGGTACTATGATGGAGTGGCTTTACCTCCTGTTGAGGCGAACAACTTCTCGATATCCCCGGGGATTTTAAAGCTGCTTACCGAGAATCAGTTCAAGGGGGTGATCGGGAAGGAGAATCCTCATACACACCTGAGGAGTTTTCTCATGATAGCCTCCACATTTAATTATAATGGCATATCTGAAGATGCCAAGAGGCTTAGGCTGTTCCCATTCTCATTGACGGGAATAGCTAAGGAGTGGTACGATAATACGCTCCCGCGGGGAGGTATTACCACTTGGGCCGAGCTCGAGCGTCTGTTCCTCGAGCGATTCTACCCTCCATCTAGGACGATCAAGGCTAGAATTGAGATCTCATCCTTTCGCCAGAAGCAAGGAGAGGACCTACGTCAAGCGTGGGAGAGATACTCAAACATGCTGATTGAGTGCCCGCAGCACGGGTACAATGAGGGAGACATTATGGCGTTCTTCTACAGTGGTGCCAACAAGGCGAGGCAAGACCATTTAGACGCTTGTGCGGGCGGAGCATTCTTGAACCAAGGCATAGAGAGGTGTAGGGAAATCGTGGACAACATTGTCACGAATGCCGGTGCTTGGAGTGGAGATGCAGATTTTCAGAGAGTGCATCAGGTTGAAGAGGGAGAAGGAACGAGAAGGCTATTGATGGCCATGATGGAGAAGATAAACAACCTCGAGTTGGGGAAGAATTTGGTTGGAGAGCATGCAGTAGAGAATGAGAGAGTAGACCAACCAAGTGGGCAGCAAGAGGTAGCCAATTACATGGGAGGTCCGTATGACAACCAGAATGGCTACCAAGGTGGAAACCAGTATGGAAGGCCTTCTTATGGCCAACCATTTGTACCTCCAGACCCACAGCCACTTCAAAATCAATGGAGGAACACACAAGGAGTTCAAGGAGGCCAGCAGCCTCCTCAAAACACATGGAGGAAGAATGAGAACTTTTCTTATGCTAACCCAAAAGCTGGTGTTACTGTTCCTGCAGGTGTTGATCCGGGGTCTAAACCTCCTGGTGGAGAAGGCGGTGCATCAACCGAGGAGATGTTGAGAGCGATCCTTCAGAAGGTGGAGGAAGGGAGCAAGCGGTTGTCATCCTTGGAGTATGATGTGAAGGAGTTGCATAAGAAGGGTGATCAACGTGATCAAGAGCTCCAGAAGATGAATGTTGAGTGGACTAGAACTCAACAAGAGAACAATCGAAGGTTCACTTCTTTAGAGTTCCAGATGAGCCAGATTGCAAAGTCAGTGAATAGAATGCCGGAGGGGAACTCGAAAGAGCAGTGCAAGGCAATCCAACTAAGAAGTGGAACCAACTATGAAGGTCCTCAGATGCCTGCTGATTCTGGGACGCCCCAAGTTGAGAAGGGGATTGAAAGTGAAGGAATTGAGAAGCATGAAGATATGGATGAGTCCCAGAAGGGCAAGGAAAGTGAGGAGGTTGAGAGAGTTCCAAAGTGGAAGAAAGCAAAGGAAGCAAGGGAGAAAGTGAAAGAAACAGAAAGAGATGAATGGGGGGTACCCAAATCTGTGATACCCGTCCCGTATCCACAGCGCTTCATGAAAAAGAAGCTTGATGGAAAATTTGCTAAGTTCCTTGATGTTTTTAAACAATTGCATATTAATATTCCTTTTTATGATGCTTTGGAACAGATGCCGCACTATGCCAAGTTTCTGAAGGACTTGATCGCGAAGAGACGGCGAGTGGATGAGCCGAAGTTGGTGCAGCTGAACCACGAGGTGAGTGCATTAGTGCACAAGGCGCTTCCACCAAAGCTGAAGGATCCCGGTAGTTTCACGATCCTATGTGATATCGGGAACGGGATCAAGAAGGGAGCGTTGTGCGACTCGGGGCGAGCATTAATTTGATGCCACTGTCGCTTTTCAAGAAGTTGGAAGGTATTGAACTTCAACCCACAATGATGACGCTTCAACTTGCCGACCAGTCTATTACTAGACCTCAAGGTGTGGTTGAAGACGTCCTAGTGAGAGTTGGAGATCACATTTTTCCAGCAGACTTTGTAGTGCTAGAGATGGAGGAAGATGAGCACGTGCCCCTGATCTTGGGAAGACCGTTCTTAGCTACGGCGGGGATGGTGCTAGATGTGGCAAACGGGAAGATTACGCTGAAGGTTGATGATCAAGAAGTGAAGATCTCCCTATATGAAACCATGAAGCACCCGAAGGAGGATGAGAGCTTGTATTGCATGGATGCCATTGATCCTCGTGTTGAAGACACACCTCCTATCCCTAATCCTTCTCATATTCATGAATTTTACAATCCTTCACTCAATTACTTAACCCATGAGCATTATGTTCTTGATTATGTTGATAGGGATAAAGTGAGGAAGTTGAAGGATGAAGAGGTAAAGAAAGTGGATGTGGTCCAGTTAGAAGGGAAAGGAGGAGTTAAGAAGAAAAAGTCCAAACTCAAGAAATTGTTTGGTAAGACTCCTCCAGATAAAGGTGAGAAGGAGTGGAGACCTATACCACTTGAGGTGGGGGAGGAAGCAAAGGAACTCATGATGGAAGGGCATCAAGGAAAGAAGTTCAAACACCACTCTTATGAGAGTAAGGGAGGTAAATTTGAGTATGATGTCCCATAAGCTCCTTTGAGCTAGGTCCGGCATGAGGACCTTAAAAATAGCGCTGAATGGGAGGCAACCCATTTTTTATTTGCTTTTGAGTGTTTTTAGTTATTTTCCTTTTATGTTACTAGGATGTTGTTGAGTCGTATGTTTAACCTCGTATTTGAGTAAGTTGCTTGTAGGCTTGTCTCTAAAGGAGTAAAGGTATCAAAGAAGTGGAGATTGAAGGAACCAACTTGAGACAAGGGAATGTGCAAAGCTATTGAGAGAAATTGAATTATTTGGTTGAGGTAACCCACAACCCCAAACTTAGACCTCTAGCAAGGTCGAAGTTTGGGGGGGTGGAGTTTTTTATTTGTTTTATGATTACATTGCACATGCATGCACGCCCTTATCTTTGAGTTGAGTTTGATTGATTATTAGATTGTTGAGATACTCCTTGGGGTGATTTTGATTTGACTCGCGATTGCATATTTCATGCCTATCAATCATCTTATGCTTGTTGATTGCTATCTTTGAGTATGATTTGATGAGTAGAGTGAGTAGTAAGGGTGAGTTAGAAATTCTTTTGTGTGAGTGTTTGAGTTTGAGCTGATTTGAGAAAGAATTTGTATGCTTGTGAATTTTTCTTTTGAGTATTCGTGTGATGAGAGTGAGAATGCACTAGGACTAGCATGGATGTGAAAGCCGTGAGAGTTGAGCCTTATGAGATTTTGATGCATTAATCAATCTCTTCGTTTGTGAGTGAATCATCACCTTAGAGGATGCTAGAACTTGCATGTGCTCTTGCTTCTTGATTGTGTCTAGTTTGATATGCCGAATAGAATCTTAGGCCATCTTTGATTTAATTGAGTCACTTAGCCAAAATTTTCCTTACCAATGGCATTGATCCCTTGTTAGCCCCTTTGAGCCTAAAGCCTATTTTATTTGCTAGCACATTTAAACACTATTCCAAGTTTCTAAGCCTTTTTGTCCCAATTTGAGTGGAGAATAGGAAAAGTGTGAATGTGAAGGGAGTGAATTGAGTGAAAACGGAAAAGGTTGTTTGTTGAGTGAATATGAGAAGAAGGTGTGATGAAGTTATGAGATGTGGGAAAAAGAGAAAAAAAATTGAGAATGAGCAAAAGAAAAAAATGAGCTCATGTGTTGTGCAAAAAAAAAGAGAAAAAAAAAGTGATTGAAAAAAAAAAGTGAAAGAGTGAGAAAGAAAAAATTTGAAGTGTTGAAAGTATGGAGTTGAAAGGGTGTTGATTGAAAATGTTTGAAGTAGTCTGTTCCTAATCTCGAAGTGCCAAAGTTTGATTTTCTATTCTCCATTCACTTTAGTCACTTTACCTTATATTGTTATCCCACCTGTCCAAAGAGCCTACATTACAACTTTGAGAAAAGTCCTTTTTGATTCGGCATTGATTTCTAGAGTATGGTCGGAGTTGAGAGTGCTTACAAGCCTATGGCTGCCGATATGTGTGATTGATTGTTGAGTGAGTCCTTTATCATTGATATACACTTGTGAGGGAGTGAAACACATCGTTGAGTGCACATCCATGTTTGATCTTGGTGGGTCTTGTTGTTGTTGCATGAGTATGATGAAGGGGGTGAGTTAGTATACGTGTGATCGATCTTTGAAGCTCGAGTTCAATTACTTGCATGATTTGATTCTTGATTCATTCCTAACAATTTCACTTGACTTATTATTTCGTTACTTGAGGACAAGCAACATGGTAAGTTTGGGGGGGTTGATTAGGCGTGAAATTGTTATGTTTTGGTGCCCGATTTACTCATGTTTTGAGTGTTTTCGATTAGTGTTTGGAGTCAAATGAGTGTCATTTTTATAAAATCAGTAATTTGTCTCTTTGGTTTTCATAGATGGATAGAGGGCGAAAAGAGGAGTTCGTAGGACTTTGAATCGGCCAAAACGGACTCCCGGTTGAGGAGATATGAAGATTTTACGAACAAGTGTACAGCAGCCGAAGACCGCTCGAGCAGCTCGAGCGCCAGCGCTCGAGCGTGTTGCTCGAATGACCGAAAAATGCCAGAAAAGTTTCGCCGCTCGACCAGCTCGAGCGGGAGCGCTCGAGCACCTGTTTCATTCGACCTATATGCTCGAATGGGGCCGCTCGAGCGTGTTTTTGCTCGAGCAACCTTGGATTTTTACCTCCGGATGCGTATTTTCGGCCCATTAACTCTCGTTTCGACCCGTGCCTATATATACCTCTTCCAAACATGTTTTGAAGGACCCCCGAACGTTAGAAATAATTTTAGACTTAGTTTTTGGAGAGGAAGGAGACGTGCAAGCTTTATTTACATTTTGTTGAGGTTTTTCATACGAATTCTTAGTTTATTTTCGTTTATTAGTTCTTTACGTTAGTTTGATTTCTTTAAACACTTTGAAACTTCGTTTTAAGTAATTAAATTTCAGTTCTTAGAATTATTTTCTTTTAAAACCCTAGTTCATGTTTCTTATTTTCTTAGTTCAATTCATTATGTTTATGTTCGTTGTTTATTCTATTGCTTTTATTTTTGTTAAAACCATGTCCGGCTAAAACCCTTGCATGCTTAGGGTAGGATGAACTCGTAGAAGTAGGATGTGGGTACGTAATTAGGGTAATTTGTGACGTTAGTTTTAATTCTCTTGATTAATGTATTCTTATAATTAATCTGAACTTTACCTTTGAATTTAGTACGAAAGTGTTAGAGAGAGGACGACCGCATCACTCAATAACAATTAGTAGTCTTAACGAGAAGGTTTAGGAAAGGTTAATTCATCTACCGGTTTAGCGAAGGAGGACGACCGCATCACCTTAGTTAAATTAGGGTCTCATTAATTAAGCACAATCTAGTAACTTGTTAGTAGATTCGTGAAGTCGAGTGTTAGGGTAAAGTATTAGGGTTTAGAATCTTGAGCTTTCACCTTGCATTCTTAGACTTAGGTTAATTCTTGTGTGTCACAGTTATTTTGATTATGTACCTGCTCCGTTAGTATACGTAGGGATTCCTATCCTGAGCATCACCATCTCATACTTGCATATACACCTTAGATACTTAGTTTAATTTTCCTTTTGCATTCGTAGGATAATTGAGTTTAGTTTAATTAATCTTTCCAAAAAACCCAAAAATACACACTCATATTAACTACGACGCGTAGATCTTCAGGGATCTATTCGCATATACACCATCCCTTGGGTTCGATACTACTTGGTCATTATACTTACTCTTACTACAGTGAACCCGTCCGCTTGCGGGTGAGCGACTAGTAGAAGTTAGTAAAATCGCTTCAAGTCAATATACCTCTTCATCTATAATAAATTAGTTCGAAATATTATTTTTCCCTTGCTTGAATCTTTTGAGAGTACAAACCAATATCGTGCAACTTTTACTCAGATTTTCCAGTTCTCTCTATCAAAAGTGATTTCTGACGCAAATGAGTATAGAGATGTCATATCCTACAAAATGTTATAAATAATATCAATTATCAAATATGAAATATACTACCAACAACTATTTTAATTTTTGTGAATTTTAGCAATATTATGTTAGTGTTAGTGTTAGTGTCCTAGAGACAATCCTTGTGATGACATAATACTAAGATAATATTCAGTTTTTGGTTTAATATTATTATTAATTTAATATTAAATATATGACGTTACACTTGTCTGAATATTATATTTGATTGTTTGCATTTATTCATATCTGTGTTCCCATGAATCAATAATGTCATTGAGTGAGTGAGAACTCAGATGACTTAAGTATGATTCTCAAATAGCCCCAATCGAGGATCATCAAGAATGGGATATTGATAATGCAATTGAGATTGGTGTGTGGTTTGCATTATACTCATAGGAGAGTGTAGTAAGATCTCACTTACTATGAGATACTAGGTATCTCATAATGGATGCACAAATACCTTAGGGGGTATTGGCATACCCATCCGAGAAATTGTTTGATGTATTTCTATATAATGTGTCTACGGGTGTCTCGGTTAGTGGGAGCAATGTGATACTCCTCTGACTTGAGGTCAATACACACGACATGTGTGGAGTGATGAACTTTGACCATGACTGACGCTTGCACCCTCCAAGGGTAGATATGGCATGGATTGGGTTCATCACGAAGTGCGTGTGCGTGGTAGTTGAGCCAAGAATATGATTCATTCCTCGAATGTGGATTTAGAGAATATACTCATTTTCTCATCATAATTGGATCTAAGTAGTCGGCCGACGTGCATCAACTTAGACTTTGTGGCTAAGTGTGATATACTTGATCAATTAGTGATTAGAGATAATATGATTAAGTTATTTGAAGAGACACTTCATCATGTTCAAGGCTTAATCGAGTATTCGCGAATGGAAGGAAGATATCTCAATAGCCTACAATATTACAGGTAGTTGCAGATTTCCTCGCAACGTACCTCGTATATTGAGAATGTCCGATTTATTGTCTAGAGTTTTAATTAAGACCGTTAGTTTGACTGATCGCTCAATATACGAGGGTCTATGGGTCACACAACAAGTAATAACAATTTACCAATTATAGTTGGTTGATTAAATATTGTATTTGATATAATATTTAATTTATGGAGACTATAATAATAATTATACTTGGAATTAATTATTATTAATATTTAATTAAATTAGATTTAATTAAATAGGAATTCTCAATAATAATATCTGGAATATTATTATATAGAATATTATATAGTCAAGATAATAATTCGTAGGAATATATCTATAAGGAAATAAAATCCATAGATATTTTATTTGACGGGCTAGGCCTACTATCTTGCTTCGAAATTAAGGCAAGATTATCCTTATAAATATGAGTCCTATGAAATTTCCAGAATACACACAAGAAATATAATTTCTCCATAAAATCTTTAGCTCGAATTTTCCTAGCGAGTTTGTCTCGAGATTCAACGCTGGCAGATCAGTGCGAGTTGGTAAAAGACTGTTACGTGGATACTATAGTTGAGGCTCCGCGTACGGATTGCTGTAAGAATTTATATTTAAGTTTTCTTGTAATTAATTATGCAGTTAATTGTTTGTTGTTGGTGAATTATATTATTCCGCTGCGCATGTATTACGTGTTTACGTGTCAATAAAACCCAACATATTATACTTCCTGTTGACATTAATAATTTAAACTTTCAAAAAATAAAATATAAATATATTTTATATATTTATCACATGTAAAATTTGTTTAACAAATATATCAGAATACAAATTTGATAATTTTAATTTTATTTTCTTAAGCAACTGAAAATTATCACAACCAAATGAAAAATAAATTAAAGAAATCGAAATTTAAGAAGGATATTCATAGTAGATAAATTGAACCAATCAATATCAAAGTAGTTATTCTTTAAGAGCTAGAAATAGAAATGTGTTGGAGGGATCATGATGGCATGGTGTTGTGGGGTTTTATGGAACGGTTCAACATGGGGGATGTTGTTGAGCTTCCAGAGGTTTGGCTCTAAGGAGTTGAGCTTTTATTTCTTGTGAGAGGAGTTGTGCTCGAGTAGTTTTGGAGACATGCATCCTTTAATGGGGAGACTGTCTGAGGATGTATGTTGGGGGAGCACTTATGAAGATTATAACGATTGTGTCGATACATTATTGATGGGTTTATCGTACAATCAATGGGCTCATTGTTTGACCAATTTAGCTACTTCTAGTAATCCTCATATTTTTGGAGGATATTGTCTGTAAGGCTTTAGATTCTGTAATACTGGATTTAATCCTGATTAATGCATTTATTCTTGGTGTTCAAAGAAAATAATCTCTCAACACCTAATCTTAATATACTATATAGGAGAAGCTGTGGAAGCTTAGTTGGCAAGTCCACAACTCTCCATTTCAAATCTCTACCCTCTCATTCATTCTTGCAGTTTTTTATGAGGACTGTTGGATTGCTACTTTTAATCTTAACCATTTATCTTAATGCTCCATGGAAGGTTTGACTATTTAATTAATTACTCACACTTTCATCTCTAATCTTGATCATAGAATACTATTAATATACATCAAACCGTTCAATTATGTGCTCATTATAAGGATAAGTTACTAATCACATACATATTTAAGGACCATCATTTGATTCACATTCATCTTTTCATCTTGATTGTTCATTATTTTAATTAGTAATTAAGGCAGATTTAATTATAATTTATCATTGATTTGCTACTAATTAGAAACTGTTACATTTTGAGGCCTATTTATAATGCACACACTATTCGGTATTTTCACCACCATATGCTAATCTTCGATGTATTTCAATTTTCTCTTTTAATTTCCGTTTGTAACATTTATAGATTACCCCTGCACTTGGCCCATATCATGTCTGACAAGCGTGGGTAATATTTTCTTTAGTTTGAATTGGTGGTTAACACATGATATATACTCAAATTTGTAAGTCATAAAATATTTTTTATGTATTTTTTTAGCAGATGTAAATTGATTGAATTTGTATTTTATTTGTTTTCATGGAGATTAGCATTTTTGTTGAAGATTCATAATGCTTTTGTAAAGTACACAATACAACATCTCAAATTGAAGATGAAAGATCTTGAACAAAAGACGAGAGAGGCAACATGGATATTGGAAGTCGAATTTCATGTGAATTGCACCCGCACTCATGTAATATTCGATACTACATAGTATTCGCATTTTTGAATAATCTGTGCATTATAGGTGTCTGTCTACATATACACATATACATATAGACTGAGGAGTCCTTGCAGTTTTTTATTTAGTTTAAAGTTGAGCAAGAAATTTGACTAAAGTTGTGTGAGTATTCTTCTAATGAGTTTTTATTATCCGATATTACTATACTTCAAATTTTAACTTAACATTTTAATCTTCAAGTAGCATATACACACACTCAAGTAAAATTATAATTGGGATGTTGTTGACATTTGGTGTACACATTTAACACCATAATTGTTTGTGTCCTAATCCTTCACATTATCTACGTAATTATTTGTACTAATGAACAATGCTCCTTTTAGTCTTTAAAGAAAACGATGTTTTAAAATTTATTAATAAAATTAAAGATGAGTGCATAATAATTAATTAATTATTTATTAATTAATTAATTAAGTTCAAAATTACATGTTTTTTAATTCAAGATTAGGATAAGAATTAGAAGAGAGAAAACATCGAATAATTAAAAATATGGGAGAGTTACATGGAGGCTCATTTCTTGGAGCCTAATTGCAAAACACCACCTCAATTTCTCTTTGTTACAAATAACCACACTTTGTGGGACCCCCAACCAAAACCACTACACAAAGCCACACTTTCGTGGGACCCTCCACCTTTTTTTTCTATTTTTTAATTTCAGTTTTCAAATACTGCAACCATTTTTTTTTTTTGTATTTTTAAATTTTAAATTTGGGATCTTGTTGCCTGCAGCCACTTTTTTAACTTCATTTTTTTTCTCTTTGTATTTTTGAATTTCAGGTTTGTTATCCTCAGCCAATTTTTTATTTCTTTTTCTTTTTTTCTTTTTGAATTTACACAAATAAAAATAAAAAATAAAATGCACATCATCATTAACAATAAAAACTTTTCTCTTATATAAAATTCTAAAAATTACATTTAAATATAGAATTACATTTATAAAATTTAAAATTACACTGAAACAAAATAATACACTTTTCTCTTGTTGCATAATTACATTTATTTTCTTTTCTTGTTGCATAATTGACAAGAATATGCAGAAATACAACTCATTCTTGAATATGCAAACACCCAACTTTGAATAACTGCGATAAATATTTGAATATCTGAAAAAAAAATGTTGCATAATGCAAAAAAATTATTGCATAATTCACAATTTGTTTGCATACCCATTTAGAATTTTGGCATAATAGGTCTACCCCTGCACACACCAGAAAATCATTAAATTTTCCCACAATCAAAATTTTAGCATTTCACCATCAGGCTCCACGTTAATACCTTATTCGTAAGGTATAATATTGCAAGAAGTTTTAATAAGTATTAGTAACAAGATAGGTCCTGTAAAACCATCCACCCAGTCTCACTGTCAAAATCGTAAGCTCTTCTTACATAAATGATAAATGTCACTATATCAAGACTATAGGATCAAGCATTACATTGTTTCAAATTAAATTCGAACACTAAAGTCCATAAGCTAATGAAACAATACCTTAAAATGAAAAGCCCTTTACCTTAATGTAAACCTTGTTGTTCACCTCGGTCCCGAGCTTCAGTCATTAACTACAAACCAAGGAAACAACACTACAAACTAAGGAAACAACACTAGATATAAGCTTCAGTCAAATAATTATCGCTTAATAAACAATTTATTTGGGTTCATCACATACTCATCTAATTAGGTGCCTCCTTGTACACAGATCTGGGATCTTGCCCTCGAGCCGGAGTTCGACAATCGCTGGGAAAAATGCACCGCTTCAGATCGGCGGCGTAACGCCATCACTGCCGCCTGCCGCTTCAGATCGGCGGTGTAACGCCATCACCACCGTCTTCCCCTTCTCTCCCTCCCCAATCACCCGCCAATGAAATCTCCCACCCTCCAGCCACCCCCACCCCATCACCCGCCCTTGCCCCCTCCTTCTCCTCGTCTCCGCCCTCAAATCTCGCTCCAAAATCACATTCCCATGCCCCCCAATTACTCAGGAAGACAACAACGAGACTCCTTCTTGTGGTGGGAAGATTTTTTTGTGGCAGTGGGTGATTTTTGTGGTGGTGGTAGTGGTGGTGGTGGGTGGTTTTGCCACGGTGGGGGTATAGAGGAAGGAAGAAGAGAGAGAGAGGAGTGATAATGGTGGGGGACCGATCCTATTTAATGAGGAGAGAGGGAGAATATGGGGAGGGGGGATACAGATGTTTTAATAGGAAATAGGTTAGGTGGGGTGGGGTGGGGTGGGGTGGGGTGGGGTGGCATGGGGTATGGTGGGGTGGCGTGGGGTATGGTGGGGTGGGTTGTGGGTATATTAAATAAATTATTAAATATTATAAGTGGGGCCCGGTCCAAAAGATGAAAGTGTGGTTTTATGTAATTAAGTGTGGTTTTTGTAATGAAGGGAAAATGGTGGGGTTTTCCTTAATTATGAGAAAAATAGTATGCCTCCTAGGAGGGGGCAAGGGCGGGTGATGGGGTGGGGGTGGCTGGAGGGTGGGAGATTTCGTCGGCAGGCGATTGGGGAGGGAGAGAAGGGGAAGACAGTGGTGATGGCGTTACACCGCCGATCTGAAGCGGCAGGCGGCGGTGATGGCGTTATGCCGCCAATCTGAAGCGGCAGGCGGCGGTGATGGCGTTACGCTACCGATCTGAAGCGTTGCACCTTTTCCAGCGGTTGTCGAACTCCGGCTCGAGGGCAAGATCCCATATCTGTGTACAAGGAGGCACCTAATTAGATGAGTATGTGATGAACCCAAATAAATTGTTTTTTAAGCGATAATTATTTGACTGAAGCTTATATCTAGTGTTGTTTCCTTGGTTTGTTGTCAATGACTGAAGCTCGGGACCGAGGTGAAGAGCAAGGTTTCCATTAGGTAACGGGCTTTTCATTTTAAGGTATTATTTCATTAGCTTATGGACTTAAGTGTTCGAATTTGATTTGAAACAATGTAATGCTTGATCCTATAGTCTTGATATAGTGACATTTATCATTTATGTAAGAAGAGCTTACTATTTTGACAGTGAGACTGGGTGGATGGTTTTACAGGACCTATCTTATTGCTAATACTTATTAAAACTTCTTGCAATATTATACGAATAAGGTATTAATGTGGAGCCTGATGGTGGAATGCTAAAATTTTGATTGTGGGACAATTTAATGATTTTCTGGTGTGTGCAGGGGTAGACCTGTTATGCCAAAATTCTAAATGGGTATGCAAACAAATTGTGAGTTATGCAACAATTTTTTTGCGTTATGCAATATTTTTTTTTTCAGATATTCAAATATTTATCACAGTTATTCAAAGTTGGGTGTTTGCATATTCAAGAATGAGTTGTATTTCTGCATATTCTTGTCAATTATGCAACAAGAAAAGGAAATAAATGTAATTATGCAACAAGAGAAAAGTGTATTCTTTTGTTTCCGAGTAATTTTAAATTTTATAAATGTAATTCTATATTTAAATGTAATTTTTAGAATTTTATATAAGAGAAAAGTTTTTATTGTTAATGATGATGTGCATTTTATTTTTTATTTTTATTTGTGTAAATTAAAAAAGAAATAAAAAATTGGTTGAGGATAACAAACCTGAAATTCAGAAATACAAAGAGAAAAGAAAAATGAAAAAAAATAAAAAAAATGGCTGCAGACAACAAGATCCCAAATTTAAAATTCGAAAAAAAAAAAGTGGTTGCAAGATTTGAAAACTGAAATTAAAAAATAGAAAAAGAAAAGGTGGAGGGTCCTACAAAAGTGTGGCTTTGTGTAATGGTTTTGGTTGGGGGTCCCACAAAGTGTAGTTATTTGTAACAAAGGGAAATTGATGTGGTGTTTTGCAATTAGGCTCCAAGAAATGGGCCTCCATGTAACTCTCCCTAAATTTATTAATTGATTTTTGGCAAGATGAATTTTAATAGGTCGTGGTGTATTTCATGATCATTAAAAGTATTATTCACATATAATGGATATGTAATGCATGTAATGAGGAGAATTAAATACATGTATTAAATTATAGTGTTCACCGAAATTAGGGATAATTAAATATGAAAATTAAAGACAAAGAATTAAATGACTAGATTATCTTATGGTGTTCACCTAAATTAGAGAGATTAAATATCAAAATTAGTGTTCAATTGTTTGACTAATTATACGTTTACTAATTATTTGCATGCCAATTGATAAAAGTGAAATGGTTGTGATTGAATTAAATATATAGACAAAGTTGACTAATTGACTGTCATTATGAATCTTATTTGCATACTCTATATTATATGAAGATGAATCATTATATAATATTGCAAATTTGGTTGTGAATATTCCATACCATTTTCTATTAAAATTGACCTTATTTTTTTATTTCTCGATCTTGTTTTTCTTAAATATATTGTTTATAAGGGAAATATTGTTATTTTAGAACACTGTCTTATGTGTGTATGTAAAATTAGGACACTATCTTTACAGGATTGTAAAATTCAGACAATAGTTTTACGAACTTGCAAAATTAAGACAATATCTTTACAAACTTGAAAAACAAGGACACTATCTTTTAGTTTTGGTCAATTTTGACCAATTTTTTTAAAATACGGCCAACTGGGCATATTCTAATCGGGCTCTCTTTAACCCACATCTTATAAAATTTGGTCTTACATATTTTAGTCATAAAATATTAAAACTGAAAGAATGTTTTAAAATTATATTGTTTCATATATGAACCACTTTATAATTACTTTTAGATACACTTTACTTTAACCACTTAATGTTCTTTAAATAAACAATTATTATTCTTTGTTATCATTAACTAAATTGATTACAAGATTTTTTTTTTATTATTTTAGGATAATGTGTAATAAGTGTTTATAAAATTATCTTTACGGGCTTGCAAAATTGAGACAATGTCTTTGCCAACTTGCAAAATTAGGATCGTTACAAACTTTCAAAACTAGGACACTATCTTTAATTTTAGTCAATTTAGTCCAAATTTTATAAAAATATAGGCAACTGGACATATCATAATCGGGCTTTATTTGATCCACATTCTATAAAATTTTGGCTAAATTTCATTTAACCGGAAGATGTGGGCATAAATAATAACTTCTACAATTACGTAGATAATTAACTTGAAAATAATTTTCACATTTAAATATTTATTTAAAAAAATAAATAGTACTATAATGCCTAATAGATTAATTACCTATGGTTTAGATTTACAAGGAATCATCAACTAGAGATTGGGTCAACTCTCTCAGCTCTTCTCTAAAGCGGTTATCATAAGAATATATTTTTCGTTTCCATACTTTTCTCCATTAAAATTGACCTTATTTATTGGTTTCTCAATCTTGCTTTTCTTAAATATATTGATTATAAGAGAAAAATTGTTATTTTAGGACACTACTTTATGAGTGTTTGTAAAATTAGGATACAATCTTTACGAGCTTGAAAATTGAGGTAATTTATTTACGAACTTGCAAAATTAGGACAATATATTTACAAACGTGCAAAACTAGGGCATTCTTTTAATTTTGGCCAATTACGGCTAAATTTAATATATCAACCATCTAGGCATACTGTAATCGGGCTTTGTTTGACCACATTGTATCAAATTTGGCCTAAATTTAATTTAACCGGAAGATGTGGTCATAAATAACAACTTCTACAATATTATAGATAATTAACTTGAAAATAGTTTTCACATATAAGAAAGTTTATTTAAAAAAACAAATGACACTATAATGTCCAATAGATCAATTAACTATGGTTTTAATTCTACAAGGAAACAACAACTAGAGAATGACCCAACTCTCTCAACTCTTCTCTGAAGTGGTTATCGGAAGAATATATTTTTTTGAAAAAGTTCCATACTTTTCTCCATTAAAATTGACCTTATTTATTTGGTTTCTCAATCTTGTTTTTTTTTTTAAATATATTGGTTCTGAGGAAAAAATTGTTATTTTAGATCATTATCTTTTGAGTGTTTATAAAATTAGGACACTATCTTTACGAGCTTGCAAAATTAAGACAATATCTTTATGAACTTACAAAATTAGGATAATATCTTTACAAACTTGCAAAACTAGGGCACTCTCGATTTAATTTAGGCCAATTTAGGCCAAATTTTATAAAATACAGCCAAATGAGCATATTGTAATTGGGCTTTGTTTGACCCATATTTTATATAATTTGGCCTAAATTTTTCCAAAATAAAAGATAGTGTTCTTATTTTACAAAATTGTAAACACAGTGTTCTATTTTTATAAGCCTATAAAATAGTTTCTTAAATTATGTAAGCCCAAAAAGATAGTTTCCTAATTTTACAAACATCCATAAGATAATGTCCTAAAAAAAATATTTTTTTCTTGCGTGTATGAGTTAATTTAGTGATAAATTATAAGGTATGTTTTTTTTGTATACATATCAATTCGTAGTTAAGACAACAATAATGATAGATTAGAAACATAATTAACCTCAACGTGGTATTACATACTTTAATCATAATATATTACTATTGAGAGTATGTTTTATAATTAAATTGTTTCATATATATATCACTTTATAATTATTTTTAGATACACTTTACTTTAACCAATTAATGTACTTTAAATAAACAATTAATACTCTTCGTTACCATTTACTAAATTGGTTATAAGTTTTTTTTTTAATGTTAGGACACTACCTTATGAGTGCTTGTAAAATCAGGACACTATGTTTACGGGCTTGCAAAATTGAGATAATATCTTTACGAACTTGCAAAAATAGGACAATGTCTTTATAAACTTGCAAAACTAGGGCACTCTCTTTGTTTGACCCCATTTTATAAAATTTTGCCTAAATTTGTCTAAAAGAAAAGATAGTGTCCTTATTTTATAAGATTGTAAAGATAATGTTCTAATTTTATAAGCTCATAAAGATGGTTTCCTAAATTTGTAAGCACGAAAAAATAGTGTCCTAATTTTACAACCGTATATGAGTTAATTTAGTTTGTCAGTATTTTATTAGTGAAATGTCTTAATTGTTATAGATAATTGTATGTAATTTTTAGGGAATTACACCTTTTTTCGTTTAACTTTGGTTGACTTTTGTTTTCATCCTGTTTACTTTGAAATTTTGAATTTTATCCTATAACTTACAAAATTTGTGTTTTTTTAATTCTGTTACCTGCTACACCAAGTAACTATTGCGGTAAATCTCACATGACGCCAATTTTTTGTAATGCATAGGATGAAACTTGAAATGTCACGTCAGATTTATCGAAAGAGGTATCTGCAGGTATAGCAGGTAATAGGACAGAAACACAAATTTTGTAATACATATGACGAAATTCAATAGCCTTTAATTCATTTTCACTGAACAACTAAGACTCTTTAGTGTAAATCAGTAATACTCTTCAGTAAATACAACTAATATTCTTCAATAAAAACAACTAATACCCTTCAGTGATTCATGCATAAACTAGTTTCGCTTTATACTTTGTCATAATTAAATTCTAAATGAGCCTTAAAGTTAATAAGGAACGTGCTTAATTTCCACAGAAGAATCATCCACAATTTTAAACAAGTACAAATTATATTGAGCAAGAAGGCCGGAAATTAATATATTTTCATGACACAGAGACGATTTCAAAATGGCCTAGGTTAACACACTCCATCCAAAAAAATGTTCGAATTTTTTTTTCCCAAAAAATAAAAAAATATAATAATATTTGAAAAAATTCCGAAAATTCATATATTTGGTTTTTTTTTTTTTTTTTTGCATTTTCGTAATTTTTTTAATTTTTTTTCCGATTAATTTTTTTTGGAGTGTATTAACAAAAAATAGTATTGTATACAACCTTCTCCTTTCAAAATCCCATCCCGTGAGACGGAAATTGTGACTATTACATGCCCTAACCCATATGGAGAGGAAAAATCAAATAAGTTGTGATCCATCTAATTTGAGAAATTCAGGACTCCATCATACATAAGGATTTAAATCCATAAATGTCTAATAAGGATGAAACAATTTCGTCTCATCCAGTGATGGATTCAAATTTTTGAATTTGGGATAAAAAAAAATGATTTGAGTTTTTTGGGTAGAAATATATCAACCAGATTTGAAGATTCAACTTTTATTTTAACATATAAAAAAATCAATTTGGGGTACACTTGTACCCCTTTTGAAAGTCTCAATGAGTGGACAGTATAATACGAAAAAGTTGCTTTCAGTGGAAATTGAACTCAAGACGTGTGGAGTGAGCCTTTCGATTTTGATATATCATACAAAAATTTCATCTCATTTAAAAGTTCGAAATTGTAAAATAAAAGTAAAATCAAATTCATTTATATAAATTCCTTAACATAGGATTCCATTCACAACAAAATCCATAAAATGTCTAGGAGAACTTCTCCTTTCACAACATGTATATATAAATTCGTAATTTATATATCTTCCATATTATGTCATCTCACACAAGAATTTTATTATATATACACGCTTGAAATAATATTTACACTCATTGAAAGAAAATGGTAACCGGCTAAGAAAAGAGAATAGAATTACAAATGATTAATGTTTCCGGCCAAGGCATTGAACTATTTGTTCATATATTAATTTTCCAACCGCCACCGGAGACGGAGAAAGTCGTCGACGGAGCAAGGCAGCATTATCGGGCCTGTGCTTTGGTAGCCATACATCTCCCGTGCCTTATCAAGAAGTCTCTGAAAAATGGGATTATATAGGTACGAAATTGGGATCGAAAATGTTTGAAAATCTTGAATTTGATCATCATTTGCATTTGTTAATCCCACTTGTACTCTCACTCTCCCTTTCTTTACCTTCATCTTCTTTTTTCCTCCTTTGGTCGAAATCATTATTGAGGCTTTTCTTTTTTCTTTGGTATTTGATCTAGGTGTGTTGAGATGTGTATATAATTTAACTAGTGAAATAAATGGAATTATATATAAGGACTTGCATGACTGTTGGTCGATTTTAGGGAATTTTATAATGTTTCTTGTTAGTATCTATTGGCTTATTTATCGTAGTAAAATACTATTTGTACAGCTATAAGTTGACAAAAGGTAACTACGAGTTGGTACATACGGAAATTCTTGAGAACCTTTTTTTTGTCACAATTCTTGGATTCTTGAAATTTTAGAATCTTGAAATAGTTGTGGAGTAGTTTAATTATATATTTTTCACATAAGAAATTTCACCCTCTTGTGATACTTTTTCACATGAGACAAATTTAAAGGGAACATTGATCCACTCCATAAATTTTAAGGAGAACATTAAATTAAAACATATATTTATTTCTGTCAATTAATTAGCTCAAGTGGTTATCTATAACTGAAAATTTATGAATTCTAAATACAATTTTTATTGATAAAAAAAATAGTCATGAAAAAACAACAAATCCAAAATACATTTTATCTAGTCAAATAAGTAATTTTTTGTCCAAAATTAACTGATGTTGATATGTGCGTTACACGTGTTATTAGAATTTTTTGTGAAATTAACTTTTTTTTTTATCAAGTTTTGTCCTATGGTAATTTTAGAATTCTGGTCAACTTTGCGAAAATATAATCATTTTTAAAGACAAGTACCAAAATTAATGTTTTAAAAAAAAAAATATCTGTAGAACTAGCGTTGCAATTTATCCTCTAATTTTCTTAGAAATAATGCATACTTTATTAGTGTACGTGTTAAACTAAAATAGATGGTAGATGTATTAGCCGACGAATTTGATATTAACGGTGATACGTTAAGTTGTCGATAAAATAAATGTGTGTGAATCCAAATTCACGTGAACTTAATTTTTTTAAGTATTATTATATAAATGCACTATCAATGACACTATTTAAAATTCAACATTTTTTAAATTGTGATAGTAAATATATGCATAACTGTGATAATATATATACGTAATAGCGATACTTCAAAAAAAATTCATGTGAACACTACTTTATAAAGAAATAACCTGAGTTGTTCCTTGATACTTTAGTAGTAGAGTAGGAATTTTATTAGTTTTATTGTGATTTCAAAATAATATTAGTTTTTTCATTAAAAGACATTAATATCAAACGAATATCGTTTAATGAAACAACTAGTATATTAAAAATACATATAAAATACAAATAATTTTCACCATGAAACTTATTCCTAGTATACTTTGCCTTAGTATTTTAGTTGAGATAAATAATTAGTTAGTCAACTTTCTCATAAAATAATTTATTTATTTTTGGTAGCATAAATCAACAACAAAATAATGTGAACTTACGCTTCAACTATAAAGTGTTACTTATGGGATAAGATTAGACTAAAACTGATGTATACCTTCAAAATTATAAACTTTTTTTTAAAAGTGATACTCCCTCCGATTCATTTGTTATTATCCGTATTACCATAAAAGAAATGATTTTTTTTGTTTTCCACTTACCCAAAATAGTAAAAAGCAAACACTACCTCTTTTAACTTACCCCTTAAAAACATCATTTATTTACACTTATTTCACTACTTTATCAACTTTATACCCACAAATACTAATAAACAACTCTTATCTCTTTTAAAAATTTACTTTATACCCACAAATACTAATAAACAATTCTGTTATAAATCCGGAAGATTTGATATTCCAAATCTAGGAGATTTGGTGTGGACATTACTTGAGGACCAAGAATAATATTGGGCTTTATCCATTAGACTAGGGTTTTACTATTATATATATCCCATTGTATTCATGAATTATGTACACTCTCATACACAACAATATTAGTGGAACTCCTGGCTTGGATCGCCCCCAGACGTAGTCCTTCCGGACGAACTGGGTAAACAAACGCTGTCTATTTAATTTACGCACTCAATTACAACACGTTATCAGCACGAGTCTCTACCCAAGATTAAACGGTACGCCTCAGAATTATTCCCCTTTAAATCGCATGAATTAATTCTCGTACTTGAATTATTCAATCCATGTTTTTGCATGTCTTATATGCACATATATTATTTGTTCGTTTGATTCTTATGTTTGCAATTAATTGTATTATATGAGTTAGTGTGTTAAATTCGTTAATTTAATTCTTGGATTGAGATTGAAAAACGAACACCGGTTGACGCCGTGAGACGCACGTCGTCGCGATGCCCGAAATGGCCCCGGAGCGCCGCCCGCGACAACGCCTCGTCGCCGCCGCCTGAAGCGGCCTCGCCCCCACGACGCCGTCGCCGTCGCGTGGCCCGCGCGGCTCCAGTAGCCGTCGCACAGCCTTGCGCCGCCACACCCGTAGCAGCGCCCCAACGCCGCCATCCAACGTGGTCGTCGCGTCGCCTCCGTCCCCGCCGTACGCTGACGCTGCACCTAGCGCGGCCCCGTCGCGAGGCCTGCAGCCGCGCACCGCCGCTGCCGTGCTAGCGCAGCCACCTGCCGCCGCCTCCTCACCTGCGCGATGCGTCGTCGTGGCTGGAAGCCACCGCGAGCGACGTGGCCTTGCGCCGCCGCGACGCAGGCAGCTTCCCCCGACGGAGCAATTGTCGGTGCCCCTCCTCCTCGCGGTTGTTTCGCGACCAAGAGGGGATCCCAGAAAATCGGCCCTGATCGCTCCCGTAGCACGCGATCAAGGGTGGTGAGTCGCGTCCCGGGGGAGCGATCACCAACGCTAGTCGCGTCCCTAAGGCGCGATTGGCCCCAATTTTTTATTTTTTTCATTTTTCCTTCGTTTTTCGATTCTCTCCCCTCGCCGTGTGTTCCTTGCATGATTTACGTGCACTTTTAGTCACATGTTGCGATTACCCCCCTTGTGAATTTTGTGATAACCCCGACTTTGCTTCGGTCTTTGTATCACAAAATTTATATTATATAATCCTGAAAATATTTCTTTAAATTGCGTTAATGTACATGAAATAATTATTCTAATGATTATTTCCTCTGTCCATTAAACCGTATATTTTCTGCAAATTATTTTCATGTGATTATCGTTATTTATTGTTATTGCATGCTTAAGTGATTTTATTATCCTACGTGCATTAACACTGTGCACATAGTTTATAGTCCGCTCTTTATGCCCGGGTAGGCGGCGCCCGGTATTTATCGGACCGTAATTTTATGCCTTGGGTAGACGGCGCCCAGTACGTGCATCTATGTGCCTTAGAATAGCTAGGCAAATCCTTGTCTCCCCGTTGTCTATGATTGTGGTCAATCCTCTTACCCATGTCACTTTAATTATAGTGAATTATGTCTGATATTACCAAAAGAGAATTTGCTGAGCTTACTCTTGATGGTAGTAACTACCTGACATGGGCGCTAGATGTCGAAATACATCTAGCCTCGAACAATCTTAGCGGCATGATTGTTGATGATTCAAATCAACTGACGCCCAGAAGGCGAAAACTTTGATTTTTCTTAGGCATCATCTCAATCAGGACCTGAAAAATGAGTATCTCACAGAGAGAGATCCCGGAACGTTGTGGAAGTCCCTGAAGGACCGTTTCCAACAACAATATGATATACTCCTCCCTCAAGCTCAATACAATTGGTTGAACCTCTGTTTCCAAGACTTTAAGTCTGTAACGGAGTATAACTCAGCCCTACATCGTATTGTGTCTCAGTTAAAGTTATGTCAGAAAACTGTAACTGAGGACGACTTAATCCAGAAGACTTTGTCGACTTTCCACGCAAGCAACCTTGTACTCCAGCAGCAGTATAGGGCTAAGAACTACACTGTACACTATGAGTTAATTTCTGCACTTCTGGTAGTGGAAAAGCACAACCAACTCCTTATGCAGAATCATAATGCGAGGCCGGTTGGCTTGACAGCAGTGCCCGAAGCACATGTTGTAGCTCAAAGTAGTAAAAGAGGTCGCAAGCTTGGAAGGGGGAGTGGAAGTAAACGAACTCGTAGCCAAGGCCGAGGTCGTAACAAATCCGGTAATTCAGGTGCCTCGAATGACAGTCAAGCTCAGGTTCGTGGGAAGGCTGCACCTAACACGAACTCCGCTCCCCGAAATTCTGACAATCAAGATAAGGGTGAACAATCCTGCTACAGATGCGGATGCAAGGGTCATTGGTCTCGAACGTGTCGTACTCCCAAACATTTGGTCGAGTCTTATCAAAAGCAGCAGAAGGACGAGAAGGGAAAGGCTCCGAGAGTTGAATCTCACCATGCCAGTCTGCCCGAAGCAGATTCTGACCAAGACACCGCAGATCATAAAGGCATTGAGCTTAGGGATTTTGGTGATGACGAGTAGATTTACGTATTTAGTTATTCCTAGTACTTTGTTTTCTGAATAAAATAATTTCACATTATGTTTTGGATCCTTTCTTTCGGATATTTTATTTATGAATGAATTAGCTTTGATGTGTTTACCGTAATAGCTGTCCATGTGTTTATTCGGATATTGCTGTTTTATTTATGGCTTGTAAACATATCAGCTATTAGGTTTGGGTTAATTTCCTCTGGCATGATAGGATTGAGGTAGTGATTTATGATTGGTAGATAGCGCCACCACTCATACAATCTTATAGAAGAACTTTCTTCCTTCTCCCCCGGATTGTATTATTTCTACATCCGGCCGTCAAATCTCCATATCTAGCCATGAGTATGAAATTCCATGACCCGAACTTCTTTAAATTAGGCATCCACGGTTAAGTCATCCAGGATAATATATGATACGTAGGACTCTACCCAATTAGAATAGTAGAATCTTTCCTGTTGATGAATTTATTTGTGATGCATATCCTAAGGGTAAGTTAATAGTGCGCCAGTCGCGCACTAAGGTTGGACTAGTGTATCCGGTTTTCCTTGAAGTGAATTTAAGGGGACATTTGCGGACCGATTCACCCAGCATCAGGACTATTTCGTTATTTCATGGTCCCTATTGATGCCTCCACTAGGTGGACATTTGCATTTTGCTGTCCACCCGCAATCAAGCTTTTGCGAAGCTCATTGCGAAGACTATCGAGCTTGGAGCTCAATTCCCGGATTATCCAATTAAATCGATTCGCATGGATAATGCAGCTAAGTTTAGCTCGAAGGCCTTTACAGATTACTGTATGGCCCTGGGAATTAAAGTGGAGCATTCGGTCCCCTACGTCCATACCCAAGATGGTCTTGCTGAGGCGCTAATAAAATGTATCAAATTTATCGCGAGACCATTGCTTATGAAACTACCCACCTCATGCTGGGGGCATGCAGTCCTACATGCATCGCACTTAATCCAAACCCGTCCAACTGCACATAATGATCATTCCCCCCCTACAGTTAGTGCGTGGGAAAGAACCTAGCATTCCCATCTGCGTATTTTTGGATGTGCGGTATACGTACCGATTACGATACCCAAGCGAACCTCTTTGGGCCCACAAAGGAAACTCGGTATTTACGTCGGATTTGACTCTCCATCCATCGTGAAATACCTCGAGCCTTTGTCCGGGGATCAATTAATGGCCCAGTTTGCTGATTGCACGTTCGATGAAGATTACTTCCCGGCATTAGGGGGAGATCCGAATTCAAAATTGAATGAATACCGGGAACTTACGTGGAACGTAAGTAATCTTCAATATCTAGATCCGCGCACTAATCAATCTGAACTAGAAGTTCAAAAGATCATTAACCTGCAGAACTTAGCAAATAACCTGCCAGACGCGTTCACTGACCATAGAGGTGTGACTAGATCGCATATACCAGCAGTAAATGCTCCCCAAAGGGTTGAGGTCCCAAGCAAAATGAGTACTCATGCCCCCACACGCCAAAAGCATAAGGGAACCTCAAGAGATAGTAACACACCTAAACGAAAGGCTAGCAAATCTGGTCAGTCGAATGGAAAATCTCTAGAAGAGATCCGTCTAGATAATCCCAAGTCTCTAGGAGACAAGAGTCCTAGTGATAAAGCACGTGCACAAAACATTCCATGCACTAGGACCGTGGAACGACCAGACCCAGATACAATGGGAAATGAGGAAGGTCTGGTTGACGTAAACGTCGAAGTCTCTGTGAACTTCACAGATACGGGAGAAACATATAATAAAAATATTACTGTCTTCGATGACACATTTGCAGCGTCAATAGCTCTTTCCATTATTAATGATCTAGATCCTGAACCCAAAACAATCGCAGAGTGTCGGAAGCGCCACGATTGGGTTAAATGGAAAGAGGCAATTGATGCGGAGCTCGCCTAGCTTAACAAAAGATGAGTATTCGGCTCAATCGTTCGTACACCCGCGCGCGCTATCCCTGTAGGATATAAATGGGTATTTGTACGAAAACGAAATGAGAACAATACTGTGGAGAGGTACAAAGCGAGGCTGGTAGCGCAAGGGTTTTCGCAGAGACCCGGGATTGATTTCGATCAAACCTATTCTCCCGTCATGGACTCAATAACGTTCCGCTATTTGATATCTTTGGCAGTTAAGTTGAATCTCCAAATGAGATTAATGGACGTAGTAACCGCATACTTATACGGATCACTCGATGCCGACATTTATATGAAAATCCCAGATGGATTTAACATTCCTCAGTTAAAGGATGGAGAAAATCGCAGTATGTATAGCATACAACTGCGTAAGTCGTTGTATGGCCTGAAGCAATCGGGCCTTATGTGGTACAACCGACTTAGTGAATTCCATCAGAAGAAGGGATACACGTTCGATAAAGCTTTCCCGTGCGTATTCTCGAAGAAATCGCAAGACGGTTTTTGCATCATATCCGTATATGTTGATGACCTGAACATAATCGGAACATGCAAAGAGATTGAAGAAGCCAATTCAATCTTGAGAGCTGAATTCGAAATGAAGTCCTTGGGTAAAACCAAGTACTGCCTCGGCTTTCAGATCGAGCACCTCCCAGAAGGAGTCCTTGTTCATCAGTCGACCTACGTGAAGAAGGTATTGGATAGATTTCACATGGATAAATCTCATCCACTTAGCACCCCAATGGTTATCCGATCCCTCGAAGTGGATAAGTGTCCATTTAGACCAAGAGAAGATACAGAAGAAATTTTGGGACCAGAAGTTCCTTATCTTAGCGCTGTTGGAGCTTTGCTCTATCTTGCAAATTGTACCCGGCCGGACATTGCATTTGCAGTTAACTTGCTTGCGAGATATAGCGCTTCTCCTACAAGGAGACATTGGAATGGTGTTAAGCATGTTCTACGATACCTCCAAGGATCTCAAGATCTTGGACTGTTTTATCGTAAGAACCAAGACAAAACCTTGGTAGGTTATGCGGATGCTGGCTATTTGTCTGATCCCCACAACGCCGTATCCCAGACTGGTTATGTTTTTCTCTGTGGTGGAACCGCAATCTCGTGGAGATTGGTTAAACAATCCATGGTTACCACGTCTTCAAACCACTCAGAGATCATAGCTTTATTTGAAGCCGCACGAGAATGTGTTTGGTTAAGGTCCTTGGTAAAACACATTGGTGACTCGTGTGGTATCGCCAAGGGCGATACATCTCCCACCGTTATATTTGAAGACAACGCTGCTTGCATCGCACAAATGAGTAATGGGTACGTCAAGGGAAACCTGACGAAACATATTTCACCTAAATTTTTCTACCCATACGAACTCCAGAAGAGTGGCGTGATTACCATTCAAAAGGTGCAATCTAGTAACAATCTTGCAGATTTGTTTACTAAATCCTTACCTACGTCTACTTTTGAAAAGTACGTTCGTGGTATTGGGATGCAAAGACTTAAAGTGTTGTTGTCTTCAGGGGGAGCGGTAACCTCGAAATAAATCTGGAAGATTTAGATCTAGAAGATCAAAGACATTCCTCCCACTTATTATTATGGCCGATCTGTAGCAAGTAGAGTTTTTTATGACAAGACATTTATGTCGTAATGTCCAAGGGGGGGTGTTATAAATCCGGAAGATTTGATATTCCAAATCTAGGAGATTTGGTGTGGACATTACTTGAGGACCAAGAATAATATTGGGCTTTATCCATTAGACTAGGGTTTTACTATTATATATATCCCATTGTATTCATGAATTATGTACACTCTCATACACAACAATATTAGTGGAACTCCTGGCTTGGATCGCCCCCAGACGTAGTCCTTCCGGACGAACTGGGTAAACAAACGCTATCTATTTAATTTACGTACTCAATTACAACAAATTCCTTTATTAAAACTCGTGTCAATTTGAAAGTGGAAATCAAAATCGAATCGGAGAGAGTGTTTTTTTATCTGATATATCTTGACTTTGATAGACTCGATGAAACATACATTCCCACAAAGTCGAGTAGTGCCCTTTTTAGATTCAGACATTAATCCTAAGTTTTAGATGTTATATAGGATTCCTCGAATTTTCCTAGAAAGAATGCATGAAAACTAATGTGATTGGCATTTTTCGTTAATGGCAAACGGGAAAGCACAAATCTAGACCATAAACGGTTGTGGGTGGAGGGTGCAAAATTAATATAAATTAATTAAATTTATATAATTTATAAATTTAAACTTTTTAATTAGGTGATTATTTTTATTTATAGTATAAAAATCACGGACTCACACCCAAATCCTAATCGGTTCAATTGTCATCGGAAACTTTGTACACAAAAACTTGTTCAGACGATCAATAATTAAAATATAATAAAACATTACTCCCTCTGAATTGTTAAAATCAGCTTCTTTTTTATTTTTCTGTGTGTTAAATTATTAGGTTTGTTTTCTAATTAAAAATTATTAAATATTCTTCAATGGACCAACAAGCTACAATAAAATGAAAAGGAGTTTTCTATTTAGCACACTTATTTTTAACAAAATATCAATGAACCGTTTTTTTGTTAGTTACCATCTTGTTTACTGGTGAATAGGAAGAATATATAGGAAAAACATATAATTAACTGGACATAAAGGGTTCCATCGAAAAAAAAAAAAAAAAAAACTGGACATAAAGGGTGAAGTAACTTTTTTTTTTTTTAAATATTAACATAACTAAAACATGTGCATTAGATTTGATTGAAAACGTGAAATGAAACGTGACATTAGCTTTGACTGAAACGTGACTCTAGCCAATTTTTAGTTAAACATGGTGAATGATATTGTGCACCTAGTGAATATGAAACATTGCAAATGTTCAATATGTTTTATACTCACTTTGAAGGCTATTTATGTCTTAAATTTTTAAGCGGGTGTAAAAGATTTTTTAAAGTTGGAATGAGTAAATTAAATTTTAACAAGTTGAAAATGGGTATTTTGAGGTATTCTCACCATTTTTAATGGGTTACTATATGAATAAAAATGTGTTATGCAGGGAGTCAGGACAATTATGAAATAGTCTACCCCTACTTCAAGGTTGTTGAGAAATGTAGGTACGACAAGTCTTTCCACAATAGCAAATGATGTTTGTTGGCATTGGGTGGAAGATGCAAAAGACATGCATTTTTTTCAAACTGTTTTCTTGAGCAAAATATACTTGGTGTGGTGTGCTTGTGTGTTTTTTTGTCGAATGAATGAATTAAGTTTGTTTGTTTATATAGATATAAATAGGGAAAAATTGTTTTATTTTTGTCCTATAACTTTACCATTTTTTTATTTTCATCCTGCTGACTTTCAAATTTTAATTTTAGTCCTGTAACTTTACTTCTTTTTTATTCGTCTTGCTGACTTTCAAATTTTTTTTTTCGTCCAGTAACTTACATATTTTTTTTATTTTGGTCCTACAACCCACTAACACTTATAGGACGAAAATCAAAAAGCAATTTAATTACAGGACTAAAATAAAAAAAAACGG
Source organism: Ballota nigra (assembly GCA_947034835.1). NCBI lineage: Eukaryota > Viridiplantae > Streptophyta > Magnoliopsida > Lamiales > Lamiaceae > Ballota > Ballota nigra. The sequence goes on along the minus strand of OX344723.1, from coordinate 115,076,406 downwards.
TATAGTTACATGACTAAAATCAAAATTTGAAAGTCAGCGGGTCAAAAATAAAAAGAGTATGTAAGTCATAGGACTAAAATTAAAATTTATAAATTATTAGGATGAAAATAAAAAGAAGGTAAAATTACGGAACAAAAAAAAATTAATTTCCCATATAAATATATGGAGTTTTTTTTTTTTTTTTTTTTTAATCTTGAACCATGATTTCCCTCCAATATGTACATTTTCCCATCAAAAGTAAGACTCCCCTCCCCCTCCCCAAAAATTACAATAAAAATCATATGGGTAACATATTCAACTAAATTTCCACGACAATTGATAAACAATTGTAATTTTAAGTTTAAGTTCTTAGGTGATCACATTTGCTACCTTTTATTCCGCTGAAAATCATTAAAAATGTTAAATATTTATAGATTAGAAAGACTTGCTTAGAGATCTTAATTTGTTTCGTCTCTTTTTGTTTGTTTTTATTTGCATTGATCAAGGGATCTTAGAATAATTAATGAGCTTAGTTGCTACATAGATTAAATTAAGGTTAATTTTTTTTTTTACAAGAACATAATTGTCTATATTTGGAGTATGTTTAATAATCTTTTAAAATAATCATATTTTTAGTTGGATTTATATAGCAATTGGGATATGTATAGGAGAATCGAGGATTTATTTAGCAGCGGTCTTAATAGATTGACTTTCCTATTATCTAGCTATAGTTTCTTTAATGATATTCCCACATTTATACATATTTCATATATTACCCCATTTCATTAATTAAGTCGAATTTTGTGAAATTATCATTTTCTAACCCATGTTTTTTCTAATTTAATATCTAGCCCCATGAAATTTTATTCTATTTTTTGATACTCCATTTTTCTGTAATTAACATTATTGTTGTCATCCATTTATTTAACATTGAACAAGTTATTATGAAACAATATATTAAGTGTAGAATGTCCTTTTGGTTTTTCAAATAATTACATAAACCACCTAGAATAATTCATTCATGAATTAACATTAATACTAATGTGTGGATTTTGTGTATAACTAGGTGGTGTCATTTTCATTTTGTAAGAATGAAAAAAAAAAGTTGAATACAATATTATTCTCCCTATACTTCTTCACTTCAACATTTTCTTCTTAAATTGCCATCTTATTTTATCTTCATATTTTATTTGTTTCACAACACGTTATCAACACGATTTTCTACTTTGAGCAATATTGAAGATATTCAAGCAAGTACAAGTATATCATATACTTAATCAATTTTGAGGTAATACATTTTCCTTTCTCTATTTGTTTTCATTATGTCGAACCTCACAAAATTAGAGTTTGCACCTCTTGATATCACCCGAAAAAGTTATCTTTCATTGATTCTTGATGTCGAAATTCATCTTGAGGCAAGGGGTCTTGGTGAAACTATTGTGAAAAACAATAATGCATCTAACCAAGATCATGCCAAAGCGATGATATTCCTTCGCCATCACTTGGATAACAGATTGAAAACCAAATATTTAACTGTGAAAGATCCACTTGCATTGTGGAAGGATCTAAAAGAAAGATATGACCACCTGAAGATGGTCGTCCTTTCAAAAGTCCGATATGATTGGCTCCACCTACGACTTCAAGATTTTAAAACTGTGAATTAATATAATTCAGTCATGTTCATAATTACTTCTCAATTAAAGTAATGTAGTGAAAACATAACTGCTGATGATATGCTTGAGAAGATATTTTCTACCTTTCATGCCTCGAATTTGCTCCTGCAACATCAATATCGAGAAAAGTGATTTAAGAAATATTCTGAACTGATTGCTTGTCTTCTTTTGGCCGAGCAAAATAATGAGTTATTAGTAAAAATCATACTAATAGTAAAAAATCCAGACCATACTAATAGTACAAAATCCCTGGATTTAAGGATTTGGACGTACTTGCTTAGACATGTGTCACCTTTGTAATGGGCCGAACCCACCTACTCAAGGGGATTCATCCCAATCTCGATTAGAGAGTCAATCCATGCCTTAAATGCATGGATTGTCCAAGATCATTATTGGGCAGCCCAAGGGCATACATTTGGGCTATAAATACGATCTTCATGGCATTAAATAAAGGATCACAAACATTAAGACCAAGTTTACACATGAACTTGACAAATTTCTTTCCATTTATTGTGTTTGTTCTTCATTTAATATCATCTCCCACATAGCAATAAATGCTCACTAAATCATTAATAAATTATTTGTCCACTGATCCCAAGCCACATCCAACTCTTAATCCATACAAATAATTCAGGTAACAACAAAATATATAGAGTATATCTTGTGTGAGACAATCTCATACTATGAGACAGTAGAATAGACTATAAATTGGGCATGAAACATTAATACTTTAAACAAATATGAGTGTTAATTTGTACTGTCTCATGTCATGAGACGATTTCACGCAAGTTTTTGTCAAATATATAACTACTAGCTCTTGAATCCATCGTATCACGCGGGTTAAAAAAATATATTATTAATTTTATATTAAATATGTTTATATTAATTTTATTCTATTAATTCAATTTAATTATAGTTATGTTCATTTTCTCTTAAAATAATTCAATCATTTTTTAAAAATAATTATTATCCTTTTAATTAAATAATTTTTTATCCTAATTCAAATTTAAATTTATGATCTATAATTGATTATTGTCTTAATTAAATTTATGATTAAAACTTAAAAAATTAGATGAAATAGAAAAATTAGAAAATATATCTATAATGGACGACCAAGATCATTTCTTAAGCGAAGTAAATTAATAAATCTATATATATTTATTTGTGAACCACCCCCCACCTCTCAAAAGCCTCTATTTTGAAATACTTTGATTTCATGCATTTGTGCTATATATGATATTATATTTATCTTAATTTATAATCTCAACTATTTATGTTCTCTAATTTTAATCTATTTTTGAATCACTCCCTACTTTTCTAAAGCTTCTATTTTTGTATTCGTTCGATTTATAACTTCTCATTTTTCTATTACGAAATGATTTTTTTAGTTTTTTTTAAATTACAATTTATTAATGAATTGTGTCTTATTTTAGATAAACTACAATGGAATCATCTATTAAATGGTTGTGTCTCTATATCATAATATAAGAAATGATCAATTTTGGTCGTTCACTCTAAATATATTATCTATTTTTTTAGTTAATTTATTCCTTAAAATTATAATCATAATTTAAATTAAAATAATAATCAATTAAATGTTACAAATTTAAATTAAGATAAAATAATTAATTAATTAAGAGGAGAAGCATATGCTAACTGAATTTAAAAAATTTAAATATTTAATTTAAAACTAATAACATAATATTTATAAAACTGCGTAATACGCGGGGTTCGAGAGCTAGTTATAATTAAAAATAGATGATATAAAAATACAATAATTTAATCAATTGTAATTCAATTTTAACTTACCTAAAATAAGTCACAGTCAATTAATTAATTACAATTAAAAATAAACAATTTGTAATTAAAAGCATACCATATATAACTCTGTTGACGATCAAATCTAATTGAAAAGATTAGTGGTTGTTTAAACTAACTTAAGTGATCATCAATCAATATAACATATGATAGATTATTACCGTAAATAGTAAATACGGATTTTCGGGATAAAAAGATAAATACGTGTATGAATTACGTATTTATTTCGTATGTATGTGCAGATTGTGGTGTTTAAGTGTGTGTAGGCAGAGTATGGATGCATTTGTGAATTTGTACTTAGTTTTATTTATAAAAATTTATGGTTTTTATAGAAGTCTTCCAAGTAGGAGATGGATTGACTCTTGCTCTTCCATATGTGCATGCTTGACATATGGAGAGTTGACTATTTGACCTTATCTAAACTAATGTCTATCATCAAAGCTAGATTAGCCCGTATTAGTGAGTTGCTCGTCTCTTTTGGACTTGTCATTGATGAGTTCTTAGCTTGATTTGGTGGTCGGCTAATTTTTTGTCTTGGCTCTTTGGCTAAAGTAGCTCGTCATGGTCTTGTTTGTCTTCGGGAGGTCTCTATTTTGTTGCAGCTCGTCTTATCAAAGTAGGTCGTGTTGGGAAAATCAGAGTGCCCGGATCTATTTGGGATAAAATTTAAATACGAATTTAAATATAATTATTACTAGCATGAGTTAATCCTAAATTAATTCAAATAATAATTTACCAACAACAAAATATCATGCCAATGAATATAATCACGTAAAATCCTATCGCGGAATATCTAGGAGTTTTACATTAAACTTACTTCTTGAAGCGACGTCCAACCGAGATAAATGGGACAAGCGTAACGATCCTAACAACCGTAAAAGTCTTCTCAAGTATTCTCTCTTCGCCTTATTCGTTCGCCGATGGGAAGCGCTCACGAACAATTTAAAATAACAAGGAAGAAAGAAAATATTATTGCTCTTGAGTTTTTCAACTCATGAAATTGTGTACTTGGGGATGAAATAATCATCCCCTATTTATAAAGTGGGGTGGCCGAAAATTTGTGGAGAAAAAAGGGAGAGAAAATAATTTTCTTAGTCACCAAGAAATCTTGAATATATCTCATATATTATTTTCTCCATAATAAAATATTCCACAAAAATCTCACCCTCCTAAGTATAAGTTTGTTTCGAAAATTATGAGGGAGATACCAAGCTTTGGATCTTCTAGAATTTATGAGATAATCTTGTATTCCAAGAATACATATCTTCCATAATATCTTTCCAAGAAAATCAACAAAATTCTTTCTCTCTCCACATAAGCTATTTTCGAAAATTACAAGGATACAATCAGCAATAATAAATTTCTTTTATTTTAATCACCTTATTATTACCGGGCTACTTATTGGGATACTTGAGGGGCCTTTAGGAGAATTAAGATTGAACCTCCAATGAGCTACTGAATTACAATATTGAGCCCCAATATTATTCAACCCATTAATATTAATTAATACCACTAATAAATTAATATTGCACTATCCATCTTAATCCATATTATGATAATATGGGCTCCCGGTTATTATTTTCCGTGTTTAAGATTACTTAGTCCATTAATGAATTGATCTTCCGAATAGCTCTAAATTAATTAATATCTTTTATCCTTGGAGTAAAGACAACTCAACATTATTATCTGTACCGAAGAAACTAATTCTTCACTTGCAAGATTTGTTACGATAAAACTTCTGAGCCCATCAAGGGGACAAATTACACGAGCCGTACTCACACACGTTTCTCCGTATTAAACCTTAGCAACCATCGTATAATTAATACTACTGCCCAAAACACAAGGTTTGAAGTCGCAATGATTCTCACCCAATATGAATCAAAGCAATAACTATTAACCACACACGGTCCTATTTAAGTGATGGAGATTAAGAAATCAATAACCACTGAGGTCTAATTCTTCATATTTCATAATAGAAGAATTTATCCTCGTTGTAGGTCCTCTTCAACATATACAAAATGTGCTAGTGCAATCTCTTGGTCAAGATAGGCCAATCTGAGATATACACATCGACATTTCGCAGTGGATTGTTCAATTCCACCTGGGCCGTCAATTTGTATGTTTAGTTACAAGGAAAACCGTCAATGTGATCTTATGTTATCTGGTATCACCATATTAACTACAATGTAACACATACTATAAATAGATAGAGTTGCAATAAACATTTAACATTCATTCATATTTAAAGCAAATGTGATAAAAGAATTATTCTCATAAAACAAGTGTTTAATACATGAGTCATACAAAGTAAAAGCATACTTTCACGTATAACTCCAACAATCTCTCACTTATACTTAAAGTCTGCTTTTTAGTATATATCATGCATGTCTAGTATAGCTCTACATGACATCTCATGTCAACCTACACTAACCTAATAATTCTTCCCATTTATACTTAAAGCAGATTGACAATAGTCTTGACACCCATCTCATCCACATGTCTCTCGAATGTACTCTGAGGCAGACCTTTTGTGAATAGATCCGCTAAGTTGTCCTCCAACGCGATCTTTGACACCTCTATATCTCCTCTCTTAACGATTTTTCGTATAAGATGACACATTCTTTCTATGTGTTTGCTGGCCTTGTAGGCTCTCGATTCCTTTGAATTTGCAACTGCTCCGGCATTATCACAATATACAGTGATTGTGCTAGGAAAATTCGGAACGACGTCCAAGTCCACTAAGAAGTTCTTGAGCCATACTGCCTCTTTTGCTACTTCACAGGCAGCTACATATTCAGTTTCCATGGTCGAATTGGCAATGCATTTCTGCTTAACACTTTTCCATGAAATGACTCCTCTTCCCATGCAAAACACACTACCCGGGGTAGACTTTTTGGAGTCTAAGTCTGATTGAAAATCTGAGTCCGTGTATCCCACGTGAATTAGACTATCTTACTGGTAACTCAACATTCTATCGCGAGTTCTTTTCAGATACCTCAGAATCTATTTTACTGCAGTCCAATGGTCTTTCCCGGGATTACTTTGATATCTTGCCACCATGCCCACGGCATAGTAGATATCAGGTCTTATACACAGCATTACATACATAAGGCTTCCTACGGCCGAAGCATACAAAATATCTTTCATGTCATCTATCTCCGCATGCGTCTTAGGGCACATTTCTTTTGATAGATGGATTCCATGCCTGAAAGGTACAAAACCTTTCTTGGAATCTTGCATGCTGAAACACTTTAAAACAGTGTCAATGTATGAAGCTTGCGATAAGCCCAACATCTTTTTCTTGCGATCACGAGTGATTTTGATCCCAAGGATATGACCGGCTTCCCCTAAGTCCTTCATATCAAACTGTTTTGATAGTCATACCTTTACGTCTGACAATACCTTTACATTATTTCCAATGAGTAGAATATCGTCTACGTATAATACTAAGAATACCACCGCAGTTCCATCACACTTTTTATACACACAACTTTTGAACTCATTTTGATCAAACCCATAAGACTTAATAACTTGATCAAAACACTGGTTTCAAGTGTTAGTGTTAGTGTCCTAGAGACAATCCTTTGTAAGAACATAATACTAAGATGATATTCAATTTATGGTTTAATATTATTGATTGGTTTAATATTAAATGTATGGCTTTACACTTACCTGAATATAATGTTTGATTGTTTGCATTATTCATATCTGTGTTCCCTTGGATCGATACTGTCATTGAGTGAGTGAGAACTCAGATGACCGAAGTACGATTCTCGATTAGCCCCGATCAAGGATCATCAAGAATGGGATATTGATGATGCAATGGAAATTGGTGTGCGATCTGCATTATACTCTATGGAGAGAGTGTAGTAAGATCTCACTTACTAAAAGATACTAGGTATCTCATAATGGATGCACAAATACCTTAGAGGGTATTGGTATACCCATCCGAGAAACCGTTTGATGTGATTCCACATAATATATCTACGGGTGTCTCGGTTAGTGGGAGCAATGTGATACTCCTCAGACTTGAGGTCAATACGCACAACATGTGCGGAGTGATGAACTTTGACCATGACCGACGCTTTCACCCTCCAAGGGTAGATATGTCATGGATTTGGTTCATCACGAAGTGCATGTGCGTGGTAGTTGAGCCAAGAATATGATTCATTCCTCATTGTGGATTTAAGAGAGAATACTCGTCTTCTCATCATAATTGGATCTAAGACATTGGCTAATGCAAGTCGACTTGGACTTTGTGGCCAACTGCGATGCGAGCAATCAATTAGTGATTTGAGATAATATGATTAAGTTATTTGAATAGACACTTCATCATGTTCAAGGCTTAATCGAGTATTCATAAATGAAAGGAAGATATCACAATAGTCTACAGTATTACAGGTAGTTGCAGATTTCCTCGCAACGTACCTCGTATATTGAGAATGTCTGATTTATTGTCTAGGGTTCAATTAAGACCGTTAGTTTGACTAATCGTTCGATATATGAGGGCCTATGGGGCACACAACCAGCAATGGCAGTTCGCCGATTATAGTTGGTTTATTAAGTATTATATTAGATATAATATTTAATTTATGGAGAATATAATAATAATTATATTTTAAATTAATTATTATTATTTAATTAAATTGAATTGAATTTAATTAAATATGAAATCTCAATAATAATATTTGGAATATTATTATTATAAGAATAATAGATATGGTAAATATATTATTCGTAGGAACATATCTAGGGAGATATAATCTGTAGAGATTATATTACGGGCTAGGCCCGATATCTTGCTTAGGAATTAAGCCAAGTTAATCCCTATAAATATGTGTCCCATGTGAATTCCAATATATACAGAATACAAGAAATATAATTTCTCCATAAAATCTCTTGTTCGAGTTTTCCTAGTAAGTTCGTCTCGACATTCAACGCTGGCACCCCGGTACGGATCGGTGAATAGTTGTTGCATGGATACCGTAGTTGAGGATTTCGCGTACGAAGCGCTGTAAGATTTCTTGGTTTAGATATCTCGTATTTCAATTATGCAATTAACTATTCGTTGTTGGTGAACGATATTTCCGCTGTGCATGCTTACGTGCCTCTAAATTCCAACACCAATTATGTGATACTTGCTTAAGTCCATAAATGGACCTCTTGAGCTTGCATATGAGATGCTCTTGGCCTTTCGCAATAAAGCCTTCAGGTTGTTGCATTTAGATATCTAATCCGTCAAGACTTCCGTTAAGGAAAGCTGCCTTGACATCCATTTATCAGATCTCGTAATCTAGATGCATAGCGATCGACAAAAGAATATGGATGGACTTAAGTATAGCTACAGGCAAAAAGGTTTCCTAATAATCGATCCCTTCTTTCTGAGTATATCATTTTGCCACTAGCCTAGCCTTGAAGGTTTCAACCCTTCCGTCCGGCCCTCTTTTCCTCTTGTATACCCACTTGCATCCAATGGGTTCAACCCCACTGGGTGGTTCGATCAGCTCCCACACTTGATTATGATTAATTGAACCCATCTCGGCTTCCATTGCCGTTTGCCAAGATTCCACGTCTTTGTCTTGGATTGTCTCGTTGTATGTCCATAGATCCGATTCATCTCTAGGAATAAAATTCGAAGATTCTCCTATTCCCATGAATCTCTTGGGTTGTCTAACAAACCTCCCACTATGATGAGGTTACGATTGTGTAGGTGTGACAATTGGTATATCATCTTGTATACTTGGTATCAAAGTTTTCCCTCCCAATTCTTCTAAGGTAATTTCACTTTTAGGCTTTCTATTGTTCATATAGTCTTCTTCCAAGAATTTAAAGTGTGTGTTGATCACGGTCTTTTGATCCTTGGGATTATAGAACATACACCCTTTCATTCCCGTGGGATATCCTATAAATAGCCTTAATTCTGAATGTGGATCCAATTTACCGACTTCCTTGTCTAGCACGTATGCCGGACACCCCCATATTCACATGTATTTCAAACTAGGCTTGCACCCAGTCCACAATTCTACCGGGGTCTTAGGAATCAATTTGGATGGCACCAAGTTTAGAATGTAAGCCGTCGTTTCCAAGGCGTTATCCCAAAATGATTTGGGTAGATCTGAATAACTCATCATGGATTTGACCATTTCTAAAAGAGTCTGGTTCCTTCGTTCCGCCACACCGTTCTGTTGAGGGGTTTTCGGTGAGGTCAACTGGGATACGATCCCTTCGTCCGATAGGTAGTTCAAGAATTCATCGTTGAGGTATTCACCTCCACGATCTGATCGTAGAAACTTGATACTCTTTTCCCTATGCTTCTCGGCTTCGGCCTTAAACTCCTTGAACTTGTCAAAAGTTTCAGAGTTATACCTCATAAGGTAAATGTACTCAAATCTCAAGTAATCGTTAATAAAAGTGACAAAGTACTCATACCCCTCTCTTGTTTTGATCGTCATTGGACCACACACATCGGTATGAACGAGTTCTAACACTTTTGTGGCTCTATTCTCCTTGGCTCCAAATGCCCTCTTGGTCATTTTACCCTCTAAACAAGATTCGCAAGTTGGAAACGGTTCAACTTGGAGAGACTCCAAGGATCCATCTTTCACCATCCTTTGTATCCGCTTTAGTTTAATATGACCTAGTCTAAGATGCCATAGAAGTGTTTCGTTTATGTCCGAAGAACGCTTCCTTTTGTTACTCGAAATAGTCAACGTGTTATTAGGTTCAATTTGCAAGTGGTGTGCACATTTAATCGTATAGAGATTGTTTACCAACGTTCCACGCCAGATAATATCATTCTTAAAAGAAATAGTAACAACTTTATCAAAAGTAGCTGAATATCCATAAAAAAAACAACTTAGAAATCGATATTAAATTCTTTCTAAAGTTTGGAACGTATAAAACATCTCTTAAAACTAAAACCCCGTCTTCAAAAGATAGGTGCACATCTCTCACTGCTTCGGCTGCCACTCTCGTAGCATCGCCCAAAGTGATGAGGATCTTATTCTCCTAAGTCACCGGGTTGGCTGGAACCCCTGAAGAGTGAAACAAATATGATCAGTTGCTCCCTTATCCACTGCCCAAACATGGACAGCATACGCCGCAACATAAGTTTCAACGACTAAAGCATGAGAATTATCTTTCTTTCCCGCCTTCTTAGGTTAAGAACAGGCAGACCTCCAATGTCCATTCTCACTGCAATTGAAGCACTTGCTCTTGGTGGACTTCTTCACACCGCACAGTTTGATTACTTTTTATTTGCCTTCAAGAGTGAGAAAACTGGTTTGGTTTCGACCAAGCTTCATTTTCTCAACCTTACCACCAAGTGGTCTAGGTTTCGAGAAACTGCTCTTAGTCACCAAAACCTCATCCTTACTCCCAAAGTGCAACTCTATCATTTCCAAACCTTCGAGCAGAGTGTCTAAATTGAACTTGTGTTCCGACAACACGTATTCCCAAAAGAACTCATCAAAACTATTCGGTAGACTTAGGAGTATGGAATTGATTTGACTATCCTCACTTTGTTTGGCACCAAGAAACTCAAGTTTATCAAAGTTACGCCTAACCTTGAGAACATGATCCCTTACGGGCATTCCCTTCACCATTTTCAACCTGACCTTGTCACGTATGGTGGACTGATTAGTCATGGGATTCTGATGTGAAAACATCTCTTCAAGGTTATCCATGATTTCAACAGTGGCTTCAATTCCATCATGAATGCGTTTCAAATCTTCAGACATAAATGTCAAGATGATGTGCATCATGTGTTCATTGGAACACTTCCAATTATTGTACACCGTCCTTTCCCAATTACTTGACTTATCATTAGGCTTGTTCGGTATGTCAACGTGAAGTATCCAACTGTGTTTGTGTGTGGCAAGGACCATTTTAATGTTACGTTTTCAATCAACGTAATTCTCACCGATAAGTTTGTTATCTTTAAGTATATTAAACAGTGGATTAAAGGGTTGCGACATGATGAACTGAGAATAAAACATACTTAAAGATACGAAATTATCACATACTTCGATTACATCAATTATATTGAAACCTTAAAACAATATAATCATACATCAGCCGACATCTCGAAACAGTTTAAATGTGCCACGAGGGGTGGTCTATGCATTTAAACGCATTCAAGCAGGTTACAAACATGTATAGTTACAAACCTTTAATTCAAAATTAATAGTCGGCACTTTGACCACATAAAAATTGACTGGGACTCTGAGGGGAGTAAGTTAATATCAATTTCTTATGCCTGAGTAATAACCATAATTCAATACAGGATTATTATTTCGCTTTGAGCAAGCCACTCGTGGTGAGGGTCAATACCGCCACTAGTAATAATCCACAATCATCCTTTCAGAATTTATTCATGTGAAATCCATCTTTTGGCCGATCCGAGGGGGAAATGTATTTCATAAAGACTTCACAAATAAATAAATTATGGAGGTCAAAATTAATCTAATTTTATTATCCAGAATAAAATCGTGATTAATTATAAAAAAATACTTAGTAATTTTCGAAAGTAAGGTTTTTCTTGGACAATTAAATAATCATGCAAACACATATTATCAAATAATAAATGCACGAAAATAAAACATTCACCAAAACAAAAATTAAAACACATTGGAGCACTCAAATTCAATTTTCACGGTTTAATTTTCTTCGCGTCTTGATGCGAGAAATCGTTCTTGTTGCTTTCATTGTTCGTCTTGAAAATACGCACTAGGCTTTGATACCAGTTGTTGGGGAAATTGGGGTGCCCGGATCTATTCGGAATGAAATTTAAATACGAATTTAAATATAATTATTACCAGCATGAATTAATCCTAAATTAATTCAAATAATAATTTACCAACAACAAAATATCATGCCAATGAATATAATCACGTAAAATACTATCGCAGAAAATATAGGAGTTTTACATGAAACTTACCTCTTGAAGCGATGTTTAACCGAGATAAACGAGACAAGCGTAACGATCCTATCAACTGTAAAAGTCTTCTCAAATATTTCCTCTTCGCCTTATTCGTTCGCCGATAGGAAGCGCTCACGAACAATTTAAAATAACAAGGAAGAAAGAAAATATTTATTGCTCTTGAGTTTTCCAACTCATGGAATTGTGTACTTGGGGATGAAATAATCATCCCCTATTTATAAAGTGGGGTGGCCGAAAATTTGTGGAGAAAAAAAGGAGAGAAAATAATTTTCTTGGTCACCAAGAAATCTTGAATATATCTCATATATTCTTTTCTCCATAATAAAATATTCCACAAAAATCTCACCCTCCTAAGTATAAGCTTGTTTCAAAAATTATGAGGGAGATACCAAGCTTTGGATCTTCTAGAATTTATGAGATAATCTTGTATTCCAAGAATACATATCTTCCATAATACTATTCCAAGAAAATCAACAAAATCTTTTATCTCTCCACATAAGCTATTTTCAAAAATTACAAGGATAAAATCAGCAACAATAACTTTATTTTATTTTAATCATCTTATTATTATCGGGCTACTTATTGGGCTACTTGAGGGGCCTTTAGGAGAATTAAGATTGGACCTCCAATGGGCTACTGAATTACAATATTAAACCCCAATATTTTTCAGTCCATTAATATTAAATTAATACCACTAATAAATTAATATTGCAATATCCATCTTAATTCATATTATGATAATATGGGCTCCCGGTTATTATTTCCCGTGTTTAAGATTACTTAGTCCATTAATGAATTGAGCTTCTGAATAGCTCTAAATTAATTAATATCTTTTAACCTTGAAGTAAAGAAAGCTCAACATTATTATCTGTACCAAAGAAACTAATTCTTCACTTACAAGATTTTGTACGATAAAACTTCTGAGCCCACCATGGGGACAAATCACACGAGTCGTACTCGCACACGTTTCTCCGTATTAAACTTTAGCAACTGTAGTATGATTAATATTATTGCCCAAAACACAAGGTTCGAAGTTGCAATGATTCTCACCCAACATGAATCAAAGCAATAACTATTAACCACACACGGTCCTATTTAAGTGATGGAGATTAAGAAATCAATAACCACTGAGGTCTAATTCTTCACATTTCAGAACATAAGAATTTATCCTCGTTGTAGGCCCTCTTCAACACATACAAAATGTGCTAGTGCAATCTCTTGGTCAAGACAGGTCAATCTAAGATATACACATCGACCTTTCGTGGTGGATTGTTCATTTCCACCTGGGCCGTAAATTTGTACGTTTAGTTACAAGGAAAACCATCAATGTGATCTAGTATCACCACATTAACTACAATGTAACACATTCTATAAATAAAACGGGTTGCATTAAACATTTAACATTCATTCATGTTTAAAGCAAATGTGATAAAAGAATTATTCTCATCAAACAAGTGTTTAATACATGAGTTATACAAAGTAAAAGCATACTTTCACGTATAACTCCAACAGGTCGTCTAACCGTAGTAGCTCATCTGGCTACTTTTGCTCAGCTAGGCTGGATTTAGACCACTTAATCCCTCTTCTCTTGAGGTCAATCAGTTTAATCCTGCTCGTTCAGTGTGTGATGTAGCTTTCCTATCAACAAACTCAAACTCATATAAATTCAAGGATTCAAAATGGAAGCTTTAAAGAGGAGGGGGTGATTGACAAGTAGATATATAGATTCTTAGGTGCATTTTAATTAGATTTTTTTTATAATTTAGTACAATAATATTTGAGTTACTATTTAAAAAATTTAAAAACACACTGTGACGCCCTAAAAAGGGCATCGTCATACTTAGGGAAATATAGACAATATTTACCATAAAAATAATTTTCTAAAAATTAATTATCAACTGCAGTTGAAAATGAATATTTATTTCTCAAACTGAAGACTATATAATAAAAACACGAGCTAATTTTTTTAAAAGTGTCTAACCATGCTTGTGCCTAACTCGTGTCAGACCCACATTTCTAAGTCAAACACTCTACAGATAATTTTAAAAGCAAGTTAGCATGCATGTGTTTCTACTATAACTAACTTATCATATTAAAATATCACATTAACCATTAGACCAGTCATACATGCAAATTTATTTCCAATACCAACATAACTTCTAGTAAATTAGAAGAGACTCAACCACACGGCCTAGCAATCCATACGTAGTTATGAAATTCGACACAAGATAACGAAATTCTAATCTAGCTAAATCCAGTTCATACATAAACTTATTTTGTAGTAGTTTACTTTAGTGGAGTCTACCCAGTCAATCACACGTCCGCCTTGTCATCTGCAGGACTTGGAAAATTTAAGGTAGCATCATGAGACTTCTCCCGAAGGAGAAGTTTAGTGGGATAACACTAATATACAATTGCATTAGAAACACTAATAAGCATGTCAATCGATAACACGCCAGACCTGTAGGCCCGACTCAATTCACACATATATAGTTCGTAGACTCGTCTCATTTCATACAAAGAATAGCCCGTCGACTAGCCATAATTCACACAGAGCATAGTCCATAAACTTGCTATAATTCACACATCGCATAATCTGAAGACCTGTCTGCTCGTACACATACAAATTATTATAACTAATGCATAAGATATTAAAAGTTACTCACTTTCTTGACATTGGATTTAATGGGATAGCTTCCTTAGAGTCCGGCTGTCTCGCACTGCACTTGACACATTCGGCTATCTCTTAGTGGTTTGATACATTAAATTTTATTACCGTATTCATATGGGGCTTTACTATTTTTTAGCACCTAAACATATTTATCTATATATATATATATATATATATATATATTTATCTTGTATGTATATACACGTCATTTTAAAATCATAAAGGACTTGGATAATCTTACACACTTTCATCATACACTAAGGGACGATTATAATTATAAAGGTCAGTTGATTTCGCATATAAAGGTCATATTGGGGCATAACAATTAAGTAAATTTAATACACATCTTTAAATCATGAATATATTCAAGGAATGCTTGTCACAAGTTCAAATCATCAATTTTGAAAATAAAATCCTAATTTTTATCCAACTAGGAGATTAAATGAAATAATTTGGTAAACTCATTTTCTATGTCATACACCCTAAAAAGACAGTCTGTAGTATATTATCTTTCAACAAGCATAGGAATCTCATAAAAGTATGAAATTTATACAGTAGGTTCATACTATACATAGTTATATAATATAAAATTTTCAATTAAAAATAACATGTATATATTTTCTTGTGATTTTTACAAAAGGACTGCAAAACATGTTACAAATAGGCCTATGTCAAGTCATTTTCTAAAATTTGGTGAAGAATGTATATTGCTTATAAAAATATAAGGAAAATTTATACATAACATTAAGAGTCAGTAGTAACATTTCCAAAATTTCATATTTTATTTTTGCTTATTTCATCTTATGCATGCATTCTAATAGAGTACAAAAACAGTCCGATTTCACTGGAAAAATACTATTTGGGAGAAAAATCACTAAAATAGGATATTACTCCAAAAGTGGCTAGGTAAAATTCCTAAGGCTCACAAGAGGTATAAAAACAACTCAGTAAAAATTTATTCATAAATTCGAAGTGATATGGCTATGGAGATTTTTACAAACACACATTAAAACGACAAGTTTTTATCTCTGTACAACACTTTCTTAGGAAAAGCATATAAAATCGAAACAAACTCATAAAAATCCAAAAATTTTACCACATATCTAAGACTTCTAGTATTTCAATTGGGAAAAAGGATTTAAGCAAATAAAATCTAGAAAGAATCTGAAACTATCCAGTAAAATGATATAGTTCTAGTAGAAATTTTCAGCAACAATTTTTTTTCATAAAAGGCATAGTTGAGACCTTCAACATGTTTTAAACACAAGAAAGGTCATTAAAACAATCCCCATTGACATACTAACATCTTACAGTAGGTAAAAAAAATCATCTAAAGTCACATGCAATCCTCTAGTGCGTATCAAATAACCACATAACTCACATATTCATAGTCAAATCATAAAATCAAATCAAAATTCTCAACAAGTGCCAAAGAACATCTTTGGGCTTCAAACACCAGTATTTAATCACTATCATTCAAGAAATCATTACAGAATATAAGGGAGAAGAAGTTAATAGTGAAAGAATGATCGATCCGTTTGTTAAGAAATCCTATTTGAAGAAAAAATAAATTGACAAAGGTATTTTTATTCGTATCTTACCTTGAAATCTCTTGACTCCTTCACCTAGCTTAGGATTATAGCCTAAAAATGGTGACTTCTTCAGAAAAATCTTTAGTGAGAGAGAGAGAGAGAGAGAGAGAGAGAGAGAGAGAGAGAGAGAGAGAGAGAGAGAGGAACGAAAAGAGTCAGTTTCATATTCTCTGGTTCCTGGAGAAAATGAAAAAGCTCTTGAAACTTTTATTTTTATTTGACTTCGTCTTTTCTTCTTTTATTTTTATTATCATTATTATTATTATTATTATTATTATTATTAATATCATTTGTGCCTTCACATAATTTAAGGAGATTGGCCAAGTCATTATAAGTATTTATCTTCTTTAAGCCCAAATGTAGAAATATAATATATTTATTTAGTCCATACCTTTTTTTTCCTTTTTCCTTACTTATTTGTGTCAAGTGAGTAACAATCGAGATCGGTCCCCTCAGTAGGCTATCCTGCATAACATTTTAAACTTCATCGAAAACGTTAACTTTACAATTTAATGAATCCATAAGTTTTTTAAACTAGAATTTTTTTTTCAAAAATTTAATGCTCAAGAATAATTCAGGTATAAAAAACATGAAATGCAATTTCCAAAAAGTGGGTGTTACACACAAACATATATGTGTGTGTGTGTATATATATATATATATATATATATATATATATATATATAAAAGATATGTGTATATTAGTATATAGATATAGATGTATTTGTAGATTGGAATTAATATGTTAAATATTAAATATTTTATTTTATAATTATTTTCCTTCATATGTATGATTATATGTTGATTACGTGCATTATTATAGAATCCATTTATTTGACCACTTAAGTTTTGATTAGTAAATTAAATGTTTTTGTTCATTCAAGCCTTAATTGTTTCAAAATTAGCAATTTATGATACAAATATGACTTTTCACTTAGTCTGTTGCCATGATTTCTCAATAATAGAAACCTCTCTCCTCATTCCTTTTTAATGTATTATAGCAGGAAATACTTTTATACATCAAATTTTTTATGTTCGGTCAATTTTTCAAAGAAAATCACTGAAATCTTAAGCCTTACTCTGAATTCCAGAAAACTTGTTAATTTTTTTAATTTTCGAATTGTTGTACCCGATCAAGTAAGTTGGTAAAAGTTTTCCATCTCGGATTAAGACCAAGTTGACTGACAAATAGACAAGTACCCACAAGAAGGTCCAACTGGACATGACAGATTGTCATTCAACCCACTTTTAAAGTCGGTTAAAAATAAGTCAACTTGAATATCCAACTTGAGCTTCCAACTTGGACATTCGACATTGGCCTAGCGAAACTAGACGTCATCTTTCAAGACCTAATCCAATCACATGATAAGTCAAGCCAAAGAGTTCGTCTGGTCAGGTGGCAAGTTGACCTCAAGCTAGCTGAACACATGAGCAAGTTGGTTAATCTCGCCTAGCATGATCAAGTCGGTCATCCAAGCCGGTTCGTCAACTTGGCACGGTCTTAAGGCGGTTTAGGTGGAGCCCAGGTCCATACTTCAACCAGAAGTCATGACGCACCTAGTTAACAAGATATAAGTGTTCGTTTTACAATTCCATTTGCACCAACTTACTTCGCTCAATTTTGGAAATTTTGTGCTTAATTGTGGGCTCATTGTATATTTTTTTTAGTATATTATTGGGAGTTAAGATTGTTTGGCTTGGTGTTGGAGAATCAATTGATGGGGATTGTTTGGTTTTTGAGATTTAGTTGAGCTTGATGGTATTGATTGAGACTTGCTTGCTTACTCGTTTATGTGACGATTACGCTTGATTTTATGCTCGATCCATGATTAGACAAGCCCGTGAGCTTTAGAGCCTTTAGACTTGCATACATTTTGGTCTAATTTCTTTCTTGTGAGTATTGTTTATACTTGTGTGCTCTAGAACTTGTCAATTGT
Organism: Ballota nigra; assembly: GCA_947034835.1. Lineage (NCBI taxonomy): Eukaryota > Viridiplantae > Streptophyta > Magnoliopsida > Lamiales > Lamiaceae > Ballota > Ballota nigra. The sequence goes on along the minus strand of OX344723.1, from coordinate 115,057,795 downwards.
CTTGTTTGAGGCTACGTTAAGTGTGAAATTTTTTAAAGTGATATGAGGCCATCTTTGATTTGAATAGTCACTTAGCCAAATTTTTCATACCAAATGAAATTTTTCCGTAGTTAGCCCTTTTGAGCCTATTGACCTATTTTCTTGGCAACCTACAAATTTAGCCAAATTATCCTTTTGTGAGCTTAATTTTTCCTATGAGCTAGTGGAGCTTGAATGTGGGTAGTGAGGTTGAATTGTGTTAAATGTGAATTTGGTGGATGAGTTTGTGTGAAAGTGAAAAGAGTGAAAAAGAAAAAAAAAAGATGAGTACAAAAAAAAGATTGAGTTGATTTGTGAAAAAAAAAATGTGTGAAGCAAACTCTCTTTTGTATAGCTAGTTGGTTGAGTTTCAAATTTCAAGAGTGCTTAATGGAGTTATTGGTGAAGATTGTGCTTTTAAAAAGAAAGAGATGTTGTAAATTGTTGGGGTTTGAGATTTTGAGTTGCAACTTGATCCCTTGCAATTTTCTCTTGAGAGTGTATAGATGTTCCTATAGGCATTTGGACCTCTCGCTCCACTAATTTATGAGTCACTTTATCCAAATTTTTCCACCTTAACCAAAGAGCCCAACATTACAACCAAGTGCAAAGTCCTCATTTATTTTTAGATTGATCATTTAGCAAGTGGTGGAGAACTTAGATGATTGGTAAGCTTATGGTAGTGCACTTGTGTGAATTGATTGTTGAGAGTATACATGCCTTGATACACTTTTGAGTGATGAGTGATACACTTACTTGAGAGGAAATTGTGGATTGAGCCTTGATCTTGCATTTATTTGAACATGACTTGTGAACTTGCTAGTTAATTTTTGTACTTTAAGGCTTGACTAAATTGAAGGAACTTGACATTTGCTACTTATCTCTTTGACACTCATTTCTCGCAATCCTCCCACTTGTTCTTTTTTCTTTCATTGCTCGGGGACGAGCAACACTTTAAGTTTGGGGGGGGGGGGGTGATTAGTGTGAAATTTGCTCGAAATTCATGTATTTTATTTGCCCATTTTATTGGATTTTGTGTGATTATTTATATTAATTTGATTGTTTGTGCTTAATAGTCGAGAAATATGTGTTTTGTTATTTTTGCAGAAAATTGAGTATTTTTAGAAGAAAACACGTGACTTTAATTTGTTGAAGATGATCGAAGAGAAAAGTCGAGGAAAAAATGGTTAAATTAGAGGAGAAAAATAGAATGGGCCAATTAACTCTCATGGGAAATTTGAGGCCCAAAATAAATTGGCCAATTAACTACTTTTCTCTTGTCTAAGCAGCTTAAGTTGCTCTCTAGATATAAAAATTTCATACAATCAAACGCATTAAATTATACACTTTGTTTGTTAGTCAAAAGCAAGCCACATCATCCGTACATAATCTGACTAGCAACACGAATTCATTCTCTATTTTTTTTTTAACTTCATTACTTAATATTCCATTCATCCCAATTTTATTTTTTTATTTAACTTTTAATTTCATAATTGATTTATAGTATTTAAATAGATAAAATAATTTTTTTATGATAATATAATTATTAGTGGAGTGAGATGTAATTTAAAGTGTTTAAAATTAAAGGGTGAATAGTGGAATGAGAAAATATATTAAATATTTACATATATGTTTTATTAAAAATAATATTAAGTCTCGGTACTTTAATAATTTAGGTGACGAGGAATTAAAGCATTTTAATTTCATTCATTTATATCCACAAAATAATTTTAGGTGGGATTTTTTTAGTTAAGTATTTACTTTGTCACTTTTAAAGCTCAGGTGAATTTAATTATTTTTGTTGTTTGCTAACGTGATACTAATATTTCATACATATGTTTGGTGAGTTAATTTCGTGAATATCGGTGGATGTGACACGAGCATTCAAATCTATTCTTGAGTATTTCATGTTTAAATTATTAGTTTTTGGTATTAAAAATATTTGTCATCTAAGTAAAAATCACGTCTCTCATGTTGAATTAAAATTATGTTTACATTAGAGACAAGTCATCCTTTTATTTTAGTGATTGAGTCTTAGATTCAAAATATCTGGAGTTCTTAGTATTTAAGAAAACAAATTCCTTCAATGTTATGATCTCAAAATACATAATGTTACATTAAATATCTCTTTAAATAAAAATGTTACAGAAAATTATTTAAAAAAATTGTAAACAATTTCAATTACATAATATTTTGTTAGAAATTTCATAACAATTTTATCAAATTATTTTTATACTAAGAGGGGTGTATTGGTTATAGAGTCTGTAAGAATTTTTTAGACTTTTAAAGTTTAGGGGTATTCAATCAGGATTTTCAAAAGTCTTTAAAAATCCAGAGGTATTCAAAATGAATTTTAAAAAATCTTTAAAAAAAATTAGGTATTCAGCAGTCGATTGATTTTAATACTCTATGGATTTTCATTGATTCTCTTCCAAAATATAAATAAATTTCACTCTCCAAAATCTCTTTTAATAACCAGAAATTTCAACAGTCTAAAAAATCTTAAAAAGTCTTAAAAAATCTTTAAGCATTCAACAGTCTATTGATTTTCTTTGATTATCTTCCATAGGGATATCAACGGGGTGGAGACGGGGGATCATTCCCCGTCCCCGCGAAATAAACGGGAAAATTTTCCCCCCCATCCCCGTCCCGCCGGGATCCACGTCCCCACGGGGATTCCCCGTTTCCTGCCTAATTTTGTTTCTCATATAAAAAATATAAAATAGTATCTAAATTTAAAAAAAAAATCATACACAACAATTACTTTAAGTTGGTGTTAAAAAAAATTAATTTAAACAATTTGAAGAACCTCTAATTCTAATATTTTTAGTTAACATATATATTAAAGTGGAAATTATATAATTTGGAACTAATAATATTATATTAAATAAAATATAGATGTAATTTTGAATAAATAGTTAATTGAGTAGGAAATTATGCAATATTTATTTGTAATTTACTTTTAAATATAAATTATATATATATATATATATATATATATATATATATTAAGAGTATGTATAAAGTGAAATTGGTTTATATATGAATCATTGAAGAGTATTAGTTATTTTCACAGAAAAGTATTATCTGTTTTTACTGAAGAGTATTACTGGTTTACACTGAAAAGTCTTAGTTCATTTTTACTGAACAACTAAGACACTTTAGTGTAAATCAGTAATATTATTCAATAAATACAACTAATACTCTTCAATGAAAACAACTAATACCCTTCAGTGATTATGTATAAATCAGTTTCACTCTATACTTTGTCAAATATTAATTATATAAAAAATAATGCAAATCCCCGCGGGACGGGGAATACTATCCCCATCCGAGTATGTATAGAGTGAAATTTGTTTATACATAAAAGGTATTAGTTGTTTTCATTGAAGAGTATTAGTTGTTTTTACTGAAGAGTATTACTGGTTTACACTAAAGAGTCTTAGTTCATTTTCACTGAACAACTAAGACTCTTTAGTGCAAATCAGTAATACTCTTCAGTAAATACAACTAATATTCTTCAATGAAAACAACTAATACCCTTCAATGGTTCATGTATAAACCAGTTTCACTCTATACTTTGTCTCCACATCCCCGCCTACGGGGCAAAAGAATTCCCTGTCCCCGTTTGCTTTGGGGATTCCCCGCCCCATTCGGAGCAGATTCCCATGGGGTTGGGAGATTCCCTGCCCCACTGCCAAGTTTACTCTTTCAAAAATATAAATAGGTTTTTCTCTTCAAAATTTCTTCTAACAACCAGAGACTTTTAATGAGACCGGGGTATAACGATGAAGAAAATGAAGATGAGAATAATAATGACGAATAATAATTTTTATAACTAATGTATTTTTGGTATTTTTTTCTAAATAATTTGGATAACATTTTATATATACAAGTGTGTTCCATATACATTTTGCATCAATGGTTTCAGCGACGGATTTTATGGAAATCCATGTAAATCAATAAAAAATGTATTTTACAATCCAGTCAAGTCTATGAAAATTCGTGTAAATCAACAAAAAATGTCAGCCAAACTCTGTATAAAGTTTATAGATTTTCTAAATCCACAAACCTTTTAAAATAAAATAAAAAATCAAATAGAATTCCAATTAAATAAACCCCTCTAAACCTGAATTGATGATGATTGATTCATTTCCAAAATTATGCGTCTTTTTTTTGGCTATATATAATAGTGACATATTTTTTGTTTTTAGTGTAAATTTCTATAGCTGCTGCCAAGATGATGCAAGGACAGGCACTTGCTCGTTTTATCTTCGGGCTCATTGGTTTGTTAACAATCTTCATATTTTTAATGAATAGTCTTTGCATTTTTATATTTTGATGCTATATAATTTTTTTTAACGATATTGTTTGGTTTTAACATGTGAATCTTCATTCTCACAAAATCAAATACACAAAGTTGGGGTATTAGTTGTTTTTACTAAAAGTAATAGTTGTTTTTATCGAAGAATATTAATTTTTTTAGTGTAAACAAATTAAGATTTTTCAGTGAGAATAACTAATACTTTTTAGTGAAAATAATTAATTCTCTTCAATGATTCGTGTATGAACACATTTCACTCCATTTATACTCAATCAAATATTATTAGATTTTGTATAAGGAAATTCTACATATTTTGTTACCAATTTATGTTTTCTTGCTTCACTAAAATTTTCAGGTAATGTAATTGCGTTGTTGCGATATATCTCCCCAGTGTATTTTCTCTCCCTCTCTAAATATAATCAGTTCTCAAGTGTAAGATCGATTCATACATATTTTTTGTCTCTTCTAGATGATATTGAATTGTATTTGTATTTGTATATGTATATGTATGTAGGCCAACTTATTGGAGAATAATGAAGAATAAAAGCACAGAGGACTTCCACCCATACCCTTATCTGGCCACTATGATGAACTGTTTGGTGTGGATATATTATGGATTACCCATGGTTCATCCTGATAACACTCTATTAGTCGTAAATGACTCCATTACAGGGTAAAAATAAAACTCTCTATGTCAAAAATTCATCAACAAGTTATAAAAAATTGAATAAATATAATGTGGTTTAGGTGCAAAATATATTGGTGCAAAAGAACAGTCTAGTGTTTTAGGTGCAAAATCGTTCATAATTTGGTGGAGTTAATTAGTGAATTAAGCCTTAAATTTATTCTCATATAAAATTCATTAATTGCGGAAATCTCTATTTAATTTAGTTGATCATATGAAATTTAATATTTTTAAATTGTTGATTAGGTTACCATAATTATTTTCCTGTTGGTCGAGGCTATGGTGCTTGCACTTACGGTGGCTATCACACTCCTATGTTTCCACACAATCGAAAAAAGGTCTATGTTTGTGGGGATTCTGTCTAATGTAATCGGAATAATTATGTATGCCTCACCTCTCTCCATCCTTGTAAGTACCTTCCTAATAATATCATTCGAAACCAATTCTGCAATTTCTCATCAATTTTTTTTTAAATTAAAGAAAATAATTTTTTGCTTAATTTGTTTATGTTAATCGCGTTTTGGATTCACAAGAAAACTTGTTTCCGGGAATCGGAATCAAATGCAATAAGAAAGAAATTGAAAATCACACAAGAACACCAGATTTACGTGGTTCGGAGAAGAACTCTTACGTCCACGGGATCCGAGAGGATAGAGTATTTCACTAAGAAAGAAAACGGAAGTTACAAGTTACAATCTCTCGTGTTTTTCGCTCACAGATGATCTCACAAGTCTAAGTCTAGTTCTCTCAGCTGAGAACCCCCCTTTTATAATTACAGAGATTGAGAAACGAACCCTAGGTTCGATTCAGTTATAACAAACTCAATGTAAGCAGTTGTCCAGCTGGCTAACGACTTCAATAACCGCCATGGTTGATTCAGTTAGAACCGCCTTCGAATTAGCATCAATTTGGTGTACTTCGCGAATTACGGACTTCAGGATCAGATGAGAAACCTCCTCTGGCTCTGGTCCTTTTACACCAGATGACCTCTGGTCCCAGACCTCCTCTGATAGACCTCCTCTGATGACTTATCTACCAGACTCGTCTGACCAGACCTCACCTGATGGACCTCCTCTGATAGCTCACCTGCCAGACTCCTCTGGTCAGGCTTCTCTGGTCAACCTCATCTGGTCCACATCTTCTGGTACTCCAAATTCACTAACTCCCACGGCTAACACTTTACCAACATAGCTTCCTACTGAATTAAGCTCAGCAGATTACATACTTCACATTTGACCCTTCACAATTCTCCACCTCAGATGAGAAGTATCAATCCTCTCCTCCTCTCCTCCATGCTCCAGCTTGGGCCTAAGGAACATCCCATACACTCATCTTTACCAATTCAACACAGAATTTGAATTTCGTCCCTGGTAAAGACTTTGTACACATATCTGCAGCATTGTCCTCTGTAGATATCTTCTGGATGAGAACCACTCCTTTATCAATGATTTCCCTTACAAAATGCAACCTTACATCAATATGCTTTGACCTCTCATGGAATACTTGATGTTTCACCAGATGAACTGCACTCTGGTTATCACAATGAATGACCACAGCCCTTTGACTTATCCCAAAATCCTTGATTATGCCTTTCAACCATAAAGCCTCCTTAACAGCCTCTGACACTGCAACAAACTCTGCTTCTGTAGTAGATAAAGCAACTCCACTCTGCAGAACAGATCTCCAGCTTACAGCAATATTGTAAAGTGTAAAGATATACCCTGTTAAAGATCTTCTGGTATCCAGATTAGCAGCAAAATCAGAATCTACAAAACCTTCCAGTGGACTCTTCTGGTCAGTCATCCTCTCAAACATCAATCCCAGATCAGATGACCCCTTAAGGTATCTGAATATCCATTTCAAAGCTTCCCAATATAATCTCCCAGGATTAGCCATGTATCTGTTCACCATACTCAATGAATAAGCCAAGTCTGGTCTGCTGCAGACCAGAGCATACATCAGGCTTCCAACCCCACTTGCATAAGGTACTTTCATCATAGTCTTCTTCTCTTCATCAGAATTTGGTTCCATTTCCTTTGATAATTTGAACTGTTGTCCCAGAGGAGTTGACACAACTCTACTCTCATGCATGTTAAACCTCTTCAAAACCTTCTCAATGTAACTCTTCTGGGATAAGAATAGTTTTCCAGCTTTTCTGTCCCTAAGAATATCCATTCCAAGAATCCTCTTAGCATTTCCCAAATCCTTCATATCAAATCTAGCACTTAGCTTCCTTTTGATACTCTGAATCTTCAGAAGGCTTTTACTGGCAATAAGCATGTCATCTACATAGATCAGAAGATAGGCTATCACATCACTACCTTGCCTTTCCAGGTATACACAAGTATCATACTTGCTCCTTACAAAACCAATGGATAGCATAACTTCATTGAACTTCTTGTGCCACTGCCTTGGACTTTGCTTGAGGCCATACAATGATTTCTTGAGCAGGCACACTTTCACTTCACTCCCTGGTTCAACAAACCCTTCTGGTTGGTGCATATACAGATCCTCAATAAGATCACCATGCAGAAAAGCTGTCTTTACATCAAGTTGTTGTAGCTCCAGATCTTCTTGGACTACTCTGCTCAGAAGTAATCTGATTGAACAATGCTTAACAACAGGTGAGAAAACCTCATTGTAATCAATTCCTTCCCTCTGAGTAAATCCTCTGGCAACTAACCTGGCTTTAAACCTCACCTGATCTTTCACACCAGATTCAAGCTTTCTTTTAAATAACCATTTACAACTGATTAGCTTCTGCCTAGGTGGCTTATCAACAAGAATCCAAGTTTGATTCTTCTTAAGAGACTCCATCTCTTCTGTCATGGCTGTCACCCATGACTCCCTATCATCACACTCAAGGGCTTCCCTGTAGCTTTTAGGTTCCTGATACTCTATGGCTTCTGCTGTAACAAGTGCATAGGAGACTAGATCCACACGGCCAAACCTTGCTGGAGGATGTATTTGTCTTCTGGATCTGTCTCTTGTCAAACTATAATTTCTCAAGTCTGCTTCTGGCACTTCTTCCTCCTCTTCTGCAGGTGCACTATCCTCATCTGATGACCCATTCTCTCCTGTTTCCTGCTCTGGTTCAGAACCAGATGCACTCTCATGATTATCATGATCAGGCTCAACCTCAACTTGAGTAATTGGCTCAGAAATAACCCCATCCATCTCTTGAGCTGATGGCTCCCTATCACCTCCACCTGACTTGTATCCCATCTGAGATTCATTAAACACAACATCTCTACTGGTAATACACTTCTGGTTTCCAGGCTCCAGACACCACAACTTATACCCCTTAACACCTTTTGGATACCCAATGAAAACACATTTTAAAGCTCTAGGTTCAAGTTTGTCTTGCCTCACATGAACATAAGCTAGGCACCCAAAAACTTTCAACTTTGAGTAATCTGATATCTTTCCATACCAAACCTCATCTGGGGTTTTAAACTCAATAGCAGATGATGGCACTTTATTAATGAGATACACAGCTGTGTTAACAGCTTCCCCCCAAAAACTCTTAGGTAAATGAGCATCAGATAACATACACCTAACCCTTTCCAGAATAGTTCTATTCATCCTCTCTGCTAGACCATTCTGCTGGGGGTTTGAAGGAACAGTTTTATGCCTAGTAATACCCTTCTCCCTACAGAATTGTTGAAACTCCTCTGATAGGAATTCAAGCCCATTATCTGTCCTTAAGTGCTTGATAGACCTGCCTCTCTTATTCTCAAGTTCAATTAACCATTCTTTGAACTTAGAGAAGGCATCACTCTTCTGTTTAAGAATGTAAACCCAAACTTTTCTGGAATAATCATCAATAAGGGTAAGGAAATACCTGCCTCCACCATGAGTGGATACCCTTGCTGGGCCCCATACATCAGAATGTATATAATCCATAACCTCCTTGGTGGTATGCTTCCCTTTCTGGTATGCTTGCTTCTTTGATTTCCCAAGAACACACCTCTCACAGAATTCCAGCTTACATATCCTCTTCCCAGGGATTGCTCCCTTCTTGGATAACTCCACCAGGCCCTTCTCACCAACATGTGCCAATCTCTTGTGCCACAAGTAAATCTCAGAAGACCCCATGGTAACATCAGCTGACCCTGTAACAGTTCTTCCAATCAAAGTATACAAACCATTCTTGATAGTCCCCTTTGTTGTTTACCAAATATGTCTTGCTGGGATTGGATGGCTATTTGTAAATGCTTTTGGTAAAAACACCAAATGATTGGGTTCTTAAATGCTAAAATGAATGTTTGGATGAAGAAAGGCTTTAAATACTTAAGAACACTAAGAACACCAAGAATTGCCAGGGGTTTTTAATCCCTGGACTTGAATGAGTATGTGTATTGATTCTACTGAGAATGATTGAACCTTCCTTTTACATTACAAGTGTTGGGGTATTTATAGTTTTCTCACTATAGGGGTATGTTGGTCATTTCCGGCCTCTCGGGGGACAGGTACATTAAATGCCTCCTGCCTCTGAGGACGCGCGGGCTCTGAAGTGTCAGGGCCTGCAGGTGGCCGGCCACTAGTGTGTTGACGCGTGTCCAAAAAGGACGATTCTCTGAAGGATTTCCTCATTTGGATGGAATATTCTCCGCTGCAGGGTACGGAGGCGGCCTTTTTCTTCCTTGGGAGAGGATCTTGCCTGATTCTGTCACGTGCTCGAGATCCCTCTTGCCGGCCGGGGGCCGTAAGTGATCGGATGCCGGTCTCCTGGCGGACACCGAGGTCGGAAAATGCTCCAGCCAGTCGGTCGCGTCCGGGCGTCTTCTGCTGGACCTCGCTGATCATGGCCGTGGCCGGACCGGCCACGGCAGGGCTTTGATGTAGCTGTGATCGACGTGGACGGACGTCCCAAGCAGGTTTCCGGCCTTGCTTTCGCGGCCAGAATCTCGTGTTTGGGGCCCGCTGAGGTCGGATTCAAGCCGGCCAGGTCGGTCCCGACCTCGGGGTATCTTCTTGCCTTATCAGACTTTCTTCCGGCCGGATCCAATGCGCGGTCCGAAACGGTCACAACAATTGCCCCCCAGCTCGTTTCTCAATTTGAGGGGCGAGGTGGTCGTTTATCGTTTCTTATTGGTGCCGGCCTGGATCCGCCCGGGGTGATCGGAGATCGGCCAACGGTTAGGAGATGGTTGAGGTGACGTATGTTGTCAGGCGATGCTTCGGGTTTCGCGCACTAGCCCGACGTGACGTGATGCGACTCCTCGAATCCCGTCCATTTAATGCGCGCCTAGTATGAGGCGTCTGGCGCTGAAACCGTCGTTTCAAATTCTTGCTTCTAGGCCCCTATGCCTAGAAACTTATTTCGCCGTAGGTCCCTGCCCATTTCCTATAAATAGGGGTGTTACCTCATTTCCAAAGGTTTTCACTCTTTGCGATTTTGCTACAGTCCCTTAGGCGATTTCCGGCAAGCTTCTCACGGCGGCGACGAACTTTGCACGGCGGCGATCGGCGTCTCGAAGGTAATTTCCAACTTTCCGTATCTCAAAACTCGTTTTATTTATACAATGGTGCGACGGTGGGCTGGTCCTCCGCCTGGGCAAAGGGGCGGCGCTTCCTCCAGTGGCGGCGGCGGTGGCGGAGCTAATCGCCGTTTGTTCGAAGAGGGGGGAAGTTCCCGCGGGGGGAGTGGTGCCTCTCCATCTCGTCTAGCGGGCTCGATCTGGGCCCATGACGACGACGGTTTGGATGCCCTATTCCCGCGCCCGGGACGATCATTATTGGGTGAAGGTGCCCGGGAGGGAGTTCCTTTGGCTACGGAGAGATCCCGGGATGAGGAGGTGGCCCGACCGGTGGAGGAGAGGGATCCATTGGACGACCTCTTGGAGGAAGATGAAGAAGAAAGCGGTCGCGGCGAGGGCGACGACCGGGCCACTAACCAGCTCCTCAAAAATCTCGCGGCCGAGATGATTAAAGAAAGGCTTGGGAGCACGGGGGAGGCCTCGGGATCCGATTCCGAGGAGGTTGAGAGGCCGGCCGCAGCTGGTCGGAGTCTTAGCCAAGATCGGCGAGACCAGGTCAGACAGGCCTTTCGTTTGTGGTCGGAATTCGTTGAGAGGAAGGATGAGGTCGAGTCTCTCTCCTTCGATTACGAGGAGTATCTGGATCATTTCCCGCGCGAGCCGACCGTTCGCGATCCGGCCACTATTCGGATAGCCGACTTGGAAGAGTCCCGTAGGTGGACCATTGGCCAAGTACAGAGTAAGATGTCCCAGCGCCAACTCGACGAAGCCCGGGCCGGATGGGAGGTACCTCTTGACGTTAATCTCTACGCACCCGAGCCTAATGAGCGGGCGGACCAGCCTCCACGTGGGATGGTGGCCGTAACCCAGGATATGATGGAGGTCGGGCTCCGGTTCCCCCTCCATCCGGCCGTATCGTACCTGTTGAACTACTGGAATCAGGCGCCCATCCAGCTGCTGCCGAACGCCTGGATGATTATAGTGAGCGTCATGACCTTATTCGGCAGGAATCGACTCTACCGGATGCCGACCCCCGGAGAGATGACTTATCTCTATCGGATTCAGAGCGAAAGGAGTGGGACCGGAGAGGTATACATCCAGACGAAAGGGCAGAAATTGGTGACCGGCCTGCCCAGTAAAGGTCGGAATGATCGAAAGAAATGGTTCTTTGTTGGTGGGGCGTGGAGGACCGGGTATCCGGATGGGACGGAGATTGACGTTCCGACCGACATCCGTCTCAAGAATCCCAGTAAGGAATTTTTAGCTTAAGTTTGGATTAAGAGTACTGATCTAATCTTTGCCTTTTTTTGCAGGTTATCCTTGCCCTTCCGATCGAGAATTGAACTTTGATTTCGCGGTCGTTAGAGAGCGGATCCTGTCCCTGCCTGCCTCGGAAAGAAACCAGGCCGTCCTCCGAACACGGGAAGCCAGAATTTCCGGTCGGTTCTTCCAGTTTCCTCGTCATATAAAATTGACGGGTAAGTGATCGGGTTCCGATCTGTATTTTTTTATTTTTTTTTTAACTTGGATCTTGGTCGTTCAGTGCCAGATTTTCCGATCGTCAGGCAGTGCCCCCCTGAGTTTTCCGATCGTTGCCCGGAGATGTTTGCCTTGATGGGAGCTTGTGCGGCGAAGAAGACGGCCAAGGGGGCGAAGAAGAAGAAAGGAGCCGGCGCCCGGACCGGGATCGTGATAGAAGAGCCTCTCCCCCTCCAGTCTGTTCCGGCCGCCGGGGCAGCAGCTGCTGAGATCCCGACCTCTTCTCCGATCACGGGGAAGAAACGGAGTTGGGAGGAGGCCGGGATCGAGGGATCCGGCCAGCATGGGTCGAGCCCGGCCACGATAGATGTTTCCGACGACACCCCCCCAGGGGCCGGGCTGGTCGGAACAGAGACTGCGGCTCGTCTGGAGACCGTTCCTGGACAAGGGGATGACCGGACCTACTTTGGTCGGGACCCGGTCCGCTTCCAAGCGTAAGTCTTTTTACTTCGACATTCTCACTCATACCATTTCATTTCTATACCTGATCTGACTTTTCACTTGTCCAGGTTGACTCGAAATGACTCCGATCTCCCTCCAATGGTGCTCGATTTCCTCTCCTCTCGTGCCCCGAGTTCAACGGCCGAGATGCCGGATTACATGCGCCGGGCTGCGAATTCCCTCCCCCAGGCGTGGACAAAAGATCTGGCCGACATTGTCGAGCGCCGTCCCCGGCACGCGGGCCGGACTGGGGTCGCGTTGATCAGTCAGGCGGCCATCGTGGTTAACACGATGGAGAACGAGCTCTCCGAGATCTCTCGGTCGCTCCGGAGGACTGAGACCGCCCTGACCCGTGCCCGGGAAGAGAAGTCCGGGCTCGAGAGCGAAGTCGCCAAGCTTAAACAAGAGAGGGATGGTGCGGTCAGGCAGATGGAGGCCGTCCTGAAGGAGAAGGATGATGCTCTGGGCCGGGCGGAGATGGCCTACAAAGCCCTGGAGGATGCTCGGCACCGCGTGTCTGAGATGGAGGACTCCCTCGCCGATCTGCGGTTGGAGGCGCACCGTGCTCGGGGGGATGCAGACCAGGCTGCTGCCCGGCAGGTCGAGGCGGAGAAGGAGCTCCAAAGGAAGAATGATGAGCTGGCCGCTGCACTGAGCCGGCCGGCATTCGACCCTGCGGATCCGACCCAGAACCCGGTGCTCTTTTCTGAGTTCTGTTTCTACGTGGCCGCCGCCAATGTGATCCGGGCCGGGCGCCAGGCCAGCCTCGATACCAAACCCCAGGAAGACTACTTCCGGGAGTATGCCGCCCAGAACCCGGTCAGCGACGGTTTCTGGTTCCCCTTCCTCGATCTCGAGACTGACTACGGGGTGGACCTCTCTTGGTTCCCCCATCGGCACAGATTGTTCAAACATGGCGAGAACCCGCCGGCCGGTGATGAGGAAGAAGAAGACGAGGAGGAGGAAGCCCCTGCGGAGGGGCCCCAGGCACCGGTCGGGGACGGGACCGTGGTGGAGGCCTTGGTCAATGAAGTGGCCGATTATGTGGCCGGGACCGGAGTTCAGGCAAGCCCGGCGGCTGGGGAAGGCGGCTCTTGAGCTTTAATTTCCTTAGATTTATTTTTGCTTTCCTGAATGTAACCGGCTTCCGACCGGATTTGTTTTGTTTCAAAACGTTGTACTTTCCGGCTTCTAGACCGGTTTTGACTTAATATAATTCAGATTTCCCTTGAATTTTAATCTCTATTATTGTTTTCTCGCTTTCTTATACCTGTTGAAGTAAATTTTCCCAAGTATGAAATGAGATTTGACCCGGGTTCGAGTGTGATATGCCGACCTCGATACGGTCGGCATATGTTTTGAACTGAGCCAGGTTTGTAGGAATGCCTTGGTTGCCTTGCCGAGCTCAAGTGTGATATGCCGACCTCGATACGGTCGGTATATGCTTTTGAACCGAGCTCGGCTTTTAAAGTGGCTGGGGTGGCCTTTCCGAGCTCAAGTGTGATACGCCGACCTCGATACGGTCGGCGTACGTTTTTGAACTGGGCTCGGTTTTTTGGATGGCCTTAAGCGGCTTTTCCGGGCTTAAGTGTGATATGCCGGCCTCGATACGGCCGGCATACGCTTTTGAACTGAGCCCGGTGTTTGAAATGAGATACAGCTGTGCGAAGAGCTTTATTTATTGATAAACATAGTACAAAATCATTGGTAGTATTTCTTCAAGTGAATTGCATTCCAGGGGTATTGGTCCGAAGTTCCATCCATGAGTTCCAGCTCGTAAGCTCCCTTAGAGAGCCATCTGGATATCCTGAACGGACCCTCCCAGTTCGGGCCGAATACCCCTTTTGGTACTTGAACTTTCTTGAGGACGAGGTCCCCGACCTGGAATTGTCTAGCCTTTACTTTGGAATTGAAAAAATTTTCGGATTTCTTCTTGTAGGCTGCGTTTCTGAGGTCGGAATTGAGCCTTCTCTCCTCCAACATGTCCAAGTCGATCATCCGGGCGGTGTCATTGTCTTCGGTGATCGTCTGGGCTGTCCGGTGGCTCGGTAGGGAGACCTCTGAAGGAATGACGGCCTCGGTCCCAAAAGCTAGAGCGAAAGGTGTTTCGCCCATTGAGTTCCTTGTGGTCGTTCGGTATGACCAGAGGACATCGGGTAGCTCGGCTGCCCACTTCCCCTTTTTGTCCTCGAGCTTGGCTTTGATAGTGTGCTTGAGGATCTTGTTTACGGCCTCTACCTGGCCGTTCGTTTGTGGGTGGTAGGGGGTGGAGAAAACCTTCTTGATATTCCATTTTTCACAAAACTGGATCATCTGGAGACCGTCAAACTGTTTCCCATTATCGGAGATGATCACTTGAGGTAGGCCGAAACGGCAGATGATGTTTTTCCAAATGAACTTGATGATTTGGGTCTGGCTGATTTTGTTGAGTGGCTCGGCCTCGGCCCACTTTGTGAAATAGTCGACGGCTACGACGGCGAATTTGTGGCCCCCGGGCGCAGTGGGCATTGGTCCGATCAGGTCGATGCCCCACTGGGCAAAAGGCCAAGGGCTATACATAGAGGAGAGCTGCTCGGGGGACAGTTTGATGTTGGGTCCCAAGACTTGGCATTTGTGGCATGACCTTGCGAAGCTGACGGCGTCCTTATTCAAGGTCGGCCAGAAATATCCTTGTTTGATCACTTTGTGGGCTAGGGCCCGGCCTCCGGCATGATTTCCGCACACCCCCTCATGGATCTCGGCCAGAATGGTCTGGCCTTGCTCCGGGGTTATACATTTTAGGAGTGGGAGGGTGAAGCTTCTCTTATATAAAAGATCGTCAATTAGGGTGTACCTTGACGACCGGAGTTGCAGTTGCCGAGCTCGAGTCCTGTCTTCAGGGAGTGTGCCGGTCTTGAGATATTTCACGATCGGCGTCATCCAATTCTCATCCGTGCTTAGAACGGTCGCCACCTGTGCTCGGATGACCGTGGGCGTTCCGAGCGTGGAGAGTTGAATGTTGGCAAGGTCGGCTGCTCCCTCCGCTGTTGCAAGCTTGGAAAGCGCGTCGGCTTGGGTGTTGTGTTCCCTCAGGATTTGCTCAATGAAAACCTGATGAAATTTCTCGCATAAGGTTGTGACCAGGTCGAGATACTTCATCATTTGCTCCCCCCGGGCCTCGTACTCTCCTTTGATCTGGTTGACCACGAGCAGGGAGTCCATGAAAACATGCAAACGACAAACTCCGATCGCGATTGCGAGCTCAAGGCCCCCGACCAGAGCCTCATATTCGGCCTCGTTGTTTGTGGCCGGAAAACTGAAGCGGACTGCATGGGCGAAACTCTGGCCTTCCGGGCCGATCAGGACAATGCCGGCCCCGGCACAGTTGTTGGTTGATGATCCGTCTACATAGAGTTTCCAAGGTGGGTGGCTGATTCTTGTGAACTTGGGTGGGAAAGTTAATTCCACTATAAAGTCAGCCAGGGCCTGACCCTTGATGGCCGTCCTTGGGGCGTATGTGACCCCGTACTGAGCTATCTCTAACGACCATTTCAATAACCGGCCGCTGGTATCCGGTCGGTGTAGGACTTGCCTCAGGGGTAGAGTGGTAAGGACCTCTACTTGGTGGTCGAAGAAATAAGGCCTCAGTTTCCTTACGCTCATGACCAGAGCGTAAGCTAACTTTTCGAGCGGGGTGTACCTGAGCTCGGCATCGTGGAGAGCTTGGCTTACGAAGTAGATTGGGAGATGGTTCTGACCGTCTGCCCGTACGAGTACCGCGCTGAGTGCGACCTCGGAGGCCGCGAGATATAAGTAAAGTTTCTCTCCTGGGACCGGCTTGACCAAGATTTGTGGGTTTGCCAAGTATTCTTTTAGTTTTGCAAAGGCTACTTGGTTTTCCCTATTCCAAGAAAACTTGCCATTTTTAATAGTCGAGAAGAAAGGCTTGCTTTTATCTCCGAGCCGGGCTATGAATCTGTTGAGAGAGGCGAGGCATCCGGTCAGGCGTTGCACTTGTTTGATCGTCCTTGGCTCTTGCATGTCAAGGACGGCCTTGATCTTGGCCGGGTTGGCCTCGATCCCGCGCTGGCTGACGATGTGTCCCAGGAATTTGCCGGCCTCCACCCCAAAGTTGCATTTCTTCGGGTTCAGCTTCATATTGTAGGTTTTGAGGATCTTGAAAGTCTCTTCGAGATCCCTGAGATGGTCTTCTTTCTTCAAGCTTTTCACCACAATGTCGTCGATGTAGACCTCCATGGTCTTTCCGATCTGATCCGCAAACATCTTGTTGACTAGGCGTTGGTAGGTCGCGCCGGCGTTGATCAGACCGAAAGGCATTCGGAGCCAAGAGAATATGTTCTTCTCCGTGTGGAATGAGGTGTGCTTGATGTCTTCAACGGCCATGGGGATTTGATGGTAGCCGGCAAAGGCGTCCATGAAGGACAGCATCTCGTGTCCGGCCGTGCTGTCCACCAGGTGGTCGATGTGTGGCATCGGAAAGTGATCCTTTGGGCACGCCGCGTTGAGGTCGGTGAAATCTATACATAGTCTCCAGGCGTTGTTTGTCTTTTTGACCAGGACGGCGTTCGCGACCCATTGGGGCTCGTCCCGAGCCTGCTCGATCAGCTTGTTGTCTAGCAACTTCTTGACTTCCTCAGCCAAAGCTTCGTACTTTTCCGGGCCGAATTTCCTTCTTTTTTGGTGGACCGGCCTCCTGTTGGGGTCGATCTTTAGTCGATGGCATGCGTGCTTTGGGTCTATCCCGACCATGTCTTGGTGAGACCAGGCAAAGACTCCAACGTTGGCTTTGAGGAATTCGATTACCTCCCCCCGCATTTCGGTCGGTATGCGAGAGCCGATCAGTACTTCCAGTTCCGGCCTCGAGGGGTCGACCGGAATGTGTTCCAGATCTTCCAAAGCCGTAGCTTGTTCATAGCTCCGCCGGTCGGAAGAATCGAATCTGGGATCGAGGTCGAGCTCGGATGGTTCGAAACCAATCCTTGGCTCGGGATCGTCGATCTGCATAGGCCTGGGGTCGGCCGATGTGGATCCGACCTCCGCGACGGGTTCTGCGGCCGAAATGGCCGTTTCAGAGTCGGGGTGTGGTCCGTCCGGTGTTTGGTTGTTGCTAATTGAAAGTAAGTAAGAGTAGGAATAGTTCAAACACCTTCTAGCCATTGCTTGGTCACCCTTAATGGTGCCGACCACCCCCTCGGGGGTGGGAAATTTGATACAGTAGTAATAGGAGGAAATTTGCCTACCCAGAAAGCCATTATACGAGCTTGGCTGTTCTACAATTATAAAATCTAGCGGCCTAGTTATCCTGACCTCCTTGTTGTAGCAGCAGATGAGTTCCACGGAGAGCTTTATCCTTCCGTACGCGGCGACCGTCGCGTCCCCAAATCCCTTCAGCTGTAGGTCGATTGGCCTGATGAAGTTGACGAGGTCTCCGAGCTGGTCTAGGGCCGTTTTGAAGATGATATTGCAAAAGCACCCATTGTCGACCAGAACGCGTTGAACCTCTTTGCCCAGGATCTGGGCGGCAATCACCAGCGCGTCGCCCTTCGGGTACAGCACCCCGGTCCGGTCCTGGTTGGAGAAAGTTATCTCCAAGTCCTTGTGAATCTTCGGTTCTGGGGGTGTGACCAAGTTGACGTTGGTCGCTGTCCGGACCTCTGCTTTCCGCTTCCGGTTGGACTGCGTCGAGATGGGGGTGAGGCCGCCTAGGTTCCCTCCGCCGGCCTGGATCATTTTGACCCGACCGCCGGGATTCATGGGCGGGAGGAGGTCATCCTCGTCTTCATCTTCCTCCAAAGCTGCGACCGGCCTAAGAGGCCGGCCGCCTTCCTCGTTTCTCCGAGGGTGGCGTTGGGGCTGCTGCTGCTGGTCCTGCCGGCCGGCTGGCCTCTGAAGGAGGTCGTTCAGACGCCCTTCCTCAAACAGCTTCCAAAGCTGCTTTAGGAGATCACGACACTGGCTCGTATTGTGGCCAATAGAGTCGTGATAAGCGCAGAACTTTTTAGGGTCCAGCCGGGACCGGTCTCCGGAATAGGGCCTTGGCCTGGGAAGCACGTCCCGGTGCTGAATCGCATTGAAAATATGCGCGGGGGACTGCCTCGTGGCCTGGGTTAGGTGAACCTCAACGTCCTCGAAGGACTTGAAGTTGCCGGGCGGCTTGGCCACTCTTCTGGCCTTTGGGCCGTTCTTGGGGGAGGTTTGGGCTACGGCCTCTGTCTTCTTTGGGGCCGGCTCTGACTCCCCCAGCCTTAGTGCCAGAAGCTTCCTCCGAGCCAGGTAGTCACCGGCTCGGGCGTGGAATTCGGCATAGGTTTTAGGGAAGTCCTTGGTGAGGTGCTTGAACATAGGAGATCGGCCGTGAAAGCCTCCCAGGGTCGCATGCAAAGCAAGCTGGTCGCTGACTGCCTCGCCGGTCAGCATGACCTCGTCCACCCTGGCCACGTAGTCCTCGTCGGACTCCTCTTTCTCCTGGCGGATCCGCATCAGGCGATGCCAGCTTTCCGGCCGGGCGATTTTGGCCGCAAAGTATGATGAGAATTGGGCGCTCAAAGTGGCGAACGAGTCAATGGACCGTGCAGGAAGGGACACGTACCACCTGTGGGCGAGGTCGCCCAGGGTGAGAGGGAAAAGCCTGCACTTCGTGGCGTCTGTCGCGCCACGCCCGGTCATATAGATCCGGAACTTGCTGAGATGGGTCTCAGGATCTGTTTTCCCCTCGTAGAGAGGAGTAGGTGGGGGGACGATCTTGAGCTGGACCGGCGCGAGCTCAATATCGACCGCCAAAGGCTCGTTGGCGACTGACCGGGCCTTGGTTTGGCCTTGCGCTTCAAGGAGCGCCTTCATTTCGTCCAGTTGCTTTTGCAACTTGACGATTTCTGGACTGGGGGTTACGGCCAGCTGGTCGCCCACGTCGGCTAGGGGGCCGATTCGGTCGAAAACGGCCGCACGGGGGACTCCGCGTCCCAACAGGCCGCTTTGGGCGAAGCTTAGCTTGCGCCTGGCGGAGTTTGCCGGGGTCAGGCTGACCTCGGCTGCCCTCTTGTGGGGCATTTGGGCCGTGCTCCCCGAGTTGGAGATGGACTCGGTGTCTCCGTACCCAGTGTCGTAACTGGGTACACGGCTCGGGTACCACGACGGGTCTGTTGTGCCCAACCGGTCAAAAACCGGATGGGCGGAGCCTCGCGAACGGTCCGAGACGGGGTTCGCCCGACCTTGGCTTTCGCCTTGGTGCTCTCTGGCCTTCTCCTTGCCTTTGAGAGCACGAGCCCGGGCCTTCTTCCTGGAGGCAGAGGTGGTGCTCCGGCAGCCCCTCGCCTCTTCCGCTTGGCGGCGTCCTCCTGACCCGGCCTGGTCAGGAGTAAAGAATCCCCGGCCCCCGGATGGGAGAGGTTCCTCCGGAAAGCGAATTGGGGAGGCCACGCGAGTGGCTTTTCCGTGGGTCTGGGATGATTTCTGGGGATCCATTGCTTTAGGAGATGAGGGGGTTGAGGTTTGAAGATTTGAAGGTTTGAGGATGTGAAGCTTTGAAGGACAGTGAGTGTTCTTCAAAGAGATGAAGAAAATGTGTTTGATGGGTTAGATACCCTTCTTCTAGCGCCAAATGTTGTTTACCAAATATGTCTTGCTGGGATTGGATGGCTATTTGTAAATGCTTTTGGTAAAAACACCAAATGATTGGGTTCTTAAATGCTAAAATGAATGTTTGGATGAAGAAAGGCTTTAAATACTTAAGAACACTAAGAACACCAAGAATTGCCAGGGGTTTTTAATCCCTGGACTTGAATGAGTATGTGTATTGATTCTACTGAGAATGATTGAACCTTCCTTTTACATTACAAGTGTTGGGGTATTTATAGTTTTCTCACTATAGGGGTATGTTGGTCATTTCCGGCCTCTCGGGGGACAGGTACATTAAATGCCTCCTGCCTCTGAGGACGCGCGGGCTCTGAAGTGTCAGGGCCTGCAGGTGGCCGGCCACTAGTGTGTTGACGCGTGTCCAAAAAGGACGATTCTCTGAAGGATTTCCTCATTTGGATGGAATATTCTCCGCTGCAGGGTACGGAGGCGGCCTTTTTCTTCCTTGGGAGAGGATCTTGCCTGATTCTGTCAAGTGCTCGAGATCCCTCTTGCCGGCCGGGGGCCATAAGTGATCGGATGCCGGTCTCCTGGCGGACACCGAGGTCGGAAAATGCTCCAGCCAGTCGGTCGCGTCCGGGCGTCTTCTGCTGGACCTCGCTGATCATGGCCGTGGCCGGACCGGCCACGGCAGGGCTTTGATGTAGCTGTGATCGACGTGGACGGACGTCCCAAGCAGGTTTCCGGCCTTGCTTTCGCGGCCAGAATCTCGTGTTTGGGGCCCGCTGAGGTCGGATTCAGGCCGGCCAGGTCGGTCCCGACCTCGGGGTATCTTCTTGCCTTATCAGACTTTCTTCCGGCCGGATCCAATGCGCGGTCCGAAACGGTCACAACACCCTTCATGACAACTCTTCCAGATTTGGTTATAGACAGACTTCCCTTGTCTGTCTTGAATTCAAACCCCTTTGAATTCAAGGTACCAAGAGAAACAAGATTTCTCTTTAACTCAGGAACAAACCTGACATCAGATAAGATCCTATCAACCCCATCAAACATCTTGATCTTGATAGAACCAGATCCTTGCACTCTACAGCTCTCATCATTACCCAAAAGAACAAGACCTCCATCAATTTTCTCAAGATCCAGAAACCAGTCTTCATGTGGACACATATGAAAGGTACACCCTGAGTCCAGGACCCACTCTTGACTTAGTCTCTCATGACTAACCATCAAGACCTCTGCACTATCATATCCTTCAACCTCCACAACAGCTGCATCTCCATCTTGATCACCTTGATTGTCTTTCTTCTTTCTCTCAGGGCAATTCTTTCTCAGATGGCCTTCCTTATGGCAAGTGAAACACTTCCTCTTCTCAACAAAATCAGATTTCTTCCCACCCTTCTTCCCTTTTCCACCATCCTTCTTCTTGGACTGAAACCCCTTCTTCTTCTTGGATTGAACATTCAATCCTTCAGCAGGCTTCTTCCCATCAGCTTGGATCTGTAGAAACTTGGTTTTCAGGGCAGTTTGAACATCATCAAACATCACCTGATCTTGCCTACCAAACAACAAGGCATCTTTGAAATTTTCCAGAGACTTAGGTAGGGCATTCAACAACATCAATGACTTATCTTCATCATCAATTGTAACATCCAAACTCTCCAGATCATCCACAAATCTGTTGAACTCGTCCAACTGATCACCAAGATTCTTATCTTCACTCATTTTGAAGACTTGAAGCTTCTGTTTCATGTATAACTTGTTCGTAACAGACTTGGTCTGGTATAACTGCTCCAACTTATTCCAGATCCCAAGAGCGGTTTCCTCCTTCGATACTTCCCTCAATGGCTTGTCCCCAAGACATAAGATAAGGGCACTATGCGCCTTCCTCTTGTTCTCCTCCACCTTCGCCGGATTAGATCCAGAAGCCACCTTAGCCGGTGGCAACAAGGCTTCGTACAACCCATTGTGTACCAGGAGTGCCTTCATCTTGATCTTCCATAAGCTGAAATCGTTCTTCCCCGTGAACTTCTCAATGTCGAACTTAGTTGCAGCCATGATAGCTTCCCACAGACGGCGCCACTTGTTAATCGCGTTTTGGATTCACAAGAAAACTTGTTTCCGGGAATCGGAATCAAATGCAATAAGAAAGAAATTGAAAATCACACAAGAACACCAGATTTACGTGGTTCGGAGAAGAACTCCTACGTCCACGGGATCCGAGAGGATAGAGTATTTCACTAAGAAAGAAAACGGAAGTTATAAGTTACAATCTCTCGTGTTTTTCGCTCACAGATGATCTCACAAGTCTAAGTCTAGTTCTCTCAGCTGAGAACCCCCCTTTTATAATTACAGAGATTGAGAAACGAACCCTAGGTTCGATTCAGTTGTAACAAACTCAATGTAAGCAGTTGTCCAGCTGGCTAACGACTTCAATAACCGTCATGGTTGATTCAGTTAGAACCGCCTTCGAATTAGCATCAATTTGGTGTGCTTCGCGAATTACGGACTTCAGGATCAGATGAGAAACCTCCTCTGGCTCTGGTCCTTTTACACCAGATGACCTCTGGTCCCAGACCTCCTCTGATAGACCTCCTCTGATGACTTATCTACCAGACTCGTCTGACCAGACCTTACCTGATGGACCTCCTCTGATAGCTCACCTGCCAGACTCCTCTGGTCAGGCTTCTCTGGTCAACCTCATCTGGTCCACATCTTCTGGTACTCCAAATTCACTAACTCCCACGGCTAACACTTTACCAACATAGCTTCCTACTGAATTAAGCTCAACAGATTACATACTTCACATTTGACCCTTCACAGTTTAAATATAATTAAATCATCTTAATTCATTAAATAATACAACATGATCAAATTTGTAGGACAAAAAGTGTTGAGTTCCTGCCGTTTTGGCTTTGTCTCGCTGGTTTTTTTAATGGAATTTCGTGGATTGCTTATGCTGCTTTGAAGTCTTTTGATCCTTACATTGCCGTAAGTCCATTCTTTTTTTTTAATATAATAATTAATTGGTTCTCCCTTATAGAAATAAATTAATCCTTATGTTTCGTTTTAATTGTGCTCTTGATTTTCTACACAGAATAAATTTTTTATTTAATATTTAATAATTATTTGTATAAATGGATACTATACCCTCTCACAGGTTATTGATGAATAATTTATGATCTATCATACCTATCAAAATAATAAAAAGAAGGGGTGTATATATTCGAAAATCAAAAGAAATAAATATTTTGGAATACTTTTTTTCTTTCTAAAATAACAAGCTAATAATTGTGCAGGTTGGTAGCATATTTTCCTATCGGGCCAGGGGGTGGGGGCCCTGGGGGCGAGGGCTTCGCCTTTTGCTGCAAGGTTGGTAGCATATTTGCGACCGTGTTGAGCTTTGTCCAACTTTATGTGTACTTTTATTACAAGCCCAAAACTCGAGCAAGTTGACTTTCTGAGCTTCCTAGAATCAACAAGACAAATAAAGCCCACATTGCACATATATTTTCAATAAATGTTGTTAAATGTCGAAAAAAACAAGGGGTAATTTGGTAAAAGTGTTTAGCCTATCATATATGAATTGATGTTCATTAATGACCATTTTTTGCTTTTATAATATATCAAAATTCATAACAAAAATGAAAACGAAAGAGAATAAAATTACCTCCCCATAGGCCATAGGTAGGGATGTTAAACGGGCTGGCCCTAACCCTATAGGGCCAGCCCTACAGGGCTATGGGCCTAAACGGTTTCGGGCCTTATCGGTTCATTTTAATCGGTCCACTAACACACGAAACCTAATTTTAACCCTAGCGGTCCGCGGGCTAAACGGGCTACTAACGGGCTCCGGGAAAAAAAATAAAAAAAAAATAATTTTTAATATAAAATATAGATTTGTAATTGTAATACGCTACCATTTAAACTAAAAAATTCAAAATTGATACATTTAATATAAGATATAGATTTGTAATTGTTAAAAAATTATTCATAAAGTTCATAATTGATACATTTAATAAAAAAAAGTTAAAATAACTAAATAATATGAAAAACAAACTATTCAGAACCTATTAAAGGGACTATAAAACACACACAAAATTGTAAAGTAATCACCACAATTAAAAGGATGTTTACATAATTCAAGCAAAGAAAATTATCATAATCTGGCAAAATTAAAGATGAATCTTTACTACAAAAAAACTATTAGAATGTAAATAAATGAAGTAATAGTAACAATAGGTATATAATAGTAGAAAAAATATAAAAAAATAAAAAAGAATCCGGGCTAACGGGTCAGCCCGGTAAACCGGCGGGCTAACCGGTCTGGGCCATAAAAAGCCCGGGTTTTAATCGGTCCAATAGACCCCTCGAACCTAGCCCTGTGCGATTCAGAGTTAAACGGGCTGGCCCGCCAGCCTGCGGTCCGTTTAACATCCCTAGCCATAGGCAATGCTCGGATGGTCCTCACATTTACGCGATTTGAACATATTAAGCGCTTTGTGATAAAAGAAAACAACCTCATTATATTAATCCAACTCGAGGGCCTTTTGGGGATCTCCATCTGACACAAAGCTAATTGAAAAGCTCCTAAATAAGACTTCTTATCAAGGTGAGTTTCATTTGCAAAAGAATCAAAATTAAAAAATTTGGAGCTTCTACACTCTATTCTATTCTAAGACATAACACAAATAAGTTAAGAAACTAAAACATGATATACATATAGGTCCAAAATATATTACAAATTGTTATATGAAATATTTTACGGATATAGAATCCATAGAATAACTCATATTTAAAAAATATGCGGATCTTGGCCGGGCCGAATCGGAATTAGTAAATTTTTTCCAAAATCTCGCACAAGTTAAATTTCAGGATTTTCGCTCTCAATTTGTGTTACTATATGGCCAAATACATGTTACTGGAGGGAAAAATGTGTGTTACTATTAAACTAAATGTTATTTTCTCACAAATTTTTGTGTGTTTTTACTTACATAAATATTTTTCCATACAATATAAGAGCAAAATGTGTTTTACTATCTATTCAAATATTGGTTTTCACAAATATTTATTTATTTTTACAAAAATAATTATTTTTTCATACAATAACAAATGTATTACTAGAATAACATAAATGTCTTACTCAATTGATAAAGATGTGGTCGCACAAATACATAAAATCATCCTCCCAAATTGTGTTACCGTAAGAACAATCATATGTTACTGTAAAAACAAATGTGTGTTACTGTTGGAGCAAATATATGTTAATGTTAGAGCAAATGTGTGTTACTATTAGAGCAAATGTGTGTTAATGTTAGAGTAAATATGTGTTACTACAAATGTGTGTTAATGTTAGAGTAAATGTGTGTTACTAAAAATATATGTTACTATCGGAGGAGTAGATGTGTGCTAACGTTAGGGATGCGGTGTGCAAGCCAACAATTATGGGAGGCATCGGATTTAGAAGATTATCAATGTTCAACAAGGCTCTCTTGGCAAAATAAATTTGGAGAATGATTTGTAACCCGGAATCCATGGTAGCAAAAGTCTTTAAGGCTATATACTTTAAGCATGAAGATATCATGGAGGCAGGCATTGGATCGAACCCGTCTTTCATTTGGAGGTCACTTTGTTGGAGCCGGGATATCCTGAGAACAGGTCTTTTATGGCGTATTGAGGATGAAAAATCAATAGATATCTTCAAAGATGCCTGGGTATCTAATATTGAGGATGGGAGAATAAAATCTCGAATCGCTAGTGGATCGAACGTAGCGCGGTACTTTAACCCGAATTTTGAATGGAATGAGGAATTAGTGAGAACAACTTTTCTACCGTATGAAGCAGAAGCGAATCTTCGAACCCCGATTGGTGCAAAGGAAAATGGGGACTCGTGGTATTGGGGACCGGATTTGAAGGGGAAGTATTCGGTTAAATCGGGTTATAGGCAGGCTTTGGTGATGGAAGAGAAGCAAAAGGATAAGTCGTGGACATCCAACTGTAACTGGATTAGAAGCTGGTGGTCCAAAATTTGGAGAACAGGGCTGCCGCCGAAAATAAAGATTTTTTTATGGAAAATCTTGAATGATATCGTTGCCACAGAAGGAAATTTGTATGCCCATCATGTGTCGAACCGACCAAATTATTTTATTTGTGGTTATGGGAATGCCGATACAATACACTGTTTGTTCCTATGCCCATGTTTTAAACATGTGTGGAAAAGGATGGAGATTTGGCAAAATGTTAAAAAATTTAAATGGTGGTCAACTATTGAATGCTTGGCCTATCTTTCTGAGGCAAATTTGAATTGTACCTTTGAGGAAATCATAATTACAACATGGGGCATCTGGAGGGAGAGATGCATGATTAAACATGATGGAGATGATTGGGCTGTGAAAAGGAAGAGAAGCATGACAATCAACGTGGAGTGGGTTGTATGCTATCTAAGAAGTTATCAGCAGGCAAAAGAATCTGCGGCACCAGCGGAGAGTACGGAGTCAAATAACAAAAGAGGTGGAGCGCGGAGCAATTCTAATTCAGGTACTCTTTTTGTTGATGCTGGTTTTTGTATGGAAAATGCCTCGTTTTCGGTTGGCTATGTTGTTATTGCTACGGATGGAAGGATATTGAGTGCGGGTTGTACAAGAATACCGCCCCCTCATTCAGTTTTGGGGGCGGAACTCAAGGCAATATCGTACGGGATGAAGAAAAGTAGAAGGCTTGGGCTGGCCAGAATTGAAGTTTTCACAGATTCAATGCAAGCGGTACATACCATTGCTAGAGAAGAAAACTTTTTCAGCCCAGAAGGCTTGATACTGGAGGATATTCTTGCGGAGAATGGTGATGGCTTAGTGAGAGCCGTATATCACATTCCAAGAAAGAAGAACATGTTGGCACATACTTTAGCAAAAATTGCAAACAGCTCTCCGACCCCTCGCGACTGGAGTGGAGTAGATCTACCTTCATGTCTAGAGAAAATATTGAAGAATTATAATAGATAGGGACTGTGTATTCTCTTTTCAAAAAAAAAAATGTGTGTTACTATTGGAGCAAATATGTGTTAATGTTAGAGTAAATGTTTGTTGCTGCAAAGGTGTGTTAATGTTGGAGCAAAAGTGTGTTAATATTAGAACAAATGTATGTTGTTGTTGGAGCACATGTGTGTTAATGTATAACACAATAAATTTAGATTTAAAGGGATGAATAATAAATTAAAAAGCACAAATTTTTCTTGTAAAAATACATATTTGTCATTATTGTTATTTTAAAGTACAACAATCTATTTTTTTAAGGACTAGTAACACACATTTTGCCTCCCAGTAATACATATTTGTTCATATAGTAATATAATATGGGAGCGAAAATCCTGAAATAAGACTTGTGCGATTTAAAAAAAAAAATCAATTTGACCCGCTTAGACCATCTCCAATGCTATGAAGCAAATTGCCACAAAAAATCATCAATTTGCCACCAAATTTGCCTCAAACAGTAAAGTCATCTCCAATCATTAAACTCAAATTCTAACTCAAATGAGAATATTCTTTAGAATATTCTTAACTTTATTTTTTATTTTACATTTTATCCAATATTTATTTATAATTAAATATATTTAATCATATTTACCACTAAAATAAAATAAATTAAACAAAACCAAAAAAACAAGAAGATTTAATAAAATAAAACATCGTGATTTCAATAATATAAAAAAGCAAAATACAATTGCTTAATACAACACAATTACATATTTTAATTCTCATTGTATTGTGTAATTTAAATTAATTAATGGTGTTGTATTATATTTATTTTAGTTATAATTTGTGTTCGTATTGATAAAATATTAAGTTGTATATTTTTTATTTTTAAATTATCATAAATATTAATGCTTCACAAAATAAAAATTACACTTAATATTGCATAATACTCCCACAATATCAACAAAATCTATATAAAAAAAAGAAAAAAAAAAAAAGGAAGCCATTTGCGTTGACAACAGTGTGTGGCAAAAGAGCCCGCATTTGCCACACAAAAAAATTTGGTGGCTATTTGGGTCAAGGTTTGCCTCAGCTTTGGAGTGCCATTTTGGTGGCAAATTGTCTTTGCCACAAGGTTTGCCTCAGCCTTGGAGAAGCCTTTAGGATCCACAAATTTTGACATGGAGCGACCCGACCCAAGAATTTTTCAATAGTTGTCTATTTTAGATATATTTTACATGTGAAATATTTTACAAGAGAGTGTCTCAAAGTATATTATATTATAGAATATTTTTTATACTATAGAACATTTTATTATAATTTGATGGATTTGTTTGTGTCATGTTTTATTTTTTTTAAATTGTTTGTGTCATGCCTTAAAAAATGCATACTAGAATGTCATTTTTTCCAAAAAATTTCCCCTATTTTTTACTTAATTAATTAAAATGTATTTGTTCTGATTTCTGGTGTTGTCATGTGCTATTAATGTAGTGGAATATGCAGTCAAGGCTTAAGAATTCCATGGATTCTCTACAGTTTCTAATTTGTAAATTTCTTAAATTTCCCTCAATTTACACCCTTTATTATATTAATGTGTCAGATTTTGCCACATCACCCCATATTTTTTCTCCACATTTAGAAATATGGACTGCTTCCTTCGTTTTGATCACAAGTCTTTTTTTTTTTTTTTGAGTACCACTATTTAAACCTCAAAATCCTCTAAATCTACCCCATCTACTAAACATACCCCATTAAAATTTAAAAAATCAACATATATTACTAAACATACCCCATTTCATTCCTATAATATCCTTCCTCCATTAATATTCCCACAAATCCATTAAATCCACATAACTTACTAAAAATGCTCACCATTCCATATTTTCATTAAAATCTTTCTTTTATTTTTTTTTTTTTTTCATATTCTTTAGTTTTAATCAAAATTAAAAAATATATATTAAAAATTAAATATATTTTGAATTTTTTTTATAAATAATTAACTAAATCTTCTAAATAAGTATTTATCAAAATAAATATAAAAAAAATATCAAAAGATAAATTAAATATAAAGACAATTTTAATAATCAATTAAATTGTATAATATATTTATATAAAAAATTAAAACTAAATTTGACAATTATTTTAAATTATTCAGAAAATAAAATAATTTTTAAAAAATTTTAGTTAAATTTTTTTAAAATCATTTAAGCCTAAATAAAATTTGACAAAAAATAAATAATAAAAAAATCTAAAATATAATTAAATAAAAAATCAATTAAAATGAAAATTTGAAAAATAAAATAACTACATAAATATAAGAAAAGTATCTCAATCTAAAAAAATTAAATTTAAAATAGAATAAAAAATAAAAAATATTCAAAAGGGAAAAGACTAAAGATGAATAAAATCCGAAAAATATTTTATAAATGTTAATTAAATTTTCGTAAAATATTTAAACTAAATAATTAATTAAAATTTTATTTTTATTTAGCTTCAATTGATTTTTTAAGATTTTTTAAAATAGTTTTCTTAATTTAGTTATTTTTTAAGATTTAATATATCTTTTTAACTATTTTTTTTAGTTTATTTAAAAAAAATGGATTTGTTTTAATTAAATTATTTTGAAGATTTAGTTGATTTACTTTCTTTTGTTTTCCAAATTTTTAAGAATTTTTTAATTTCATTTAATTTGATTATTTAAATATTTAATACATTTTTAAACAATTTTTTAGGGTTTAAAAAATTTTAAGAAAAACAATTGATCAATTAAAAGTTAAAATACTAATTTTTAAATTAAATTACTTAAATGACTAAAGTCAAAATAAACATAAATTTAGAGTATAATTCATTCCATATATATATAAGGATAACTTAGTCATTTTATTTATGTCTATTTTTATCTCTAAAATTATGGGGTTTGTTTAGAGGATTTTGGGGTTTGAGTAGTAGGACTCTTTTTTTTTCCTTTCCTTCTATTTTCTTAAAGACATGGTTTTGATCTTGCAGGATTTTGGAGCTTTGAATTCGTTGTTTTGATCCTCGGCGAATTAGTTGTTTAAGTAATGCATGAATTTTAACTTGAAAACACTTAAAAAATAAAAAATCATTCAGTATTTGTATCAAACATTTAGAAGGCATAAAAATTAGGTCTAGTTATATACAAGAATAGAACCTCCAAAATCATTAAATAGATGAATGTGTGTTGTATATGATTTCTAGATATATCATCATCATCAAAGCCAATTAACATATATGATTTGAAATTAAATTGTTGGTAATCCTCACCTTTGTTCATAATCGTTATTCCATCATTCATTTAGTTGTATATTTAAACTTATTTTATTGTGCGCAGAAATGTAAAACAATGCACAATATAAACTGAAAAAATCATGTAAAAAAAGAAGAAGACAAGGAAATTATGGACGATGTATCTTTGTGATGTAGAGAGAGATGCAAGAGAGTGAGAAGTGAAAAATGAAAGATTTCAACATTTTTAATGTGGAGATAGAAAATGGATAATGTGGAAAAATTTAAAGCATTGATATAATAAAAGGGGGAAAATAGAGTTTTTTGTCCTGTATGTTTGGTCACTTTTGTTTTTTGTCCTACTAACTTTTGACTTTATCTTTTAGCCCGATAACTTTTCAAAAATTAACTTTTTCGTCCTAAAACCGGCTACAGAAGGTCACCCAACCGATGACGTTGATGTGACACGATTTTTTATTTTATTTTATTTTATTATGATATATGTTATATGTATATATTAAAATTCAAAATATTAATTAATAAATCCAAACCCACCCACCACCACCACCCCCTCGCCCCACTCCCACTCCCCCACCCCAATGTATTACCCGCAACCCACCCTCCAACCTCCACCGCCCGCCGCCACTCGAAAATCCGGAATTAATTGAAGTTATCTCGCCGAAAGTAATGGAATATGTGCTTTAAAGCTTCAATCGATGCAGGAAAAGTTAAAATTTTCGACGCGTCACTGCTTCTTTTTCCACCGCCGAAGCTCTCCGGCGGGAGCTTGAATCAGGTTTGAACTCCATTAATACCGATCGAGCTATGCAATTTGCGGCATCGCGAGCTTCAATTTCAACTTAGATTTTTGGCAAGGGCTTCATGCGTGAGGCTAGGGGAGTGAACTCTGTTTTTCTGGCGAGGGCTTAATCACCAGAAAATCGTGAGGCTGGGGGAGCTTCAATTCCAACTTAAATTCCATGCTCTTAATCACCAGAAATCGGAAGCAATTCGCACCGGAATTTCGAAGTAATCGAAAATTAAATTGGGGTGGGGCGGTGGAGGGTGGGCGGCGGCGGCGGGCGGCGTGCACTGTTGGGGGAGGGGGCTGGGCGGTTGCGGGTAATACGGGGGAGTGGGAGTGGGGCGAAGGGAGAGTGGTGGTGGGTGGGTTTGGATTTTTTAATTAATATGTTGAATTTTAATTTAATTTTAATATATAGGGAGAGTCACATGGAGGCTCATTTTTTGGAGCTTAATTGCAAAACATCACCTCAATTTTTCTTTGTTACAAAAAGCCACACTTTGTGGGACCCCCCAACCAAACCATTACACAAAGCCACACTTTTGTGGGACCCTCCACCAAAAACCCACCTGCAAGTTTGCAAACATTTTTAAATTTTATTTTCTTTTTCTATTTTTGAATTTCAGGGTTTTGCATTCCCCAGTAATTCAACCACTTTTTTATTTCTTTTTTTGAATTTACACAAATAAAAAAAATACAAATCATTATTATCAATAAACATTTTTTCATATATAAAATTCTAAAATTACATTTAAATATAGAATTATATTTAAATATAGAATTACATTTATAAAATTTAAAAAATACACTGAAACAAGACAAATGAACAAATACAATATAAAATTACATCTATTCCTTTTTCTTGTTGCATAATTAGGCTCCGATCTTGAATATCCCTTTCTTGAATATGCAAATACAAATTGTTGCATAAATACGAGCAATATTTGCAGATATGCAAACAAAAATTGTTGCATAATTCACAATTTGTTTACATACACGATTAAAATTTGTGTATAACAAATCTTTTTCTTCAATCAAATATCTACAAAAATTATTCAAATAAGAACACATAAGAAACGGAAAAATACCTCAAAGAGGATACATAAAAATTCAAATAGGAGCAAATAAGAAACAACACCATTTTAAGTCTTCTCCACTAGTACCAACACTATTTTCAATTTCCTTCATCCTAAAAAAATAACAGAATACACAAATATGCTATCATTCCCAGTAAAATTCAAAATATACACACAATTATGTAATTACTATCTTCAAAAATTCCAAAAACATCTTCAAAACTCAACTCAATCATAAAAAAAACAGTGTTCAACTAAAAATTTCAAATCAAAATTGTTCAACAAACATAGTTTCACAAAAATAAACCAAATCCATCATTTCATTCATTAATCTATACGAAGGAAGAAAAAAATTCATACCTTGCACAAACAGATCCGTGGCGTCGTCGCCTTTTTCCGGCCGTGGCGTCGCCGCTTATTTTCTCCCTTGGCCTCCTCTTTTTTCCATTCAACAGATCGAGAGTCTGGGCCTATTTTCTCCCATTGCCCTTCTTGTACTCAATCGTGGCCTCCATCGCCCTTCGTCTTCTCGATCGGTGTCTGTTAGGGTGGTGGCGACATCAGGGGCGGTGGCCTGAGAAAGAGGGAATGCCGCCGTAGATCCATCTGGAGCTTTGCAGTGGAGAGATAAAGAGAGAGGGAGAGAGTGGCGAGAGGTTGAGGGTGGTGTGGTGGCGGTGGGGTGGTGGTTGAGCGGTGGCAGCCATGTGGGTTTCGGTGGAGAGAGAGGGGAGAGGGGGGGGGGGGGGGGGGGGGGGAGGGGGGGGGGGGGGGGGGGGAAGAGGTTGGGGTGGGGGTGGGGATGGCTGAATGTTGAATGAGATAGATTTTGGGGTGTGGGGTTTTTTTTTTAATGTGGCGTGTGGTTTGGGGAGTGGGGTGGTGGCAGGTAGGTCCCCTAAAATGGGGTTATTTGTGATGAAATGGGGCTATTTGTAAGAAGGGGAAAATGGAGTGGTTATATGCAATATCCTCTTAAAAAGTGTGGCTATATGTAATTATTCCATAAATATATATATATATATATATATATATATATATATATATATATATAACATATATCATAATAAAATTATAAAAAAAAATCAAAAATCGTGTCACGTCGGCGTCACTGGTTGGGTGACCTTCTGTAGCCGGTTTGAGGACGAAAAAGTTAATTTTTGAAAAGTTATCGAACTAAAAAATAAAGTCAAAAGTTAGTAGGACGGTAAACAAAAGTGACTAAACATACAGGACAAAAAACTCTATTTTTCCTAATAAAGGGTGTTGATTGAGAGAAATTTACAAATTCACTAGCTGCAGAGGATCTGTGTCCGAGATTGCTATGTGTATATACATTTGGTTTGCTTCTAATTTTTTTCATTTATTTAAAGAAAGAGGCCTTAATTTTACTATTTATTATTTTGGTCCCGTTAAATTACACGTTTTGATTTTTGTCTTATAAGTTTAAAAATATTTTGAATTCAATCCTTTTACTAACTATAGGAGGTTACCAAATTGATTTCTATTTTTTTTTTTTTTGACTTTTCTTGTACAAATGACAGTCTCTAATTGAATTTAAGGTCCAGTTGGTATTTTATATATGTTTTAATTATTGATTAAATAATAAAATCGTTCAAATTATAAAAATATAGAAATAAATTATTTTAGAAATCTTCAAATTACATTTACTTAAATAATACTACAGTTTGATTGTTAATTAAATCAGAACTCAAACACATCAGTTAATAAAAATAAGATGAGACCGTCTCATAGAATGAGACCACACAAATTAAAACTCATCCCTACCAAAGTGTTAATGAGTCAATGCCCTAGTTACACTCATTTCATTGTCTCATGTCATGAGACGGTCTCATACAAGACCTACTATAAAAATAAAAGAACAGGAAATCAAACACTTGTAACAAGAATTGAAACAATTGCGTAGAAATCGTTCCAAAACATAAAATTCTCGCAAATCCAAATCTTCTCCAAAACTTCAAATGCTCACAAATCCAAATTCCCACGATCAAGAGTGGCGACAGCGGCGAGGAAGAAAAGACGGTGGTGGCGTCAGGAGGGAGGGGGACTGTGAACGGAGAATTTCAATGTTCATATTTTGGATGTGTATACTCTACCATATGTAGTATATGATTTCCATTCCAATATTATCATTTCTAAAGTAGGTTTTATATGAAAATAGTTCATGATAAACTTATTATGAAACTGTTTTAAAGTATTGAATATTTGATCAGGAGTATCATTAATATGGATTCAAGAAAATTTACAACAATTACAATATTATACCACTGACTCAAATTAATGATACTTTAAAATAGTTTCATGATAAACTTATCATGAACTATTTTCATATACTCCCTCCACCCCTGATATTAACTTCACATTGCTTTTGGGCACAACATTTAAGAAGAGTAAATATAGATATAGTACAAGTGATGTCGTGAAGAAAAAAGAGAGTATGAATAAAATATATGAATATAATATTATTAGTTGATGTTAAAAAAAAATATGGGAAGTTAATAGTGGGACGGAGGGAGTAATACTTTGTCCTATGAATATATTTTGTAGTTTTTCTCCCTTTATTATTCTACGTCATTTGTGTTCCACTATATTTATAATAACCAACCAATTTAAAATATTCTTTATGAGTATGTATAGAGTGAAATTGGTTTATATATGAATTAATGAAGGGTATTAGTTGTTTTCACTAAAAAATATTAGTTGTTTTTACTGAAGAGTATTACTGGTTTACACTGAAGAGTTTTAGTTCATTTTCACCGAACAACTAAGACTCTTTAGTGTAAATCAGTAATACTCTTCAGTAAAAATAACTAATACTTTTCAGTGAAAATAACTAATACTCTTCGTGGATTTATGTATAAACTAGTTTCATTCTATACTTTGTCATTCTTTATAAATTAAATTTTAAAAAATGTATTACTCATAAGTTATAAAAAAATATCTTTCAAAAAAGCAGATATATACTCACATCAACAAAATAATAGACGGAATTAGTAGCAATAATCAATTCAATAATCTTTCAGTATTGTTCAATACACATCAATATTTTTCAAAAAGTTATTATTACTTGTTAGGATAAATTTAGCAAAAAGTTAAGGTGGGTGTATTGATTTAGGATTTCACAGAATTTTAAAAGATATTTTTTTTTGTAAAAAAAAAAATCCGCTAATATTCAATCAGAATTTTATGTCACTTAAAAATAATCAATTGATATTCAATTTGGATTTTCAAGATTTTTTAAAGAGTCCATTCAAATCCATTGATATTCATTCGAGATTTTTTACTATTTAAAATAATTTATTGGTATTAAAAAATATAGGGATTTTAAAGGATTGTTGTTTTAGATGGATTTTGAAGGACTTTTTAGTGGTATCTATAAATATCAATAATCTCATCCAAACCCATTAAGATTTTAGAGGACTTTTGAAGTGATTGTTGAAGTGCTTCCTCCGCTAATGTCTCTTCGCCCTTGTCTCTTTAGTTTTGAAAATAATTTCGTTGTCAAATTGTCGGCTAGACTTGTTTTTCTTATTTGTGAATTGTTTTGATGCATGATTTTTCTATGTTTTGTTTTGATTAGAAAAAATAGTTTATGTGTATTTACTTCAACAAAACAACATTAGTGGACTGGCAATATTGTAGAATAAGTGTCTTAATACATGCGAAAAATCCTAAAATTATAGTTCAAGCAGTTAGAAATTCACTACCTATGTCCGAGAAGAGTTTTCAATGTAAATTTATGGTTCTCTAATTTTTTAATTTGGACAATCTCATTAATTAGCACTAAATATATTAAATAATAGTGAAAATAATGCTAATCGGCCTATATTTGGAAAATATTGAATTTTCTGCCAAAATTATTGCTAAATCGAGTAATATTCGTTTTAAATCTTTGATATATATCTTTGAAATATATTTAATCATAAATATTGACAAATAATTTATTACAGTTGGATATAGTTTGAAATATAATTATTAATAAATATTGAGAAACAATATAAAATATGTTGAATATATATTTGAGATATATATATTAAGATAAATCACTTTATTTTGTGGTATAAAAGATATTTCAATTATTTAAAAATAATAGTTATTAAATATTTTTGTGAATGACCAATGTATACAAATAATTCGATATATAGTTTGTAGAAGTTTATTTTTGTCGAAATTATTAAAATAATTTTTTATTAATCAGAAAAAAAAAAGGAATGATCTTTAATTTGTGACAAAGTATAGAGTAAAAATGATTTATACATGAACCATTTGAAGTGTATTAGTTGTGTTCATTAAAGGTAATATTTTCACCAAAGGATATTAGTTGTTTTCACTGAAGGGTATTAGTTCTAGAGAGTATTCGTTGTTTTCACTGAAGGGTATAAGTTCTAGAGAGTATTCGTTGTTTTCACTGAAGAGTATTAGTTGAAGGGTATGCAGAGTATTAATTGTTTAACTAAATAGTATTAGTTGTTAGACAAAAGGGTATTAGTTGGTTATACTAAAAAGTATTGCAAAATGATTTATGTTTGAACCAATTTCACTCTATACATACTCTTAATTTTTTGTAGAAGTAATATATTATCTAAATTAATTACTTTGAAGAAAGTTTATAGTAGATATATAACAATTATTATATCAATATACTTAATTGGGTGAACCACCAAATACAAATGAGTATATCTATCATATTGGAATAAGTTTGGAGGATATTTTTGAGTTAATTAATTAACATACAAACAATGCATAAATTAATGTATTTTATCGTCTACAAAGTAAGGAAAGAGTAAGATCTCCAATAAACACCATATTCCTAAACATTTTGCCTCTAGATTCGGGATAATTTCAAGGGATAATAATATGAGCAATGCATTCCAATTAAAGATAGAACAAAACTCTGTATGGATTGACCCAACACAGGAATGGATAGAAATTGAGGGTTTTCATCCTCAAAGCTAGAATAAATCTGGAGAATACAAAATAATGTTAGTTACTTATTTATAAAACTATATGTGAATTGTATACATACTTATATTTTATAATTATTTTAATGTATGCATTTATCTCAATGTTATAAAAGTAAATCTTAAAAAAATTAATATGTACGAGTAACCGTATGAAAGGAAGACTTCATAGATGACTTTTTTTTAATTGAAAAAGGAAAAGAAGTGAAAAGACTTCATTGATAGTTTTAAAAATATTTCGTTCAACACTACACTTGAAGAATATTGTGGACAATCTAAATTATTTAAAAGATAGTGTTATACCTGCACATACTATTTGAATAACTTGAAGTGTTATGGTGTGTCGAATAATAATTTGAATTTAATAGTTGAGATTTCATTTATGTTACTCTGAACTATAGATCATTCAAGAGAATTGTACAACATAACTAGATTGACTCTAATAAGAGTAGGTGACAGTGTTATGAGAGGCACATACATAACCAGAAATAATTCAGGTGAGATAATGTCGATTCCTAACCTTTCATTGACTTCATTCGACCTGAGACTTCTGTTCAAGTTTTTGAAGAGATCATTCATATTAGTTATCTCATATGAAATGTCAATAAATAAGAGTCAATGACAATCACTCGCTAATAATGACATATTCTTGAATAATCATGTTTTAAGTCATAACCAGTCGTACATGGATATTTTAAGAGTCACCAATCCCAACAATTTGAAGAGTTTGACGTGTGGTGACTGATGATGAACGTTTATCAAAAATGAAAAAAAAAATATGATTTTTAAAGAGGTGTTTCGAAATCTACAGTCCTTTTGATTTTTTACATCCTGTTTAATATGAATTCATAACTATTACTAAAATTTATCATCGCGTAAATTAAAAAAAAAAAAAAATATATATATATATATGGTGAAATATAAATAATATTAATATTTTTATTATAAATAAAATATAATTTTATTAGATTTTATATTTATAAAAAATTTCCGACATCTGTATTACTTTCTCTTTAAAAAGTAAACATTTAAATAAAAAATAATAATGCTATCCATTTGAAATGAAAATACTTTAATAGGAATACTAATAAACATTCTCAAACGTAAACAAACAGACTTCAATATAAATAATAAAGTGTGGATCCATAAATTAACTATACAATTATGGTCGTGTAACGCACGCGTTTAATTAAATAGAGTTTTTTGTCCTGTAAGTTTGGTCTGTTGGAGTTATACGTGAAAGTATGCTTTTACTTTGTATAACTCGTGTATCAAACACTCGTTTTATGAGAATAATTCTTTTATCGCATCTGCTTTAGTTATGATGAATGTTGAATTTCTATTGCAAACCGTTCAATATATAGTACGTGTTACATAGTAGTTAATGTGGTGATACCCGATCACGGAAGACGACGTTGACAGTTTACTTGTAACTAAACGTACATTTTCACGACCTAGGTGGAATTGAACAATCCGCCGTGAAAGGTCGATGTGTAAGGCTTAGATTGGTCTGTCTTGACTAAGAGATTGCACTAGCACATTTAGTATGTGTTGAAGAGGTCCTACAGCGAGGATAAATTCTTCTGTTCTGAAAGGTGAAGAATTAGACCTCAGTGGTTGTTGATTTCTTAATCTCCGTCACTTAAATAGGACCGTGTGTGCTTAGTAGTTACTGCTTTGATTCATGTTGGGTGAGAATCATTGTGACTTCGAACTTTGTGTCTTGGGCAGTAATATTAATCATACGACGGTTGCTAAGATTTAATACGGAGAAACGCGTGCGAGTACGGCTCGTGTGATTAGTCCCCTTGGTGGGCTCAGAAGTTTTATTGTACCAAATCTTGCAAGTGAAGAATTAGTTTCTTCAGTACGAATAATAATGTTGAGCTGTCTTTACTCCAAGGTGAAAGACGTTAATTAATTTAGAGCTATTCAGAAGCTTAATTAATTAATGGACTTGATAATCTTAAACGCGGGAAATAATAACCGGGAGCCCATATTATCGTAATATGGATTAAGATGGATAGTGCAATATTAATTTATTAGTGGTAATAATTAATATTAATGGGCTGAATTATATTGGGGCTCAATATTGAAATTCAGAAGTCCATTAGGAGGTCCAATCTTAATTCTCCTTAAGGCCCCTCAAGTAGCCCAATTAAGTAGCCCAATAATGATAAGGTGATTAAAATAAAAAGATAATATCTTGCTGATTTTTTCTAGTATTTTCGAAAATAAGCAATATTAGAAGAGAAAAGATTTTGTTGATTTTCTTGGAAAGATATTATGGAAGATATGTATTCTTGGAATACAAGAATATCTCATATATTCAAGAAGATCCAAATCTTGGGATCTCTACTAGTAATTTTCGAAAATCACCCCTTAATTAGGTGAGTGAGATTTTTGTGGAATATTTTATTATGGAGAAAAGAATATATGAGATATATTCAAGATTTCTTAGAGACTAAGAAAAGATTTTTTCCAAGCCCATATCCACATGTAAATTTCGATCACTCCTTATTATAAATAGGGGATGATTATTTCATCCCCAAGTACATAATTCCATGTGTTGGAAAAATCAAGAGCATAGATATTTTTCTTTTTTCTTAGTTTATTAAATTACTTGAAAGCATCTCCCACCGGTGATCAAGTAAGGCGAAAGGGAAATACTTGAGAAGGTTTTTGGGTTGATAAAGCGAGATCGTGATTGTCCCGTTTATTCAAAGGTCAATTCTACAAGAGGTACGTTAATCGCATATTTAATTGTTTATTCCGCTTAATTAAATATGTGAAATTAATTCAACATGAATGATGATAATTAGTTGTTGGAATTATTATTTGAATTAATTAGGATTAATTCATGCTAGTAATAATTGTATTTAAATTCGTATTTAAAATTCATCCCGAATAGATTCCGGGCACCCCTAATTTCCCAACATGGTCAACTTTGTTTTTCGTCCTCTAACTTTTGAAATTATTTTTTAGTCCAATAACTTTCCAAAAATTAATATTTTCGTCCTAAAATCGGCTACAGAAGGTCACCCAACCAGTGATACTGACGTGGCGCGATTTTTTATTTATTTTTAATTTTATTAAAATTAAATTAAAATTCATTTAAAATATTAATAAAAAAATCCAAAACAACTACCCCTCAAAACACCCCCTACCCAGGTAACAAACCCATCCCCCCTACCCCGGTACACCACCCACCCCCTACCCCGCACACCACACCAAGTAACAACCAATTCATAATTAGATTCAAACTCTCGCCACCGCGCCGATCTGTTATGTATTGACAAAACTGGACGTCGGAAAAGCTTGAAGGGCCTGAAACTAAACAAATTCCGACGAAGAAAAGGGCGTGAAACTCCAGATTGGGGAAGGGGTTGTTTTGGGGAGGGGTTGGGGTTGTTTCCGTGTTTCGGGGAGAGAGGGGGGAATCGAATCAAACCCAATCCCAGCCCCGCACCGGAGTTTCGAAGCAATCAGAAATTGGGGGTAATCGAATTTCCAGTGTGAGGCACAAAATCCGGTAATATCACAGCTTTTCCGGTGAAGAATTGCAGTTTCCGGTAATATTTCAGCGATGAGTGAACACTCCGATGTGAGCTTCGAAACCCGGCAAATTAAATTTTGCTCTGCTACTTTTTGGAAATGCTTCCCGCTACTATCTTTTAGAATCGCCGGCGATGACGAAGGTGGGGGAGGGAAGGGCGGCGGCGGCTGCTTACATTGGGGTGGGGGATCTTGAGGGTCGGGCGGCAGCGGGCGGTGGACATGGAGATTTGGATGTGCATTGTTGGGTTCCCGTGTTTTGCGCGGGGGGGGGGGGGGGGGGAGGGGGTTGGGGGTTTATTTGAATTTTTAAATTAATATTTTATATGATTTTAATTTAATTATTAATATATTTTTTACACATATATCATAATAAAATAAAATAAAAAATGTGTCACGTCAGCGTTACCGGCTGGATGACCTTCTGTAGCCGGTTTTAGGACGAAAAAGTTAATTTTTGGAAAGTTATCGGACTAAAAAATAATGTCAAAAGTTAGAGGACGAAAAACAAAGTTGACCAAACTTACAGGACAAAAAACTCAATTTTCCCTATAAAATAATATGAGTAGATGGTGGATCTCTATAAAATGAGTTATTATAACTCTCTCACCATTATATGGGGGTTCCGAACCCGGTCCTAGGCATTCAAGAGAGAGGCTATGGAGGCATGAAAGCGCAGATGCTGACGGGAAGCAGGATGTAAAGGAAGAAGGCTAAGAACAACGGTGGGGAGGGTGAAGGAGAACACAACTGCGAGGTAATCAAAACGGCGGAGCTGAATCCTTTCAGCCCCACCGGGAGCCATGAAGATCATTGCCTGGAACGCACGTGGCTTAGGCTATCTTTATCAATAACCCCTCACAACCTAACCTCTCAATAAATTATTCATTTCTCTCTCTTCCACATATTTAATCTACAATTCAATCTAATCTCATCATTTTTATACTTTATCAACAATCCAACCCAACCTAAAATAATTTTCTTTTCATTATTTAGTAACTACTTTTATTAATTAATTTTTATTTTTATTTATAAAAAGTAATATATAAACTATTTGATATTCAAAATTTGTAACTATAATAATAAAAAAAATTACTACACATTTAAAATAAGTTATAATTTTATTAATAAAATTTTAATTACAAGAATTAAAATATAAAACTGTAAATAAAAACTTGTCTACGGAATTAAAAAATTTAAACATTAATTATATAACGAGCAATTTGCCTAAAAAAATTTACTCACAAACAATTTGACTACTAAAATAAAAATTCATATATAATTAGAAACTTTTGTAGGCAATACCCCACTACAAAAAAATTTGTTGGAAATATTGAGTCATATTGATAATTTTCGTAGACAATTTTATATTATTTTGTAGTGGGGCGAAAATATAAAATATGAAATTGTGACCCAAAATATATCAATATTAGTCTATGTTGATAGAGAATTAAAAATTAATTTTTTTGATATAATTACTATCATTATTTTTTTAATGATAAGTTCTTAAAATTAAAAAATTAAAACTTATTTAATAAAATCAATGTTAACTAACAAAATATGACACATGTCATGCCATTTTTTTTAACTAAGAGAAGGCTCACAAACCAGAACGACAGAGCGGACGGTTCGTGCAAATGTTTTCCTTTTTTTCCTTTTTACTTATTATTTTGTCTGTTGCTATGATCGATTGTAAGAAACCATGGATAAATATAGCCTTAGGCAACCGCGGTGCATTTAGGTCCTTACAACGCCTTGTCGCTGATTTTAAGCCTGTGTAGTTGTTTGTCATGGAGTCTAAGGTTGCTGTTAAAGTAGGGTGTGTGTGGAAATCTTCTTTAAATTTCAATTGTGCTTTTGGTGTTGATGCCTATGGTGCATCGGGTGGTTTGCTAATTTTCTGGAATGATATGATCAATGTTACTTTGCTTTCTTACTCCCGTTGGCATATTCATAGTTGTATCTCTAATGACAATGTGGTGTTTAATTTTACCGATTTTTATGGTGATTCTCATGCGGGCCATAGAGTTAATTCATGGAATCTGTTACGTAGAATAGCCCGAAGTAACAATAACCCCCAGGCTCTGTGGATTATAAGTGGTGATTTTAATGAGATTCTGAAGAATGTTGGAAAAAAGAGGGAACAGTAGGTCTTTTTCTCAAATCAAGACCTTCAATGATGTTATCAACGAACTTGAGTTGCGAGAAATGGACACCACCGGGCCTTTTTATACGTGGGTTAATAAAAGAGAGGGGGAAAGTTTCATCAAGGAGAAGTTGGATAGA
This sequence comes from Ballota nigra, assembly GCA_947034835.1. Taxonomy (NCBI): domain Eukaryota; kingdom Viridiplantae; phylum Streptophyta; class Magnoliopsida; order Lamiales; family Lamiaceae; genus Ballota; species Ballota nigra. The sequence goes on along the minus strand of OX344723.1, from coordinate 115,014,815 downwards.
TTTTCGGTGAATGAGGCTTGGATGCAGTGTTTTGAGAGGATGGAGACCCATAATTTAAGTTTTTATAGGTCAGATCACATAGCAATTATGGCAACTTTCTCAAGGGAGAAGAGAGCAATTAGACAAGAGAAAAACGAGCTTTCAAATTTGAAAACAAGTGGTTGGTGGAAGAATATCTTGGAGAAACATTGAAGGGGGTGTTAGTGTTAGTGTCCTAGAGACAATCCATCAAAAGGACATAATACTAAGATAATATTCAGATTTGGTTTAATATTATTGTTGGTTTAATATTAAATGTATGGCGTTACACTTATCTGAATATGATGTTTGATTGTTTGCATATATTCTTATTTGTGTTCCCATAAATCACTACTGTCATTGAGTGAGTGAGAACTCAGATGACCTAAGTATAATTCCGTCCAAATCAGTTGAGCAGACTCCATACGAGCTATGGCACGACAAGATGCCATCTTTTCTACACATTAGAACGTGGGGTTGCCCCGCAGTTGTGAAGAAAATGCTAATTGATAAGTTGGAATCCGAAGGTGAAAATGATTATTTTGTGGGATATCTTAAGGAGACAAGATAATATCACTTCTATCTACCGGAGAAACAAACAGTGATTGTTTCTAGGCAAGCTAAGTTCCTAGAAGACGAGTACGTCTATAAGGAACAAAACCGTAAGAAGATAGAACTTGAAGAGATTCAAGAACCACGAATTAACATAGAGACTGATGATTTGTCAAAGCAACATAACAAAGAATCAATGGGAGCATTCAACGACTCTCATGGTGGAAGTTTATCACTAGGTGATCCTCTTTCAGCCAGTGGGAGCGTAATTGGAGTTGCATTACCTTCGCAACAACCTCCAAGTGGGCTGAATGAGAATAACATAGTTCAAACTCTCGCCCAAGAGGCATTTTAAAGTGTCGCTCTTGAGGACTCTTCGGTCAACGATGAAGTCGCTGCACCACAAAATTTTCACGATCAGAATGTACAACCTGCACAACACAACTCCGTAAGTCGACTAGGAATTGTAATCCACCCACTAGGCATTATGGGTTCCTCGTGGAGGAACATGATGATGTGGAGGTTCCACATAAAGATGAACCTAGAACTTATACTGAAGCAACATTAGATGTTGGCTCAGAGAAGTGGCATGCAGCCATGAAATTCGAGATGGACTAGATGTACACCAATTAAGTCTAGGACTTAATTGAGTTGCCGAAAGGGGTTAGACCCATAGGTTGTAAGTGAGTCTTCAGGTGTAAGACCGATGCAAATGGCAAAGTACAAACCTATAAAGATAGGTTGGTGGCGAAAGGTTATAGTCAATGCGAAGGTATTGAATATGATGAGACCTTCTCGTCGGTTGCTAATATCAAGTTCATTCGAATTTTACTTGCGATGGCAGCACACCGCGATTATGAGTTTTGGTAGATGGACGTCAAAACAACTCTTCTCATTGGTAACATTGATAAGGAAGTGTTTGTGACTCAACCGGAGGGTTTTATATCTAAGCCAAAATCTAATCTTGTGTGCAAGCTTAAACGACCCATTTATGGATTGAAGCAAACTTCTAGGAGTTAGAATATCCGATTTGATGAAGCTGTCAAATCTTTTGACTTCACCAGAAATTCGGAAGATCCTTGTGTTTATCGTAAACGCAGTGGGAAGAGTATTATCTTTATAATCGTATATGTTGATGAGATATTGATTATAGAAAATAGCATCCCGCTAATGCAGTCCATGAAAAATTTGTTATCAAAGACCTTCATGATGAAGGATCTTGGTGAAGTACGCTACATCTTAGGGATCAAGATCCATAGGGATAGATCCAAGAAGATGTTAGAGCTGTCACAATCCACCTACGTAGATAAGGTGTTGAAGCGTTTTGTGATAGAGAACTTTAAGAGAGGTTCTCTACCGGCAAATCATGGGATAAAGCTGTCGAAGAAGGATTGTCCTTATAGCGAAATAGATATCGAGCACATGAAGGACATTCCATATCCATCATGTACGCCATGACTTGCATCATGCCAGATGTGGCCTACGCTGTCAGCATCACTAGTAGATACTAGCAGGATCCAGGTGAAAGTCACTGGATTGTTGTCAAGAATATTCTAAAGTACCTAAGACGTACTAAAGAGAACTTTCTTGTCTACGGTGGACAGTCAGAGCTAGTCGATACGGGCTATGCTGATGCGAGTTTCCAGTCAGACTGTGAAGATTACAAATCACAGTCAAATTATATTTTCAATCTCAATGATAAGGCGACAAGTTTTCCAAGCAAGATCTGACCGCAGATTCAACAACCGAAGCTAAGTACATTGTTGTATCAAAAACCTTTGAGGCTGTCTAGATTTTAAGGTTCTTGAGAGAACAGGGGTAGTTCCGAGTGCCAGTTGTCAAATAGAGTTATATTGTGACATCATTGATGTGATTGCATGAGCAAAGGAACCGAGATCTAATAACAGTAATAAGCATGTACCGAGGCGTTATCATTTTATCCGGGAGATCATATCGATATGAGAAATGGAATTAAAACATTTCCCATAAAGGATAATCTTACAAATCCTTTTCACTGTTCATGTACACACTAGACATTTGATGGTCTAGGCGTTAGACATGTAGGTGATTGACTCTAGTCCAATTGTTAGTGTTAGTGTCCTATAAACAATCCATCAAAAAGACATAAGACTAAGATAATATTTAGATTTAGTTTAATATTATTGTTGGTTTAATATTAAATGTATGGCGTTACACTTATCTGAATATGATGTTTGATTATTTGCATATATTCTTATTTGTGTTCCCATGAATCACTACTATTATTGAGTGAGTGAGAACTCAGATGACCTAAGTATGATTCTCAAATAGCCCTGATCAAGGATCATCAAGAATGAGATATTGATGATGCAATTGAGATTGGCGTGCGATCTACATCATACTCTTAGAGAGTGTAGTAAGATCTCACTTACTACGAGATACCGGGTATCTCATGATGGATACACAGATACCTTAGAGGGTATTTGTATACCCATCCGAGAAACCGTTTGATGTAATTCCACATAATGTGTCTACGGGTGTCTCAGTTAGTGGGAGCGATGTGATACTCCTCTGACTTGAGGTCAATACGCACGACATGTGTGGAGTGATGAACTTTGACCATGACCGACGCTTGCACCCTTCCACGGGTAGCTATGGCATGGATTGGGTTCATCACGAAGTACATGTGCGTGGTAGTTGAGCCAAGAATAAGATTCATTCCTCAATGTGGATTTAGAGAGAATACTCGTGTTCTCATCATAATTGGATCTAAGTCATCGACCGACGCACATCAACTTAGACTTTGTGGCTAAGTGTGATATACTTGATCAATTGGTGATTGAAGATAATATGATTAAGTTATTTGAATAGACACTTCATCATGTTCAAGACTTAATCGGGTATTCGTGAATGAAAGGAAGATATCACAATAGCCACAATATTACAGGTAATTGCAGATTTTCTCGCAATGTACCTAGTATATTGAGAATGTCTGATTTATTGTCTAGGGTTCAATTAAGACCGTTAGTTTGACTAATCGCTCGATATACGAGGGTCTATGAGTCACACAACAAGTAATGACAATTTACCAATTATAGTTGGTTGATTAAACATTGTATTGGATATAATATTTAATTTATGGAGAATATAATGTTGGAGTTATACGTAAAAGTATGCTTTTACTTTGTATAACTCGTGTATCAAACACTTATTTTTTAGAATAATTCTTTTATCACATTTGCTTTAGTTATGATTGAATGTTGAATTTCTATTGCAAACCGTTCAATATATGGTACTAGTTACATTGTAGTTAATGTGGTGATACCCGATCACGGAAGACAACATTAACTGTTTCCTTGTAACTAAACGTACATTTTCACGACCTAGGTGGAATTGAACAATCCGCTGTGAAAGGTCGATGTGTAAGGCTCAGATTGGTCTATCTTGACTAAGAGATTGCACTAGCACATTTAGTATGTGTTGAAGAGGACCTACAGCGAGGATAAATTCTTCTGTTCTGAAATGTGAAGAATTAGACCCCAGTGGTTGTTGATTTCTTAATCTCCGTCACTTAAATAGGACCGTGTGTGCTTAATGGTTACTGCTTTGATTCATGTTGGGTGAGAATCATTGTGACTTCGAACTTTGTGTCTTGGGCAGTAATATTAATCATACGACGGTTGCTAAGATTTAATACGGAGAAACGCGTGCGAGTACGGCTCGTGTGATTAGTCCCCTTGGTGGGCTCAGAAGTTTTATCGTACCAAATCTTGCAAGTGAAGAATTAGTTTCTTTGGTACGGATAATAATGTTGAGCTGTCTTTACTCCAAGGTGAAATATATTAATTAATTTAGAGCTATTCAGAAGCTTAATTAATTAATGGACTTGATAATCTTAAACGCGGGAAATAATAATCGGGAGCCCATATTATCGTAATATGGATTAAGATGGATAGTGCAATATTAATTTATTAGTGGTAATAATTAATATTAATGGATTGAATTATATTGGGGCTCAATATTGAAATTCAGAAGTCCATTAGGAGGTCCAATCTTAATTCTCCTTAAAGGCCCCTCAAGTAGCCCAATAATGATAAGGTGATTAAAATAAAAAAAATATATTATGCTGATTTTTTGATGTAATTTTAGAAAATTGGTAAATAAGAAAAGAAAAGATTTTGTTGATTTTCTTGAAAAGATATTATGGAAGATAAGTATTCTTGGAATACAATATTATCTCATATATTCAAGAAGATCCAAATCTTGGATTCCTTTCTTATAGTTTTCGAAAAATACAAGTATAATTCGGAGGGTGAGATTTTTGTGGAATATTTTATTTTGGAGAAAAGAATATATGAGATATATTCAAGATTTCTTAGAGCCTAAGAAAAGATTTTCTCCAAAGCCCAAATAATCCTAATTTTCGGACACCTCTAATTATAAATAGGGAGTGATTATTTCATCCCCAAGAACATAATTCCATGTGTTGGAAAAACCAAGAGCATAGATATTTTTCTTTTTCCTTAGTTATTTAAATTGTTCGAAAGCATCTCCCACCGGTGATCGAATAAGGCGAAAGGGAATACTTGAGAAGGCTTTTGGGTTGATAAAACGCGCACGTGTTAGTCCCGTTTTATTCAAAGGCCAAGTTCTACGAGAGGTACGTTAATCACATATTACCTTGTTTATTCCGCCATAGATTATATGTGAATTAATTCAACATGCATGATGTTAAATTGGTTGTTTGAATTATTATTTGAATTAATTAGGATTAATTCATTCTAGTAATACTTGTATTTAAATTCGTATTTAAATTTCATCCCGAATAGATTCCGGGCACCCCTATTTTCCCAACATATAATAATAATTATATTTGGAATTAATTATTATTATTATTTAATTAAATTAGATTTAATTAAATATGATATACCAATAATAATATTTGGAATATTATTATACAAGAATAATAGATATGGTAAAGATATTATTCGTAGGGACATATCTAGGGAAATATAATCCGTAGATATTATATTACGGGCTAGGCCCGATATCCTGCTTAGGAATTAAGCCAAGTTAATCCCTATAAATATGTGTCTTATGGGAATTCCAAAAGTACACAAGAAACATAATTTCTCCATAAAATCTCCAGTCGGAATTTTCCTAGCAAATTCGTCTCGAGATTCAACGCTGACATATCATTGTGGGTTGGTAGAAAGTTATTATGTGGATACCATAGTTGAGGATTCCGCGTACAAATTGCTTTAAGGATTTATATGTGGTTATTTATCCTTTTATTTTTTATGTTATACAACCATGTGCAGATTCGTTGTTGGTGAATCGTTATCTTTCGCTGCGCCGAACATGGTGTTCGTGCCTCTAAAACCCAACAGGGGGCCTGAGAGAGGAACATAAGCTCCCTTTATCTCCCTGATATGATGCGGAATTATCAGTTCTCCCTTGCGAACTGCGTGAAGGGCAGAAAGGATAGCACGGGGGGAAGAATGAAGAGGATAAGGGCTGAACTTGATGAAATATGGGAAAGAAAGGAAGAGGAAATTAATTGGGCAAAGGCAAGAGAACTTGAAGGGGAGTTACAAAAACTAGAACTCCAAGAGGAAATTCATTGGCATCAGCGATCCCGGTACTCCTGGTTAACAGCAGGAGATAGGAATACGAGTTATTTCCATCAGAAAGCATCTCAACGAAGAAGAACAAATGCGATTAAGGGGTTGCTGGACAAGCAAGAAAAATGGCACACGAATCAGGCGGGGACCGAAGCAACCATATTGGAGTTCTATGAGGAACTTTTTGCCTCCAGCTATCCCACAAAAAGTGAAGTTGATGAGGTAATAAGGGGTATCAAACCGGTTGTGATGGATGCTATGAACTCCTACCTTTCTATCCCCTTCTCGGTGGAGGAAGTGAGGAGAGCAATCTTCTATCTTAATTCGTCTAAAGTACCGGGGCCGGATGGATTCATTGTTGGCTTCTTCCAAAAATCTTGGGAGGTCGGAGGAGATAAAATAGCAAATAATATCCTCAAGATGCTCATTGAAGAGGGAAGCCTGACGCAATGGAACGAAATGATTATCGCTCTTATTCCAAAGATCGGTGAGCCAAAAAGTTTGAAAGACTATAGGCCGATAAGTCTTTGCAATGTGGGGTATAGAATCCAGGTTTGTGCAATAACTAACAAATTGAGGAAAATCATGGCGGCGATCATTGATCCGAATCAGAGTGTCTTTGTCCCGGGAAGGCTTATAACCGATAATGTCCTAATCGGATTTGTGCACAAGGCTTATCAACAAGGATAAAGGACATGGTGGATAAAAAAAAGCTTCTGGAAGTTGCAATCGCAAGGGGGAGTCCAACTATTTCTCATCTGTTTTTTGCAGATGTCAGCTTGATCCTTTTCAAAGCGCTTCAGTCGGATTTTATTGCCCTTAAAGAATATGCTTGAGTAGATACAAAAGAGCTTCTGGCCAGCTCATCAACTACAAGAAATCGGCGATTACTTTTAGCCAATACACTTGCCCTATGAATAAGAGTGCCATCAAGAACATCATTGGAGTGGAAATGAGGTAAGGGCATGAGATTTACTTGGGATTGCCGACGTTCTCACTGAGAAACAAACACTTGCAGTTCTCTTATCTCCAGGACAGAATTTCGAGTAAGGGAGAGACTTGGAAATACAAAGACTTCTCAGAAGGGGGCAAGGAAATTCTAATCAAAGCGGTCCTAAATGTCATTCCCACTTATGCAATGTCATGCTTCAGACTCCCCTACTCTCAATGCCACGAGATGGAAAGTGTGATAGCAGATTTTTGGTGGGGCTTTAAGAAGGAAGGGAAACGAATGCATTGAAAATCAGAGGAGGTCTGTCTAAACCAAAATGGCAAGGGGGGTTAGGCTTTAGAAGCCTAATTGAGTTCAATAAAGCGCTTTTGGCCAAGCAAGTGTGGCGCCTAATTTCGATGCCGGATTCACTTGTTGCTCGGGTCCTTAAGGCAAAATACTTCAAGGATGTCGACATCATGGAAGCTAAAATAGGGACGAATCCATCATTCGTGTGGAGATCACTTTGTTGGAGCTGAGATTTACTTCGAAGTGGGCTAAGGTGGAATATTTACGATGGAAAAAAATCCAGATTTATAAAGATGCTTGGGTGGCAGGACTTAATGATGGCAGGATTAAATCTAGACGAGCCAGGGGATCAGTAGTATCTCGTTTCATATTGCCTAATAAGTAGTGGAATGAGGACTTATTGACGGATGCTTTTCTCCCTTATAAGAAGGAGGCCATCCTTAATACTCCGATCAACCATGAAGGCGGAGAAGATGTAAGGTATTGGAAGCCTGAACATAAGGGGAAATATAGTGTGAGATCCGGCTATGCACTCCATATATTTGGAAAACCGAGCAAGGGGGCGACTGAGAACTCGAAGGGCGGGAAATAGGACTAGAAATGGTGGAAGCTGCTATGGAAAAGCGAGTTACCCCCAAAGGTTAAATTTTTTTGGTGGAAAGTAATGAACGAAGCAGTTGTGACTGAAGTAAACCTTGCGAGACATCATGTACCAGTTTCTCCATGTTGTAGTCTTTATAATAGTTGGGGGCTTATACAATCCACTCTTTTTTTGTGTCCAGAGGTAAGAAGAATATGGAAGGAAAGGGACAGGTGGGAGATTATTAAGAAAGGGGATGTCTTGGGAACGTGGGATTTCATGCGTATGATTTTAGAGAAGGTGGAAGCAAAGGAAAGGGAGGAAATCGTAATGATGATGTGGGAAATATGGAGAGAACGATGCAGAATTACGCATGAAGAAAAAGAGGGAAAATACCGAGGGCAGAGAATAATCAAAGTGGAATGGGCTCGGGAATTTCTAAACTCGTACATAAATTCCCATACTCACTTGAAATCTTTAAAAAACTCAGAGAGAGGATTGCGAAAATATGAGCCGGGGAGAGGAAAGCATGAAGGGATTACCGTACTTGTTGATGCGAGCTTCGATATTGGTTTCATTGTGATCCAGGGGGAGGAGACACCAATTGCAGCGGGGTGTAAACAAATAGACAATCTGGGCTCTGTCGAGAGGGGATAAATAAGTGCAAGACGCTGGGACTTAATCGGGTCAGGGTGCGGTCGGATTCGATGGAGGCGATAGAGACAATTTATATGAAAGAATAATGTTTTAGTCCGAAAAGCGCATGATTGAAGGATATATGGGATGATATGAAGAAAGAGATGGTAAGCGTAGTCAACTACATTCCAAAGAGGAAGAACGCCATGGCTCATGAGTTAGCACAAATTGCTTTTAATTCTCTGGATTCTTAAGATTGGAATAGAGTAGAAATTCCGATTCTAATCAGGAATATAACCCTTGTAGCATAATTGTACCATGTAATATTTGGGCTGTATTGATTATAATTTTTTTTCATCGTGGTGGAAGTTAGCAAATTACTCTTTTAAAAAATATGTAAAGAGGCAGAGGTAGACATGCTCAAAATTAACCGGAACCGGCGGTTCTGGAACCGCCGGTTCCACTGTTCTGGTTCTGGAACCGAACCGAAACCGTAATATACACGGTTCGGTTCCAGTTCCCTAAATTTTGGAACCGAAACCGCCGGTTCCCTATGTTCGAAATTAAAAAAAAAGCCGTTTATAGCCATTGGAACCGGCGGTTTTAACCGGAACCGCCGGTTTTCGGCAGCTATTATTTTTTTGTCTTTCCCCCTATAAATACTACCTCATATAACTCCAAAATTCACCCCAAAGCAAACATTACTCTTCTCATCTCTTTCAAGTTTCAACTCTCACTCACACTCAATTCTCAAAGTTTTCATATTAGTAGTTCTCTTCTCTAATATATCTATTTAGTTACTATACTACTATATTACATTACATATTATTCTTTATATATTGATACACTTACATAGTTACATTACATATACATTTATATTATTAATATTATGGCAAGCCGTCAAAGTAAGGGAAAGGGTAAAGCTTCTTCCACCTCTTCCGTTCGTCGTCCAAATTCAATGCCACCACCACCGCTGGTACCGGTCGTGTGGAGTTTAGAAGAAATTGAGCACGAACTTGGTCCCGGTTATGAGGATCCTCTTGAAAACGAGGAGCTACCACGACGTCCTACTCAAGAAAGTGAAAACCACCCAACCAACGAGACCGGGTCTACTCCAACTCCAACTCCGAGTCGAGGAAAACCACTTAAATCGTCTATTTTTGCACGTCACTTTAGAAAAGTGAACGACGAGGTAAACGATAAACTTACCGCTCATTGCAATTATTGTAACGTTGTCTATTCTTTTGTGAAAGGAGGAGGATATGGAACATTATGGAAGCATATAAAATTATGTCACCCGGATAAAGAAGACTATGATTCAAGTCAAACACAACTTGTTGATCATGGATTTACGGCGTCAACCGGAGGTGGAGGAGTTGAAGGCGAGGTAACTAATCCCCTTTCTCTATTTGCATTTGATCAAATAAAATATAGAAAATTATTAGCTAAATTTGTGTGCAGTGCACACAAAACCTTCCTTTCCAATTTGCCGATAATCTATTTTATAATGATTTTGTCCAACTTGGCCTTCAACCCGCATGCAAAAAAGTTTCACGTCATACTACAACTTGTGATGTTGCTAAAGTTGTTAATGAGTATAAATATGTTTTGATTAATTTATTTGCCGATTTAAATGTTAAAGTTTGTATATGTGCGGATATTTGGAGTGATAATTTTTAAAAACATAGTTATATTGGAGTTACATGCACTTGGATTGATGAATCATGAACTCTTAACAAAAGATTGATTGCTTATAGATATTTTGATACGGAACACAATGCCGTAAATATTAGAGATAAATTGCATGATATTTTAAATGTGTATGCTCTTACTAGAAAAGTTTTTTCTATTGGATTTGATAATGCTAGTGCAAATACGGCTAGTATAGAAGATCTTACAAATATTTGTCAACCATATCTTGGTGGAAATTTTTTTCATGTTAGATGTATGTGTCATATTTTAAATTTATGTGTTCAAGATGGTTTAGAAGCTTTGAAAGAACAAGTTGGTCCTATTCGATCCGCTATTTATTATTTGTCGAGACATTCAAATTTGATGAAAAAATGAAAAAGTTTTTGCAAAACATTCCATTTGCGTCCCAAAATTTTTTCTCTTGATGTGTCAACTCGTTGGAATTCCACGTATAAATTGTTAAAGGAGTCTATGGAGTATAAAGAAGCTTTATGTTCATTTTTTACTCAAGAAAATTGTGGTTTTCGTTTATATCCTCAATATTTGGGATTCATGCACTTCTTTGTGTCAAATTTTGGGAATTTTTAATGAGTCCACAAAAGTATTATCCGGTGTTTATTATCCTACTAGTAATTTAGCGCTTGATTATTGTATTAAAGTTGTTCATGTTTTAAATGATAGTATGTCAAATCCTTTATTAAGTGGTGCTACTTTCTCTATGATGCAGAAATGGAAAAAATATTTTACGCATATTCAAGATTTATTTTTGGTTGCTAAAGTACTTGATCCTAGAGTAAGATTAGAAGGATTACTATTATTGTTGAATTTGTATTATAATTCTTTATTTCCTAATAGACATGTGGTCACGAATGATGATGATGACGTTGATGCATATCCTAAGCCGGAAGAGATTGTTAGTAAGATTAAAGCTCTTTTAATGGATTTATTTAGAGAATATAGTGGTCCCAATTTTGAGTCTAATGTTGGTGGATCTTCATCGGGTTCTAGGGTAAGTGAATATGCAAATGAAATTGACGAAATATTATCGACTTTTTATAATGAGCGTATGCAAAAATGTCCAAGGTCTACTACCAACCCTTATCACGAACTTGATCATTATCTAACCTCTAGATTTGAATTTGATGTTGATGAGGATGGTGGTCAATTTAGCATACTAAAGTGGTGGTCGAAGAAGAAAAATGTTTATCCGACGTTAGCCAGTTTAGCAAGGGAAGTTTTTGCATCTCCCGCCTCAACCGTAGCCGTGGAACAAGCTTTTAGTTTGGGAGGTTACACTTTGGATGCAACGAGATCAAATATGACCGTTGAAAATATGGAAAATCAATGCTTGCTTGATGATTGGGTAAGAGCCGAAAAGAGAGCTCAAGAATTCATTGAAAATGATGATGAAGATAGCTCCGAAGAAACTACCACCGGGAGTGATGCATGAACCCGGAACCGAATCGATCCGAAACCAACGAGGTAAGTGAGGTAAGAGAACTACGTGGACTTTGATTCCAATTTTATTTGGATATGTAGACAACTTAATTTTAAGTTTCAAACTTAGAATTTCTAAGTTTATTTCTTAAAATTAAGCTCAAGTCCAATTTATTTAACCCCTCCCCTTCCCCCAAATTTATTTTGTAAAATTTAAAATTTTAAGTTGTAAATTTGTAAGTTGTAATTCTACTACTTTGGAATAGTTCAATATTTCATTTGTAAATTTATATATTTCAATTAGTTTGTATCATTAGTCAATACTCAATAGATATGATATATATTAGAAATTTAGAATAGATAGAATAGATATTAGAAATTAGTAATTTGTAATAGTTCAATTGTTTTGTAATAATTTAATTAAGTAATGAAATTATTTTTCATTTATTAAATTTGTCATATGATATGCATTTAGCCATTTACATTAAAAAAAACCAAATAATACAAGTAAAAAAGAAAAAAAAAACTTGAAATAAAAAAAAAACGAAAAATCGGGGGAACCGGAACCGTCGATTCGAGAACCGAGCCGAAATCGATTTTCCGGTTCTGCCTTTTGGAATTTTGGAACCGCCCTGGAAAAATATTCTTGAATTATAAGGCCATGTTTGGTAGGGGAGATGAGAAAAGGGGTGAAGATAAGAATTGAGATATCATTTAAGAATGAAAATATATGTTGGTGTTTGGTAGTACTTAATAAAATTCATATGATAATAATTTGATTGTTTGGTGAACAAGATAATTCTTAAGAAAATAGTAGAAATTTATGGAAATTTCTATTTTGCCCTCTGCAAGATAACCCTCATCGTCTTCCCCAATTTCAACGCAAAAAGTAATTCTTCAGATCTCAACTCCAATTTGCACAAAATTGCAGAAATTGGAAGACAAACATACAATTTTATAACTTCAATTCAATCAAATTTGAAACCCACCATCATAATGCACATCAACAACCAAAAAATTAGAAAAGTGACGTTCTCATCTCCTAGCCACCATTGACGGAAATTTGCAGAAACTTGGGTCCATTTCTCCGTAGAAATTGAACGAAGAAGAAGACCTCATCTTTATCGCTGCCTATAGTGTGTCACCCTTCAAATTCCACTGGACGGAAGAAACGATGTGAAGCTAAACAATTTCGACAACGGCGAGCGACGATAGCCAACCCGGCGAGCTACGATGAGGCCGGAGCAACAGAGGTGTTGCAACGAGGATGTTGGAGACACAAGCACATCAAGAAAGACGGTGGTAGAAGGTGTTGGGCGGTTTGAGTTTGAGAACAAAAAAAAAAATTATTGGTGAGTATTGTGTGGAGAAGATGAGGGTATTGTTGACACCAAAATTATTTTCTTGATCACTGTTCTGTTCGATAAATGTATCCGACTTGGAGGTTCGGATATGGTTTCGGATGAGGTAGTTCAAATTGTAAAAAATTGTAGGAAAAATTCGGTCACCAAGAAAAGAATCGGGCACCCAAGGAAAGATTTCCAACCTACCAAACACAGTTAACATTTTATTTCAGGAGCTCTCCTGACCTTTTCATCCCTACCAAACAGGGCCTAGCTAGATATCACAATAATAGGAATTCGGTATTGCCAGCTAATTTCTTCTTTGTCGTTTTCTGTTGGATCTTTCCTTGACTGGAGTTTTGAAGCAAGGGTTCAATATTTTCTTTTTCTTTTTCTTTTTCTTTTTCTTTTTTTCGAGCAAAAGGGTTTTAATATTTTCTCACTCTTCTGATAGTATTCCAATCGCCATCTGTTTTGAAGCAAGTGTTCTTGAAATCAATGGCCGCAGTTTCCTATCACCGAAGACTACATCATTCCATTTCGAATCCCTGAGATTCTTTCTCCGTATTGATTTTGTTTTCTCTGATAATTGGTTCTGAAAAGATGGCGCAGGATGTGGAGGCAATGGAAGAAAAACCACCAAACGCTTGCTGCGCGGCGGTAATTATCTTCAATCTGTATCTTTTTGTTTTGTTTTTCTGTTTCGCAATGATATAATGGAAATATAGTTCATAAATTAATGGACGGTATTACTGAAAGTTCATGGATGCTTGCAGTTAAAGGACGAGAACACAAAGCATGAAAAACTTATAAAAGAGTATCGCAGATGCACAAAATTAGTAAATAAGAAATATGATGCGATCGAGAAAGAACACGAGAGCCTCAAAAAAGGTAATGCTGGATTTTTCTTTCCTTTGTTTGTGATTTATTCTTTATTTTAGGATTCATTCGTGTTAGGGTTATGATTGAACTGTTACACAATAACTCGATTGAAGATTAATACTGGACTTTCGATTAATCTTTTAGTATTTTCCGTAGGTGCAAAATTATATATGAAATACAAAAGTTGATCACAAGATTTCAGTTCTGATATAAAGGCCATTTCCGGCCATTCTACTATTCCCAGAATATGCCTTATTTCATTATTTTTATTTTAATCTTGTTACGTATTAATAATATTTTTACATATTTGAATTTTATATGTAATGCAGTTAAAGAGAAAAATTATAAATAATTTTACATATTTTGACTCTGGGAAGAAAGCTGTCTCTGCCTTGAAGACGACGTTAGTCTTGTATATGTGCATCTTGTTTATTGAGAGGACAAACCTTTTATATTCTATAATGTTTTCATTTTCTTTCTTCCAGCATTTGAGGAAATCAAACTGCAGGCTAATATGTGGAAAGATGAGAAAGAAAAAGAAGCTGGTCGCCGAATTGATCTTGAGGACGAGGTATCTGCTTTACAAGATGAGGTTCGGTTGTTGAAACAGAATGGGAACTCTTCTTCTGAGGAAGCAGATAAGCAGGTTCAAGAACGTCTGCTTGTGGCTGAGAAAGAGATTAAGCAGCTGAACGTGCTTCTGGGTCAAGAGAGGGAAAGAGTCGTTTTGGAGAAGAAGAATGCTGAGTTGGAGAAGAAGAGAGCTGATGAGGCTTTAATGAAGGTAGAGATGGTAAAAACGAAGGTAGAGATGGCTAATGCTGAAAGGAAGAAGGAAGAGGAAAATAGGGTTATGTTGGAAAAGATTAAAAAGGGAACTGATGAGTTGAAGTCATTGTTGGCCTTGGAGAAATCCAAGGCTGAGGCCGCAGAAAAGAAAGCGGATGTGGAGAAGCAGAAAGCCATTAAGGCAATGGCCAAATATGAAGAGCAACGGGAAATTGCAGAAGCGAATTTGAAGAAGGCTACATTTGAGAAGGATCTGGCAGATGATTTGAATCTGAAGTTGAAAGAGGCTAGAAACAAGGCTGAAGGTGCAGAAAAGAAAGCGGAGGCAGAGAAACAGAGAGCCATTAGAGAAAGAAAAAGGGCAGACACGGCAGTGGCAAAATCTGAAGAGCAACAAAAACTTGCAGAAACTAATTTGAAGATGGCCATGTTTGAGAAGGATCGAGTGGATGATTTGAATTCGAAGTTGGAAGAGGCCAGGAGCAGGGCTGGAAAGATAGAGAAGGAGATGCATAGACGTAATTGCTCAGGTATATTGATTGAGGCTCAAGATCTTCAATCTAATGCTGGCAGAAATGCAGAATTCTCTCGATGGATGGAAAAGATGCTCTTGGAGAAAGGACATAATATTCTTAGGGAGAATACATGTGCAGATTCCGAGAAAAAGAAAGCAAAGAAACAGAGGAAAATTGCAAAAGAACACAAAAGGATGGCCATGGAACAAAAATCACGTGCAGATAGTCTATCAAGAGAGTTGGAGAGTTACAAGCTGAAGTTTGAAGAGTCACAGAAGGAGCTGCAGGAGTTAATCTCATTCAGAATCGGCAGCAATGTACCCCCTAGAAACAATGATGCAGCTTCTGAAACTGACACAGTTAAACTTCTAAATAAAAAATTAGAACTAGAAAGGTTACTCGTAAAGCATGCCAAGGAAGCAACAAATGTAGAAGCTTTTCGTAATAAGTTGCTACATCAAGAACTATGTCACCTAAAGCGGGATTGTCGTCAGTTCCAACAACGTTTGGATATACTAGATAAGAGTTTCTTGATTAGCCGAGAAGGTATAGATCACTTGGAAAAGGTTAGTTTTCTTTCTAATAATTTTTCCGTGTTATTTGATCTTCATTAACCAGGAAACTGCTGTCTATATATGATATCTTGATGCACTGTAATTCCCCTCTTGTATGCTCTTGTATTTAAACTGCTCTTTACTGATAGTGGTAATTATTGATCACACGTCTGAAGATATGTATTTCTTATATGTGGACTATTCTTTTGAGGTCATAGTTTTTTGGTGATGTCAATTGATCCTTCTTTTCTTTTCATATTGACCAGTGTTATAAGGTGAAGTAGACAGCACAGCTTCTTTTTCACATGCTATAAATTCTGTGGATTATTTGCACGTGCTGTAAGATACATAGGTGAAGCCAACAAGGATTTGAAACTTGTTTGTCATGTTCTATTGTCTTTTTGGACTCTTTAGTCATACTAAGATGTGCTACACGTAGGGTTGTAAACGAATCGAATCGAAGCGAATATCTCTGTATTCGATTCGATTCGTGAAAGTATTCGAATATTCGTATTCGTATTCGATTGTTATTCGAATATTAATATATGATTCGTATTCGATTCGAAATTGGTATTCGAGTTATTCGATTCGATTCGGGTATTCGATTCGAAATTTTATAGTTACTTGTTTTAAGGCAAAATCAATTTTGTTCATCCTTTGTTCACGAATCCTCGGCTGATGAAAGCACCATTTCTTGTTTCAAATAATTGCAAATAATAATTTTTTTACATTAAAAACAATTCAACATTAAACAAACCAGTAAGCATATGCATATAATCAAAAAGTTCCAGATTCACCACTATTATTAACATTACGGTGAATGCAGATTAACCACTGAATTAATATTATAATTCACCAAATTGCATTTTCTTTGACAAAATGCATACATTAATCATTAACATTGGAGTCGAACTGAGAATTTTATTTAATGGGAGGACAAATCTAACTGAGAATGCAAGAAGAATATAAGATTTAAATGCCAACTCAATCAAATCACTTCGCATATAGATAACCCAGAAGGGATCCAGTGAACATCATTACCTACCTTCATACAAAAAAAAAAATATAAAAAAAAAATCTGTGAAAAATGGAATCTGAAGTCCGACGTGTCCAGTGAATAGCCGGAAGAGTGCAGATCGACGGCAAAGGGGCGACACCGGGGCGAGGTCGAGGGATGGACGAGGTGAGGCGAGCAACGTATGTTGAAGAATAGATCTAGGGTTTTCCAACCCCTGCTTTTGTTTACTCAGCCTATATATATATTTATAACTAATAACTGATGGGCTGGGCCGAGGGAATGCAGCCTACTAAATTTGGTGTTTGGGTAATACTTTGGGCCTGAGTATATTATACTAATATTGATAAAAATTACACACATATATATATATATATATTATATTTTATATATAATAAATATTTAATCGAATATTTACGAATATCGAATCGAATACCATTTTTTTGTATTCGTATTTGAATGCTATCCGAATCGAATCGAATATTTGTAATCGAATTCGAATCATAAAATTTCGAATACGAATATCAAAATTCGAATTCGAATACCGAATCGAACCAAAACTATTTGATTCGTTTACAACCCTAGCTACACGTGAAATAAAAAAAATAGAACAGTGAGAACGACAGAATGATTTCGAATGACTTGAAGTTTAATATGATGAAGTTAATACTACAAGCTACTAAATTTGTTTATAAGATAGTATGTTGGTCTAGGATGTAAATCAATTGTCTTGATAGCTTTACAATTTATCTAGGCATGTGATGTGACTATCTGCCCTTTCACTATCATTCATATTTGTATATCATTTGAAATATTATGAGTTAAAAAGATTTGTAAATTGGTCTGTTTCCTTAATGTTCAATAGAGTTGCAGGTTTCATATTTTGTACTCCCTCCGTCCCGGAGGAACTTGCCCACTTTCCTGTCCGTCCCAAAGGAACTTGCACACCCTTTAAAAGGAAACATTGATTTGCGTTCACACTCACAAAAATATATACATATTTACCCATATGCCACTACTTTATTCAAAAAGTGTCTTTTTCTTAAAAAGTGTGCCCCCCCCCGGAGGTGTGCAAGTTCCTCCGGGATAGAGGTAGTATATTTTTACCTAGTAGAATAGCTTAGTATTTCTTGAATAACAAAGTATCTAGGCTTTTGTTAGTGTAATGGAATGTTTACACTATCTTAGTTGATTCTAATTCATAATTGCACACACATAATCTAATCTTAGATTGATGCTAATTGGTCGAGTGATGTTATCTTGCAGATTCGCAATCAGGTCTCCAAAAGAGAAACATTATGCTCAGATGGGTGTCACAGTCAACTTACATCAGGTACCGATTCTAGAATGGATCCTTCATATGGAGGTTCTAACCAAAAATTGTTACAGATATATTCCAGTTCGGCATCTTTTTCTGATCGAACCTTGGTGGGATCACAGGAAAGAGGTACCGATTCTGTCATGACTCCAGCTAACCACGGGGAAGATATATCAAAATGTGAGCCATTAATTGGTAGGTTGCATGAAAAAAAGAGAACAAGTGGTGTAGCTAAAGCTGATAAAAGGATGAGAAGCCCAATTAAAGACTGTGCCAAGAAAAGTGGAGTTAGCTGCCATGAAAAGAAGGGAATTCTTGACGCAGGAGAGTCCTTAGAGAATATGCATCCTAAGTGTCCAAAGTTGCATCAATGGGTATCAGAGAAACCATCCGAAGTGCATGGTATTCACAATAGCCAAAAGGATAACCCAAAAGACGAGACTTCTTGTAGAGAGCTTTCCAGACCCTGCAAGAAGAGAAAGACTTGTACCGAGGGCCTGCAAAATTCTGAGCTAGAAAGCATGTTTGATTCAAATTCTAATGGCCCTAATGATTGCATACCTGCTTCATCACCAGAACCTGATTTTATGAAATTGCACGGGCATTTCAAGGATGGAATGAATACTATTACTGGGCACTACCATTGCCCTCAAGATTTTGATGAAATGGTTGCTTATGATTATATGAAGTTGCTAGACCTGGATAATGCTGCCGACGAAGATTCCTACCGTAGAGCAATTGCAATGCCTCTATCTCCTACCCTTCCTGTGGTTGGATTTCTAGAAGCAGATAATTCTGAGATGATGGTATGCAGGAGCTCTCAAGAGGGATTTTCCAATAATTCAACATCAATATCTATATTTCATGCTATTGAGTCGGAGAAGAATCACACCAATTTATCATCTAAAGGCCTTGTTCCTTCACTGTTGCAAACAGAGGAAGGTCCTACGAACTTCTCAAAAAATTTGGATTCCATGCCACGAGGGGATACCGAGATCCATGCTTCAGGTGGGAAATTAGGAATGTCAGATCTATCTGGTTCTGGAAACGAGGAAATTAGTTTATTACGTGAAAATGTGAGTGAGTGTGACCTCCTGAACTATTTGGTCGTAGCGCCAGACAAGAAAGACAGCTCTAGAATTTTGAAAATCATTCAGACGATTGGCAGTTGCATGCCAAATTGTTCTTTCATTCATTCAGCTGTGCCATTCCTTCAAACTATTCTACATACCCTTTTGAAGGCAGAAGCTCTTTCTATTAAGTATGTAAACTGGCTTGATATCTTTTTTCTGTTCGGCTTTCTTTACAATGGTCCACATATTTTGTCAACTGGTTTCATTTTTTAAACACGTCAGAAATCTCTGGGGTTCATATGTATCTGAGGTCAACTTAATACCTGCTTGACCTTCCAGATACAATACTAAGGACATATTGGCTTCCCTGGGAAAAAACTAGTTCTTAATTCTGTGAACTTGTTTGCCTGGGCACATGTATTTCTTTTGTGTTCTCACTTTGCATGTAGGAATTTTCTTATTTAACTTGTGATATACCCAACATTTTGGCTTTTAATGATGGAATATGCTTTTAGTTTCCCTTCAACATGTATTTTAGAAGAAAATTGTTTCAGGTTAAATAAATGGATATATGCCTTCTAGTTCTGGACACCAGACTCCCATAATTCATGCATCAAGTTTCCTGTTGAATGGCATTGTGAAAATAATTAAACTAGGCTTGTTTCGGTTGGATTACATATCTATGTTGACATTATGGGTTTTGTAGTTATATTGTTTTTCTTTTGTGATGGTCGTTTGTGTTTTGCATGGAAAGATCTGAAATAGTACTAAGTCCATGACCCTTGGAAGTTGCTTCCCCCCTCATTTCTGTATGATCATCATGAGTTACAAAATGCATATGTGGTTTTAAATGGTAAAAAATTCAAAGTTGCACTATGGAAATGAAATAATTGAGCGGTGTGTTTTATGTAGTCGTATGTTTAAAATCCATCTGCGAAGAGTCTAATCATAATTCTTTTCTCCGTGGATTGTGTTTGCAGGGAGAAGGCCTGTGTATTCTTCTCTTTAATACTGCGTGAAATTTCTGTGGTTGGATTAGATAGCTCGACAAATGACTTGAGTGAAAATTTAGTCCAGATTCTTGATTCAGTGACTATGCACGTCAACTCAGGTAACTATCATAATTGGTTGTAAACATCGCCCAGTGTTACATGGTTACAATTTTCTTTTTTCATGTATTTTCTTATGAAATTAATTTCTATTTTCTCATGCAGTATTCTCTGACCCAGATTTCAGTAGAATACTTATGGAGTCATGCGATTTGTTTGAGCTACTTGCTGTTGTTGAAGATTTTCTTCTTCAGAGAAAATTGTTGGTCAGTGGTGAAGTATCTGCTAACTCAGATATCCTCTCCACCTCCAAGTTGAACCTCAATATAAATGGTAATGAGGTAATGCTGTCAGAAGTAGTAGCTTCAGCACAACTCTTAGTTGTGGGGGCGACTCTGTTAGCATCATTATGCTCAGCAAATGACCATATTGGTTTTGTTTGTGAGATATCCTGCAACATTATCAGAATGCATAGATTCGAACCATCAGTGATGTTGGCTGTTCTTCATGCTTTTGTGCACATATGTGGCTCTAGATATCTTACCCTTAAACAGTACGCCTTAACAATGACTGTAGTAAAATCATTGGTTGTATTTCTTGAGAAGCAAACTTCAGGAACTAATTCTAAATCAGAAGTTGAAACATCTAATATATGGCAATGCACCAATTGTCCGTTCTTGGATGGTGCAGTTCCTATGGAGGATGTTGCGGTGCTGCTGTTAGAGAACCTTCAGAAGCAGTGCTGTTCTGAACAAAATTCCCTTGCCATTATGCAGTCTCAAGAGGATGGTACTGAAGAAGGTTCAGGCTTGAGAGAGGCTGTTCCATTGAGTTGTACATCTAATGGAAATATATGCGACTTCATTGATATCCTTTCCTTGGTTGAGATTCTAGCTTTATTAATGGTATGAATCGCCTCCTTTTGTTTGAGAATAATGTTTCTCCTCTTCACCTCTTTTAGATTTTCCACTGATTTCCTGTCACATTATTTTAAGTAGTTCATCATTGTTATTTGGTAAACTATATTTTGATTTTGATGGGCTATTCTATAATTGGTAAACATGGCTCGTTGGTGTGTGTATATTTGGCTCTCCTTCCTCCGTTCTCTTCTTTCGTTTTCTCATATTTTTTCTTTTCTTATTTTATTTCTCACAACCCCCTTTATGTTTGTCGATATGCAGAGCTGGGATTGGACATCTGACCACCTCATAAGGCAAATTTGTGAGTATCTGGAATCAAGCCTTGTGGAGGGTCCCTCTGCTGCTATTATTGTACTTCTTGGTCAACTTGGGAGGTACTGATGTTTACATATGCATTAGATGAACACGGAAATTATGATTGCTTGCTGTGGGATGGTTTTACTATCTTAATAATATAATTAAATGTCTTCATTTTAAATCACAAAATAAAGTTTTGTGATGTCTAATTCTGCACCGCACTCTCGTGTTCTAAAGAATCATGTCTAAACCCCTACCGTACATCAGAAAGAGATGTACTTGGTCTAAATTGCAGCATTCTATTTGTGTGTTTAAATCTACGTCATTCCTTTTACTCGAGTATCTAAACTTCCCTTGAAGCTTGTGAACATCAGAAACCACTTGTTATTATTTCAATTTATCCATTTGAGAGATGAAAAAGCAAATGATTCATTAGTGTACAGAATACTTAAATTGACTACACTGCTTTTTTCACGATTCAAAATATTTACACGACTGTGATGTCTCGCAGACTTGGAGTTGCTTGTGGTGGATATGATGATTCTGGCGTTAAGAAACTACGAGGATGGTTATCTGCATTAGTATGCGAGAGGAGTTTTACGAAATATAGCCTTTCTGTACAGTTTTCCATCATAACTTCTTTGTTCAGAACTACTCCTATCAAACTTGAAGATATCATTGTGGGAGGCACAGAGAGTCACTCCATTCCTGCTTCTTTTATACGGGAGTGGTATTTTTCCTTGAGTCAGAAGCAACAATCATTCATGAGGATTCATCAAACTACAAGTGAGAACAGTTACTGAATTGGAAAAAAGTTTTTATGGTGCTTTCTTTGCAACTAGCCATTTCTTGTGTCAAATTGAATTGTATTCTTGTTGTGTACAGTAATGAGGAGGGATGCAAGAACCAAGTCTTTATTATTTTCATTATTCAGTATGGTTCCAACAAAAAAAATAAAAAAATCAATTTCGATCTATTACTAGGCGAGGGCGTTTTTTACAATTTATTTGCTTATTTAATTTTAACTTTGTCGATAAAAAATATTCACATGTAAATTAATCACAGATTCCAAATTTCCAATACTGAAGTAAATGAGAGAAACATAGCTATCTAATTTGCAAAGCCACAAAAGAGTGGACTAGTGGAGATAACTAACACATGCAATAAATAAATGATTTATTATATCAATGAACATCTTCTGAACAAAAATCATACTACATTTACATAAAATATGTTTGCACTTTAGTATATTTTTGAAAAGTTACCCTTATTATAACTGAAAAGTTACTTTTACTCCTGCTACTACTGAAAAGTGCATTAAATAAGGGGAAAATGTACAATTTGGACCCTGAACTAGTGTCAGGGGTACAAATTGGACCCTAAACTATATTTTTGTACAAATTGGACCCTAAACTAATGTTTCAGGTACAAATTGAACCTCAAACTAGTGTTTGGGTACAGATTGGACCCTAAACTATTTTTTAGTACAAATGAAACCCTAAACTAATATTTTAGGTATAAATTGGACCTCAAACTCTTTCTTTGGTATAAATAAGCAATAACTTTCAAAATCAAATAAATAAACTCCAATTAATAAAAAAATTAAGCATTGTTATATAATATTTGATTAAAAACTTTACGATAAAATTTATAAATTATTATTTCAATATATTATTATTTATGGATAGTTGTTATTTACAACTCATACTATTAGAGTAGTTATTCTTCTAAGCATTAATTCAAATACATATGCATATTAAATAAAATAAAAAACTCTAAGTCAATTGTTAAATTATAAAAAAAAAGTGTTGCTTAATTAAAATATTTTAAAATAATTTAAATTTATTTAATCGACTACGATCATGTTTTTTAAGCATTGATTTTTTTTTTTTTAACCAACATAATAAAAATGGATTAAAATACGCACTACATTAATATATTTTAAAACAACGTTAAATAAATTTTAAGCACTAACTTTTTTTTAAATGCAATATATATTTAAATTAATATTTAAAAAAATAATTTAATAGTATGAGTTAAAAATAACCAATATCGACAAATAATGTTGAATTGAAATACTAATTTATGAAATTTATCATTTTAGTCAAATATTATATACTAATATTTAATTTTTTTATTAGTTGGGATTTATTTATTTAATTTTAAAAGTTATGGTTTATTTATACCAAAAAAAAATAGTTTGAGGTCTAATTCGTACATAAAACATTAGTTCAGGGTCCAATTTGTACTCATAAATAGTTTAGGGTCTAATTTGTACCCAATACATAAGTTGAGGGTCCAATTTGTACCAGAAACATTAGTTTAGGGTCCAATTTGTACAAAAAAATAGTTTAGGGTCCAATTTGTACCCATGACAT
This sequence comes from Ballota nigra, assembly GCA_947034835.1. Lineage (NCBI taxonomy): Eukaryota > Viridiplantae > Streptophyta > Magnoliopsida > Lamiales > Lamiaceae > Ballota > Ballota nigra. The sequence goes on along the minus strand of OX344723.1, from coordinate 114,990,924 downwards.
TAGTTCAGGGTCCAAATTGTACCTTTTCCCTTAAATAAGAGATAATTTTTCAATAATAATATGAGTAACTTTTTTGCAATAGTAAGAATCACTTTTCAAAGATACACTTAAGTTGCACGGTGCACATGATGCATAAGAGACTTACTCTTGTAATTATTGTATTAGAATGTTTTTTTATCTCATGAAATTTACCTCTATGTGGTTGACCGATAAATCAACTAATATGTGCGGAGTCCCCGAGAGATCGATAAACACTTAAAAGAAGAAACAGACCTTACAAAAGAATTAATTAAAACTAATCAATACATAACTAGTTAACATTTTCTATCCACCACAGAATACGAAGAAAGTCCTCGACAGAGCATGGAAGCATTAAGGGACCAGAGGATTGAAAGCCGTAGATTTCTGAAGCTTTATCAAGAAGCCTTTGAAAGAGAGGATTGTATAGATATTGAATTGGGATGGAAAATATTTGAAAATCTTGAATTTGATCATCATTTGCATTTGCATTTGGCAATCCCACTTTCACTCCCACCCACCCTTTCTTAACTTTCATCTTCTTTCCAGCTCCATGCATCTTCATCTTTAGAGAAATCATGATTGCTAATTCTGTATTAGATTTTCTTTCTTTGGTTAATTTGAGTGTATTGGGACATAATATTTAGTAAAGACGTTACGTATTTATAAGGGTAAAGCTTTTGTTTGTTTGTATTGATCAAGGGTTTCATAGAATAATAAGCTTAGGTTATGGAGCATCTTCTAAGTGAAAAGTTCTAGGTTTTATAGCTACTCAATTAATAATTAATTGAGTTTTCTTGACTATTCAATAGCTATATATGATTATAAATGACAAGAATTATATTCTTAGTAACAAGAATATTACTCTTTTTTTGACAAGGAAAAGTAACAAGAATATTACTAAGACACATGTATACTAGTTTATTAACAAATCATTGGAGAGATGCCACTAATAATTAGTTCGTCTTCTTGTCCTCATGACTTACTTAGGTTTTCACTCGTCGATAAAATATAAGTCAAATTGGAATCATTAGGACTGACCAGATTTTTTTTTAACAATCGGAAAGAAAGATTCGAATTCAAATTATTTAATATTTTCAACTATAACTACGTAAATGAATATCAATTTACTATAAAAGTGAACTGCTAGATCATCTCACTTTGATACATCTTTCATGTGTCAAAATAATGAAATATTCAAATTCTTGTTAGAGGGGTGCGTATGAAATATAGAGTAACGAGGCCTGTGTACAAAACAGTTTTTGTAAAACAAATTATGTTCACTTTTGATGCTAGTAAATTGTAGGACACTCTCAAGATACAATGAGTTTAAATGAAAATTTTAATAATAAATTTTGTTCTACGACAAATTGAGATGTTGACCGAATTTAATCACCAGAATAAAAAGGAAAATACCCGGAACAAAAGAAAGCAAATGGACAATTGCAATGTGTGGCATCTTTTTTACTTACCAATCATTACAAAGTTTTCACTTTAATTCTCAGGGGTTGGCCTAGTAGTGACACCTTAAAATTTAAGAGTGTAATACTCTATAGGTTTAAAATTTATAAAATGCTATTAATTCCTGAAATGTATCAATTCATATGAAGAAACGGAAAGAATCACCCGTATTAGTTGATCCTTTGCATACACCAAAAAAAGAAAGTTCTCCTCCTTAATTTTAGAGGGATATTCTTGGAGCACATATGCAACAATTTACCAATCTTTTAGGTAAATTGTGGTGTTACATATATCATTGCCATACTAACGCCACATCAAAACTCACTATATCTATACATTTTCACCAACCATCTATCTGCAAATACAATTTCTGGAGGTCCCACTATTAAATCTCTCAATTTTTTATTTTTTTTATTTGATACTACTTTTTATTAATAATTTCAACATTGCATTGAAATAAAAGACATTTATGATAATACTTATATTAATTTATTTTTTATAATTTTAAATAATAGTCTAATTTAAAAAGAAAAATAATAGTCTAATTTAAAAAGACATTCTGTAGCCGTTGTGTAACATAATAATACGATTTTTTCTTTTCTGTTTCTGAACATAGCTAAAACAATGCTATTAAATCATGTAAAAAGTTATGTTTTTTATTTATCATTTTTACATTTTTTTTTTTTTTTGCATCCGTTCAGCAATTATGATTTCACATATAAATTAATCACATATTTTAGTGATGGAACTAAGCTGAAATAAGAATTTATTGGAAAAGATCAAATATTATATGCCGAGGTCACTGAGAGGTCAATGTACAATTACAAAAGAAGAAATCCTCATAGGAAATATACAAAAGGATTAATTAAAACTAATCAATACATCAATAGTTAACATTTTCTATCCGCCATTTAAGATGGAGAAAATCCTCGACAGAGCATGGAAGCATTAAGGGACCAGAGGATTGATAGCCGTAGAATTCTGAAGCTTCATCAAGGAGCCCTTGAAAGAGAGGATTGTATAGATATGAAATCGGGATTAAAAATGTTTGAAAATCTTGAATTTGATCATCATTTGCATTTGCATTTGGTAATCCCACTCTGACTCCCACCCACCCTTTCTTCATCTTCATCTTCTTTCCACCTCCTAATTGCATCTTCATCTTTAGAGAAATCATTGCTAATTCTAGATTGATTTTTCTTAATTCTTTGGTTAATTTGAGCGTATTGGGACATATAATTTAGTGGAATATGTTATGTATTTATAAGGTTGAAGTTTTTGTTTGTTTGTTTGTATTAGTCAAGGGGATCTTAGAATAATAAGCTTAGTTGCGACATAGATTATATGGAGCATCTTCTAAGTGAAAATTAGATTTGGATTTGCAGCCACTTAGTTTAGATTTAATTGTGATTTCTTTGACTGTTGTCATTAAATAATATCTATGATTATAAATGACAAGAATCCATAGTAACAAGAATATTAACACATGTATACTGTATTTTATAAATAAGTTAAATCATTGGAGAGATGCCACTAAATTAATTTGTGTTTTCTTCTTGTCTTCATGCACTTTGGCTTTCAATTTTGTCGTCCATAGAATATAAATAAAAGAGTAGGTCTTGTATGAGACCGTCTTATGACATGAGACAATGAGAATTAGTGTAATTAGGGCATTGACTCATTAACACTTTGACATGTATAGGTGTTAATTTGTGTGGTCTCATGCCATGAGACGGTCTCATACAAGTTTTTGTCTAAATAAAATTAAGTAGGATATGTATAAAGTGAAATTGATTCATACATGAATTATTGAAGGGTATCGGTTGTTTTTACTAATGAATATTAGTTGTTTTCATTGAAGAGTATAAGTTATATTTACTGAAGAGTCTGAGTTTGTTTTACCCTTCAATGAAAACAACTAATACTCTTTAGTGAAAACAATTAATACTTTTCAGTGAAAGTAACTAATACCCTTCAGTAATTTATATATACCAATTTCACTCTATACTTTGTCGATTAAGTATATATTACTAATGCAAAATTAAAAAGCTTCGTTGAATCTGTATCTTTGGGCATGAGATGAAATCGGGATCGAAAATATTTGAATTTCTTGAATTTGATCATCATTTGCTAGTCCCACTTTGACTCCCACCCACCCTTTCTTCACCTTTATCTTTCTTCCAAGCTCCTAGTTATTGTATATGAATATATTTATCTAATATAATTAGTCGAGAGCGCTCTTCGTGAAAGAGCATCTTTTCAGTGAAAGGGTAACCATTCGTTTCAATGCGATTATTTGGTAAAGTGACACCATTTGGTGGGTAAGAGTTGCAACCCTTAGGTTCACTACAACCTTTGAGTAGAGTTGTAACTTTCGACGCAACTCTTAAGTAACTATCAACACTCAATGATGTGGACATTTCGTAAATCATCTAAATAAAATTGAGGTAGAGAAATAAAGTTTCTCAAACACTGAAAAATCGAGTCTCTCTATATATAAATATTGAGTCTTCTATTTTTGAATTTTATTAGAACACTTGAGATTTCTGCTTTGAAAGTCGTTAGAGTGTAACTATCGAATTTTCATGTGATACATTTTATATTCTGGAAGATCAATTCCTTGTGAGAATCATTTACACCAACATAGGAGGAATTAACATTGTTTTTCAGTGTGCTTAACCTACCATTAAATTCCATTACCCACATATATACAACACTAGCATCTTCATCTTTAGAGAAATCATTGCTAATTCTGGAAATGTATTTCTTTCTTTGGTTACTTCGGGACATATTAGGGGAAAGTGTTATGCATTTATAAGGTTATAATTAAAGATTTTCTTTGTAATGATCAAGGGGTTCTTAGAATAGTAAGCTTAGTTGCGACATAGATTACGGAGCCACTCAATTATGATACAAATTGTGATTTCTTGACTATTGTTATTAATTACAATAGCTATGATTATAAATGAGATAAGAATTCTTAGTGACAAGAATATTTATAATTAAATTTTGTTTTCTTGTTGTCCTCACTCACTTAGGCTTTCAGTTTTGTCGTCCATAAAATAATAAGTCAAATTAAGTATCTATTATTCATGCAAAATTAAAAGGCTTCGTGGAATCTGTATTATCGTAATGATCTGTTTTTTATTTTTTAATAATCGGAAAAGAGAGATTCGAATTCAACTAAATCATCTTGACAACTTTGATGCATCTTTCATGCGTCAAGATAATGAAATTTCACATTCGCACCGTTGATAGGCTGAAAAATTAGGAAATTGTATAACTGACTTTATAAAACAGTTAATTTTTTTTTGAAATAAATTATGTCCTTCACTTTTAGTGTTATTGAACAGTAGGACACATTATTTCCAAAATACAACATGTTTGAGCAAAGAAAATAAAGTTTTGTCTACGAAAATCGTTAATATGCTACAACCTTTCCAACAAAAAAAAAAAAAAAAAAATTTGTGGTGGGGAATAGCTACAAAATTTTCTAATTATATAGGTATATATCTTCACTACAAAAAATATAAAATTGCCTATGAAAATTGCCAATATGACTACGAAATTTCCAACAAAAAATTCATATTGGAGATTACCTTCGAATTGCCTACAAAAATTTCTAATTGTATAGGCATCTTCCTTCCCCAACTTCAAAAAAATTTGCCTGCGGAAATTCCATAGACAAATTGTGTTGTAGGTAAAATTTTGTAGGCAAATGACTTGTAGGTAATTATATTTAAGATTTTATTTCGTATGCAAATTAATTACGTAGGCAAGTGATTAGGGTAATAATTGCATCATTTTAGTGCTAATATTGGAGTATTTTTTGTTCATTTTGATACATTTATTATCCTAATTGCTATTTGTTGGCTACTTATTCATTTTTGTGGAGAAATGAATGTTTTGTAGTGAAAACGAGAAAGAAGCGAAAGAATTGAGGCAAAATGGGCATGAGAAGAGAATCGAGCATCGTGTGATAGACCCGTCCCAAGAGAATTCATGGATTCAATGTTTAGAGACGTAGTCGAGGCTCATAAGGGTGGAAACGAGACTCCTAAAGGTCGAGAAACGGGCGTGAAAGAAGAAATCAGTGAAACCGAGCTCAAGGGGTTGCACGACCATGGCACGGTCGTGCAGCACGGCCACGACTCGTGCAGAATTATAGTGCACGACTTGGAGGGGGTCTGCACGACCGTGCAATCCTTGTTTTGGTCGTGCAGACCCCTGCTCTGCCCATTTTCGTGATATTTCCACTATTTTCGGGGGCCAAAGTGAAATTTCGACTTTTAAAAGATAATTACACCTATTTAAGGGACTTACCCCATAGTTTTGAGAGAGTTTTTTTTAGATGTTTTAGATCCCCAATTTAGAATAGAGAGTTCTCTCCCCATTTTCATGAAAATTCTTAGATTCCTTTTGATTCACTGAAAATTAGTTCAATTCATTCCGTAGATTTCTATTTTATGTCGTATTGGCCTTGAAACTTGATGTAATTGAAGCATGGATGAAGATTTGAAGAGTTGGTTGAAGTTTTCTTTCACATGTTCATGCAATTAGGTGATATTTCTCTAATTTTCATTGTTTGTAGTTTAATTCTCGCCTTCTCTATGAATTCCTTAATTGATTTTGCTTGTTTAGCTATGGGTATCATAGTCTAAACTCTCTATGCTCTGGGTGAGAGAGATTATGTGAGAATTAGGATTTTGCTATGATATATGCTTTGATTGTGTTGAACTGAATGATTAGACTCCTTGATTATGAATTAATTGAGTTTTGACGACTTATTTCTAGTAGATTAAGCAATTCATTAGAATGATCAACAATACGAGAGTTGAGTTCGTTCTAATGAAGGTTTAATCGAGAGACATGAGTTACCAAATGTTATAGTTAGATGTCTAAGATCATCGAGAGATGCTAGATAGTCAAGAACAATCAGCATCAGACATCGAGTAATTGAAACGAGAGTTGTTGATTAGATGAGGTTGAGTCGATCCAGTCTAATCATGATATGAGAGACATCAAATGGGCATATGTTAAGCTAACTTTGATACTTGCATACTCGAAATCACCTGAAGCATACTCACAATCCTTGCACTTCGACAAGAAGTTAGTTTAGTTGTTTGAAGTATTATTGTTCAATTCATCATTGAGTAATCAAAAACCGAACATTTAAATTCTGTAATTTTCTTTTGAAGCATGTCAATTTTGAGATTTACATACATTAAACTCATTGTCTTTTGAGGTTTGATATTTGTAAAATTTGGTCGCTTACCATTGCTATTTTACGATCACATACACTTGTGGGTTAACAAATTGTGCTATATCAAATTGTGTAATCAAGTTTTTGAGGAATATCCATCTTCTCAGTTTTTTTTCCTTTCTCTGTTGACTTCCACCCCAATTTGCAGGCTATGTGTGTTATCATTCCCCCTCCTGTAAATATGATCGTCCCCTTTTGCTTTTGCTTTCCCAAGTGTTCAAGAAGACATGCCTCAAAATTGGCTCTTGTTCCGTTACCATGCACTTAAGGAGGTATAACTCCTCACATCTCACCGCTCCAACTTCTATCCGAGCACCCACAATGTTGGCAAGGATTCGATGTGCGTAGTTGAGGATGGGGTTTGTGATCTTTGAATTTTTAGAAGTGCGGGGATCGTAATCAGGATTTTCATCATCGATAGCAATATCATCCCAAAACTCTTGCGTCGTTCCATATGTGAAATGATCCTTTGAGAAATGATTCTCAGCGGGCACGTGGCTTGAAGTTCCGAACATCACATTGATTTGTTTACAGGTGAATGAATGAGTAACATTCCCAACCCTCACTATTCCAGAGTAGGGCACTCCATCCTTCTCCCGATACTCCAGTGTGCTAAAAAACTCAAGATTTAAGGTATCATATGAAAGATGGTTTACGTTCAACACATTCTTCCATCCAAGATTATCCATTAGCTCCTCAATATCTCCTCTAAATCCCAGCTCCTCCATTGCCTCTTTATCATAGACTTTCCCTCTGTAGTTCTTGAATTTCACCAAAATCTCAAATCTGCCAAAGTATATCTCCCTATCTCCGAAATACAACCCAAAATCTCCTAGTGGATGACCACAATTCGCTTTGCACGTCATCTCAAACTCGGGCTTATTAAACAACGAGGAGGTACCTTGGGCTTAATTTCTTTCTCAATCCCCCACGCTAAGGTATGTATCCTTCTCTACTTCACTCAATTAGTTCAACTTTTGCATCAATTGAAAGTTTGAGATGAATTTGTGCCTGGGTTTAAATTTTCACAAATTGGGGATTTGTTGGAAATCATGATATCTTGTTTCCGTGACTCTTGTTTAGTGTTAGTTGAGTGCTTTTATTGATGGGTAACTCAATCCCTCTCCAATTTGGTGTCAATTTGTGAGAATTTTGAGGATTTGCAAGTTTTCAAGTTCTTGACATGAATAGTGACGAAAATTTAGGGAATTTTGGATAGTGATGCTTGTGAGCTAATTTCTTATCTTATGAATTGTTTGTTGATTATTTGTTATGGGTAATTGATGGGTATGCTCAACTTTGGATTTATTGTGTAAATTTTGTAGAAATTGAAGCATAAAGGTGAAGGAATTAGTACATGAGAAGTCATGAGTACCAAATTGAAAGTTGTATTTTTGTTTGATGTATATGCATTGTGTGGAGGCATTGTGGTTTAGTTTCTCTCTTTGAGTAGATAGAATTTTATATTATTTCAAATCTTGCATTTGAGGAATGAATTTAATTGGGCAACATTTTATTTTAGGAACCATGAGTTCAAAAAAAGGGAAAGGTCAAGGCCTCTACCTCCTCGTTGTTTAATAAGCCCGAGTTTGAGATGACGTGCAAGGTGAATTGTGGTCATTTACCAGGAGATTTTGGGTTGTATTTTGGAGATATAGAGGTTTACTTTGGCAGATTTGAGATTTTGGTGAAATTCAAGAACTACGGAGGGAAAGTCTATGATAAAGAGGAAATGGAGGAGCTGGGATTTATAGGAGATCTTGAGGAGCTAATAGATAATCTTGGATGGAAGAATGTGTTGAACGTAAACCATCTTTCATATGATACCTTAAATCTCGAGTGTTTTAGCACACTGGAGTATCGGGAGAAGGATGGAGTGCCCTACTCTGGAACGGTGAGGGTTGGGAATGTTATTCATTCACCTGTAAACAAATCAATGTGATGTTCAGAACTTCTAGCGATGTGCCCGCTGAGAATCATTTCACAGATGGGACGGGCAAGAGTTTTGGGATGATATTGCTATCGATGGTGAAAATCTTGATTACAATCCCCGCACTTCTAAAAATTCAAAGATCACAACCCCATCCTCAAATATGCGCATCGAATCCTTGCCAACACTGTGGGTCCTCGATTTTAGCCACCGAAAGAGGTAAGGATTGAAAAGAGCTCAAGTGAAAGGATGGATGAATATAATTAACATGCATGGAATTAAAGCTATAATGAACATGGTATGGATTATCCTCCACATCCTCCACCATATCCATATCCCGATCCATACCCGTATCCACTACATGAACAACCCTCACAATACCAACAACCTCTTCCTTATCCTCAATATGCATATTCCACTCTCTCACAAAATCCACAACAAGAAGAAAGTGACTATGATAATTGGAGGAACTTTGATTATTACAATCAAATGCAACAAGTTCCCTCCTCTTATCAAGATTGGAGAAATAAGGAAGTCTCGCCCTCTCTTCAAGAGACATTCTCGAGCTATATGGATGTGCATTATGGTCAAGCTTTTTACCCACCAAATGAATTTGAAATTCAAGAAGCTTCTCAATAAGTGTGTTATGTTAATGGAAGGAGCTTCGAATATGAATATCATATGCAATAAGACCCTTTCCATTATCAAGAGTGGGAGAGCGATGACAAAGTGAAGCCCGAATAGTAGAAAAGCTTACAATGTTACTCAAGAATATGGATGAGATGAACAAGAGGGTGGAGGAAACTAACAAGAGGGTGGAGGAAACCGACAAGAGAATAGAGGAGACTAACAAGAGAATGGATGCCTATTTTGCTCAAAGTGCAAGCCAATTCAAGTCTTTTGATTTTCAAATTGGTCAAATGACAAGTTCTTTGGAGCAAGCTATTGAGCTTGAGAGTGAAAACCGATATGATGAGCACTCTATGCCTACTCATGAGGAAGATAGTGAAGAAGTAAAAGATGAGGTGATGAATGAAGAGGTGGAAAAGATAGAAGAAGAAGAGGAAGAAGGGGAAGTGTTAGACTATGCATTTGATTGGAATTTACTTGAAGAAGAAGATGATAAAGATTATATTCGTATTTAGAGAATCCTTCAAGGAAAACATAATGAAGAAGAAAAAGAAGTGAATGAAGAGGTAGAAAAGAAGAAGGAGAGTGTTGAGAATCAAGATGAGGGGGACAAAGAAGAAAAAGAGGACCCAAGTGAGGAGAAGAGTGAAGGCGATAATTCTTTTGTCAAAAGTTATGAAGAGGAATGCCCTTTAATGGACAAGAGCGAAGACGAGCAAGAGACTTAAGAAGCATTGGAGGACAAATTGAAGACCGAAATAAGCATTTCTAAACCTTTAATCTCTTCATTTTGTACTTTACATGATATTGTTTCTATTGATTTTATTTCACCTCTTGATAACTTTGACCAAAAAATTGAAATGATTAAGGTCTTGGGCATCCTTTGAAGAGAAAGGAAGGTATGGAGAGAGATGATGGTGAAGGAACAAGAGGAAAGACCATTGATGAAGGTGTGCAAGAAGGATGCAAGTGAATGATCCTCTCACAACAAAAACCTCTTTGATTGTGAAGCTCAATGGATGAGATACAATGGCAAGGAGGACCAATATCCTTGGCCATTCCGATGAGAGGAAGTGTGAATTCAATCAATAAGTCTGGCATAGGACACTAAACCTAGCGCTAAATGGGAGACAACCTATTATTTTACAGCTTTTATGTGTTGTTCGTTACTTCGTTTCTTATGTTAGTTGTGTGTTTGATCTTTTATTGCTTTGTCTTGTTTTGTAGGGGATTGGGTAATTTTTTATGAATTCGGAGGTATTTCGAGCTCAATTGCAAAAGGAGGGAGAACTTAAAAGAAGAAGATGAGCTAGAAACAAAAGTGAGCTTAGTGCAAATTGTGAGGTACAATGGACCCCGGGCTCGAACTTAGACTTGCTTGGCAATGTCTAAGTTTGGGGGGCGAGGGTGTTTACTTTTTGCTTCATAGCACCGACGCACTATTTTTAGAGAATTTTATGTGAATACATTGGATATGTAGATTACTTGGTTGCACGTTTTGATTGGTCGCATCATAGGCCCAAACTTCGAATTGCTTAGCAATGTCGAAGTTTGGGCGGAGATTTTTTTGTGATTTGTATATTAGTTGCACCAAGATGTTCTTGAAAATTGCATGAGTATGTGATTTGATTGATTGAGATTTTTGTGTGGTTACTCATTGTGAAAAAGTTTTTATGGAAGTTCTTGCTCTTAAATGCTTGTTGATGAGGTGAATAGTTGGGTGTGATTCTTGTTTTGATAGTGAATGTGAATGAATTTGTTGGTGTTGAACTATTGATTGACTAATAGGGGTAAAAAAGAACAAGATAGGAAATGATCTATGATCAAAATGAACCCGTGAGCTTTTGTGCCTTAACCGAATTTTCATAAATGGTTGTTCATTCGTTGTTTGGTCATTTGTAGTCATTGTGCTCTAGAGCTTGCCTCTAGTCTAGCTCTAGACCTCTACTTGCATAAGGTGCTAAAAATGATTTTAGGTCATCTTTGCTTTGAATAGTCACTTGGCCAAATCTTCCATACCAAATGAATTTTTTCCGTAGTTAGCTACTTTGAGCTTTTTGACTTATTTCTTGGCAACCTACAAATTTATTCGAATTATCCTTCTTTTTGAGCTTATTTGTCCCTATGAACTAATGGAGCTTGAATGTGGATAGAGAGGTTAAATTGAACTTAAATTGTGAATTTGGTGGATGAGTTTGTGTGAAAGTGAAAATGAGCGAAAAAGATGAATTGAGAAGTTGTACAAAAAAAGACCGAGTTGAAAAAAATGTGAAAAATGAAAAGAAACTCTCTTGTGTACAAGATTTTGGTAGACCTTAGAATTCAAAAGTGCTTAATGTGGTGAAGAGGTTTGTGCTTGAGAAAAAAAGAGAACGTGTAAATTATTGGAGTTAGAGTCTTCGAGTTGTAATCGGGCAATTGCAACTTTTTCTAGAGATGTTTTTGTGATGTACCTAGGCGTCTTTATCTCTCGCTCCACTAGTCTACAAGTCACTCTATCCAAAAAAATTCCCACCTTGACCAAAGAGCCAACATTACAACCAAATGAAAAGTCATTTTTGATTTAGTACTAAATGCAAGTTTGAGGTAAGAGGCTTAGATAATTGACAAGCTTATGGCGGTGCATGTCTATGAATTGACATTTGAGTGTTTACACATCCATACACTTTTGAGAGTTGAGTTGTACACTTTTCGTGAGGATCATGGTGATTTGATTGTCTTGTTTCTTGTGAATTCCTATTTGTTAATTGATTTGTGAAGCATTAACTATTGAGTTCATATTCATAAAAAGAACAAGTGTTGCATTTTAAATATTTTACTTCTTTGACACTCATTTCTTCGCAATCCTCCTACTTGTTCTTTATTTTCTTTCGTTGCTTGGGGACAAACAACACTTTAAGTTTGGGGGGTTGATTAGTGTGATTTTTGCTCGAAATTCGTGTACTTAAATTGTTTAATTAGATAGGATTTCGTGCATTTTTATACTTAAATTGATTCATTTGTGCTTAATTGTCGAAAAAGGTGTTTATGTTTATTTTTTCAGGAAAATGAGATTAATTGGATCAAACACGAGCCTATTTTTAGGCCCAGGTTACTTACACTAGCCTCTATATTAAAGACACTAACCGGATGAATACACTAATTTTTTTTCGGAAATATTTTTCGAATTTTTTACATTTTTTCGAACATTTTTTCCGAACATAATGAAATGAACAATATTTCGAAAAAAAAAATCGAATTTTTTGTTTATTTTCGAAACTTTTTTCCGAAAATGTTGCAAATTTTCGGAAAAAAATGTAGTGTATTTATCCAGGTAATGTATTTAACATAGAGGCTAGTGCAAATAACCGTGGTCCTATTTTTATAGTGAGTCGAGAAAGATTAAAAATGAGGAGACGAAGAATGGCTCATTTGTTATTTCCTGAACCCAGTTTCGGCCCATTTCAAGAAAGGCCCAATTGAAAATGATTAAAATCAGCCCACGTGAATTCAGAGAGAGAAAAGGCTGCATTATTTCAAGAGAGAGAGTGGGCGCCACAATTAGTGAAGAAGAAAACATGCTGGCGAAATCAATTGAAGAGCTTATCACCAGAAATTGAAGCTTGCGTCGCCATTAATGCTGTTATTCGTCGCCGGAGATCAAGCATACCACACCAACATTGCCGGAAATGGAAACTTGTCACCGGAAAAAGGTTCGAAGTGCCAGAATATTGGAGTTTCAGTGCCAGAAAATTCGAGATGCCTGGACGAATGGACGGCGTCGTTTCAAGGGCCAGCTCGTGCCATGTTTCTACGGCTCGTGTTAAGAATCGGCGCACGAACGTGCGGAGAAGAAAGAGATCGTGCAATGAAGGCCCTGAGTTCACACCGAGTTCAGCCGAGTCAGAGGCTGAGTCGAACGATTTGGAGCGAGTAAATGCCTATTTTTACAGAGTTTGACCGAGTCAACACTGAGTTGACTCGGCAGATGGGGAAAAAGTGCGAAAATTCATATTTTTCAAGGATTTAATTGTAATTTCGTCCCAATAACTCAATCCCACACTTTAAATACTATTTTCCATTAGATTTAAAGAGCTTTAAAATCCTAATCCCCTATAATAGTTTTCTTTCATTTTTTTTTCTTTTCTTTTCTTTTCATTTTTATTTTGCATTTCCTTTAAATTCCTCCATAGATTAGAGTATATTAAGCTTTCAATTAGTAGTTGTTTACATTTCAAGGAAGGGTTGAAGAATATTGCAGAGTTTAATTTCCATTTCATTATTAGAGGTGATATCTTTCCATTACTATTTTCATTTCAATTGCTATTTATTTTGAATTATATGAGTTTTATTGCTTATTTAGTTTTCTTAGCCACGTGCGTCTCTTCTAGAACCATGAGCTAAGCCTTATATGATTTGGATGATTTAGATCATTGATAATTGAAGTTTTGTTTGATTTATGCCTTTGATTATATTGAATTGAATGATTAGATTCCTTGATTTTGGATTACTTGAGCTTCGATGACTTGTTTCTAGTAGATTATGCAATTCTTTTGAATGAACAACACTACGAGAGTTGAGCTCGTTCCAACGGGTGCTTGATTGAGAGATATGAGTTATCGAATGCTATAGTTAGACGTCTACAACATCGAGAGATGCTAGGTAGCCGAATCGAGCATCGAACCTTCGAAACGAGAGTTTGTTGATTAGATGAGATTTATTTGATCTAGTCTAATCATGATATGAAAAATAGGAGAGACATAAGTTAAGCTAGCTTCGATAATCATCCGAAGCATATCACTACCCCTCGCACTTCTTCTCGAAGTTAGGTAGTTTTTTATTTATTGCTCGTTTTTAAGTTTCTTGTTTAGTAGCATAATCAAACCCGGATTTGTCCTTTAATTTTCAAAGCATGTCAACGTAAATCGACTTATCTAACCACTTGCTTCCTTTGGTTTCGATAATTTTATAACTTGGTCAATTGTCTTACTATAACAACGATCTTGTACACTTGCGAGTAAGTTCGATTTTGTGCATAACGAAATTGGCAATCAATAAGTTGTTTTTAGGTTGAGAAATGTAGAAGCTTTCATAAATAGAAAATTCTGTAGGCAAATCGTAGGCAATTCTTACTACGAACTTTTTTATTGGAAAGATTTTGTAGGCAATTCTTTATTTTCTTACTACAAAGAATTCTGCCTACGGAATTTGCGTAAGCGTTTGTAGGTAATTGATTATCTAAGAATTTCATTTCTTAGGCATATTGTTTGTGGGTTGAGGTGAATTTAGTAGGCAAGCTTCACTATAAAAAATTTTGTTGGAAAATTCCGTTGACAATTTTAATTGCGTATGTAGACAATTCTTTATATTATTGTGGTGATTTGTCACAACAAACTTAAAAAATCAATTTCTCATTCACTCAAACTACGAATTGGGCAAGAAATATATTCAATCGAAGGGAGCTTCGAGGAGTATATTTTCCAACAATTCTTTCTTGACAAAGTATAAAGTGAAATTGGTTTATATATGAATCACTGAAGAGTATTAGTTATTTTCATTGAAGAGTATTAGTTGTATTTACTGAAGAGTATTACTGATTTACACTAAAGAGTTTTAGTTGTTCAGTGAAAATGAACTAAGATTCCTCAGTGTAGACCAGTAATACTCTTCAGTAAAAATAACTAATACTCTTCAGTAAAAACAACTAATACCCTTTAATAATTCATATATAAACCAATTTCACTCTATACATATTCTTCTTTCTATAATATGAAAAATAAAATTAAAAGTTTAAATTTCTTTATATTTCTAATCAAAGAACACTTAAAACTTAGATTAACGTGTTTATGTTGAGGGAAGTAAAATGTATCAGAACCACCCATTTCAAATTCTTAGTTGGATTCTTTTTACTACAAAGATCATGGAAATATTTCAAATTCGTCTTGAAATTCTTATTCAATTTTTTAATTTTCAAGTATTTTTCTTAATTTTTTTATAAATAAAATTAAGTATGCAGAATTTACGTGTGAAGGGAGAAGTATGAGGACAAGACTTAAACTTCTTTCTCAATTATGAGGTGGGTGATCAGTTGTTCCACGCTCATTTTCTTTCGCTTGTGTTGTTTACCAAATAAATGTTGCTGGGATTAAATGACTATTTATGAGAGCTTTGGTAAAAACATCAAATGATTGGATTCTATAATGCTAAAATAATTGATTTTAATGAAAGATAATAAAGAAAGAGCAAGAACACCAAGATTTGCCAGGGGTTGTTAGTCCCTGGACTTATATGAAGATTGTATTGATTATACTTAAAGAAATTGAACCTCCTCTTGTTACAAATGCGAGGTTATTTATAGCTTTCTCACTACAGGGGTACATCGGTCATTTCCGACCTCTCGGGGCACAGGAGCATTAAATGCCTCCAGCCTCTGAGGATGCGCGGGCACTGATGCGCCAGAGCTTGCAAGTGGCCGACCATTAGGATGTTGACGCGTGTCCAAAAAGGACGATTCTCTGGCGTATTTCCTTATTTGGATGGAATATTCTCTGTGTCACTGAGTACGGAGGTGGCCTTTTTCCTCTTGGGAGAAGATCTCGCCTGACTCCACCACGTGCTCCAAATCTTCCTTGCCGGCCGGGGATGTTATGAGGTCGGAGGTCGGTCTCTTGGTGAGTCATGAGATCGGAGACCCTTATTGAATGTCGGTCGGACCCGGGCGACCTTTATTGGTTTTTTCTGGTCGTGGCCGGTCCGGTCCGATCTCGATCTAGTTGTCCTGCTCCTGGAACAACATTGATGAGTGCTTTAAGCTAGTTTCCGGCCTTGTTTTCGAGGTCGGAAATTGGGGTCGGAGCCCGCTGAGGTCGGACATAGACCGGTCATGTCGGCCCCGACCCCTGAGCGTCGATTTGCCTTTTTCGGCTCTCTTCTGGCCGGCGCCGACCTGTGGTCCAAAATGGTCACACCAGCTTGTGCATGAGATAAGACTTAAACTCCTTCCACAAAGAAGGAAGTTTCTTGATCACAGTTGCCAATAGGAAAGGTACTGGCAGAATTATCTTCTCTGCAGCTATGCTATGCATAACTATCTGCAATTTCTGGACTTGTTCGATGATAGACTTGTTGTCCTCCATCTTAAAGTCGTACAAGGAAGCCACCACAAATTTCTTCGTACCTGCATCTTCAGTCTTGTATTTTCTTTCCAGAGAATTCCACAATTCTTTAGCAATAGAAACCTCGTTGTGTACATTGTATAGAGCGTCCACTAGCCCACCCAGGATATAGTTGCGACAAAGAAAATACACATTGACCCAAGTGTCATAGGTTAGTCTCTTTGCCGGATCTGCCTCGTTGGCCTCGACCTGCAAACAATTCTCACTGAGGAACCTCGCCAAGGACAACGTGGTTAGGTAGAAGACGATCTTCTTCTAGCATCTTTTGAAATCAGTGCCCAAAAACTTTTTAGGTCTTTTCCCATGAACCATCATTGGCCGAATTTTCATAGGTCCATTGGGAAACCCAACATCCCTAAAAGGGTTAGCTGGCTTGGCTGTCGTATAGGCACTAGCAAACCCACCAACATCTGTATGGTGGGCAGCATGAGCAGTTGGTGGAACACCAAAATTAACTGGTACACCACCATAGGTGATATTGACACTAGATGAGGTCCCAATGGTATTAGAATCACCACAGTTGACAACAACAGGGTTGACTTCGGTAAGATCATTGGGAATGCTATCGTTTTCGGAGTTAGACGACATTGTAGTAGGATGAGGAGGTTCGAATTATATATATTTGCTTTGCAATTGTAGGAACCTATAAGGTTAGAATACTGCAATGTACGAAAAAAAGGAAAAGAAAGTAGCAACGAAACCGAGTCAAGGATATAACCTTTTCCCGCAAAGTAAATACGCCCTGGCTAGTGCTCAAAGGCCTTGCATAATGCTTCTAAAGGTAAAACATTTTTTTACGTCTCTATACCAGTAGCACCACCGATATAAAGGAACAACAAATGAAACGAAGTTATGAGATGAACTTTTCTAAGGACGTGTGATGGAAAGTATACATATAATTTATGTATGCAGAAAAGCGTGTATTTTTTAATGCAAGATGACTCCTATATATAGACATAGGATACACTCTGGGTTGGTGGAGATATCGGATAGATTCAGAACACGATTTTTGTAACTTCCTTTGCTTGAGGAGTACGAAACGACTACATTCGTCGTATCTTGAGATAGGACTGATCGAATTTAAAATAGATAAACATTAACCAGTTCAAACTCAGATTTAGAAGGCTTATTAGATAGACTTCACGATTTCAATCCCCTAATTTTAGGAACTCTATGTTTGCTAGATAAGTTTAATTGATATGGGTCGATCGGGCCCGGTCCAATTGGATCGACCCAGTCGAGTTTTTGGATCTCCAAAATATAAGATGGTCCACCAAAGTTCAATTTCTAAGAACCAAGACCAAGTCCAAGGCCCAGGCACGGATCGGGCATGCGCGGGTGCGTGTGTGGTCCATGGGTTAGGGGTCCCGCAAAGCAAACATACCATAAATATACTACGATCATCTACTCCCTGAGAAGAACGATTCTATCTTAATTAATTTCCCATAAATTAAAAATTAATCCTCCAATAATTTGGTCAAACATGAGAGTCCAAGACATCTCAAAACCAAATTTTCCAATAGAAGTAAGAGTGGTGGGGAGGAAGGCAGAAGACGTGACTTGTGTGGGAGAAGAAGAGATGGGGTATTTTGGATTTCTCAGCCCTTTTCTTGATTATTGTACAACAACGAAACCATATCGGAGGGGGTATAATGGATGAGAATTTCAAAGAGGAACAATGTTTTTGCTGAAAACGTTACTAGGGCCGACCTTTTTCTTGGGCCTATGTGAAACGATTTATGTTCTACCAAACATTTGCGAAGGTCTGAAAATATTTTTTTTAGGACCTTTTCATGTCTACTAAACGGGGCTAAAATATTCCATCTCTTACGATTTTTTCATATGTGGCGATGCATACGAAATTGGGCTTAATTCATTCATGTGTATCTCTAATGAAGATTTTATATTCTTTTATTTTATTATGAATTTACATGTAAATTAATAGGAGCCTCATACTAAATCCCAAAATATGAGTTCATTTAGTTATTCACTTAAGTCTTCAAGTCATTATTCCATTATTATTAATTATTAAATGAGATTTAATATTATAATAATGTCCATTTCCATATTTATTCCCAAGAATAAAAACAATTCTCTAATACTAATTGAATTTACATTAATCCTCATGAATCAAGTCAGTCTGCACATGAATGTCGTTAATCATGAAATATGTGTAATAACATGTTGTACATATGAAATGTTTATTGGTTTTAACATTGCACATGCACAATATTTTATTAAGCATATACAGATTTTAAATTACAAATCGTCCCATAACTTTCCGACAAAATAGATTTGGCCCCAAAATTAACTTTTTATCAGATTTAGTCCAAATTTCTCTGTCAGGATTCAATTTTGGTCCGAATTCTCACTTTGAAGTCCGAATTTGGTGATTTCCGACAAGGGTGTTAATATGGCGTTTATGTCTACTATTTATATTTGATTTTTTCTTTACTTTTACAATTTTATTACACATAATATATATTTAAAAAATTTAAAAGAAAATGACAAAATCATATAATTAGAACATATGGACGCCACATCAACACTCTTGCCATAAATTTCCAATTTCGGACTTCAAAACGACGTTGTATTGATTTTTTCGGCCAATTTGGGACCAAAATTGAACTTTGTTAGAGAATTTGAGACTAAATCCGATAAAAAGTTAATTTTGGGACTATATCTGTTTTGTCAGAAAGTTATGGGACGTTTTGTAATTTAAACTCAGCATATACATGTACTACGATTTTTGGAACTTACATCGTATGTATTCAATATTTATTGTAAATAACATTGTACATGTGCAATATCTTTTAAAGCTTATGTTGAACACGTACAATCATTTGTGGAACTTACGTTACACATTATTTATATTTATAGTAAATAACACTGCACATGTGCAATATTTTCTGAAAATTACGTTCCACATGTACAGTGTTGTTTACAAAATCAACATTTCACATTCTTATATTTTTAATGCACAATTTTTGTAGTTTACACACATAATATTGAGCATGTGTGCATAATTTCTACAACCTGGATTTCCATACTGTACAAGGTTTTTGAAGATATTCATCGTGAATAATATCATGTGGCAATTCAAGCTTCGTAAGACTAGATCAATCCACTTACCAATAATTTGGGACACAAAATCATCAAATGATGTGTTTCCATGAACAAAAATTAATTTGCATTCTCCGTTAAATTCTACACTGAGAATGATGCGATCTTCCATGAACATTGCTTCCCGATTAATTTTTAGCTTGTAATTGAGATTCGAAGATTCAATAGTTTGAATTTTCGAATTAAATTCCCGTGAACAACAAAAAAACAAGGATTTCGGATCACGAACAATCTAATTATCAACTAGAAACGAGATGAGAGTTTGGGGGAAAAAATGATACAAGACAAAAATTTTAGATAATAAATGTAATTACGAACGATATGAGATAATGTGGAAAACATCAGAATGCAAATTGTAAATTATCACGTGTTACAAACGAGATTTTTTTTATAAAGCAAAAAAAGAAAACTAACAATGCCAATTGAATCAATTAGCAACCCAAAAATTTAGCGTAATTCTAGTGTGCATTTGAGTGCATGGTATGCACTTAGATTTAAAAAAAAAATACCCCAACAGAAATTAGTAATACCTTAGTTGTAAAAAAATACGCAGTTCAGCATGTTAGTATGTGTTTTGAAAAAAAAAAAAGTCAAAATTGAATTTAAAATTCAAGTGCATGTCATACAATTGAGTGCATGCTAGAATTTGTAAAAAATCTAATATTACCAATTAATTATAGGATCTCAAAACTTTAGTAAATAATAATTTCCACTAAATTAATCACAAATTCCAGTGATGAACTAAATTGAAAAATAAAAAGTTATTAGAAAAAGAGTGGAGCTAACTAATACTTGCAATAAATCAAATACTGTATGCAGAAGTTGCCGAGAGATTGATGTATGCTTGCAAGAGAAGAAGAAACAAACCCTCCTAAAAATATACAAAAGGATTAATTAAAAATTAATCAATATATATACATCAATACTTAACATTTTCTATCCTCCAACGGAGACAGAGAAAATTCTCGACGGAGCATGGAAGCATCAAGGGACCAGATGATTGATAGCCGTAGATTCCCGAAGCTTTATCAAGGAGCCTTTGAAAGAGAGGATTGCAATTCAAAACTTCGACGAGGGAGACTCTTCGTGAAAATGTCGGCGAGCTATAGATGGGATGGAACAAATTTGGTCGACAAGCGACCAGAGGAAACTAACTCGCGAATGAAATGACAATCAATGTCAATGTGCTTGGCACGATTGTGTGCGATTAGATTTTGACTCAAGAATAGAGCACTCTTGTTGTCATATAAAAGAAGAGGCCGAACAACAGATTGAAGACCAAGTTCGCGCAGTAGGTGAGTGATCCATACAATCTCTTGGGCGGCATTGGCAAGGGCGTGATACTCCGATTCACAACTTAATTTTGCAACAGTGGGTTGTTTCTTCGCACTCCAAGAAATTAAGTTTCCACCCAAGTAAATAGAATATCTGCAGGTCGAACGACAAGTCTCAATATAATGTACCTAATCAGCGTTTGAGTAACCAACAATTGATATATCAGGACGACGAGTAAATGAAAGAACAAAATTAATAGTACCTTTAGCATAACGCAAGATGCGCTTGACAACCAAAAAATGCTCATCAGTGGGTGAGTGGAGAAACTGACTGACGTGGTTGACTGCATAAGAAAGATTCGAATGGGTGATGGTAAGATATTGCAAAGCTCTAACCAGAGATCGATAGAGTGTTGGATCTGTAAAAGGAGAGCCAGTACTGATAAGAGACTCGCCAGTAGGAAGAGGTGTGGAAATGGGCTTCGAATTAATCCACAAGTTCAGGTACGTGTAAGAATATCGTGGGCGTACTTGGCTTGACTTAAGAACAGACCACCAGCAGAGTGGGTTACTTCAAGACCAAGAAAGTAATTCAAGGTGCCCAAGTCCTTAAGTGAGAACTCCTTGTGGACCCGAATAATGAAACGATTGAGAAAGTCCAAGTTGTTGCCCGTCACAATAATATCATCAACATACAAAAGTAGGTAGAAGGTGATATTAGAGCGAATAAAATAAAATAAGGACGTGTCCGCACGACTGCATCTAAAACCCAGAATAATAAAAAAATACTAAAACGAACAAACCAAGACAGAGGCGCTTGCTTGAGACCGTAAAAGGTCTTCTTTAGACGGCAGACGTGATTCGGGAAGCGGGGATCTATCCATAGAGCCATCGGATAAACATTTGGTTCGAAAAATCCATTTTGAACCAACAACATTCACTCCCAGGACAACGTACAAGATCCCAAGTACGATTTGCACGAATACCACCAAGTTCATCCCGCATGACAACTAACCAGTGAGGGTGTATGCAGGGTTAGGATCAATTTTTCCATCACTGGTTATGATTGGGGAAGGCATACACGTGAGAGAAGGGAGCGTGCGCTTTCAAGGTAGACACGATTTGGCGATGCCAGAGGAGGAAATTTGAAGGAGATAATATATCCGTAAATCAAAGATATTATTCCCTATTAGAATGTCCTTCGTAAAAATGGGAAGTTTGCTCTGCACTATTGTTCATGAACAATCTTACATCATAATTCCATGTGTGACATCTTTTTGTCTTACCAATCATTGCAAATACAATTTTTGAGGTCCCGCTATTAAATATCTCAATTTTCACTTTTTATTAATAATTTCAACATTTCATTGAAATAAAACACATATTTATGATAATTTTTATTAAAATACTTTTTAATAAATTTTAAAAATAGTCTAATTAAAAAAATAAATTAAACGATTATGCCCCATCACTTTCAAATTTCATGCTTAAGATTTCATTCACTAGATCTATTTGGAATTTTTTTCACACTTATGGTGATGCTTATGAGATAGGGTTTCAGTCACTCCTGTGGCATCACACATTATGGGGAAAATTGTAAATTTGGTCCCATGATAATTTTTTAGTAACAATTTTAGTCCCACGTTTTTTTTTTTTTGTCATTTTATTGCAAATTTGGTCCCTTTCGTTACTTTTTGGGATCAAAGCTGCACTATTTTGGAACCAAAACTGCAATTTATGCATTCTCTTTGATCAAAACTACAATTCTTTTGGGACCAAAACAATCGAAAAAACGGGACAAAAAATGTCGAAAAATGACCACTTTTGCAGACCACCTATTCTCATTAGACCAAAATTGCAATATACCACATGAAGATGTTATATTGTTTTTTTTTTACTATTGGAATGCCTTAAACCGAGCTAATCGGTTAATTAACCCTATGTATTGAGTTGTTTGGGTCTATTTATTAGGCTCAGTTTGTTGGAGATATAAATAGTCCTATAATTTAACTTAGTGTCACATGGTATTCTGTAGCCGTTTTATCACATAATAATACAATTTTATATTTTCTATTCCTGAACGTAGTTAAAACAACGCTATTAAACCATGTAAAAGGTTATGTTCTTTATTTATCATTTTTACATATCTTTGTTGCATCCATTAAATAATTATGATTTCACGAATAAATTAATCACATATTTTAATGATGAACTAAACTGAAATAAGAAGTTATTGTAGAAAGATCAAATATTATATGCCGACGTCACCGAGAGGTCAATGTACAATTACAAAAGAAGAAATCCTCCTAGAAAATACACAAAAGGATTAATTAAAAATAATCAATACATCAATAGTTAACATTTTCTATCCGCCATCGAAGATGGAGAAAATTCTCGACGGAACATGGAAGCATTAAGGGACCAGAGGATTGATAGCCGTAGATTTCTGAAGCTTCATCAAGGAGCCCTTGAAAGAGAGGATTGTATAGATATGAAATCGGGATTAAAAATGTTTGAAAATCTTGAATTTGATCATCATTTGCATTTGCATTTGGTAACCCCACTTTGACTCCCACCCACCCTTTCTTCACCTTCATCTTCTTTCCACCTCCTAATTGCATCTTCATCTTTAGAGAAATCATTGCTAATTCTTTGGTTAATTTGAGCGTATTGGGACATATAATTTAGTGGAATATGTTATGTATTTATAAGGTTGAAGCTTTTGTTTGTTTGTACTAATCAAGGGGTTCTTAGAATAATAAGCTTAGTTGCGACATAGATTATGGAGCATCTTCTAAGTGAAAATTAGATTTGGATTTGCAGCCATTTAATTAAGAATTAATTGTGATTTCTTGACTGTTGTTATTAAATAATACTATCTACGATTATAAATGACAAGAATTCATAGTAACAAGAATATTAACACATGTATACTATATTTTATAAATCAATTAAATCATTAGAGAGATGCCACTAAATTAATTTGTGTTTTCTTGTTGTCTTCATGCACTTTGGCTTTCAATTTTGTCGTCCATTGAATATAAAAAAAAATTAAGTAGAGTATGTATAAAGTGAAATTGGTTAATACATGAATTATTGAAGGGTACCGATTATTTTCATTGAAGAGTATTAGTTGTTTTCACTGAAGAGTAGGGGTGGAAATAGGTCAGGCCACCCGACAGGGCCTACGGCCTAACCTACTAAGGGTCTAGTCTGGTATAACCTATTTATTAAACGAGTCAGGCCAAAACTTATTAAAATACCTATTTATTTAAGCCGACTAGGCTCAAACTTTGTAAAAGACCTTAAAGCCTAACAGGCCAGCCTATTTAGAAAGATTTACTATTTATATATGGCAAAGTATAGAGTGAAACTGGTTTATATATAAATCACTGAAGGGTATTAGTTATTTTCATTGAAGAGTATTAATTGTATTTACTGAAGAGTATTACTGATTTATACTAAAGAGTCTTAGTTGTTCAGTAAAAATGAACTAAGATTGTTCTGTGTAATCAGTAATACTCTTCAGTAAAAACAACAAATACTCTTCAGTGAAAACAACTAATACCCTTCAGTGATTTATATTTAAACCAATTTCACTTTATACATACTCTTTATATATATATATATATATATATATATATATATATTGTTATTAAATACTTATTTTATATATTATTTATATATTTTACTGTATAATATGGTCAAGTCATATTAAATATAAACCATGAAAGTATGGAAAATAATTTAAAAACTACAATTTTTCATATTTAATTTTAAAATAAATTCAGTTTATATTTTTTAGTTGATGCTAACAACCTCGATTTGACATGTCAATAGTAAAAATAGACAGAAATAATTTTAGACTATTTTAAAATTATGTAAAAAAAAATTAAAATTTTAAATATTATATATAATATAAATTAAATTTTAATAGACTTCTAAAAAACTCGTAGGTCTGACCTGTTTAGTTAAAAAGGTTAGGCCGAGCCTATAAAAAAGCCTATAATAGATAATATATAGGTCATGCTCAGGCTATATCTTTGTGAAGTAGGCCCAAGCTTTTCAATGTAAGACCTGGTCTAGCCTGGCCTACTTCCACCCTATTGAAGAGTCTTAGTTTGTCTTACCTTTCAATAAAAATAACTAACACTCTTCAGTGAAAATAACTAATATTTTTCAGTAAAAATAACTAATACCCTTTAGTAATTTATATATGTACCAATTCCACTCTATATTTTGTCGATTGGGTATATATTACTTATGCAAAATTAAAAGGCTTCGTTGAATCTGTATCTTTGGGCATGAGATATGAAACCGGGATAAAAAATATTTGAAATTCTTGAATTTGATCATCATTTGCTAGTCCCATTTTGACTCCCACCCACCCTTTCTTCACCTTTATCTTTCTTCCAAGCTTCTAGTTATTATATATTAATATATTTACCTAATATAATTAGTCAAGAGAGCTCTTCATGAAACAACATTTTTTCAGTGAAATGTTGTAACCATTTGATTCAATGCAATCATTTGGTGAAGTGACACCATTTGATAAGTAAAAGTTGCAACCCTTAAGTTCACTACAACCCATGAGTAGAGTTGTAACCTTTCAATGTAACTATTGAGTAACTATAAATACTCAATGATATGGACATTTCGTAAATCATAGAAATAAAATTGAGGTAGAGAAATAAAGTTTCTCAAACACTGAAAAGTCGAGTCCCTCCCTCTATATATTGAGTCTTCTATTTTTGATTTTTTTTAAAACACTTGTAATTTCTGCTTCTGAAATTTGTTAGAGTGTAACTATCGAATTTCCGTGATATAAGTTTTATATCCTGGAAGGTCAATGAATTCCTTGTGAGAACCATTTACATCGACGTGGAAGAAATTAATACCTTTAAAGATAATATCGTTTTTCGGTATGTCTAACCTACTATCAAACTTCATTACCCATATATATACAAACATCTTCATCTTTAGAGAAACCATTGCTAATTCTAGAAATGTATTTTTTTTTTTTTTTTTCCTTCGGGACATATTAGGGGAAACTGTTATGTATTTATAAGGTTATATAATTAAAGATTTGCTTTGTATTGATCAAGGGGTTCTTAGAATGATAAGCTTAGTTGCGACATAGATCATGGAGCCACTCAATTATGATACAAATTGTGATTTCTTGACTATTGTTATTAAATTACAATAGCTATGATTATATATGAGACAAGAATTCTTAGTGACAAGAATATTTATAACACACATATATACTATAGTTTATTTACAAAATCATTGGACCGATCGATGCCGCTAATAATTAAATTTTGTTTTCTTGTTGTCCTCACTCGCTTAGTCTTTCAGTTTTGTCGTCGATAAAATAATAAGTCAAATTAAGTATCTATTATTCATGCAAAATTAAAAGGATTCGTGGAATCTGTATCATCGGAATGATCGGTTTGTCTTTTTTTTTTTTTTTTTTTAACAATCGGAAAAGAGAGATTCGAATTCAAATAAATTTTAATTACAATTGTAGCTACGTACCTAAGGTTGTGGGTGCTGTATATAAATAAATAATTTAATATAAAAGTGAACCGCTAAATCATCTTGACAACTTTGATGCATCTTTCATGCGTCAAGATAATGAAATTTCAAATTCCTCGTTAGAGGGGTGCAGATGGTTGAAAAATTAGGAAATTGAAATTAGAGGCTCATGAATTTTTTTTTTTTATCTTAATTTAGAGTAGATATTGCGGCAGACGATCTTATGGTGAAACAAAATATAACTTATTGAAGACGTTTTAACACTTTAAAAAATATGAATATTAATATGTGCTAATTTTTTAACCGTTTCGATGTGAAACAATCTGATGGCCAAAAGCAAGGGTACAATTGTCCCTCGCCTTTTTTATATCACTCACAATGCAAAAGTCTCATCTTACCCTTGCCATAATTTGTATTGAATATCTAATCCATCTTAAATTTCTGTTGTTAAAACGCGAGTTTGTTTTTAATAAATATTGTAATAATTTGTGATGAATAAAATTTGTTGGAAATTGGTTATATATTAACTAATTTTTTGAGGAATGAAGATGCTAATTTTTTGGAAAACAAAAATAACGAGGTTGTTCTACTCTCGGAGTAGATGAACGTGGTATATTTAATATATCAAAACCAATTTTCGGTGAGTGAGAAATTAATTTGGGAAGTTGGATAATTATTTATGTGTTCTACATCCCATGGGAATGAAAAGCTTGAGTTCCATCCCACATTGGAAACCTACAAGAAAGAGAATATTCGATGGAATATTTTGTTCTTGCTTCCCAAGAAAGAAATCGAATATTATGGAATATTCTGTTCTTGCTTCCCAAGAAAGAAATCGAATATTCTGTTCTTGCTTCCCAAGAAAGAGATCGTCCTCATCTGCAGTGCAGATTTCCACCTATATATACCCCTTCATATTCAGACTTCCGGACTAACCTTTCAGCCTACGAATCTTAGAGTTTAGAAAACCTTTCGCATATATTTTTATTTCGTTCAGATCGAAATTCCGATTTCGTTCGCCGAGAGTTTATACACACTGTTAAAACCGTTTTACCTTTGGAGACTCATACGCACGATACCGTAAGCACTATACGGGGCGTATTCAATCTTGCGGGAAAAGGATTTTCCTTGACTCGGTTTATTCATACGAATTCGTTTCGTATTTACTTTGTTCGTGCAGTATTCGAGACACACCCCCTATATATAAAATAACAATCGCAAGACTGAATTGTTTCTATTTCGAATCACTGCCATGTCGAACCACAATTCCGACAACGAGATGGATATGAGTTCACCTCAAGCTACTCCTACCAAAGATGCAGGTAATACATCTAACTATCCTGTTGTACCTACGGGTAAGTCTGATCCCTCTTCTGCTTTTCAATTTGGAAACTTTGGAAGCATTCTTAATGAGTGGTTCAAAGTCAATCCCTTCATGGGAAATTCCAATCCCTTCGTGGGAAACTCTGGCACTAATCCCTGTGTGGGAAACTCAAGTGCTAATCCTTTCGGGGGAAACTTTGGCGGCAATCCTTCCGTAGGAAATATCGGGGCCAGTCCCTTCTTGGCAACCAACCAGGCCTCCCTCCCGGGGACTGTTAGGCCGGTTGTGGTGAAAAGAGAGAAACCCGAAAAGTTTTCGGGTAATGACTTCAAGAGGTGGCAAAAAAAGATGCACTTCTATTTGACCACCATCTCCTTGGTGAAATATGTCAAGGAGAATTGCCCGAGCGTACCCGCAGAAGATGCTGATCAGAAAACAAGGATCGCCTACGATACTTGGATCCATGATGATTATCTGTGTAGGAATTACATCCTGAATGGGCTGTCTGATGCCCTCAATGATGTATATGATGAATACCCAACTTCCAAGGCCTTGTGGGAGTCTTTGGAGAAAAAGTACAAAACCGAAGACGCGGGAACTAGCAAGTTCGTCGTCTCCACTTTGTACGAGTTCAAAATGGAGGACAACAAATCTGTTGTTGAACAAGTTCAAAAGCTGCAAGTGATCTTCCACAACATTGCAGTACAAGGGATGGAGCTGCCTGAAGCTTTTCAGGTTGCCACTGTGATTGACAAACTGTCTTCATCTTGGAAGGAGTTTAAGTCCTACCTCAAGCACAAGCGAAAGCAAGTGACCATGGAGGATCTTGTTACCCGACTCCGGATCGAGGAAGATAACAAGAAAAGAGAGAAGAAGGACTTGATTGCTTCTATCGAGGCAAAGGCGAACTTGATGGAGAAAAGTGAACCATCGAAGAAGAGGAAGCGTCAAGACGACAAAGGCAAAGGCAAGGCTGTTGCTGCTGCTCCTGTCCCGAAGAAATTCAGTGGGAAGTGCTACAACTGTGGCAAACCCAATCATCGGGCCGCTGATTGTCGTCAGCCCAAGATGGAAGACAAGGGAAAGAAGAACTCTGTGAACGTTGCAGAACGAGAGCTCACGGAGATGGATATGTCTGCTGTAGTGACCGAGGTCAACATGGTGGATAACAAGAAAGAATGGTTCGTGGACACAGGTGCTACTTGCCACGTTTGCTCGGAGAAAACTGCCTTCTCCACCTATTCTCCTGCTGCGGGGAGAAAGCACTACATGGGAAACCAAGCCTCATCTGAAGTGGCTGGTGTAGGAATAGTGGTAATCAAACTGACTTCAGGAAAGGAGCTCAAGCTGAAGGACATGATGCATGTCCCGGACATCCGGAAGAATCTGATTTCGGGGTCTCTTTTAGTTAGTAGTCAGTTTAAGCTAGTGTTTGAGTCAAATGACGTTATACTTAGCAAGTTTGACATCTTCCTAGGAAAAAGTTACCTCGAGAAGGGCCTTTTTAAGATATCTGTCATGATTGTAAGCCGTGATGGCAACAACACTATTATCAATGAGAATGCTTCTACTTCTGCTTATATCGTTGAGTGTTCCTCTTTATGATATTTTAGATTAGGACATGTTAATCTAAAATCTATAAAACGTTTAGTAAATTTAGATTTACTTAAAATTGAGAATGTTGACACATCCAAAAGATGTGAAATTTGTGTGGAAGCAAAGATGACTAAATTACCATTTAAGTCAGTTGAAAGGAACACTACTCCTCTAGAATTAATTCACACTGATGTATGTGATTTCAAGTTTGTGCAAACTAGAGGTGGAAAAAAGTACTTTATTACTTTTATTTATGATAGCACAAGATTCTGCTACGTTTACTTGCTACGAAGTAAAGATGAAGCTATTGAAGCTTTTAAAAATTATAAAAGTGAAGTAGAGAATCAAATGAACACTACAATTAAAGCAATTCGTAGTGATAGAGGTGGAGAGTATGTGGCTCCGTTTGAACAATTATGTGTCGAATCTGGTATCATACATCAAACGATAGCTCCTTACTCACCTCAATCGAATGGTATTGCAGAGAGGAAAAACCGAACCTTGAAAGAGATGATGAACGCAATTAGGGATGTTAAACGGGCCGCGGGCTGGCGGGCCAGCCCGTTTAGCCCTGAACCGTACAGGGTTGGGTCCGAGGGGTCTAATGGACCGTTTAAAAACTGGGCTTTTTTGGCCAGGACCGGTTAGCCCGCGGGCTAAACGAGCTAGCCCGCCGGTTTACCGGGCTGGCCCGTTAGCCCGGATTTCTTTTTTATTCTTTTTTACCTTAAGTTAGTCAATACTAGGTATGTTAAATTTATTTCTTACCTTAAGTTTTTCATATTTAATAACTAATTTATATTTTTTTTATATGTTTTAGAAGATGATGATGATGGTGAATTGGTGATGATTTGGAAGATGATGTTATATCATTGTCCAAGGAAGGATCGAATGCCGAAAATTGAAGAGCTTTGAGATATTTATCAATAATGTTTGATTTTTTTTTATCAATTATTAACTTTATGAACAATTTTTTAACAATGTTTAAATTTTTTTAGTTTAAATGATAGCGTATTACAATTACAAATCTATATTTTTTATTAAAAAATATTTTTTTAATTTTTTTTTCCGGAGCCCGTTAGTAGCCCGTTTAGCCCGGTGACCGCTAGGGTTAGGGTTAGATTTTGAATGTTTGTGGACTGATTAAAATGAACCGATAAGGCTCGAAACCGTTTAGGCCCGCAGCCCTGTAGGGCTGGCCCTATAGGGTTAGGGCTAGCCCGTTTAACATCCCTAAACGCAATATTAATCAGCTCGGGTTTACCTCAGAACATGTGGGGGGAAGCTATTCTGTCAGCTAACCACATTTTAAATAAAATTCCACTTAAGACTCAAGAAAAGACACCTTATGAGTTGTGGAAAAATCGCAAACCATCTTACAAATACCTCAAAGTGTGGGGGTGTTTGGCTAAAATTGAAGTGTCACTTCCTAAACAAGTGAAAATCGGACCTAAGACGGTCGATGGGATCTTTATAGGATACGCCTTCAATAGTAGTGCCTATCGATTTTTGATTCACAAATAAAAAATACCCGATATGACAGTAGGTACTACAATAGAATCAAGGAATGCTGTGTTCTTTGAAAATGTGTTCCCGTGTAGGGACAAAGAAGAAGTGAGTTCAAATAAACGAACTCAAGAAGAATCAAGTGAAGCTGCAGGTCCTTCCACCCAGCAGAGTGAAGAACCAAGACGCAGTAAATGAGCTAGAATTGATAAGACCTATAGTCCAGACTTCATCACGTATGTGTTAGAAGAAGAACCTAGGACTATCAAAGAAGCTATTTCCAGACCAGATGCATCTCTCTGGAAAGAAGCAATAAACAGTGAATATGATTCAATTCTGCGAAATCATACATGGGAGTTAGTTGATCTCCCTAAAGGTTGCAAGACCTTAGGATGTAAGTGGATCCTTAAAAGAAAGTACAAAGCAGACAGATCAATTGACAAGTATAAAGCCCGTTTGGTTGCAAAGGGTTTTAAACAAAGAGAAGGACATGATTTCTTTGACACCTACTCTCCAGTTACAAGGATTACATCCATTCGTGTATTTATCGCGATTGCTGTTTTGCATAATCTCGAAATACATCAAATGGATGTAAAGACTGCTTTTCTTAATGGAGAGATGGATGCTGAGATATACATGGATCAACCAGAGGGTTATGTTGTACCCGGGAGCGAGAAAAAGGTTTGTAAACTCGTTCGGTCGTTGTATGGATTTAAACAAGCTCCTGTACAATGACATTTGAAATTTGACAATATTATGTTGTCAAATGGATTTCGAATTAACGAATGTGACAAGTGCGTGTATGTGAAATATACACCAAATGGATTTGTTATCGTATGCTTATATGTTGATGACATGTTAATCATAGGTAACAATTCAAATGTGATCGTTAATACGAAAAACATGTTAAAGAAAATTTTTGACATGAAAGATATGAGTTTAGCAGACGTGATTCTAGGAATCAAAATAAAAAGAACTTCAAATGGAATTTCTTTAACACAATCTCATTATGTTGAGAAAGTCTTGAAGAAATTTAATGCATTTGATGATCCACCTGCTAAAACTCCACTTGAACAAAATGTTCATCTGAAGAAAAACAGAGGTGGACCTGTGAATCAGTTGGAATATGCAAGGATCATTGGAAGCGTGATGTACATTACTAATTGCACACATCCTGATCTTGCATGCTCTGTGAACAAACTGAGCAGGTACACAAGCAATCCAAGTCACTAACATTGGAAAGCTCTGAAAAGAGTCTTGAGATACTCGAAGTATACTCTTGATTTTGGGCTACACTACACGCGACATCCAGCTGTACTTGAAGGGTACAGTGACGCTAATTGGATATCCGATAGCAAAAACTCGTTCTCAACTAGTGGATATGTATTCACAATTGGAGGAGCAGCTGTATCGTGGAAATCCACAAAACAGACGTGTATTGCTTGTTCCACTATGGAATCTGAGTTCATCACTTTGGATCAAGCTGGTGAAGAAGTTGAATGGCTTCATAACTTTTTAGAAGACATTCTTTGTTGGAACAAACTGGTACCATCTGTAATGGTACATTGTGACTGTCAAGCTGCTATTGGTAGAGCTTTGAGCAGTATGTACAACGGGAAGTCGAGACATATCCGTCGTCGACATAAATCCGTTAGACATTTGATCTCAACTGGTATTATAACAATTGATTATGTAAGATCAATTGATAACATAGCGGATCCGCTCACGAAGAGCTTGAACCGAGATCAAATGAATAAGCTGATAGAGGGAATGGGTCTAAAATCCACAAATAAAACTGAAGCAGTGGTAACCCAACCAATGATGACTGGAGATCCCAAGAACTTGGCTCAAAAGGGAAAACTAAGCTGTGAATGTTAGTTGTACAACACTTGAAAATCATGATCATTCCTGACAGCACTGTGTCAAGTGTTAGTAGATCCGTGAGTTGTGGTAAAGGATAAGTCGTAGACTTTTAATGATTCCTACAAGTCCAAGTGGGATTGAGTATGACGAGATACTCAAAAGGAGATCACCTATATAAATGAGAAGTGAGGGCCGCTTCGACCAAACATTTATGAATACAAAGGGCGTCCAGGACCAAAATGGACAAAAACGTGAGAACAAATCAGAATCGAGACTGACTTGTGTCTGCATTGTCTGTAAGGTATACACTAAGGAGGATTAGTTCAAGGCATCGTGTCCACTAAGCCACCGGTATACCCGATGGTGCCGGGCTACAGAAAGCTCAAAGCCATTGACTACTTATTCGGAAGCAATGAGGTCTCAATCGAGCTGAACGAACAAGCCTGACTCTGTATAGGTGCAATTCTCACTCATGTGGGGGATTGTTGGAAATTGGTTATATATTAACTAATTTTTTTAGGAATGAAGATGCTAATTTTTGGGAAAACAAAAATAACGAGGTTGTTCTACTCTCGGAGTAGATGAACGTGGTATATTTAATATCTCAAAACCAATTTTCGGTGAGTGAGAAATTAATTTGGGAAGTTGGATAATTATTCATGTTGTCTACATCCCATGGGAATGAAAAGCTTGAGTTCCATCCCACGTTGGAAACCTACAAGAAAGAGAATATTCGATGGAATATTTTGTTCTTGCTTCCCAAGAAAGAAATCGAATATTCTGTTCTTGCTTCCCAAGAAAGAAATCGAATATTCTGTTCTTACTTCCCAAGAAAGAGATCGTCCTCATCTGCAGTGCAGATTTCCACTTATATATACCCCTTCATATTCAGACTTTCGGACTAACCTTTCAGCCTACGAATCTTAGAGTTTAGAAAGTCTTTCGCATATATTTTTATTTCGTTCAGATCGAAATTCCGATTTCGTTCGCCGAGAGTTTATACACGGTGGTGCTGCCGGTGTATACTGTTAAAACCGTTTTACCTTTGGAGACTTATACGCACGATACCGTAAGCACTATATGGGGCGTATTCAGTCTTGCGGGAAAAGGATTTTCCTTGACTCGGTTTATTCATACGAATTCGTTTCGTATTTACTTTGTTCGTGCAGTGTTCGAGACACACCCCCTATACATAAAACAACAAAATTTTGATCGCAAATGTATGTTTTGACTAAAGGATCAAAATCGTCGCAATACTGTCTCAAAATGCATTGTATTATATGCCGTCGAAAATATTTCGATGCAAATCTCTGAGTTTTTGTAGTAGTAACCGCTCAAATTTTTAGAGATTTCATGCCCTTATATACGTTTGGTTCCTGCATTTTGGTCTTAAACATAAATACAAGCAAATGATGGTGATGAATTTAGAATTGTCTAAGCACATGTTCAGTTATAAAAACAGCGTATATCGTTATTTATATCGTTATTTAATTTTTTAAGTGATTTTGAGTCCTTATTTATACGGAAAAAAATTGCACTTTTGGTCCCGAATAAATGACTCCAAATATTTTTTAAAACTAGGTGTGAAAATGGTTCTTTAGGACAAAAATTACAATTTTACTCGGTTCTTCGAATCAAAACTGCAATTTACCCATTTTTTTGGGACTAAAAATATAATTCTCCTGGGACCACGATAAAAACTGTGGGACTAAAAATGTTGAAAAATGGACCATTTTAAAATGGACTCATTCTCTTATGACCAAAAGCAGAGATTACCCTATTTATATATGTTAACGCCAATGTTTGTTTTTCTTAAATTTAGTAATGGAGACTTGAAGGTGGGCACATGATTCATACTTAGTTTTTTGTTTTCTTGTCCATTACAAAGTTCCATTATAAAGACAAGCAAGTCATTATTTGAAACTCGAGTGATCCGAAACCTAGCCACTTTTCTCGGGCCTTTGATTTGTGATTAATAACATATATATTATTCAAATGAAAAAAAAAATTAAGAGTAAAAGTATGTTTGGTTGAGAAAAATGTTATGTATTATATGCAGAGGCCACTGAGAGATCGATTACAAGAGAAGAAGAAACAAGCCCTCCTACAAAAAATACAACATGATTAATTAAAAATAATCAATAAATCAGTAGTTAACATTTTCTATCCGCCATATGAGACGGAGAAAATTCTCGACTGAACATGGAAGCATTAAGGGACCGGAGGATTGATAGCCGCAGATTTCTGAAGCTTCATCAAGGAGACCTTGAAAGAGAGGATTGTATAGATATGAAATTGGGATCGAAAATGTTTGAAAATCTTGAATTTGATCATCATTTGCATTTGGTAATCCCACTTTCACTCCCACCCACCCTTTCTTAACTTTCATCTTTTTTCCAGCTCCTTGCACCTTTATCCTTAGAGAAATCATGATTGCTAATACTGGATTGAATTTTCTTTCTTTGGTTAATTTGAGTGTATTGGGACATATATAATTTAGTGGAAGATGCTAGTATTTATAAGGTTAAACCTTAGAATAATTAATAAGCTTAGTTGCGACATAGGTTATGCACCGAGCATCTTCTAAGTGAAAGAATCTGGATTATCGTAATTTCTTGACTATTAATTATAGATAAGACAAGAAGTCTTAGTAACAAGAATACTACACACAATATATACTATATATAGTTTATAAACAATTAAATTATATATTGCTTGGGAGAGATGCCACTAGTAATTAATTTATACTTTGTTCTTGTCCTCAATACTCACTAGTCTTTCAATTTTGGCGTAAGGTCAAATTAAGTATCTAATTATTTATGCAAAATCAAAAGGCTTTGAGGAACCTATATATATCTTCTTCTTTTTTTAATGGGTAAAATCGTGACTCGAACCCATGACCTCTCGGCCATAGGTAGTGAAACCTATATATATCTTTGAGTAGGTTTTATATTAAAATGGTTCATGATAAACTTATATTGAAACTGTTTTAAAGTATCAAATATTTAACCAGGATTATCAAAAGGTTCATCAAGAAAATCATTAATTTGGGTTCAAGAAAATTTATAACAATTACAATATAATACCACTGACCAGATTAATGATACTTCAGATAAGACTATTGATACTCCAAATTAAATATTTGATACTTTAAAATTATTTTATGATAATCTTATCATAAACTATTTTCATATAATACTTGTCTATACCTTTAGGCATGATTTTGGATTTGTACAATCGGAATTCGAATTTAGCCTTACAAGAAGATTCTGTGGATATATGCAATGTGATTCATCTTGTATCAAAATAATTAAATATTCAAATTCTTTCTTTATTAAGAAAAATAATTAAAAGTTTAAGTTTCTATGTTCTCTTCTTGGGAAAATATAAAAAATGGTCCTGTAACTTTGTCTAAGTTCAGATTTAGTCCTTTATCTTTTTAATTTCTCAATTAATTATGGTCTTTTTGTTATCAGAAAAGATCATTTTCTATTATTTTTTATAAAAAAAAATGCTTGAAATTTGCACGTGCTTCGACGTTAGTGCTCGCGTGATGCTCCAAGCTAGTAAATAAGATCCACATTACACTCCACTTGAATTAAATAGGCTGGAAACAAGATTTCTCCCCATTAACTAGATTTTTTTTTAAGGACAATAGGTCTTCGGGGCTAGCAATTTAAGGACCACATGTTTAAAAAATTTCAAATTGAAGCCAAATTTTGGGTAGGACGATCAGAACTTGGGATAGGGGGAGGTGATGTTTGGGAACTTGGGGTAGAACAGCCGAGGTGAGGGTTGGGGTGGGAGGGGCGGCGATCGGAAATTGGTGTGAGAAATGATCGAATTAGTTGAGGAAGATGATTGATACGTGAGGGGAGGGGTGGGGTGGGGGATTTTTTTTTTCTATTGGGTATCTTTTTGTTATTTATATATTTTTTATTTTAAATGTATATTTGTGTTTAGAAAAAAAAAAAATAGTTATGTTTCAAATTGGTAGGATAGGCTCCACATGTACAAAACAGTTTGAAATCCGGGGTACGTGCCTAGCACGTGCAAGTTGTCGGCCTTAATTTACAAATTTTTAAACTCGTAGTCTTTAAATTACCAGCGCGAATATCACGGTCCGTAAATTGTCAGCTCAAAAACCTGCTATCCTATCCCCAAAACCTATGAGCCTTAAAAAATATTTATTCTCCCATTAACATGGACCTAATTTAATCCAAATGGAGTGCAATGTGGGCCTTATTTATTGAGTTAGAACACCACACAAGAACTACCACTGGAGCACGTGTAAATTTCGGGTGAATTTTAAAATTTCCGTCGAAAAGTACCTTTTCTAATAACAAAACTACAAAAGGACCATAATTAAGAAATTAAGAAGATAAAGGATTTAGATTGTGTTTGTATTGCCACCACTCAAATTCTTTTGATTTCGAGTCCTTTTATACGTTGGCTCCTACATTTAGTCTTAAGCATAACAAGGAACATACATGATTAATTTAAAGTGCAGATGTATATATCGTTATTCTATTTTCGTAAGATCATGTGTCCTTATTTATGTTAACTGCAATTTTTTTTTTTTTTTTGTCTAAGATTTACAAAAATGATTCATATTTAGTCGCCTTTTGTCCATAACAAAATGTGTTCCATTATAAAGACACTCGAGTCGTTATTCAAAATTCGACTGAATTCCGATACCTATTTTTCCCCGGTGTCTTTGATTTAAGATTTTAGAACATATTATTCAAATGAACACAAGTTTGAGAGTGAAAGTGAGTTTAATTGAGATCAATCACTATCCAATTTCTTCAATTTTATGGAAAATGTTATGTATTGTATACAGAGGTCACCGAGAGGTCGATAGACACTTAAAAAGAGAAAAAGAAACAAATCCTCCAAGAAAATATACAAGAAGAATAATTAAAACTAATCAATATATACATCATTAGTTAACATTTTCTATCCACCACCGAAGACGGAAAAAATCCTCGACGGCGCATGGTAACATTCCAAGACCAGAGGATTGATATCCATAGATTTCCGAAGATTTATCTAGGAACTTTTGAAATAGAGGATTATATAGAAATGAAATCGGGATCGAAAATGTTTGGAAATCTTGAATTTGATCATCATTTGCATTTGCATTTGGTACACCGACTTTGACTCCCACCCACCCTTTCTTCACCTTCATCTTCTTTCCACCTCCTAATTGCACCTTCTTAGGAGTTGTTTTATATCACTTCTCATATGTAATAGTATTAGTCTCTTTAGTACTACTCAAATAACTATTATGTATCAGTATCCCTTTAGTTGCCCTAACTATAAATAGGGCACACACTACACTTGTAAAACCTATCAATTCATTTTATCATTTTCATCTTCTCAGCCGCAATGTACTGTTTCTCTATGAATTCATCTTTCTCTATGAATTCTTCACTCTCTACATGGTATCAGATGGTTAGGTTTTAACCAAAATGGGACTACTTAACATCCATTCCCATTTTGAGGGGGGGTCTTAGGAGTTGTTTTATATCACTTCTCATATGTAATAGTATTAGTCTCTTTAGTACTACTCAAATAACTATTATGTATCAGTATCCCTTTAGTTGCCCTAACTATAAATAGGGCACACACTACACTTGTAAAACCTATCAATTCATTTTATCATTTTCATCTTCTCAGCCGCAATGTACTGTTTCTCTATGAATTCATCTTTCTCTATGAATTCTTCACTCTCTACACACCTTCATCTTTAGAGAAATCATTGCTAATTCGGGATTGAATTTTCTTTCTTTGGTTAATTTGAGTTTATTGGGACATATAATTTATTTGAAAATATGTTATGTATTTATAAGATTAAAGTTTTTGTTTGTATTGATGAGGGGGTTCATATATATAGAATAATATGGCTTAGTTTTTTTTTTTTTTTTTTTTTTGAAGGAGAATAATATGGCTTAGTTGTGACATATATAGATTATGGAGCATCTTCTAAGTGAAAAAGATGTGGATTTACAGCCACTTAATTTAGAATGGATTGTGATTTCTTGTCAATTAATTAATTACTAAACAATGCCTATGATTATAAATGACAAGAATTCTTAGTAACAAGAATATTAACACTCATATATACTAGTTTATTAACAAATCATTGGAGAGATGCCTCTAATAACTAAATTTTGTCTTCTTATTGTCCTCATCCATTTAGGCTTTTAGTACTATTGTACATAAAATACAAGTCAAATTAAGTATCTATATTCATGGGAAAAATTGAGTTTTTTTGTCCTGTAAGTTAGGTCACTTTTGGTTTTGGTCCTACTAAATTTTGACTTTATTTCTTCGTCCGATAACTTTCAAAAAATTTACATTTTCATCCTAAAACCGACTACAGAAGGTCACCTAACCAATAATGCTGATGTGGCACGATTTTTTTTTAATCTTTTATTATGATATATGTTATATATATATATATATATATATATATAGTTAACAAGGCTATTGCCAAGTTAATCTCGTTACAATGTCGAATATGGCTAGACCAAAATAAATATATAAATATTATGGCTATTCTGGATACAGGAAGTACGAAAAGTTTAATCGGTTATGATTTAATTCCTGAAAAGTATCATAAAAAATTAAATTACGTATTAATCACAAAAACTGTGGAAAATAGAACAATACAAATTACTGATTACATTGAACCTAAGGGAATTCAATTCCTAGATTTTGCTGGAAATTATAGCTTTAGATATGATTTACCTAATATTAATATTAACCCAAAATCAATTAAGTCAACAGATTTTCTACTTGGACTAGATTTTATTGGGAATCTAAATGGAAGCATCTCTATTGCAAAGAATCATATAACATTAAGTAAGCAAGTCTATAGTTATCCAACGAGTAGATATACACAAGCATCAGAGTTCGCGCGAAAGCGTGGTGGACAAGCCGAATTAGATTTCTTAAAAAAATAATAATTATAATAATAAAAACCTGCAATATGTAGAAAATGAAACTCTACTACTACTAGGACAATATCTGGGACACGAATTAGAAAAAGGACCAGATATACATAAAAGTATAAATTATCCGGTAATACAAAAGCTAGAAAAAATTGGATTAATCGGAGAAGACATTACAAAATCAAAATGCGAACATATTGTTAAAATACAAGTAAAAAACCCAGACATAAGAATTGTTACAGCTAACATTGAATATAGTCCTTTAGACAGGGAAGAATTTAGAAAACAGATAACCGAAATGATGAAACAAGGATTAATTAAAAAATTCGATAGTCCTCATCGATCTGCAGCCTTTATAGTTAGAAATCATGGGGAAATTAAGAGAGGAAAGGCTAGAATTGTATACAATTACAAAAGGCTAAATGATAATATATATATATATATATATATATTTAAATTAAATTAAAATTCAAAAAATTAATTAAAAAATCCAAACTACACACCAGTACCACCCCCTTCCCTTCTCGCAGCCACCGCCCACTCCCTTCCTCAACAGTGTATGTCGGCCGCCGCCGCCCACTCTCCACCGCCCACCGCTGCCCACCCTCCACCTCTCCCACCCCAATTTAATTTCCAGATTCAAGCTCCAGTCGGAGAGCTTCGACGGTGAAAATGGAGAGCCAATTAATTAAAGCTTCGATCGACGCCGGAAATTGAAAGAAATGCAGCTTTCCGGCGAACAAATTTTCCGACGAACAAATTTTATTTATAATTTTGTGTTAATTTTCAAGAATTATGTTGATTCAAGGATTGGTTGTGAGTTTGGGGGAGAGAAAGAATTCGAGCTTCTAGTTCCAATTGCTTCTAATCTCCGGCGAACTGCTTCCAATTTCCGGCGAATTGCTTTAAGCTTCAAACTTTTCCAGTGTCGATCGAAGCTTTAAAGCACAAATTATATTATTTCCGGCATGGATCAAAGTTTCTCCGGTGCGTGTTGGGGGAGGGGCGGCCCTTGCTCGGCTTCTACATATGGGTGGTGATAATGGAGAATTAGGGCGGTGGTAGGTAGCAGAGGGAGGGTTGGGTGGTGGAGGGTGGGTGCGGTGGAGGGTGGACGACGGTAGCGTGTTGGGGGAGAGGCAACAGCGGCGACGTGTTGGGAGAGGAGTGACGGCGGCATGTTGGGAGAGGAGTGGCGGCAGTGTGTTGGGAGAGGAGGAGCGGCGGCGGCTGCGGGGTTGATTGTTACAGGGGAGGGGGTTGATTGACTACCCACAGCGGTGGCTAAATGCCAACCGCGACCCACATGCGACAAAAAGAAATTAAAAAAAAAAATTGAAATGAAAATGAAGGTTGCAACCTCTTGGTGTCAGGGGTCCGAACTCAACCTACCTCCACTCCAAGGTTGCCCAATCAAATTGTGCCACATGGCATTATTTGATTGGGTAATTAAATTTTATATGAATAAATTGTATATTGTAAATATTGTGAATAATAAATTATTAAAAAAATTAAAAAATATATCAAAATTTATATTTTTCAATTCTCTATAAATAGACACCAATATTAATATATTTTGAAACATAATGTCAACTTTGTATTTCAACTATTATAATTATAATTTCGCTATTATATCTTATTCTAAATATTTTTAAAATTATTTTTCTTAATATAATTATAAATTTAGGATATTAAATTAATTTATGTATTTTTACACATTTTATATATAATAAAAAATTGATTACAAAATATATGTAATTAATAAATAATAAAATAATTATTATTATTGTAGGTTGAGTTGGGTT
Source organism: Ballota nigra (assembly GCA_947034835.1). NCBI lineage: Eukaryota > Viridiplantae > Streptophyta > Magnoliopsida > Lamiales > Lamiaceae > Ballota > Ballota nigra. Next base: position 114,949,480 of record OX344723.1, on the reverse strand, counting down.
GTGGATGTGAGTATAAAAAAGATAAAGTTGAGTTGAGTAGTAGATTGTATATGTGGATGTGAGAGAAATTAATATTTTATTTTAGGTTGGGTTGGGAGAGGTTATGAGTGTGGGTAGTCTTAGGGGAGGGGTGGGATTTGACCGTGATTTGGGTTTGGATATATATATATATATATCAAAATTAAATTAAAAAAAATTAATTCGTGTCACATCAGCATCACCGGTTGGGTGACCTCCTGTAGCCGGTTTTAGGACGAAAATATAAATTTTTTTAAAGTTATCGGACGAAAAAATAATGTCAAAACTTAGTAGGACCAAAATCAAAAGTGACCTAACTTATAGGACAAAAAACTCAATTTTCCGATATTCATGCAAGGCTTCGTGGAACTTTAGGCTTAGCCGGCCGGGAAATTATTTTTTTTGGTACAATTGGAGTTCGAATTAAACTTAGGCTTAATTGCACTAAATCCATCAAACTATTGATGATTTTGCATATAAACCACCAAACTATATTTTTTTGACACTGATATATACAAGTTGTTAAATTTCGGCACAAAAACCACTTATAAACTTAATTTTCGGTAAAAAAAAAAATCCCACGTTTTAACATATAAGAGGTATTTTTGTAAAAAGAAAAAAAAAATCAATTGGCGGCAAATAACACAAGGAGATGCACGCACAAGACGGACAACGTTAAGGTGTGGATGCTCGAGGTGGTGTAAGACAGAGCAAAAATGTGAAGGGGTAGACGATTAAAGTGATGAAGATTTTTGTCTATTTTTTGTTCCAATTGAACAAAATTATGAAGAGTTTTGATGGAAAAATTATTTTTTAAGGCACGTGTCCGGCAATATATTTTTTTCGGGACAAATTGATTAGAGATTTAGTTTAGTGATTTGTATGTCAAAATTTAATAATTTATGTATCAGTGCTGAAAAAACATAATTTGATAGTTTGGTGGACTTACTGTAATTACAGAGCTGCCTAAGGTTGTGTGTGTGTTTTATATAAATAAGAGTGGACTTTTAATTCATCTCGACAAGTTCTGCCAATAGTTGTAATGTGATACATCTTTTATGTGTCAAAATAATGAAATATTCAAATTCTTTCTTTAATAAGAAAAAAATTAGAAGTTTAAAAAATATTTGAAAGTTTTAATTTATTAGTGTCATATTTATGTGACATTTCGGTAGGGACATCATTTAATTATTGTCAGGAAATTATCAAATGTTTTAAATTATTAAATTTAAAAAGGTGGTGTATTAAATTTGTAATTAAAAAAACATTTGATAAAAATCATAAAGCTCGTAAATTTTTTTTTTCAATTTAACCCTAATGAAAAAACAGTAATCTAATTGGAAAATAGTGGAGCTAAGTAATATAAGAAGATGTCATCGAGAGATCGATGCGTGGACGCTTTACAAGAGAAGAAGAAAAAAAAAATCCTCCTAAAAAAAATATACAAAAGGATTAATTAAAATTGCAAGAGAAATAAATAAATAAATTAATTAATTTTACACTTTTCTATAAATTCAGACTTTTAAATATGAGGAGAAATTCTTTCACCAAAACATCAGTAAACATTTTATATTCGCCATCGGAGACGAAGAAAATCCTCAACGGATCGAGCATGGAAGCATTAAGGGACCAGAGGATTGATAGTCGTAGATTTCTGACGCTTTGTTGAGGAGCCTTTGAAATAGAGGATTGTATAGATAAGAAATTGGGACAGAAAATGTTTGAAAATCTTGAATTTGATCATCATTTGCATTTGGTAGTCCCACTTTCAACCCCACCCACCCTTTCTTCGCCTTCATCTTCTTTCCAGCTCCATGCATTTTCATCTTTAGAGAAATCATATCGATTGAGGCTAGCTATTGTTGTTACCGATATTACCGGATCTAGGCGACGAATTTATGTGGCTATAGGGGTAGTCCCGATTATTGGGTAACAAACATACGAAATAATATGAACACGAAGAACACAAGAATGGGGGAAGAACCGATGGGTTCTTCCCTTGAAGATGGCTTTGGGAGTCCCTCAAGGGGGTCTCCCTTGCCTAGTATTTTATTCATGTGGGGAGAATTTTTTGGGGAGGAGAAAACTAATGAACTCCTTTTACAATGGGTTGGGGCCTCTATTTATAGAGCCCCAAGCTTCTAACTAAGGATCCAATCCTGACCCTTTATTTTAGGGTATTTATTACAATCATAGATCTAATAAACAATTATGAAAAGAAATAAATCTAATATTACAATATCTTTTCAGTACTTCGATATCTCTACTAAAGTTGACCTTTGATTCTGTCAGACTATTTGATGCCGAAATCCTGTTGTCGGGGTCTAAACCCCGGTTCCGGTATACCCCGGTTCTGAGATAGTTTTTAGGCCAAATACGGGATAATTTGTGCCACAACAATTGCCCCCAAGATTGGGCTTTGACCTTGGTCAGAGTTCGATCTTGATTCGTGCTTCGAACAAATTTTGCCCCTTACAGCAGTTGAGGTTTCCAACTTATGCCCCCAAGCCTGTTGATAAGATAGCTCGGGTATCCCATGGGGACTTTGGTGGTAGAGACCTTGATGAAAAGGTCTTCAGTGTTATCCGTGACTTGGTGAATTTTGAATCGGACTGAGATAGGCGGGAATCGATCTTCTATCGTGCCCCCGAGTCGTCAGTCTTCAGGTAATCGTAATTCGAGGGCTATAGCTTCCTTGTTGTGTAATTATGTACTCGTACTTCAAGTCTAGGCTCTTCGTACGAGGCTTTTTCTGTGCTCGTACTCGAGGCTTGGCTCTTCGTACGAGGCTTTTTCTGTGCTCGTACTCAAGGCTTGGCTCTTCGTACGAGGCTTTTTCTGTGCTCGTACTCGAGGATAGGCTCTTTGTACGAGACTTTTTCTGTGCTCGTACTCGAGGCTAGGCTCTGTGTACGAGGCTTTTTCTGTGCTCGTACTCGAGGCTTGGCTCTGTGTACGAGACTTTTTCTGTGCTCGTACTCGAGGCTAGGCTCTGTGTACGAGGCTTTTTCAGTGCTCGTACTCGAGGCTTGGCTCTGTGTACGAGACTTTTTCTGTGCTCGTACTCGAGGCTAGGCTCTGTGTACGAGGCTTTTTCTGTGCTCGTACTCGAGGCTTGGCTCTGTGTACGAGACTTTTTCTGTGCTCGTACTCGAGGCTAGGCTCTGTTTACGAGGCTTTTTCTGTGCTTGTACTCGAGGCTTGGCTCTGTGTACGAGACTTTTTATGTGCTCGTACTCGAGGCTAGGCTCTGTGTACGAGACTTTTTCTGTGCTCGTACTCGAGGCTAGGCTCTTTGTACGAGGCTTTTTCTGTGCTCGTACTCGAGGCTAGGCTCTGTGTACGAGGCTTTTTATGTGCTCGTACTCGAGGCTTGGCTCTGTGTACGAGACTTTTTCTGTGCTCGTACTCGAGGCTAGGCTCTGTGTACGAGGCTTTTTCTGTGCTCGTACTCGAGGCTTGGCTCTGTGTACGAGACTTTTTCTGTGCTCGTACTCGAGGCTAGGCTCTGTGTACGAGGCTTTTTCTGTGCTCGTACTCGAGGCTTGGCTCTGTGTACGAGACTTTTTCTGTGCTCGTACTCGAGGCTAGGCTCTGTGTACGAGGCTTTTTCTGTGCTCGTACTCGAGGCTTGGCTCTGTGTACGAGACTTTTTCTGTGCTCGTACTCGAGGCTAGGCTCTGTGTACGAGGCTTTTTCTGTGCTCGTAGTCGAGGCTTTTTCTGTGCTCGTACTCGAGGCTTGGCTCTTTGTACGAGACTTTTTCTGTGCTCGTACTCGAGGCTAGGCTCTGTGTACGAGGCTTTTTCTGTGCTCGTACTCGAGGCTTGGCTCTGTGTACGAGACTTTTTCTGTGCTCGTACTCGAGGCTAGGCTCTGTGTACGAGGCTTTTTCTGTGCTCGTAGTCGAGGCTTTTTCTGTGCTCGTACTCGAGGCTTGGCTCTTTGTACGAGACTTTTTCTGTGCTCGTACTCGAGGTTAGGCTCTGTATACGAGGCTTTTTATGTGCTCGTACTCGAGGCTTGGCTCTGTGTACGAGACTTTTTCTGTGCTCGTACTCGAGGCTTGGCTCTGTGTACGAGACTTTTTCTGTGCTCGTACTCGAGGCTAGGCTCTGTGTACGAGGCTTTTTCTGTGCTGCACAGTTGGTGGCACTATGGCCTATGTGATATGTCGGCTGCTTTGGGGTCGGCCTATTTTTGTACTAAGTGTGGAGGGCCGACCGCTTGGGGGTGGGCCCCCGCTTTTGAACTTAGATTTTGATTTTATTCCTGACCGATTGTAATCGGGTGGTCATCGCCGGTGAAGGCAGACAAAAAACGAGACGTCGACGCCACGGAGGCGGACGGATCAACGCCGATGAGGGCGGATAAAACACGTCAACGCCTAAGAAGGCGGACGAGATGTCGACACCACGGAAGGCGGACGAGATGTCGACGCCACGGAGGCGGACGGATCAACGCCGATGAGGGCGGATAAAACATGTCAACGCCTAAGAAGGCGGACGAGATGTCGACGCCACGGAGGCGAACGGATCAACGCCGATGAAGGCGGATAAAAAACAAGACGTCGACGCCATGGAGGCGGATGGGTCAACATCGGTGAAGGCGGATAACATTACTGAATTTTCGAGATTCAAAAAATTTTGTTTTGGATTATCCAAAATAATCTCCGGAGATGTGTACTCATGCCCCCGGCTTTTAATGTATTGTAAATATATTCGAGTTGCAATACATTAAAAGGAAGTGAATGGAGAAAAACCTGACACGAGATGGGCAAAAGGACTGCCCGTAGATTCCTTTGAGTTGTTGCAGTAGCTCTTGCACGTGTGCTCGGAGTCTTAATAAGAGAGATCGTCGCTTGCGCGGTAGTTATGGTGAGCGAGCTGGGTGCTTAAGATGGCCCGGAGATTGAATGGCCTAGAATGGCCTTCCCGAGCCCAAGTGTGATATGCCGACCTCGATCCGGTCGGCATATGCTTTTGAACTGAGCTCGGTGATTGAATGGCCTAGAATGGCCTTCCCGAGCCCAAGTGTGATATGCCGACCTCGATCCGGTTGGCATATGCTTTTGAACTGAGCTCGGTGATTGAATGGCCTAGAATGGCCTTTCCGAGCTCAAGTGTGATATGCCGACCTCGATCCGGTCGTCATATGCTTTTGAACTGAGCTCGGTGATTGAATGGCCTAGAATGGCCTTTCCGAGCTCAAGTGTGATATGCCGACCTCGATCCGGTCGTCATATGCTTTTGAACTGAGCTCGGTGATTGAATGGCCTAGAATGGCCTTCCCGAGCTCAAGTGTGATATGCCGACCTCGATCCGGTCGTCATACGCTTTTGAACTGAGCTCGGTGATTGAATGGCCTAGAATGGCCTTTCCGAGCTCAAGTGTGATATGCCGACCTCGATCCGGTCGTCATATGCTTTTGAACTGAGCTCGGTGATTGAATGGCCTAGAATGGCCTTCCCGAGCTCAAGTGTGATATGCCGACCTCGATCCGGTCGTCATACGCTTTTGAACTGAGCTCGGTGATTGAATGACCTAGAATGGCCTTTCCGAGCTCAAGTGTGATATGCCGACCTCGATCCGGTCGGCATATGCTTTTGAACTGAGCTCGGTGATTGAAAGGAGATTGGACTGTTTGTAGAACTTGTATTGATAGATTTTATCGAGTCGTTGTAGTGGCTCTGAACGTTTGTGTAAATTTTTCAGCTTGGTAGAGGCATCTGGTTGGGCCGAGAGTACTATTAAAAATAGAGTATCCAGTCTACCCGCTTGAAATAATAAATGGCCCGCATCATCTCCCTCATAAAGAAACCAGCAATTTTGACAAATTGGGCCAAAAATATCTTCAAAATTATCCAGCAGCTTTTTAAAATGTGAAGGCCCAAGAGTCCACTTGAAAATAAAAAAAGGGCCCAGCAGCATCTCCTTGGAATAAAGAATGGGCCTACATGCTCATTTGCATAGACCCGCTTACAAATTGTTGCCCAACAGTTAACACGCAGCCCCAAAACATCTGAAACCTTGATCGTAAAAAATTCCTGGGATCGGCAAAAATTCCTGAGATCGGCGATTGAGCACAGTGGCTCTGGTGACGGAGATCGGTAGTATGCTTGTCCCGCGTTCGGAATTTGGTAAAAGGGCGATAAGCTGGGGCGGAGCTTGAGGCGGATCAGATGCGGTGCCGACTGGGGTGTCGTGGTCGGCAATAGCTGGGCCCGGCAGCGGCGGAACGTCGCGGGTGTTTGAAGGCTGAGTGGAGGCGGAGTGTTGACCCAGTTGATTGTTCGCATACGTTGTGGTGGTTGCGATCCGACCGGAGTCGACGCCGATTGAGAAGGGCGTCCGGTTGCGATTGATGTTCGTTGTGTGAGGCGGATGCTGATTAGCCTTTGTATTGGCGATGATGGTGATTTACGGTCGGTGACGGTCTGAGGAGAAGAGGCGGCGGTTGGTGCTTGTGCTTGTGCTCGGATAGTGACCTCAGGCTTGGTGCTCGTACCCAGGCCCTGCCTCGGGTGCTCAGAACTTAGCGAGGGAGGCGGTTGTTTTCTCAGCGATAGCGGGCCGACCTTGGCAGATTTAGGGCTTAGACCGGAGTCAAGTTAGGATGAGGTCGGCAATGGTAGGCCGAGGTCGGCCGCTGCGGTGCGAGGCCGGGGTCGGCCGCTGTGGTGCGAGGCCGGGGGCCGTCCGTAGCGGTGCGAGGCCGGGGGCCGGCCGTAGTGGTGCGAGGTCGGGGGTCGGCCGCTGCGGTGCGAGGCCGTGTGGATAATTGTCGATCTCAACGACCGGGCTGCTGTGTTTGGTGATAGTGGGTCGAGGTCGGCCGCTCGGAGTTTATGGCTGAGGTCGGCCGCTGCGGTGCGAGGCCGGGGTCGGCCGCTGTGGTGCGAGGCCGGAGGCCGGCCGATGCGGAACGAGGCCGGAGGCCGGCCGCTGCGGAGCGAGGCCGGAGGCCGGCCGCTGCGGAGCGAGGCCGGGGGTCGAATCGGCAGTATGAGGCAGGTATTTTTGGCTTTATTTGACAGAGTACCTTTCCTTTGAGCAATGACAGAGTGCAGAAATGCAGGTAAAGTTGTCCTATTTTTCTTTTCCTTTTTCCTTTTCTTTATTTCTTCAATTTGCTCTGAATTCTTCTTCTCTCCGGTGGTTCTCTGCAGTGTTGGCCACTCCGGTGTGAATGTCGGTGTTGGGACGACGGCGGCAGGACAACGGTGGCCTCGATTTTGCGGCTGAGAAGCGGGATCTGCCATGTTCGTCAAAAGATGAGGCTGGGCTGCTTGTTGGTGCGGCCATCAGAACGAAACAGTGGGGTGAAAGTCCCGGTGCCGTTCCGTCGAACCACCAACGGATTTTGTGTGCTCTTGTTGAGACTTTTCGTAGGGTGAATGGGGCTGGAAGCCCTGGTAATTTTTTGTAAGGTTTATGAATGTCTCTTTGGCTTGTGAGTGTATAGTATGGAAATTTAGGAATTGTGTTTTGTGTGGTCATGGAATTTTGGGTCTCTTTTCCCCGAACGTGTATCTATGGATAGAGAGAGGGAAAGAGTATGGAGATATTATTTTTGGTTTTCACTGGATTTGATGTATAGATTTGGATATAGGTCATGGAAATTTTATGAGGACTGGAGATTTTGGGTTTAAATGGGTGTGATATCAAATTTGAGTTTTACATTCTTCGTGTAAAGAACAAAGAAATAAACCAGTACTGAATCATGAAATTCACCATTGTTGCCACGAAAAGCTTCGGAAGGAGAACTAAATGTAGTGCTGGGACTCAATTTTTAAATAATATAACATGGAATTAAAAATAATTTTTCTGGAAAAGATACTTGGAGATTTGAAGATACCCTTAAAAATGTTGAGATTTCTTCAAGCTTTTTTCCAGCTATGTTGGATCTGTTGCGGATTAGGGACAAAAGGGACCCTTCTTCTAGCGCCATTTGTTGTTACCGATATTACCGGATCTAGGCGACGAATTTATGTGGCTATAGGGGTAGTCCCGATTATTGGGTAACAAACATACGAAATAATATGAACACTAAGAACACAAGAATGGGTTCTTCCCTTGAAGATGGCTTTGGGAGTCCCTCAAGGGGGTCTCCCTTGCCTAGTATTTTATTCATGTGGGGAGAAATTTTTGGGGAGGAGAAAACTAATGAACTCTTTTTACAATGGGTTGGGGCCTCTATTTATAGAGCCCCAAGCTTCTAACTAAGGATCCAATCCTGACCCTTTATTTTAGGGTATTTATTACAATCATAGATCTAATAAACAATTATGAAAAGAAATAAATCTAATATTACAATATCTTTTCAGTACTTCGATATCTCTACTAAAGTTGACCTTTGATTCTGTCAGACTATTTGATGCCGAAATCCTGTTGTCGGGGTCTAAACCCCGGTTCCGGTATACCCCGGTTCTGAGATAGTTTTTAGGCCAAATACGGGATAATTTGTGCCACAACAGCTATTAGTACTATATATTGAGGATAATATTTGATTCTTTGATATGGGTATATTGGAACGTATTTTTGAGATATTTATAATGGTCGAATATTAACACAAGGCCATGTTGGTCATTGCTAATTTTAATTTGTTGTATATATCTTGTTTTCATCTCTTGTGCTAATTTTATGAACTAAGATATATATATACTTTATGGCAAAGTATTATGTGAAAATAGTTCATGATAAACTTATTATGAAACAATTTTAAAGTATTATTAATTTCATTGGGAGTATCATTAATTTCATCAGGGGTATCATTAGTCTGAGTTCAAGAAAATTGTTTTAAATTTTCTTGACTTCAGACTAATGATACCCCTGACATGTTTAATGATACTTCTAATGAGATTAATAATACTCTAAAATTATTTCATATCAAACTTATTATGAAGCATTTTTATATAAAACCTACTCGTACTTTATATACTTTGTACGGCTATAAGTGGACAAAAAGTCATCCTCAATTTGGTGGTACAAACTACAAGTTGGTACATACGTACTGAATTTTTTTCCATCCCTCTTTCTTCTTTTCATAATTCTTGGATTCTTGATATTTTCTTTTTTTTATTTCTCAATATTTATGAAGGTTGGTATATTCTCACCCAGGAGTGTTAAGAGTGAGTCACCTCAACTTATGAATTATTTGTGCTCGACTCATGAAATAATCTAAATAGACTGAAATTTAGTTGAGTCAAGCTTGATATCGACCCACTAGTACTGACTTAACAAGCTCAACAGCTTAATTGAGCTAGCTTATGTAGATTTATTATTTTACCCTAATATGTATACTTATTATCTATAACTATATAATAATAAAATTTTATTCCTTTTTTAGAATTCTTTCTTTTAATCCATAAAACAGTTCTAAATCGCGAAGATTATTAATGTTATCACATTAATTCATACACCCTATATATACTTAAATAACCATAAAATATAATAATAACTTTAATATAAACCTTTCCAATCCCCGAAATTCCATTCAATTCGACTAAAACCTTTCACTTCCCCCATATTTTTTTTAAATTTAATATTTGATTCCAGAACCGACACTATCAATTTAAACTTCATTTAGGTTTAAACAAACACGGCAATATGAAGAATCATTATATACATAAAACAGTTAAATCAAGTCCATCAACATTCCCTTATGCTCATATACCCTGATTTTTTTGGATCCAGACCATCTTTATCATATTTGCATAAAAAAATTGTAGTCAAACTTTTTTTTTGGTGTTTTTTAATGTGTAGTATTGTAATACTATATATGAATATATATATATATATATATATATATATAGCCATGTTTAATATTTTTTTTATATAAAAACTTATATTAAGATATAGTATGCCTTTAAAATATTTTAATTAATTGAGCTGATTTAAAATCTCTTGCATCAATGTATTGAGAATAAAAATATTGTCATAATTTAGTGAATTGTGATGATCTGATGGTCAACGGGTAAATATCTTGCATTTTAAGTTGCAATTATAAATTACTTGCTTTGTAATATATTAATGATAATACTTTCATCAATAAATATAAATGGAGTTTTTGTAAAGCTAAGATAGAATCATATTAATATCAATAACATATAAATAGTTTACTTAAAGTTAAATAGAATAATTGTATATGTATATATTGAATTTGTAAATAAATAAATTAATGTAAACATGCTTATACAAAGTACTCCCTCCGTCCCAATTTTATTTTCCCGTTTGATTGTGGACGGAGTTTAATGTGAGAGTTGAATTTTAGTATTTAAATGAATAAAGTAGTATTGAGAATGATGAATAAAGTAGTATTTAAATGAATAAAGTAGTATTGGGAATGATGAATTGTGAATAAAGTATTATTTAAATGAATAAAGTAGTTTCCATTTTAGGGATGAGAAAATAAAATTGGGACATACCTTTTTGGCAAATGTGAAAACAAAACTGGGACGGAGGGAGTATATAAATATATGATAATATATAATGCATTACACATGTACATTATGATTTATGTGTAAGTGTTGTATATCAAATCTAAGAAAAAAAAACTGTAAAGTGTGCGAAATGGGTTGTGTTGGTAAATTATACTCTCTTCATTTCGTAAAAGCTATCACACTTTTTATTTTCATCAATCCTATAATGATAAAAGTTCACACCCCATAAATTGGCTTTTTCTTTTTTAATGTTAAAATGATATCCCTCTCAATTGTGAAGATGGAATTTATGGAGAGTTCTCCACTCTAAGGATGTGCATTTTTATGGGATAAACAAAAAAAAAGTGTGAAAACTTTAGTTAAATAAAGGGTATAGATATTTTTATATGGGGGTGGATGTGGAATAAAATTAGAAATTCAGTTTTATATCAAAATAGAACAGGAAAGAAATGCAACATTTTATATACATATATAAAATACATAACAAAGGTGCATCACGGGTAAATACTGGTTAAGTCTAAAAATAATGAAGCAAAGCATAAATGAATTTCTTTTTATTTATTTTTTTTGTAAAAAAAAAAAAACAAATTTCGCCCACCGTGGGGCTCGAACCCACGACCACAAGGTTAAGAGCCTTGCGCTCTACCAACTGAGCTAGACGGGCCCAGTCTTGAGGCAATTGTTAAAGTTTTAATTATAATATAATATAATATATGGTGACAAAAATAAAACGCCGTTGCCGGGGATCGAACCCGGGTCACCCGCGTGACAGGCGGGAATACTTACCACTATACTACAACGACTTACTTATGAAAAAAAGAAAATCATGGAATCAAGATTTAAATTTTACAAGTTATTGAGCTAGCTAAACCATTGCTTTAGTCAAATAGTTACCAATCAAGCCGAATCGAGTTGAAAAAAAATAAAAAAAAAATTAAGCACGTGCTGAGCTCGATTTTGATACTCCCTCATTTTCAAAAAAGATCCGTCACAATTTTGTTTTTCCATCCCCAATATAAAAATAAAGTACATTTACTTTTTTAAATTTTACCCTACAATTCAACTACTTTATTCATTTAAATACTATTTTATTCACCATTCACAAGAATACTTTATTAATTTAAATACTACTCCCTCCGTCCATGAGTAAACTTCCCACTTTCCTTTTCGGGCCGTCCACGAGTAAGTTTCCCATTCCATAAATGGAAATAACAACACTCTATTATATATAAACTTTAACCTTCAAACTCACACAATATTACAAAAATGTCACTCATTCACTTTACTTTTCAACACTATTCATTACTTTATCCCAAAAGTCAACATGTGGCCCACCATATATTAATAAACAAATACACTTTCTTAAATCATTCAACAAAAAGAAGTGGGAAACTTACTCGTGGACGGAGGGAGTACAATTTAACTCTCGCATTAAACTCTGCACACAGTCAAACAGGGAAACAAAACTGAAATAGAGGGAATACTAGTCTACCCGACTCATTTATATGTTTCTAGACTAGCAATAGTCAAGATCACTCTCTTATAATTTTTCATATGAAAATTGTTTTGATTTTATATTATATTGTTTTGTTGGGGGAGTCAAGTTTTTAACTCTTGCTATTTCGACCATAAAATGTTACTAACTATAAAATGTGATGGGTATTTTCGTTAATGACAAACGAGACTACGCATTGCTCTAAGATACTATCTATTTTGGCTTTTATATGCGTGGGAAAAAATAAGGGTTTTCTTGTTGGTTTTTCAGCACACAAGAGTGGTCAAAGATTCCAGGTTAATTGGAATTCAGATTGGTTCATTACACAAATTATAGAGCCATAGGTTATAACTAATATTCTCATTTGGTCCATTAAAAACATTAATCATTATTCTCTTAGAAGTTGGAAGAATATATGTGTACCAGTACAAGTAAGTACCATTGTACTTCTCATAAAAACTGACGTTTTGAGAATAACTCTGAATATATGTTACTATAATTATTCATTGACAAAGCTAATTCTGGATAAGACAGAAATTAGAACAAAGCTATTCTTAGTTTATCATGAACTCCGTTTGGTAATATTAAATATTATAAACCATTTCTTTGTATATATATTTTTAATTTTATTATTAAATTTTTGTAGAAGAGAAATTTAATTAAGATAGTGTAAGTCCATAAACGCCAATTCCTCAACCCAAAATGAAAAATCAGCTCAACCCAAATATTAGGACGAGCTGAAGAAAATGAAAAACGAGTTAATTTATCGACGAATCTATTAAATGTCCTAGAAACATGAAGTAGCTCAATGAAATTTCATAGTGCTAGAATCGCTATACATTCAAAAATAATATGACCATTCGAATCCAGATACATCCGTGGTCAACAAAGAATTAGATAAAATCTCACTTTATCATGCATAATAAAATAAACACAAATTTTAGCATATATCCAAGTATATAATATGTACTTAAATTTTGAATTCAATTCTAAATTCAATTTTAACTTGTTTTAGTCAAAATTATATATTTAAAAAATATTGGGATATTGTTAATAACTGATTAGAGTATTATTAATTATTATTTGTGTATTATTGATTACCACTTGGACTATTGTTGATTATTACTCGTGATATTACCAATTATTATTTAGGGTATTGTTGATTACTGTTTGGGGGTATTGTTGATTATTGATTGGGTATTGTTGATTCAAAAAACACAGTTCACATCGAAGTATGTATTTTCCAAACTTTTTGTAATTGAGTTTTTAAAATTCAAGTGCATAGTACGCTGTTACAGCAGGAAATATCCTCGCCTGACAAGAGATCAGATTCCAAAAGATACACTGACCCGACAAGATCGAGGGTCTACATCAGACAATAGAATTTAATGTATTATAGGTCTACGATTGATCGTTAGATTAATATTGTAATAAATCCCTAAAATAAAGGGTTAAGACGAGTTCAGGGCCACTTTTGGGCCTTTGGGGGTGAACCTCTATAAATAGGGGGTCACCCCCTCATTGTAAAAGGTACACATTTTTCCTCATCTCTCATATATGCTAGAAAGCTCTCATTCGAGGGAAGATCGAAGGTTCTTCCCCCATCGTTCGTGTTCGTTTATTATTATTGTTTGTCGGGCATAACCCGAATAGCCACATACATTTATCCGTACGAAAATGCCTGTCAACAATTTGGCGCTAGAAGGAGAGTCAATTCGTGTTCATTTCGATAGAGGAACACGAAGATCTTCCCTCAAAAATCAAAATCAAATTCCTCACTCCACGAGCCTTTTCGATTCATACAAACAAAAAATCAAGCAAAGAACCAAGTTTAACCAATAAGTTCAACAAACCCATTTTCTGGGTACAGAAGGAAGGCACGCAGTAAGCAAGAGGAAAAAGAAAAATTCAAGAATCACACTTTTCCTTACAACAGAAGCAAAACGCTTCAAGCCAAATGATCTCTCAATTAATCTCATTTTCCCTACAACATCGAAAGAGCTCATGTAGCTAAGAGAAAAAAAGAAGAAAGTGTTGATGTTGTGGTTTTCGGTCCACCACCACGGAGCTCCGCAGCCGGAGTTACCTCCACCGGAAGCGAACACCGTGGACACACCGCCCCCTCAGCCTGTGCTGGAGGCCACCACCGATTCTGTTTTCTCTCGCAACAGCGGTATCACACCGGCACCGTCACGGCCCGAACCCAGCCACCGTCCATCTCCATAGATCCACGCAACCGTGTGGGGGATTTCTCAAGTGAATTCAATGTTAATCTCAAGTAACACTACTGTTTCCTGCTTTGGATTCCCTCAGCCTGCCTCGGTTGTTGCGCTAGCTTTCCACAGCTTTTCAGTTTGCTTTTAGCACGTCCCCCAATGCATGCCTCGATCCACGCACCGCAGAGGTCGCCTCGGCACCCATCGATGTATCCCCCCAGGTAACCGCTCAAAGCCGTGGCCTTCGCCCTGCCCGCTCCCCGATCCTCGTTGCCCGCACGACCTTCTCCTCTGCATGCTCTACCCGCACCGCCATCACGGTCTCACAGAGGACTACTCGCGCCGCCTCGCTGCCTGGGCCTACCCGCGCCGCCATTGCCTGCTGAGGCCAGCCTCTCCCCACGTCGACACTATCCTCCCGCTGCTCGCCGACGTCCGTGGTCGCACGGCACCCCACTCACCTGCTACCCGCAGCCTTTCCGATCAACCACCTCAACCGCCAGGTGCCGAGCTGCCCGACGCGGCCTGCTCGCGTCGCCCAGCGGCCAACTCGTGCCGCCGCCGGGCGCGAGCCCCTGCCCGCGCCACCCGCCGAGCCGGTTCCCCCGCGTTGCCTACCCAACCACGGCATATCCCCGCAGCGCCGCCACTCATCGCCGCCTCCAAGCGCGGTCGTCCCGGGCCAAATCGCCGCCTCCCCGCGCGGTCGCCCAGCGCGGATAAATGTATGTGGCTATTCGGGTTATGCCCGACAAAAAATAATAATAAACGAACACGAACGATGGGGGAAGAACCTTCGTTCTTCCCTCGAATGAGAGCTTTCTAGCATATATGAGAGATGAGGAAAAATGTGTACCTTTTACAATGAGGGGGTGACCCCCTATTTATAGAGGTTCACCCCCAAAGGCCCAAAAGTGGCCCTGAACTCGTCTTAACCCTTTATTTTAGGGATTTATTACAATATTAATCTAACGATCAATCATAGACCTATAATACATTAAATGTTATTGTCTGATGTAGACCCTCGATCTCTTCGGGTCAGTGTATCTTTGGGAATCTAATCTCTTGTCAGACGAGGATATTTCCTACCGTAATAATTGCCCCCAAGATTGGGCTCTGATTGCGGCCAGAGTTCGATCTTGATCTGTGCTTCAAATAGGTTTTGCCCCCGAGCCTGAAAACAAGATAGCTTGGATGCCCCGGAGGAGTCTTCGACGATGGGGTCCTTGGTGGGCGAATCTTTCAAGTCATCTTCGAATTGTCAAACTTTTGAAACTAGTTGGGTTAGGTGGGGTACGATCTTCTGTTGTGCCCTCGAGTCGAGAATAGTGATGTTCAATTAATACAGAGTTCTTGCACTGACTGACATTGATTTTAATAACTTTAGCGATAAAAGTCGCGATGGTTAATTAATGAAACGTTTTAGCCGCTTGCGGGCAGCGACTTTACGAACAAGAGATTGATTCGACAACCTATTTTAATTGACTTAATAAATGAAAAACTAGTAAAGTGTTCTAGCCGATTGACGGGCAGCGACCTCACGAATACGTGATTGAATTAACAATCGATGAATTGATTAATCAATGATAAAAATAGTGAAGTGCTTTAGCCGATTGACGGGCAGCAACTTCACGGATACGAGATTGAATTAACAATCGATGAATTGATTAATCAATGATAAAAATAGTGAAGTGTTTTAGCCGATTAAAGGGCAGCGACTTCACGAATACGAGATTGAATTAACAATCGATGAATTGATTAATCAATGATAAAAATAGTGAAGTGCTTTAGCCGATTAACGGGCAGCGACTCCACGAATACGAGATTGAATTAACAATCGATTAATTAATTTATCAATGATAAGAATAGTGAAGTGTTTTAGCCGATTAACGGGCGACGACTTCACGAATACGAGATTGAATTAACAATCGATGAAACAAAGCGTTCAGGACGCGATATATTATGGCCGCAAGCGGGCAAAATTGATGCGGGTTAGTCGATGCCGGTGAAGGCGGACTGGTTGATGCCGTTAAGATGGACAAATCAACGTCGAGAAATAAATTAGTTGACGTCGGTGAAGGCGAACTAAAAACACCTCGCCCATTAAGAAGGAAGGTAAATGCTTAAAATGCGGACCAGATCCACGCCAAGAGGCAGATTAGTTGACGCCGGTGAAGACAAACTAATCAAGGCCGAGTGACGGATCGACTTGAGAGATAGATTAGTTGACGCCGGTGAAGGCGAACTAATCAATATGTCAACGCTTAAAAGGTGGACTAACCAACGCTGAGAAGGCGGATTAACTCGGGAAACCGATTAGTCGACGCCGGTGAAGGCGAACTAATCAATACGTCAACGCATGAAATACGGACTAATCAACGTCGAGAAGACGGATTACTTTGCCAATCCAGGCGGAATGTTGATGCCTAAAAGGCGGATTAATCAACACCGATAAGGCGGATTAACTCGAGAAGTATAATAGTTGACGCCGATGAAGGCGAACTAATTAATACGTCAACACTTGAAAGACGGACTAATCAACGTCGAGAAGATGGATTACTTCGCCAATCTAGGCGAAATATCGATGCCTAAAAGGCAGATTAATCAACACCGAGAAGGCGGATTAACTCGAGAAGTAGATTAGTTGACGCTGGTGAAGGCGAACTAATTAATACGTCAACGCCTGAAAGGCGGACTAATCAACGTCGAGAAGACGGATTACTTCGCCAATCTAGGCGAAATGTCGATGCCTAGAAGGCGGATTAATCAAAGTCGAGAAGAGTTTACTTTGCCAATCTAGGCGGAATGTCGACGCCTAAAAGACGGATTAATCAACGCCGAGAAGGCGGATTAACTCGAGAAGTAGATTAGTTGACGCCGGTGAAGGCGAACTAATCAATACGTCAACGCATAAAAGGCGGACTAATCAACGTCGAGAAGACGGATTACTTCGCCAATCTAGGCGGAATGTCGATGCCTAAAAGGCGGATTAATCAACACCGAGAAGGCGGATTAACTCGAGAAGTAGAATAGTTGACGCCGGTGAAGACAAACTAATTAATACGTCAATGCCTGAAAGGCGGACTAATCAACGTCGAGAAGACGGATTACTTCGTCAATCTAGGCGGAATGTCGACGCCTAGAAGGCGGACTAATCAACGCCGAGAAGACGGATTACTTCGCCAATCTAGGCGGAATGTCGACGCCTAAAAGACAGATTAATCAACGCCGAACAGGCGGATTAACTCGAGAAGTAGATTAGTTGACGCCGGTGAAGGCGAACTAATCGAAACGTCAACGCCTAAAAAGGCGGACCGGTCAACGCCTATGAAGGCGGATAAATGTTTGTAGTAGAAAGGTGTGACCATTTTTAAAGACTGAGTTGTGTACTCGGTGAGCAATCTCAATAATTTTACGAAATTATATTTGAAGTTTAGACTAAATGACTGTATTTAATAATACTTAGTGTCAAATAATTTATTTTTGATATCACAAAATGAGCTTAGGCTATGTATATCCATGCCCCCACCTTTTAATGTATATGAAAACTAATGAGTTACAATATATATTAAAAGGAAATATCAAAATAACTGACAGTATTTAATAATACTCAGAGTCAAATAATTTATTTTTGATATCACAAAATGAGCATAGGATGTGTATATCCATGCCCCCGCTTTTAATGTATATGAAAACTTACGAGTTACGATATATATTAAAAGGAATGATCAAATAAAAATTATATTTCAAAAATTGCCCCCATTTTGAATTTTCGAAACACGAATATATATGCCCCCACTTTTAATTTATATGAAGATTTGCGAGTTGTAATATATATTAAAAGGAAGTTGTCGAAATAAACCTGATGCGAGTGGGCAAAGGACTGCCCGTAGATTTTTCGTTGATGAAGAGGCTCCAGATGCTCGTCTCAGAAGCTACCTTTTTTTTTCTTTTTTTTAGGGCTGCTTCATTTCATTTCAGCAGTTTAATTAAATCTTGGGCTCCTCCTACCATTTAAAAGAAAAGAAGGCCCAACAATTTAAATAAACCTGGCCCACCAATATAATTAGAAAAAGGGCCCAAAGGAATAAATACCAGACTCGGCCCAGGCTAATTATAAACCTGCCCCAATCTCCTCTGGAAGGTTCGCGAATTGGGAATGGGCACGCCAAGAGGCACGAGTTGCGGGGTGGCGACGCGAAGGACGGCTGCACGTGCGGAGAAGCTGGCCGCTGGCGGTTCCCGGAGGTCAGGCTGCGGGCTCGAGTCGAGGTGGCCGGTACGGCGGGGAACGGCGAGGCGATGGCGGAGAGACGGCGAAGGCCGCGTTGAGGCAGCGCGGAGAGGCGCCCGCTCGGGGAGGCGGCGAAGGCCGCGCCGAGGCGGCGCGGAGAGGCGCCCGCGCTGGGCGACCGCACGGGGAGACGGCGATTCAGCCCGGGGCGACCGCGCTTGGATGCGGCGATGAGTAGCGGCGCTGCGGGGATACGCCGTGGTCGGGTAGGCGTCGCGGGGGAACCGGCTCGGCGGGTGGCGCGGGCAGGGGCTCGCGCTCGGCGGCGGCGCGAGTAGGCCGCTGGGAGACGCGAGCAGGCCGCGTCGGGCAGCTCGGCACCTGGCGGTTGAGGCGGTCGATCGGGAAGGCTGCGGGTAGCAGGTGAGCGGGGTGTCGTGCGACCACGGACGTCGGCGAGCAGCGGAAGGATGGTGTCGACACGGGGAGCGGCTGGCCTCAGCGGGCAATGGTGGCGCGGGTAGGCCCAGGCCGCGAGGCGGCGCGAATAGTCCTCTGTGAGACCGTGATGGCGGTGCGAGTAGAGCATGCAGAGGAGAAGGTCGTGCGGGCAACGAGGACCGGGGAGCGGGCAGGGCGAAGGCTGCGGCTTTGAGCGGTTACCTGGGGGGATACTTCGATGGGTGCCGAAGCGACCTCTACAGTGCGTGGATCGAGGCATGCATTGGGGGACGTGCTAAAAGCAAACTGAAAAGCTGTGGAAAGCTAGCGCAACAACCGAGGCAGGCTGAGGGAATCCAAAGCAGAAAACAGTAGTGTTACTTGATATTAACATTGAATTCACTTGAGAAATCCCCACACGGTTGCGTGGATCTATGGAGATGAAGGACAGTGGCTGGGTTCGAGCCGTGACGGTGCTGGTGCGACACCACTGTTACGAGAGAAAACGGAATCGGTGGTGGCCTCCAGCGCAGGCTGAGGGGGCGGTGTGTCCACGGTGTTCGCTTCCGGTGGAGGTAACTCCGGCAGCGGAGCTCCATGGTGGTGGACCGAAAACCACAGCATCAACTCTTTCTTCTTCTTTTCTCTTAGCTACATGAGCTCTTTCGATGTTGTAAGGAAAATGAGATTAATTGAGAGATCATTTGGCTTGAAGCGTTTTGCTTCTGTTGTAAGGAAAAGTGTGATTCTTGAATTTTTCTTTTTCCTCTTGCTTGCTGCGTGCCTTCCTTTTGTACCCAGAAAATGGGTTTGTTGAACTTATTGGTTGAACTTGGTTCTTTGCTTGATTTTTTGTTTGTATGAATCGAAAAGGCTCGTGGAGTGAGGAATTTGATTTTTGATTTTTGAGGGAAGATCTTCGTGTTCCTCTATCGAAATGAACACGAATTGACCCTCCTTCTAACGCCAAATTGTTGACAGACATTTTCGTACGGATAAATGTATGTGGCTATTCGGGTTATGCCCGACAAACAATAATAATAAACGAACACGGACGATGGGGGAAGAACCTTCGTTCTTCCCTCGAATGAGAGCTTTCTAGCATATATGAGAGATGAGGAAAAATGTGTACCTTTTACAATGAGGGGGTGACCCCCTATTTATAGAGAGAGGTTCACCCCCAAAGGCCCAAAAGTGGCCCTGAACTCGTCTTAACCCTTTATTTTAGGGATTTATTACAATATTAATCTAACGATCAATCGTAGACCTATAATACATTAAATGCTATTATCTGAAGTAGACCCTCGATCTTGTCGAGTCAGTGTATCTTTGGGAATCTGATCTCTTGTCAGGCGAGAATATTTTCTACTGTAACAACTAATAAATATAATAAATTTACAATCTTCATTCACATTAAAAAATACGAATATTACTCCATCAGTCCCATGATTTTTTATATATGTATAGAGACAAACTAATGAGTTGGATTGTGTGCGTGGAGCCCCAAAAATATTGTATTTTATGTAGAATTTTGAATATTGTGGGGATGGAGTTTATAAATAATTTTGGGGTTAAAGGTTATTTTGTCACAGACAAAAAAAAAGTGTAAAATAATAACGGGACGGATGGAGTAATATTTATATTTCAGATAAACACAAGAATTAGTATGAATCGGTCTAAAACATAATCATTTACATTTTTTGTTATACTCATATTCTATATATATATTAACAGTGACGGACCTACATTGGGGCCAAGGGGAGTACTTGGCCCCACTGATCTTTTTATAAAATATATAGGTTAGTATTGCAACATTTATTTGCATTTGATTTTGTGGCCTAATGGTTGGGGCCTTGATATATTTATTGTTGATCATGGGTTCAAAACTTATGAATAGCACTGCTTTACATAAAAAAACAATGACATTTTATATACAAAATAGCGGTATAAGAATTTTTTTTTACGTGAACTCAAATTTATAAAGGTATTTTTCTGTTACTTGGACCCCTCGATAAAATTCCTGGGTCCGTCACTGTATATATATATACCAAACAAAAATGCATATCATTATCACATGTATAAGACCATTTCTTTCAAGATTTTGCCTAAATAAAGTGTAAATATCCTTGCTACCATTTTTTTATTTCGCTAATTATCATTCATATTAATTAATTGTTAATAAAAAAATGAAAGTGGCTTTTGATTTTACAAAATGTTAAAAGTGAAATGTCTAACAATATTGTTGAAAATCTAGAAGATTTGATATGCTAAATTCAGAAGATTTGGTGTGGACATTACTTATGGCCCTAATAAATCGGTGTTTCTTGTTTGCACTCTTTACGCTGCATGCATGTGTCGAACTCGGGTCAGCGGGATTAAAGAATGTGGCCTTTGACGTTTAGGCTATAAAGCTGAATCGTGAAAATGTTGAGCAGATATTTATATGTATGTATATAAATATATGTTAAAAATAATTTTGGGCCCTTAAAATTTACTATTTTTTCGGCCCCGAGTCAACGGACTCATACGACTCACATTAGGAATACAACTATACATGGAGGAGTTTAAACATTAAATTTTTTATCCCGTTAATTTTCACCTTAACCCAAAGTAGTTAAAAAAAATTGATTTAGTCCCATAACTTTATACATTGCTCAATTTATAGTACTAATTTTTGCAAAACGATGTGGTTTTTGGCTCATTTTTTGTCTAGTAACTTTCACCTTTACGCAAATCGTCCCAAGGTATGTGCCAAAAACGGCGGCACTTGGCAAAAAATTGATATAAATTGAACATTGTACAAAATTACAGAACTAAAATGAAATTTTTTACTATTTTGGGACCATTTTAAGAAAAGGATGAAAATTACGGGAAAAAAAATAATTTTCACTCTAAATTCTAAAGACGTCTCCATTTTCATCAATTAAATATTGGATCCTAAGAAAATTGGTCTAAATAAAAGTAACAAACTATGAATCATTGCCAAACCAATCTCCAACATAAACATGAAGAAAAGAACTAATGCAAGAAAATAGTTATCAAATTGGCAAGTGGCGTGGAGCTAGCTAATACTACACAAGAGAAGAAGAAACAAATCCTCCTAGAAAATAAAAATATTAAAAACTAATTTGTACATGCATGCGTTGTTCACAATTAATTTTCTATCTGCCACCGAAGACGAAGAAAATTATCGACGGAGCATGGAAGCATTAAGGGACCAGAGGATTGATATCCGTAGATTTCTGAAGCTTTATCAAGAAGCCTTTGAAAAGAGGGATTGTATAGATATGAAATCGGGATCGAAAATGTTTGAAAATCTTGAATTTGATCATCATTTGCATTTGCATTTGCATTTGGATTTGGTAATCCCACTTTCACTCCCACCCACCCTTTTTTCACCTTCATCTTCTTTCCTCGCATCCAAATCATTGTTGCTATCACTCTTATCTTAGGTTTGAATTTTGTTATTGGTTTCTGGTCTTTGAGTAGTGGAAAAATTGTATATATTTATAGGGTTAGACCTTCACTTGAAGAGAGTGAGACTTGCTTAATTTGATGGTCTCGTTTGTCTTTATTTATAAGTTAATTGCTTTGTATCGATCAAAGGGTTCTTATAATAATCAGCTTAGTTGATTCATTGATTGTAGAGCATCTTCTAAGTGTAAGAAAACCATTCAATTAAGAATTGGTGATTTATTGATTGTTATTTAAATAATACTAGCTATGATTCCTCCATTAAATGACAAGAACTCTTAGCAACAAGAATACTAGCCAACACACATATACCACTATAGTTTATTAAATATCAAATAATTGGTGAGATTCCACAAACTTTCTCATTTTTTTTTTCATTTTTTTTTTATATTTGTACACTTTTTGGAATTTAACGACGGTTTTTAGCGAGCAGGGTAAAATTCGAATGAAAAAATTTAACGAGGTTTTTTACCGACAGATTTGGGACCTCGGTATTTTAATTAATTTAACGAGGGCATATATACCCTCCCTATTGTCCTCAATAAAACGTGTGATTTTCTGGTGAATAAGTTACTAATGCAAATTATTTTTCAAAATATATTGTCTTGTAATTTTAACCTATTTCGTAAATCGCCTCTAGATAGTTATAAATTCTCTTTAGTTTCATAGTACACTGCACAATTTTACATCAAAATTCTTGTCCATTATCGTTTTTTGCACATGCATTGGGACGATTGACGAAATTAAAGGTGAAAGTTACACAAGAATAAAAATGACCCAAACACATCGTTATTTTGCAAAAATTGAATATAAATTGAGCAATATAAAAATGTACGTGTCTAAATTAAAAAATTGAACTATCTTGAGACAATTTGCGAAAAAAATGAAAGTTTAGGGACCAATAATATTTTAACTCATGCAAAGTTAAAAGCGTCGAGCAGAGAAATTTTATATCTTTCGGGGATATCTTGCGTGAGACGAGTTAAAATTTAACCCGCTTATTTAAATCTAAATCACAATATATTTTTCTCTCTCATTTCTTTTCACTCTCAAGTTTCCTCAAATTATCATCTCGAGACCTCTCTCACACATGTTTAATTCTCCCATTTTTTTCCCTCTGATCTGCTCAGTGATATTTTTAAAGCAAAAAAAAAAAAAAAAAAAAAAAAATAATTAATTACACGAAACAATGTCGAAAAGGTCATCCACAAAGTTTGTAGACTCGACCCAAACATCTATCAAAAGAACATGACACTCTAGCTAAATTATGTGCCACAAAATTGGCATTATTTACGATGGACATAGCTGATGGAAAACAACGAATTCAGTGTTAAGCGGCCTTTACATAGACTAATGAAATCGCTGAAGGTAGACATGTTGATACCTTCATTTTTACGACATCAAAAACCCTCTTTACATCAGTCTCTACCACTACCTTCTCTAAAAACGAAGCTCTTAACCCACACTAAGGCTTTATAAAAGTCCCACTCCTCTCTTTCATCAACGTTCATCAACTCCGATAATAGTATTGTTCTAGGGAATAATTTCTTTTAAGGCCAACAATTTAGGGGAGTTGCAAAAGAAGAACTGTATGTCTTCGGGCTGACAATTTAATGTCTGCAAGTTTAAAATTTTGCAAATTGAGACCAAATTGGCCCGAATTAGCTCTAATTGGGCCCAAATTGCATGTGTTCGACACATGACCCCAATTTTGGGCTATTTTGTATACGTGGAGCCCGTTTGATACCACTATGAGACATAACTATTTTTTTTATAAATATAAAAATACCTTTAAAACAAAAAATATATAAATAACAAAAAAATTAATACAAAAAATAATAAAAATAATAATCCCCTTCCCCACCCCCCACGCATCAATTATCTTCTCCAGTTAATCCTACCTAGCCTCAATCATCTTTCCCAACTAATCTGGCCATTTCCCACCCCAAGTTTCGACCATCGCCTCTTCCCACCCTAAGTTTCTCTACAAAAAAAATGCGGATTAGCGACCGATTTAGAGACCGATTTTCGGTCACAAAACAGGATTTGCGATCGATAAACGTTGGTCGCCAAAAAGCGGATAGCCAATTTAGCGACCACCTTTTTAGGTCGGTCACTAATCAGTGACCGCCACCGGGGTCGAACCCGCACCCAATGGGGTCCAAGCGGGGCGCGAACCACTGAGCCACTGACCCACTAGTTTATATTAGGCGAGCCATATAATATATAAGCCCTTGTGAGGCTTGTAGAAATAAATGGGCAAATATGCGTCCAAGGGGAATCGAACCCACGACCTCCGGGTAACCCGGAGGAGGTGTGAACCACTAGGACACACACACACACACACATATATATATTGTTAATTTAATATTTTGCACTAATATAAATTATTAACTTATTCGTTTGTATGCTTTTAATTGTATATAACCTCAAATTGACTCCCGTTTTTTTTTTAATTCATCAAATTAATTCCTTTTTGTTTCTAATTCATTTATATATATATATATATATATATATATTTACTAACTTTTATTTTTATTTTTTAAATTTAATCTTTTACACTAATATAAATGATTAATTTTTTCGTTTTATGCATTTAATTGTATATAACTTCAAATTGCGTCTTATTTTTTTTAATTCATCAAATTAATTTTTTTTGTTTCTAATTTATTTATATATATATATATATATTCACTAATTTTTTTATTTAGTAAATTTAATATTTTAAACAACTATAAATTATTAAATTCATTTAATTAATATCTTTATCTTTTTAATTGATTTATATATATATATATATATATTTTCTACTAACTTTTTTAATTTTATAAATTTAATATTTTACACTAATATAAATTATTAATTTATTCGTTTTTATGCATTTAATTGTATATAACTTCAAATTGAGTCCCCTTTTTTTATTAAATTCATAAAATTAATTCTTTTTTGTTTCTAATTTATTTATACATATTTATATATATATATTCACTAATTTGTATATTTTGTAAATTTAATATTTTAGACTAGTATAAATTATTAATTTATTCTTTTTTATGCATTTAATTGTATATAACTCCAAATTGAGACTTTTTTAAAAAAAAATTCATCAAATTAATATCTTTATGTTTTTAATTCATTTATATATATATATATATATATATATATATATTTTACTAACTTTTTATTTTATTTTATAAATTTTAATATTTTACACTAATATAAATTATTAATTTATTCACTTTTATGCATTTAATTGTATATAACTTTAAATCGAGTTCCTTTTTAAAAAAAAAATTATAAAATTAATTCTTTTTTGTTTCTAATTTATATATATATATATATATATATATATATATATATTCACTATTTTTTTATTTCGTAAATTCAATATTTTTTACTACTATAAATTATTAATTTATTTGTTTTATGCATTTAATTTTATATAACTCCAAATTGAGTCCCTTTTAAAAAAAAAAATCATCAAATTAATTGTTTTATGTTTCTAATTCATTTATATGTATATATATATATATATATATATATATATATATATATATATATATATACATATATAAATACCAACTTTTTCTTTATTTTGTAAATTTAATATTTTACACTAATATAAATTATTAATTTATTAGTTTTTTATGCATTTAATTGTATATAACTTCAAATTGAGTCCCCTTTTAAAAAAAAATCATCAAATTTATTTGTTCAATATGTATCAATTTACGAAACAATTCATATTTTTTTTTTGGTCATTTTGACCAATTTTAGGATTATGGCGGTCGCTAATTTGCTCGCTTTAAAAAACGGGTCAAATTTATCGATTTGCGACCGCCACCTGGCGGTCGCTAATCGGACGGTTAAAAATAATTGGTCCTTTTGACCGACCTTTGGGATTAGTGACCACCTAGGCGGTCTCTAATCGCACAAGATTAGCGACCGACTTTCCTAGGCGGTCGCTAATTATTCGGTTTTGAGACCGATTTTATAGGCGGTCGTAATTTTTCTTTAGAGACTACCGGTCAATTTCGGTCGCTAATATATGATTTTGAGACCGATTACTAGACGGTCGCTAATATCGGTCGCTAATCCGCATTTTTTTTGTAGTGTTCCAACCATCTCCCCTCCCTACCCACTCTTCTGTAAATCTTGCAAAATTTGGTGTAAATCAGACAGAGAAACTGTGAGGAAAGAAATACGGTGCAAAATCTTGCAAGCCACGTTGAAAAGATGAGATGGGTTACAGGAAAACTTGAAGAGAATAGTGAAACTGGAGGCTGACAATTTATTTACAAATTTCAAATTTAAAATTGATGGTGAAGAAGATACTAAAACATGAAATTAAATTGGGGTCTCAGAGCAAGACAAAGTTATTAGTATTAGGCACGAAAAGAGAGGACGATCAGAATTGAGATTATAATGTCGACACCAGTTCCAGTTCTGTATGCGCTGTATTCCTGGAGGAATAAGTCAATCTTTTCTTTGTATTAACTAATTAATTATCATATTTGTCATCTAGTTTAGTCAATAAAACTATAATTAGTTTTTGTCATTTAATTAAGTTGTTAAATTATTAGAGGAAGATGATTATTGTGAAATGGCATTGATGTGGCGCTAAGGTGGAGTTGAGATGGGGCTAAGATGGAATAGTGTGAACTACACATAAGTAACGAGCTTGGTTTCAACACGAAATCATGCACCATGTGCTGAGCACGTGTGATTTTGGCCTAATTAGAGCCAACTCGGCTTCCATGCCATTTGCAAAATTTTAAAGGGTTAATTGCACTTTTGGTCCCAAGAGAATGTGTTTATTTCAAAATGGTCCTTTTTTCAGCACTTTTGGTCCTGTAGTTTTTCTTTAACACTTTTGGTCCCAAGAGAATATGATATATTGCAATTTTGGTCCCAAGAGAATCTATAAATTGCATTTTTGATCCCAAGAGAATATGACAAATTTGCAGTTTTGGTCCTGAAAATTCACGAATGTGACCGAAATTGCAAAAAAAAAAAAAAAAAAGGATAATTTTCACACATAGGTACCAAAAGTGTTTTACACTTATTCTCTTGGGACTAAAAGTGAAATTTTCCCAAATTTTAAATCTAGTGTCCTTAAATTGTCAGTGCGAAGACCTGCTATTCTTGTTTTGTTTATTCTCCATCATTCTACATGTGATGACTTGACGCTTAGTATCTCGAACAACCATCCACACTCTGGTCTATATTGACTCATCAAAGAAACCCGCATCTACATTGACCTACATAAAACTTTTGGAGGTAATAGGTCAATTATCCAATGTCCATAACAAATTTATGAAGTTTTCTACCTAATTCATACAAAAAGAGTTTTTTTAATCCAATTTTGACCAAAAAGACTCACATATCCTTCAGTTAGATATATTCTCATATCTCTTCATTCTTCGTTCATTTTAACTTTTTCACCTATTATGATTTGAATGGTTAGACCCCTCCAACTCTCTTCATCTCTTCATCTCATTCAAAAACTATGGTAAGTAATTCACTTTAATAATTTATTTCTTCTTGATCTCTTCATCTTGTAGTTTTGGTCATTTACATCCATAGAAAAAGGGTTTGTCGACGTAGTCTCGCTGGGGAAAAATATTTGTTTCGCCGGGGAAAAAATATTTGTTTCGCAGGGGAAAAAATATTTGTCATGCCAGGTAAAATATATTTGTCTCGCAGAGAAAAATATTTTTTCTCGATGACACAATGTTTGTCTCATCACTACAAAAAAAACACTGTTTTGCGACGGAATTTGCGACGGAATATCCGTCGCAAACAGTGCTTTACGACGGAATTTGCGACGGACACGTGTCCGTTTTTAAAACAGTCGTAGCTAATTTTTGCGACGGATTTTGGATCTCCATCGCAAATTAACGACGGATTAATCCGTCACAAAAATGGCGGGTCAGACCCGGCCGGGTCGCACAGATTTTGCGACGGACATTTAATTTTATTATTTTGGTAAAATTATTTATTTCGACTCCCGCTTAAATTTATAATTCGTTCATTTGTACGCAATTAATTGTATATGTATCCAAATTGACTCGTTTTTTTTTTCTATAATTCACCAAATTTATTCATTTTCGTTTCTCACTTGTTTTAATAAATGTTGTGGCCATTTAATTTTTATTATTTTGGTAAAATTATTTATTTCGACTCCCACTTAAATTTATAATTCGTTCATTTGTACGCAATTAATTGTATATGTATCCAAATTGACTCGTTTTTTTTTTCATAATTCACCAAATTAATTCATTTTCGTTTCTAATTTGTTATATATACAATAATTTAGTAATTCTAATCGTCGTCTTCTTCCTCTTCATCATCATCATCATCATCATCATCATCATCATCATCATCATCATCATCATCATCTTCATCATCATCATCATCTTCTTCTTCTTCTTCTTCTTCTTCTTCTTCTTCTTCTTCTTCTTCTTCTTCTTCTTCTTCTTCTTCTTCTTCTTCTTCTTCTTCTTCTTCTTCTTCTTCTTCTTCTTCTTCTTCTTCTTCTTCTTCCTCTTCTTCTTCTTCTTCCTCTTCCTCCTCCTCCTCCTCTTCCTCCTCCTCCTCCTCTTCCTCCTCTTCTTCCTCCTCCTCCTCCTCCTCCTCCTCCTCCTCTTCCTCTTCCTCTTCTTCTTGAGCCTCTTGTATCTCTGTTTGAAATGGATCTGTTGGTTCTACACCGTCTTTGTTTGACGGATTAGAAACTTCAACCAATGATCTTGCCTTCACTTTGCAAATTGTCCTCAAGTTGGGCCTACTTGATCCGGGGTATTTGCAATAATATACTTGAGATGCTTGCGTTGCAAAAATATAGGGATCGTATGCCGCCGGAAACTTCTTTCCGGTGTTGATATCAACAATCTTGTAGTTTTTGTCGACTCTTGTTCCTTGGTTCCCTAGATCATACCATTCACACAAGAACAACACTATTGTCCTCTTCGGCCAACCCGGATATTCTATTTCAACTACTTCTTGCAGCACTCCATAGTAATCGATGGGTTTTTCGTTGTAGTTTGCACCGGTAATGCAAACACCACTGTTTGTAGTCAATTTCGTTGAAGCATACGCTTCAGTATGAAATTTGTATCCATTTGCGTAATATCCGTGGTATGATACCACACTACGTAGTGGTCTTTTGCTCAAAGCTTCAAGATGTGGGTTGTTATTAAGTAGGCCATTTTGTCCCTGTAAATATTAAATTATCATGTATAAAAATAATAACAGATTTTTTATAGGGTAAAAATCATATAATTATGTGATACTCACGTAACGTTGGAACCAAAACATAAAATCATTGCGGATGGATTGAAAAACTGATGCATCTGTGATGTCTGGTTCTACTTGACGCTTATACTCACAGAACATCCTTATATATCAGAAAAAAGAAATTAATTACTTTTCAGATATCAACAATATACATATTGTAAAAAACTCAACTATAAAGTTAAATTACTTACTCTATATACGGTTGGACTTCAGAACAATTCATCAAAACATATGAATGTATTGTTGACTCTTCAATACTGCCCCTAAACGGTCGTTTGGTGCCCTTATCCATTGGTCGACCCGGATGCAAAAATACAGATAACATACCTTCAACATCACGGAGGGGATGGTCTACTCCACAACCATCGTAGTTGCAAGGCACATTTCTGATTCTGGTTTGAACTTGATCGCCGAAGTAGTAAGAACAAAATGCTCCAACCTCTTCAGTAAGGTATGCATTAACAATTGATGCTTCGATGTGGGCCGCATTTCCAATATTGAGCTTTAAGTTGTGCAAATACCTAAAACAAGAAGTGTTAGAAAATTTATTCAGTATTGATCTTAAAAGTCGATCTAAAAAATGGTATAGAATTACCTCTCAAAAGGATACATCCATCGATACTGTACGGGACCAGCAATTGAGGCTTCATACGCTAAGTGTAAGTGTAAGTGTTCCATCGAGTCGAAGAAGCTGGGTGGAAAAATCCACTCAAGTTTGCATAGAATAACAGGGATCTCCTCATCCAAACGCCTCATGTCCTCGACTGTAATCGTTGATGCCGTTAAGTGTCTGAAAAAGAGACTTAATTCCGTGATGACACTCCATACATTCTTGGGAAGTGAGTACCGAAATGCAATAGGTAAGAGTCGTTGCATGAACACATGAAAATCATAACTCTTCATTCCAAACACCTTTCCGGTTTCCGTGTCAACTCTGTCTCCCAAATTCGACACATAATTGTCAGGGAAGCTCAACTCTTTCACCCACTTACACAAATTCTTCCTTTCTGCTTTACTAATTGTGTAAGAGGCCTGGGGATATGTTCTTCTCTGCTCATCCTTGTGTAGGGAAGCACGAGAACAGAAGAGCCTCAACTCACCTCTGGATTTAGAAGTGTCTTTGGTCTTCCCTTCAGTACCCAGGACCGTATGAAACAAGTTATCGAAAACATTCTTCTCTATATGCATCACATCCAAATTGTGTCGAATCAACAACTTGCTCCAATAAGGTAAGTCCCAAAAGATACTTCTCTTCTTCCAAGCACCCTGGATGCGTTTATTGTGTTGGAGTTATACGTGAAAGTATTCTTTTACTTTGTATAACTCGTGTATCAAACACTCATTTTATGAGAATAATTCTTTTATCACATTTGATTTAGTTATGATTGAATGTTGAATTTCTATTGCAAACCGTTCAATATGTAGTACATGTTACATTGTAGTTAATGTGGTGATACCCGATCACGGAAGACAACGTTAACAGTTTACTTGTAACTAAACGTACATTTTCACGACCTAGGTGGAATTGAACAATCCGCCGTGAAAGGTCGATGTGTAAGGCTCAAATTGGTCTGTCTTGACTAAGAGATTGCACTAGCACATTTAGTATGTGTTGAAGAGGACCTACAGCGAGGATAAATTCTTCTGTTCTGAAAGGTGAAGAATTAGACCTCAGTGGTTGTTGATTTCTTAATCTCCTTCACTTAAATAGGACCGTGTGTGCTTAATGGTTACTGCTTTGATTCATGTTGGGTGAGAATCATTGCGACTTCGAACTTGTGTCTTGGGCAGTAATATTAATCACACGACGGTTGCTAAGATTTAATACGGAGAAATGCGTGCGAGTACGGCTCTTGTGATTAGTCCCCTTGGTGGGCTCAGAAGTTTTATTGTACCAAATCTTGCAAGTGAAGAATTAGTTTCTTCGATACGAATAATAATGTTGAACTGTCTTTACTCCATGGTGAAATATATTAATTAATTTAGAGCTATTCAGAAGCTCAATTAATTAATGGACTTGATAATCTTAAACGCGGGAAATAATAACCGGGAGCCCATATTATCGTAATATGGATTAAGATGAATAGTGCAATATTAATTTATTAGTGGTAATAATTAATATTAATGGACTGAATTATATTGGGGCTCAATATTGAAATTCAGAAGTCCATTAGGAGTTCCAATCTTAATTCTCCTTAAGGCCCCTCAAGTAGCCCATTAAGTAGCCCAATAATGATAAGGTGATTAAAATAAAGAATATATTAATGCTGATTTTTCAAGTAATTATCGAAAATAAGAGAATAAAAAAGAAATAAGATTTTGTTGATTTTCTTGGAAAGATATTATGGAAGATATGTATTCTAGGAATACAAGAATATCTCATATATTCAAGAAGATCCAAATCTTTGGATTTCTTATTGTAATTTTCGAAAATTACACCTATTTAAAAGAGTGAGATTTTTGTGGAATATTTTATTATGGAGAAAAGAATATATGAGATATATTCAAGATTTCTTAGAGTCTAAGAAAAGATTTTCTCCAAGGCCCATATTTCCTCATATTTTCGGCCACTTGCTCTTATAAATAGGGGATGATTATTTCATCCCCAAGTACGTAATTCCAT
Source organism: Ballota nigra (assembly GCA_947034835.1). Taxonomy (NCBI): domain Eukaryota; kingdom Viridiplantae; phylum Streptophyta; class Magnoliopsida; order Lamiales; family Lamiaceae; genus Ballota; species Ballota nigra. The sequence continues at coordinate 114,917,239 of OX344723.1, read as the reverse complement.
GTGTTGCAAAAATCAAGAAGCATAGATATTTTTCTTTTTCCTTAGTTTATTAAATTACTTGAAAGCATCTCCCACCGGTGATCAAGTGAGGTGCAAGGGAAATACTTGAGAAGGTTTTTGGGTCGATAGAGCGAGATCGTAATTGTCCCGTTAATCCAAAGGCCAATTCTACAAGAGGTACGTTAATCACATATTTACTTGTTTATTCCGCCAAAGTTAATATGTGAAATTAATTCAACATGCATGATGAAAATTCGTTGTTGGAATTATTATTTGAATTAATTAGGATTAATTCATGCTAGTAATAATTGTATTTAAATTCGTATTTAAATTTCATCCCGAATAGATTCTGGGCACCCGTATTTTCCCAACAACTGGTATCAGAGCCACGGTTTCGGGCTTTGAATTTTAAATTGGAATTTAAATTGTTAAACATTAAATTGAAATTGGATAGTAGAATTGCTAGATCTTTTTTTGCAGGTATCCAATTGTCATGGTTTTAATGTTGTTAATTTTTCATGCGTGTGAATTAATTATTTTTAATTCGATTCGTTCGAATTCGTTTTTCTCGTGTGAAAATCCACGAGTAGATTAGTTGTTTTTATTTTGATTCGATCATTGTAATAGACTAGTCTAGATCTAGTTTTTATTTTTTGTAAAATAAATTGTAACTGGATCGTGACGAAGAACGAAGAATTAAAAACGGCGTACCCGGACGACGCATACAAGTGTGGCGCGTGTATGGACGTAAAATCATGCAAGGGGTGAAGAAAACGAGGACGAACGACGAAAAATGGCACACGGGGTGCACAGAGCACGACCCGGGCGCGACGGGAGGCCGGCGCCGCGCGCACGTGCGCGCGCGCCTCGGGGCGCTCCGGGCGGCGCCTCGGCGCTCCTCCGTGCAGCGCCTCCTGCTGCGGTTCGGCGCTTTTTGGGCCGGGAGGCGCGCGGGCCCACTTCGTGGGCCGACGCGCGCCGTATCTCGGGCCGTGGAATTTTTCGGTTCGTGTTTTTTTTTCGTGTGACTTTAAACGTCGTCCCGAAACCCAAACGATGCTGTTTTTGATGAAGTGTTGCTGTTCGAGTGGGAGCGTGTCGAGACGAACGTCGGAAAGCAACAAGGACGATTTTTCGCATCAAGACATGAAGAAATTAAACCGTGACAATTGGATTTGAGTGCTCCAATGTGTTTAATTTTGTTTTGATGGATGTTTTATTTCGTGCACTTATTATTATTTGTTAATATGTGTTTGCACGAATTTAATTGTCCAAGAAAAACCTTACTTTCGAAAATTACTAAGTATGTTTATTTAATCGCAATTTTATTCCGGATATTAAAATTGGATTAATTTGGCCTCCATAATTTATTTATTTGTGAAGTTCTTTTGGAATACATTTCCCCCTCGGATCGGCCAAAAGAACGGATTTCACATGAATAAATTCCGAAAGGATGATTGTGGATTATTACTAGTGGCGGTATTGACCCTCACCCCGAGTGGCTTGCTCAAAGTGAAATAATAATCCTGTATTTAATTATGGTTATTACTCCCCTCGGAGTCCCTGTCAATTTCTATGTGGTCAAAGTGGGAGCCAACTATTAATTTTGAATTAAGGATTTGTAACTTTTAAGTTTGTTATCCGCTTGAATGTGTTTAAATGTATAGACCACCCCTCGTAGTGCATTTAAATTATTTCGAGATGTTGACTGATGCATGATTATATTGTTTTAAGGTTTCAATATAATTGATGTGATCGAATTATGTGATAATTTCGTATTTTTCTAGATATTAATATGAATGTATGTTTTATTCTCATTTCATCATGTCGCAACCTTTTATTCCACTGTTTAATATACTTAAAGTTAATAAACTTTTTGGAGAGTTTTATATCGATTGGAAATATTTTTATAAATTTGTCCTTACTGCACGAAAACACAATTAGGTTATTTACGTTAATATACCCGGCAAGCCTAATGATAAGTCAAGCAATGGGAAAAGGCAGTTTATGATTGGAAGCGTGACAATGAACACATGAAGTACATCATCTTGACATCTCTGTCTGAGGATTTGAGGCGCGTTCATGAAGACGTTGTATCCGCTGTTGAAATCATGGAACACCTTGAAGAGATGTTTTCACATCAGAATCCCATGACTAATCAGTTCACCAAACATGACTCGGTCAAGTTGGAAATGGTGGAAGGAACGCCCGTGAGGGAGCACGTTCTCGAGATAATGGCATACCTTAACAAGTTGGAAGTACTTGGTGCGGATTTTGATTGATTTCATAGACCATTCTCTACCGAGAAGCTTTGAGTAGTTTCATCTGAACTGTCAGATGAATGAACGGACAAGTCGTTTGCCCGAGCTCTTGCAAGCTTTAGTTTCGGTGGAGGTGATAATGGAGCACCGGTCTAGTGCTGTGGTGGCTAATGGTTCGTCTACCTCTTTTGGTCCCAAGGGAGGGAAAAAGAGGAAGAGGACCAAAGGCCGGATCCAAGCAAATCCAATTGTTGCGAAAGGCAAATGCAAAGGCTAGCATCAAAGGGGAAGTGTTTTAGTTGCGGTGAGAGAGGACAATGGAGGTCTACCTGTTCCAAGCCTAAGAGGCTAGGAAAGTTAGGTAATTCACACACTTTAATCGTCGAAACTTGTGAAGTGGCGTATGCTGTCTATTCGTGGATAGTGGATACGAGAGCTACTGATCACATTTGTTTCATGGGTTTAAGCTAACCCGACGACTTAACGGAAGTGAGATCCCCATCACATCGGGCAATGCTACGAGAGTGGCAGCTGAAGCAGTGGGAGAAGTGCGCCTATCTTGTGAAGATAGAGTTATGGTCTTGAGAGACGTTCCTCATGTTCCTAGTTTAGAAAGAACCCAACCTTCAGTTTCTAAACTGTTTGAATAGATACTCAGTGTCTCTTAATAAGGATGTTATTATTTCTTGAAACGATGAGTTTATCTGTTCCGGAACTTCAATGGATGATCTTTATACCATTTTTGGGCACACCACTCACAAAATTGAATCTAATAAAAGAAAGCGTTCTTCAGAGATGAACGAAACACTTCTATGACATCTTAAACTAGGTCATATTAATCTAATGCGGATAGAGAGATTGGTGAAAGACGGATCCTTGGAATCATTCCAAGGCGAACCGTTTCCAACTTGTGAATCCTGTTTAGAGGGTAAAATGACCAAGAGGGCATTTGGAGCCAAGGGGAATAGAACCACGGAAGTGTTAGAACTCGTTCATACCGATATGTGTGGTTCAATGACGATCATAGCAAGAAGGGGTATGAGTAAATTATCTCTTTCAATGATTACTCGAGATATGGATACATCTACCTTATGATGCATAGGGAAAAAAGTATCAAGTTTCTACGATTTGATCGTAGAGGCGAATACCTTAGCAATGAATTCTTGAACTAACTATCAGACGAAGGGATTGTATCCCTGTTGACTGCACCGGGAACCCCTCAATAGAACGGTGTGGCGGAACGAAGGAGCCAGACTCTTTTAGAAATAGTCAGATCCATGATGAGTTATTCGAATTTACCCAAGTCGTTTTGGGGTAATGCCTTGGAAACAACGACTTACATTCTAAACTTTGTGCCATCCAAATCGGTTCCTAAAACCCCAATGGAATTGTGGACCGAGCGCAAGCCCAGTCTAAGACACTTGCGGATTTGGGGTTGTCCGGCATACGTGCTAGACAAAGAAGCCGGTAAGTTGGATCCACGTTCGGAATTAAGGTTGCTTATAGGATATCCCATGAGAACGAAAGGGTGTATGTTCTATAGTCTCAAGGATTAAAAGACCGTTATTAGTTCGCACTTTAAACTCTTGGAGGAAGACTATATGAACAAAAGAAAGCCCAGAAGTGAGATTACCTTAGACAAGTTAAGAGGGCAAACTCCTATACCAAGTATACAAGATGATATACCACACGTCACACCTTCACAACTGGAACCCCGTCGTAGTGGGAGGATTGCTAGGCAACCCGAGAGATTCATGGGGATAGGAGAATCTTTGGATTTGGTTCCCGGCGATGAATCAGACCCATGGACGTACGACGAGGCAATCCAAGACAAAGACGCGGAGTCGTGGCAAACGGCAATGGAAACCGAGATGGGTTTGATGGATTATAATCAAGTGTGGGAGTTGGTTGATCCACCTAGTGGGGTAGAGCCCATTGGATGCAAGTGGGTGTACAAGAGGAAAAGAGGACCGGACGGAAGGGTAGAGACCTTCAAAGCAAGGCTTGTGGCCTGTGGCCTGTAGCTATGCTCAAGTCCATCTGTATTCTCTTGTCGATCACTGCGCACTTAGATTACGAGATCTAGCAAATGGATGTCAAGACAGCTTTCCTTAACGGAAGTCTTGATGGGATCTATATGCAACATCCCAAAGGTTTAGTTGAAAAAGGCCAAGAGCACCTCGTATGCAAGCTCAAGAGATCCATTTATGGACTGAAGCAAGCATCGCGAACTTGGAACCAGTGTTTTGATCAAGTTATTAAGTCTTATGGGTTTGTGATCAAAACAAGTTCGAAAGTTGTGTGTATAAAAGGTGTGACAGAACTGCGGTGGTATTCTTAGTATTATACGTAGACGATATTCTGCTCATTGGAAACAATGTAAAGGTATTGTCAGACGTAAGGGTATGGCTGTCAAATCAGTTTGATATGAAGGACTTAGGGAAAGCCGGTCACATCCTTGGGATCAAGTTCACTCGAGATCACAAGAGGAGAATGTTGGGTTTATCGCAAGTTTCACACAAAGCCACTATTTTGAAGCATTTCAGCATGCAAGATTCCAAGAAAGGTTTTGTACCTTTTAGGCACGAAATCCATCTATCTAAAGAAATATGCCCTAAGATGCAAGTGGAGATAGATGACATGAAAGACGTTCCGTACGTTTCGGACGTAGGAAGTCTTATGTATGCAATGATGTGTACGAGACCGGATATCTGCTTTGCCGTGGGCATGATGGCAAGATATCAAAGTAACCCCGGGAAAGCACATTAGATTGCAATTAAATGCGTTATTTAGTTTCTGAAAAGAACTTGGTATGGAATACTGATTTAACAATCAGACAATCTAATTCCCATGGGATACACGGACTCAAATTTCCAATCAGACATAGATTCCAAAATAACTACCTCGGGTAGTGTGTTTAGCATGGGAGAAGGAGCCATGACATGGAGAAGCGATTTGCAGAAATGCATCGCCGATTCGACCATGAAAGCCGAATAAGTAACTGCTTGTGGAAGTAGCGAAAGAAGCGGTTTGGCTCAAGTACTTCTTAGTGGACTTGGACGTTGATCCGAATTTGCCCGACAAGATAACTGTTTTTTGTGACAATGTCGGAGCAGTTGCAAATTCAAGGGAACCGAGAGCCCACAAGGCCAGCAAACACATTGAAAGAAAACACCATCTTATACGAGAAATCGTTAAGAGAGGAGATAAAGAGGTGGCAAAGATAAATGTCGAAGGACAACCTAGTACATCCATTCACAAAGGGTCTGCCTCAGAGTACATTCGAGAGACATGTGGATGGAATGAGAGTCAAGACTATTGCCAATCTGCTTTAAGTATAAGTGGGAGGAATTATTAAGTTAGTGTAGGTTGACATGAGATGTCACGTAGAGCTACTACACTAAGACATGCGTGATGTATACTAAAAGCAGACTTTAAGTATAAGTGGGAGATTGTTGGAGTTATACGTGAAAGTATGCTTTTACTTTGTATAACTCGTGTATCACACACTCATTTTATGAGAATAATTCTTTTATCACATTTGCTTTAGTTATGATTGAATGTTGAATTTCTATTGCAAACCGTTCAATATATAGTACATGTTACATTGTAGTTAATGTGGTGATACCCGATCACGGAAGACAACATTAACAGTTTACTTGTAACTAAACGTACATTTTCACGACCTAGGTGGAATTGAACAATCCGCCGTGAAAGGTCGATGTGTAAGGCTCAGATTGGTCTGTCTTGACTAAGAGATTGCACTAGCACATTTAGTATGTGTTGAAGAGGACCTACAACGAGGATAAATTCTTCTGTTCTGAAAGGTGAAGAATTAGACCTCAGTGGTTGTTGATTTCTTAATCTCCGTCACTTAAATAGGACCGTGTGTGCTTAATGGTTACTGCTTTGATTCATGTTGGGTGAGAATCATTGCGACTTCGAACTTTGTGTCTTGGGCAGTAATATTAATCACACGACGGTTGCTAAGATTTAATACGGAGAAACGCGTGCGAGTACGGCTCGTGTGATTAGTCCCCTTGGTGGGCTCAGAAGTTTTATTGTACCAAATCTTGCAAGTGAAGAATTAGTTTCTTCGGTACGAATAATAATGTTGAGCTGTCTTTACTCCAAGGTGAAATATATTAATTAATTTAGAGCTATTCAGAAGCTCAATTTATTAATGGACTTGATAATCTTAAACGCGGGAAATAATAATCGGGAGCCCATATTATCGTAATATGGATTAAGATGGATAGTGCAATATTAATTTATTAGTGGTAATAATTAATATTAATGGGCTGAATTATATTGGGGCTCAATATTGAAATTCAAAAGTCCATTAGGAGGTCCAATTTTAATTCTCCTTAAGGCCCCTCAAGTAGCCCATTAAGTAGCTCAATAATGATAAGGTGATTAGAATAAAGAATATATTAATGCTGATTTTTCAAGTAATTATCGAAAATAAGAGAATAAAAAAGAAATAAGATTTTGTTGATTTTCTTGGAAAGATATTATGGAAGATATGTATTCTAGGAATACAAGAATATCTCATATATTCAAGAAGATCCAAATCTTTGGATTTCTTATTGTAATTTTTGAAAATTACACCTATTTAAAAGAGTGAGATTTTTGTGGAATATTTTATTATGGAGAAAAGAATATATGAGATATATTCAAGATTTCTTAGAGTCTAAGAAAAGATTTTCTCCAAGGCCCATATTTCCTCATATTTTCGGCCACTTGCTCTTATAAATAGGGGATGATTATTTCATCCCCAAGTACGTAATTCCAAGAAGCATAGATATTTTTCTTTTTCCTTAGTTTATTAAATTACTTGAAAGCATCTCCCACCGGTGATCAAATGAGGTGAAAGGGAAATACTTGAGAAGGTTTTTGGGTCGATAGAGCGAGATCGTAATTGTCCCGTTAATCCAAAGGCCAATTCTACAAGAGGTACGTTAATCACATGTTTACTTGTTTATTCCGCTATAGTTAATATGTGAAATTAATTCAACATGCATGATGAAAATTCGTTGTTGGAATTATTATTTGAATTAATTAGGATTAATTCATGCTAGTAATAATTGTATTTAAATTCGTATTTAAATTTCATCCTGAATAGATTCCGGGCACCCCTATTTTCCCAACATATTGTGCTCCATTGCACCCGCCTCAGTTGTCTTCATCAAATCAGTGATTGTAACCTCATACAACAACGAATCACCTGAAATAATTAATTTATATATGGTTAACTTATTTATATGAGACACATAGACATAAGTAGTGATTCAGTACCCAGACACATACCTGATCGAATCCGTGGTCTTGGGCGGCCTACTGCATTTTTACCCTTTAGAAAGTCTATTTTGTTCCTCCGAAAGGGATGATCAGGAGGAAGAAACTTGCGATGGTTGTCGAACCACGACACTTTTCTACTCAACGGAAGATAGAATGCATCAGAACCGTCCATGCAATACGGGCATGCTAGTTTTCCTGCTGTTGACCACCCAGACAACATAGAAAATGCTGGAAAGTCACTAATGGTCCACAAAAGTGCAGCTCGCATCGTGAAGTTCTGCTTCCTATGAACGTCGTAGGTCTCCACCCCCGTAGACCACAACGATTTCAACTCTTTAATCAATGGCTGGAGATATACATCCAATTTATGCTTGGGGTTGTGTGGTCCAGGCACCAAGATACTAAGAAATATATGTTGAGGCTTCATGCACAACCAAGGAGGTAGATTTTACGGGGTCAACAACACAGGCCATAATGAATACTTTTTTCCGTGCATTCCAAATGGAGCAAAACCATCCGTGCACAAGCCTAACCTCACATTTCTCGTCTCCCTTGCAAAATCTGGAAACTCCCTATTAAGATGTTTCCATGCCTCCGAGTCTGCAGGATGCCGCATCTCTCCAGGATTCTCAACAGAACACTCCTCATCATGCCATGTCATGTCTTTAGCCGTGGCACTAGACTGATACAACCTCTCTAGACGAGGAGTGATGGGAAGGTAATACATTGCCTTATAAGCCTTGAACTGCACTTTCTTCTTACTTTTTGTACGACCACATGGTTTGTACCGTGGGTGACCACACATCTTGCAATGATCCTCATCCCAAAACAACATGCAACCGTTTGTACAACAATCAATCTTCTCAAAGGGTAGACCCATATCCTTCAAGAGCCTCTTGCTCTGATAGAAATTATCAGGCGCCGTGTTGTCTTCAGGTAGAGCTCGTTTGAACAATTTAGCAAATTGATTGAACACTTTTTGACTGACCTTGCCTTCAGTTTTGATGTTCAACATTTGAGCATTGAATGACAACTGCGTCTCAGTCTCACAACCAGGAAACAACTTTTGATCAACAGTTTTAAGCATATCAAAAAACTTCTTTGACCGATGATTTGGTTCCTCATCCATAGGTGTTTCATTGAATTGTGGTTGACCACCCAAAACAGATTCTGCAATCATCATCCGATATCTATCAAGTTCATCCTCTACTTGTGGTTCAAATTGAGTATATGGAACATAACTTGAACCACCAACATCAGAACTTCCACCACCGCTCCACCCAGTATACCAGTATTCTACGGTTTCGATGTCAACATTCCACCGCTGTTCACCGTGACTGGTCCAGTTGTAATAATGGGAAACAAAACTGGAAATCACAAGATGAGTTCTAACCTCATCAACACTCAAGAATCTCATATTTCTGCATCTTCTGTCTTTACACGGACACCTAATATTACCCATACAATCCATATTGCATGGATGTTGTAGTGCAAACTCAATAAACTCATCAATTTTATTGCAAAAGACAGAGTTAATTCCTCCTCCTATCATTCTAGGTATTGAGTACATCCAACCACGATCTGGAAATTGCATCTGTTACAGATTAAAAGTAAATATCACATGAGTTGTAAAAAATTGGGCAGAGTTTGCCTAAAAATAAGGATATACAAAATTTTCCTTCACAAAAATAAATCCAACACAACCATATATATCAATCATAGTAAACCAATCAAATAAACAAATATCACACAATTTATCTAATAGTGTACAGAAAAATTGAGCAGAGTTTCGACTAAAAATAGGTATAAATATCACACAAACTAAAACGTGCTCATCAAATAAACATACATATATATATATATATATATATATCATCAATCATACTAAAACCCATCAAATAAACATATATCATGCTCATTACCTAATAGTGTACTAAAAAAATTGAAACAATAAAAATATGACATTTAAACGGTTAAAAATGTGAAAACGTACGGTGAAGTTGAAGGCAATGACAAATACGTACGGTGAGGTTGAAGGCAATGACAAATACACCAATTATACGTGAAGAACATATTAAAACCGCATAATTTCTTATTTTTTTCGTGAGTGAAAGTGAAAGGGAAGGAAAAGGGAAGGGACTGATATAAAACTGCGTAAATTTGCGACGACCTTAATTTCCGTCGCAAATTTCACATTTTGCGACAGCTATTCCGTCGCAGACATCATTTGCGATGACATGGGTCAATTATTGGTCACCAACCCGTCTGGCTAGTTTCAACCGCTCAAATTTGCGACGGAAAAGGGGCCGTCGCAAATTTGAATTTAAAAATTGCGACGGAAAGACGTCGCAAACTGTTACCCGGTCGAATTTGCGACGGACATGTGGTCCGTCGCGAATGTTTTGTCGCAAATTTGCGACGACTTCCGTCGCAAATTTAATAAAACGCCGGCGTTTTATGCCTCCGTCGCTAAATTCCGTCGCAAATTTGCGACGACTTACTATTTCCGTCGCAAAAGCGGTCAAAATTGACCAGCTCACAAAATCCGTCGCAAAACTGCCAAAATGCCGTCACAAATGACATAATTTGCGACGGACATACGTCCGTCGCAAATTTCCCGTCGCTAAACACCGTCTTTTTTGTAGTGCATTGGGATAGTATTCAACCATACATACTTTGAACTTATTAATATTTGAATATTGTCTCGATAAATATAACTCTTGTCCATAAAAAAAAAAAGACAAACTTTTTTCCTCAGCAAGACAAATTCAACCATCGAAACAACAATATTAACTCCTACAAGACAAAAAAAAATTCCTAAGGAGACAACATTCAAATATTGATACTTTGAATCTATGAATATTTGAATATTCACCTATTATTATTTGAATGGTTAGACCCCTCCAACTCTCTTCATCTCATTCAAAAACTATGGTAAGTAATTCACTTTAATAATTTATTTCTTCTTGATCTCTTCATCTTGTAGTTTTGGTCATTTACATCCATAGAAAAAGGGTTTGTCGATGTAGTTTCGCTGGGAAAAAATATTTGTTTCGCCGGGGAAAAAATATTTGTTTCGCAGGGGAAAAAATATTTGTCATGCCGGGTAAAAAATATTTGTCTCGCAGAGAAAAATATTTTTTCTCGATGACACAATGTTTGTCTCATTGGGATAGTATTCAACCATACATACTTTGAACTTATTAATATTTGAATATTGTCTCGATAAATATAACTCTTGTCCATAAAAAAAAAAGGACAAACTTTTTTCCTCAGCAAGACAAATTCAACCATCGAAACAACAATATTAACTCCTACAAGACAAAAAAAATTCCTAAGGAGACGACATTCAAATATTGATACTTTGAATCTATGAATATTTGAATATTGTCCGATGGATATAATTCTTGTCCTTTGAGATAACATTAACCCAAGACAAACTTTTACCCTAATTGGACAAATATTTTTTACCCGCGAGACAATCATTTTTCACTAGCAAGACAAGTATTTATCTCAATGAGACAAACATTTTTCACTGGAGAGATTATGTTTTTTCGTGTGGGGTGAATTTTGATATCTTATTGGAATTGAAATCAAATAAAGAGGTTTTGATTGCTAGGATAAGGCACCGGGTTGAAAATTAATTTGTAGGGTATTTTGGTCTTTCCATGTTAATATTGGGTAAAAAAAATCAATTTTTTTATGGAAAACTCATTTCTTATGGGTAATGGGTAATAATCCCGCTGCCTTTAAAACTTTGTCATATATTTTGGAAAGCCTTAAATCTTGACGGTGTGGTGGTGAATTTCAGCGTTGGGCTTATGAGAGAGAAGGGAGAATAATATATGTTCTTCTCGTTTTAACCACGGATAATTGAAGATTTGGTTCGACATGAATTTTGAGATCTAATTTGTTTACATATTCTTTCATTCTTCATTATTTATGTATCTTCTGTATTTATCTACATTGTTTGGCGAGTTTTTTAATTTGACCAGTTACCCAATTCGTGAAAATGATGTTAGCCAATTGGAACGTTAAATCCATAATTGTTTAATTGTTCTAATCTTAGTGGTGTTGTGACCATAATAATTCCAACTCTAAGAATAGTCATTAAATGAGCCCACGAGATCATTAACCGGCCACCAGAAAGGTAAACGAAGTCGGCGAAAGTCGCAACAACTTTTGGCCGACCTCGGTTCGAACCATAGAATCCCATCCGGACTATTGATGTCGCCGCCGACATCAAGGAGGGTCAGAGAGGTTGGCATTATCTTTGAACTCCTGCGACCGACCTTCCATTAGGCTCAAAGGTCGGTTCGGCCACCATATGGCACCCGGTCGACCTCCCGATCACTTAAGAGATCGGCTCGGCCACGAAGTCTCCACGGCTGACCTCTCAACAACATTTAGGGGTCGGATCCCACCTCTGAAAACTGGAACCTCATCGGCTTCCGGCCTCTCGCTAACCTAAGATATTGTTCTCTTCTCATCCAAGGTTTTGATCCTAACCTCTTTCTAGAAATCTCCTATTTAGTGTCTAGTAAAGATTCTACAAGCATGTGACAAATCAGACAAGATCGATCCAGCCGCCCCCGTACGCAAGGACGAAGAGAATATTCGCCACAAATATGGAACACTCAGAAAATCCCCTCCCAGTGACACGTGGCAAAACGAGATTGGCTCAACACTTGAAACGAAGGACGATCAGGCGACCGCGCTATATCAGGGAATATCAGGCATTTAATGTCATGGCCCCCTCCGAGGTTGGGAATGACCTATTTACCCCTCAATGTAAACCCTATAAATAAGGAACCCCATGTACAAAAAAAACACAACTCTGATCAATACAAAATCACACACACATTAAGTCCAGGGCATAAAACCCCTAGCAAATCCTCTCTTCTTCATTGCTTACTTGTATTTATACCTTCATCATCAACTCATAATGAAGAACACTCTCATCTTCACGCTTGCATTTAATACTTCATTCATTATGTAATCATTTGATGTTTTAGCTTAAATCCTACCATATACTCTTCCTAAATCTAGTCCTAATTTTAGGCTAACAACAAGTGGCAAATGACAATGAATAGTTATTGTGGAGATGCATAACCTAGTCTAAATGAACCTACATGTGTGTTTGTTGGCTAGAATTGAGTCTTTCTAGATTATAATGCTGCTGGTAAATTAAATTTTATGGTCGTACCTATGGTTGTTTAACTGGTTAGAGATAATTAGAGATCGTATCCTAATTATCTACAAAGTAAGGAAAGGCTAGGTGTTAGGTCGTACCAACAACTATAACCAATTTAGTGTAGAATGGAAGAACGATCTTTGCATCGAAGACCAATTGTGTGTGAACCGACTCTGCAATTGCCTTTGGTTGGATATTTTTATAATTTCAATCACTTTGATTTTATTTTACTTCTTTTTTATTTAGTTTAATTTAATCTCAATTTCAAAAACATCATCCTTGTGTTTATAGTTGTAATTATGTTTATATTAAGGATTAATCTATTTACCAATCTTTGTGGATTTGACCCTGCTTCCTACTATCACAATTAATATTACTTTAAGCAGGTTTTATTATTTGTTGGACTCGACACCCATCAAATTTTTTTAACTTCCCCACACTTAGATAAAGCTTGTCCTCAAGCTTGCTAAAGTTCAAAACTCATTGTCTTCTCTCATCTTCCTTTACTCATTCCAAAGTACTTTCTCGTGCAATGAAAACACAATTTTCTCACGAGAATTTTCATTCACCAATTCTAATGCAAATCACATCAACAATTAAATCGAATTCATAATACAGAGGATCTAAACACCTCACAAAAGATTCACTTAAACGCTCAAAGTGTTTAGGTTTCAAATGTATTTTATGGCTCTCTCAAGTCAATACATAGAAGACTTTTACCATAAGCTTGCAAATATATCACATTCTTTCCACCATTGAATGAATCAAATGCAAAAATCAAAGGATGGTTCAACCTAGCATCCTTGTTTGATTCTTACATCCAACTCATCAAAAGTGATTAACGTAGACGTGCATAACAATGCAAGTTCTAGAAAAATCAACTATGCATGACAATCACACAACAAGAAATTAGAGCTTATATATAGATGAATGCTCTCGGGCTCAAAAGCTCACAAAAAATTAAGGCTCAATGTGTGAAGATTCAAGTATTTCTCCTCCAACTAATTATCAATGAAAACTTACATAGTATAGCAAATGAGGATTAAAAAAACATTGGAATTCCTGCACAAAAACTTCAATTCTTTCCACGGACAAGCATCAGAAGACTCAAGTTATCAATGAGAGAGACATTAAATTTAAAATTCAGCAACTCAAGTACAAGTTGAGACCAAATTCTTCAAGAAGACGACAAAATTCTCAAATATCATGCAAGTAGCAGACCAGAATTAGTACCAAGAACTCCCCCCACACTTAAATCATTCAGTGTCCTCAATGCACATATAAGATGCTCAAGCAATCTATATATATATAAAAAATAGAAGTGAGGAGAGAGAAAAAATTATCATTATTGGAGCAAGTGAAGTCTACTTGCTTTGTAGTGCAATGGTGAATCCCACCCTCCATTAAAGAGAGTGAATTAACTTTATCTTTTTTTTTTTGAATCAATAGTTTCAAAGTTCTTTAAGCTATTAATTTTAAATCTATTTTCAACACACTATATATCAAATTAATTATCTTTTGAGCATTATTATTTAATATATACTGCACATATAAAATGAAAAGTAATATTTAAAATATTTATTTTATTTTTGTTAAAGTGTTTTTTTTATTGACTCTAACTATATATGATGAATTGAATTTAAATAATTTTATTTAGACTACATAAGTTTTGTTAAATACTCCCTCCGTCCACGAGTAAGTTTCCCACTTCTTTTTGTTGAATGGTTTAAGAAAGTGTATTTGTTTATTAATATATGGTGGGCCACATGTTGACTTTTGGGATAAAGTAATGAATAGTGTTGAAAAGTAAAGTGAATGAGTGGCATTTTTGTAATATTGTGTGAGTTTGAAGGTTAAAGTTTATATATAATAGAGTGTTGTTATTTCCATTTATGGAATGGGAAACTTACTCGTGGACGGCCCGAAAAGGAAAGTGGGAAGTTTACTCATGGACGGAGGGAGTATTAAAATAATTTTATGAATTTTAGTATTTATTGTGAATTTAGTACATAAGTGAAAATTGTATGATTAATTAAATAATTATAATGCTCACATATATACAATATAATCTTTACATATTAATTGTATTATAGATTAAATAAATTTAATTTAAACTTTTAATATAAGTCATTATACAATCTCGCATTTAAAATTTATAATATTCAATCCGTGCATCATCGCACGGGAGAAACACTAGTGAAGGAACAATAGAAGTAGAAAACTCCCCCGGAAATGTTGAGCATCCAAATATTTCATCTAGGTGATTGGAGGAGTTATCTTCATAATGGAATTTTTGTGTAAGAAAGGAAGAACGACAATACTCCCAGTTGCAACATCGGGACAACTACGGAGTGGCGGACAAATTAAAAGCAGCGACGATCGTGTATGCAGGATGGTGACGGTAGTAACAACCCTAAACACCAATGGCAGCATCATTAGAATCTTAACATCAAGGGATTGACTGTTGGAGTTTGGGATGAGAAAGGTTAATGATTATGGGGTCAAATTGCCTATGCAACTGCAAAAGAAACGTAAGAGATTCGTTATGAGAGATTAAAGAATTTTGAATAAGTCAAGGAAGTTAAGATGTTCCATGTAACTCCTTTCTCTCTCTCTCTCTCGTGAACTTTTTTCTCAGTTTTTCAAGTTTTGTTTCGGTTTTCAGATTTTCAATTTTTTTTTTGGATTTTCAATTTCTTTTTTAATTTTTTTGGATTTTCAGAAAAATTTAGAAACACAAAAATACCAACTTAAAATAAAGAAAACGTAACTAAGAGGCAGAAGAAAATTTTCATTAAGACGTGCCCACGCTTTATCTTGTCATTTCTATACAAAGTCCATTTTAATTAAGGTGTGCACTTGCCTTATTAAAAATCTTCTCCTAACCACAAACCACACACAAACGAAATAAAATATAAAAATGCATAATGAGAACTAAATTAATAACGAGATGCAATCTCTCTTTATCGTCTCTGGCTAGAGATTCCCGACTCTCAAACCTGTACGAAAAGATCAACGCATAAAAATAACAATAACACAAAATATACACAAATAAAAAGAATACACATATTTGACACCAATCCCCGGCAACGGCACCAAAAATTTGATGGGTGTCGAATCCAACAAATAATAAAGTCTGCTTAAAATAATATTAATTGTGATAGTGGTAAGCATGGTTGAATCCACAGAGATTGGTAAATAGATTAATCCTTAACATAAACATAATTACAACTATAAACACAAGGATGAGGGGTTTTGAAATTGAGATTAAATTTAAAATCAAAGAGATTCAAAGTATAAAAACATCCAACCAAAGACAACTACAGAGTCGGTTCACACACAATCGGTCCTCGATGCAAAAATCGTTATTCCATTCTACACTAAATTGGTTATAGTTGTTGTTATGACCTAACACCCAATCTTTCCTTACTTTGTAGATAATCAGGATACGATCTCTAATTATCTATAACCTAGTTAAACAACCCTAAGTACGACCATATAATTTAATTTATCAGCAGCATTATAATCTAGAAAGACTCAATTCTAGCCAACAAACACATATGTAGGTTCATTTAGACTAGGTTATGCATCTCCACACCAACTATTCATTGTCATTAGCCACTAAGATCAGAACAATTAAACAATTACGGATTTAACATTCCAATTGGCTAACATCATTTTCACGAATTGAGTAACTGACCAAATTAAATAACTCGTCAAACAATGTAGATAAACACAGAAGATACATAAATAATGAAGAATGAAAGAATATGTAAACAAATTAGATCTCACAATTTATGTCGAACCAAATTTTCAATTATCTGTGGTTAAAACGAGAAGTACATATATTATTCTCTTCTCTCCCAAAGTGTTGAGAGAGAAGTGAGAAGAGAAATAGATGAACTTCCAAATATGAACTTTACAAGAATATGAAATATGAATTCTCGGATGAGGACGTATGGAGTCCCCCTAAACAATATTCTAACCTAATTATATAGTAATTCCTATCTAAGTGTAAGTTACAAAAGAAGTAGTTAAGAAACTACCTTTAAAAACTTATCTAAAATTAATGTTATCTATAATAAAATAAAACTACTAACTTATTATTTAAATCTAGGATAAGTTTAAAATATTCAAGACTCTTAAAAGGATGGAAAGAATTAAATTTGAGTCTGGGTGTAGATATTTAGGCGCCACTTATGAGAATTTCGTCTGGACCTTAGGCGTGCCCACGCCTTATGAGAAAAGTACTTATGTTTTCTTCTCCTTTTGAGTCTTCAATTCCATTTCTTCACAAGTTAATCCGGATGGTCTCAAATATCAATTAAATCCTTAGTTTACCTTCAAAATATGAAACGTGATTAAAATAAACATTTATGGATTTATTGAAACCTAAAAATGGAGAAAATATGACAATAAATAGACATTTTATGCAATCCATCAGCTTATTTTTAGGTCCAGTTTGCCAGTGATTATAAATAACTATATTAATTAACCTAATGTCATTTTGTATTCTACGAGGTTCGTCCTGCATTCGAAAGGGCACTTTCAATTTCTTGGACTACAACATTATTGTTAAGGATGTGGAGCAACAATTCAAATACACGCATGTTGGAAAAAGCTAATTGGAGTATCATAACATCAGATGACTTAGAACTTTAAGGTAAAAAATTATACATGCTAATAAGCCTTTTATTATGCAGTTGACATCTGTAAACTTCATGTTTGAATAAATACGATTTTTCATGCTTCCCGGTGAGTTAATTTGTCCTTGTGAATATATTCACTAAGTTTCCCATCGTCCGTCTATGATAGCAATAAACTCTTCCAATGTAACTTTTAAAATTTTGATGTTGAGACAAAGTTGTAACGAGGACCTCCAAAGAAGTATTATAAAAACGGTTGTGGCTTCTGTTTTTTTAATGGATTCAAAATGGTGTTTATGTGGTAGAATGTTAATTTATATATTAATGTTATTTTGGCCGTGGTTCTAACTTTGCAAATAATGTGTGGTAATTTGTGGCTTGATTGCTATGCAAAATGTTTGGTCGAACTTTGTTTCTATGTTTTCTTGAAAATGCAACAAACGTTATAATTAATATCTAATTATCAGGTTCATCAATTGCAACTGGGAGTTTTGCTAGCACTTTTCTGCCTACAGATTTGATCAAAGAAAATGGAATTTGGATTCCATCCTGTACAGAGGGTTCGATGTTCCTCTCTTAGCCCTTGGATTTATTTTTCATTTGTATAACTCTTGGATCGTTCTACAATAATTGAATTTGGTCCAATCAAATTTAAAGGTCGTAAGAGTGCATTGGACTCTATTTGGCTAACATGAGATTAGAATTTAAGTTATTTGACCAACTCAAGAAACATATATTACGAAACAGATCTTAGGTGAAAAATAGAGGTCCATGTACGTAGTTGTTTTTACAAACTTTTCCCTTTGTTCTCTATTTATTTTTATATATGGAGTATTTATTTTTATATATGGAGTGACACATTTAAAAAAAATATTATATTAATTTTTTTTAGCAATGAATGAAGAGTATTTTGAAATAAAATAGGTAATTTGAAAGTATTCTATTTTAATATTTATGGTGTGAAAATTATTGTGAACCTTCTAAAAAGAAAAGTTTAAAAATTATTTATAATAATGTACAACGCATGTGTTATATAAATAGTCCAATTTAAATTATGCTATCGCCTTTCAACTATCTTCCTTCAATAATGTCATAAGTTAATGATATTTTGGATGTGTTTTGAAAAAAGTGATATTAACTGATTTGTGTACACTACAAAAAACTCGCTGATTAGCGACGGACACCTTATCCGTCGCTAATTTTAGTATTTTGCGACGGATTTTGACCATTAGTCGTAAATTCTAAAAATTTGCGACGGACTTATCCATCCGTCGCTAATTCTTGGGTTTTGCGACGGAAAGTCCGTCTCAAATTCCAAAGTGAAAATTAAAATAAAAAAATAAATAATTTGCGACGGACACATGTCCGTCGCAAATTTTGGAGATCCGCTTCGCAACGGAACGTCCGTCGCAAATTTTAAATTTGAAATTAGCGACGGACATTTGCGACGGAATGTCCGTCTCAAATTTCAAAGTTGAAATTTAAAAAAGTAATTAAATAATTTGCGACGGACACGTGTCCGTCGCAAATTTTGGAGATCCAACCGGGTCTTGACCCGACTTATTTGCGACGGAAAGTCCGTCGCAAATTTCAAATTTGAAATTAGCGACGGACATTTGCGACGGAATGTCCGTCTCAAATTTCAAAGTTGAAATTTAAAAAAGTAATTAAATAATTTGCGACGGACACGTGTCCGTCGCAAATTTTGGAGATCCAACCGGGTCTTGACCCGACTTATTTGCGACGGAAAGTCCGTCGCAAATTTCAAATTTGAAATTAGCGACGGACATTTGCGACGGAATGTCCGTCTCAAATTTCAAAGTTGAAATTTAAAAAATTAATTAAATAATTTGCGACGGACACGTGTCCGTCGCAAATTTTGGAGATCCAACCGGGTCTTGACCCGAGATATTTGCGACGGAATGTCCGTCGCAAATTTCAAATTTAAAATTAGCGACGGAAATTTGCGACGGAATGTCCGTCTCAAATTTCAAAGTTGAAATTTAAAAAAGTAATTAAATAATTTGCGACGAACACGTGCGTCGCAAATACAATTAATTGTGTATAAACGAACAAATTATAAATTTACGCATTGTCAACATAAAGAAAAGGAATAAATTTTTTGAATTATGAAAAAAGAATGAGTCAATTTAGATGCATATACAATTAATTGCGTAGAAATGGACGAATTATAAATTTATGTATTGTCGAAATAAATAATTTTACAAAATAAAAGTTTGGGCACACAATATAAACAAGCTATAACGAAAAGGAATTAATTTGGTGAATTATGGAAAAAAAATGACTCAATTTGAATACATATACAATTACTTGTGTATAAAATGAACGAATTATAAATCTACACGTTGAAATAAATAATTTTACAAAAACAAAAAAGTTGGGCACACCATTTATATAAACAAAATTAGAAACGAAAAGGAATTAATTTGGTGAATTATGAAAAAAAATCAATTTGGATACATATACAATTAATTGCATAAAAATGAAAGAATTATAAATTTTTTTTTTTTAAACAAATAATCTTATAAAAAAAAAAAAGTTGGGCACAACATTTATATAAATAGGTTAGAAACGAAAAGGAATTAATTTGATGAATTATTAAAAAAATAAATTAATTTGAATACATATAAAATTGATTGCATAAAAATGAATAAAAGAAGCTCATGGTCTAGCGGCGCGCGCCTCCTTCGCATGCACAAGAGGTCGCGTGTTCGCATGCACAAGGAAAAAAATTGGTCAATTTGGATACGTATACAATTAATTGCGTACAAATGAACGAATTATAAATTTAAGCGGGAGTCGAAATAAATAATTTTACCAAAGTAATAAAAATTAAATGGCCACAACATTTATAAAAACAAGTGAGAAATGAAAATGAATTAATTTGGTGAATTATGGAAAAAAAATGAATCAATTTGGAAACATATACAATTAATTGTGTACAAATGAACGAATTATAAATTTAAGCGGGAGTCGAAATAAATAATTTTACCAAAGTAATAAAAATTAAATGGCCACAACATTTATAAAAACAAGTGAGAAATGAAAATGAATTAATTTGGTGAATTATGGAAAAAAATGAGTCAATTTAGATACATATACAATTAATTGCGTACAAATGAATGAATTATAAATTTAAGCGGGAGTCGAAATAAATAATTTTACCAAAGTAATAAAAATTAAATGGCCACAACATTTATAAAAACAAGTGAGAAACGAAAATGAATTAATTTGGTGAATTATGGAAAAAAAATGAATCAATTTGGATACATATACAATTAATTGTGTACAAATGAACGAATTATAAATTTAAGCGGGAGTCGAAATAAATAATTTTACCAAAGTAATAAAAATTAAATGGCCACAACATTTATAAAAACAAGTGAGAAATGAAAATGAATTAATTTGGTGAATTATGGAAAAAAAAAATGAGTCAATTTAGATACATATCCAATTAATTGCGTACAAATGAACGAATTATAAAATTACGCATTGTCGAAATAAATAATTTTACAAAATAAAAAATAGTTAGGCACAACATTTATAAAAACAAGTGAGAAACGAAAATGAATTAATTTGGTGAATTATGAAAAAAAAATGAGTCATTTTGGATACATATACAATTAATTGCGTACAAATGAACGAATTATAAATTTAAGCGGGAGTCGAAATAAATAATTTTACCAAAGTAATAAAAATTAAATGGCCACAACATTTATAAAAACAAGTGAGAAACGAAAATGAATTAATTTGGTGAATTATGGAAAAAAAATGAATCAATTTGGATACATATACAATTAATTGTGTACAAATGAACGAATTATAAATTTAAGCGGGAGTCGAAATAAATAATTTTACCAAAGTAATAAAAATTAAATGGCCACAACATTTATAAAAACAAGTGAGAAACGAAAATGAATTAATTTGATGAATTATGGGAAAAAAAAAAGAGTCAATTTGGATACATATACAATTAATTGCGTACAAATGAATGAATTATAAATTTAAGCGGGAGTCGAAATAAATAATTTTACCAAAGTAATAAAAATTAAATGGCCACAACATTTATAAAAACAAGTGAGAAATGAAAATGAATTAATTTGGTGAATTATGAAAAAAAAAAAAGAATCAATTTGGATACATATACAATTAATTGTGTACAAATGAACGAATTATAAAATTGCGTATTGTCAAAATAAATAATTTTACGAAATAAAAAAATAGTTGGGCAAAATATTTTTATAAACAAGTTAGATACGAAAAGAAATTAATTTAGTGAATTATAAAAAAAATGACTTAATTTTAATACATATACAATTAATTGCGTAAAAATGAACGAAAGTAGCACGTGTCCGAGTGGCGCGCGCCCCCTCCACATGCACAAGAGGTCACGCGTTCGATTCCCCTTGGGCGCAAATTTGGATTAATTGTTCAAGGCCCAATAAGACTAATATAGAAGGTGGGCCGCCTATAATAAGCTATGGGCCGGTGGCCCAGTGGTCCGCGCCCGCCCCGGGTGCCCGGGCTCGAACCACGCGAGCCACATTTTTTTTTTTGTATAGGCTCGGTATTTTGCGACGGCCAAATTCCGTCGCAAATTTTTAATTTGCGACGGAACAATGTCCGTCGCAAATTATAACCGAAAAAAATAAAAAAAATTTAATAAATATTTGCGACGGACTGTTGCCGTCGCAAATATTGTTGACCCGACCCGAATAATTTGCGACGAACTACTGTCCGTCGCAAATTTTGAGCGACCCGGTCGGGTTTGACCCGCCAATTTTGCGACGGTTTTATCCGTCGTTAATTTGCGACGGACGGCAAAATCCGTCGCAAAAATTAGCTACGGCTGTTTTAGGAACGGACACGTGTCCGTCGCAAATTCCGCCGCAAAACACTGTTTGTGACGGATTTTCCGTCGCAAAAATCCGTCGCTAAACAGTGTTTTTTTTGTAGTGGTAATAGAATCAAAAGTGTTGGATGTTTGAAAATAAAATGATTAAATTATATTGAGATGGTAAGGTGTTTGAAAAAAAAATACTTTTATTAATAGTAAGATGATTATTTGTGGAAGTAGTTATCTCAAAATGAATTTTAGAGAATCCAAAAATAAGTGAAACATGTTTTGACAAAATTAATTTTAAATGGTTAAAATAGCTAATAATTAAAAGAAAAAATTAAACGATAGATTTAAGAAATATCTGAATCCAAGAAAATCTTTAAATGAATTTTTGCAACCATCACGTTAAATGAATTTTTATAAGATTTAGATTAATTAAGATAAATATATAAAAGGAAATTTGTACTCCCTCCGTCCCACCATTATTTGCACACTTTCCTTTTTCGTCCGTCCCAAGATTATTTGCACACTCTAAAAAAGGAAACATTGATTTGCGTGCACACTCACAATAATATACACATATTTACCCATATGCCACTATTTTACTCAAAAAATAATTTTTTTCTTAATATGTGTGCCGTCCCAACTATGCAATACAAATAATGTTGGGACGGAGGGAGTATTAGAATCCAAGAAAATCTTCCCTTATTTCAGAAATATCCACGCATATCTTTTTTGTTTTGAGATTTATTTATACCTATTCTTGGTTTCCAAGTAATTTGAATACGGATTCTCCTCTATATAAATTAAAACCCCTGAAATCCGTTGAAGCACAAAAAATCTGAAATTGAGAAAATTAGTGAACAAGAAGTGGTGGGATTTAAACCAAATCCGTCCTCTATCTTTTCACCTTTATCAAAATGGTCCTCTATTTATTTGCTTTATCAATTTAGTCCTGTATCTATTCAAGTTTCGCCAAAATGATCCTAATTAGCCTAAAAATGTACAAAACCTCACCGTTTTGGTCCTATATTTTTTTTTACCAATTTAGTCCTGTATCAATTCACATTTCTCCAATTAGGTCATAATTGAACGCATAAAACATAAAATGCCACATTTTTAGTCATGCGCACTAGTTTTTTTTGGGGAAGCCTATAATGTGGTTTTTTTTTTCAATGTGGCACTAGCGGTGGCCAGCTTTGCATATAGACCCAGTCGTTTAACTAGGTTCACATTTTTTTTCTGTTTGACACCGGAAAACTCCTCCACACCGATTCACCTGGGAACATGGTTCTGATAACATAATTAGGGCCCCCGATGGACCTCCACCTTTGCATTGGTATGATATTATCCGCTTTGGAACGAGCTAGCCTGCAAAAATTTATTGTTGGACCTTCCTAAAAATATATCATACCAATGGAGAACTTGTTCATCCTTATAAACCCCAAGAAACTCCCATATTATTTTGATGGGATTTAAACCAAATTCATCATCTATCTTTTCACCTTTATCTAAATAGTCATTTATTTATTATTTTATCAATTTAGTCCTATATTTCTTCAAGTTTCGCCAAATTGGTCCTAATTTGGTGAAAAATGGTTTTATGCTTTATGCGTTTAATTAGGACCTAATTGGAGGATGTGAATTGATACAGGACTAAATTGGTAAAAAAAAAATATAGGACTAAAACGGTGAGGTTTTATACGTTTTTAGGCCAATTAGGATCATTTTGGCGAAACTTGAATAGATACAGGACTAAATTGATAAAGCAAATAAATAGAGGACCATTTTGATAAAGGTGAAAAGATAGAGGACGGATTTGGTTTAAATCCCAAGAAGTGGTGGATAGAGGTCAAACCAATGCCCCGATCTTGTTCAAATTCAAGCAGATTCAAGAGAAAGCAAGGATTGGAATCTGAAAACGAAGCGAGTTGCAGCGACAAACCGAAGAAACATCGAACGGTACTGGTCGATACGGAGCAGTTATCCGGTGCAGCGCCTTTGATCCGGTGCGCGTGGACCGGGAATCTGCGCGTGTGGCACGAGCAATCGATATTCAACGATCCGAACTACTGTTTCAACGCTTTTCTCTCGAATAAAGCGTGCGAGAAAGTGCGGCGTTTGACCGGCGGGTTGAAATCGGGGCAGCAGTTTGAGATGATGCCCCGACCCTATTTGTGGCCCAAGAGTTTCGGAGAACGGGGCCGACCGACGACGCCATCGCGCTTTTCTTCTTTCCGCCAGCGCCGGAGTACGAGAAGAGGTACGACGCGTTGGTCAATGAGATGATGTGTGATGACTTGGCGATGGCGGCGTACGTGGAGGATACCGACCTCCCGATCTATTCGGATCTCCTGATTTTCACCTCGGTCGAATTGCCTTGGGCGTTTAGGAGATACCAAGGCAAGTTTCATCTGTGGGGAGTTTTTAAACGCTGCGAGCAACAATAAAAAGACATATAACATTTAGCCCACTTGTGTTTTCAATTTTGGTGGACTCTTTTTTTGGAAAGAGATGATGTGCGTGAGAAGAAGAGACTACAGAGTGGGAAAAGGCCAATTTAAAACTTGTGATTTTTTTTTTTTCGTTCAATTTGTGAAAATTATTTGAACATGTTGTTAATTTGAGATTGAGATTAAAAATAAAACAATTTTTAGATATAATCTAATCCCACATTTATCACATAATTTTTAAGGGACTATTTGCTTCCTATTTGCTTACTCTCACTCTCTTTCTATGAAATGTATTCAATTTATTGTTGTAATTCTTTTTGCACTTTGATTCATGCATTCTATTGCTACTTCACTATTGGATTGGTTAATTTTCAATTCTGGAGAACCTAACATAAAAAATTTGCTACTGACAATTGGTTAATTTTCAATTCTGGAGAACCTAACATAAAAAATTTGCTACTGACATTAAAAATTGCAGCAATATTAAGACAGTAAATATACTGTTGAAAACATCCAATTGTTGGTGCTCTTTGTCTAGATTCTTGGGTGGAAGGAATTTACATTTAAAAAAGGTGAAAATTGGATGTTCCATTTAGTAAGTAACACATGTTCATTTTGCACCCCTTGTCCCACTCTCTCTATTAAGCTCTTGTGTTAAATCAGTCTTGTTTTTTTTAGCTTTTTACATCACAAAAGAAATAAATTTTCCAATGCTGAATCAATCTCAATAAAATTGAGTTCATTTTTTGTTAGCTCAAGGTAGAAGAAAGTTGAAAGATGGCAGTTTCTTATTAGAAGGAGAGTGATATTATAAGTGATAGAGAAATAAAATAGATCTTCTTAGTAGATCCAATAAGCAGCTTTTGCTGAATTGTACTCCAAAACAATTGTGAAAAGCTACCACATGAGTAGAAAAGAGCAATTGAATTTCAACATACTTGCTTTATAAAAGTTTATCATTGTGTTTGGATGGAGGGTTTGAGCTATAAATTTTAAATCCACCCTACTTGTTTGAGTAAGATATTCAAATAAATGGATTTCAAATACTTAGCTTTAATCTTAGTTCAAAATTGCCGTCAAGATTAATATATTTGGAGATTAATAAGTTGGTAATAAGTATTAGCTAAAAACTCAATCTCTTCATGTACTATTACATTCATACGTAATTTGTATGCACCAGGTGCATTGTGCAGGTTAAATGTATTTTTTAAAATTTATTTCTACTATTATTAAAAAATTACCCTTGTTATTACTGAAAAATGCATTTAATAAGTGATAAGTTTCCTCTGGAGATGATTTATGAAATCTTTATTCATTTCCATAACAAAATAGTAATGGTTTGTTAATTATAGGACTCTACCAATTCTCTCTCATACACACAAAATTCATGTTTATAAAGTGAGCAAAGTAGCTAAGAGCTAGTTGTCGTCTTACTTCTTAGCAGCTTCGTTTTGCTGCATGAGATTGTGTTCTTGCTATAATTGTTTGGAACAATGAGTTCTAATCTACAAAAGTAGTTCCTTTTCATATTACCTTAGACGTTCATCAAACTAACTATTACAGAAGGTCCTCAAAAAGGACTTCCTAATAAGATCAGAAGGTTCAATTTGACAGGGTTAAACAAAAATAATAAACCAAATACTTTGTGCTCGAACATATTTCACCGATTTCTCAACCTTAAACAACAAATTCAAGATAACAAAATAACATTTTTCTCCTGTCTCATCTTCTAATCAACAAATGAAAGAAAGAAAACAATTGATAGAAACTTCTCACATTTCGTACTTCTTTCACAAATAACCAAAAAATCAACATTTCACAGGCTAACCGGCAATAAATTAGGGATCCTCACAGGGCAACAATAACACTTTGCAAAACTTATACTCTCAGGGGTCGTTTGGTTCGCTAGATTGGACGGGACTAAAGTTTTAGTCTTACTCAATCCCATATAATATTGTGTTTGGGTTGAAGGTTTAAGGCCCAGGATAAAATAAGAGTCCGGGTCATAAACCTACTTAATTAATTCATCAAATGAGGGACTAAATAATCTCTTAGGGATGGTGGGACTTCATAGTCCCATACTTTTAAATTACTATTTTGTCCTCATAATATTTGTGAAAGAAAAGAAAGTTTTGGGAGATTGAATTAGTTAGGGGTAAAAATGGTATATTACACTTTAAACCCACTTAATCATTCAATAAAAAAAAACAATTCTACTTCCTCAAATAATCCTATCTAATTCAATCTCATCTAATCAATCCGGTCCATCAAACCAAACGGCCTGAGGTTCGAACAATTCGGATTTCTGATGTGAATTCATTTGGTCGCCCCCTTCCTAAGACATAATTGTGGCAAGCAGAAATCAAGAAATAGGAAACAGGGAAACATGGAATTGCATGAAAAGTAAAGATTATAGTTTTAACACCACATATGTTAACAAAAGCACAAAATCAACGTGACAATATCAATTTGATTCAATTTCACCTAAAAAAAATTGACATAACAAGGGGATTAAATCTTTTTCTTTACATGATCCTCAAATAACATCGAAGGGAAATTATCCAACCACTAATTCCTATCCCCAAGACTTAATTTATAAAATATAATGTTTTTACAATTTTATTTTATTTTCGTGCTTATATTAGCAACAAACACCAGTTCACATCAAATCAAAGAATATTTCCCAGGAAAACCATATTAGAAGTTTTCAAAGAATATAATCTCATAGACCAATCAACATGCAGTATCATAGTTCCAAAATTTAAAACGTACACAGATATAAGAAATACTCGAAATATCTGAGAAGCAGCTGAAAACCGACGATTCTTTCTCTGCGCCTTTTTAATTTTCCATATTTATGTCAACCTCTGTAATACACGCTTTCCCCAAATCAATTTTGATCATTGTGAGTTTGATTTTTCTCTCCGCCGTGCATTACCCTTAAAAAAAAAAATCACAACTACATTAATTAAGAACAAAATAATCTTTGATGAGGAAAAAGAAAATCATAAATCTACAAAAACTACCGGAAGTAAATGATAGTGTTGATTTCGAGCTCCATAAACCCACAAATCATATGATAGTTATTTAGTTAAAGTAAATGAGACTCATCTTATATATGAGATCGTCTCATACGGGTTTTTTCCTCGGCAATATTTTGTATCCGGCACCGGAGACGAAGAAAATCCTGGACTGAGCAAGGTAGCATTAGGGGCCCACTTGCACGGAACCCATACAATTCACCAGCTCTATTTAACAGCCTTTGAAAGAGGGGATTATAAAGATATGAGATTGGGATCGAAAACCTTTTTAATGCTGAAAAATCTAGACTTTGATCATCATTTGCTAATCCCACTTTCACTACCACCCATCCTTTCTTCAACTTCATCTTCTTCCCACCTTCCATTTTTTTTTTTTTTATACCGTGATTTTTTGTGAATGGGTCATAGGGGGGTATTATTTATTTATAGGGCAAGATAAAATTAATTAGTTATATATCTTATAGCGGTCCAAATATTCGTATATAATATAAGTACGGATATTGATATGTGCGAATAAATGATTTTCGTCTTCTTCAAATTTCTTTGTCTAGTACGGCACTAATTATGGAGCATTTACAAGGTACGGGCATCGAATTTGCTGGCAATGAATTACTAACACTATGATTGAGACAATTTCAATATGACTATCGATGAAACTTAGGGTTTTGAGAGAATAGTCTTGATTTTGGATTTTAATGTGCATGATCTATAGTCAAAGCATGAAGTTAAAGGCAAAAAATAGAAACACAAATGTTTCACATTTTAATCTTTAGGCGTTGTTGTTTTGAGCTTTAAGTGATTTTTACTATTGGTTTTCAAAATGCAGGTGATTTTAAAATCCTGGTAAATAGTAGCACGTGTTTGTTTGAAAATTTTGAGTACAAGGTGAAGTTTAATTTTATGTCAAATCAATATATAATAGTGAATGATTTTATTGTTGTTGGGCACAACTTAAACGGGGATAACTATTTTTAAGGACCATAACTTAGGAAAGTGACAAAATGTGGATCATAATTCTTTAGGCTGACAGTTTAAGAATAATAACTTTTAAAAGTCACAAATTAAAGTCAAATCAACCTAAATCAACCCATATTGGACTAATTGACCAGATTTAGGTTGAGATTTGAGCTAATTGGCCCGATTTGCGTGGATCAAGGTTAATTTGGCTAAATTCGTGAATTTTTAAAATTATGGTCCTTAAATTATAAGATCGAAAAATTACTATCCTCATTTTTGACATTCGCCGAAATTATTGTCCTTAAAAATATATATGTCTTAAACTATAGGTGATTGACAAAGTATAGAGTGAAATTAGTTCATATTATGAATTATTAAAGCGTATTAATTATTTTCACTAAAGAGTATTATTAGTTTTTTTCACTGAAGAGTTCTACTAGTTTATTTTCTTAAACTATAGGTGATTGACAAAGTATAGAGTGAAAACAACTAATACTCTTTAGTGATAATATCTAATACATTTTAGTAATTCATGTATGAATCAATTTCACTCTATACATACTCTAGGTGATTTTATGAAAACGAATTTCAAAATCTCAAATTGTATATATATATATTTTTTTTAGCAATATACAACAATTTATTAAAGCTTGGAGTATGAGACGTACCCAAATTAAAACAAATTGGCAGATTACAAAGTTAACAACCCATAA
Source organism: Ballota nigra (assembly GCA_947034835.1). NCBI lineage: Eukaryota > Viridiplantae > Streptophyta > Magnoliopsida > Lamiales > Lamiaceae > Ballota > Ballota nigra. The sequence continues at coordinate 114,887,812 of OX344723.1, read as the reverse complement.
TCATTATAGAAAATATTACAAAACTCCAAACTCTTTTAGCAGAAAATAAACATAATATAGCTTTGACCTAGTCAACAACTTTGTCAATATTGCACTTCTAATAACTATTGCATTTCGCTTAAAACAATAACTAAATAACACACACCCAAATGCCGACAGCATATTGCTTACCCCCTCTTGTCTTTCAAGATGATGTGAATTATATATAGAATCTTGGTTTCGTGTATATTGAGGTTGTTTGATAATTGTCGTACGACTATTATTAACTTTTGGAAGTTGCTTGATTTCACCTATGCTATGCATTCTTCTTTTTTTTTGTTTTTTGTTTTTTAAATATGTATTCGTGTTGTCGCATTACCAATTGACATACATATATAGATGTCAATGCTGTACTTCAAAGTTTAGAGAATCAATATACATTCATGCACCTTTCTTATAAACAATTAAGAAACGGTGCTATATAAAACAATTTTACCGTGTTGGTTCGTAAGTGTTAATTTAAAAGTAAAATAACTATATTTTTCAATTAAATAAATAATATGTTTTAATAAAATAATTAATATTAATTATTAAAAAATACACACAAAATGCAAATTCATTGCACAGTAATATATATATATATATATATATATATATATATATATATATATATATATATATATATATATATATTAATGCGTGCCACGTTTGCAAGATTTTGAGGTTGCACTTGTTGTATAATATGTGGGTAATGGAGTTAATGATAGGTTATGCACACCGAAAAACGATGTTATCTTTAAAAATATTAATTTCTTCACATCGGTGTAAATTATTTTCACAAGGAAATGATCTTCCAGGATACAAAATATATCTCACGGAAATTCGATAATTACACTCTAACGAATTTCAGAGGCAAAAATTACAAGTGTATCAACAAACTCAAAATACAAGACTCAATTACTATACTAAGAGAGACTCTACTTTTCAGTGCATTGAGAAACTCTATTTCTCAATATCCATTTTCAAATTCAATATGCTGATATGTCTATATCATTCAGTATTTATAATTACTCAAGAGTTGTATCGAAAGGTTGCAACTCTACTCAAGAGTTGCAGAAAACTCAAGTATTGCAACTCTTATTCATTAAATGGTGTCACTTCACCGAATAGTCATGTTGAACCAAATGGTTACAACCTTTCACTAAAAAGGTACACTTTTACGAAGAGTTCTCTCAACTAATTATATTATGTATATATGCTAATATACCGCAACACTATGTCGAATCTTGCGTTCATTTTGTCTTATAACCTATTAAGTAAATGAATCGATTCAATATTTTTCTACAAGTTTTGGCTTTAAAATGTGACGTGAGTGTGAGTAAATATGCGAGGATACTTCATCGACAAACCTTGAAACTTTAATGAGTCTGTCGAATGTAGAAAATACCTTTTATTCAAAATATAATTATTCATTTAAATATTAAGGGATAAGTTAATAAATTAATTATTAATATTATTGACTAACTGATATATGTATAACTGAGTATATATTACACAATCACAATTTATAACATGAACAAGTTTTCATAATATGAATATCATCTAATGGTATCAGTTTCACACTATAAATAAGTTGAGTCATACTCTTAATAATTGGTTATTAATCACTACGGAATAATAATAAGTTATTATTCCATATTCTTAATCAATAACAATTTGACATTTTTCCTTAATTAAACAAAATTTTAATATCAAACTAATACTCTTCACTAAAAAAACCAATCAATACTCTTTACTGAAAACAACTAATATCCTCCAATGATTTATGTATGAGTATATATAGAGTGAAATTGGTTTATATATGAATCACTGAAGGGTATTAGTTGTTTTTATTGAAGAATATTACTCCCTCCGTCCCAAGACTATCTTCACCTATTGGTTTGACACGGGTATTAAGAAAAATCTACTTTATTGAGTGTTAAACCAATAGGAGTGGATGCTTTTGCTTTTTAGTGTATAAAGTAGTTAAATATGAATATTTATATTGAGTTTTGTTTCTTTTTAAGGGTGTGAAGATAGAGTTGGGACAAACCAAAATAGAAAGTGTGAAGATAGAGTTGGGACGGAGGGAGTAGTTATTTTTACTAAAGAATATTACTGGTTTACACTGAAGAGTCTTAGTTCATTTTCACTGTGTTGTGACCGTTTCGGGCCACATGTCGGATCCGGCCGGAAGCAAGCCGGAAAAGGCACAGGGACGCCCAGGAGATGGGACCGACCTGGCCGGTCTATATCCGACCTCAGCGGGCTCCGACCACGGGTTTCCGACCTCAAAAACGAGGCCGGAAGCCTGCTTGGGGCGCCCGTCAATGTTTATCGCAGCCGCAGTGAAGTTCGGCTGTGGCCGGACCGGCCCGGCCGCGACCAATGAAGACCAGCGGAGGCCGCCCGGACGCGACCAACCGGCTGGAAGAATCTCCGACCCCGCTTCCCACCAGGAGGCCGGCCTCCGATCACTTAATGCCTCCGGCCGGCAAGGGAGATTTGGAGCACGTGATAGAATCAAGCGAAATCCTCCCCCAAGAGGGAAAAAAGCCGCCTCCGTACTCAGAGACTCAGAGAATATTCCATCCAAATGAGGAAATGTGCCAGAGAATCGTCCTTTTTGGACACGCATCAACACCTTAGTGGTCGGCCGCCTGCAGACCCTGGCACATCAGTGCCCGCGCGTCCTCAGAGGCAGGAGGCATTTAATGCACCTGTCCCCCGAGAGGTCGAAAATGACCAAAATACCCTTGTAGTGAGAAAACTATAAATACCCCCACATTTGTAATGTAAAGAAGGTTGAATCTCTCTCAGTACAATCAATACACATACTCATTCAAGTCCAGGGACTAACAACCCCTGACAATTCTTGGTGTTCTTAGTGTTCTTATGCATTTATTGTCTTTCTTCACTCAAGCATTCAATTTAGCATTTAAGAACCCAATCATTTGATGTTTTTACCAAAGCTCGTATAAATAGCCAGTTAATCCCAGCAACAAATATTTGGTAAACAACACACTGAACAACTATGACTCTTTAGTGTAAATCAGTAATACTCTTCAGTAAATACAACTAATACTCTTCAATGGAAACAATCAATACCCTTCAGTGATTCATGTATAAACTAGTTTCACTCTATATTGTATATTTATGTGCAAGTCTATCACTCTATACATATTCTTAAAATTTTGGGGGCATTTAAAGGAGTGTTTTGTTATTAGGCGACTTATTTATTATTTTTTGACAGAAGGCGATTTATTATTTATGAATTCTTGAGTTGATGCCTATTGCCGTGTCTAAGTATACGGTCTCAATTTTTAACATATCCAGGGCAACTGGTTATGGTCTCAAAGCATTCCATGGGCCTTAAATTTGGCCGACACTTGACTATATACAATCTTATCTTTTGTTAATACAACTCCATCAAAAAGTGTTCGGAAAAAAATCTAAAATTTTTGACAATTATCGGAAAATGATTCCGAAAATGAAAAAAAAACAAAAAAAAAACACTAAACATATGAATTTTCGAAAAAAATTCCGAACATTATTTTGGGTGGGGTTGTATTCACAAAAGAGGACTGTATTTAACCTGGGCCGACCAGGAATTCTGTACTACTCTCAATTGGGCTTCGAACAATCTTAAGTGGGCTTTTAAGTAGCTACTATCAAATCAAAATTATCGAGACAAGCCTTCCACAATCCACACAAGTGGCTTAGAGATAGGATTCAAATCCTTGTTGCACAATGATGTAGCCAGTTATACCATTAATGCAGATGGTGAATTGGGTTTTACTGCTTCTCAAGACTGGTCCTAGGAATTTTTTTGTTCTAAGTCAAACTATAACTAAGGTCCCTAAAATTTATTTTGTATGCTCTAGCACATTATTAAAAAAAATGAACCATGTAACATACTAAAAGAAACTTTTATACTAAATTAAGGGGAAAATATTGTTCGCCATTTAATTTTACAACTTTTGGGTTTTTATTTTATTGACTTTTAAATTTTGATGTTCGTCTTATCTTATCATCTTTCTACCTTTTGGTCCTTTTAACTTTTGGATTCTGATTTTCACCCTGTAATTTAAATGAATCAAAATTAAAATACACTCCTTCTGTCCCCAAAGACTCTTCACACTTTTGGGGACACTCCTTTAAAAAAAAAAGAAAATGTAAAGAATAGAGTATCAAGAGTGATGTGTAAAGTTCTATTATTAAAGTGATGAAATTGATTGAAGTGGGTGTAAAAAGTTATAGCATTTTATGTAAATATGTGAATATTGTGAAGATAAAGTTTAATATGAATTTTCATTTATAGGATGTGCAAAGTGTTTGAGAATGGACGGAAAAAAAAAGTGTGCAAAGCGTTTGGGGACGGAGGAAATAGTAAAATTATGGAACGATAAAATAATTTTCCCTTAAATTTAATAAAAATATGTTCCTAATAATTATTTAAATACAACGTAATTGTTTTTTTCAATTGCTATATATTGTTGTGAATATATGCTTATATGTTAGCTAATTTTGATTTTAATTATCTGATGCTACAATTTTTTCAACTTCTTTACTTTATTTACTCTGAACTTTTATGGAGGTAATTTCAATTAAGGAAAAAAAAATCTAATATGTATCAAGAACCCCATGAAATCGAACTCACATCAAGCACCCCACCCATATAATTAAAACTTCGCAGGATAAAAAAAAATACATGTATATAAAATAAAAAATTGGGCTTCAAAAATTAGGATTTATTTTTGGGCCTGGCCTGAGGCAAATGACCTGTTGCTTGAATAAAAATGTATGGTGAGTTTTTGTGGTTGTGCCAAAATTATTGGTTTGGTAATGCATATTGAATTTGTCCTAAAATTAAAGAAATTCAATTATGGTTTTTTTGAATAATAGTATATCCTAAACAATCAAACTTTTTGAATTTGATTTATATTATATTTTTTTATCTATTAATGGTATTCTACATCATTTGGCATTTAATTAATACTTGATCATCTTATTTAAATGTGATTTAATTTAATATTTTTTTACTAAAATTTAAACTTTTTAAATGCTCTTAAATAATATAAGTTGAGCTTAATCACCTATTTTTACGATGAAATCCTCCCACACACGTTTTACTAGAGGATTTCAGGCTCATTAACCTTGCGTAACAAATTATTTTTATACCCAATATCTAGGTTTGACATTAGGATCATTGAGTTGAGTTGTAACATATTTCATTTGATTAAATGCATACTCGCAACAATTTAAACTCCAAAGTATAATTAATTAAAAGACATAACTGACATACCTATATTTAAATGGATCTATTATGTCAATGGAGATCATTAATTTGAGATGTTACAATACCATGAATTTCTAATCAAATTTGATTATCTGGCAAAATATGATAGCAGCGAATCGCAATCAGGAACAGAGAAAACCATGGATATGGTTGGTCGTAACAGAAACAAGTTTAGGAATATATAACCCCAGTTTTCAATAGGACTGTGCAAATTAAACTAACCAAAAAGGAAAAAAATTGAATCAACAAAAAAAAAAGGATTAATTTTACTCCACTTGTCCACAAAAAATGGTCCTACATTTTTGCACCGAGTTTAAATTTATGAAACTGTCTCATTTCATGACATAAGACAACACAAAATAACATTCATCCATGTCAAAGTATTAATGTGTCACTTAATGATAATTATTAAAATTATATATGAAACTTTTGATTCGAAGATAAATAATATTATAAAAATTAGTTATATCTAATAACAAACCATAACTTCAAATAAATTATGAAAAATTAATTAAATCTAAAAAAATTCTTATGGATTCTAATTCCAAATCCACTATATCACGAAACAATCTTTTTCAGATAATAAAAATGATTTATAGTTTCCAAATATATTATTTTCCATAATTACAAATCTTCAGTTATTATTTGTATCTTGTATATTCAAAGCTTGATTTATTTGAAAGATTTGGCGTACAAGATTTTTAAGCTTGAAACAAAGATTTATTCTAATATAGATTGGGTTGCAAGATAACTAAATATCAATATAGTATATATATTACTCCGTATTAAACAATGCATAAAATAAATTTAACCTATGCAAATCATATCTATCGTCCTAATTATATATATACACTAGGTTTATTTTTCCAATTATGTATAATTCATGTATGGAAAGAATAAATTAGGATATTTCATAAATCTGAAAAATAAGGATATCAATCTATCCCGACGGGCTGGGCTTGACGGGTAGCTCTTCTATTATCAATCTCTGTTTCTCTATCATTATCAAAAAATTCGAGAGAGAGTTAAAAAGAATAAGATTTTTTTATAGTAGTTATTTAGAGCAAAGAATTAAGCTATCATCATGAGGATACGTCGTCCGAAGAAAAATAAAGAAGTTTCAATTTCAAGTATTGAAACTCTTCCTGGGGATGTATTGATCAACGAAGTTTTACGTCGAGTAGCAGCATCTTCTTTAACCAATATTATTAACATTAAATTAAGGTATGACTCTTTAAATTTATAGTATTACTTATTAATGTTGAGTAGCTATGGTATATTATTTACGTGTAGAAAACATGCATATATTGTTCTACTATATTGGCTCGCATCTGAAACCATATAAAAATAAATCGGGTACATCAATATGTGAAGGAAACTAGTCAGACCTCTAATAAAACTTCATCTAATTAAAATTAAATTAAATTGTGTGATAGAAGAAGTAGACCACTTATAATCAATCTCACTTTTTTTAACATTGAATTTCATGTGTGCAATTTATGCTATATCCTCAACATACGTGAGCCAAGAAGAAACATAATATTTGATCGTAAAATCAATTGAAGAGGGGAAGCCTTTTAAATTGATAAAGTAAACTAAAATAGTAATTTTTTTCTTTTTTCTTTTTGTGTGTTTGCAAGAATCGTGGATTTTTATCTTTTTGTACTGAAGAAATTGTTAGTGTACCTAAGCTATGGGGGAGATATGTAGCTGCATGTATGCCCATATATATGGAGTTGATGAGCTTCTATTATGGTGGAAAAAAAAAATTATCCACATATTATATAGTTAATTATGATATATGTGTTTGATCGATTTTGATAATGTTTAAGTTAATGCAATAAATATATATCAGTATTAACAGTAATATTTACAATGAAAAATATCTAGTCATTAGATTTATTATACGGTTCTTGAAGCATTGGGAAATTCTGTAATTACTTTTGAAATTCTGTAATTAGAAATAGTCCACAGATAGATGAAATTTCACATTAAGAAAGTAAAAATTTCCATGTACAGAATGAAATTCTACGTTGAGAAAGGTTTTCCTATATGTGTATTGAAATATATATTTTTTACTATAAATTTTTTTTTAAAATACCATCATACATTCATATATATTGGAGATTTTTTTTTTTCAGAATTAGAGTACTAGTACTTTACTCATTCATAGAAGTATCTATTCTTAATTCATAAATAAGTAATTTTTTGGATTTACGTACCCTCTTAAAACACTATATATACAGAAGTAAATGATTTATGTACATGTTTTTAGCAGTTTCAAAAGTTGATGATCCAAGCTTATATGTTATTTATTTGTAAAAAAAAAAAAAAATGTGTGAGACGGTCTTATACATGAGAGATTAAAAAATTATATATAATTTTAGAATCGCGCGAGTCTTGTTTTTCTTCCCTTTTTTTATTTTGCTCGAAATAAACCTACTCTACATGAAACGTTCCACTTTGATATTTGGATCAGATAAACAAAATTGGGTCAAGATCTCATAAACTCGTGAATCATGTAGTATAATAAGCGTGACTCCATCTTATACATATTTTTGCTATGTTTGTTTAGTTAATGTATGTATGAATGTGATTATTCTATTAATTTCTTACATACACACACACACACACACATATATATATATATATATATATATATATATATATTATTCTCTGTAAGTTGTAATCTTTTATCTTAATTAATCTATTTTGGTTACAGTTGTAGAAAACTAAAAGAAATAAGTGAAGAAAAGTACATCTACCAACATGTAGCACTCGACAAAATTCCGATAGTGGAATGGAGGAAGCCACTAGACAAAGGACAAAAGGTTTTCTTGAAAAAGTGCAGAAAATCTGAAAATCCTGAAATGATGTATCGACTAGCACTGGTAAGAATTGCTTGCATTTTATTTTTCAACGTTAAATAACACTATACTAATAATAATAAAAAGTAATACTTATATTTTTTGTCGTTGGTTTATTTGTTCCAGGTTGACTATATCACCAAGGTCAATCCGAATCTCAAATCAATATATGAGAAATTGGATAGAGCACAAAAACAAGGTCACGTGGGTGCGTTGTATGTAAAGTGCATCATCTTACTCTTTAGTGGTGATAAGAATTTGAAACAAGAGGGGATTAAGTTGATCGACAGCATGAAAAAATCGACACTTTTGAAGACAAGTTTACGATCGTGTCGTGACAAAATGATTAATGAATTGAGCACATTGTGGAGGAATAATCCACTTTTGAAAGAGCGGCCGATTTGTTGTACTGCAGGACATCAACGTCCGTACAAAAAACTGTTGATCGATGAAGAAGTAGATTACAAATGTCATGCATGTAATGCAGATGCAGAAATTGATTATGTTTATGCTTATATTTGATAAGTTTGAGGGAAAATAATTTTTTTTTTTTTTTGTCATATAAGTTACAATAATTTAAGCCTTTAATTGTAACTTTTATTTTTTATTTTGTAACCAGCTTTATGAGGTGAACTATCATGTGGACACTAGCGTAACATGATCTGATTTGTCCACGTGGAAGAGTTTGATTGATCAACTTAACGTTTCACCTTTTATAACCAATTGTTGAACCAAAATAAAAGGAAAGTTATCGAATTATTTTCAATTCGTGAAAATCAACATGACTAAAATAAAAATAAAGGCAACTTTTAGAACTATTATTTTTCCCCAAATTTGACTATGCAATAAACATTTTGAATTTCACGTAAATTGATTAACTACTGGAAAAAAAAAGGGAATCAAGAATTAATTCATCATGATTTCCAAATCTACGACCATAATCAAAAACCAACTCTCCTTGTAATTAGCGGATTAATCCTAGATGACTTCCAAGCAATCGAGAAATTAAATTCGAGAGATTCCTTGATTTTAAAAGCACCTTTTTTTCGAGCAAAATGTGACCTTACATAGGGATGCAATAAGAACCTAGCAAGAGATTATGCCTTATGCAATGAGCCTGAGGTTAAGGAATTTAGATTCCCTCATATGTCACTTAATTGTTCATGCCTAATCTTTAATATTACACATGAATGTTACTTAGATGTATTGATCGAAAATGCCCCTTGCCGAAGTTCATTTAGTAGGAGTATTCTAACTGGAAGGGTTACGGACAAATATACTTTTTATTGGGAGTAACTGGACAATTACTATATAATTGAAAGTTAATTAATAAATAACTTTTGCCTCATGTATTCGTTAATTAATATACAATATCTTCAATATCGTTTGTTGTAATATATATATGGGAATAATATTTTTTTTAGACATGGAACTATAAGGGGTGACAATATAAGAACAATAAATTTTTGAATTGAAAATTGAAAATTAGAAGCCAATAAGAGTTTTTTTTTTTCAAATGAAGGTCATTTTATCAACTCTAATGGACAAAATGTTATATATATATATATATATATATATATATATATATATATGGAGACCACAAATGGGCTCCTTATGGATCCCAATTGCTTAGTTGGTCATCCACGTCATCAATTTAGATAACTAATATATTTATCATGAATTATATTAATTAATGAAATAAATTAAGATCCTCCAAATCTCTTTAATCAATCTAATCAATTCATATATCTATATTTATATTGTTCAATCTCCTTCAACCAAATCTTTCTCTCCCTCCCAATAAATTTTGGATTTTTTTTCCCGAAAACAAGAATTTTAAAAAAAAATCGGTTTATTGTTCTTGACTTAATATTAGTTAAAAATAATAATAAACATTTAATTAATTTTAATATTCTTGATTAAGTTTGTTTGAATAACCCCCAAAGTATCGAACAACGTTGAATAAAAATTTTCAAAATGAAATTCGACATGGATGAAAGTCATGAAACAAACAAATTGGAGAAATCTACTATTGATGTTTCTTTTCTTGTCGTTTGTAAATCGAGGGAATTTACTGTGAAGAGATGAGACCGGAGGAGTGCCAAATAAAACAGTGATAAAAAAACCTTGATTGAAAAAAAATGGTGTGAGGCTTTTCTCGACGGTTGGAGGGTGGAGTTGACGAAGGGTGTTTATTTAGCAAGCAAATTTTAGGAGAATAAGGGTGGTTTTGTTTACTCCATTGTTTTATATTTCTGAAATTCTTTTGTATATGTGGGGTTTGATTATGTAATACCATGGCAATGTTGAAATCTAGAATTTATCAGAGGCTGGAGCTCTAAGGTGGCGACTGCTTATTATTTTCAAATTTCGTGTTTAATTAATTAACTAATGCTTATGTTGTTGTCCATAACTAGGTAAAGTCTCCATCTTCATCTGATCACTTCAGTTAAATTTTATCTGCTAAAAAATTTCTAAAGTCGAAAGAGATGGACACGAGAAATTTGAAAGGAGAATAAATATGTGATTTTATAATCTTGAGAAATTCCAATAAATATGGATTATCTGATATTGTATATAAAAACACTTTTAATTAAATTAATAATTAGGTAGAAAGATGAGATGAAATGACACATAGACTATTTGGCTCCATAAGGAGCCCAATGTTGGGCTCCATACCAAAACCGTATATATATATATTACTTGCTTAATTTTGTGAAAATTAAATTTTAATTTATGGGCCTGTATTTAATCTGAAAAATTATTTGTGTTCATATGTTAATTTAAAATTTTATTATTCTTATATTGCCACCATAATCAGTGTCGGTCCTGATGAGTTTTAGGCCTGGGGCGAAATAAAAAAGTAGGCCCCTTTAAAATAACAGTAAATAATTGTAAATTGTAAATCATTATATTGTATACATAACTAAATATATGAAGAAAAGTATAAAATAGGTCATAAAATAAATTTACAAAATAATACAACAATATAGTTTTTAAATTTGTATTTTCCAACAATCTAAAATAATTTATAATGGTAATAAAGTTATAAATATTAGTAATAATAAAATTTGTGTTAGTTTTATATTTCCCATGTAATAATTATATGTAGATATTATAATACGATAAAAACAAATGAAAAGTGCACACTTTGTGCATGAATGTACATGCACATATCATGCAAAATTCATGCACGGTCCGTGTATGCACATTTTATCATGATTCAAATGTGTGTATTTTGCAATTCGCACATACAAATTATATATTTATTGTAATAAATTAATAGAGTTTCACAAGATATTTAAATATATAAAATATATGAATTATATTAACTAGTATTATATTTAAGCTCTTTATTATAACAAAACTTTATTTTGTTGATTGAATATTACATTAAATACAAATTTAAATAAATAATATTTTATAGTACCAAGTATGCTGCATATTCTTTTTTATATTTCATATGCAATAATTATGCGTAGATATTATAATAGAAAAACATAAACAAAATGTGCATGATTCGTACATGCACGTTCCGTGCAAACTTCATACACGATCCATATGTTCATGTTTTACGTATGATCCATATATATACACGATTTGTGGTTAGTACATAAAAAATATATGTTTCATAGAGGGTGACTCAGAAAAATGTAAGGGGCCTAATTCTTTTTCCAGCACCGGGCCCCTCAAATCGTTGGACCGGCTCTGCATGCATATATGTTTTACTATGTTGGCTCGCATCTAAAACCATATAGAAATAAATTGGGTATATCAATATGTGAAGGAAACTAGTCAGTCCCCTTATAAAACTTCATCTTAAAATTAAATTGTGTGATGGAAGAAGTAGACCATTTATAATCAGTCTCACTTTTTTTAACATTGAATTTCATGTGTGCGATTTATGCTATCCTCAACATACGTGAGCCAAGAAGAAACATAATATTTGATCGTAAAATCAATTGAAGAGGGGAAGCCTTTTAAATTGATTAAGTAAAAAAAAATAGTAAAGTTATTTTTTCTTTCTTTTTGTGTGTTTGCAAGAATCGTGGATTTTAATTTTTTTGTACTGAAGAAATTGTTAATGTACCTAAGCTATGGGGGAGATATGTAGCTGCATGTATGCCCATATATATGGAGTTGATGAGCTTCTATTATGGTGGGGAAAAAAAGAATTTTCATGCACATCTTATAAAGTTAATTATGATATATGTCTTTGATCGATTTTGATAATGTTTAAATTAATAAAATAAATATATATTAGTATTAACAGTAATATTTACAATGAAAAATATCTAGTCATTAGATTTATTATACGGTTCTTGAAGCATTGGGAAATTTTGTAATTACTTTTCGTCCGACGATTAGAATATATTCCAAACTTATTTTGAATGAAATATTACATAAAAAAAGTTTAGAAATAGTCCACAGATAGAATGAAATTTCACATTAAGAAAGTAAAAATTTCCATGTATAGAATGATATTCTACATTGAGAAAGGTTTTCCTATATGTGTATTGAAATATATATTTTCTACTATTAATTTTATTTTTTGAAAATACCATCATACATTCATACTGGTTTTTTTTTTCCGCAGAATTAGAGTACTAGTACTTTACTCATTTATAGAAGTATGTATTCATAATTCATAAAGAAGTAATTTTTTGGATTTACCCTCTTAAAAGACTATACGTACAGAAGAAAATTATTTATGTACATGTTTTTAGCAGTTTCAAAAGTTGATGATTCAAGCTTATATGTCATTTACTTGTAAAAAAAAATGTCTGAGACGGTCTCATACATTAGAGACAAAAAATTATGTAATTTTAGATTCACGCGAGTCTTGTTTTTCTTCCCTTTTTTATTTTTTTTATTTATTTTGCTCCAAACATCACTGTGGGATAAAAAAATACAAAATCAATCATTCTTTTAAACTGTATTGAACCCGGGCTAGAAACCTACTCTACATGAGGAGTTTCACTTTGATATTTGTATCGGATAAATATAATTGGGTCGAGATCTCATAAACTCGCGAATCATGTAGTATAATAAGCGTGACTCCATCTTATACACATTTTTGCCATGTTATGTTTAGTAAATATACATGTATAAGTGTGATTATTCTATTAATTTCTTACACACACACACACACACACACATATATATATATATATATATATCTCTGTAATTTATAATCTTTTATCATAATTAATCTATTTGGGTTACAGTTGTAAAAAAATAAAAGAAATAAGTGAAGAAAAATGCATCTACCAACACGTAGCACTCGATAAAATTCCGATAGTGGAATGGAGGAAGCAACTAGACGAAGGACATAAGGTTTTCTTGGAAAAGTGCAGAAAATCTGAAAATCCTGAAATGATGTATCGACTAGCACTGGTAAGAATTGCTTGCATTTTATTTATCAACGTTAAATAATATACTATATTAATAATAATAAAAAGTAATCCTTATATTTTTAGTCGTTGGTTTATTTGTTACAGGTTGACTATATCACCAAGGTCAATCTGAATCTCAAATCAATATATGAGAAATTGGATAGAGCACAAAAACAAGGTCATGTGGGTGTGTTTTATGTAAAGTGCATCATCTTACTCTTTAGTGGTGATCAATAGGGATTATGTTGATTGACAACATGAACAAATCGACACTTTTGAAGACAAGTTTACGATCATGTCGCAACAAAATGATTAATGAAGTGAGCACAATGTGGAGGAATAATCAACTTTTGAAAGAGCGGCCGATTTGTTATACTGCAGAACATCAACGTCTGTATAAAAACCTATTGATCGATGAAGAAGTAGATTACGAGTGTCATGCATGTAATGCAGATGCAGAAATTGATAGTGTTTATGCTTATATTTGATAAGAATAGTTGTTGGGATATAGATTAGATGTTTTGAAGATGTAAAAATAAGAACTTGTAACTAGTCTAGGACTAGAATAGGTCTTAGGCTAAGGGGGGAGGGAATTAGACAAGACAAGAGAAGTCCCGGACAAGAGGACTTCCGGACAAGAGGAGTTCCAGACAAGAGAAGTTCCGTACAAGAGGAGTCCCAAACAAGAGGAGTCTTGGACAAGAGGAGTCTTGGACAAGGGAGTCTTGGACAAGATGAGTCTTGGACAAGAGGACTCTTGGACAAGTGGAGTCTTGGACAAGATGAGTCTTGGACAAGAGGAGTCTTGGACAAGAGGAGTCTTGGACAAGAGGAGGCTTGGACAAGATGAGGTCGGGACAAGACGAGGTAGAGGACCAGAGGAGGTAGAGGACCAGATGAGGTAGAGGACCAACATACTCTACCAGACCACTCTACCAGATGAGCTCTACCAGACTACTCTACCAAGAAGATCTTGTGATCCAAAGATAAGAAGAATCAAGAAAGGGAAGTCAACTGATATCAATGAAGATTGGTTGTAGATCAAAGAAGAATCAATCAAAGAAGGAGTCAACCAATCAACCATATAATCAATCAAGATGATTGATTATATTCCTTAAGTTATAGATGTTTGAATTTCTAGCTTCCAACGGCTAGTTATTTGACACCTATAAATAGGAGTGCATGGTGATAAGTTCAAAACAAGAAACACGGGCAAGAGAGCATAAAAGATAGAGAAACACACAAACACACCATACACTCACCTTGTTCATACAAGTACTATATCTACTCTTTTAGGAGTTCTAGTTGGAATATTAATCAACATATTCACCACATTGAAAGGTTGTTGTAAGTTGTACGAAGGAGCTGGTACTTCCCAATTCCAGTAGTAAGTAAGTTGGTTGGTGAGTGAGACCCCTTTGGTGAAAGGGAGAGTGGACGTAGGATCGTTATATCAGAACCACTATAAAAATTCTCGTGTCTCTTTTATTTACTGTTTTTATTTATAATTTCTGCATAATTTATTTTAGCAATTTAAAAGAGGTTTTTCTTAAAATTAATTATAAAACGTTTTCCGCAATTAATATTTTTGGGACCAACAAGTGGTATCAGAGCAGTGTGTCCTAGACCACTGCTTTGAAAAGCTTTTGATGGTCACCAGGACAGATCCAATTTTTTAAAAATCCAAATATTTTTTTGTGCTAACAATTTCTTGCATAAATGGGTTCGAAGAAAAGTAGTAAAAGATATACTAGGTGTCACTCCAATAGAAGCTTCACAGCCGAGGAAGAAGAGGTATCCACTTCGGGTTCATCATCAAATTTTGGACAAAGTGAAGAGATATGTCTTGTGACAGATGGGGTAGTAATCGAACTCCCTCTTCTTCTTCTTCTTATTCTTCTTTTTCTGAACAATAAGAGGAGTCTTATACACAAAATTTGCTATTAGATCTCCAAAAATTTGTACAACTTTGTCAAAAGTTGGAAGATGAGAACACAAAGCTGAAAGCAAAAAATCAGAAGCTTTCACAATGTTTAGGCAACCCAACTGATCTACCAGCTGAACAGGTTCAAACACTAGTAGAAGAGTCCACTGACTTGAAAACCAGATGTGATGAACAAACTAAGCTGATAGAAAAGTTGCGTGTTGAAAACATTGAGAAAGATAATGAATATACTATGCTGAAAGCTAAGTTCGATGAACTCTTCCATCAAAACAAAATTGTAAAAGATAGTGAGGATAAGCTCAAGCTGAAACTGGAGCAGCTGACTACAGCACACAATGTTGTGTCACACAAAGCTGCCTCATCTCAAAGAGAGAATGATAGGACAGGTCTTGGTTATTCCAAACCTGAATCCTCACATGTTCAGAAAGAAGAAAAGTCTAGTAATTTTATTGATAAGGGTAAGAGGTCAGCTGACCAGGCAATTCAACCTAATGGGCACATGAGTTCTAAATCTCAAAAACCCAAAAGGAAGATGAGGAATTTTAAAAGACCTCAGCAAGGTCAGCAGAGTAGAAAACAGCCTGGACCGTCTCAAAAGAAGCAGTCCCAGCTGACTCCTACTCAACTGCAGAAGACTTTTAAGTCATCTGCCAGACCAGTTGGAACTTTTGATGGTTCTAGCAAGACTTATCCATATCAAAAGAATTTTAAGACTGTTGCCTTGAGACAAGTTACTTCTTCTACTGGACAAGCTCATAAGAGAAGAAGAGTCTCTAGAAGAAATAACCATGTCGAAGCTTCTTATGTTCAGTGTGTTTTTGTGGATATGTATGGAAGAAAGATAAGATCACCTGATTAAAAAAGGGATGATCTATTATTGTGGCTTCCTAAATATTGTGCTAACCCCCCTAGACCCAAAAGGGTACCAAAAACTTGATTGCCTGCAGATACACAAGAAGACCAACTGATATTATACCCCAAATATCAGCTGAGCATATTTTGATGGGGAAGATTAGTTGACTTTGCTTGATTAGAGTTCTTATCTTAAGATTTCAATTTTTACTTATCCTGTTTAAATTCAGTTCTTTTAGTTTTAACATCATCAAAAGAGGGGAAATTGTTGGGATATAGATTAAATATTTTGAAGATGTTAAAATAAGAACTTGTAACTAGTCTAGGACTAGAATAGGCCTTAGGCTAAGGGGGAAGGGAATTAGACAAGACAAGAGAAGTCCCGGACAAGAGGACTTCCGGACAAGAGGAATTCCAGACAAGAGAAGTTCCAGACAAGAGGAGTCCCAAACAAGAGGAGTCCCAGACAAGAGGAGTCCCAGACAAGAGGAGTCTTGTACAAGAGGAGTCTTGGACAAGATGAGTCTTAGACAAGAGGAGGCTTGGACAAGATGAGGTCGGGACAAGACGAGGTAGAGGACCAGAGGAGTTACATATAATGATGGTAGAGGACCAGACGAGTCTCTACTAGTATTACCAATACGCATTGATAATGTTACATATAGTGATGGTAAGTAATACAATTGTTATTTTCTAACATTATGAGTCCGCTCTCAATTAATTCTCAACAATTACAATTTTAACCATTCGAATTAGAGTTTACGGTGAGGGTTTGCCGTGAGGGCTTAGGGTTTAGAGTGATATTACCGAGCCTCTAGTAGTATTACCAATACGCATTGATAGTGTTACAAATAGTGATGGTAAGTAATACAATTATTATTTTCTAACATTACGAGTCTGCTCTCAATTAATTCTCAACAATTATAATTTTAATCATTCGAAATAAAATTTACAGTGAGGGTTTGCCGTGAGGGCTTAGGGTTTATGGTGATATTACCGAGTCTCTAGTAGTATTACCAATACGCATTGATAGTGTTACCAATAGTGATGGTTAGTAATACAATTATTATTTTCTAACATTATGAGTCCGCTCTCAATTAATTCTCAACAATTATAATTTTAATCATTCGAATTAGGGTTTACAGTGACGGTTTTTCGTGAGGGCTTAGGGTTTAGGGTGATATTACCGAGTCTCTAGTAGTATTACCAATACGCATTGATAGTTTTACAAATAGAGATGATAAGTAATACAATTATTATTTTCTAATGTTACGAGTCCATTCTCAATTAATTCTCAACAATTACCATTTTAATCATTCGAATTCGGGTTTACGGTGTGAGGGCTTGCCGTGAGTGCTTAGGGTTTAGGGTGATATTACCGAGTCTCTAGTATTATTGCCAATACATATTGATAGTGTTACAAATAGTGATGGTAAGTAATACAATTATTATTTTCTAACATTACGAGTCCGCTCTCAATTAATTCTCAACAATTACTATTTTAATCATTTCGAAACACTGTCAATATAATTAGGTGTTTAGTAGTATTAACAATAGACATTGATAGTGTTACCAATAGTCATTGTTAGTGTTACCAATAGAGATTGATACTAATATAATTACCAATTTTTTTTATTAATTAGAATATATTTCGAAAACTTAATTAGGTGAGATATTTTAGTCATATTTTCGATAGAGATTGATAGTAATATAAATACCAATTATTTTTTTATTAATTAGAAGATATTTCGAAAACTTAATTAGGTGAGATATTTTAGGTAATGTAATCAAATAATAAATTTTCACCCTAATATAAATATCAATTTTTTATTTTTTAATATAAATATCAATTTAATTTCTGTAAATCCAACAATTACAATTTTTGTTTTTTTAAATCCAACCATTACAATTTAATTTTGACCATAGTAATATAAATATCAATTTTTTTATTTCTGGAAATCCAACCGTTACACGCGGTTCCACCCTAATTACATCTCACGCGGTTTCACCCTAATTTAACACGGTTTTGGCTCCTAATCACACGCTAACAATAACTTTTCTCATTAATCCTGCTTAATCACACGCTAACAATAAATTTTCTCATTAATCCTGCTTATACTCTAGCAATATCCCAGAGTCAATACGCAGTCTTGGATTTTTATTCACCACACAAAATACCTTCTTAGACTAGGGAAATTAAAGAGGGAAATCAAACCCTCAACATTGCAGAGGGTTTTGACGAGGGTAATGAGTGAACAAGGGTTTTGACGAGGGTTTTCATTCCCTCGTATTTCACGAGGGATTAGCTGAGGAAAAGTGGGGCCCACCTCTGTTGGACGAGGGATTTGACGAGGACTTGGCCCTCTGCAACTGAACGAGGGATATTTCCCTCGACAAAAGTTGATGTGCTGGTAGGAGAGGGATTAGACGAGGGAATCTGCCCTCTGCAACATCACGAGGGATGTTTCCCTCTTCCCGTCATAGGATTCTTTTCACGAGGGAAGTAAACCCTATTCAAATTTTCGAAATTTTGAATATGCATGCAGAGCATGCAAGCTTTTGTGCAGAAGGGTATTTATTGGGCGAGGGTTAATCCCTCTTCAAAGCCCTCGTCCAATCTACCACATTACATATATACTTTCAGCCCACAGAAACAATATTGTGGAAATAGAAGAGAGGAGAAGAAAGAAAGGAGAGGAGAAAGAAGAAAGGAAAGGAGAAGAAGGAAGGAGAGGAGTCCGGTCCGTTTTCCACTACCACCGACGTAAAATCTTTGTCTCCGGTTGCTAAGCACTTGCAAAAACGTTTATACGGTAATTTTTTTTAATTTTTAAACGGTTATAATTTATATATAAATATTATATATTGCATAATATATATATATATATATATTATGTATATATATGTGTGTATGTACTCAAATATATATGTATGTAGGTAATTAGTCATATAATTAATTTATTTAGTATTAATTGTTAATATATTATGCATGCATATATAGGTATATTTAATTTGTTGATTAGTAATTATAAATTAATATATATTTGTGTAGTTAATATATATAAATAATTATTTAGTGGAATTTAATTTGATATATATATTTAGTTGTTAAATTTAGGTGCTAATTGATTTGTTAATGTGTGTATACATTCATGTATGTATTATTATTCATGATGTATATAATATACATGTTGAAGTTGAAGGAGGGGTTTATTGATATTGTTTGTTGTAGGATATGTGTGTTCCGACTTAGTTAATTATAATTAAGTCGGAAATGGATGCACGTAGGAATTTTGATTAATTGGGGAATACAAAAAAAAAACGAAACTCTGCCTAAATTTTTAGAAAATATTAATTAATTATAATCTAATAATAAATTAATTAATAGGAGAATACAAATGATTAATTGTAGGGTTTTGAGTATTAATTCATTAATATGAAACAAATTGATATGGATTATTCAAGTCGTTTACGTTGGATGTATGGTCCAAGATCGATTAATGGCATGATAGCTCCTGAATTTATTAGTGGACTCGATTCATTCATAGACTTCGCCACTAGTAACCCGAATTGGATGAATCGAGGAAAGATTATGTGTCCCTGCAACAAATTTAGATGTAGGAACAAGACGTTTCAGTACCCCGATGACGTGAAAGCTCATTTGTATAGAAATGGTTTTATATCAAATTATTACAATTGGGTTTTTCACGGTAAGGAAAATTGGGGTCAAATTCCGCATCAATACAATGATCAGGCGTCGGCTTCTTACGGGCCGGTTGATGAGACATCAGGATCTAGCTCGTACCACGATATGATCACGGACTTAACTTCCGGTCCCCACTTTGGAAATGTGGATGACGAGCCACCTGTTGAGGAACCCTCTAATCAGTATGCTGCACAGTTTTATGATATGCTTCGTGCAGCGGATCGAGATTTGTATCCTGGATGCGAATCACACTCGCAACTGTCATTCAATGCCCGTATGCTGAACATTAAAAAAAAAAACAGACTATCTGAAAAGGGTTATAATCAAATCGTTGACCTGGTTAGTGAGATATGTCCTCCGGATAATTTGGTGCCCATAAAGTTTTCCGATAGCAAACAGTTGATGGGTGAGATGGGGCTTCCTGTGGAGAGGATCGACTGTTTTGCAGGGAATTGTATGTTATATTGGGGTGCGGACAGCGATCTTGAATATTGTAAGTTTTACGGTCGGCCACGGTTCAAACCCTCTAGACGTGATGTGAATGGTCGACTGAAAAAGAAGAGCCCTTTCAAGGAGATGTTATACTTTCCCATCATCCCTAGACTGCAAAGATTGTATCAGTCCAATGCAACTACGAAGGATATGACATGGCATGCAAGTTGCTCTAATAATGATCAGTCTGGTGTTATGCGTCACCCTGCAGACTCCCGGGCTTGGAAATACTTGGACCAGTCATATCCTGAATTGACATCAGAAATTCGGAACGTGAGGTTGGGCTTGAGCACCGACGGTTTTCAGCCGTTTGGGCAGTCGGGGAAACAATACTCCTCATGGCCCGTGATACTGATGTTGTACAATCTACCGCCATGGATGTGCATGAAGGATCAATTCATGTTTCTTACGGTTCTGGTGCCTGGTCCAAAAAATTCAAAGGATAAATTGGATGTATTTTTACAACTATTGATCCGTGATTTGATAATTTTATGGGAATATGGAGTGGTAACGTACGATATTGCTACAAAGCAAATTTTTTTTATGCGGGCTGCACTAATCTGGACCATAAGTGACTTTCCAGCCTACTCGATGTTGTCTGGATGGAGCACATCTGGAAGGTTTACTTGTCCATATTGTGCAGAATACACGGATGCTTTCACTTTGAGGCTCAGTCGAAAGCAATCGTGGGTTGACAACCATCGTAAGTTCTTATCCAGATATCATCCGTATCGAAGGAACAAGACTGCATTCAGAAAGAACAAAACAGTTTATGATGATCCACCGCCCATCTGTACAGGTGTTTCGATCCTTGAGGAAATTAATTGGATTTGATTTATGAAAGTTACGGAAGAGGGTGCTGATGCTCACAACAAAGTTCTAGATGGGGGTTGGAAGAAGAAGAGCATTTTCTGGGATTTGTCGTACTGGAGTACGCTGTTGATCCGACACAATTTGGATGTGATGCACATCAGAAAAAATGTGTTTGATAATCTCTTATACACGGTGATGAATGTGGAAGGGGAAACGAAGGACACAAATAAATCTAGGGATGAGCTCAATGAATACTGTCGTCAACCCTCATTGCAGAGATGTCCAGATACAGGAAAGTACCCCAAAGCTGCTTATTCACTTGATAAGAGACAGAGAGATATTGTTTGCAAGTGGGTAGATGAATTGAAATTCCCTGATGATTATGTGTCCAACCTGTCTCGTTGCGTAGACTGGAGCAAATTGAAGATGTTTGGGATGAAGAGTCATGATTGTCACGTGTTTATGCAGAGACTGCTTCCAATTGCTTTCCGTGAATTACTGCCGGCCAACATTTGGAAAGCTATCACTGAAATTAGTTTGTTTTTCAAGGAGTTAACATCTAGGACCATTACAGTGGAAAACATGACTAGGTTGGACCATGATATCCCAGACATCTTGTGCAAGTTGGAACGAATATTTCCACCCAGCTTCTTTAATTCAATGGAGCATCTACCTGTCCATCTTGCATATGAGGCAAAGAACGCTGGTCCAGTACAATACAGATGGATGTACCCATTTGAGAGGTAATCTATTAATTTACCTGTTTATTTTTAATATAATCTCGTTCGGGAATTACAGTAGCTCATCCGTGGACCTTGAATTAGGTATCTTCACAATTTAAAGTTAAGTGTGGGTAACAAGGCGCATGTGGAAGCTTCAATTGCAAATGCTTATTTAACAAAAGAAGCATCAATGTTTTGTTCCCATTATTTTGAGGACCATGTGCTGACGAGGCGACACAATGTACCTCGCAATTTCAGCGGTCGTGAAGTACCCTAAGCAGTTGAAGGTAATCTTTCGATATTTGTGCCTTCTGATACACATCTTGGAAAGAAGGGTAAAAGATGGATCGTAGACTTAAAGAAGCAAGTTGCCCACACGTACGTGTTACTAAATTGCAATGAGGTGCAACCGTATATTGCGTAAGTTAACCTACCTCTTAGTGAAAACTTAAGTTGTTTTTTATCTTCTAATTTGTGCCTCAATCATATGTAGTGTGTTTTTCGAGCAACTACTGCTTGTTCAACCGAATCTATCAAGTGCTGAAAAAGACGATGTGCTTCTAATGGAATTTGCATCGTGGTTTGAGCAACTTGTAAGTGATATATATGTATAAGTAACTTGTTATTATTAATTTTTATATATAATGGAATATATCGTAAAATTTTAAAATATAGGTGGAGAGAAATCGTATTCAGGATCAGTTTATACGTGCTCTCGCGGGCGTGCCTAGCAATACTGTCACCACGTACCCTGGGTATTACGTGAATGGTTTCAAATTTCACACACGAGATTATGGTGCCTCTAAAGCAACCATGAACAGTGGAGTTTACATTAAAGGAACAAACTATGATTCCAATGAAAATGATTTCTATGGGATACTCGAGGAAGTAATGGTTTTGGAATACCCTGGACTTACTGAAAAGAAAGTTGTTCTGTTCAAATGTCAGTGGTTTGATCCTACTGTACCGAGGGGAACAAGAATACATCCTCAGTATAAACTCGTGGACATTAATCCACGAGGACGGTACGGTCGTTATGATCCATTCGTGCTTGCAAGTCAAGCTACTCAGGTTTACTATTGCAAGTATCCCGGTGCATCTGTCCAACCGGGTCGAGAGTGGTGGGAAGTTTGCACCACCGAGGTGCGATCCTTAGTGGAAGTAGATAGAAAGAGTGAACCAGAGCTTCCCCCATTTCAAGAGAACGATATAATATCTCAGATGAATGTGCAAATAGATGATGATCCTGTCATTTTGGCTGATTTTGACGCTGCACTAATTGAGGTAGAGAATGAAGAAGAGGAAGAGGGTGAAGAATATATTGAAAATGATGAAGAAGATGATGAAAATGATGAAGAAGATGATGAAGAAGAATATGAAGATGAAGAAGATTGATGAATTGATGAATTTATATTGTTATATATTATGTACGTTTGATGTATTGATGTGTTTGCTTGTTTTAATTAATTAATGGATTCTGTATTTGTTGTGTTTGTTTGATGTATTGATGTGTTTGCTTGTTTTAATTGTTATGTACATACATATTTTAATTTTACATTGTTACTTAATGTATTAATTGCTATGTATATAGATGGTTGGAGGTAGAAGTATCCGTAACTTGTTCGGTGGCCGGCGATCGTCCTCTCGTACACCAGAGTCGGACCAAGAGAGAGAACCGGTACAAGTCTTTTTAATTGTCCCAACCAAAATATCTTGTACACATGTTATAACTGTACGTAATTGTTAAATACAGATGGAAACATCGGAAACAAATACATGTCGACGCAGCTTTTGGGGATCCTCCTCCCAAACCAGAAGAGTACCGGTTCCTGATTTGTAGAATCGGAATGAAGAACCAGATATGGTTGAGGATGACCCTGTCGTTCCGAAAACTGCGGAAGAGCTCACCAATCATGCACCTCGTCCGAACCGGCTACGCATCTATACGTATCACAATGTGTATGTAATATAACTTTGTCTTTTTTATTTAATTTTATTAAAATATATATCAATGTGTGAAACAAAGTTTCTACAGATTGATGCCCTCGAATGCTGTTTCGAGGTTGATTCGGAACATCATGTCCCGTCGAATGGAGATGGGTGGGTTCACTTATAAGCTGGTGTCAGAAGGAAGGAGGAAAGAGTGGTGGGAGACATTCCAGGTAATTGTTAATTTTGTTAAGTATGTAGTATTATATGTATGTCTACATTTTTACTTAATTAAAATAAATGTGATTGTATATATTTTCTTCAGAGGGAGACCTACTGGGATCCGACGACGGAAAATACGGTGGTAATTAAAAAGCTGTTCATCCAGAGGTCTAGAGAACGATTCACGGATCTCCTCAGTCTTTGAAAGAGGATCCATCGACGTGAAGGAAAAAACCCACCATGGGAGCCGACATTCTGGACTGCACTACTCGAGTACTGGCAATTGCCCGAAGTCATTGCCAAAAGCAACCAGTGTAGGACAAACCGCTTATCTTCGGTCGGAGGAAGAGGCCCCTCAAAACACAAAGGAGGGGCAAAAGGAGCTGCACAATGGACTGAGGAATACGTAAGTAATTAATTCTGCACTACAACATAGGGAGATTTTAATTACTTAATTATACATAACCCGAATTTTTTGGAATACAGGAGAAGAAATATAATCGGCTCCCAACTGAATGGGAAATTGTGCAACATTTCCACAGCTGTGGGGAAGGGGAGTACACGTATGGGGGAATTGCTGAAATAATTGTAAGTGTTTTACATTAACATTAACAATATAAATAACACGTTTATATACTTTTTTATTTACATAATTTTGTATGTCTAGGGCTCTGTGGAGGAACGAGT
This sequence comes from Ballota nigra, assembly GCA_947034835.1. Taxonomy (NCBI): domain Eukaryota; kingdom Viridiplantae; phylum Streptophyta; class Magnoliopsida; order Lamiales; family Lamiaceae; genus Ballota; species Ballota nigra. Next base: position 114,862,864 of record OX344723.1, on the reverse strand, counting down.
CTCGCAATTACCACCTTCAGCGGACGAAGATAAGCTCTTGAACCGATTGAGCCAAGCGTATGCTGAGACAGTGACGCCAGAACACGGAAAAGTTAGGGGTCTCGGTCAAATAAAGACGATGCACATACAATCTGGCCCAGACGGGACATCATCTGGCACATACGTTGGCGGCTATGACCAAAGAGATGTTGATCGCTTGTTGGCTGAAGAGCGCGCGAGATATGAAAGAATGCTGGCGGAACAACAAAGACAGTATAACGAAAACTTGCGTCAGGAAGTGCACAACCAGATGATGGTGTGGATGCAAGGACATCAGGGAAACCTACCTAGTGGGTTTTCCCAACCAGCTACTTCATATCCTCCTTACCCAGCTTATCCTTCTTATCCTCCCGCCCCTGGTTACGCCCCTTGTCCTCCCACCGGTCCTTCTAGTGGTGTTCCTCCCGTTTCTCCTAGTAGTTTTCCCGCCGTCCCTTATCCTCAGGCCTCTCCTGCTCGTCCTCCAGCTTCTGTTCCTTCCCCGTCTCGTCGTAATTCCATATCTCCAACTGGATTTGTAGACCTACTTGAAAGAGGTGCATATTCTGGTTACTCTCCGAGGGGTAATTATTCTGGAAATGAAAGAGGTGGTGATGATGATGATGATGATGAGAGATAGATGTCATGAATATTTGATCGTGTTTTGGAACTATGTATGTTGGTTTAAGATTTTACTGTTTATCTAGATTTAATTGTCTGGATATTTGAGCATGTGTGGATATTTTAATTTATATGTCTGGATATAATTGGAACTATATATGTTGGTTTGTTATTATTATTATTATTGATTTTAGTGAAAAATATTTATTTTAAAATTTTATTGAGTTTAAAAAAAATCAAACTCTATATGTGTATATGTGTACACATATTAGTAAATAGTGAAAATAAATATATGTGTATTAGTGTATTAGTGTACACATAATAGTAAATAGTGAAAATGAATTTGAAAAGTAATTTTTTTTCAAATTTTATTGATTTTTAAATAAAATAAAGATCAATATACGTGTATATGTGTACACATATATAAATAGTGAAAATAAATTAAAAAAGTATTTATTTTTAAAAACAAGAAGGATCAATATATGTGTATTAGTGTACACATAATAGTAAATAGTGAAAAATAATTAAAAAAATATTTATTTTAAAATTATATTGATTTTTAAATTAAAAAACGATTAATAATGAAAATAATATATACAAGTGATAGTTTAATTTTATATGTAATAATAATTTTCATATAAAGTATAACAAACAATTAATATTAAGTAGTGTTATATTTAAAATATATAATAGAAAATATATGAAACATGGATATTACACCCTAAAACATAACAACACAATAGCCTTGCCCCAATGGCAAGGCGAAACACGCAAGGCCTCCGCAAGGAGGTCGCGTGTTCGAAACTCTTGGGGGGCGAAAATTCGCCAATTTACAGCCCTTAGTAGGGGCAAATATGACTTTGTCTGTACATGATAGTGAGGTGGGTGGTAGCCTAGCGGTTTCGCGGGGTGGTTTGGGGGTTGGAGGTCATGGGTTCGAATCCCACAAATTTTTTTTTTTTCGGCCTGAGCTGGACGAGGGACTGCGCGAGGGAATAACCCTAGCCACGTCAGCCGAGGGTTATTTCCCTCGCCTTGCCATGTCAGACATAAAGAGGGATTTTCCCTCGTCACATTTCCCGAGGGCTGAAAACCCTCTTCTTAGGAGAGGGTTTAGGCGAGGGTTTTGTTGTCGAGGGAATATTTCTCTCGTCTAATTCCTCCTTATTTCCCTCGTCAAATCCCTCGTTCCTCCCGAGGGAACGAATTTTCCCTCGTCTATAAATTGGCGAGGAGCATTTTGAAGAGGGAAAATTTCCCTCTTCAATACCCTCTCTATACTGAGTTCCCTCTTTAATACCCTCTTCAAAACCCTCTTTATTTGGTTCTTTTTTTGTAGTGATTCGACAAGGGAGTTATAAGATCTTCCATTGATGTATAAGCAAGCAAATTCATTGATTAAAAATTTGAAATAGGGCTAAATCTTAATTTAGAGTTAAACCTTAATTTCGAAAATTTGTTATTAAACTTTGAAATAGGTAGGCTTTAATGTGTAATGATACATTTTTTTTTCTTGGAAAACTAGATGTTTTGTATGCATGTGTTGGAGGAAAATGGTAAAAAAAAAATTGTGTCAATATGTAGCAACTTTGAAGCCAAAATTGTATAGGAATAGTTATGTCATTAAGTTAATCATACCTAATTAACTAAATGAAAATGTCCGAAAAAAGTCGATTTTGGATGTCCAGAATTTGGACCTCAATCATTACCCTTTTTTTTTATTTGTTTTGTTGATTAAGTTGAAAATTGTGCTCCTCGATCCAAATGCCACGAATATGACAAGATTTCAAGTATTCATGCATCAGAAACAATGTAAATATTAAAAAGTGAGAGTGTGAAGTGATGTCGAAGGTAGAAAAGTGATGAAAAGATGGTAAAACCTATAAAACCTAATGCTGACAAATTATGTCGGCGGTGGTGGTACCGCATCACCAATGTTGACAATTCATAATATCTGTGCTTATCTCAAATTCATAATTTCAGGACAAACTCTTGTACCACTCGTATAATAACACCAACACATGAGTAGGAGAGTCTTTGGTTGATTTTGTAAACTCCTTCAAACACCTTGTATTATACTCCCTCTATTCCACCATTATTTGCACACTTTATTTTTTCGTCTGTTCCAAAATTATTTGCACACTCTAAAAAAGAAATATTGATTTGCGTGCACAATCACAATAATATACACATATTTATCCATATGCCTCTATTTTACTCAAAAATTAACTTTTTCTTAAGACAAATTCTAGGGTTCATTCAAATGCATAGCATGCACTTAAATTTTAAACTCAATTTTGACTTCAATTTTGACTTTTTCAAAATACACACAAACACACCAAACTGTGTATTTTTTGCAGTTGGGGTATTGCTGATATCTTCTTGGGGTATTACTGATGTCTTCTTGGAGTATTACTAATTTCTACTTGAATTTTTTTTTTCAAAATCCTAGTGCATATCATGCACCCAAATGCACACTAGAACTACTCTTTTCTTAATATGTGTACTCATTTTTTTGTGCAAAAAATATTGGGACGGAGAGAGTAAGTTTTATAAATAAATTATAAATTGTCTAAGAATTTCTAATCATTATTAATGTGTTTAGTAAAATAAGATGTATAACAATTTATAAGATTATAAAATAAGTTATTAATTGTTTATAACCGGTAAAATAAAAAATGTTGAGATTTCCCAACTTATATACCTACAACCTCCATTCCCAATCACCGCCTCACTCTGAAACCACCTCAATCCTCCCCCACCCCACTCACCTCTACTTCAACATAAAAAATATAAAAAAAATTATATTTAAATTAAAATAAAAAAATTATTTATTATAATTTCTCAAAAACCTTATAAGGTGTATTAGTCAAACACTTTAGCAACTTATAAATTACTTTAAAATTACATCTTATAAGCTCTTATTAAAATAACTTATAAGATGCTAAAGCTTATAAAATGTTTCAAATAAGCTTTAATCAAATGGGCTCTAAGTTTGCATTAGACAATTTTCTAGTGAGACTGAATATAAATTGACTATGACACATTAACATTCTAAAATGTTGTAAGACATAGTATAAATTGAATATAATACATTAACATTTTAGAATGAATAAACATTAATATATATTACTCCCTCCGTCCCCTCTTAACTTTCATAGGTAGGGTGACACAAATTTTAAGAAAAATCGCTTTATTAACTTTTTCAACCATTGAATGAAGAGTATTTTGAATTAAAGTAGATAATGTGAGAGTGTTTTATTTCCATATTTGAGGTGTGAAAGTTATTGTGGGACGTCCCAAAAAGGAAAATATGAAAGTTAATAAGGGACGAAGGGAGTACTAATTTACCATTTCACGCAAGTGTTTGCAAAATACAAATATCAAATGAAAAATACTATTATACTGGTAGGACGTTTACACTTTTAAGATTAAAAAGAATTGTATGAAACAGATCACATATTTTTTATTATACGATTTTTTGGGCTTATCAATGTTAAGATAAAAACGCACACACGCAATCACGAAATAGAACACGAGATTTGTTTACCCAATTCGTCTTACGACTACGTCTGAGGACTGGGGGCAATGTCAAGCCAGAGATTTTCACTATATTTTTTTTATACCCGATACAAGGAGAAAACGTGTATATATAATAAACGAACCCTAACCCAAAAAAATTAGGGCCGAATAAGTGGGCCAGAAAGTGGGCCAAAATTGGGCAGCCTCCACACTCCAACAATCAAGTGTCAATTCAATAATGTTTTACAAAAAAGTATCACCAGAAATACCGAAATAAAACTATATGCACGAAACATTTTATCGGAGACTTTTTCTTACATTTACGTATGAATCTTGTTCTTTTTTGTCCGAGACGACCATATAAAAATAATATTAAGGGGCCTTTTGGTTGCCAAGATTGGACCAAAATAGTGAACATATCTTAGGTAGAGTTTGTTTGGTGGCTATTTGCAAGCCCAAGTTTATATATTAAGGTCCGTTCTAATTCTTTCGTTTCAGCCGGTCTATTATCATAAGATTTTGGGCTGATAAAAATTCTTCAAATTCATTTCATTTTTACTGTTGCTTAAACTTGTACACCAAAGCTCATTTATTTTAACTGGTTTAGGCCTAATAGGAAAAGCCAAGAGAAATAGTATATCTGACGGATTATTACTAAGGTCTACCAAAAGGGTAACCCAGTTTGTATGCACCAAAATCAAGATAAAATTATCTCGTCTCACCTCCTTTATAATTTTATTATGATTTTTCACTCCTTATATTATATATTCTATAGAATACATCCTACCAAACAACATATTAATATAATATATTTCCTCCGTCTCATTTTTTCTTTTACACTTGAAAGCGACATATTATTTAAGAAAAAATGAGTATGTGTGTGTGCCGTTGAATAAAATAATGATAACTTTATTCTTCTTGACTTTTATGAGGGGGGATTATTTCCATTTTTAAGATATGAAAGTAACTGTGGGACGGGGCGTCCAAATAAAACTAGTGTAGAAGTAATAGCAGGGCAGATGAAATATATTTCATTACATTTTATTAATTAGAACATTTATCTCATTTTTCTCATACTAATTGTATCCATTTTTTTAACCACTGTATCTCTCTTAAGTTATGCATGACTACAAAATGTAACCATTAGGAGTCATTTGGTTTACGGGATGAGATTGATTAGATGAGATTGGATTAGATGAAATTGAAGTAAATGACATTGGATTAAATATGATTATTTGAGGAGGAATGTACGTTTGGATTGTAGGATTGTTTTTTTTTTTTATTGAATGATCAAGTGGGTTTAAAGTGCAATATACCATTTTTAAAACATGAGACTATGGAGTCCCACCATCCCTAAGGGATTATTTAGTCCCTCATTTGATGGATTGTGTAGGTTTATGACTCGGGCCCCAATTTAATATTGGACCGTAAACCTGCAAATCAAACACAATATTATATGGGATTGAGTGAAGCTAAAACTTAAGTCACACCCAATCCAGCGACCAAACGATCCCTAGAGTTACATCATTTCGTAATTTAAGTGTACGTTTGGCGAGGATAATGAAAGTGGAGAATAGAAATGATTGATGGGGCCTAATGATATTGGTGGATCCATAAACTTAAATTGCGAGCTATGTACTGTAGACCAGTGTTTCGAACACGGCGGTTCGTACAACCACCAACTTAGGATATATATCAAATCTCTGAATAAATCAACACTTATCTTCATTATCATCATCATATACTATTCATGTGCCCGACTCCATTCGAATTCTAGACCAGTACGCTTTCTCGACCTCAGATTTTACGCGGTACGACGGACCCAGAATTATAAATTTGAATGTACGAAAAATGAAAAATGAAAAATAAAAACTAAAAATAAAAAATAAGAATTTTGTGTGGCCAGTATTACTTTTCAATAGAAAATTATCACTAATACAATTTACCAGGCAAAACTCATACCCCTCCATCTCATTTTTATTTGATACGTTGCCAAAAAATATGCATCATACTTATTTGCTATATTTATTTTTGACAAAAAATAGAAAATTACTTTTTAATATTATATTCAACATACACTCCTAACCAAAAACATATATTTTATCACTTTAAATATTAATATATAATTTTTTTATCAAACACTAAAGTAGCAAATAAGTATGGGATAGTGGGAGTAACAATTATTTATACTTATAATTTTACATACGTGAAACAAATATTACCTTTTTTTTTTTCTTATTTTCTTTTACATAGAATATAAAGGGGCTGGTTTTACATTCCTTTTGTATCAATTTCCTGATTTTTATTTTTATTTTTATTTTTATTTTTATTTTCTAAGTAGACTTTTATTCTTTCGTGTTGGAATTAAAGGATAATTAAAAATGGAATTTCGAAAACTCGTTATTGAGATATAAACTTTAAATTTTTTTTTTTTTTTTACAGGAATATAAACTTTCAAGTTTGTCTTGCCTTTTTTTTTTCTTTTTTCTTTTTTCTTTTTACAAAGGTCTTCTACATTAATTTATTATTATTGAATTGTGAACTTTCAAATATTATTTTACTAATCCCTTTTACCACCCAGGACTAAAAAACTAATTTGCCGTTGTAAAGGGGCAAAAAGGCAAAAAGCTATAGTGTTGTCACTTGTCATAGTGGGCAAAGTGACTCTTCGGATTAGATAATTAATTTAATTCTAATCTCCTTTATTTGAGTGGTGTTTCTAGATGTAATTAAAGTTATCTTATAAACATTTGTTTATTAATTTACTATTGAAAGGACTCAAAACTCGAGTCTTTGTCCGATTGAAAGAAGTACCAATATAAGTTATACGTAATTAATAAAGAAATACTACTGTATATTCTCTTTAATTATTGTCTTGTCTAATTTTTGTATTTGGTTTGTTTTTTGTTTTTGGTTATAATTGATGTACATATCAATGCTGATCGAAAATTTTGTTTTTCAAAATTCAAGGAAAGCTCCATAGAGTACTGCGAATTTTTTTACATAAATTATGCGGAATGACTTCTTCAATATACTATTCATGTGGATAAAACAAAGTTGACGAATTAAATGTTTTAATGAGTTGGTGACCGATTGCAGCTTATTATCAATATTCTTTCCTTGAAAGAAAAAAACTTAAATTGAATTGACGCAACATGGAGCATCATGGTGTCTATATATATATATATATATATAAAGTCACTTTATATATATATTGATTGATTGGTGCACATTTTCATGATTTATTGTCTCATTTCTACTTTTTATCAGTATTTGATATATTCATGATTGAGACCGTACGTTGTATATTTTGTATAATATAATTATTATTTTTCTTGTGTTTTGCGTATTATTGCACAAGACATGTTTATCTAGTGTTGATTCCTTATTTTGTCAACATAAAAGAAAAATAGTTGTAGAAAAATACACCATACACGTTACAAATTAAGACACTAACGCAACTAAAAGACGAAATTTAATTTCTTGAAGTAAATGTATGGTTAGTTAAATAACACTTAAAGAAGAAAAAATCCAACATATATAGGGACAAAAAAAAAAAAAAAAATTATAACCACACTAGCTACCTTTTAATTTTCATCACGGTGAATTATTTCTTATAAAATGTTGGATTCCTTGTCACAGCCCATATAAAATAATATGTATATAAACTAGGAAAATGACGAGACAATCTAAAATTAATTATGTTGTCTAAGTGCCCAATTGTCTTTTATACACTTTACAACTTCTCTTTATAGTGCGTAGCCTTGTTCTTGTTTCTTTCTCCTAATGGGAAGGCTATTAAAATATAAAAATCGTACGTACGTGTAGTACGATAGGGAAAAAAGGTACTACAAATTAAAGAGATTCAATTATATCGTAGGAGAGGTCACGAGTTCTTTGATAGAACTAATGTTTCTCACATATATTGACAACAAATTAATGATTTTCTTTTATATTGTTATAACCTATGCAAGAAAACTAAATAATCCGTAAATAAGAATGAGAATTTAAGTAGTTTATAGTAATGTGTTAGTTATATTCACAAACATAAAAGAGAATTTTGTAGTATTATGATAAGTAATGCATGGTTGCAAAATATATAGAATGATTTTAGGTTTAACAATAAAAAACAGGTATTTATACTAGGTACCTAAATAGAATGTGTTTATAAAATTATCCTAAAAGAGAAATTGATTTCACATTCTACACTCCATCTGTTTCAAAATAATTACAATTTCATATTATCCAAATCAATGTAATTTTATCTTCTTCTTTTTCAACGATGATTCTAATAAGTACACTTCTCGCCTTCTAATTATTATATATATATATATAAATTTAATAAAGCTATAAAAGTCTTTTGTTATCCTAATAATTAAATGAAAAAATTAATTTGTGTGAATTTATAAAATGAAATAGTTAACTTGAAGCGGGTGAAGTATTAACTTAATAACTGTAGTTAGAGTTCAAGACATTCCATTAATACATAAGCATTCTATTTTTATTTTTTATAACCCTAAACCCTAAAAAAAAAAAAATTATTCTATTTTCTGTTTCATGCAATTTACATCCAAAATTGCGTGCGTTGAAAAGAAAAACATTTGGTTTTAAATGCGTCGATGACAGTACTTATCATAAATGATTAGTGTTTTATTGGTAAGTAAATTATACATACACGTCTTTCCTCAAAATGGACATAAAATGTTCTTTTTTTGAAATGAAATCGAAAGAAAATGTTGTGCGCAATTTGATGCAAAATATATGTGCGTGGGATTTCTCTGAAAAAACAAAGACATGTACGCAATTCATCTTACATGAGTACCACATGATTCAAGCCAACTTTGTTTTCAAGTGACACGTGTTCCAACCTTTCATAATATTTGTTTTAAAATAAAGAATTTACAAATAAAAAAAACATGATTAATTGATTATATATAAAGAGGCGCGTTGACTATGACAATATCAAAGATAAGTAAAGCAAGGCTATGGTCGGCATATGATTCCTTATCCTTCCGAATGACCAAACAAGTCCTGCCAAAAGGAGCCAATTTTACTTCTTAAAAAAAAAAAAATCCACCACTTTAAAAGTAATTATCTTTTTATTTAAAATTGTGCACAATCAATTTCGCACTTCTCTACAAATTGAACATATGTGATGAAATTCTTTCAAATTTAAGGAAGAATATTAGAGAATTAATATAGTGTGCACTTGAGTGCATAATATGCACTTGAATTTTGAAAAAAAAAAATACTTCAAGCAGAAATCAGTAATACCCCAAGAAATAATCAGTGAAACCTCAAAAAGTAATCAGTAATAGTTCAACTGAAGGAAAAAAAAAAAATACTTCAGTGTGTTTGTGTGTGTTATGAAAAAATCAAAATCGAAGTCAAGATTGAGCTTAAAATCCAAGTGCAGCACTTGAGTGTATGCTATAATTTATGTTAAATTAATTCCACCCTTTACTGTAAATTTTAGATGATATGAAATTATTTCATATTCAAGCTATTTGAGGAAAAGACCGAAAAACAGAGTGATTATAAATTGTAAAGTAGAATCTAAGTTGTGCATATTGACTCTTATGACCTTTCATAAGAAAATTTTAATTTGAGTTCATCACTTAGCTAATATGACGTTACATGTGAAGAAAACAATCGAATTCATATATGAGGAAAAGAAAGTAGAATTGATAATCTGATATTATTGATTAGCAATGTTGTGTTACAAGCGTATTTATACAAGAGCAATGATCAATAACCGCCTAACAAACTCAGACTTTAACCACTTTTCATCTAACTAATTCCTCTAACCGAATGTCGCGTACAACAAGGAAGGAGCCAGCTGGTGCTTGTAACCGCTTTGTTGATCGTGCTCGATGCTACTAGCATATTCTTGCTTCTCTCTCGATCGTGCCATGCTGCTGTATAATGTTGTGCATGTGCATGCATGTTGTGAGCATGCATGCATGCATATATTTCCACACGCCCCCCTCAAGTTGAACATGCACTGATGGAGATTAAGTTCAACTTGTCACGAAATTTAATGAGATAAATCTTTGGTAATATTTTAGTGAACAAGTCTGCAAGCTGGTCCGTTGTGCGTACATGATGAAGATGAAGAAAGCCACTTTTGTATAGATTGCGAACAAGATGGCAATCTATTTCAATATGCTTAGTACGTTAATGGAAGACGAGGGTTTCAGTGATGTGTATAGCAGCCTTGTTATCACAAGTCAAGGATACAGGTGACTTGAAGCGATGATACTAACTTCTACTAGTCGCTTACCCGCAAGCGGACGGGTTCACTGTAGTATAAGTACGTATAATGACCAAGTAGTATCGAACCCAAGGGATGGAGTGTATACGAATAGATCCCTGAAGATCTACGCGTCGTAGTTAATATGAGTGTATTGTTTTTAGATTTTTGGAAAGATTAATTAAAAGACTAAATTAAACTAAGTAAACTAAAATACTAAAGGAATCAAATTAACTAACGGTTGTGTTCTAATGAGAGATGGTGATGCTCAGGATAGGAATCCCTACGTATACTAACGGAGCAGGTACATAATCAGAATAACTGTGACACACAAGAAATAACTTAAGTCTAAGAATGCAAGGTGAAAGCTCAAGATTCTAAACCCTAATACTTTACCCTAACACTCAACTTCACTAATCTACTAACAATTTAATAGATTGTGCTTAATTAATGAGACTCTAATTTAACTAAGGTGATGCGGTCGTCCTTCTTCGCTAAACTGGTAGATGAATTAACCCTTCCTAAACCTTCTCGTTTAGTCTACTCGTTGTTAAAGAGTGATACGGCCGTCCTCTCTCTAACACCTTTCGAACGAAATTCAAAAGCGAAGTCTAGATTAATTTTAAGAATTCATTAACCAAGAGAATTAAAACCTAACGTCACAAGTTACCCTAATTACGTACCCACATCCTACTTCTACGAGTTCATCCTACCCCAAGCATACGAGGGTTTTAGCCGGACATGGCTTTGACAAACATAAAAGCAATAGAAGAAACAACGAACATAAACATAATGAATTGAACGAAGAAAATAAGAAACATGAACTAGGGTTTTAAAAGAAAATAATTCTAAGAACTGAAATTTAATTAACTAAAACGAAGTTCAAAGCATTTAAGTAACCAAGCTAATGAAAAGAAACTAAGAAACGAAAAGAAACTAAGAATTCGTACGAAAAACCTCAACAAAACGTAAACGTAAACTTACTTCTCTCCTTCCTCTCCAAAAACTAAGTCTCTATCTCGTGTGTGTGTCAAGTGGTGCTTCAAAACATGTTTGGAAGAGGTATATATAGGTACTGGGTCGAAACGGGATCTCATGGGCCGAAAAACGAAATTTGGCATATAAGCCTCGGAAGCGCTCGAGCTGTCCCGCTCGAGCGGGGCGCTCGACCTGTCCTGCTCAAGCGGGGCGCTCGACCCTTGGAGCTCGAATGAATTGCTTGGTTGAGCGGGGCGCTCGACCTACGTTGGTCGAATGGTTCAAGAGCTCGAGCGGGGCGCTCGAGCTGTGCCCCTCGAGCGGCAAAAACTTTCTGTAAGTTTGGAGCGCTCGACCTACGTTGCTCGAGCGAGGGTGCTCGAGCGAGGGTGCTCGAGCGAGGGTGCTCGAGCGAGGGTGCTCGAGTGATTGTGCTCGAATGGCCCTTCCTTCCTTGCAACTAACACTTTTCTTTCCACGTACTAATACCAATCGTATTTCTTCGATATCTTCTCATCCGGGCATCCGTTTGAGTCGATTCAAAGTCCTACGAACTCCGTTTTCCATCCTCGATTCACCTATGAGTATCAAAGAGACAAATTCATCAATGTATAGAATTAGTACTCATTTGGATCTAAAAACTCAATAAAATCGATCAAAACTAGGGCGTTTCTAGCTACGAATCATGACAATTTCACGCCTAATCAATAGGTAAACTCAACTGAATTTTCAAGTCCGAAGCAATGTAGCTTATCCATTGTAGTTCCATGGCAGTGGATGCAATGGCTCTATATTCTGCCTCGGCTGAAGAACGAGAAACGGTGGACTGTTTCTTGGATTTCCAAGAGATTAGGGAGTTGCCTAAGAAAACACAATAGCCAGCAACTGATTTTCGTGTATCTAGGCAGCTGCCCCAATATGCATCACAAAAACCGGATATAGTAAGGGGAGAACTTGATGAATAGAAGAGGCCATGAGATTGAGTTTCTTTTAGATATCTAAGAAGGTGGAGCATAGCATCCCAATGTGAAGATCTTGGAGAGTTTACAAATTGACTCAGTTGTTGGACTGAGTATGTGATGCCAGGCCGAGTAAAACCAAGGTAAAGTAATCTTCCCACTATTCTTCTATATTGATCTGGAAGAGGGAGCAAAGAACCATCTGAACATGAAAGCTTAATGCCTTGGGGTAGAGGAGTGGGAACAACCTTGTAATCCTCCAAGTGTGAATCTTTAAGAAGATCAAGAATGTATTTCCTTTGTGATAAAGTAGTTCCAGTCTCCCCCGAGCAATTTCCACCCCCAAAAAATACTTAGCAAATCCAAGGTCTTTAATAGTAAACACAGCATGAAGATGATTCTTTAAATCAGTTATATCATGTAAGTTGACACAAGTAATAAGAACATCATCAACATAAACCAAAAGAGCCAAAAAATCTGAAGAATACCCCTTTGTGAACAAACAATGGTCTGCTGAGGATTGAGTAAAACCATATTTAAGGAGTGTAGAGCAGAATACCATTCCCTAGAAGCCTGTTTAAGTCCATAAAGGCTTTTATTCAGTTTACATACCAAACCTGGAGCAGCCTTATACCATTTAGGAGGATCCATATATACCTTATCATGTAAGAATCCATGAAGGAAAGCATTATTTATATCAAGCTGGCAAAGAGTCCAATGTTGTGCAGTTGCCAAAGCAATAAGAAATATGACAGTGACTGGCTTTGCAACAGTAGAGAAACTCTCATCATAATCAACACCAAGCTGTTGATGATAATCCTTAGCAACCAGTCTAGCTTTGTATCTGTCAACAGTACCATCTGGGTGGAGCTTCAGCTTGAATACCCATTTACAACCAATGGATGATTTATTGGCAGGTAAAGGAACTAAATCCCATGTATCATTGATTTCTAAGGCCTGTAATTCTATGGAAATTGCTTCCTCCCATTGAGGAATACCTATATCTTGATGATAGGAAGAAGGTTCCTTTGAAGTAGACACATTAGCAGTAAAAGAGGTATAAGCATGATCAAAATGAAAAACATGTTTACCAGGTGTAATAGAGGAAGAAGAAACTGAGTGAAGATCTGGAGTGGACAGTGATGAGGCAACTCCAGTAAGCACAAAATCCTTATACATCCTTGCTTGGGTACATTTCTGGAAGTCTTTGAACTGGGAGAGGTTGCTAAGGTTGAACTGGAACTGGAGCAGAAAATGGTTGTGGTGAAAGGTTATCAGTAGGTAAGGGAGTATGTGGAGGAAAATTTTAAGGAGAAGCATTTGTACTGGGAATATCATCATCGTCATCATCTGGGAATGGTATTATTAGAGGTGTGTGTGGAGCTTTAGTAAGTGTTGAGTGGAAATGGTAAATGTGTTCATAAAATCTTACATCTCTGGATGTAAAGATTGAGTGAGATTGTAGATCATATAATTTGTAAGCCTTCTGGGTAGCCATATAACCAATCATGATGCATTTGGTGGCTCGGGGGTGAATTTTGATATATGTGGAGTAGTGTTTGTGGAAAAACATAGGCAACCAAATATTTTTAAGAATGAGCTTTGTTGTACAGTAATTCATAGGGTATCTTCCAGGATAGAAGAGCACTAGGAAGCTTGTTTATAAGATAGGTGGCTGTGAGAATGGAATAGGGCCATAACCTTAAAGGAATGTTGGAGTCTATCATTAAAGCTCTAGCAACATTGAGTAAGTGTCTGTGTTTTCTTTCCACCACCTCATTTTGTTGGGTTGTGTATGAACATCTTGTTTGGTGGATAATTCCATGGCTTCTGAAGAAAGATTGAGCATCATTGCTCATGAATTCAGACCCATTGTCTGATCTAATCATTTTGATAGAGGTTTTGAATTGAGTTTCCACAAGTTTGGCAAAATCGTAATAGTATGCAGTGTATTAGATTTGTGTTTGAGTAGGAAGGTCCAAGTGGATCTTGTAAAATCATCAACTATTGTGAGAAAGTAGGGTGTACTTGTGACTGAAGATTGATTATATGGCCCCCATATATCCAAATGTAGTAGGTCAAAAACATTATTAGTACTGATAGAGCTAGTATTAAAAGATAAGCGTGGTTGCTTAGCAAGATGACAGGTAGTACAAGGATAACTACCATCTGTTTTATTAATATGAGGATAAAAGCATAAATGCTTGAGTACAGATGGAGGAGAGTGTCCCAATCTCGTGTGCTAGACATCAAGAGTGCTAGTAATAGGTTTTACAGTAGATGGATTCACAAATGAAGTAGCAGTATAGGAAGAAAAAGGACCAGTAAAGGACTTAAGTACATAAAGCTTCCCCATCAACTGTCCAACAGCAACAATCTTCTTACTCAGCTGGTCATGTATCTCACATTTAGAAGAAGAAAATAAATATTTGAGATTAGAGTGTGAGAGTAAATGTGAGATAGAAAGCAAATTGTATTTGAAACATGGAACATAGAGGACATCCAGAAGGATTTATTAAGGAGTTAAAGGTATATGTCCAGAGTGTGTAACCTGTATAGTGTTACCATTAGGTAAGTAGACTGAAATATGGTCAATTAATGGTTTAAGGCCCAAGGTAAATAAGGATTTGTCAAAAGACATGTATCTACTGGTTCCTGTGTCTAAGATCTAGGTCCCTTTCTTCATATCATCAATAACCTGCATAATCCACTGTGTCTAAGGATTTGTCATTTGATGTGCCAGCTTTGTTATCATGAGAGGCTGCAGAGAAGTACTTAGCCAACTCCTGTTGGACAATGTGGGATATATCTCCAGTAGAGGTCACCATAGAAGTGTTGTTATTGTCCTCCAAGCAATTAGCAGTAGCCTGCTTTGAACTTTTAAGCTTCTCATACCAATCCGGATATCCGTGTAACTTGAAGCATTGGGAAGCCTCATGCTTCTTTCCACCACAGTGAGAACATACTAGCTTAACCTTGTCTTCTTTGTTTCTGTATAAAGTAGAAGTAATGTTTTTGTTCCAGGAAGAATTGTTAGGTCTAAAACCTCATTTAGCCTTGCTAAAAAGTACAACAACATCATCCACCACTGCAATTCTTTTCTGTTGTTCAATT
The DNA here is from genome assembly GCA_947034835.1 of Ballota nigra. Classification (NCBI taxonomy): domain Eukaryota; kingdom Viridiplantae; phylum Streptophyta; class Magnoliopsida; order Lamiales; family Lamiaceae; genus Ballota; species Ballota nigra. The sequence continues at coordinate 114,847,399 of OX344723.1, read as the reverse complement.
CTTTGAATAGATGAATATGCTTTGTTGATAGATGGTAGAGGATCTAACATGAGTAACTGATTTCTGATGGCCTCATACTCAGTGCTCAATCCCATGAGAAACTGCATTAACCTGTACTGCATCTCATTTTCCTGGATCTGTTTTTCCACTTGACATGTACAATTACCACATATACAACCTTTGATGCTAGAAAACTCATCAAGTTCATCCCATAATTTCTGCATTTTACCAAAAAAGATATGAATAGCATCGTGACCTTGTTTGAGATTATAGATGCAGTGTTGTAGTTGAAACAATTTTAAAAATTTACGAATTTGGTCCAACCAAATAGCCCCTAGTATTAATTTCCAAAAATTTATAATTTTGGTCCAACCAAACGTACCCTTAGTTTCGTTTTAAAATTTCAAAAATTCATTCAAACAAACATGGCTTTATTTTAATTCTAGAATTTAAAAAATGGAAACAAACTGCACCTAGGCTAATTAGGCCAAGCCAAACATGGCCTTAATTTATCAAATTTTAAAGAAATTATTCCAGGGACTTATTTGGAATTAATTATATTATTGCACAGAAGGGCCTGGGGAGAATCTAATTCTCAACCCAGACCCCAAATTCAATCTCGACTAAACCGGATGCAGGGAAAGACCATGACTGTCACCGCCATCAGCGACTAGCCTGAGGCGCGACCAGTCGGCTGCTAACGGTGCGACACCTTAGCCCCGATTGCCAACGATCCAATCGACAGAGAAATCAATCCAATCAATAGCGAAGAACTCATCCATCGAGTTCTCCCTTTCCAGCGAGGCGCGTGTGATTTCTATATCGCTGAAGTCAACGTCACAATAATAACGTATTCTGTCAAAACTTGCGCATCAGACCATCTCTGGCGTAGTTCATTTTCCATAGTCGAAACATTTTGGAACCGGCGTATACATATCCCACCGGCATCATCTCGTTCGAGAGAAGCCAGCGAACAAATGTATGCGTCCGACTCTGTTGGTCGCGACGGGAGGAGAAAAACGTGCCCAACAAATTGGGTGTTCGGCCATGAGAGGGGGCATGGAAGCGCGACCAAAATCGGGACGGTTCCAAACGTGAAGAACCCAGTTCTTACTCAAAAGACCAGTTCTTTTTTTTAAATACCTAATTTCCTTGAAAATAGGTACGGGTACAACACCAAAATTATTTTAATTTTCTAATATCAGATTAAAAAATGTTTCTGAAACATATAACATAAAACTTGATTTTAAAACCAAAAGAGTTTAAATAAGACCCGTCTTTTATTCCGACCAAGAGGAATCCGAGGTTTTGGGCTAAATAAAATTGTAAATTATGCACATATTTCTTCAACGAAAAATACTCAAATTTATGTATACAACTGAGCATGAAGCTCTGATACCACTGTTGGATTTTTTAGGCACGAACACCATGTTCGGCGCAGCGGAAGAACATGATTCACTAACAACGAATCTAAAACATGGTTGTATAACATAAAATAAAAAGGATAAACCACGTAACGACGAAAATTCCGACTGGAGATTTTATGGAGAAATTATATTTCTTGTGTGTTTTCAGAATTCCCATATGACACATATTTATAGGAATTAATTTGGCTTAATTCTTAAGCAAGATATCAGGCCTAGCCCGGAATATAATCTCTACGTATTATATTTCCCTAGATATGTTCCTACGAATAATATATTTATTATATCTATTATTCTTGTATAATAATATTCCAAATATTATTATTGGGATTTCATATTTAATTAAATCTAATTTAATTAAATAATAATAATAATTAATTCCAAATATAATTATTATTATATTTTCCATAAATTAAATATTATATCCAATACAATATTTAATCAACCAACTATAATTGGTAAATTGCCATTACTTGTTGTGTGACCCATAGGCCCTCGTATATCGAGCGATTAGTCAAACCAACGGTCTTAATTGAACCCTAGATAATAAATCAAGCATTCTCAATATACGAGGTACGTTGCGAGGAAATCTGCAACTACCTGTAATACTGTAGGCTATTGTGATATCTTCCTTTCATTCGCGAATACTCGATCAAGTCTTGAACATGATGAAGTGTCTATTCAAATAACTTAATCATATTATCTCCAATCACTAATTGATCAAGTATATCACACTTAGCCACAAAGTCTAAGTTGATGTGCGTCGACCGACGACTTAGATCCAATTATGATGAGAAGGCGAGTATTCTCTCTAAATCCTCATTGAGAAATAAATCTTATTCTTGGCTCAATTACCACGCACATGTATTTCGTGATGAACCCAATCCATGTCATATCTACCCGTGGAAGGGTGCAAGCATCGGTCATGGTCAAAGTTCACCACTCCACACATGTCGTGCATATTGACCTCAAGTCAGAGGAGTATCACATCGCTCCTACTAACTGAGATACCCGTAGACACATTATGTGGAATTACATCAAACGGTTTCTCGGATGGGTATACCAATACCCTCTAAGGTATCTGTGCATCCATCATGAGATACCTGGTATCTCGTAGTAAGTGAGATCTTACTACACTCTCTAAGAGTATGATGCAGATCGCACACCAATCTCAATTGCATCATCAGTATCCCATTCTTGATGATCCTTGATCGGGGCTATTTGAGAATCATACTTAAGTCATCTGAGTTCTCACTCACTCAATGACAGTAGTGATTCATGGGAACACAAATAAGAATATATGCAAACAATCAAACATCATATTCAGATAAGTGTAATGCCATACATTTAACATTAAACCAATAATAATATTAAACCAAGTCTGAATATTATCTTAGTATTATGTCCTTTCGATGGATTGTCTCTAGGACACTAACACTAACAGTAATGTGAGCTATAGGCTTGTAAATGCCAGATTTAGATCTGGCCTGCATATGGTGAGTAGGCATAGGCTGGAGAACAGGTGGAGGTTGGGGAGAAATGGATATTGGGAGAATAGAATGAGGAGAGAGAGGACTGGGTGGTGAAAAACCTGAAGAGGAATGAGACTGATTGGACAATACGTTTTGACTTAGAGTGATCAGAATCATCTAAATGAGGTAAAGGAGGAGGAACTAATGGTAGAGGAAGAATAGACAGAGAGGCTCAAATGTGAGATGGAGGGATAGGGGAAGAGGGTTGGGCAAAAAGTGAAGAGTAAGGGAACTCATGTTCATTGAATTCAACAATCCTAGAGACATAGAGTTTACCAGAGGGGTGAAGGCATTTATAACCTTTGTGACTACACTGTAGGCCAGAAAAATGTATTTGCATGATCTAAATTGTAGCTTGAATGTGTTATATGGTATGAGAAAGGGAAAACAGGAGCAACCAAAGACTCTTAGAAATGAGTAATCTGGTAGTTTCTTGTATAAAAGAGAGTATGGAGATGAATTCTTTAGAACATGTATAGGTAATATATCAATAAGATGCAGTAGAAAAGGCTTTCAACCAGAATTTAAAGGGTAATAAGGTTTGTGATAGAAAAGCTAACCCCATATCAGTAATGTGTTGATGTTTTCTCTCTATTAATTCATTCTGTCGATGTGTATACAGGCAAGTATGACTAACATGAATACCAACACTGTGAAAGAAAAAGTCCATAGCAAAAAATTCAACCCCACCCCCCATATCACAATGAACTGGCTTTATTTTCTTAGAAAACTATATACCTGTAAAGCCAAGAAACTGATGCACTATAATGGAAACTTCAGACTTCAAATGTAAAGGAAAAATCCTAGGATATCTTGAGAACTCATCAACAATAGACAGATAATATTTGTAGCGATCAGATGAAAGAGTGCTTGCAGGTCCCCACACATCCATATGAATTACATCAAACGGTTCACGTGAACTATGAACAACAGATTTAAACTGCGTCTGATGCATTTTACCACATTTGCATGCATCACAAAACAAATTATGTGAGCAAGTAGGATGTTTCAACAATATGAAAACAAACGATATAGTATCACCACTGGACCCAATTTACAAAGCCAAAGAACACACTTCTTAATTTGAAAATGAACAACTTATTTTGAATTTTTTTAATTTTGAAAGCGTATTGGAGCATATTCAGTTTGATTTAACCTATAATGCTAGAAATGGTTATAATAGCACTAGATCCTCTAACCAAAAGTTTAAAGTAATCTAATTTCGGAGATAAATGAGTGGGATATATGATTTTAAGTGAACAAGAGGTAAAATAACTTATAACACCCGTAATTTTCTAATTAATTATTTATAGTGTTCATTAATTCTAAAATATTGAGTTTTCTTAAAATTATCGATAATGCATATCTTAAAATATTTCATAAAAGATACATTTCAAAGTATTTATTACTTTTATCTATAAGACATATATTTTAAATGGTTTAAAAATCAAATGTTAATTATTTTTATTAAATATAATATTTTAATTCATAGATTGATAAGGATTTTATATCTTTTAGAAATAATTACATGGAGGCACACCTTTTTCCTCATAATTTTTGAAAGGCCAATCGCTTTCCCTTCATTACAAAAAACCACACTTTATTACACATAACCACACTTTTCATCTTTTGGATCGGGCCCCACTCATAATATTTAATAATTTATTTAATATACCCACACCCACCCCACCTTATTTCTTATTAAAAAAGTTGTATCCTCCCTCCATCCCTCCCATTCTCTTTCTCTCTCATTAATAAGAATCGGTCCCCCATCATTATCCCTCCCCTCTCTCTCTTCTTCCTCACTCCATCTCCCCCACCGCAAAACCACCCACCACCACCAAACCGCTCCACCACAAAAACCACCCACCCACCACCACCACCACAAAATCTCCCCACCACAAAAATCACCAACCACAAAAAGGCGTTATAGATCGACGATCCATGGATGGTGGCGAAGACCACCACCATCAACACGCCGATGCCGCAACCACCGCCCCACGACCACTACAGAGATGACGGATCTAGGCGAATATGACAACCATCGCCACCATCACTGTCCACCACAAATCCAGTCGCCACCATCACCACCACCACCACCTCGATGCCCACCACCACCAACCAAATCGGCACCGCCACCAACAAAATAAGAGCGTCGCACGAACCAGGATTTTTCACCGCCAAGCGTCCCGGCTCTCGATCTGTTGGCAGGGCAGAGACGGCGGTCGGGTCTGTTTAAATCGAGGAGCAACGAAGTCCCGCTGCCCTCGTACGCCAACGAAGCCCAGCGCCCTTCGTCCACCATGTATGTCATCCCAACGAAGTCGATGTGTATCTAGGTATATATGTTCTCCAAATATATTCTTGAAAGTGTCTTAGTGTTCATATGATTTGATATGTTTTATGATGAATTTTTCAATAGATTGAACAAAATATGATGAGTTTAATTGATTGTGTTTCACTATATTTTCTGATAATAAAAACAAATCTGTATCTCCTGTTTTTAGTTGTTTTGAATGATGAGGAATAGTTCAGAGCACAACATAGATTGTATCTTTTCTAAATTTAGAGGAAGGCAAAATGTTGTTGGTGTTATTTTTGTGTGTATTTTTTGTATGATGAATATTGATGGTGGATTTTGATATTTTTTCATCTTGATTGTGGATTTTGATACTCTGGCATTTTCTATTGCAGGTGTGTAAAAAGGAATTAAGTGGAGGGGAAAATACTCGTTTATGCAAAACATTATTTGCATTCTGCAAATTTTTATGTTTGCATAATGCATTTAATTTGTTGCATAATGTAATTATGTAATTCTAGAATTATGTAATTTGTTGCATAATGCAAATTTTTATGTAATTATTTTTCAATTTTTATGTAATAGTTATATGTAACTCTCCCTAAATAAAAATGGTGTTATGCAGTACTATTTTTGTTGTTATGCAAAGTAGAAATTTGACCAAAAAAATTAGAATTGTTGTTATGCAAAGTAGAAATTTGACCAAAAAAATTAGAAGCCCGAAATTAGGGCCCAAAAAAAATAAGTAAGATTTGTAGAAATAAAAAAAGGCCCGAAAAATAAGGTCTGATTGAAGGCCCGAAAATTAAAAGTTCAGCCCATAACAAAAAATGGGGGGAAATGAAATTAAAAAAAATACTGAAAAAAAGAAATTAAAAAATAAAATAAGAAAAAACCTGCAACAAGTCAAATCAATTAGGAAGGGAGGGGGGGGGGGGGGGGTGTCTGCTGAGAGTTTTAGTGGTGGTGCCTACCAAAGTGTGGTGACTGGTAATGAAGGGAAATTGGTGGGGTGAATTGCAATTATATATGGCTTAGGAAGTGTGCTTATATATGACTCTCCCTATCTTTTATAATCTAAACCCTAATTTAACAAGTCATAGCCCAACTATATGTCAATATGTAGGTATATAATTCTATAGTCTCATATGCACAAATCTCAAATCCTCTCTTTTACATGTTTAAAATCTACAAAATTTTAAAATGTTTTTCTTTATTATATTATTTATGTATAGTAAAAAAATCACAACAATAAAAGTTATTTTCTATTTTATATGAATTATATACTTTTTCTACGCAAAACTTTCGCAACTCTATCTATTCAATTCCAAAATTCAAAATCTATTTTTCTAGATATTCAAATCAAGTGATTTTGGAACATGATGTGTTACAGTGTTTTAAATATATGATAAAAAAAATTAAGTTCATTTGAGTTATTTTTATAGTATTTATTATCAAATTATTTTCACTGTTGTCCCTGTTTCTGAAAATACTCTGTTTCTGGTTTAAGAATTCGAATAAGCTATTAAAATAACTTGGAAGAATCTGAATTTTAGACATGTTTACAAAACTGCAACATTTTTTTTTAATATTGCTCCCTGATAACAATGTTTTACTTGTTTCAAGTCTTATATCACAGAATACTTCGGAGGATTGTTAATTACTGGAATGTTGTGTTTTTATCGAGTTTGATCAAGAAATTTTACCCTGATGATATGAGGTTGAGTTTTGAGTTTTGAGACATAAATATGGCGAGCTCTTGATACTTGCATGGGGACCAAACAGTGTCACAAATAAGAGACCTCACCAATATGGTGAAACCCGACACTTAAAAATAAATAGTGTCGTTTAAGTTCTATTTAAAAAAGTCGAATTATCTATCAAATGAAAATGGATCGACAAGTAGAGCTTCCAATTTGTAAAAGTATTATACTGTTTTTAAATATGTTTCTACTGTTTGAGGAGCAAGTCACAGTGATTCTAGCAGATATCCAGAGGATGATTCCAATTAAATATAAAAGCAATATCAAAAGGAGATTCTTTAGTAGGTAACCAATATCATGATTACATTGTATATTATAAGAATAATGTCCATTGAAAAATGGTAAACTTATCAATTTAATGCTTACAAGATTTTTTCTATATATCTATTTGAAATTTGAAGAATTGAGAACTATCAATCGAGGGTCTGAAAAATAGTATTCAATTTATAACTTAAAAATATTAAAATCATATTTAAACCACTCACATCGTGCAACTAAAATGTATTTTTAAAAAATTGCCCCTACTATTATTGAAAAATTACCCATTTTATTACTCAAAAGTGAATTTAATAAAAGATAACTTTTCTTTTCAATAATAGTAGGGATGACTTTAAAAAACAAAACAATTGAGTTGCACAGTGCACATTGTGCATAGGAAATTCACTACAAAAAATAAAGAATTGCCTATGAGATTATAATTGCCTACAAAGATTTTCCAACAAAAAAGCTTGCAGTTAGAATTGTCTATAATTTGCCCACAGAATTTTCTAATTATGAAAGTTCTATATTTCTCAACCTAAAAACAATTTACCTACGGAATTAATTTGCCTACGAAATAAAATTTCTAGGTATAATTAATTACCTACAACACAATTTGCCTATAAAATTTCTGTAGACAATTCTGTAGGTGAAGAAGAAAGATGCCTATACAATTGAAACATTATAAAAGCCTGAAAGTACGTAGATAATTTTATGTTTTCTGGTAGTGCAACTTGCTCTAAAAATCAATTGAAAATTAAATTTATAAAAGCCTGAAATTGCGATCTAAGGGGTGTTTTCAAACTCAAGTAAGGAGGGAAGAACTATTTATTTTTAAAACTGTTTTGTCAATTTTAGCTTCTGAACAATATAAGCTGTTATATTTGTATTTGAGCACGCTTATATATTGAGAAATAAAACTAAAAAAAAAAAAGGAAAGAGGGGAAGTATATATATTAACACTGAATTAATTCCACTATTTGAATCAACCACGGTCCACAAACTACACAATTAATGATGTCATAATTAAGAGTAGGCTCGTCGAAAAACTGCCCCTTTCTCTTTCTCTTTCTCCCTCCACAAAACTCTACAATTACTACCCCTATTAACTATAATCAGGAGAGAGAGATTTAGCAAGAGTGAAACGATAAAGAAGGCGCCGGAATTTGGTGGCGGTGGCGATGGTGGTGGTGGCCGCCGTGGCTGGTAGTTTCTTTCTCAATCCGCCACCGCAGGTGCAGAAAATCCTCGACGGAGCAGGGGAGCATTAGAGGGCCGTTGGTGTTGTAGCCGTAGACCTCACGCGCTCTATCCAGAAGCTTCTGGAACAAAGGATGGTATAAATACGAAATAGGGATTGAAAATCTTTGAAATCCGCCATCTTCATCCTCTAACCCAACTTGCACTGCCAGCCACCCTTTCTTCACCTTGGTCTTTAGCATGATGAGAGAGAAAGAAAAGAGAGAGAGATAGAGATAGAGAGAGTTGGTTTTGTTGGGAGGGTATATGTGGGTGGTGCTGGTATATATATATATATATATAGGGAATGTATAATATAAAAAGAATAAAGTATGGGTGGATGATACATATTATGTGGCTCTTTGGAGTGAAGTTGGGGTGGTAATAAAGAAAAAAATTGAAAAGTAAAAAAAAAAAAAGGTGGTGGGGACAATTAACCGTACATATACGGAATATAGTGATGAAAGTCTAACGAGAGACGGAGTGTAGCACTTCTCCTTTTGCTATTTGTTGGTGGATGCCTACGTGTGGTCGCTTTTTTAGTGTATTTTTTTGTGCTTGGACGTATATTGAATTCGTATATTGTTACAAATATTGTATTGAACAGTTTTGACCTTTACTAACTGATCTTCAGTTATACTCTTTGTGGCATTGTTCCTCTTTTTTTAAGTTAAAAAAAACATTATACTCCCTCCATTCCATATTAGTCTTTACACTATGTTGTTTGGTTCGCTGGATTGAGTGAGACTAAAGTTTTAGTATCACTCAATCTCATATAATATTGTGTTTGGATTGAAGGTTTAAGACTCAGGATAAAATAAGGGTCTGGGTCATAAACCTACTTAATCCATCAAATGAGGGAATAAATAATCTCTTAGGGATGGTGGGACTTCATAGTCCCATACTTTCAAATTACTACTTTGTCTTCACAATATTTGTGAAAAAAAAGAAATATTTGGGAGGTTGAATTAGTTGGGGGTAAAAATGGTATAATGCACTTTAAACCCACTTAATCATTTAATTAAAAAAAACAATCTTACAATCCAAACACACATTCCTCCTCAAATAATCATATTTAATCAAATTTCATCTAATCCAATCCCATCTAATCAATCCGGACCTTCAAACCAAACGGCCCCTAATATGACACATTTTTTTAAAACAAGTTGTTGAAAAATAGGTTAATATCACTTTTGGTCACTAAAATTTACCCCAATTTCATTTTTGGTCATTGAGTTTCAGCCTTCATAAAAAGACTTTAAAAATATATGTCAAAAGTAAAAAAAAAAAAAAAAAAAATATATATTATTAGTATAAAATAACAAATAAGAACTAATTATTCATTTAATGATTTTTTTTTACAAAAATATTCTTAAAATTTATTTTTAGTGGCACATTACTTCATAAAATTACATTTTAAAGCCCTAAATAGTTTATTCCATTAGTCAATAGACCACTACAAAAAAAGTGCGGATTAGCGACTGACTTGAAGCGAAAATATCAACTTCTACTAGTAGATTCCTCGCAAGCGTACGAGTTCACTGTAGTATGAGTAAGTATAATGACCAAGTATATCGAACCCAAGGGATGAAGTGTATGCAAATAGATCCCTGAAGATCTACGCGTCGTAGCTAATATGAGTGTAATATTTTTTGGTTTTTTGAAAGATTAATTAAAAGACTAAAATTATCCTAGGAATGCAAAAAACAAAATTAAACTAAGAATCGAAGGGTTGTTTTCAAATGAGAGATGGTGATGCTCAGGATAGGAATCCCTACGTATACTAACGGAGCAGGTACATAATCAAAATAATCGTGACGCGCAAGAATTAACCTAAGTAAAAGAATGCAAGATAAAAGTTCAAGATTCTAAACCCTAATACTTTACCCTAACACTCGACTTCACTAATCCACTAACAAGTTAATAGATTGTGCTTAATTAATGAGACCCTAATTTAACTAAGGTGATGCGGTCGTCCTCTTTCGCTAAACTGGTAGATGAATTAACCCTTTCTAAACCCTCTTGTTAAGTCTACTCGTTGTTAAAGAGTGATGCGGTCGTCCTCTCTCTAACATTTTTCGAATGAAATTCAAAAGTAAAGTTAAGATTAATTTTAAGAATTCATTAATCAAGAGAATTAAAACCTAACGTCACAAGTTACCCTAATTACGTACCCACAACCTACTTCTACAAGTTCATCCTACCCCAAGCATGCAAGGGTTTTAGCTAGACATGGGTTTTACGTAAATAATAGCAATTGAATAAGTAACGAACATGAACATGATAAATAGGACGAAGAAGAGATCAAACATAAACTAGGGTTTAAAGAAATAAAAGAATAAACTGAAATTAAATCAATAAAAGAAGTCTCAATGTGTTCAAGAACTAAGATATAAAGAAACGAAACTAAAAAGTAAAATCGTAATATGAATTCGTAACGAAAACCTCAAAAAGTAAACGTAAAGCTTGCTTCTCTCCTTCCTCTCCAAAAACGAACTCTAAAAGTCAAAATCTAATGATGGTAAGTGGTTCGTCTATAATCCCCTCAAAACGTGTTCTGGGAGGTATATATAGGCAACGGGTCGAGTCGGGAACGTATGGGCCGAATTTCCACGCTTTTAAAGCGCAAAATATGAAGGCGCTAGAGCAGACCCGCTCGAGCGGTGGCGCTCGAGCGTGGAGCTCGAATGGTGCAAGTGCTCGAGCGGTGGCGCTCGAGCTGGTCGAGCGCTCGGATTTTTCTATAAGTTTTGGGCGCTCGAGCAACGTGCTCGAGCGCTAGTGCTCGAGTGGTCCACTCTCGAATGACTCCCAAAATTACTCCAATTAGTACTTTTCTTCTTCAACACTAACACCAGTCGTATTCCTTCGATATCTTCTCATCCGGGCATCCGTTTGAGTCGATTCAAAGTCCTACGAACTCCGTTCTTCGCCCTCGATTCATCTATGAGCATCAAAGAGACAAATTCATTAGTTTATGAAAATGATACTGTTGGAGTTATACGTGAAAGTATGCTTTTACTTTGTATAACTCGTGTATCAAACACTCGTTTTATGAGAATAATTCTTTTATCGCATTTGCTTTAGTTATGATTGAATTTTGAGTTTCTATTGCAAACCGTTCAATATATAGTACGTGTTACATAGTAGTTAATGTGGTGATACCCGATCACGGAAGACGACATTAACAGTTTACTTGTAACTAAACGTACATTTTTCACGACCCAGGTGGAATTGAACAATCCGCCGTGAAAGGTCGATGTGTAAGGCTCAGATTGGTCTGTCTTGACCAAGAGATTGCACTAGCACATTTAGTATGTGTTGAAGAGGTCCTACAGCGAGGATAAATTCTTCTGTTCTGAAAGGTGAAGAATTAGACCTCAGTGGTTGTTGATTTCTTAATCTCCGTCACTTAAATAGGACCGTGTGTGCTTAGTAGTTACTGCTTTGATTCATGTTGGGTGAGAATCATTGCGACTTCGAACTTTGTGTCTTGGGCAGTAATATTAATCATACGACGGTTGCTAAGATTTAATACGGAGAAACGCGTGCGAGTACGGCTCGTGTGATTAGTCCCCTTGGTGGGCTCAGAAGTTTTATTGTACCAAATCTTGCAAGTGGAGAATTAGTTTCTTCGGTACGAATAATAATGTTGAGCTGTCTTTACTCCAAGGTGAAAGATGTTAATTAATTTAGAGCTATTCAGAAGCTTAATTAATTAATGGACTTGTTAATCTTAAACGCGGGAAATAATAACCGGGAGCCCATATTATCGTAATATGGATTAAGATGGATAGTGCAATATTAATTTATTAGTGGTAATAATTAATATTAATGGGCTGAATTATATTGGGGCTCAATATTGAAATTCAGAAGTCCATTAGGAGGTCCAATCTTAATTCTCCTTAAGGCCCCTCAAGTAGCCCAATAATGATAAGGTGATTAAAATAAAAAGAAAATAATTATGCTGATTTTTCTATTATTTTCGAAAATCAAAGCTTGATAGGAGAGAAAAGATTTTGTTGATTTTCTTGAAAAGATATTATGGAGGATAAGTATTCTTAGAATACAAGATTATCTCATATATTCAAGAAGATCCAATCTTGGATTCTCTTCTACATGAATTTTCGAAAATTGCCTTTTAATTAGGTGGGTGAGATTTTTGTGGAATATTTTATTGTGGAGAAAAGAATATATGAGATATATTCAAGATTTCTTAGAGTCTAAGAAAAGATTTTCTTCAAGCCCAATAAATATAAAATTTTCGACCACTTACACCTATAAATAGGGGGTGATATTTTCATCTCCAAGTACATAATTCCATGTGTTGGAAAAATCAAGAAGCATAGATATTTTTCTTTTTCCTTAGTTATTAAATTACTTGAAAGCGTCTCCCACCGGCGATCAAGTGAGGTGAAAAGGGAAATACTTGAGAAGGCTTTGGGTTGATAGAACGTGATTACAAGTGTCCCGTATATCCAAAGGTCATTACTACGAGAGGTACGTTAATCGCATATTTACTTGTTTAATTCCGCCTAGTTAAATATGTGAAATTAATTTAACATGCATGATGATAATTAGTTGTTGGAATTATTATTTGAATTAATTAGGATTAATTCATGCTAGTAATAATTGTATTTAAATTCGTATTTAAAGTTCATCCCGAATAGATTCTGGGCACCCCTATTTTCCCAACAGATACGCAAATGACTCTAAATACTCAACAAAATCAACCAAAACTAGGGCATTTCGAGTGACGAATCATGACAACTTCACGCCTAATCAGCGACCGCCTAGTAATCGGTCTCAAAATCATATATTAGCGACCGATTAACGACCGAAATTGACCGGTAGTCTCTAAAAAAAATTGCAACCGCCTATAAAATCGATCTCAAAACCGACTAATTAGCGACCGCCTAGGAAAGTCGGTCGCTAACCTTGTGCGATTAGAGACCGCCTAGACGGTCGCTAATCCCAAAGGTCGGTCAAAAGGACCAATTATTTTTAACCGTCCGATTAGCGACCTCCAAGGCGGTCTCTAATTTCAATTTTATAATTAGCGACCGCAAGAAGGCGGTCGCAAATCGGTACATTTGACCCGTTTTTTTTAAAACGGGTGATATTTATTAGTAACCGGCAAATTAGCGACTGAAATTAGTGACCGCCTCTGGGCCTCTGGCGGTCACTAATCCTAAAATTGGTCAAAATGACCAATAAATTCAACAAATATTATAAAAAAAAAATTCCAAAAAAAAAAAAATTCAGTAAAATTTTTTTTCAAAAATATGAATTGTTTCGTAAATTGATACATATTGAACAAATTAATTTGATAAATTTTTTTTTTTTAAAGGGACTCAATTTGAAGTTATATACAATTAAATGCATAAAAAACTAATAAATTAATAATTTATATTAGTGTAAAATATTAAATTTACAAAATAAAGAAAAAGTTAGTATTTATATATATATATATATATATATATATATATAAATGAATTAGAAACATAAAAGAATTAATTTGATGATTTTTTTTTAAAAAGGACTCAATTTGAAGTTATATACAATTAAATACATAAAAATGAATAAATTAATAATTTATATTAGTGTAAAATATTAATTTATAAAATAAAAAAAGTTAGTAAAAAAAAATATATATATATATATATATATATAAATGAATTATAAATATAAATATATTAATTTGATGAATTTAATAATTTATAGTTGTTTAAAATATTAAATTTACTAAATAAAAAAATTAGTGAATATATACATATACATATATATATATATATATATATAAATTAGAAACAAAAAAAATTAATTTGATGAATTTAAAAAAAAAAAGGGACTCAATTTGAAGTTATATACAATTAAAAAATAAAAATAAAAGTTAGTAAATATATATATATATATATATATATATTCACTAATTTTTTTATTTAGTAAATTTAATATTTTAAACAACTATAAAGTATTAAATTCATCACATTAATATCTTTATGTTTTTAATTTATTTATATATATATTTTTTTTAATTCATTTAAACAACTATATATATATTAAATTCATCACATTAATATACATATATATATATATATATATATATATATAAATTAGAAACAAAAAAAAAATTAATTTGTTGAATTTAAAAAAAAAAAGGACTCAATTTGAAGTTATATACAATTAAATGCATAAAACGAATAAATTAATCATTCATGTTAGTGTAAAAGATTAAATTTAAAAAATAAAAATAAAAGTTAGTAAATATATATATATATATAAATGAATTAATTTGATGAATTAAAAAAAACGAGAGTCAATTTGAGGTTATATACAATTAAATGCATAAAATCGAATAAGTTAATAATTTATATTAGTGTAAAATATTAAATTTACAAAATAAAAATAAAGTTAGTAAATATATATATATATATATAAACGATTAGAAACAAAAAGGAATTAATTTGATGAAATAAAAAAAAACGGGAGTCAATTTGAGGTTATATACAATTAAATGCAAATAAACGAACAACAATATCATGTGTCCTAGTGGTTCACACCTCCTCCGGGTTACTCGGAGGTCGTGGGTTCGATTCCCCTTGGGCGCATATTTGTCCATTTATTTCTACAAGTCTCACAAGGACTTATATATTACATGGCTCGCCTAATATAAGATAGTGGGTCAGTGGTTTGCGCCCCGCCCGGACCCCAATGGGCGCGGGTTCGAACCCACTGAGCTATTTTTTTTTTCCGCAGGTTCGATGATTAGCGACCGCCGCCATATCGGTGGCTAATCGTAAATTTTAAATTAATTTTTTTTATTAAAAATAAGATTAGCAACCGATCTGTGGCGGTCGCAAATCCCATGATCCAACCGGGTCATATCCGGACGGATTAGAGACCTACCTGAGGCGGTCGCTAATATTAAAGACCGACCTGAGGCGGTCGCTAATATTAGAGACCACCGGTGGCAGTCGCTGATTAGTGACCGACCTAAAAAGGCGGTCGCTAAAGTAGCTACCCGCGTTTTAGCCACTGACGTTTATCGGTGGCTAAATCGATTGCAAATCCTGTTTTGTGACCGAAAATCAGTTTTTAAATCGGTCGCTAATCCGCATTTTTTTTGTATTGGACTGTCAACTAACGGAGTGATCAGAACTGATTAAAAAATGTAGTTTAGTGACTACTTTTGATGAACAATGACAAAAAATGAAATTGAGGTAAACTTCGGTGACTAAAATGATGTTAACCCTTGAAAAAGTGACTCTTTGAGGATTTTATTTTAATATAAAATAGTATTGTGACGGTGTTATAATTTAATGTTATTTTTAGTTTAGGAGTGTGAAGGGTATTATTGGACGTATGAAAAAAAAAAGTGTGAAAACATATCAGGGGAGTAAAAAGATACAATCCATCAAACATTTGATTAATGACAAACTCTCTTACAAAATTTATTTATAGTATGAAATTGTATTCATTAGTAGTATTATTATATTCATTTAAGAATAATATTGGTCTTATATAAATTAATACCAAAACATTTTACATAGCGAACTGTGTGAATAAATAATATGATACTATTAGTTTATAAATGTAATAATCGATATTATTAAATGTATATTACAATATTGCTAAATTAATAAATGTAATAGCACTAATCTCTGAACAAGTTTCTCATGATACTTATATTAATTAGAAAAAATAAAGCTGCCTTTCCAAAGTCGTCTCTTAGTAAACCACGATATATTTGGTCTTCCAAATATCATTAGGATATCCTACCAAGCAGCACTAGGATATCTTTTCAAACCCATAAGATCGATACTGGCAGAAGTAGTAATATATAAAAGTGAAAAAATAATACGAAATAAAGGAGTAGTATTATAACAAAATTATAAGTATTATTTTTTAAGTTGAATTTTCTTTCTCTATCTTGATGCGTATTGTGAATTTGTGAGACCACTCCATATAGCCTTTTTTTACTTTTAATTACATCCCATACAACCAAATTTCCAATCGAAGAGATAAATTAATTTATATGGCCATGACTATATATATATGACTTGTGAAGAAAATTAAAAAGATTTATTAGGACTATACATTAATAATGTTCACTTTTTTTTGGTCGGCTTTGTGACTAATATGTGCTGTATTGTTGGAGAGACAGAGAGGGGAATTGGGACATAGAGAGAATAAATATAAGCACCACAAGTAGAGTATTAGTCAAAAGTAAAAATAATATTGAGTGTTAATGATTGATTTGGCGCGTTGATTCAAATATTCTTTTTGGTGGTGGTGGTGGCAAATGTTTGATGGAGAATTAGTTAGTGTAGTATCTGAGTATCCCTTAAAGTTGGAGAACGTTAGGCTGTCCTCTCCATCTTTTGCTTCAACGCCTTCTATCATGTCTTTCCTTTCTAATTTCTAGTGGCCAACTGTTTTTGCTCAACAAATTAAAGTATATTATAATATGTGGCTGTTGAGAAAATGTTGTTCTTAAAGATTTCTTTTCTTGCTAAAAGAAAAATTAAACGAGAAGAAACATATAATGATATATAATGACAGAGTTGTACATGCACTTGTGCAACTAAAGTGTATTTATTTAACAGTATTAATTATTTTTACTGGAAAGTACATTGAAAACAATTGCATTTTTTTTTTTTTGTGCAATCAACCGCACATTTTAATAAAAATAATTGATACTGTTAAAAATATATATATTTGATTCACAGAAACCTACTCAATGATTAATGATGGTAATTTACAAGAGACCTACATCCGGGTGTTCTTCTTTAATAACCGTTCACCTATAAGCTTTCCCATGCATGGATTCTTTTTCACGGAAATTAGAAGTATTAATATAAAATAGAGTGTAAGTACAAATGATGTGATTAAATAGAGAAAATAAAGTAAAGTGATGTGATTGAATAGAAAGGATCAAACAAAGTGTGCGAATAAAGAAAAGTAAGAGTAAGATAAATGAGTTTTCAAAAATGATATGTAAAGTTTATTGAGAAACGTCTAAAAAAATAAATATACATGAGAAGTTTATTGAAGGACAGCGAGAGTAAACATATCCCCAAATATAAAATGAATGTTACGTAAAAAAAATAATGTATGAAAAATAGGACTTCCATTGATAGATGGCTTGAAAGAAATAAAACATATCGATTAAAAACCCCCAATTTAAGAATATATTTTGGTTCCTTACAAATTATAAGTATTTAAAGATTTTATTTTAAATGATAGTCCAAAAAAATATACTAGATGAATTTCGCTTGTATAAAAGTAAGATGAAAAGGTAAAAAATGTATATTAATTTTCTATATTCGTAATAAGATTATGAATTATAAGTTAAATATGTCCTTACATTTTTGCTGTCTTTGATATGTTTCATTTCACAAGTCTTAGTTGTATTGTGATTTTATTCTTTCAGATTTGATCATAATTAACCAACCTTTTAGGTCCAAATTAAGTTGACCACAGTTGTTGAAAATATTGCAATATTAGAAGATATTTTTTAGTTAACTATATATATATATTATTTTTTAATTAGGATGGGGGAGGTAGGCAAATCTCCATATCAATGAACAAGCTTTCGGCTAAACCAATATTGCCACTTTGTGTGGTGGTGCGGTGCGAGTACAGTGGTTTTGGGGAGTATGCTGACAATATATATTCTGATTCTGACAACTATGACATAAAATTTTCTAACCTTTTTTTTTTTTTAAACATACGCTTGGAAACAAAGTTTAGGTGGAATTGATTTAAATATGAATTATAAATTTTTAGTGTAATTAATTAATATCCTTTAGTGTAATTAATTAATATTTTTTAGTTATATATACGCTTTGTACCTTTTAACTAAATTTTTTTTAGTGAAAATAATTAACATCCTTCGGTAAAAACAATTAATATTTTTTAATAAAAATAATTAATAGTCTTCAAATGGTTCATGTATGAACCATTTTCATTCTATACTTTGACAATTTATACTTTGGCAACCATTGTTACAAAATACCGAAAGTAGTTAATGTTTTGATTTATTATGTTTACAACTACTCAATATTATTGTTGGATTCGAGATTGTACGGTTAAAGCTTCTTTGAGTTCGGTATCAATATTATAGATATCAAATAAATTTGAACATACATTTATTATCGGCACATTCTAAAGTTCGACTCAAGCTCGAACTCGATCAATAAGTAAAAGAAAAAAATAAAAAAAAGTGTAAAAATATTAAAATATTCAAGCTCAACTCGTATTCGACTTGATATTTAAAGCTCGTTCAAATCTGGCTCTATTGATTATCAAACTAGGTCAAACATGAATTTAATATAAAGTTTGATGACATTTAAAGCAAGTTTAAACTACATTGCATTCGACTTGACTAAATTATTGACCTGCGGTTAGTTATTACGACATATTTCTTGCATATATATTAACTATAACCAATTCTCTTTGAGATTTTCTATACTAGAATAAAATTGGACTTTAGTGACAACAATCATGTCATTATAACATCTCTAGCTAAAAGATTTTAGTGGAAGGAGTAAATTTTTAATAACAAAATCTTGTTGTCATGAGAACTTTAAGAATCAAAGGTCTAGTATGTGTTTGGAATCAAAGGTTTATTTCTTGCCATGAGAAGACTTTAAGAATCAAAGGTCTAGTAAAACATCTCTTGCTAAAGGTTTATTTCTTGCCATGAGAAGACTTTTAACTAGAAATATTATAATGACAATCTTGTTGTCACTAAAAATCCATTTTTTTTATAGTAATTAATTTGTCACATTGACTACCTTCCTTACTTATACTATCGCATACTTAGGGTGTGTTTGGTTGAGAACTTTAAGAATCAAAGGTCTAGTATGTGTTTGGAATTACACTATTATGACTTTAATTCCTCAAAAACAAGAAATTCTCCATTGCTCATCCTATTGACATCTACATATATCATTCCTTTCCATTTTCATTCCCTTTCGCTTTCTACTCCTTAGTATTTTACCAAGCATCCCCTTAATCTTTATTTTTTTTTCTTTTTCATTTTCTTTCAAGAGATGTGCTTACAACAGGGCAAATTCTTTTGATTGGGTACTACACTCGGACGAGTTTCACGATCACTACAAAAAAATGCGGATTAATGACTGCCTAGTAATCGGTCTCAAAATCATATATTAGCGACCGAAATTGACCTGTAGTCTCTAAAAAAAATTGTGACCGCCAATGAAATCGGTCTCAAAACCGACTAATTAGCGAACGCCTAGGAAAATCGGTCTCTAATCTTGTGCGATTAGAGACCGCCTTGGCGGTCACTAATCCCAAAGGTCGGTCAAAAGGACCAATTATTTTTAAACGCCCGATTAGCGACCGCCAAGGCGGTCTCTAATTTCAATTTTATAACATGGAGGTCGCAAATCGGTAAATTTGACCCGTTTTTTGAAAACGGGTGATATTCATTAGTAACCAGCAAATTAAAGACCGCCTCTGGCGGTCACTAATCCTAAAATTGGTCAAAATGACCAAAATATTAAAAAAAAAAAGTTCCAAAAAAAAAGTAAAAAATATGAATTGTTTCGTAAATTGATACATATTGAAAAAATTAATTTGATGAATTTTTTTAAAAAAAGGGGACTCAATTTGAAGCTATATACAATTAAATGCATAAAAAAACTAATAAATTAATAATTTATATTAGTGTAAAATATTAAATTTATAAAATAAAGAAAAAGTTAGTATTTGATGAATTAGAAACATAAAAGAATTAATTTGATGAATTTAAAAAAAACGGGACTCAATTTGGAGTTATATAAAATTAAATGCATAAAACAAATAAATTAATAATTTATAGTAGCCTAAAATATTGAATTTACAAAATAAAAAAATTAGTGAATATATATATATATATATATATATATATATATATATATATATAAGTTAGAAACAAAAAAGAATTAATTTTATAATTTTTTAAAAAAAAAGACTCAATTTAAAGTTATATACAATTAAATGCGTAAAAACGAATAAATTAATAATTTATATTAGTGTAAAATATTAAATTTTTAAAATAAAATAAAAAGTTAGTAAATATATATATATATAAATAAATAAATTAGAAACATAAAGGAATTAATTTTATAAAAAAAAAGATTCAATTTGGAGTTATATACAATTAAATGCATAAAAATGAATAAATTAATAATTTATAGTAGTCTAAAATATTACATTTATAAAATATAAAAATTAGTGAATATATATATATATATATATATATATATATAAATAAATTAGAAACAAAAAAGAATTAATTTTATGAATTAAAAAAAAAAGGGGACTCAATTTGAAGTTATATACAATTAAATGCATAAAAATGAATAAATTAATAATTTATATTAGTGTAAAATATTAAATTTATAAAATAAAAAAGGTTACTAAATATATATATATATATATATATATATATACATATAAACGAATTAAAAACATAAAGATATTAATTTGATGAATTTAATAATTTATAGTTGTTTAAAATATTAAATTTACTAAATAAAAAATTAGTGAATATATATATATATATATATATATATATATATATATATATAAATTAGAAAAAAAAATTAATTTGATGAATTAAAAAAAAGAACTCAATTTGAAGTTATATACAATTAAATGCATAAAACGAATAATTAATCATTTATATTAGTGTAAAATATTAAATTTAAAAAATAAAAATAAAAGTTAGTGTATATATATATATATATATATATATATATATATATATATATATAAATGAATTAGAAACATGAAAAATTAATTTGATGAATTTAAAAAAAAAACGGAAGTCAATTTGAGGTTATATACAATTAAATGCATAAAAACTAATAAGTTAATAATTTATATAGTGTAAAATATTAAATTTACAAAATAAAAATAATGTTAGTAAATCTTATTCTAATATATTTCCAAATCTCTCCAAGGTGATGTGTCAATACCACCTTATTCTAAGGATGAGGTGGCATGACTCAAATCTCTCTATTTTGAAATATTGCGCTCTCATTGAAAATTGGTTTAAATTTTGATCTCAACCATTCATTTTATATCATTACATCTAAACCATTAATTTGTAACTGGGGTTTATATAATTATTTATCATTTTCATTCTCCCATAAGCCGTCTCACTCTCCCCTTTGATCTCTCTCACACCGCCACACTCCTCTTCGATCTTTTTCACAGCGCCGCTTCCGCCCCCTCTCCAATCAGCGCGGACCAGTCGTGAATGTTTTTCTCAATTTTTTCATTTCCTAATGCCTTTACGGCGCTGGCTTCCTAGCCGTTGCCTGCCATGACTCCGCTCCAATATCTTATTCTCTGCACACACCGCCTCATTCCCAAAATCTTCCAAAGTTTAGGGTTTTTTTTTTATTCACAATTTTTTGCAAAATTATCTTCGGTTTTAAGTTTTCTCTGAGTATTAAGTCATTCCTCCACGCAGCCCAGCGTCGTGTAAGGTATGTAGGCACTGTCTCGCTGCTCTACACCCGCCACCTCAAACTGCATCGGATACCGCAGCATTGAACTGAAGGTATGATACTGATTTTTATAATATTTTTCTTGGTCTTAGGTTTTTTTTCTTCTCGCCTCCTTTTTTAGTTTTTGCCATCCTCCATTGAACAGTCTCGGCGCCGCCGTCATGTCCTCTAAGATGTATGTTACAGCAGGAAATATTCTCGTCTGACAGGAGGTCAGATTCCTGAAGATATACTGACCCGACAGGATCGAGGGTCTACATTAGAAAAGAGCATTTAATGTATTATAGGTCCACTATTGATATTTATATTAATAATTGTAATAAATCCCTAAATAAAGGGTTGAGACGAGTTCAGGGCCACTTTTGGGCCTTTGGGGGTGAACCTCTATAAATAGGGGGTCACCCCCTCATTGTAAAGGTTGACATTTTCCTCATTCCTCATACATGCAAAAAAACTCTCATTCGAGGGAAGTACGAAAGTTCTTCCCCCATCGTTCGTGTTCGTTTATTATTATTGTTTGTCGGGCATAACCCAAAATAGCCACATATATCAACCCGTATGAAAATGCCTGTCAACAATTTGGCGCTAGAAGAAGGGTAGATTCGTGTTCGTCTCTAGGGATGAACACGAAGATCTTCTCCTCAACAATCAAAAAATCAATTTCCACATATCAAGAACCTTTTCAATCGAAACCATCCAAGAAAAAATTCAAGAATTCCTTTTTCCATTTTCCCTACAGCAGCAGAAGGCTTCAAGCCAAATTATCAATCAACTAGTTTTCTTACAACAGCAAAAACATACACATCTAACAAGAGAATGGAAATGGAAGAAGACGGGTTGTTGCTTCCACGGCCGTAATTTCGATAACTTCCTTGACGACGCCGGAGGCACCGTCGCCACCGCTGGAGCCTGCACTAGGGACCGCCGTCCTCTCCTTCTACTCAGCACAATCACCACCGTCGTTCCGCTTTTTTCAAACAAAATTGATGATTTTCTCAAGCAAAAATGTTGTTTTCTGCTTTGAACCCCCACTTGGTGTGCCTTGGTTGGTGTGCCAGCCTTTCCACAGCTTTTCAATTTTCTTTTGGCGCATTTCCCAAGACATGTTGAAAAGTCAAAGATTCCGGCCTCGATCCGCGCACCGCCGAGGTCGATACCCGTCACCCCGTGTCCTCCCCGCTCCCCGACGGACGGCCTCCAACCGTCGCTCACCGCCCAGCGGCTACCCGCCATCTCCGCACGCAGGCTTCCCGCGTTGTCCGCCTCGGTCGGCACACCTCCCCGTACAGTCGACATCACCTAGCAGGTCCCCGTCCATCGCGCTGGCTGCCCGCGCGTCTCCGCAGCCTATCCGCCAGTCGCGCCTACCCGCGGCTTCCACGCCGCACGCCGCCTCCCAAGATATCTACCCGACATTGATCCGTGCACAGCCCGGCTCGATCTCCAATAACGGGTCGGGCACCACCGTGAGCCCACTGCCAGCGCCCAAAATCACCTCCACAACACGGCCCACTCGCGCCGCCCACAGCGCCTACCCGCGTCGCTCGTCACCTGTTAGAATCGCCTCCACAGCCCGACTCCTCTTCCCGCGTCGCTCGTCAATTGGGTAGCGGCCTTCGATGCACAGAGCCACCTCCTCGCTGTCTCCCCGCCGCCGAGGAGCGGCCTCGGCTTATCAGCGCAACCGCCGCCCGCCGCAGCCAGCCGCTCCCCGTATCGGCAGCAGCCTCCTCGTGCCGTGCCGCCGCCAAGCACGGCGGCCCTCGCCGCCTTCGCTCTCCAGCCCGCAGTCTCTCCTCCCCGCGCCGCCCAGGGACGCCCATCGCGCCTGCCCGTAGCCTCGCCGCCCGTCCCGGCGGCGGCCTCCGCCCCGCAGCTTTCCTCCCCCAAGTTTCAATCTTCCCAATCAGGTCAAACAAGTTCTAATTTGAACCACAAAAGTCTAATTGGGAATGTTTTTAATTTGTGGGCCGACTCTTTTTTAAAAACAAATGGGCCTTCTATTTTTTTTCTATTTAAAACTAAACTTATTTAATTATAGTATTGAGCCTTATTATATATTCTGGTGGGCCGACTTTCGAATTATGCTATTGGCCCAAGGATATTTGGGTTTAGGGGGCGGAATTAGCAGTCCAGTACAAAAAAAAATTACAGTACCTACGGGACGAGCATTTGGAGCATCTTCATCAACGAAAAATCTACGGGCAGTCCTTTGCCCACTCACATCAGGTTTATTCCAATTATTTACTTTTAATATATATATCACCACTCGCAAATTTGCATATAAATTAAAAGCAGGGGCATATACTTGTATTTCGAAAATTCGAAATGGGGGCAATTTTTTAAATACAATTTTCAGTTGATACTCCCTTTTAATATATATCGCAACTCGTAAGTTTTCATATACATTAAAAGCGGGGGCATGGATATACACATCCTATGCTCGTTTTGTGATATCAAAAATAAATTATTTGACACCGAATATTATTAAATACAGTCGGTTATTTGAAACTTCGAATATAATTTCAAAAAATTATTGAGGTTGCTCACTTAGTACATAACTCATCATGTAAAAATGGTCATACCTTTCGACTACAAACATTTGTCCGCCTTCATAGGCGTTGACCGGTCCGCCTTCTAAGCGTCGACATTCCGCCTAGATTGGCGAAGTAATCCGTCTTCTCGACGTCGATTAGTCCACCTTTCAGGCGTTGACGTTTTGATTAGTTCGCCTTCACCGGCGTCAACTAATCTACTTCTCGAGTTAATCCGCCCTCCTGGCGTTAATTAGTCCGGCTGTTAGGTATTGACGTTCCGCCTGGAGTGGCGAAGTAATCCGCCTTTTTGGCGTTGATTAGTCCGCCTTTTTAGGCGTTGACGTTTCGATTAGTTCGCCTTCACCGGCGTCAACTAATCTACTTCTCGAGGTAATCCGCCCTCCTGGCGTTGATTAGTCCGCCTGTTAGGCGTTGATGGTCCGCCTGGAGTGGCGAAGTAATCCGTCTTTTAGGCGTTGATTAGTCCGCCTTTTCAGGCGTTGGCATATTGATTAGTTCGCCTTCACCGGTGCCAACTAATCTACTTCTCGAGTTAATCTGCCCTCCTGGCGTTGATTAGTCCGCCTGTTAGGCGTTGACATTCCACCTGGAGTGGCGAAGTAATCCGTCTTTTTGGCGTTGATTAGTCCGCCTTTTTAGGCGTTGACATTTCGATTAGTTCGCCTTCACCGGCGTCAACTAATCTACTTCTCGAGGTAATCCGCCCTTTTGGCATTGATTAGTCCGCCTATTAGGTGTTGACGTTCCGCCTGGAGTGGTGAAGTAATCCGTCTTTTAGGCGTTGATTAGTCCGTCTTTTTAGGCGTTGACGTTTCGATTAGTTCGCCTTCACCGGCGTCAACTACTCTACTTCTCGAGGTAATCCGCCCTCCTGGCGTTGATTAGTCCGCCTGTTAGGCGTTGACGTTCCGCCTGGAGTGGCGAAGTAATCCGCCTTTTTGGCGTTGATTAGTCCGCCTTTTTAGGCGTTGACGTTTCGATTAGTTCGCCTTC
The DNA here is from genome assembly GCA_947034835.1 of Ballota nigra. Classification (NCBI taxonomy): domain Eukaryota; kingdom Viridiplantae; phylum Streptophyta; class Magnoliopsida; order Lamiales; family Lamiaceae; genus Ballota; species Ballota nigra. The sequence goes on along the minus strand of OX344723.1, from coordinate 114,821,804 downwards.
ACCGGAGTCAACTAATCTACTTCTCGAGGTAATCCGCCCTCCTGGCGTTGATTAGTCCGCCTGTTAGGCGTTGACGTTCCGCCTGGAGTGGTGAAGTAATCCGCCCTCCTGGCGTTGATTAGTCCGCCTGTTAGGCGTTGACGTTCCGCCTGGAGTGGCGAAGTAATCCGTCCTCCTGGCGTTGATTAGTCCGCCTGTTAGGCGTTGACGGTCCGCCTGGAGTGGCGAAGTAATCCGCCTTTTAGGCGTTGATTAGTCCGCCTTTTCAGACGTTGACGTATTGATTAGTTCGCCTTCACCGGCATCGACTAATCTGCTTCTCGAGTTAATCCGCCCTCCTGGCGTTGATTAGTCCGCCTGTTAGGCGTTGACGGTCCGCCTGGAGTGGCGAAGTTATCCACCTTTTAGGCGTTGATTAATCCGCCTTTTAAGCGTTGATTAGTCCGCCTTCTAGGCGTCGACATTCTGCCTAGATTGGCGAAGTAATCCGTCTTCTCGACGTCGATTAGTCCGCCTTTCAGGCATTGACGTATTGGTTAGTTCGCCTTCACCGGCGTCAACTAATCTATCTCTCAAGTCGATCCGTCACTCGGCCTTGATTAGTCCATCTTCACCAGCGTCAACTAATCTGTCTCTCGGCATGGATCCGGTCTGTGTTTTAAGCGTTGACCTTCCGCCTTAATAGGTGAGGTGTTGTTTAGTTCGCCTTCACCGGCGTCAACTAATTTATTTTTGACATTAATTTGTCCATCTTAACGGCATCAACCAGTCCGCCTTCACCGGCGTCGACTAACCCGCATCACTTTTGCCCGCTTGCGGCCATAATATATCGCGTCTTGGACGCTTTGTTTAATCAACAAATCGATTGTTAATTCAATCTTGTATTCGTGAAGTCGCTGCCCGTCAATCGGCTAAAGCACTTCACTCATTAATCATTTGGTTAATCTTTTAAGCGGTTGTTAATTCAATCCCATCATCGTGAAGTCGCTGCCCGTCAATCGGCTAAAGCACTTCACTCATTAATCATTTGGTTAATCTTTTAAGCGGTTGTTAATTCAATCCCATCATCGTGAAGTCGCTGCCCGTCAATCGGCTAAAGCACTTCACTCATTAATCATTTGGTTAATATTTTAAGCGGTTGTTAATTCAATCCCATCATCGTGAAGTCGCTGCCCGTCAATCGGCTAGAGCACTTCACTCATTAATCTGTTGATTAATCTTTTAAGCGGTTGTTAATTCAATCCCATCATCGTGAAGTCGCTGCCCGTCAATCGGCTAAAGCACTTCACTCATTAATCTGTTGATTAATCTTTTAATCGATTGTTAATTCAATCCTGTGTTCGTGAAGTCGCTGCCCGTCTATCGGCTAAAGCACTTCACTCATTAATCTGTTGATTTATCTTTTAATTGATTGTTAAGTCAATCTGTTGTCCGTGAAGTCGCTACCCGCAAGCGGCCTAAGCACTTCATTAATTTATCATCGCGGTCCTTACCGCCCTATTATTAAAATCAATGTCAGCCAATGCGAGAACTCTTTATTAATTGAACATCACTATTCTCGACTCGGGGGCACGACTGAAGATCGTACCCCACCTAACCTATCCAGTTTCAAAAGTTTGACAATACGAAGATGACTTGAAAGATTCGCCCATCAAGGACCCTATCGTCGAAGATTCCTCCGGGGCATCCGAGCTATCTTGTTTTCAGGCTCGGGGGCAAAACCTATTTGAAGCACAGATGAAGATCAAACTCTGGCCGCAATCAGAGCCCAATATTGGGAGAAATTGTTACAGCAGGAAATATCCTCGTCTGACAGGAGGTTAGATTCCTGAAGATATACTGACCCGACAGGATCGAGAGTCTACATTAGAAAAAAGCATTTAATGTATTATAGGTCCACTGTTGATCTTTATATTAATAATTGTAATAAATCCCTAAATAAAGGGTTGAGACGAGTTCAGGGCCACTTTTGGGCCTTTGGGGGTGAACCTCTATAAAAAGGGGGTCACCCCCTCATTGTAAAGGTTGACATTTTCCTCATTCCTCATATATGCAAAAAAGCTCTCATTCGAGGGAAGAACGAAAGTTCTCCCCCCATCGTTCGTATTCGTTTATTATTATTGTTTGTCGGGCATAACCCAAAATAGCCACATATATCAATCCGTACGAAAATGCCTGTCAACAATGTAAAACAAATATTTTTTCCACAATTCAACGATTTTCTTACTTAGATAATTTTAGAATTTATTTTTGCAAAATATTTATATATGCTAATTTTTGTAAGAGGATATTGAAATATTTTGCAAAAGATATTGTCACGTAAAAGATGACAAGATTCCCAAAAAAATTTGTCATCCAATACCATATCTCACCATGGATAATAGATTGTAACATTATATTTTTGGACAAAATTTTACTATCCAAAAGATATTGTCACTTAAATAGCATATTATTCCAAAAAAATATTACCATAAAATGCAATATCTTACCATGTATAATACAATAATAGATATTTTTGGAATAAATATTTATATATGCTAATTTTCTAAGAGGATATTGAAATATTTTGCAAAAGATATTGTCACGTAAAAGATGCAAAGATTCCCAAATAATCTTGTCATCTAATACCATATCTTACCATGGATAATAGATTATAACATTAATTTATTTTTTTGGATAAAATTTTACTACCCAAAAAATATTGTCACTGAAATAACACATTATTTCCAAATTTTTTTGCCATGATATACAATATATTACCATGTATAATACTATGATACTGAAACTTAGCAATTTTTTTTTAATTTTCAATTTTTAATTTTTTTTTTCAAAATACATGTATACATGAAACTTTTAGGAGGGAATTGAATTTTTGTAAATAATTCAAATTGAGGTTTAATATTATATCAAAATTTCAAGATATTCAAAATAAAAATATTTATACTTATAATTTGAAAATAAAAATAATATTTTTTTTCCAGTCCGTGAAATTCGTGGGGATACGCACTATATATATATATATATATAAACGAATTAGAAACAAAAAGGAATTAATTTGATGAATTTAAAAAAAACGGGAGTCAATTTGAGGTTATATACAATTAAATGCAAATAAACGAACAACAATAGCATGTGTCCTAGTGGTTCACACCTCCTCCGGATTACCCGGAGGTCGTGGGTTCGATTCCACTTGGGCGCATATTTGCCCATTTATTTATTATTTCTACAAGCCTCACAAGGGCTTATATACTATATGATTTGCCTAATATAAGCTAGTGGGTCACTGGCTCAATGGTTCGCGCCCCGCCCGGACCCCAATGGGCGCGGGTTCGAATCCACTGAGCTATTTTTTCGCAGGTTCGACGATTAGCGACCGCCGCCATATCGGTCGCTAATCGTAAATTTTAAATTAAAAAATTATTTTTATTAAAAATAAGATTAGCGACCGACCTGAGGCGGTCGCAAATTTCATGATCCAATCGAGCCATACCCAGGCGGATTAGAGACCGACCTGAGGCAGTCGCTAATATTAGAAACTGCCGGTGGCAGTCACTGATTAGTGACCGACCTAAAAAGGCGGTCGCTAAATTAGCTACCCGCGTTTTAGCGACCGACGTTTATCGGTCGCTAAATTGGTCGCAAATTCTGTTTTGTGACCAAAAATTGGTCTCTAAATCGGTCGCTAATCCACATTTTTTATAGTGGATACTTCGGATCCTGATAACTATTTGGACTGGATCTGTAGGTGTGGAGAACTATTGGACTTTAAGGGCATCCCTTTTGACCGTTGAGTCTGTTTAGCAGCAAGGACAGATCCAAGATTTAACTGTGTGGGTGGGGTGAAAAGTAAACATTTAGACACATTAAAATTAACATAACAAAATATTTAGATATTATAAGTTGTATCCTACAAAACTTCAAAACATAAAATACATCAAAATATAATTGAACCTATGTCTATATGATTAACAAAATTTATCTCAAAGAAAAACATTAGATAGTTGCCAAGAAAATCATCCCTCGTCTTGCTACGAAGTGTTGTCTTCACATGTTTGATTATTGAAAATGTTTTTTCAGTTATAGTAGTAAAACATGAAACATTAAGATTAGATGAATCAATCTAGCTAGTTAGCATAACGTAGACTTTTGCCCTTCCACTCTTAGTAAGTATGTGTCTCAACTCAACAAGCGATACCAAAATACCAATATTTTTCCGATATTTAGGTATATACTAAAATACGGATATTTTTTGTATATATTGAAATATCGAGAATTTTTAATTAGTATTCGCTCCATCTCAGAATAAGTTTCTCAATTTTCTTTTCGGGGCGCCACACAACACGTTTTGCATTTAATAAATAGCAAAATCAACAATCTATAAATGAACCGGGTGGGGGGAGAACCTACTTTAAGACGGAGGGAATATATTGTAACATGCATTAATTCAACATTTTTTCCATACGATAATTAAGTGTGGTATACACACTAAGATTGTCCTCACCCCTTATCACAACTGCTAGAGATGAACGATCAAAGATATATATTTTCGAGTTTATTCTAATGTCAATGTTAAAGAATGTTTTTTTGTAATGTCTCCTCTACAGTTTTGTCTGAATGACTCTTCACATGGATTTTGTTTGAGAAGGTATTATTTTCATCATTCTTAGTAGTTTACTTCATCCAAGGGTCGCATATAAAGCATGAAATTCCATCAAAAGTGATTTTTGGTATTTTTGTAATGACTTGTATAAACTTTTTGTAGATGGAATTTTTTAGTATAGTGATATTTCGTCGTAACCACAAGTATAAACTTATGGATGAAATTATGCTGCCTGGTCCCCTTAAAATTTAAGCTATGTGTTGTTTTTATTATGGATCTTCATGGAATAGTTCTTAATATTTCCAATTATGAGGAGGGGAGTAAATGTTTACGAGTTTTTATTCTTTGGCCAGTAAATATTGAACAAATGAACCCTCAAATCCTTTTGCGTAGAGCTATTCGAATCGAGTAGTTCAATAGCTCGACCTTACTCGATGTGTGAAACCTCGAACTCTGCTCGTTTATTTAATAGACAAGCCGAACTCGAGCTCAATTTGTTAGACTCGTTTTAAAGATTTTCCTGTTATTCATTGTGAAGTGATATTTACTAAGTCGTTTACGAATCAAGTCAAACTCTATTTTGTTAATGTAACAAGCAAGTTCTAGCTTAATTAGTTCGACATATGCTCGAGCCAAATTCGAACTTCAAGTATTTGTCTTGGCTCGATTCGAATAGCAACATTACGTACTGTAACTATAAATTTTGAATTTTAAACTAGAAAAACAAAATTGCAATACAAAGAAAATTTTTATTGCATAAAATGAGAAAGTCAAGTAGAATCTCTAGAATTCCTCTAATTCTTCTACTTTTCGTCATTTTTTTTGTTATGTTTGAAGTGTGGAGGAGAACTCTATCTATAAGGCCACCTTTATCGGTGCCATTTTGGTAGTGGCATAGGATAAGGACAAAAAAAAATAATGATAACCTGCAGGAATGGCACGCCCCAGGGGCAGTGCTGCAACCTAATGGCAAGAACCTTGCTAATGCCCATAATTGCCACGTGTCCTTCTCTGATTGGTTGGGTTAATTTTTTTTTGGATATAATTAGATTTTGTAGATATTAAAGATAATGTGTATTAAAAAAATATTAAAATTCGTAAAATAAAATTCTCTACAAATAGAGTCCAATATCAAAATATTTTGAAACACAAACAAATTTTCTCTCTTTCGCTTCTAACATCTCTAGTTTAATTTCTATCATTTGATCTATTATGGATCCAAATAATCCCAATTATTTTTTCAAACTCTCAAAATTACCCATTCTCTCAAGATTATCCAAACTTTGGATCTTATAGCTCTTCTTTTTCGAATTCTGAAGAATTTTCAAACACACAATATTATCAAAATTCTCAATTTTCTCCGGATCTTAATCAAGTTCCTATCTCCGAACAAGTCCCAACATCACAAAATATCTCCCGAAATTTGTTCCAAGAAGCTCCACCGAGAGGCAAAAATAAAAAGGGAGCAAGTGTTCCTTGGTGTGTGAAAGAAGATATAGCTCTAATGGCATCTTGGTGTTACGTTAGCACCAATAGTATACGTGGTAAAGATCGGAAGGCTGATTCGTTGTGGAAACAAGTGCAGAATATGTATCAGAAAACTCAACAAGAAAATCCAAAAGAGATAAATGAAAGAAACATAGAGTTAATGAAAGGTCGTTGGAAACGACTAAGCGAAAGTGCAAACAAGTGGGTTGCTGCTTGCAAGGAAGCAAATCGTCGAAAAAGGAGCGGAATGAGCCAGAACGATCTTGAGAAAGAAGCTCATGCAATTTATGAAGTTTGGATTGGCAACAAGTTTCAGGATTTTATTGTATTTAATGAGGTTATGTGTAAAAATCCCAAATGGGAAATTAAACTAGATCATGATTCAACGCCTATATTTGATGAAAATAAATAGGATAATGCAGAAAGTGGTGGCAGCTCAAAGAGATCAAAGACCAGTGAAGATGAAAAATATTCCATCCCGACTAACCCAGAAACTCCAGGCAGTGGATGTTCAACTATTCCACGTCCTATGGGTAGAGAACAAACAAAAAGAAAAGGAAAAAATAAGGCATCACAACCTAATGTAGTTGCTGAAGAGCTTCGTGCAATGAGACTCGTTAGAGAAAAAGAATTTGAAGCGATGAACAATCTGGAAAGAGAGAAAATGGAATTCGAGATTTTGATGTCGAATCGCAAAATGTTGATGACACTGATGGCGAAATAACACTTAACCCCTGAAGATGAAGAGATGAAATGTTATTTGATGGGAGTTGTGTTTAAACAGTGAATGTAATTTATTTTCATATAACTTCAATTTATATTTTGTGAGACTAATAGTTTGTGTGTGTGTTTAGTTTTTTGTATTGTCTTGTAGGCCTTTTAATTTGTGTGTCTAATTTTTAGTACTGCCTTGTAAGCCTTTTTATTTGTGTGTTTGATTTCAGTCAATAATTTTATGAAACATCAAAATGTCACATGCAAGTATATGGTTCACTTTATTATATTAGATATCACATGCAATTGTCTAATCAATTTTATTATATTAAATATCATAAAAGTAATAAATCATGATAGAAGGCATGTGCATGACAAAATAATATCAGATATCACATGTTATTGTCTAGTCCACTTTACTGTATCTGATATCACATGCTATTGTCTAGTTCACTTTATTATATCAGATAACACATGCTATTGTCTAGTCCATTATTGTATCCTATATCACATGCTATTGTCTAGTCCATTACATACTATTGTCTAGTCCATTATTGTATTCTATATCACATGCTATTGTCTAGTCCATTATTATCCCCTATATATACTTATTAAATCCACATTAGACCTACACCAAAATTCATATCTTTACTCAGTTTTTTCCTCTCAAATATAATTTCTCTCTTTATTGTTTACTTTCAAAGCTTTTCAAATGTCTTTCAATAATTCAGATTCAAGTTCTGATTCTGTTGAGTTCAATGCATTTGATGAATGGAAGAAACGGGTTGCTCAACAGAATCGTCAACTTAATCTTTTCATCTAGAATATGATCATAGACAATCCTAATTTGGTTGTAGGAGATCATACTCCTAGAGCCAGAAGAAGGATTGTGAAAGAAATCGCGAGATTGGTGAAGAGTGTTTGATCAACGACTATTTTAGTGACAATCTGACGTATGCTCCTGAGATCTTCCAACGAAGGTTTCGCATGCGAAAATCAGTATTCCTATGTATAGTGGAGGCCGTTACTGCGAATGATGAATATTTTCAACAAAGACCTGATGCTACAAGTAGATGAGGTCTTTCACCATTGCAAAAATATATTGGAGTTATGAGGGTGTTGGCGTATGTGACAACATCCGATGCTGTCGATGAATACTTGCGAATGAGTGCCACCGTGACCAGACAAGCTCTTATAAATTTTGTAGAAGGGGTTATTTCTTGCTTTGGAAACGAGTATCTTAGAAGGCCTAATGAGCACGATTTGGCCAGATTACTCCATGTAGGGGATCAACGTGGATTCCCGGGCATGATAGGCAGTATTGACTGCATGCATTGGGAATGGAAAAATTGTCCAACAGCTTGGGCTGGACAATATGCAGGGGGGAGTGGAAAAACAACAATCATTTTGGAAGCTGTTGCGTCATATGATCTATGAATATGACATGCTTTCTTTGGAACACCAGATACGTGCAATGATATTAATATACTCCACCGATCTCCGGTTTTTAGCGATGTCTTGGAAGGTCGAGCACCAACTATTAGTTACATCGTAAATGGCCGCGAAAATAATATTGCCTATTATCTTACTGATGGCATATATCCTTCATGTGCTACATTTGTCAAGTCAATTACTTCTCCACAACTTCGAAAGCATAAGTTATTCGCTCAACACCAAGAGGCTGTGCGAAAAGATGTAGAACGAGCATTTGGAGTTCTACAAGCTCGTTTTGCATTTATTCGACGTCCATGTCTTATTTGGGATAAGTCTTTGATGGGAAAAATAATGATGGCTTGTATCATCATGCACAATATGATAGTAGAAGATGAACGAGACACATACCAAAATTACTATGATCACACAGAATTTTTAGTGGATAATCCCACAAATGATGATCAACGTTTTCAATACTCTACCAACCGCATTGCAAGTTTATCCACTTATATGGCCAATAGGGAACTTTTTCGCAATAGAAAAGCTCATATTGCTCTTAAGAACGACTTAATTGAGCATATATGACAAAAATTTGGCCATCAAGACTAAATATGTTATTAGCATTGTTTGTGTTTGTAATCTAATATTTCATGCATTTTTATGTAGTTTGTTTATTTCCAATTTCGTATTTTCAAATCTTATAATTTTAATTTTGTTATTGAGTTAATAATCTATTTTAAGTGTATGGTAATTTTTTTCAGTTTAAGAATTTAGAATATCAATTAATTTTTATATACTCTTTTACACATTAAAATATAATAAAAATTGATTATTCATAATATATATTTAAAAAATAATAGATAAAACAATAATTATTGTAGGTTGAGTTGGTGTCATTGATAAAGTGTAAAAAAATTAAAATTAAGTTAAATTGAAATTGTATATGTGGATGAGTGAAAAATGAATATTATATTAATAAGGTGGGTTGTAGTATCATTGATAAAGATGGTCTAAAGGAGGCAATGGAGTCCTTCCTTTTTTCGCATTGTCGCGTGATATAATTTGATTGATCGATACTGATTTGATTGACTTGATTTGACAAATCAGTTTGATTTGATTTGATCTTCTTTATTCTCTTTCAATTTAATTAGATATCAATCACATATGACTTGATTTAATTGATTTTCTTGATTTTCTTCCATTTTGATAGGTATTATTGAATATCTCCAAAATAAGGTAAATCACAATTTTAACGTGCTTACCCATAAATCAAGTGTCTCGAGTGAGAAACTAACAACTCAATTTTCTTGTACGTATGCCATGCTATACTTCAATTTTATTTTATATTGAATTAAACATATATTCATGTATAGTAAATATTATTAGTCCTATTCATATACATGTTTGAATAGTTTTGTGATTTTACGTACATGTCAATTTTGAAGCACATGGGACGGCCGCAGCTCGATTACCCCCACTCCCACTCCCTTGTTAGAGATCATAACATTATCTTAGCTGTGCAGTCGTTTTCTAATGATTTCATTCTTCCCAACTTTTTTTTTTCCTTTATATTTTAAGGAACGTTCTATTAATATACTCCCTCCGTCCCAGCATTATTCGAACTTTTACTATTTTCTCGTGTTTTAACGAGCGAGATTTTTATTAGTATTTAAGATAATAAAGTAATTTTTAAGTCATTTTATAATAGAGGAGAGATAAATCTATCAAACCCTACCTTAAAAGTTACTTTATCATTTCAAATACTAATCAACAACTCGCTCGTAAAAACACGAAAATAAAGTTGGTGTGCAAATAATGCTGGGACGGAGGAAGTACTATATTCCCATAATTCATGCTCTTTTATGTCAACATAGGGAATATTATTTAGGCAAGTTTCTAATTTTAATTAGGGTGGGTCTCCTGTAAATTATGTTTACAAAAACTCGATTCTTCAAAATAATTCTCAGTGACGACTTTTTTTATGAAAAATTACTGTATTTATAAATTGATTTCTCATATTTTATAATACCCTCCAACATATTACGTGGAAAAAAAAAAAAAATTAAACCAGTTTTACTGACCGAAAGGAGTATTGTTTATCATATGCAGTATCACATTTTTTTTAATGGTCAATTTTAAATATTATTCTTCTTATAATGATTGATTTGATACATTACTAGTTTAAGAGTGGTATTGTCTATTTTTGGTGTAGACTGGTGAGTGATTTTCCAAAATCCAGAAATTTTATTATTTGTTATGTTATCATTACATAAAAAAATATATGAAAAGATGCTATTATTATTAGAAAAAACTCGAGTGTCAATAATCGAATCTTTGAAAAATGGGCGTGATGAACAAAAAATTAAAGTGTCAAAATTGAATCATAATAATATCCTATTTATCATTTCCAGAATTTGAATCCAGCAGTAAAATGTCTGATTGGCCCATGATACTCGATTCTTGATTTCCCATAAGATAGTCGCACCAAAGAAAATTCTTCCCTTGAAGTATAACTCTCTTTCCCTTGTTGGTACAACAAATTGTTACAACGATAGATAAACAAATTACCAACAAAGTAAAAAATCTAGCTTACAAGTCATCACCAAATTAAATACTTTGAAATTATTCAGAAGTCATGTAGAGATAAATGAAACGATTTCCAGCTTACAACAATCCCCTCTGATCAGAGGCAACTGGTCTGCTACAGACCAATCTTATGACGAGATTTGTTCTTACCACCGAGTAATATCTGATTTGCACGTTCTTCCTCCTCTTCGATTCTTCTCCTTCGAGCAGCCTCCTCCTTTTGTCGTTGAATCAATTCCAACTCCCGTAGCCTTTCTTCCTCTTTTCTCTGCAGTTCTAAAGCTTCTCTCCTCTGAGCCTCTTCTACCCTCCTTCGGTTCTCCTCCAACATCTTATCCAGCTCTTCTCTCTCCCTCCGAGCTTGTTCCTGTTCCCATCATTATCATAACTTGGTTTAGATGCAGAAATTAGGGGAAATAATTTTTTTTTTTAATCCCGTAAGTTATTCATTTGTTTCTAGTAGTTTTCAATTTTTGACAATTAAAGCTGATGTGGTAGAAGTCTGATTGGTCAACCAAATATTTCACCTCTTGCAGCAGGTGGATCAGCATGTCGAAAAACTGAATGTTACAGGACAATTTTCAATTTGTGCAAATCAACAGAACTAGAATCATAATGATGACTTGCATACCTAAAGAAAACTATTTTCCCCAGAATTATGTAGAAACGTTGCTAAATCACAAGAAACATTATAAAGGAAAGACAATAATTTTTTTTTTCTAAAACTATGCAACGTTTAATTTAAAATTTGCTTCATTGCCACAGAAGGGGCAAAAGTGGGATGGAAAATGAAAAAAGAAGAAACGAAGAAACTAGATGTTGTTGATGATGCCCACAAGAATGGGAAAATATTCTAAAGGCCAAAGGATACCATCCCACGAACCATTGTAAAAAAATGAAAATAAAATCAATCTTCAACAACTCCACAAGACAACAGTGTTCATTAGAGAACCTAAACTTTAATCAAAACAGAATCTAAAGCAAGGTTCACATTTTATGGTGGCAAATTTTAATAACAGTAATAATAGTAAACTGGAGGGTGATTCAGTTCTTAAGAATGTCAAAACATAAATGAAATTGGTTCTCAACCAAGCTAAGCAGAGAAGATCAGTTTCACCTTCGTCATTTTTACACTTGCATGGGTATTGATACAAAATTCTGACAAGGCATTAGATGAAGTCACAAATCCGTTGCACCTCTAACTAGCTTAAGAAAGAGCAACAGGTTTTGTTGGCAAGCAAACATTTTTAGAAAAGAAGGAAAACCATAAACACACTTGATCAAATTGCAAAACATGAAATATGGAGATTAAAACCTCAAGCACTTACTTCCTTTGCCCTTGCTTCAGAAAGAGCTTCTTCCTTTTCTCTTTGAAGTTGAACTTCAACATCATCAAGCACCTTCTTCCGGGCTTCTTTTATTTGTCTTTCAATTTCTAGCTTAACTTCTTCAGAACCCAATTTCTCCTCGACCCGTTTCCTAATCTCCTCCTCCAACCTCCTTGCAGTCTCTTCTTCTAACTGTTTAAGCTCTGCCTCATGCTGCAGTCTGAATGCACACTTGATGATTAATTCACTAAATGGAACCTCTCAGAAACTTCAGAAAACAAACTTATGGAGGTTTCTTTTAACAGACATATATATATATATATCTTGAAAGCAGTACATAGAGGAATGCTTAGTCGTGAGTTATCCAATAGCACCTGTTATGTATCAGCCCCATAACTTCCAGGAATCAAAATCCCACCAGAATATTTCCTAAAAAAATTTTGATCCGTCTGGTCCAACTCACTCATGATATTAAACTCATCAACAACATAAGCAAAATTATGAACGAAACAGGACTTGTTTCTTTACCTCTTCTTTTCTTCTTCTTCCTTTTTCAGTTTTTCAGCAAGCTTACGATCACTTAACGTTGTACTGGGGCTTCCAGATTCAGGTGAAGGAGACAAAGAAGAACTTCGGCTTCTACGTTTCCGATGACGCCTTGGTGTCGGGGAGCGGCTCCTCCGACGCCTCAAAGCTGGAGAACGACTTCTTCTTCGTCGTGGTGAGCTAGAACGACTTTTTCTACGCCTGCAGCACAGTCATTAGGAGTATAAGTGAGTTGAGTCGGGTACCGAGCTACTCATGCTTGACTCGGAAAAAGCTCAAAATTGAGCCGAGCTCGAGCTCACATTATTTTGCTATTTTACCCATAATATGCTAGTTATTTACAAGAACTCTAACTATAAAGGGTAAAAAAAAAATCTAAAATTAACGTTATGTAAGTTAGCGAGTCGAGCCTAGTCGAGCTCGAGTATTTTGAGGTGTCCATCGAGTCAGCTCGAGTTCAAAAGAATAGAGCTCAATCGAGTTTGAGTCAAGTTCCACGCTTGAAGTTTTTTAATTGAGTCGAGTTCGAGCTTGACACTACTCGATTAGGCTCATTTTCACCACTAACAGACAGTAAAGGTGTATAAACAGAATTGTGGCCCCTGGAACATATGGCTATGCAAAAAACTGGTGCAATTCATTATAGTTTGAACTCTTTTCTATTCTCCTCTGTAGTTCTTAAAAATTTTCATGTTTAAGGCCAAATTCAGCTTTGAGAACAAATAGCCATTTCCCTCACAGTTAACTTCCTAGATTTAAAACACTTTCCTCAAAGCCTTCGTCGCCAAGGCTACAAATTTTCATCCCAAACTGAATGTTTATTAACTTATTTTTATGGCTCGATATCCGGCACAAGGACCAACTAATTCGGGGAAACAATTCAACCGTCCACTACATGTTTATTACCTTTTATGCACTAGAGTATGAAATCAATGTCCAATGTTTTGGTTATCCTACAGAATTGCCTTTCACAATTACAATATTATCAAAGCACCTAACTTTAAAACTTGTAACGGTGTTCTATAAGTCACATAGACATACTTATGAAGAACTCAAATTGTAGTTAGTTAAATATAAGTTCAGCATATAATTCGCCGCAAATACATCATTAAAAAGATTTTTTTTCCTTTCGAAAAAGTTACTGAAGAACTCAAATTGCAGCTGTCGAGATAGAAATTCAGCACAAAATTGGCAGCAATTCACATCATTACAAAGATTAGTTTTAGAAAAAGTAGTACATATAATTAGGGGAGGGCACTGATAAGGCTACCTGCTATGTGGGGAACGGGAACGGTCGCGGCGACCGGAGTAACGGTGACTGACGGCCGGCGAGCGAGAGCGCGAGTATCGCCGCCGCGAATACGACGGCGACCTTGATACACTCCGCGGCATAGCTACTTTTCAAATTACCCCAAAATCGATATTTGGAGAAGGAGAAGAGCAGTAAGGAGAGAGATTAATTTGGATTAAATTTTGACTTAAAGTCGCATTTCTGATGTCACGACTTTAGTAGAGGGGAAATAGGGACACGATATGTCACGTGCTCCCCTGCCCATATAAGTATATAAGTAGCCATCAAACTGGCGGGAATTTCAGATACCATTTCCCTCCCAAGCCCTCACTCCGCCACCATGAGCGCCACCGGCAACACGAGGAAACGGCCGCCGCCGCCGCCATCGTCAAAGGCAACTCCATCGCCTCAATTGAAACAGCAGGCGATGATGGAAGAAGAGGAGTTCGATGAGGATGTATTCCTCGAGGAAACCCTACTCCAGTACGAGGAGGAAGAGTCGCAGCACCGTGCCCTCGCCGAGCGTATGTCCAAGTGGAAGCGTCCACCGGTTCCCGATTCCTACCACTCACAGTCTCAGAATATCGGTAAATGCTGAAATTTTAACTCAGAGCTTCTGCTTCATTGCTGTTTTACTTTCTGCAATAAAATTTAATTAGCTTCATTTTTATCATGTTTCCAAAAATAATACTAGTATTGGATATTTCTGTATGATGCTAGGTTAGCAGTGTGTTACAATGTTCGTGCATTTTTCATCAGTCCAAATTTAGTATTTGTTCATTGTCGGTGAAATACAATTAGTGTCTTATGTGGTGCAAACCAGTCTTCACCTAAAGTTTTGGTGCTTGATTTTAATATCAGGTTGCAAGTGATATTTTTAATAGTTTTTGTTAGGAAACATTGGATTCCTTTATGGATATGGTCATGGAATCTGTCATTAAATATCTCCACCCCCCCCCCCCCCCCCCCCCCCCCCAACCCTCAATTTGCAGTTTTTCAGCAGTTGGAGATCGATTATATCATTGGAGATAGCCACAAGGAACTTATCCCAAGCTCTACGGGTCCTGCAGCAATTATAAGGATCTTTGGCGTAACCAAAGAAGGTAGACTCTTTGTGTGCCCTCTGGAAACTGCTGCATCTTAATATGTTTAAAAATTTAGAATATAATTAGGGTGGAGTGCTAAGGATTTGACTGTAAGAAGACATCCGAAGGATTAAGTTATAATTTCTACTGCATGTATTGCACAGAAAAATAGAGTTAACTCCCAAAAAATCAAGGTTTCACCATGCCTCCTGATGGTTCTTTGATGAAAAAAATAATGTTGAGGAAATCCTTTTCTTCTCCGGTATACCCTTTAATTCTCACTTTCGCTGAAGGCCAATACTTGTGAATTACTAGCCATGCAAGGGTCAAAGTCGATGCTTAGATTTAATCATCTTATAGTTTGACATTTCAACCTATACATTTAAGAGACTAAAGTTTTTTTTTATAGCTGTTGATGCTTCTGATTAGACACAAACAACTCTGAAATTGAACTGAACCATGATATCGTTATGTTTTTGGACTTCAATTTTATAAAGCATTTCCAGCTGTTATATGAGAAGATACTTAGTGGATGATTTTCCAAGTCTTATCGACCTAGTATCTATTGAGACAACACAAGCTCCCTTATCTTATCAAATCAAAACTTGATGAAACTTAAACAGTCGGAGGCCAGACACTTTGGATGTATCATATGACGTGAAAGGGTTCACTTGCTTTTGGTGCATTGTTGTTAGTAGTTTGGGTGTGCAACTATCAAAGTCAATGCTTAGTTTTAATCTCTTGGAGTTGGTGTCTAAACATATCATATTGCAACTTAACTTGTCTTTTTAGTCAGTAACTAAGGCTATGTTCTTTTTGGGTTTTAAAAACCTGGATTTGGATTTTGCATTTAAAGCTCATACTAGTTTGGGTTTTAAAATTAGATTTTTGAATTCCTAATCCTACAACCCTATAATTAACCTATACAACATCCTCTACTTTTTCTATCACAAAGTTAAAACCTATCCTACTCAAAACCCAAAAAGAACACGGATTTTAAAATCCCATAGATTTAAAAAAAACCATTAGTTTTCAAAAACCGGTTTTTAAAAGTCACTTAAAACCAATAAAGAACATCACCTAATAGCTTTTTTTTTTTTTTTTTTATAAATTTAATGAACCACAGGAATTCCTTACTTTTGGTAAAGAATAGTATCATGTTTGTTTTAATTGCTGGGTGCTTCTTCTTCAGGGCATAGTGTTTGCTGCAATGTACATGGATTTGAACCATATTTTTATATCAGCTGCCCCCCAGGAATGGGTCCAGATGATATATCTCGTTTCCATCAAATTCTTGAGGTAGTTTTTCAAAATTTTAGATTCTTACATCTGTCATAAAAAATCATATATTCATCTGTTTTTGCCATCAATTGCATGCAGTACCTTTTCTCTTTAGTTGTCACATTGATTCTGTTGGTTGCTACAGGGTAGAATGAGAGAGGCAAACCGAAATAGTAAGGTTCCAAAATTTGTTCGTCGTATCGAGCTGGTCCAGAGAAGAAGCATCATGTATTATCAACAGCAGAGTTCTCAGTCTTTTCTTAAAATTGTAGTGGCACTGCCAACGATGGTCACCAGCTGCCGTGGTATGAATTATGTTTTTTGGTGATATTCAAGTATTGCATGATTAGCCTGTGATTCCTTGGTTGTCATGGTAAATACATAATTAATAGATATGGTAGGTGGCACTAAATTTGTGAGAAGTAGATGGCATTATAATTGGCGATATCATACTTCTGATAGTTTACATGATATATTGTTTTGATTTTCAAAATGTCCATTCATCTATTATGACAGGTATTCTTGATAGAGGAATACAAATTGATGGGATGGGCATGAAAAGTTTTATGACATATGAGAGCAATGTTCTCTTTGCTCTACGATTCATGATTGATTGCAATATAGTTGGGGGCAACTGGATAGAAGTTCCTGGTGGAAAATATAAGAAGACAGCAAGAAATCTGACCTATTGTCAGTTAGAGTTTGATTGCCGGTATCCTCTTGCATATAAATATAGCTGTAATAATATAGCATAGAAGCTTGCTTTCCATGGATAATTGTGTTCAAATGATTTTCCCTTTACAAAATGCTGTTAGTTTTACGGACTTGATCAGTCATACTCCTGAAGGGGAATTCTCTAAGATGGCGCCATTTCGTATATTAAGTTTTGATATAGAGTGCGCTGGAAGGAAAGGCCATTTTCCTGAGCCTACTCATGATCCTGTTATCCAGGTATAGTTTACAATTAATCTAGAATTATGTATGTAGGGTAGGTGGTAGCTTTACTTCACTTCCATTTTCTGATGATTGTTTGTTTGTCTTTTATTAATTTTTTCCTTTTTGCTCTGTCTTTGGTTTTGTAGATAGCCAATCTAGTAACCTTGCAGGGAGAAGACCAGCCAATAATTCGCAATGTGATGACCCTTAAGTCTTGCTCACCAATTGTTGGAGTTGATGTTATGTCATTTGACACAGAAAAGGAGGTTCTATTAGCTTGGAGGGTAATGGTCTTGGATGAATCTCACCACTTCAATATCAGTTTTGACAGAGTCTGAACATTAGCCAAAGTTTTTTTTTTTCTTCCTTTGCGTGTTGGGGGACGGCGGTATTACATATTATACTTAATTTCCAGAACTGATCTCAGAAGGTCACTGGCATTAAATATTAATTTTCACTTTTAGTTTTCTTTTAACCTCACATCTCCGATTACTCTTCTACTGTACTGCATGTAGGCACAATCTGGCTTTGGTTTTCTATAGTTTCAAAACAGTATGTGATCTTGTGAAGATTAATGGGAGATACATTTGAAGACAAAAACTTAGGATTGCAGATGTCATTTACTATTGAATTTGTTTCTTTTTTCTTATCATGACATTTATTTATCTGATTGCACGTCAATCCTTTTTTTTTTCTTATTTATGTCTTCTATCTGCAGGACTTTGTTCGCGAAGTGGACCCTGATATTATAATTGGCTATAACATCTGCAAATTTGATCTTCCATACCTCATTCAGGTGGAAAAGTTGTCTTCTTTATCGCTTTGATCTCCTGCCTAGGATAGAAAAATATGTTATTGTGTTCAACAATGAATGAATGACAATGTACTAAGTTTTTATGTTTTTTTATTCCTGAGCAGAGAGCTGAGGTGTTGGGAATGGCTGAATTTCCAATACTTGGACGAATTCGAAACAGCAGAGTCCGTGTCAAAGATACAACTTTTTCTTCCAGGTATTTGAATGGTTTCTCCTTTGTGCTTTCATACTTGCAACCACCAAAAGCGTAAATCTGCAGCTGCCAGAATATACAGTCACTGAAAGTTCATAGTTATTTAATTCGCCTATAGCCTTGGGTCCATATCAAATCTTTTTGCCTAGACCACCAAGTTCGTTCCTGAAATTGGAGTTGGATATTTTTCATCTTAATTATGTTACTCCGCAAGCTTTAGTTGAAGACTACCAATCAGGACTATAATCTGCATGTCTATAACTCATTAATAAGTCAGTCAACTTACCAAATCTTCTTGGGTTGCAGACAACTTGGGACCAGGGAGAGTAAAGAAGTTACAATTGAAGGGAGAGTTCAATTTGATCTGCTACAGGTTATTTTTCCTCGTCACTTGGAACTGTTTCAAATAATAATATAATAATTTATTTTATTTAGAATGACAGTGTTTTTTCTTTAAGTTCTATCATCACATCTATGGACATTCTTACATTAGTTTTATCTTTCTTGCTCTCTTTGTGCAGGCTATGCAAAGGGAGCACAAGTTAAGTTCTTATTCACTGAATTCCGTTTCTGCACACTTTCTTAATGAGCAGGTGAGAATTTGTTTAATTCTTTTGCTTTCTGAAAGTTATCAAGTTATTTGTTCATTAGTTACTTTTGATATTTCATTAACTTGACCACATTCATGTTACCATTCTATATTCCGATATTTAGATAGCTATTGCAATACACTTTCTATGATTTACCTCTGGAATTTAAATAACTTATTTCATGGTATGAACAAGCTGATTACCTTTTTCGTGTAAATTTTCCCTCAAGTCTTATCAGTTTCTTATACACTTGTGCATTATGTACCTGGCTTGTGAGATCATGCCAACTTTGAGGCTTCTACTGAACCAATATGATCATTTATAGTTATAAATTATTATTGGTCAGTAATTTGCATTCCATGATTTTTGTTGGACTCAACTTGTTTGCATTTACTCCTGTATAAACTTAGACATTAATGTCCTGGCGTTAGATGCAGTGATATGAGAGTCATACCTTGCTATCAAGAATGATTCGTGTGTTATCCTATGTCTTTGAGGTGTAGAACAATTTAAGATTCTTTAGAAGGTTGCTGGATTACCTTGTGATCGGATCCATGCTTTTGAGAAGGCATCTTGGTATGAGGGATATAGGTTCTTATGCTGAATGTCATAAACAACTCAAGCTGATCAAAGTTGTGAAAAGGATGATTTACAGTGAAATACAACTCGGCACAATTCAGTGCACTATAAGCAAACTGGCTCCATCTTTGTTCTTTTTCAAGTAATATCAGCTGTCTGTGGTATCCCTTAAGTGTTGTATGAAAAAGTTTGTTGGACATCAATTTAGCTGTATGCTTTTATAGTAATATGACAATGCATCAGTTATCTCTTGTTAATCATAAATTGGATCCAAGGTCTTAAAATTATAGATTCTAATTTTTTTTCTTTGGAACCCTGAATCATACAATTTCTTCAGAAACTGTTTGATTTATAATTAAAGTTATAATCTCATTCCAGTTGGGCTATGTTGTCATATATTCTTGTTTTGGTTCTCCCTTTTTTTTTTTTTTTTTTTTTTGCATTTAGTAGGGTTTTCCTCTTTTAAACACTTTAAATCATGTGCAGAAAGAGGATGTCCATCATTCAATCATATCTGACCTTCAGAATGGAAATTCAGAAACCAGGAGGCGTCTTGCTGTTTATTGCTTGAAGGTGAATTGTGTTTCTAGGCTCACATTTATTTGGGCTAGTATTTCCTTTTGCTTTATCATGCTATGAGCTTATCACGCATTTTGTTGTCTTTAATCGCTTGTGCAATATAGGTAAGCTCTGCATCTGATAGGTACTAACGCAAATCCATTGTATGCCTTTTTTTTTTCACTGCCACTAAATTTTCTTTTTCCTCTTTGCTTCTTGATTTGTCCAGGGGTGAGATCATTCCTTCAATCTGAAATTGCCTATATTCTGAGAAAAGGAAGGGTGTGACAGTTAATACGCCCTTCTTCTACGATTGAATTCACTTTTCTCTTCTCCGCCAACAATTGCAAAGGATAAAACAAATATAGGACTTTGTTTTCGGTTTTGCCATCCTTTCAGCATTTTTAAAATTTTATGCAACTAAGTGATTCTTGATAAAATTTATTTTAGAT
Source organism: Ballota nigra (assembly GCA_947034835.1). Lineage (NCBI taxonomy): Eukaryota > Viridiplantae > Streptophyta > Magnoliopsida > Lamiales > Lamiaceae > Ballota > Ballota nigra. The sequence continues at coordinate 114,801,329 of OX344723.1, read as the reverse complement.
AGAGAGAGAGCTATACTTAACATTCTGACCTGCCACTATCATTCTCATTCTTAAGATTATCATATGTGTTCATATATGAATCTTATTGATGTGTATTACACATACATATACGCGCATATCTACACATATGCAGGTATGTAATGTATATAGAGCGAGAGATGGAGTTTTAACATAAATGGCTAGCGTACTATCTTTTTCATTCTTAAGATTGTTAATATAATTTATCATTATGTGTTTATATTGGCCCTATTAAATATTTTAAATCTTACTTGTTTCTTAAGATATGATTGATAATGTTACTTTATTAAACTTATTGACTAAGACCCTATTAACTATTTCCCATATTAATGATCAATGGCATGCATGGACTTTCCACTGAGATATACAAACCATAATATCATTTGGAGGCTTGAGTTATGTCACGTTTATGTGAAATAAACATATAAATATCTATCAATTTACATCAGTTAACATTACCCTCCCATTAAGATAGAAATCTCAAGAGATTCACCATTAGCATACCTGCCCCTACTGGCAAGAGTCTTGATTGTTTTGAATGGGTGGTGGTCAGCATTAGCCATTATTTATTGTTTCATTAATTATTGAATCTCAATGGTCTCCAATCATAATTAGTAGGCTCTAATAAAGTCCTAGTTTTCTTCTGTGTACTATTGCTGAAATTGAATATCTGCAGGATGCTTACCTTCCACAACGCCTTTTGGATAAGCTGATGTTCATTTATAATTATGTGGAGATGGCTAGAGTAACTGGTGTTCCTATCTCGTTCTTACTTTCAAGAGGGCAGAGCATTAAGGTTATGTCAAAGATCTCTCTAGCTTTGATTAATCGATGGTTATAAAGTATGTTAGCAGATATGAACAGCAGATCTAATTTTGAAGTTTATTTTCAGGTGCTGTCTCAGCTTCTGAGGAAAGCAAAACAAAAGAATATGGTTATTCCAAATGCAAAACAGGCTGGATCTGAACAGGGAACATTTGAGGGTGCAACTGTAAGTGTTTAGTTTTCTATCATATGGACATGCAAGCTCTATGTAATTTTTGTCAATAAAAAGGAGTGGTGTTATTATTATTCTAAAGATTTTCAAAAATAGCTCCATAGTCTCCGTAACATGCTGAGTTTTGACCTGTTGTGGATTGGTTCTGTGTGTTTTCAATTGACAGTTTATAGCATGTGCGTTGCATCTGGTGGGCAAGTTAATGTTTATGTGATGTTGGGAGTGTTTCATGACCTGTTATGGATTGGTTCTGTGTGTTTTCAATTGACAGTTTATAGCATGTGTGTTGCATCTGGTGGGCAAGTTAATGCTTATGTGATGTTGGGAGTGTTTCATGTATTTATAATATTATAATTACACAGTTGGTTAAATGTCTTTTCTCTTATGTTTTCATGACCATGAGCATAATCATGTGTATTCAACTGGGAAAAAAGGGACCCCCCCTCTCTGTATGACACTAATGCGCTCTCACAGGCATTGTTTTGGAGTATAAAAATTAGAAAGACTGATTCAGCTTTCTTCAAATTTTAGACTTGCTACCATAAAAAGATTTAGGAACTATAATTGATAAACAGAAAAATTTAATGACAGCTTAATGTGCTGCGGGGCTTTTTTTCTAGCAACGTGAGAAATTGTCAGTCATTGTTTCTTTCTCATAGGAAAGTGATCTTAAATGCAGGTTCTGGAAGCCAGAGCCGGGTTCTATGAGAAGCCTATTGCAACACTTGATTTTGCATCTTTGTATCCATCCATTATGATGGCATATAACTTGTGTTATTGTACACTGGTAAAGATTTTATTATAATTTCTTGGTACTTGAGTTGGCTTTTCAATTTACAGAGTTGATGAATGAAATCACTTTAAACTCATGAACTTATCTTGTACTATGTCTTCATAATTACTAATAGGTAACTCCTGAAGATGCCCGAAAACTTAATTTGCCACCAGAATGTGTCAACAAAACTCCATCTGGTGAAACGTTTGTCAAATCGAATTTACAGAAGGTTTAGTTGCATTCATATGGTTTTGTTATCTGTCTACATTTTTTATGTTCTAAAAATTGGAGTATGGTCTTGCATGAATTTCAGTTTCTCGACTATCTTATCGAGTAAGTTTTGCTTCAGGGAATACTACCAGAAATTCTTGAAGAGCTATTGGCCGCTCGTAGAAGGGCTAAAGCAGATTTGAAGGTTCTAAACTCATTTGTTCTAAAATCCTTTCCCTTGTATGTTCGCTTTGAGTATGAAATGGCTTCGTTGTAATGCATTTTCTAGTCACAAACCCATATTACATTATGGGCATAGTCGTTATGCGATTATATTATATCCATAATTGAAGTTTCAAGTTTCAAGCTCATGTTGACCAATAATTTGACAGAGACTTGTCTTCCATTCTAGAAAAATATTTCAAAAACCAACATTTGGGGTTTATAATCCATATTGTCTGCAAAGTTATTGCAAGCGGACATTTATAAGTGAATTATCTAACATGATGCAAAAGATACTGAAAAAGGGGATACAAAATTATGTGATATCAACTACAGACTTGTGAAAATAGTAACTTAATTGGCAAAAGTTTATGCATCAACTTTACCTTGCTTCTCAGAGCCCTGTGAGGGTATAGAAATTGATGTTACTCAAACTACTGTTTCCATCTATATATTTGAACCTCTCTTTGACAGGATGTAACTTTAAATATAAAATATGGTCATGTATATATATATATATATATATATATATATATATAGAGAGAGAGAGAGAGAGAGAGAGAGAGAGAATATGGTCTAATGTTTTTTTATTTCATTTGATAAGTACTGATGCACTGTGACTAAGAAATATTCATCATTAATTTGTCACTTTATCTTTTGGATAATAATGACTTTTACATTGCTCTTCAAGATAAAGACTTCTATATATATTTTGGGCTAGTCCTTTCACTGGATTTTTACTATTGGTACATTATGTCTTGTTCTTCAAGTTCATTTGAGTGGATATGCCTGAAAAACCTAGTGTGTGCTCTTGGGTTAGATTAGTGGACTTATCCATGTTCATCTGAATTTTCTTCCTGGCAATGGGAACTGCTGTAGGTGTATGGTGTATCTAGTTGATATTTTTAAATTTTATACTTAATTCTTTACAATTTTCAAATACTTGATAACACAGAACTCTTCTGAGGATCTACCAACTCTATGATTTGGTTTCAGGAAGCGAAGGATCCTCGTGTGAAAGCTGTATTAGATGGTCGGCAACTGGCTTTGAAGGTAACAGTGTCATCTTTAGTCATTGCATGTTTTCTGTTTTACAGATTTAATATGTTGGCTACTGCATTAGAAGACTTACAATGTTGAGTGGTTTTCCCTCTCATTTTCTTTCCAGATAAGTGCAAATTCTGTGTATGGTTTTACTGGAGCCACTGTTGGCCAATTACCTTGTTTGGAGATATCTTCAAGTGTTACCAGCTATGGTAAGAATTCTCAAATAACTTGATGCACGACTCTCTCTTAATTGAAACAGTTGGCGCATATATTTGAATTTTGTTGGACTTAATTGTTTTCCTATATTGTAAAGGTCGGCAAATGATTGAACACACAAAAAAACTTGTGGAAGACAAATTCACTGTACTTGGGGGCTATGAGCACACAGCCGAGGTATACTGCAATAATCATTCTAATGACAAGGCATTTATTTGCTTGGTAAAACATGCTAGAGTGAAATAGAAACTTCCTTTTGCTGCTCTATTGTGCATGATATGATCATTAACGTGTTTCTTCTATAGTTGATATCGTGCTAATTATCATATGGGTATATTTTATTGTTCTTGAAAATAAAAATATCCTACACTAACACTCTTGTCATTATATGAATGTGAATATCTGATGGCCAGCTTTATTTTAAGTTTTAATTGAACCTAGGTGAGATTAATATAGTTTATTACTAAATTGTCTTAAGACGGTTCTATAATGTGCTATTTTCTTCATGAGAGTTAAGGCTCTTAATCAGCCTGCAAGACATGGTATACTTGCGGGAATATCTTCGGCAAAAAAATCCTTTTTAATTCGATGAATGTGTCATTACAAAGCTTACCTGGATTGTATTCTCAACATCACATTGTTGCTAAAACAAGGTGAATCTGTTACCTTAATGACTATTCATGTAGCGTAACCTCTAGTGCTTAATTTCTATTCGTTCTCGGGTCTGCATCCTGAAGGTAGTTTGGATGATAGTGCAAAGATTAACCTACATATAAAAGGAAGTAAAACATTCCTCCCTAAACAACAGTGCCTGTAGTTTTATGACTTTTGATTCGTGTATCATAACCTCCAGTGCTAAATTTCTATTTATCCTCAGTTCCCACATCCTGAGAGTCTGAGATGATAGTAAAAAGATTAACATACATATAGAAGGAAGTAAAAAACATCCCTCCCTAAACAACAATGCCTGTGGTATTTCAGAGAATTGAATTCCTTTACAATGTGTACTTGTGTAGCAAATTTCAGATGAGTAATCTTAGGATATATTTCAGGAAAGTTAGTGCTGGGAAAATCAAGGTTCACAATCTGTCCTTGAGAGTTAAGGGAATTAGCTGTAGACTTTCCTTGTTTAGTGTAACAGAATTGTATACAAAGACTAGAATGAATTGTAAGTGGCAGATATAGAATTAATATATCTTTAGAACCATTCTTCACAATGTTTAGGATAATTTGTTGATATGATTGTAGATAATTAAAATCAGTAACTTCTAATTTTAAACTAGTTTTGGACCTTTTGGCTGGCTTGCATGAGTTTTAGTTCATTTAAGAAAATGTTGCAAATCGTTCAGGCTTATCATATATATTTGATGCCTGAACTCTGAAGTTGCTAAGGTAATAGAAAGTTATCTGCATTATGCAACCATTGAGTAAGGAATCCTGTTCAAACTGAAATATTCTTGCTTCACTGCCCAAACCAACTAAAGACAAACTAAGGTCCAGGACACACAGCTCATTCAGATTGGATATATTTTTTAAATAAAATGAATGCAGACGTAGGCCATAAATTATTATACAATTAAAAGGGCTACAGCTTTCATTTTCTGAAGTATTGGATAGTATTCTCTTTTTTCGTTATCTCTATACTGCTTGTAATCTATGGTTCCTGGATTTACATACAGTTCATGATAGAATCATATTTGAGTAAGTAAAATATCTTGATGCCAGGTCATATATGGAGATACAGATTCAGTTATGGTGCAATTTGGTGTGTCCTCAGTAGAAGCAGCTATGGAATTGGGTAGGGAAGCTGCTGATTATATTAGTGGCACGTTCATCAAAGTAAGTTGGCTTGTAGGCTTATATTGCTAATTCTTCAGATTTTGTCCTCAAGAATTTGAAGCATCTGAAGTGAGTGCTGAAATGCGTGCTTTACTCCACTTGAACTTTTCTAAAATTTTCTAATTCTCAGTGGTTATAACTTATAACGTTTTCATACTATATATTTTATCATCTTGTTCTCGATTTCAGTTATGACAAATTAATTTAGTTTGTCTCGACTTTTTTGAATGATCTCTCCAATAAATACCCTCAGCATAATTTCTCTTTCCAAACTTCACGTTTTTTCTCACTTTTATACATGTAGCCAGCCACTGTCTTCTCTTCTGTTTGTGAGACTTCATGTTTTCACTGACTATGGATTTATAGATAAGTTGTCATATTTCACTTGATGCATTAATTGGTTTTTTGGATATGGGTTGCCTGATTTTACTCTTAAGCTGAACACTCTAAGCATTGGACCTTGCTTTCTTGAATTGTTTGGCAGATCAAGCAGCTCTTTCAACTTGCGTCTATCTTTATTGGGTTCTTTGGTTTATTTCAAGTTGGACTTTTTTCTTAAAGTTTATCAACTTTTTTTATTGGATTTGCATTGGAGATCTGTACTAATTTATTTATTTATTTATAAGGCTCTACAATTTTTAGCTTCGTATTTATTGTTTCTATATTAGAAAGAAAGTTTGGTTAGCCCCAGTAGGTGAGCAAATGATAGAATCACGCTTCAGATGGTTTGAGCATGTGCTTAGGAGATCTTTAAATGTCTTACTGCATCATGTAGCAAATATAGATTTTATATAATTCAAATCAAAAGGGAAATGGAAGGCCTATAATGTATTTGGGAAAAAAAAAAAACTTTAAAAAATGGGCTGAAAAGACCTGGAAAGAGACTATCTGAAAAATGTGTTAGTACTTGAATCAATGTAACAAGTGTTTTGGTAGTACATGATGGAGAGATATGATCCATATAACCGAAATGACGTTGTGGCATAAAGCTGCAGTTGATCGTTATTTCTATATTCCTCTTATCTCATTCTTCTTCTCAATTCCTTGTTTTTCCCTTTGCATATTTATTTCCATTTTTCTTTGTTATTGTGATGGTGTTTTTCTTGTTATCAGCCCATAAAGCTGGAGTTTGAGAAGATTTACTATCCATATTTACTGATTAGTAAGAAAAGGTATGCTGGCCTCTATTGGACAAACCCAAATAAATTTGACAAGATGGACACAAAAGGTGAGTTGAGCTGCTCATTTAATTTTTAACTGAATATTTGCTATTTCCTCCAATTTGCTCCTTTTGTAATACTATTACCATCACACCATAAAATTAAATTTAAATCTTCCCTCTCAGGAATTGAAACTGTACGAAGGGATAATTGTTTGCTGGTCAAGAATCTGGTCACTGAATGCCTCAATAAAATACTGATAGACAGAGATGTCCCTGGTGCAGTTCAGTTTGTCAAGAACACAATCTCAGATCTTCTTATGAATCGCATGGATTTATCCCTTTTAGTTATCACCAAGGTAAAATTCTATGCCAATCATTTTACCCAGCATTTCTCAGCTTTTCAAGTTCTTAATGTTGTAGACCCCTTTTCTTTGTTTTATTTTTGGATTGAATTCTTCTGTAGGGTCTAACAAAAACAGGTGAGGACTATGAAGTTAAAGCAGCACATGTTGAGCTAGCAGAACGAATGCGTAAGGTGAAAAATATATAAGTCTTTTAATCAGCATTTGTCTTATAATAGTTACCATTAAAATCTAGTTTTTGCTACAAGTAACACTTTGACATTGTGTATACATTTGAATTTTCCAACTTTCAAAAACTGAGAGGATAATCATTTTTAGAGAAATCAGCTCTTTCTTTCCCTTATTTTTTCTTGTAAGTTTGGCTTTCTAACAAATTTTTGTTATTGTTCTTGGCACATTGGAGCGTTCACTTTACAATGGATTTGAAGATAATGTAGTAAAGAAATCAGAAATATGGTATTCCTTACAGAAACAGAAGCAATAGCCAAACAGCCTTTTTACCGAAATTGTATTACAGCACACTATCTTAATCCCTGATGGAAACGGAATCAAAATAACTTTTGGATTTAGCTGTGTCTCTGGTTACCCTTCACAAAGTATAACCATAATCAGAATTTCAGACTCAATTTACTGAAACTCCATAAAATATGGTTTTCTCAAATTATTTAGGGATATCTATTATGCTTTTCAGCTCTTCATTCTATTCTTTATCGACCACCCAGAAAAGACAAGTTTACACCTTCCATCTTTTTTTAGCACATCATTACAACGTATGAAGTTTAAAGGGCAATGATCCTTTTCTACTAATAGAATAAGCCCCAATTAGCATCTCTTATTAGCGCCATATTTTGGTTATATCATCTTCTGTTAGAATCACTATTCTCTGATGTAAGCATCTTACCTGTTGAGTTGGTTGCTTCTGTAGTCATTATGTCATCTTCTCTGGATCTTATATATAGTGTAAAAAGGTAAAAATGCCCACTCTAAAAAAGTTTTTTGCCCATCATTCAAAAGAATAAAGTTTTTTGCCCATTCTAAGAAAGATGTAAATTCTTTTCTTTTTAAGTGTGATAAAATTTAGGTGTTTTGGTTTCACCCTTTCTTTTTCTTTTTAAAAAATTTACCATTTAATAAAAAAATTGCAAAATTTTAAAAATAACTAAAATTATTACATAAATATATATTAAAAATTATAAGAACTAATTGGGGGTGGGGGTAGAATTTTTTTTTAATAAGGATGTGTATGTATTTTTTTTTTATCAAAATTGGTATAAAACTTTTTAAAAAAAAATTGTGGGAAAAAAACTTTTAATATTATAAGAATGGGCATTTTCCTTTTTATCCCTTATATATAAACATATCTTCATTTCAATTACATTTTCATCACTAAAATTGTCTTTTATAGCTGTTTTATTTACATTCTCACAACAGAGAGATGCTGCTACTGCTCCAAATGTTGGGGATCGAGTGCCTTACGTGATTGTTAAAGCAGCAAAAGGTGCCAAGGTAAGCTTGTTATTGGCATATAACTGTTAACTTCATAAAAGTGAGGGACAAAACCTGACATGCTTACTGTATACAGGCTTATGAAAGATCAGAGGACCCTATCTATGTGTTAGAAAACAACATTCCCATAGACTCTAATTACTACCTTGAAAATCAAATTAGCAAGGTCCGTGAGTCAATTTTCTGGTTTTTTCAATTTGCTTTTACCTGTGAAATACTAAACAATGCTTGTGCAGCCATTGCTGAGGATTTTCGAACCCATTTTGAAGAATGCTAGTAAAGAGCTTCTTCAAGGAAGTCATACAAGATCCATTTCCATCTCTACCCCTTCAAACAGTGGCATTATGAAGTTTGCTAAAAAGCAACTAACTTGCATAGGATGCAAGGCTTTGATCAGGTAACACTTAGTTTGTAGTTTCTTCCCCATTTCTCTCATTGAGACACTCTGAAAGCAAAATTTTTCCATTGACCAACTTTGATCCAGTACCCATATTCTTCTTCAGAAGGTATTCCCGACCATCTTGATGTTGTTCATGGTTACATTTCAAATACAATTTCTTTGTCATGAGTGTATAAGTTAGATTTTACTCTTGGCAATACCTTGCTGGAGGGGGATTTTGGTTAGATGACCTTGTTGGATACCTTTGCATGCCCTGAACAAACATTAGCTTGAATAAGATGGAGTAAATTGCAAAATTTAGTCACATATTTATTGAGTGGTGGCCATTTTAGTCCCATAAAAAACAATTTTTAATTAAGCCTCATAGTTTTTAAAATGATGCAATTTAGTCCTATATTGACAAAATTGCACAACATTTAACTGCTCAGAATTTTTCCTATTTCGCTTTGCTATTAAATGACTTTATGAAGGCATGTTAATCAACTTTGATGAATAATTCTCGGTAAATTTTTCTACATGGACATCTTTCATGCCTCATACTCACCCGAATTCTATTCTTTTGCCGAATAAAGAAAATATAAATAAATAAAATGACAAGGACAATGTTATAGTAGCATGAGTTACTATTAACCAATTCTATTTGCTGATCCAGTAATTCAAGCCAAACCTTATGCTCGCACTGCAAAGGAAGAGAAGCTGAACTTTATTGCAAGTCTGTAGCCAATGGTATGATTTACTCCTCGTGGTATTACTATTAATGCGTGTTCGATTTCTGGTATGTAATTTGTGGAAATGTGTTGGTTTTTGCAGTGGCTGATTTGGAGGAGCTTTTTGGTAGACTATGGACACAGTGTCAGGAATGTCAAGGCTCTCTTCATCAGGATGTGCTTTGCACTAGGTCTCTCTCTCTCTCTGAAGTTTTGAATTTCTTTGTATATTATATTAAGTGCCATCCGTTGTTGAGCGGTTTCTAACAAGTGCATATTTGCTCATCAGTCGAGATTGTCCAATATTTTACCGGAGGAAAAAAGCGCAGAAGGATATGGCAGAAGCCAAGGTACAATTAGAGCGCTGGAAATTCTGATGTTCACCTTTTGAATATATGAGTGGCAGCAAACATATTTCTGGGGGTATTTATATCCTGCAGTGCACATCCATCAAGTTAATCCATTTCATTGGTATGTTTTGGTGGGTCGGGTCGGGTCAATATGTTGGGTCTTTAAACATATAGCTCGGGTGAGGGAAGGGCCATGTCGTGTATTATACAGACGACCGATGTATTCAGTCTATGGTTTTTGATATGACAAGTTTTGCAAACATCTCATTCGTAAATATCAGATTTGGGCGTCTGCAACTGCTCTCATATTTAAATTATGACCTCCTTTTTGCAGTCTTTCTAAGATTAAAACGATTTAATTTGTTGCATCAGGGTATCTTTCCTCTGTTCTTTCACTTTTGCAAGCCTATAAATCCTTTCGTAGAGTAAATTACGTCTGGACAAGTATATAATTCTCCTTCCCTACAACATATATATAATGTATCCCTTGCGATGAAAGTTGAATTATCTTTTAAACTAATTGCCCTAGACTCATTTTCCCATAAAAAAGAATTCCCGAATTTTAACATGTGCGGGAAGCATGTGTCTTGGGCTATTACTGTAAAATAAAAATTGATTAGGTCTATTGTGTAATATTGCACCGTGCAATATTGTACCATGCAATATTGCATAAATAAGAAAGGATTCTAAAAATTCGTGGGTCAACATTGAGATTCGGATCAACATAATAAAATTCGCGGGTCTAACGGATCTTCCCAAAAAAACCGCGCAAAAGCAAACAGAAAAATTTGCTCTCAGGTCTGTGTTATTTTAAGGGCAAGTGAGTGTTACTATATCAGAAAGAGTGTAGAATCGCGAAAAAACAGAGGTTTAAATCTTGAAGAAAAAAACTTGATAAACACCAAAAAAATCTTTAAATTATTAGATAATCATAACGTCATAATTCTTATTCATGTGAAATATCTGAACGATAAAAAAACAATATGATTATGTAATTCACATGTTACTACACGAACAAATGAGTGTTACTATAAGAATTAATCAGTGCTATGATATGAGCTAGTAACACATTTTTGTTCATGCGGTAACACTCGTTTGTTCATACACTAACATATTTTTCAGCAGTATGAAAAATGGGCGATCGTTTGACCCGCGAATTTTAGAAATTTTTATTTGAAACAGTAAAACACATTTGTCCATATGTTACTACATGAACAACTGAGTGTTACTACAAGAACTAATCAGTGTTACGATATGAGCTAGTAACACACTTTTGCTCATGCAGTAACACTCGTTTGTTCATACAGTAATACAATTTTCAGCAGTATAAAAAATGGACGACCTGTTTGACCCGTCTTTGACCCGCGAATTTTGATTTAATTTATATAGGAAGCAACCGTCAACCAGGTAGGGTTTGGGCATATTGCACGGGTCATACTTTGTGCATCAGATTTTGTCAAAAAATTTACATTGGATTGGATTAAAAATTGTACTAAACTATCATTGAAATTCACATAAACCAATGAACTAATTTTTTAAACCGAACTATAATTTCTTGACACATTAATCATGGTAGAATAAAGAAATGCCACTTGGAAAAGTCACGTGTACACGTGTTAAAATCTAGGAAATGTCTGCCGGAAAATAAATATATTGATTTATGTGAAAAAAATTGATAGTTTATATATATATGAAAGAAAAAAAAAAGTTTAGTAATTTAGGTGATTAAAGATAATTTAAAAAAAAATATGTGTACTTCATGTATAACACATGGCAGTCTCGTCTATTTACACTGCAAAATTTTGTCCTCCCCTTTCAAATTTATTTCAAATTTCGACTAACACAACAGGTTTAAGAAAAATTGATATACACTCAAAAAAAAAAAAAAAAAAAAAAAAATTCTAGCAAGAAAGATAATACTTCGTATGTTACCCTTTGAATAAAATGATATCCCTTTTTAATCGGTGCTTTACTAATATCAATATATATTTTAGCTATTTTTTTTCCAATAATGGCACTAATAAGTAACAAAATTAATCAACATTTTCTAATAAATAAGTGTATAAGTGTTTTTTTTGATATTCTAATAAATAAAATAATTGATTTGTATAAGTGGATAAAATGAAATATATAATAAAAAACAGAGGGCGTATATTAGCACGGACAACACAAAGACGAGCGCCCAACCCAATAATGGGTAGAAAAGAACCTAGAACTCATAGTATTGACATCACGAGAAAATTAACACTAGATTAAATTGAGACTGTAATAAACAAATGCTTGCAAATATAAATAATGTTATCACCTGATCACTGGGTTCCTCACTTTAGTAAATGACCCAGGTTCGATTCCCTTTGGGAATGAATTAGGAGAGTTATAAGGTGGCTTGAAGAATTTTTGAAGTAGTTGGGGCTTGATAAACTAACTTCTAACTACTGACAAACTAACATTTACTAAATAATGTTACCAAAAGCCAAAATATAAACTTAAGAACTCTTCACTAATCACTGCATCATACACAATCTTGGCATCAATCTTGGAATAAATAATGATCCAAAAACCACGAAGTCACGAACTCTCATAACTGGCCTTTCAGGTGCATTCTCATTTTTCTAAAATAAAAAAATTCACATCACCACACAATGATTTCATATCGAAAAGAAAAGGTTATCTATAAAAAGTTATCTGTACATGTTGGTTGGACTAAAATCCGATACCTTTTCTTTTCTCTTCTTTGCAAGAATAATTTGTAAAGACTACTCATAAACATATGCACAAACATGTTTTTCTGAAACAGAAAAAGAAAATCTAATTACAAGATCTTCAAAATGCTGTATTGAGGCAAGGCAATGAGCCTTTTCATTCAATCGTAAACTCGTATTCGAGTAGTAATAGGCTTCCGGCACATTGGGCACGAAGATACCATCGCCCCACAATCCTTGCATGTCTACAATTTCACAGAGATCACAATTAGATACATTATACACAAAAATTAAACATAATGAAGTTGATCCAACCAGTTATAACCACTCAAGATTTTGGTGAAGTTCAAAGGTACTTACCATATGACCACACCCAAAAGCCATATCCTTTCGATTTGTTAAGCAGATCGGGCATGCCTTGATACGAGAAAGAAATAGACGTTAATATGAAAGCCATTAAATAACAATAAATATATGCATAATATAACTTTATTGTATGTTTGATTAAATATACACAGTTAATGTATGTTATCACAAAAAATAAGAAAACAAACCAAACCGGAATCTGATCTTCGTTCAAAGTCATCAACGAGAAATAAGAATGATTGTTACATTGTTATTACTTTGCTTTTGTTTTGAAATAAGTGCGGCTAAAAATTATTCTTGGTTGATGATAAATGAAATATATGATTGAGGAGAAATACTTACAGTAGGGGAGATAGATAATCAAAATGGGGTAATGATTACCTTATTTTAAGTCTCAATATGTCGAATGAAGCATGATGAAGTTGAATTTATTACTTTTTATTCTCATTAACACCACATTTAGCCTATTCTCATTACCATTACCAATTAAGAATTTTGAACCAAGTGCCCCCAAATTCTATTGGGTGCTGCAAAAAGATTTCTCCTCTAGAACGACAGTTAAAGTGGACCGGAAGGAGTAATGGTGTGGAAGATGACATACATGTTCTATTGATCGTCCGGATTCAGCTGGTTCTACGCTGCTGCTGCTCATATGTGCAACTGACTTCATAGCCTTATCTTGGTCATGATCAATTACTGCACGAGGAGGAGGAAGAGGCCGTCTAGTGGGACCCGTATTATTTCTTCTCGAAAAAGGAAACATGGAAACAGTCACAGCCTTGTTTGAGTATTATGACTCATATACAGAATAAAGGGGGACGAGGGATTAAGGACAGACAAGGTATGAAGAAGAGATGCTCGTTATCTTAAATAAGAACTATACGAACTTCCCGAATTGCATTTCGTCCTGTTAATTTTCAAAATTCAACTTTTAAGTCCTTTGACGGGTTACTAGCCGGTTTTGAAAGCTAACAGGACGTATTCAAAATTTTAAAAAATAAATAAAATTTGAAAAACAAAATCACGTCAAAAGACTTAAAAGGACTAAAAGATTGAATTTTAAAAATTAACAGGATGAAATTCAATTCTAAAAAGTGGAGTGTCCCGAAACCAAGAATAAGTAAACTTTTAGGGATAACAAACAAAAAAATCCCATCTTTTTAAGACGAGATGAGATTGGAAGAAAAATTTTATGAGTAACAAATACCCCAAAGATGGACCTTTTAAGAAACCAAATTTTAATGAGACTAGCTCTTAGAGGTGTGATGAGTACTTATTTAGATAAGTTTTCTGAAATGTGGAAGTATTAAGGTTCCGGGCTTACTCTTTATATTGCCTAGTCAATGTTGCTCTGTACTGAAGTGGAATTTCCATTAGAGCAGCTAGAGCAAAAGATGATTCCTTTTTAGCTGTATCTGTGTGCTCCGACATGATTTTTGTGAAGTTGACAAACTGTGGAACCATCCGGGATGTTAGATATCCGAAAACATTTATTATAAAGATCAAAGAAATCATAAAGCAACTTTGTTTTGTAATGCTCAATTTAGCGTATGTTTGGCTAAGCTTATCTCTAAGGTCTTAAACATAGTAACACGTTTTATTTGAGGTTTTTGGAAGTTATAAGATGTTATATCTTATATAAAAAGGCTTCTTGAAATATTTGGACAAAATACGATCTGGAGCTCTCAAAACTTGCGTGATGACAATTTTAGCTTAAAAACCAAGAGCTTTAAAAAATTTGAAATTTTATGAATGAAAAGGAAAAATATATGACTATCTTCAGAGTTAATAAGATCTTTTCTAGAAGAATTCTCACAGTAAAACATTTTTATAAACTTTGAAATGTTATATGATATCTTAAAAGAACTTATAAGATAAACCAAACACCCTCTTTACAACATTATTCATATAAAAAAATAAGTGAAGGAATAAAGCAATTCAGATAATATTTAAGCAGCGACGCCTAATAGTTAGACATAAAAGACCATAACAATGATGAGAACCTAAGAGAGTGTCCTTCTTGGACCGAATTTTAGGCGTATAACATAGCCTAATTAATAATATTAGTGTCAAGAGTATTCTATCACATCCAGAAATTACACAGTACCTGGAAATTGTCAAATGCTCGCTGAGGAATGTTGTCATCGAATTCTTTCATCGCATCCCACGGTCCATCCCCAACACCAACAAGTATAATCGACAGAGGATATTCACTGTATAAGGTATGGATTACAAAAGGGAAAGACAATACATTATAGCTGACTTAAATTTGCTAAACCGTGTTTACCTTGCAGCAACAATAGAATTGATAGTTGCTTGTTCTTGAGGACTTAATTTTCCAGGTAATATTTCAGGACCTCTAGTTACCTGATTCCATATAAAATGATTAGATTGTAAGATTCAAAGAACTTCTTTGTGATTAAAAAGAAAAAAAAAAAAGAGCGTAAGTGCTTAAGTAGGCAAATATTTATACGCATTAGTTGCATTGTGCAACTAAAGTGCATTTTTTAAATGGTATTAGTTGTTTTACTAAAAGGTATCAGTTGGTCAGTACAAGCTGTTTACCTGCCCATCTGCGATAATAACTAGGACGTGATACTGAAAATTGCTATTTTCCACAATATTAACTGCAGCATCAATTACTGGTGCAAATGAGGTGGGCCCTGTTGCCAAGAAAATATAAGAAAAATTTATCAAATCAATCTGATTGCCATTTTTTACTAAGATGAACAGTTGAACAGTCAATTACAGCTGATCTTGTCTCTTTAATTTAAACTGCGTGAAGTATTAACTCGTGATAACTATTAGCATGGTTGAGTATTACAAGATGTATATTTTAAAAAATAAAGTAAATTAGCATCTGCATTTATCATTTTAAAAAAGAATTTTTTATTTTTTTTTATACGAAAGATATAAACATTTAAATCAGGAGTAGTTATGAATGAAGTAACAAAACAGCCATTGCTGTAATCTGATAACAATTTTCCCTTTTTCTATTTATCTCATTCTGTTTTCTTCTAGAGTTCAAGGTGAACATTCCATCAAATTCAACGAGAATGTTAAGATACCAGCTCAGCTTAAAGTGAATGATTACCTGATAAATTCAAAAACGGAAGAATTTCTTTATATCGTGCAAGAGCTTCTTCAAATCCATTACAAGGCCGATGATCAGGATAAAAGCTGAATACATGCTGATCATGCGTTGTTGCTGGAAAGAGAATACAAATCATTCATCAACATAAATGAAAAAAAAAAAAAAAAACAAACAAACAAAAATACTTACCATCACCAAATCCAAAACAAGGTATCAAATTGTCTTCATCAAAGGGTGACATTGTTCTTCCGATGATGGAAATGGCTTGCTCGTACGGGTTGGGTGAGCTACCATTTGCATGGAGGCTTTTCCTGTGGAACGAATACCTCCCTACACCCATGCTTAAGTCAGTTTCTTCGATCAAACATAAGAAACAAGATTTATCTAAATGAACCCACCTGTCCATTCATTACTCTTGGTAAAATCAATTCCAAGGATAATATTCGACGATTCTAAGCCAGCTTCTCTTAATGCATCGATAACCTGTAAACATGATTTTGACATAAAAAAAAAAAAAAGTTTTTGACAAAAATAACTCGAAAAAGAAACTAATAAACAACATCACTGCCCCTATATCTTAGGTTCTTTTACCCCATTTTTTATTTGTGAATCTTATCTTTGTTGCTGCTTTTTTTACTTATGCTGTGTTTTTAAATCTATCCTTATCATAGGAAGAGATTAGACAATATCTTTATGCAGTTATATTTCCTTCTTACAGCAAGATATAAGCAAATCTTGATTTAGATAAGATTCCTCGAAGAAAAGATACCTCATCCAAAGAGTTGAAGTTGTCAGCTATGAGTGAAGGGTGTTGTTTCTTCGTATTACTAGTATTTATCGAAGCTCCTGCATGTGTTGGGTCGTGATTGTGATGATAATGATTATGATGAGTGTGAGTCGAAGTTGTAGAATGTTCCGGAGATTGAGGTTGGTAGCCAGTATTAACCGTGTATCCCCCAAAAGAAGGCGGTTGACGTGAAAAGTTTTCGTACCCTTCATCGGGTGACGATGATTCGCTGTTTCCCATAATGTGGAGGCTAATGCTGACTTTATAACGAAAAATCCCTTGATAAACGAAATTAAGCAGCAATATGAGCTATACATGAGTTGTTTGCAACTATCACTTTATAGTATACTAACTGATACTTTTGAATGAAACAACTAGTATGATAAACTGATGCGTTTTAATGAAACAACTAATACTGTTTAAAAACACACAAAATGCAAATCAATTGCACGGTGAAACTGGTTTACATAAGACTCTGCCGCTACAGATAGTGACACCATAAGACGCCCCAACTCTAACCCAATGAAAAATAACAAACGTATTATTGGATTAACAAGGAAAACTGCACTCTAAATGCATAGGATATAAGTAGATGTGGCTCTATATCGCAACAATTTGCAATCGAAACATAAAAGTTAAACATAGTGTGTTTTCAAGCGGGGTGAATATGTAACCAAAACGGCTAATACGATTAATCGTGTATCAAAACAAACAACAAGTAGGCTACGGGGAGCTCAACCCGAGTGTTGAAAAGCGAATATGGTCGCACAAGAGTAAATAAATATCATACTTTTCCTATTCCAGTAAGAAGTAATTGATAATTTTACGAGTTAAGTGATGCTAATGCCAAGTTCTTGAGGAGTTTAGATCAAGTATGGAATGCTAAGCCTGCCCAATTTCCGGATTTTATAGACCAATGTTTTGGTATGGCCTTCCATACAAAATGAACACAAACTCTCCTATGAACAAGTTTCATAGCATGAAATTAATACCATTAGATGTATTCATTGATACCATTACATGCATTCACCGATACCATTAGACTTATAAACTGAAATCACAGTTTAAATTGTTATGTTATCAATTTCATACCTATGAACTAGTTTCATGCAAGATGGTCTCACAAGTAAATGTATCTATCCGAAAATTGATAGCCCAATCTCCAAATAACTGCTTAAAGACAGAATATTCTTGATTATTTGTTTTACTTCCATTGAATGCCTACTATTAATTCAGAGCATAAACAAACTTTACCCATTCCAATGATCCTTAATTTTACTTTATCCCTATATCACACCACTTAAATAAATCCCCTTTGATCAATTAAACAAATAAAAAATTTAAACTCTGCCCATAAAATGAAACCAGAATCCAACAACACATCCTTATTCTTCAAATCACTTTCTATTAGATGATCAACAGATATGCAACTAACCCCCAAAAAAGAGCAACAAAATTAAAGGGGCATTCGAGACTTCAAACTCAGAACAGAGAGAGAGAGAGAGAGAGAGTTACCTGCTCTGCTTTCTGGAAATGGGATGCCCGTTGAATTTTTTTACCAACAGCTATATATGAACTATGAAGGTAATAAGCCTTTTTTCTTTTTCTTTCTGGTCATAAAAAGTGTGCAATAAAGTTCAAGTTTGAAAATAGTCGTAGGGATGGCAATTTTTTATTAGACTATTGATTGTTTTGCACTTTTACCGAAAATAAATAAATAGATAAATTATTGAATGCGTGCACATCTTTCACTCAAATTTAACACCTTTTTCAAGGTCTTCGGTTTGTTTTTTCATTTAACTTTCCTTAATTTTTAATATAAAATTTGATTTGTAATATTTATATGGATAAAAAAATTTAATAATAACATATTATTCAACTTAAGTGATGTCTTTTTATATAATTATTAGTGGAATGAAATGTAAAATTATCATATTTTAAATATAGAAATAAAACACTCTCACGGTATTTATTTTATTTCAAAATGCTTTTTTATTTATTGATCCAAAAATTATTTTAAAAAATGTGTCAATATAATTAGTTATTTTATAGGTGGGCACGTCAATATTTTTCTCCAAAAATAAACAAATGAAAGTAGGATTAAAAATGGGATTAGGCACTCATCACATGTCATAATGTCACATGCACTGGAAATAATAAATTAAGTAATTCTATTAAGTTTGGCCGCCAGCTAATTGGATATATATTTATTGCACATGGAATTTTGTTCAAGGATTGACAAATTAGATTTGTGGGTGTAGAGGTCTCAAGAATCTCATTAGTTTCAATTAATCTATTTGATCTAATCTTTAATTTATGAGGAAAATCTTAGAGACGCTCTTCAACTGGCATATGAATGTGAACTCAAGCATGTCTCAATCATCGGAGATGCTCAATTCATTCTTGCTTGTGCAACAAGAAAAGAGGAATGTTTTGCTCTCTCTTTACCAATCTTTGTGGACATTGACAAGTTAACGTTCTTTTTCTCTGTTTGCAACTTACGTTGGGTTCATCGAGGATCAAATGTTATAGTTTATCAACTAGCTTTTTACGCTAAGAGAAACCCTTTGTACAGGGGCGTATCCTTCCCTAGCAGCCCCCCAAACTTGATGCAAAAACTCTACTTTATATATGCATTTACTAATTAAAATTTATTTACACATTAATGGTCAAGTGAAATTTTTTTAAGAACTTCACTAATCAAAAAAAAAAAAACTCCCCCTAAAATAATACTCCAACATTCATAATCTATTTTTGTCACAATTTATACTACTCTTCCTTCCAAAGTTTTGTTTTTCCAATTTTCAAAGATTTTAATGTGCGATTTATTTGTAATATTTAAATGGATAATTTTTTTTTTTATGGATGGTATTTTTCAATTTAAATGAATGAGGCAAAAGGAATATATTTTTATGTGTAACTATTAGTGGAATGAGATGTAAATTAGAAGTGTTTATAAAATGAACGGTGGAATGAGAAAACAAAACTAAGATAAATGTAGTATACTTTTTACCTTTTATCATATTCTTCACTATTTTCAACAATGAAATTTCCCCCTCCACCCAAACCACACACTTTATATAGTACCTTAATTCCACCCTAAATCCCTACATTAGAATCTTTATTTTACTACTTGGCTAAATTTTTAATTGTCTTTTCTAACTCTTTCTATAAAGGAATTAGGTAATAATTAATTCATCAACTTAAAACCATCACTATTTTTTTCCAAAGGTAATGAAGCATTTTTATTCTAAGTTTAGATAATATTTTGTATAAATATAAATTTCTTTTAATTTGTATTTATACATTCTATCTTATTATTTTGTATTATTGAACCTTTGATATAAATTATGATTAATATTCAGATCATTTCACAGTGCACTATTCATCCATTACAAATACCTCTAAATTACATCTCATTTCACTAATAATTACGCACAAAAATATGTTTGTTTTGTTTCATCCACTTATATTGAATAATATTCCATCATCAAAAAATTATTTTATCAATTTAAACACTACAAATCAACTCTTATACTAAAGTCTCAAAAAGTCAACTGTAAAAATAGATTTGAGACGGAGGTAGTATATTTAAATCCTATTTTTAGCCCCGCAAAAAAAATTGGTCTAGCTCCGCCCCTGCCTTTGTACGAAAACTTGTGGAATTCACCACCTAACTTTCTCAGTGTTGGCTGATTCCAGTTTTTTTAAGATATTTGATTTTCGTTTAAAAAAAAAAACAATAATGTTCAATGAAAATTAATAGTTTTCTAATTCAAAGTTTACATTTAAAATGTGTAAGCATAAGAGTGATATATATGTATACGAAAAGTGTAAATGTTTAAGTGGAAGTGATAATTCTTTGGTTCGTAATTAAACGTTCAAAAGGTGCGGTACATAAAAATATTATGCTTTATACGAAAAAGTGATAATTTTTTAGTGAAAATACTACCTCTATCCCAAATTAGTTTTCATAGTTGACTTTTTTGGACTTTAGTTTGAGAGTTTATTTATAATATTTAAATGGATAAAATATTTTTTTATGATGGAATATTGTTCAAATGTATTTTTGTGCGTAATTATTAGTGAATGAGATGTAATTTAGAGGTTTTTGTAATAATGCACTGTGAAAACTGATCTGGGACGGAGGGAGTAGTATTCAAGTTAAATATGATACATATTTTTTGAACATATATATCAAAATTGTTTTTTTGTTATATTTGAAAAGTGATACGGTTCAAATTAAAAGTAATACAACTTTAATTAAAAAGTGATACGCTTTAGGCAAAAAAGTGATATGTTTACAATAATAGGAATGATTGGGTTAATTGCACAAAACCCCCTCGTGGTTGCGAAATGTTGCATGAAACCCCTCGTGGTTTGGAAATTGTGCGAAGGTTCCCCCCCTCCCCTGTGGTTCCAATATATAGCGAATTATCCCCGAATTATCCCCTTTTATAAAAAAATGAGTTCAAAGTTTTACTTGTGATTGGAGTTGAAAAGTATTACTCCCTCCGTCCATCAAAAATATGTTCACTTGTTTGCATGTGGTTTAATGCAATATATGGAAGGGTATTATGGGGTATTACGAGATCCGTTTACGAATAAAGTGATTATTTATGGAAAGTATGTCACACATATTTTTCATAAACAATCATTTAATTCATAAACGGACCTCACAATACCTCATAATACCCTCCGACATATTGCATTAAACCACATACAAACAAGTGAGCATATTTTTCGTTGACGGGGGAGTAGTTTGACAAATTATCTTTTATTAATACACACTGCCCAAAAATGTTTGAAAAAGAAAATCCCGAAAATGCAAAGGAACACACTAAACATATGCATTTTCAGATTTTTTTTTCAAAAATTGTTACTTTTGTCGAATTTTTTCGAACATTTTTTGGGTGAAATATATTAACAAAATATAGAACTATATATAATCTGGAAAAAAAAAGGCCTATTAAAAGCCTAGAGGCTAAATGGGCCAAAAATGGGTAAACTCTTGTAAAGTGTCCGGCTAAATACCCTCTCCAAACATTAAAGATATACCTCCATAATTTTTCATTTTTATTAGAATTATTAAATTGCACATATGTCCTTAATAATTAAAAAATTAAAACAATTAATACTCCATAGTTCATACACCTTCTTTTCTTCTTCTCTTTTATGCACATAATTATGCATTCTTCATCATCTTCACACGATCATGTACATGGAAAACACTACACCACAACTATTATTATTTAGCGGAAGTTTGAGAAAAAAAAAAAAAAGGATTTCGAGACACAAATGCATATTTTCTTTGTTCCTTATTTCACAGGTTTATAAAACCAATTGTTGATGTTAAATATTATTATATTATGAGTTTTTTTTTTTTTTTTGTGTACGAAATATTGGTATTTTGGGCATATATTGAAATTCAAAATCGTATGATTGTCATTCATGTGTTTTATTTTTTTTAAATTTTTTGTCAAGAAAATTTCGGATCTGGTGTGCTGAAAGTTTTGCAGTATTATAACTTTCAAAAATTGACCAAATTTCGGAACATGACTTTCAAAAATATGTCAGAGTTTCGGAATAAGTTTGTTGTTTTAAAAAAAAAGGGACAAATTTCGGAAGATAATGTTCGCAATGTTGGTACAATATCGAAACTTCTATCTTCTACTACACTAGCCCTTTTTTTTTATTTCTTTCTATAATGCATATTCTACGCAAAATTGATTAAACTGTCATCAAATAAAACCATAAGACAAACGATCCAAATGAAAATGGAAAAAGCTAAATTTTTTTATCCCTCCATATTGCCACTGATCATCGTCATATGAGGCTGTGAGTGTTGTCGCTTCGTCATCCTGATCGTCGGAGGTTTAATAACAATTAAACTTTGGAGAGATCAGGAGTGTATAGGTTTGTTTCAAAATCTGTATCTAAAAAGAGAAGAGGTAATATTTAATTCAATAGGGGTAGTTTTGGTAGTGCATGAATTGTGTATTTACTAATGTCAATTAGATAGGTAAGTGAATAAAGATGGGGGTGTATCTCCAATGGTTAAAGAGATATTTAGTCGGGCACATGGAAAATATCCCAAGGTGTGAAGAAAGCCCAAACAAGTGGGCTAAAGTAACAAAAGCTACGGCCGGGGGGCTCACCTTGAGGTACAATATGAAATTATAGTTTATTGTTTACTACTACCCCTTTAAACTATTATTAATAAAGGTAAAATTAATTATAAAGTTACAATAATACCCATCTACTAAAGATAAATTATAAAAAAGGAAAAAACAATCCAAAGAATAATAACTACAAATCAAAACCCCCTTACCCAGCCGTAAATGCAATTACTCTCATTTTGACTAACCTACAATCAAAACCCCTTACACCAGCCGTAAATGAAGCAGAAATGAATCCAAGGAATTTCATCACAATACAGAAACCGCCATTTTCAAATATATATGATTTAGAAAGCAACATTTGCAGAAGCCGACGATAATTACAACCACCTCCGGATCAGAATTTCAATTTTTTTTAATTTAGCTTTCTTCTGCATGTGCATTTCCGATTACCACAAATCCATTTTTTAAGAAACCGACGACAATTCTCTCCACCAACCGCCCACTTCAAGATCTTCAACAATAAACATCAAAGAAAATTTTGGATCTTCATCGGACCATTACTACATATTGCACATGGCAAAAAAGAAAAAATGAATAAACACTAAGCTCACTTACATTATATCATAACATAAGTGCAAAAAAATATGGAAATGTGTGGTGTATATGGTACAGTATTAAGTAAATCACACATGAATGGAATGCACATTTGTGGGTTAGGTTGCACATGTTTTACACACATTGCATATTAACGGAATAGTTTGCACATGTGTTAGAAACATTACAAACTCATTGGGGAGAATGAACATTTATTCTCATCCGAGTTGAAAATTGCACACACCCATAAGAGTTTGTACATTGAAAGACAAAGATTACACATTTGGTGGTTATGTTGCACGTGTTTAACACATCACACTTTAACAATAAAAATATTCCAAATGTGTTAAATACATTTCACATTCAATTACTACAATACACACGTAACACTACATAAACACAAAGTAAGACATTGTTGAATTGCATGCATCTATTATACTCCAAAAATAAACAAAAAATTAATGTGACATAACAAAAAAATAAACACCTTCCATTGAATCAATTGCCAATCACCTCATCAACAAAAACACTAAAAGAAGTGTTTTCGCTCACAGAAATCAATTTGCATTCTCTCTTATACTTGACACTGAGAACGACGTAATCGTCAATAGAACCACCTCTCCAAACAAAAAAAACCTCCCTCTTCCAAAAATCCAAAGATGAATTACACAAGTTTTTCCACCGATCATAAAAAATCTGGAAAAAATATCAAACTACGACAACTTATTTAATGAATAGCAATTAGATGTAATTATCATCCAATAATCACATCACTCTAAAAATGTTACAAAGAAAAGAATGAAAACAATTAAACATGACAAAAAAAACCGTTACAAACAAATTAATGAAAAATAGTAAACATGTGCAAATATGTTACAAATCACATTTAAGAAAATCAGGAAAAATAATTTTTAACAAATAAGAAAAGAATAGTTAAGTAAGGGTAAAGAAGAAACAACACAAAAATAATTGAATTAATTAATGATAAAAAAATCACATAGTACCAAAGGATAAATTGATCTCCTAGATTGTATTTATAATTAATTAATCCTTAAATATATTATTTCAATTAAACATTAAAAAAGGCGACGGCCACCAAATTTTTGCAAAGGTTTGGCTGCTCTTATTCTGAAAATCACTTTCTACCCCTATTTTGTAGTTTTATTTGATTATAGATAATTTACAAATGTTATACATGTAGGTGTTTTCATCATTTTTTGTTGGGTGTGCACGATAAAAATAAAAAGAAAAACTAAAATCTCTTTCTAAAATAACCAAAAAATAAATAAAAAAATTGTGGGTAGAATTAAGTGATTTGGGCAAATTTTCATAAAAGTGTATTTCTTGTCTAAATGAAATGCATACTAAAAAAATACATTTGAAAATTTCATTAAAATGTATTTACATATAAAATGGAAAATAAAATATCTGCCCAAAAATTTATAGGACATTTGCTTTTTGCCCTACTTTCAAAAAAGATGTTTTTAGTTCCAAAACAGTTGGCAAAAGGTTGACACTCAGGTTGACAAAAAAACAATTGCTTTATAAATCAGAGGGCAATTTTGTGGGTATACACAATGTAAGATCCACTCTAACTTTATTCATATTTTATGGAATATATTAATATACATTTATTCAATTAATTATAATTTTACTGAAGAAAATAATGTTGACACACCTGCTAAAAAACTTTAGAATTTGGTACTTTTCAAGTTTTTGCGATAGATGTTAATATTACTATTATTAAATATTGATAATTAAGAACACGAAATCTAGGAAGACATGTTGATCTATGCAAGAATCTAGTAAAAAAAAAAAACCAAATGCTTCACAAGGCGTCGAGTGCCTATAGATTTAACAGAGCCATGTTGAAAATTTATATTTATAATCCTTTTTCACATATTATCGATTCATTTTTTATTCTCTGTATTCTTCACTTGTTCAACGTTCAACAAATTTCATATGGAGACGACTCGAATAAATTAAGAGTAGGTTTTATATGAAAACGCTTTATAATAAGCTTAACATGAAATAGTTTTAAAGTATCATTAATTTCAGTATCATTAAACCTGTCAGGGGTATCATTAGTCTGAGTTCAAGAAAATTTAAAACAATTTTCTTGAACTCAGACTAATGATACCCCTGATGAAATTAATGATACTCCCGATGAGATTAATGATACTTCAAAATTGTTTCATGATAAGCTTATAATGAACTATTTTCATATAATACTTTGCCATAAATAATTAATGGTCATGGTCCTTAAACCTTTAGACTATATTTATCAATAATCATTCACAATTCAATCTCATATTAAATAATTAATTTTTGTCTCATCCACATATACAACCTACAACTCAATCCAATCTCATCTTTTTTGTCATATTTTATCAACAACCCACTACATTCTAAATTTTTTTTATTTAATAATTAAATTTACACTACTAGAAAATAAAAAATTATCTACGAAATTAGAATTGCCTACGAAAATTTTCAACAAAAAATTTCACAGTGGAATTGTCTACGACTTACCTATAATTTTTATTTTTTAAAAATTTTGCAGGCACCTTTATTTTTCAACCTACAAGTAATTTGTCTACAAAAATTTACCTACAAACAAATTGTCTACGAAAATTTTGTAAGCAATTTCGTTGTAGGTAAGGAATGAAAATATCTATATAATTACAAAGTTTTAATTAATGGTATTCTCCACTACAAAGTTTTTTTTGGAAACTTCGTAGTCAATTTTATATATTTTTGTAGTGTTATCTGTAATCAATTTTTATTATATTTATAAGTTGATATATTAAATTATTTGATATTCAATATTTATAATTATATTAAAGAAAAAAATACTATGCATTTAAAATAAGGATATAAATTAGGACATAAAAGATAAAATATAAGATTGTGATTTAAAATATATCAATATTGGTCTCTATTTGTAGAGAATAAAAAAAAAAGAATTTTGATATAATTATTATTTTATTAATAATATGTTAAAATTAAAAATCTAAAATATATTTAATAAAATGAGTAACTGATTAGGCGTGAAATTGTCATGATTCGTCACTAGAAATACCTTAGTTTTGGTCGGTTTTGTTGAGTGTTTAGAGTCAATTGAGCATGATTTCTATATATTGATGAAATTGTCTCTTTGATGCTCATAGGTGAATCGAGGGCGAAAAATGGAGTTCGTAGGACTTTGAATCGACTCAAACGGAGGCCCAGATGAGAAGATATCGAAGAAATACGATTGGTATTAGTGCGTGAGAAGAAAAATGTTAGTTGAAAGGTGAGAAGGCCCATTCGAGCTACACACTCGAGCACTATCGCTCGAGCAAAGCCGGTCGAGCGCCAATATCTTCCAGAAACTTTTTGCTGCTCGAGCAAGACCCTTCGAGCGCCTCCGCTCGACTTCGTGTACTGTTCGACCAGTGCCATCGAGCGCCTCCGCTCTAGCTCATCAGCTCGAGCGCCTCTGACTTACAGAACGTTTTCTACACTCGAGCAAGACCCCTCGAGCGCCTCCGCTCGACCACTTGCTTCACTCGACCACTAAGCTCGAGCGGGACAGCTCGAGCGCCTCCGAGAGCAAATTTCCAAGTTTATTTTTCCGGCCCATGAGATCCCGATTCGGCCCGATCCTTATATATACCTTTCTGAATACATTTTTGGGGAACCACGACATACCACTAGATTCAAAATTGCTTTAGACTTAGTTTTTAGAGAGATAAGGAGGAGAAGAGACGAGCAAGCTTTACTTTTACGTTTTTGAGGTTTTATTTACGAATTCTTAATTAGTCCGATTTTACTTTTTAGTTTCGTTTCCGTTGAGACTTCATTTTATTGATTTAATTTCAGTTTATTCCCTTATTTCTTGAAACCCTAGTTTATGTTTGATCTTTTCTTCGTTCTAATCATTATGTTCATGTTCGTTATTTATTCAATCGTTCCTGTTTACGTAAAACCCATGTCTAGCTAAAACCCTTGCATGCTTGGGGTAGGATGAACTCGTAGAAGTAGGATGTGGGTATGTAATTAAGGTAGTTCATGACGTTTAGTTTTAATTCTCTTAATTAATGAATTCTTAAAATCAATCTTAACTTTTCCTTTGAATTTCGTACGAACGTGTTAGGGAGAGGACGACCGCATCACTCTTTAACAACTAGTAGACTTAACGAGAGGGTTTAGAATGGGTTAATTCATCTACCAGTTAAGCGAAGGAGGACGACCGCATCACCATTAGTAAAATTAGGGCCTCTTTAATTAAGCACGGTCTATTAACTTGTTAGTGGATTAGTGAAGTCAAATGTTAGGATAAAGTATTAGGGTTTAAAATCTTGAGCTTTCATCTTGCATTCTTTTACTTAGGTTATTTCTTGCGCGTCACAGTTATTTTGATTATGTACCTGCTCCGTTAGTATGCGTTGGGATTCCTATCCTAAGTATCACCATCACATGCTTGCATACAAACCTTAGATACTTAGTTTAATTTTCCTTTTGCATTCGTAGAGTAATTTAGTTTAGGTTATTCTCTCTTTTCAAAAACCAAAAATATTTCACTCATATTAACTACGACGCGTAGATCTTCAGGGATCTATTCGCATACATACCTTCCCTTGGGTTCGATAATACTTGGTCCTTATACTTGCCAATATTACTGTGATCCCGTACTCTTGCGGGGAAGCTACTAGTAGAAAGCTAGTATTTTCGCATCAAGTCAGTAACTCTCTTGTGCACTTGGTGTATGGTGCATTCACTCAACAGTTGTTCTTACACTGAAAAGTTAGTTCCAATTACACTGAAAAGTGTGGTTGGATTACACTGAAAAGTTTACACTGAAAATCAATTTTTAGTGTAAACTTTTCGTGTAATCCAATTATATTTTTCAGTGTAATTGAGACAAACTTTTTAGTATAAACATGATCAATTATTGAGTGAGTGCACGGTGCACTTGGTGCATATGAGTGTTTGCCTAATAAAATTTATATTGGACTAATCATATATCTACACATGGCATTGTAGTATAGGAAAAGTATGATGGCAAACTGGATTGGTTAACCAATCGGTTCGTCCAATCGAATTCCTTTTTTCATTTTTCTTTTTACCTTGCTTTTGTCCATATCTACTAATCGATTGATGCGAACCTACCGATAAATATAGTCTTAATGGGAAACAAAGTCAGCACCATTGTGCACAGCATACTATTAGAGTAGCATGATTAGGATTTCTTTCATGCTTATTCAAAATTAGGGATGACAATTTAGCCCGCCCTGCAGCTGACCCTTCCCTCGACATGTTTGGGTGGCCCCGCTTGTGACCTATGTTTTAAAAATGGAAGCGGAAGTTGAACCAGATACCCTTAGCGCTTTCGGTCGGACCGGTCGGATCGGGGTCCAACCGTTAGTAAAGCATGAGCCGGTATGATGTCATAATTATATAATATATATAATTAAATACATAAATTATAATTATAGACATTAAATTAAAATTTAAACAATCTAATAATATATATATTTCACTCTATATATATATATATATATATGTTGTATGTACAGTAAATATATCCACTAACCCACATCACCACTTCACCATTCACCATCCCACACACCACTCACGACCTTCTCTCTCTTCAAGTCACACAGCACCGCTCACGCCCTCTCCCTCATCAAAATTCACAATCAAATGTTACCTACATACTCTGAGTCTGAGATATAAACACAGTCCGATTAATCGTCTTCGTGGAGGATCTCAAATTAAATTGCGATCTGTAAATAGTTGTATGAGGAGAACTTAACGGCCTGTATATTTTTCGAAGGGAACTGGGAAAAAGAAAAGAGAGGTGTCGCGCTGGCATCGTGCCGCTTTTTGCCGGCTCATGGACGCTTCAACCTACAAGCGGTCCAACACATTCGAACCGTTCGGAGGCATGTCCGAGTAGCGGTCGGACCAGCCGGTCCGAACCGCTTTTTAAAACATAGCCTGTGACCCCAAAGGGGGGTCGAGCGGGTACGGGTAGAACTGTCAAAATGAGCCCGGCCCGATGGGCTAACCCTAGAAGCCCGGTTTTAAGGGTGGGTCGGGCCTCAAAATTATAGGCACAAAAAGAACCGGTTTTTTCGGCCCGGTGGGCCGCTCGGGCTCAGGTCGGGCTTGGCCCGATGGCCCGGTAGATTTTTTTTTTTTTAGGATTTAGGGTAACACTTCAACTCATCTCTACTACTGTCAACTACTAATTATGATTAAGATATCATTTGTGTTGTTTATGGATATAGTAATATTTATTGAGAATCATACAAGTATTTTTTAATAGATAATGTAATTATTAAAGAATGAAAATTAGTTAAGGTTCCTATAAGAGTACATTATACATATCTTTTAAAAGTTATTATATTTTAATATTTATCCACAATAACTATTCATCAATATAAATGTTATGCTCTTTATATTTTCTGATTTTGTTTTTATGAATTTTAGTTTATTGAAGACAATTGAATTATAGGCTTTTGAATTTATTTTGGTGAATTTAAATTTATTAAAATTCGATGAATTAGTGTTATCAGAGCATTAGAGATATGATATGAGTTAGCTTTATGCATACACCACTGTACCAACCATAAATATTTAATTTTTTTTAGCAATTTACATACCATCCATAAAATTTATACTGCCTAAGCCAATTAAATACGAAGCCCAAGCCAATTAATATGTGTATGCTAAGCCCTAATCCATTAACTACATAAGCCCAATTTATTTATTTTTAAAAAAAGCCCACATAGGCACATCAATCCTAAAGAGAGACACACACACATCGGCTATATCTCTTTACTTTTGCACATAACGGTTGTTTCTCCGTAAATGCCATGACTCTCGCCTGAGATCGATTCAGATGAGTAAGTAATTTTTTATTTTTTTATTTCTTCATCAGGTCTGCAAATCGCTACACCAATACCTAAATATCTGGGATTAAAACCAAATTCGTCCTCTATCTTTTCACCTTTATCAAAATGGTCCTCTATTTATTTGCTTTATTAATTTAGTCCCATATCTATTCAAGTTTCGCCAAAATGATCCTAATTGGCCTAAAAATGTACAAAATTGCACCGTTTTGGTCCTCTATTTATTTACTTTACCAATTTAGTCCTGTATCAATTCACATTTCTCCAATTAGGTCCTAATTGAACGCAAAAAGTATAAAATGCCACCTTTTTAGTCATGTGCACTAGTTTTTCTGGGGAAGCCTATGATGTGGTTTTTTTTACAATGTGGCACGTCAGGTGGCCATCTTTGCCAAATAAAATAAAATCTTGAAAATAAAATACAAAAAATCAATTCGTACCATTTCAAATAAATAAATGACCATTTGGATGAAGATGAAAAGATGGGATTTAAACCAAATTCATCCTCTATCTTTTCACCTTTATCTAAATGATCATTTATTTATTTATTTTATCAATTTAGTCCTGTATTTCTTCAAGTTTCGCCAAATTTGTCCTAAATTGGTGAAAAATGGTTCAAATTGATTTTTCGTATTTTATTTCATTTTTTTTATTTGGCAAAGCTAGCCACTAAAAAACCACATCATAGGTTTCCCCCTAAAAAACTAGTGCGCATGGCTAAAAATGTGGCATTTTATGTTTTATGCGTTCAATTAGGACCTAATTGGAGAAATGTGAATTGATATAGGACTAAACTGGTA
This sequence comes from Ballota nigra, assembly GCA_947034835.1. Lineage (NCBI taxonomy): Eukaryota > Viridiplantae > Streptophyta > Magnoliopsida > Lamiales > Lamiaceae > Ballota > Ballota nigra. The sequence continues at coordinate 114,770,151 of OX344723.1, read as the reverse complement.
AAGAAAATAAATACAGGACCAAAACAGTGAGGTTTTGTACATTTTTTGGCCAATTAGGATCATTTTGGCGAAACTTGAATAGATACAGGACTAAATTGATAAAGCAAATAAATAGAGGACCATTTTGATAAAGGTGAAAAGATAGAGGACGGATTTGGTTTAAATCCCTAAATATCTCGATAAAATTGGCCCCGTTCTCCTCCGTTGAGTTCTCCACCGAAACTGCAATAGTTCGAAAAGAAAAAACTCAAATCGGCAGGAGCGTGGCAGAATTTGTCGTCTAGATTGCCTCCTACATGAGCGATCTATAACGGGGCGAGCTTTTACGTTGATCGCTCTTGGTGAGCACGATCTACCTAGTTGATCGCTACTCACCAAGGCGATCAACCCTATATTCGTAAAGAATTTTCTACCTCCCCTATTTACACCATCCTCGTATTTACTATATTTATATATATGGTCATGTATTATATGTGCTCTTCCTTCTGCTAGGGAAACATTTAGAATTTTGTATTTTTAAAATTTTCGCCGTGGATGTTAATATTCTTATTATTATTAAATAAATATTAATAATTAAATCACGAAATCTAGGAACACATGTTGATTTGAAAAAAGGAAACTCGAAGAATAAATATTACTATAAGTGGAAAATGGTAAAAATAGTCACTTTAAAATTTAAAATTTATGATTTAGATAATTGGAGAAATTGAAGCGAGATGCAAGAACACTTGGGATTTGATTTTATGATTGATGAAAATTATCAAACTCATTTTTATGCAGAGTATTTAAAGAGTGAAATTGGTACATACATTAATCATTGAAGTCATTTTATTAAAGAGTATTAATTATTTTCATTTAAGAGTATTAATTTATTTTCAATGAACAATTAAGACTCTTTAGTAATAATAACTAATACTCTTCAGTGGAAACAACTAATACTCTTTAGTGAAAACAACTAATACCCTTAATTGGTTAATATATAAAATATTTGCACTCAATATTTTGTCTTATATGAATACAATTTTGTTATTTGAAGTCATTTTCAAATTATAAATCAAATAAAGTCATTCTAATTTTGATATAAATTTCCCTAGTTAATTTTCCAACTTATTGATTTTCTTTTTATAATTTATGTTTGAATAGTGATATTTAAAAGATTGTTTTTTTTATTAATAATAACTGATAAACCAATTAAATTACATAACTGAAAAATATTAGATACGGTATTTATAATTTGATGGTAAAATTTATTTTTTAATTCAGAAGATCGTTCTTCAAAGAGTTAACAAAAACAGTGTTTGGAAGAAATTGAGGGAGGAGAGGGCGGCGCTGGGAAAAATACGGCGGCACCGGAGGAATATCACGGCGGCGGAGGAAGATTTTCGAAAAAAAAGAGAAGAAAACAAAAACGAAATGCACAAACGAAAGTAAAAACAAAATTAAAAACTATAATTAGCAATTACCTTGATGATTCGCACGGAAATTGTTAAGGATTCGGCGAAAGATAGAAGATGATTGAAGAAAAAACTTGACAAAGTGAAACAATGGCGGAGGAGAAGAGAACTTTCGAAAAAATGAGAAATAGGGGAAAAGAGGAGTATTTATAAGGAGCAAAAACGGGGGCTAAAACGAAAATTTTGAAAATTTCGTAGGCCCCTATTTGTAAAGAAAAATACGACTGGGCGGCGATGACGTCACCTGCCGCCCACGATGTTGTGAATTCCGAGAACCTCGGGATCTCAACCGTCACACACGTGAAGGACACCCCGTTGGTCGCCCTAATGTCCAGATGGTCATCAATCTTCCTGCCCAAGAAATTCAAAAATTTGTTGCTCGCTCCACACATACAGTTATCATTTTACCAAAATTATGCCTTGCCCTTCATTAGTCAACCATTTTTCTAATAAAGAACAAGTCAGGGGGCAATGTTGATAGACGACTAGGCGAGCAACAGTGATCCAGAGGATTAGGAGGCTAATAATTTAATTAGAAAGTCGGCGACCAACAGAGCTTAAGAAGGGTCAAACTACCTGGCGACCAGGAGTGTTGTTAGATACGTCCTAGGCGACGAACACAGCAAAGAACAAGAAGAATGAATAACTAAAGCCAAAAACAAGGGTAAAGGGTACCCCTCAGTGAAGCGACCAAGCGAGCAAGACTGAGCCACGAAGGACAGCTCAAAATTCCACTAATTAAGCATTGCATTAGAAACAAACAAGTATACTAAACACTTGTCATTGTATAAAATGTAATAGTTTAGGAATAAGACAAGTGGTTAAACACTTGTCAACACCTAAATCAAAAGGCTAAGAGGGTGACACCTCCTACTTGCTTGTAAGCTTATAAATAACCATTCATGAAAGAGTGAAAATAAGTTCAATTATTCAAGAAAAAGGCCAAACTCTTGCAATTTCATTTCTCAATCTTCACTTACACAAAATCATTACTTGTAATCTTGTTTGGTGACCTTCTTTAGTGTTAAAACAGCCACTAATCATCTAATCCGAACCAAGGTCATCAACAAAACTCTTAGTGTGCTTCTCTCTCCGAAAAATATCTCTATGTGTGAAGTGGTTCCCAAAAATGAACTCGGAATGGGTATATACAGGTAACAGGTCGAATTGGGCATTCATGGGCCAAAATCCACGACTTGCTTGAGTAGAGAGTACTCGAGCAAGGGCAACTCGAGTATCAAATTTGTCCAGAACATGAAAAGTACTCGAACTCCTCAGCTCGAGTAGTGACTACTTGACCACCTCCTGCTCGAGTGCACTACTCGAGTTCTCGAGTAGTGACTACTCAACCAAGGGCTGCTCGACTGAACTACTCGAGTGCTTGAGTAGTAAGTACTTGAGCACTTCTTGCTTGAGTATTCAAGTTATACTTTTGCTCGCACGAACTAATACTTTTCGTATCTCTTCCATATCTTCTCATCCGGGCATCCGTTTGAGTCGATTCAAAGTCCTACGAACTCCATTTTTCGCCCTCTATCCATCTATGAGTATTAACGAGGCAAATTCATTAGTTCATGAAAATAATACTCAATTGACTCTCAATACTCATCAAAATCAATCAAAACAGAGGCAAATCGAGCTATAAAACCTAACAATTTCACGCCTAATCAACCCCCTGACTTAAAGCGAATTACACTAACTTCTACTAATCGCTCACCCGCAAGCGGATGGGTTCACTGTAGTAAGAGTAAGTATAATGGCCAAGTATTATCGAACCCACGAGATGGAGTGTATGCGAACAGATCCCTAAAGATCTCCGCGTCGTAGCTAATATGAGTGTAATGTTTTTGGGTTTTTTTGAAAGATTAATTAAAACAACTAAAATAAACTAATTATACTAACGAACTAAAGAAGACGAATTAACTACGGTTGTTTTCAAGTAAGAGATGGTGATGCTTAGGATAAGAATCCCTACGTATACTAACAGAGCAGGTACATAATCAAAATAACTGTGACGCGCCAGAAATAACCTAAGTAAAAGAATGCAAGGTGAAAGCTCAAGATTCTAAACCCTAATACTTTACCCTAACACTCGACTTCACTAATCCACTAACAAGTTAATAGATTGTGCTTAATTAATGAGACCCTAATTTAACTAAGGTGATGCGGTCGTCCTCCTTCGCTAAACCGGTAGATGAATTAACCTTTCCTAAACCCTCTAGTTAAGTCTACTCGTTGTTAAAGAGTGATACGGTCGTCCTCTCTCTAACACCTTTCGAACGAAATTCAAAAGTAAAGTCTAGATTAATTTTGAGAATTCATTAATCAAGAGAATTAAAACCTAACGTCACAAGTTACCCTAATTACGTACCCACAACCTACTTCTACGAGTTCATCCTATCCCAAGCATACAATGGTTTAGCTAGACATAGGTTTAACGTAAACTAAAGCAATTAAATAAGTAACGAACATGAACATGATATTTAAGACGAAGAAGAGATCAAACATAAACTAGGGTTTTACGAAATAAAAGAATAACTGAAATTAACTCAAGAAAATAAATCTCAACGTGTTCAAGAATAGAAATCTAAAGAAACGAAACTAAAAACAAGATCGTAGTATGAATTCGTAATGAAAACCTAAAAAAAACGTAATCGTAAACTTGCTCGTCTCTTCTCCTCTTTCTCTCTCTCAAAACTCAGTCTCCAAACGTAGTATGGTATCAAGTCGTTCTAAAAACGTGTTCGGAAGGGGTATATATAAGAAACGGGTCGAATTGGGAGTTAATGAGCCAAAAACGCGATAGGTCGTGCACTTACTCCAAAAGTGTGTGGTCGAGCACTCCGAACTAACAGAACCCCAAAAGTGCTCGAGTAGTCGAGCTCGTGCACTAGTGCACGACTTGATTCAGCTCGAGCACTATGCACGATTGACTCGTGCACTCAGTGCACGACCCACTTCAGCTCGAGCACTAGTGCTCGAGCTCTTCTAGTTTGTGCACTCCAATGATACTTTTGCTCCCTCGAACTAGTACTTTTCGTATTTCTTCGACATCTTCTCATCCGGGCGTCCGTTTGAGTCGATTCAAATTCCTACGAACTCCTCTTTTCGCCCTCTATCCATCTATGAGCATCAAAGAGACAAATTCATTAGTTTATGAAAATGATACTCAAATGACTCTAAATACTCATAAAAAATACTCAAAACTAGGGCATTTCGAGTGACGAATCATGACAATTTCACGCCTAATCAACCCCCCCCAAACTTACCATGTTGCTTGTCCTCAAGCAACGAAATAATAAGTCAAGTGAAATTGTTAGGAATGAGTCAAAGAATCCAATCATGCAAGTATATGAATTCGAGCTTCAAAGATCAATCACAAGTATACTCACTCACCTTCCTTCATCATACTCATGCAACAACATCAAGAATCACCAAAATCAAACATGGATGTGCACTCTACGATGTGTTTCTCTCCCTCACAAGTGTATAACAATGATCAAGGGACTCACTCAAACAATCAATCACACAAATTGGTAGCCATAGGCTTGTAAGTGCTCTTAACTTCGACCGTACTCTAGAAATCAATGCCGAATAAAAAAGAACTTTTCTCAAGGTTGTAATGTAGGCTCTTTGGACAGGTGGGATAAAAATATAGGGTAAAGTGATTAAAGTGAATGGAGAATAGAAAATCAAACTTTGGCACTTCGAGATTAGGAACAGAATACTTCAAACATGTTCAATCAACCCTTTCAATTCCATACTCTCAATACTTCAATTTTTTTCTTTTTCGCGCAAACACATGAGCTCATTTTTTTTCTTTTGCTCATTCTCAATTTTTTTTTCTTTTTCCCACATCTCATAACTTCATCACACCTCCTTCTCATATTCACTCAACAAACAACCTTTTCCTTTTTCAACTCAATTCACTCCCTTCACATTCACACTTTCATATTCTCCACTCAAATTGGGACAAAAGGGCTTAGAAATTGGAATAGTGTTCATATGTGCTAGCAAATAAAATAAGCTTTAGGCTCAAAGGGGCTAACAAGGGATTCAATGTCATTGGTAAGGAAAATTTTGGCTAAGTGACTCAATAAAATCAAAGATGGCCTAAGATCCTATTCGGCATATCAAACTAGACACAATCAAGAAGCAAGAGCACACACAAGTTCTAGCATCCTCTAAGGTGATGATTCACTCACAAACGAAGAGATTAATTCATGCATCAAAATCTCATAAGGCTCAAATCTCACGGCTTTCACATCCATGCTAGTCCTAGTGAATTCTCACTCTCATCACACAAGTACTCAAAAGAAAAATTCACAAGCATACAAGTTCTATCTCAAATCCACTCTAGCTCAAACACTCACACAAAAGAGTCCCTAACTTCAATCCACAATTCTACTCTACTCATCACTTCATACTCAAGAATTACAACTAACAAGTAGAAGGGGTCAATAAGCATGAAATATGCAACAGCGAATCAAATCAAAATCACCCCAAGGAGCATCTCAAGACATCAAATAACCAAACACATTAAAAGATAAGGAGTGCTCCGGTGCAGTATAACAAGAAACATAAAAAACTCCACCCCCCAAACTTCGACCTTGCGAAGAGGTCTAAGTTTGGGGTTGTGGGTTACCTCAACCAAACACTTCAGTTTCTCTCAACAGTAGCACACTCCCTTGCGAGTACTCCATGACTCCACATCTCTCGAGACAAGCCTACAAAATAAACTCTCACGTACGAGGTTAAAACTTATGATTCAACAACACCCTAATAACATAATAAGACTAAAAACAAATAAAAGCAAATAAAAATGGGTTGCCTCCCATTCAGCGCTATTTTTAAGGTCCTCATGCCGGACCAAGCTCAAAGGAGCTTATGGGACATCATACTAAAAAATACCTCTCTTACTCTCATAAGAGTGGTGCTTGCATTCCTTTCCTTGATGCCCTACCATCATGAGCCCTTTTGCTTTCCTCTCATCCCCAAGTGTTATGGGTCTCAACTCCTTCTCACTTTTATCTGGAGGTGTCTTACCAAACAAGTTTTTGAATTTGGACTTTTTCTTCTTAACTCCTCTTTTCCCTTCCAACTGGATCACGTCCTTACTTTTCACCTCTTCATCCTTCAACTTCTTCACTTTATCCCTATCAAAAGAATCAAGATCATAATGCACATTGGTTAAATCATCAAGTGAAGGCTTATAAAATTCCTGAATATGAGAAGGATTAGGGATAGGAGGTGTGTCTTCAACACTGGGATCAATTGCCTCCATGCAATACAAACTCTCACCCTCCTTCGGGTGCTTCATGTCTTCATATAGGGAGATATTCACTTCTTGATCATCAACCTTCAATGTGATCTTCCCATTTGCCACGTCTAGCACCATCCCCGCCGTAGCTAAGAACGGTCTTCCCAAGATCAGGGGCACGTGCTCATCTTCCTCCATCTCTAGCACTACAAAGTCGGCTGGAAAAATGTGATCTCCAACTCTCACGAGGACGTCTTCAACCACACCTTGAGGTCGAGTAATAGACCGATCGGCTAGTTGAAGCGTCATCATTGTGGGTTGAAGTTCTCCACCTTCCAACTTCTTGAAAAGCGACAACAACATCAAATTAATGCTCGCTCCGAGGTCGCACAACGCTCCCTTCTTGATCCCGTTCCCAATATCACAAAGAATGGTGAAGCTCCCGTGATCCTTCAGCTTTGGAGGAAGCGCCTTGTGCACTAATGCACTCACCTCGTGGTTCAACTGCACCAACTTCGGCTCATCCACTCGCCGCCTCTTCGTGATCAAGTCCTTCAAAAACTTTGCATAATTGGGCATCTGCTCCAAAGCATCATAAAAAGGGATATTAATATGCAATTGTTTAAAAACATCTAGGAATTTAGCAAACTTCTTATCAAGCTTCTTTTTCATGAAGCGTTGTGGATATGGGACGGGTATCACAGATTTGGGTACCCCCCATTCATCTTTCTCGGTCTCTTTAATTTTCTCCCTTACTTCCTTTGCCTTCTTCTACTTAGGAACTCTCTCATCCTTCTCAATTCCTTCCTCTTCAAGCTCTTTGCTCGCTTGAGTGCTTTCACCCTCAACCTTCTTCTCAATCCCTTCACTTTTTATCCCCTTCTCAACTTGAGGCGTCTCAGAATCAGCAGGCATCTGAGGACCTTCATAGTTGGTTCCACTTCTAAGATGGACGTCTTGCAATGCTCTTTCGGGTTCCCCTCCGGCATGGAAGGATACTTTCCCGGCTCTCTATTCAATGACTTTGCAATCTGGCCCATCTGGAACTCTATGGAAGTGAACCTTCGATTGTTCTCTTGTTGAGTTCTAGTCCACTCAACGTTCATCTTCTGGAGCTCTTGATCACGTTGATCATCCTTTTTATGCAACTCTTTCACATCGTACTCCAAGGATGACAACCATTTACTTCCTTCCTCCACCTTCTGAAGAATCGCTCTCAACATCTCCTCAGTCGATGCACCGCCTTCTCCACCCGGAGGTTTTGAACCTGGGTCAACACCCGGAGGAACTGTAACACCCGTTTTCGGGTTAGCATATGAGAAATTCTCATTCTTTCTCCATGTGTTTTGAGGAGGCTGCTGGCCTTCTTGATAGCCTTGAGTGTTCCTCCATTGATTAGGAGGAGGCTGTGGCCCTGGAGGTACAAATGGCTGACCATAAGAAGGCCTTCCATACTGATTTCCACCTTGGTAGCCATTCTGATTATAATACGGACCTCCCATGTAATTGGCTACCTCTTGCTGTCCACTTGGCTGGTCTACTCTATCATTCTCTGTTGCATGCTCTCCAACCAAATTCTTCCCCAACTCGAGGTTGTTGGTCTTTTCCATCATGGCCATCAACAGCCTTCTCGTTCCTTCACCCTCTTTCTCCTCCAACTTGCAAACTCTCTGAAACTCCAGATCCTCGTTCCATGCACCGACATTCGTGACAATGTTGTCCACGATCTCTCTACATCTCTCTATCCCTTGGTTCAGAAAAGCTCCACTCGCACATGCATCTAAATGGGTTTGGCCATCCTTGCTGGCTCCACTGTAGAAGAACGACATCACATCTCTCTCATTATACCCGTGCTGCGGGCACTCTATCAGCATATTTGAGTATCTCTCCCACGCTTGACGTAGGTCCTCTCCTGACTTCTGGCGAAAGGAAGAGATCTCAATTCTCGCTTTAATCGTTCTGGATGGAGGGTAGAATCGCTCGAGGAACAGACACTCGAGCTCGGCCCATGTGGTTACACCTCCCCTTGGGAGCGTGTTGTCATACCACTCTTTAGCTATTCCCGTCAGTGAGAATGGGAACAGCCTAAGCCTCTTAGCATCTTCAGACATGCCATTGTAATTGAAAGTATAGGCTATCATGAGAAAGCTCCTCAGGTGTGTATGAGGATTCTCCTTCCCGATCACCCCCTTGAACTGATTCTCGGTAAGCAGCTTAAGGATTCCCAGAGAAATTGAGAAGTTATTTGCCTCTACAGGCAGCAATGCCACTCCATCATAGTACCTTTGTGGCTGTGCTGCAAATCTCCCTCGAATACCCATATGTTGATCTACGTTCTGCGGAACGTGTTGAGGATTAGCAGCTGGTACGGGTACTTGTTGGGGTGGTGGTGGTTGGTAAACAAGTGGTTGATTATAAACTGGAGGTGGAGGATACGGGTATGGTGGGTAAGGATACGGTGGATAGGGTAAGTTGTTTTGTGGTAGGTTAGGATGTGGGTAAACAGGGTTGTTATGAGGGTTATGGACGATGTTATGAGCTGGGCTATTTTGGTTCTGAGTACCCGGGTTTTGGCTCTGGCTCTCTCCTAACAGATCTTGATTCTTGCTAGTATTTCCATCAGTGCCGTCAACCCGGTTCAATGCTTGATTGAACTCATTCTCGACATCGTCCAACTCATTAGTGATGTACATCGGTTCTTTTCCTCCGGCAGCGTTCATCCTTCGTAAGAAGGCTCGATTTCTTCTTGCTATTGTCTCAGGATCTGCAGGTAACCTTTCTTCGCTCGTATTGCCTTGCGAGCGTGTTCTCATAAACCTGAAACACTAACAGAAAAATCGAAACGCAACTGCCGAATATGCACGAAATAATAAAAAAAATAGAAAATAAAATCACTCACTACTAACTACTAAGCTATCTACAAGTCCTATTCAAAAGCATACAACGTCATCCCCGGCAACGGCGCCATTGACTTAAAGTTAATTATACTAACTTCTACTAATCGCTCACCCGCAAGCGGACGAGTTCACTGTAGTAAGAGTAAGTATAATGGCCAAGTATTATCGAACCCACGAGATGGAGTGTATGCGAACAGATCCCTGAAGATCTCCGCGTCGTAGCTAATATGAGTGTAATATTTTTGGGTTTTTTTGAAAGATTAATTAAAACAACTAAAATAAACTAATTATACTAACGAACTAAAGAAGACGAATTAACTACGGTTGTTTTCAAGTAAGAGATGGTGATGCTTAGGATAAGAATCCCTACGTATACTAACAAAGCAGGTACATAATCAAAATAACTGTGACGCGCCAGAAATAACCTAAGTAAAAGAATGCAAGGTGAAAGCTCAAGATTCTAAACCCTAATACTTTACCTTAACACTCGACTTCACTAATCCACTAACAAGTTAATAGATTGTGCTTAATTAATGAGACCCTAATTTAACTAAGGTGATGCGGTCGTCCTCCTTCGCTAAACCGGTAGATGAATCAACCTTTCCTAAACCCTCTAGTTAAGTCTACTCGTTGTTAAAGAGTGATACGGTCGTCCTCTCTCTAACACCTTTCGAACGAAATTCAAAAGTAAAGTCTAGATTAATTTTGAGAATTCATTAATCAAGAGAATTAAAACCTAACGTCACAAGTTACCCTAATTACGTACCCACAACCTACTTCTACGAGTTCATCCTATCCCAAGCATACAAGGGTTTAGCTAGACATAGGTTTAACGTAAACTAAAGCAATTAAATAAGTAACGAACATGAACATGATATTTAAGACGAAGAAGAGATCAAACATAAACTAGGGTTTTACGAAATAAAAGAATAACTGAAATCAACTCAAGAAAATAAATCTCAACGTGTTCAAGAATAGAAATATAAAGAAACGAAACTAAAAACAAGATCGTAGTATGAATTCGTAATGAAAACCTAAAAAAAAAACGTAATCGTAAACTTGCTCGTCTCTTCTCCTCTTCCTCTCTCTCAAAACTCAGTCTCCAAACGTAGTATGGTATCAAGTCGTTCTAAAAACATGTTCGGAAGGGGTATATATAAGCAACGGGTCGAATTGGGAGTTAATGGGCCAAAAACGCGATAGGTCGTGCACTTACTCGTGCACTAGGTGCACGAGTAGTGTGTGGTCGAGCACTCCGAACTAACAGAAACCCAAAAGTGCTCGAGTAGTCGAGCTCGTGCACTAGTGCACGACTTGATTCAGCTCGAGCACTATGCACGATTGACTCGTGCACTCAGTGCACGACCCACTTCAGCTCGAGCACTCTGCACGACCTGCTTGAGCACTAGTGCTCGAGCTCTTCTAGCTTGTGCACTCCAATGATACTTTTGCTCCCTCGAACTAGTACTTTTCGTATTTCTTCGATATCTTCTCATCCGGGCGTCCGTTTGAGTCGATTCAAAGTCCTACGAACTCCTCTTTTCGCCCTCTATCCATCTATGTGCATCAAAGAGACAAATTCATTAGTTTATGAAAATGATACTCAAATGACTCTAAATACTCATAAAAAACACTCAAACTAGGGCATTTCGAGTGACGAATCATGACAATTTCACGCCTAATCACCCCCCAAACTTACCATGTTGCTTGTCCTCAAGCAACGAAATAATAAGTCAAGTGAAATTGTTTAGGTTGAATCAAAGAATCAAATCATGCAAGTAATAGAGTTTCAAGCTTCAACGACCGTTCACACGTACACGAACTTACCCCCTTCTTCATACTCATGCAATAATAAAAAGACTCATCAAGATCAAACATGGATGTGCACTCAACGATGTGTTTCACTCCCTCACAAGTGTCTATCAATATTAAGGGACTCACTCAATCAATCGATCACACATATCAGCAGCCATAGGCTTGTAAGCACTCTCAACTTCGATCATACTCTAGAAATCAATGCTGAATCAAAAAGGACTTTTCTCAAGGTTGTAATGTAGGCTCTTTGGACAGGTGGGGTAACTATATAGGATAAGTGACTCAAGTGAATGGAGAATAGAAACTCAAACTTTGGTATTTCGATACAAGGAACACATTTCTACAACATCTTCACACAATACACATCAATTCCTTTACTCTCAACACCTCGATTTTTTTTCTCAACTCTTTTCACTTTTCAATCACTTCACTATTTTTTTCTTTTTCACACAACTCACATGAGCTCATATTTCTTTTGCTCATTCTCAAATTTTTATTCTTTCCCACAACTCAAAACTTTATCACACCCTTCTTTTATCACAACTCAATCATAATAATTCACCGTCTCAACTCAACTCAATCCCTTCATCATTCACAATTTTTCTTATTCTCCACTCAAATTGGGACAAAAAGAGTTTAAGAATTTGTATTAGTTTAAATGTGCTATCAAATTAAAAGGCTCAGGCTCAAAAGTGCTCACAAGGGATACGTGTCATTGGTAGGCTTATTTTGGCTAAGTGACTCAACAAATCAAAGATGGCCTAAGATCATATTCGGCATATCAATTAGACACAATCAAGAAGCAAGAGTATTCACAAGTTCTATCATCCTCTAAGGTGATGATCCACTCAAAAACGAAGAGATCAATTTATGCACTTTAATCTCAAAAGGCTCAAAACTCTTAGCTTTCACATCCATGCTAGTCCTAGTGAATTCTCACTCTCATCACACAAGTCTCAAAAGAAAAATTCGCAAGCATACGAGTTCCCTCTCAAATCAACTCCAACTCCCACACTCACACAATTCAGACTCAGACTCAACTTCACAACTCACCAACTCATACTCACACTCAAAGATAGCAATCAACAAACATAAGAGAATTGATAAGCATAAAATATGTAGTAGCACATCAAATCAATATCAGCTCAAGGAGCATCTCAAGGCTCAATATATAACAAAACTCAACTCACAGAGAGGGTGTGCGCCTGTGCAATGTAACCATAAAACATATAAAAACTCTACCCCCCAAACTTCGACCTTATGAAACGGTCTAAGTTTGGGGTGGTGGTTACCTCATCCAAATAAATCACTTTCTCTCAACAACTTGACACACTCCCTTGTCTCGAGTTGGTCCCTTCAATCTGAATAACTCCATGATGCCTTTACTCCCTCGAAAGAATCCTACAAGCAACTCACTCAAATACGAGGTTAAAACATACGACTCAAAACAACACCCTAATAACATAAAAACACTAAAAAACAAATAAAAATGGGTTGTCTCCCATTCATCGCTATTTTTAAGGTCCATATGCCGGACCGAGCTCAAAGGAGCTTATGGGACATGATACTCAAAATTACCTCCCTTACTCTCATAAGAGTGGTGGTTGAATTTCTTTCCTTGCTGCCCCTTCATCACGAGTTCCTTTGCTTCCTTCTCATCCCCAAGTGGTGGGGGTCTCAACTTCTTCCCACCTTTATCTGGAGGAGTCTTACTAAGCAATTTCTTGAGTTTGGACTTTTTCTTCTCAACTCCTCCTTTCTCTTCTCCTTTGACCACATCCACACTTTTCAATTCTTCATCCTTCAACTTCTTCCCTTTATCCCTATCAAAATAATCAAGATCATAATGCTCATGGTTTAAATCATTAAGTGAAGGACTATCAAAATCATGACTATAAGAAAGGTTAGAGATAGGAGGTGTGTCTTCAACACAAGGATCAATGACATCAATGGAATAATAGCTCTCATCCTCATTCGAGTGTTTCATGGCCTCATATAGGGAAATCTTCACCTCTTGATCATCAACTTTCAACGTAATCTTCCCATTCGCCACATCTAACATCATCCCGACCGTAGCTAAGAAAGGCCTTCCCAAAATCAGAGGTACATGCTCATCTTCCTCCATGTCTAGCACCACAAAATTGGCTGGGTAACTATGATCTCCAACTTTAACAAGCACGTCTTCAACCACACCTTGAGGTCGAGTAATAGACCGGTCGGCTAGTTGAAACGTCATCATTGTCAGCTGAAGTTCTCCACCTTCCAACTTCTTGAATAGCGACAATGGCATCAGATTAATGCTCGCTCCAAGGTCGCACAACGCTCCCTTCTTGACTCCATTCCCGATATCACATAAGATAGTGAAACTCCTGGGATCTTTCAACTTCGGGGGAAGCGCCTTGTGCACTAATGCACTCACCTCATGGTTCAGCTGCACCATCTTGGGATCATCTACACGCCGTCTCTTAGCTATCAAGTCCTTCAGGAACTTGGCATAATTAGGCATCTGTTCCAAAACATCATAAAAAGGAATGTTAATATGTAACTTTTTAAACACATCAAGGAATTTAGCAAATTTCTCATCTATCTTCTTTTTCATAAAGCGCTGCGGATATGGGATGAGTATCACCGATTTGGGTACCCCCCATTCATCTCGCTCGGTCTCCTTCATATTCTTCCTTGCTTCCTTTGCCTTCTTCTACTTTGGGACTCTCTCAATCTCCTCAATGCCTTCCTCTTCAGGTTCTTTGCTCTTTTGAGTGCCTTCACCCTCAACCCCTTTCTCAACTTCTATCTCCTCAATCTCATCTCTAACTTCCTCAGGTTTTTCTCATTCTATCTCAACCTCTCCTTGGAGCGTCTCCGAGTTAGCAGGCATCTGAGGGACATCATATTTGGTTCTACTTCTTAGCTGGATCGCCTTGCATTGCTCTTTTGGGTTCCCCTCGGCCATAGAAGGATATTTACTCGGCTCTCTACCCAATGATTTTGCGATCTGACTAATCTGATACTCCATCGAAGTGAACCGTCTATTGTTCTCTTGCTGAATTCTATTCAGCTCCACATCTCTCTTCTGGAGTTCTTGATCACGCTAATCGCCTTTCTTGTGTAACTCCTTCACATCATACTCCAATGAAGACAATCTTTTGCTTCATTCTTCCACCTTCTGGAGGATCGCTCGCAACATCTCTTCGGTCGAGGAACCGCCTTCACCCCCTGGGGGCTTTGAACCTGGATCAACACCTACAGGAACTCTGATTCCAGCCTTCAGATTGGCATATGAAAAATTCTCGTTCTTCCTCCATTGGTTCTGAGGAGGTTGCTGGCCTCCTTGATAGCCTTGGTTGTTTCTCCACTAATTCTGAGGAGGCTGTGGACCTGGTGGTACAAACGGTTGCCCATAAGTTGGTCACCCTTGATAATTTTCACCTCGGTAGTCATTCTGATTGTAATAAGGGCTTCCCATATAGTTGGCTAACTCTTGTTGGCCTGTGGGCTGGTCCACTTTCTCACTCACTACCGTATTCCCTCCAACCAGATTTTGCCCAATCTCGAGGTTGCTTATCTTTTCCATCATAGCCATCAACAGTTTCCTCATTCCCCCACTCTCCTCCAACTGATATGCTCTTTGAAATTCTGGGTCCTTGTTCCATTGCCCGGTATTCTTGACGATGTTATCAACGATCTCTCTACACCTAGTTGTACCATAATTCAAGAATGCTCCACTAGCACATGCATCAAGGTGGTCTTGACCTGCCTTGCTGGCTCCACAGTAGAAGAAAGCCATGATATCCCCTTCGTTGTACCCGTGCTGCGGGCACTCAATGGGCATATTCGAGTATCTCTCCCAAGCTTGACGTAAGTTCTCTCCTGGCTTCTGTTTGAAAGAAGAGATCTCTAACCTTGCTTTGATCGTTCTAGACAGAGGGTAGAATCGCTCGAGGAACAGACGCTCGAGCTCGGCCCATGTGGTTACACCTCCCCTTGGAAGTGTGTTGTCATACCACTCTTTCGCAATTCCAGTTAGAGAGAATTGGAACAACCTGAGCCTCTTGACATCTTCAGACATGCCGTTATAATTAAAGGTTGAGGCGATCATCAGAAAATTCCTCAGATGAGTATGAGGATTCTCCTTCCTGACCTCTCCCTTGAATTGATTCTCGGTGAGCATCTTCAAAATTCCAAGAGCTATAGAGAAGTTGTTGGCTTCAACTGGAGGCATTGCTACTCCATCATAATACCGTTGCGGCTGTGCCGCAAACCTTCCTCGGATTGCCATATCATGTTCAGCATTCTGAGGAACGTGCTGAGGATAGACGGGTGGTAAAGGTACTTGCAGAACTGGTGGTTGGTTATAAGCAGGAGGTGGAGGATACGAGTATGGTGGATAAGGATATGGTGGGTATGGGTAAAGATAAGGTGGGTTGTTGAATGGGATGTTTTGAGGATGTTGAACTAGATTCTGAGCTGGATTGTTTTAATTTTATGGAGCCGGGTTTTGGCTCTGGCTTTCCCCTGACGGGACTTAATTCTGACTGTTATTCTCTCCAGTGCCCTCAACCCATTCCACTTCCTGATTATACTTAGCCGCAGCGTCATCCAACTCATTACTGATGTTCATGTTATCGTTCTCTCCTCCGGTAGTGTTCATTCTTCTCAAGAACGCTCTGTTTCTTCTTGCTATTGTCTCAGGATCTAGCTGTATTCTCTCCTCGCTCGTATCTCCTTGTGAGCGTGTTTTCATAAACCTGAAATACTAACAAAAGGATCAAAACACAACTGCCGAACACATAAGAACTAAACAGAAAATAAAACACTCACTACTAATTACTAGGCTATCTTCAAGTCCTACTCAATGGACATACACCGCCTTCCCCGATATCGGCGCCATTGACTTGAATCGAACTTTACTAGCTTTTACTAGTAGTTACCCCACAAGAGTATGGGATCCCTGTAGTATTGGCAAGTATAGGGACCAAGTATATCGTACCCAAGGGAAGGAATGTATGCGAATAGATCCCTGAAGATCTACGCGTCGTAATTAATATGAGTGTATGTTTTTTGCTTTTTAAGAAATTAATTCTAATCTTAATTAAACTAAAGAATGAATGAAACTAATTAACTAAGGGTTATATGCAAATATGAGATGGTGATGCTCAGGATAGGAGTCCCTACATATACTAACGGAGCCGGTACATAATCAAAATAACTGTGATGTGCAAGAAATAACCTAAATATAAGATTGTAAGATGAAAAGCTCAAGAATTAAACCATAATACTTTATCCTATCAATCGACTTCACTAATCCACTAAACAAGTTAATAGATTGTGTTTAATTAAAGAGACCCTAATTTAACTAAGGTGATGCGGTCGTCCTCCCTAGATAAACCGGTAGATGAATTAATCCCTTCTAAACCCTCTCGTTAAGCCTACTAATTATTAAAGAGTGATAAGGTCGTCCTCTCTCTAACACTTTTCGTACGAAATTCAAAGGTAAATCCGGGATTTATTTTAAGCGTTCATTAATTAAGAGAATTAAAACTAAACATCACATGTTATCCTAATTATGTACCAATATCCTACTTCTACGAGTTCATCCTACCCCAAGCATACAAGGGTTTTAGCCTAACATGGTTTTAACTATAGCTAGATCAATTAAACAGACAACGCACGTAAACATGACGATTTGAATTAAATAACTAAAAAGCATAAACAAGGGTTTATAAGAAAGAAATTAAATCTAAGAACGAAATCCAATAAATACGAAATCAAAGGTTTCAAGTGTCAAGTATCGAAGAAAGAAAGAAAAAAAATACTAAATCAAACTCTAACTACGAATTCGTAACGTAAAAACCTCGATCAAATGTAAAACAAACTTGCTCAAACTCTTGGTGTGCTTCTCTCTCTGAAAACTATCTTTATGCGTGAAGTGATTCCCAAAAACGAACTTGGAATGGGTATATATAGGTAACGGATCGAATTGGGCATTTATGGGCCGAAATCCACGACTTGCTCGAGTAGAGCTCGAGTAGAGAGTACTCGAGCAAGGGCAACTCGAGTATCAAATTTGTCCAGAACATGAAAAGTACTCGAGCTCCTCAGCTCGAGTAGTGACTACTCGACCAAGGCCTGCTCGAGTGCACTACTCAAGTGCTTGAGTAGTAAGTACTCGAGCACTTCTTGCTTGAGTATTCAAGTGATACTTTTGCTCGCACGAACTAATACTTTTCGTATTTCTTCCATATCTTCTCATCCGGGCATCCGTTTGAGTCGATTCAAAGTCCTACGAACTCCGTTTTTCACCCTCTATCCATCTATGAGCATCAAAGAGGCAAATTAATTAGTTCATGAAAATAATACTCAATTGACTCTCAATACTCATCGAAATCAATCAAAACAGAGGCAAATCGAGCTATAAAACCTAACAATTTCACGCCTAATCAGTGGACGGAGAAAGTAATATAAAACATAACTTATTACACTTTCACAATATATCCACATATATTTTATATCTTAATCTACTTTTTCATAACAAATAACAATACTAATTTGGGCTTTTCTACAGTCAGTAAGACTTTCGCCCTTCCTGACGTCAGACACCCAATAAAAACTTGACACATCATTTAATTTCGTCATTTGCAATTTAGCTTCGTCCAAAGAAAAATAATTATTTTTTTATAAAAAATATTATACAATTACAAAAATATCCTTAAAGTCTTTTTATTTCAAAAAATAAATAAATTAATCTTGTATCTTATTTATAATAATTAAAAAAATTAAATTAGAATTATTAAATATCACTTTTTTTTTAATACAATATCACTTAAATTTTGAAATCAAATGAATATACAATTTTCTATTAGAGTATTCCTTTTACCCAATTATTCATTACCCGCTCACGTTTCCAACAATGGTCTCGTAAATGAGTACTATCTTCTTTTAGTCATTTTGTGAAAGCTGGTACCTTATTCGTTTTGTGACTACCTAAAATCTTGTTAGCTTGACTAATAGGGATCTCAAAAACCTAATATTCGGATATTTCAACTCCAAAAATGGATTGTTCGGCCAAGTCCCATTAATTTTAGAGCATATTTAGGAGCAGTTAGCTACTATAGAGAATCTATGTTTTTTTTTATTAAATTTTAAGGGGCGATTGGTTAGATGGTAATGAGATGAGATTAAAAATGTGTAGTTATAATGGTTAATGAGTATAAAATCATTACCTCTCATTCTAAATAAGGTAATCACTATCGCATTTTGATTACTTTTTTCCTTTATTAAAATCATCCTCCTCAATCACGTGAACTCGAGTTCACTAACCCTAATTTTTTAAGTATCAATGTTATGTGTACGTGTAAGTCCCAAGGTATGATATTAGATTGCTCTGATACCAAATGAAGGTGTGTCGTGTGTATTAAGTTTAGATGGTGTAATGAATGTTAAAACACTAATTACAACAATCTGGAAAACAGAGTATAATTTAGAACAGCAGAAGACTAAACCACACTATTGTAAGATGGAATAACTTTTTAACACAAACTATATAAAATAGCTTGTGCTAGCCTTACGGCGAAACGTTCACTATATCAAAGGTAGTGATACAAAAGTTGTGTGAAGAGTTAAATCGTTCACAACTGAAACAAGACTCGATATCACCTATCAAATCTAAATTAGCTAAGTGTATAAACTATACACTGTCAAAATTGATCTTTCACTATATCAATGATCTCTATATCTAAAGATATATGATTGATCGCAAGTTATGCGAGATGTACTAAACTTCTAGGCATAACATAAAAGTTGAAATAATTACCCTAACACATTTGAACTCAGGATTGACACTTGAGTAGATGTACTCGATTATTCCACACTCTGTCATTGGAGATTTCGGCCTCTATTTATAGATGGAAATCCTCATTCGAAAATAACTTCTCATATAACTTCCTCCATGATCTTTTATTCAACCGCTCATGGTCTTATCTTTATTATGATGATATTGACTGCAACCGCCTGATCTAGATCGTTCTATAGGTTCTAGAATAGCCTGGATCATGTAGGTCCTTGTAGGGCTTTGTAGAACCTTCTGGAACCCGTAACCGCCCCATGTTACAACCAATATTGCAACCTTCATTGTGACATTGAGTATTCCAGATTCTTGTAGATCCTTCTAGATCTTCAACCTGCATGTCAAAACATCTAAAGCAACATTTGATCATAAAGTGTTAGTTAATGAGAAGAAAGAGCAAATTCATGTTGTTTCAAAGTAAATAGTGAATACTTCACTACCAACAACATTAACAATCTCCCCCAATTTGACATTTCTACTACAACACACCTGATGTATATATTTTTCAATATATAAGTCAGTGATGTATGTTCAATAGAGATTAACATCATATTGTACACTGATCTTTTCACCCATGTGTAGCAAAAAAAAAAAAAAAAAAGATAAACAACTATAAGTTGAATCACCAAAACCAAGATGAATAACAATAAGTCATTCATCAAAACAGAATGAACAATCATTTGCTCACTCAAACAAAATGATATAGGCTCATTCAAACAAAATGAGTAACATAGTGTTTACTCACTCAAATTACAACTTGAAATAGAAATAACTAAAGTAAATCCTATCAACTCTAATATAATATTGTCTTTCGGAAATTTAAACTAACTATCAGAGTTAGATAATTAAAATTAGAAATAAAACAAGAGTACTTAGAGTTACACAACAAGGAACTTGATATCACTATATAAAGTGTACAGTTGCAGCCACAAATGTCTTGCACTAAGCTCCCCCATAGGTTGTGCTTCCTCCAGACTCTAAACAAACTCAAACTTTAGCAGAAATGTCTGGTAGATCTCCATACAGCTCATCTTCATCAACCTCTTGGATATTGATTGTTGCAAGGTTTGCAACAACATCTTCAGCAGCATCTGCACTTCTCCCAACACCATCAGGTCCAGTTGCAACAACTTCATTCACAACTGTCCCTCCTTCTTCAGCAACAGCAGCAGTAGGCTCAACATCTTCTTCCATTTCTTGAATCACAACTCCTCGGGCAGCAACTAGTACTCTCCCTGTTGTGGCAGAAAGTAGATTTTCCCAATATTTCTTCAAGAATTGGAGCTCATCTATGGAGTCTTGCAAGTGTCTAAGTTGTGCTTGAATGAACTCAGGTGAGATATTCAAGGAGTATGCGGCAGGAGCAGTGGTGTTTCCAGGTATGTTTTCAGCATTTTGAGCAGCATCTTATGCAGGAGCAGGGCCAGGAACAAGTTGTCCTTGTTCTGGAGCTTCTTCATCATCACTTACCTGTAAAGGCAAGTCTACTACTCTATTTTCAGATAAAAGATAGTGAGAAATGCCCATCAGACTCACTCTCCCCCTCAACAACTCATTCTTCCAATGGATAAAGTTATGC
This sequence comes from Ballota nigra, assembly GCA_947034835.1. Lineage (NCBI taxonomy): Eukaryota > Viridiplantae > Streptophyta > Magnoliopsida > Lamiales > Lamiaceae > Ballota > Ballota nigra. The sequence goes on along the minus strand of OX344723.1, from coordinate 114,749,300 downwards.
CTTCTCAAGTGGCCATATATCAACACAGGATAAGGCAGATTGCCTTTCTCAGAAATCTTCCCAGTAAATTTCATCATGTGGTGAAAAATAACTAATCCCAAATTGATCTCTGGTTAATTTGGTTGAGTTGGTGGATGATATTCAATTATACACAACAAGTTTGTATAACACTGAAAACAGGGAAGTAAGAGAAGCATCAAGCATATCTCTTTTCCATTTGTTCACTCTACCCCCAGTAAGAACATGTATGATTTCATCCATGTGAGGAGCTTCATCTTCAACAACATTCTCAAATCTGGTTCTGGTACCGTTGTACTTGTTCTAGCAATGTCAACAACATTCTCAAATCTCTTCTTTGTTCTCAGTTCAACTCTGGCTCTTCTCCTCAGTTCGAAGATATGCACATCACTCTCATCAGAAACTTCTTTGACTTTTGCTTGAGGACCCCCATCATCATCAATTGAGTCCTTTGAGCTTGACTCTTTCTCATAATTAGAAAACACTTGAATAGGGTGTGCAACAACATCACCTTCATCATTCTTTTTCTTTCTTGAAGTTTCAACATAGTTCACCTTCTTCCTTGCTCTTCCAGAACGTCTCTTTGATTGAACAGGACTTCTCTTCCTCTTTCCACCCTTTTTCTTCTTCACAGTCTTGGCAATTGGAACAGGTTCAGAATCCTCAGACATTGAAGAATCAGTTTTGGGCGATTCTTCTTTGTCCTCCTTTGGTATTTCCACATCAGATACTTCAACATTAGGGTTTTGTTCCCTAGTTTCCTCCGCTACAGTCTCCTCAGCAATGGGAGCATCTTCCATAACCTGGTCACATGTTTCAACATCTTTTAAAATATTATCAGTAGCAGGGGTTTCGGCTTGGAGTGAGAATTGTGGATTTTCAGGTTGGGCAATCGAAGGAGTACTTTCGATTTGAGGAATATGTGAAGTATTTTGGGTTTGAACCAAATAGGTAGAAACATCGACTTCAATCGAGCCAATGGTTAGTTTAGGAACAACAGGAGTTCCTTAAAGGCTTTGGACAATCCCACGAGCGATTGATTCAAGCTGATCGACCGTCGCTTTAGAAGGGATATGGATATTCATGGGAAAGGCTCGAATTGGGGTTTAAGATGGAGGTGGTGTTGCGCTCGATGATGGAGCAACTGGTGCAACATCCTGGTTTGAGGCCATTTCAGCGAGAAGGTTGAGAGGGTTTGAGGATTGAGAAGATGGTGAGTTTGAGGGAGTTTTTGAAATGTGAGAAGGGTTTCCTGTTTCCAGCCATTTAAAGAGCTCGAAAATGAATTAAATGAAAAATAGAATGAAAATGAAGTTTAACCAAACAAGTAAGAACACCAATATTCTCAACACCTTACAAATAAACACTAGTCTTCACTCAAAAATGAACACACATAATATTAAACACGAAACATAAAGGGTATTTATATAAAAAGAAATACGGAAGTTATCCTACACATCCCACAAACAAAAATTCTGGATTTAAGAAGAGAGGAATAATCACTCCCGCATGAAGAGATCGTGGGTTTCCCATACTTAAAAATCTAAATTTTAATTAATTAAACAATAAAAATTGTGCACAAAATAAATAAAAGGAAACATGGGCTTAAACATGTGATAAATAAAAACAAATCCTTGAAAAATTGGTTACATAATTTGACTCTAAAATTAAATATGGATGACATATGATGTTGCATTCAAAATTAGATCACACACTTCAACATTGGTTAAAACACCCAATGTCGCATTTTTCATCAAACAATTTTAGCACTTTTATTCACATTGATCCATCTTTTCAAGAGAGTGCATCGTAGCAGCGAACTCCGTGCCCCATAATTACTCAATGGATTTGTGACATATTGATGTTTTACTAATCACCTTTTGAAAAGAAGGCATCGTAGTAGCAAACTCCGTGCTCCATAGTTACTCAGTGAATTAGTTACATGTTGATGTGTTTTTTAAAAAACAAAGCTTATTATGTGTTTGAGAAATGTGAATCCTCTTTATTTTTACACAACAATCATACTTGGTCCAGATTTATTTTAAAAAAAAATTATAAAATAAAAAACAAGGATTAACTTTAAGTAAAACATGCATATACCCTGATGTTGTTACAAATGTTTGAGCATGCATAACAACATCCGCTTCACAGTTACTCAGATAGTGCACATACCAATAGATTTCTTCAAGAATGAGAATATCTCATGCCCAAGAGCTTTAGTAAACACATAAGCAAACTGATTTTCAGTAGGTTGATTAGGCGTGAAATTGTTATGATTCGTGGGTCATTTTGTCCATATTTTGAGTGAAAATGAGGAGTATTTAGAGTCAATTGAGTATTATTTTCATACATTGATGAATTTGCCTCTTGGATGCTCATATATGGATAGAGGGCAAAAAATGGAGTTCGTAGGACTTTGAATCGACTCAAACGGATGCCCGGATGAGAAGATATCGAAGAAGTACTATTGGTATTAGTGCGCGAGAAGAAAAGTATCAGTTGGAGAAGAAGGAGGGTCATTCGAGTGGATCCACTCGAGCGCCACCGCTCGTGCAAGGGAATGGGTCGAGCGCCTAAAACTTACAGAACATTTCAAGCACTCGAGCAGCTCGAGCGCCCCCGTTCGAGCCATTGCACCGTTCGAGCGGCCCTGCTCGACCCCATGTTTCATTCAACCTCTTCAGCTCGAGTGGCCCCGCTCGAGCGGGAGGTGCTTGAGCGCCCTTGGTATTTTACCTTCCGATCTGTTTTTTGGCCCATGAGTTCCCGAATCGGCCCGACGCTTATATATACTCGTTCCGAACTCGTTTTTTAGGGAGATCACATACCACATCACTTTTAGAGTTCATTTTTAGAGAGAGAAGAGAAACTAGAGACGAGCAAGCTTTATTTTACGTGTAATCGAGGTTTTACTTTACGAATTCTTGTTTTAGTTTGGATTTCAATTTATTTTCGTTCGCTCTTTGACATTGAATACTTGAGACTTTGTTTTATCAATCAAATTTCAGTTCTTAGCATTTATTTTCTTTAAACCCTAGTTTATGTTTAGTAGTTACTTAGTTCAAATCATCATGTTTATGTTCGTTATTTCTTCAATTGCTTTTGTTGTCATTAAAGCCATGTCTGGCTAAAACCCGTGTATGCTTAGGGTATGATGAACTCGTAGAAGTAGGATGTGGGTACGTAATTAGAATAATTCACGACGTTTAGTTTTAATTCTCTAAATTAATGAATTCGTAAAATCAATCTTAACTTTACCTTTGAATTTCGTTCGAAAAGTGTTAGAGAGAGGACGACCTTATCACTCTTTAACAACGAGTAGATGTAACGAGAGGGTTTAGAAGGGGTTAATTAATCTACCGATTTATCTAGGGAGGACGACCACATCACCTTAGTTAAATTAGGGTCTCATTAATTAAGCACAATCTATTAACTTGTTAGTGGATTAGTGAAGTTGATTGATAGGATAAAGTATTAGGGTATGAATTCTTGAGCTTTCATCTTACAATCTTTTACTTAGGTTATTTCTTGCACGTTACGGTTATTTTGATTATGTACCTGCTCCGTTAGTATACGTAGGAATTCTTATCCTGAGCATCACCGTCTCATATTCGAAAACACACATTTTTACGTTCTTAGTTTAATTTTCCTTTTTGCATTCGTAGAGTAATTTAGTTCTGACTATATTTTCTTTTAAAAAACCCAAAAACATACACTCATATTAATTATGACGCGTAGATCTTCGAGGATCTATTTGCATACATCACTTCTCTTGGGTTCGATAATTCTTGGTCCCTATACTTGCTCATACTACAGTGAACTCGTACTCTTGCGGGGAAACTACTAGTAGAAAGATAGTATTTTCGGTTTAAGTCAATGGCGCTGTTGCCGGGGATGGCGATGTATGTCATTTGAGTAGGACTTGTAGATAGCTTAGTAGTTAGTAGTGAGTGCTTTACTTTTCTGTTTTATTCTTACATATTTGGCAGTTGCGTTTTGATTTGTCTGTTAGTGTTTCAGGTTCATGAAAACACGCTCGCAAGGAGATACGTGCGAAGGGAGAATACAGCTAGATCCTGAGACAATAGCAAGAAGAAACCGGGCCTTTTTAAGAAGGATGAACACTGCCGGAGGAGAGAACGAAAAAATGGACATTAGTAATGAGTTGGATGATGCTGCAAATGAGTTCAATCAGACAGTGGAACGGGTTGAGGGCACTAGAGGAACTAAGAGTCAGAATCAAGTTCCGTTAGGGAAAAGCTAGAGCCAAAACCCGGGTACACAAAACATAAACAATCCAGCTCATAACCTTGTCCAACATCCTCAGAACAACCCTGCTTATCCACAGAACAACTTCCCATATAACAATTTACCTTATCCCTACCCATACCCACCATATCCATATCCCCCTCCACCTGCTTATAACCAACCACCAGTCCCTTAACCACCACCAGTACAATAAGTACCGGTACCACCTGTTTATTCTCAGCCCGTTCCTCAGAACGCCGATCAGAACATGGCCATTAGAGGAAGGTTTGCGGAACAGCCACAATGGTATTATGATGGAGTGGCATTGCCTCCTGTAGAGGCAAACAACTTCTCAATTTCACCCGGAATTCTAAAACTACTTACCGAGAATCAATTCAAGGGGAAGGTTGGGAAGGAGAATCCTCATACTCATCTGAGAAGTTTTCTTATGATCGCATCCACGTTCAATTTATGATGGCATGTCTAAAGATGCCAAGAGGCTCAGGCTGTTCCCATTCTCTTTAATGGGAATAGTAAAGGAGTGGTACGATAACACGCTCCCACGGGGAGGTGTAACCACTTGGGCCGAGCTCGAACGTCTGTTCCTCGAGCGATTCTACCCTCCATCTAGAACCATAAGAGCAAGGATAGAGATATCTTCCTTCTGCCAGAAGCAAGGAGAAGACTTACGTCAAGCGTGGGAGAGATACTCCAACATGTTGATTGAGTGCCCGCAACACGGGTACAATGAGGAAGATATCATGGAATTCTTCTATAGTGGAACCAGCAAGGCTGGTTAAGCCCATCTTGACGCGTGTGCTAATGGAGCGTTTCTGAACCATGGTACAGCTAGATGCAGAAAGATCGTTGATAATATTATCACGAATACCGGGCAATAGAACGAGAACCCAGAATTTCAGAGGTATATCAGATTGAGGAGAGTGAAGGGACGAAGAAGCTATTGATGGCTATGATGGAGAAGATAAGTAACATTGAGGTTGGGCAGAATTTGGTTGGATGGAATGTAGCAGTGAGTGGGAAAGTGGACCAGCCCCCAGTTCAGCAAGAGGTAGCCAACTATATGGGAGGACCTTACTACAATCAAGGCGGGTATCCACAAGGTGGAAATCAATTTGGAAGGCCCTCATATGGCCAACCATTTGTACCACCCGATCCACAACCTCCTCAAAATCAGTGGAGAAACAACCAAGGCTATCAAGGAGGCCAATAGCCTCAACAAAATCAATGGAGGAAGAATGAAAATTTCTCGTATGCCAATCCGAAGGCCGGAATTACAGTTTCTCCGAGTGTTGATCCAGGGTCGAAGCCTCTGGGTAGAGAAGGCGGTTCTTCGACTGAGGAAATATTGAGAGATGTCCTTCAAAAGGTGAAGGAAGGAAGCAAAAGATTGCCTTCTTTGGAGTATGATGTTAAAGAGTTGCATAAGAAAAGTGATCAGCATGATCAAGAACTCCAGAAGAGAGATGTAGAGCTGAATCGAATTTAGCAAGAGAACAACCGGCGGTTCACTTCCATAGAGTTTCAGATGAGCCATATTGCAAAATCATTGGGAAGGGATCCAGGTAAATATCCTTCCATGCCGGAGGGGAACCCAAAAGAGCAATGCAAGGCTATCCAGTTAAGAAGTGGAACCAACTATGATGGTCCCCAAATGCCTGCTGATTCTGAGATGCCCCAAGGAGACATTGAGATAGAGGGGAAAGAGTCTAAGAAGGATAGAAATAAAATTGAGGAGGTAGAAGTTGAGAAGAAGATAGAGGGTGAAGGCACTCAAGAGAGCATAGAGCCTGAAGAGGAAGACATTGAGAAGATTGAGAGAGTTCCTAAGTGGAAGAAGGCAAAGGAAACAAGGGAGAAAGTGAAAGAGACCGAGCGTGATGAATGGGGGGTACCCAAATTGGTGATACCCGTCCCGTATCCACAACGCTTCATGAAGAAAAAGCTTGATGAGAAATTCGCTAAATTCCTTGATATTTTTAAGAAATTGCATATTAACATTCCTTTTTATGATGCTTTGGAACAGATGCCTAACTACGCCAAGTTCCTGAAGTACTTGATAGCTAAGAGACAGTGAGTAGACGAGCCCAAGTTGGTGCAGCTGAACCATGAGGTGAGTGCGTTGGTGTACAAGGTGCTTCCCCTGAAGTTGAAGGATCCCGGGAGTTTCACTATCTTATGTGATATCGGGAATGGAGTCAAGAAGGGAGTGTTGTGCGACCTTGGAGCGAGCATTAATCTGATGCCATTGTCGCTATTCAAGAAGTTGGAAGGTGGATAACTTCAGCCGATAATGATGACGCTTCAACTCGCCGACCAGTCTATTACTCGACCTCAAGGTGTAGTTGAAGACATCCTTGTTAAAGTTGGAGATCACGTGTTTCCAGCCAATTTTGTAGTGCTCGACATGGAGGAAGATGAGCACGTGCCTTTGATCTTGGGAAGACCTTTCTTAGCTACGCCCGGGATGGTGTTAGATGTGGCGAATGGAAAGATCACGGTAAAGGTAGATGATCAAGAGGTGAAAATTTCCCTATATGAGGCCATGAAGTACCCGAAGGAGGATGCGAGTTGTTATTGCATGGATGTCATTGATCCTCGTGTTGAAGACACACCTCATATCCCTAATCTTTCTTATATTCATGATTTCGTTAGTCGTTCACTTGATAATTTGACCCATGAGCATTATGATCTTGATTATTTTGATAGGGATAAAGGGAAGGAGTTGAAGGATGAAGAAGTGAAAAATGTGGACGAGGTCCAATTGGAGAGTAAAGGGGGAGTTAAGAAGAAAAAGACAAAATTCAAGAAATTTATTAGTAAGACTCCTTCAGATAAAGGTGAGAAGAAGCTGAGACGCCCACCACTTGGGGATGGGAAGGAAGGAAAGTAACTCATGATGAATGGGAATGAAGGAAAGAAAGTCAACCACCACTCTTATGAGAATAAGGGAGGTAAATTTGAGTATCATGTCCCATGAGCTCCTTTGAGCTTGGTCCGGCATGAGGACCTTAAAAATAGCGCTGAGTGGGAGGCAACCAACTTTTATTTGTTTTTCAGTGTTTTTATGTTATTAGGGTGTTGTTGAGTCGTAAGTTTTAACCTCGTACTTGAGATTTTATTTTGTAGGCTTGTCTCGAAGGAGTAAATGTATCATGGAGTTATTCAGATTGAAGGAACCAACTCGAGACCAAGGAGTGTGACACGTTGTTGAGAGAAACTTGAACTATTTGGATGAGGTAACCCACAACCCCAAACTTAGACCTCTTCACAAGGTCGAAGTTTGGGGGTGGAGTTTTTATTTGTTTTATGGTGACATTGCACAGGTGCACACCCTCTCTTGAGTTGAGTTTGGTTATTTGGTATCTTGAGATGCTCCTTGGGGTGATATTGATTTGATTTGCTACTACATATTTCATGCCTATCAATCATCTTATGCTTGTTGATTGCTATTCTTGAGTATGATTTGGTGAGTAGAGTTAAGTTGTGAGGGTGAGTTAGAAATTCTATTGTGTGAGTGTATGAGTGAAAGTTGATTTGAGAGAGAACTCGTATGCTTGCAAACTTTCTTTTTGAGTGCTTGTGTGATGAGAGTGAGAATTCGTTAGGACTAGCATGGATGTGAAAGCCGTGAGATTTGAGCTTTTTGAGATTAAGATGCATGAATTGATCTCTTCATTTGTGAGTGAGTCGTCACCTTAGAGGATGCTAGAACTTGTGTGTGCTCTCACTTCTTGATTATGTCTAGTTTGATATGCCGAATGTGATTTTAGGCCATCTTTGATTTGATTGAGTCACTTAGCCTAAATTTTCCCTACCAATGACATGTATCCCTTGTTAGCCCGTTTGAGCCTTAGCCTATTTTATTTGCTAGCACATTTTAACACTTACCCACGTTCCTAAACTCTTTTGTCCCAATTTGAGTGGAGAATAGGAAACTTGTGAATGAGGAGGGATTGAGTTGAGTTGAGTTGAGTTGAGACGGTGAATTATGATGGTTGAGTTGTGATAAAAGAAGGGCGTGATGAAGTTTTGAGTTGTGGGGAAGACCAAAAATTTGAGAATGAGCAAAAGAAAAAAATAAGCTCATATGTATGTGTGAAAAAGAAAAGTGTGGTGATTGAAAAAGTGAAATGAGTTTGAGAAAAGAAAAAAATTGAAGTGTTGAAAGTAGAGAAATTGAAAAGTGTATTACATGAAGATGTTTGAATTATTTTGTTCCACGTCTTGAAGTATTGAAATTTGATTTTCCATTCTCCATTCACTTGAGTCACTTACCCCATATAGTTACTCCACTTGTCCAAATAGCTTACACTACAACCTTGAGAAAGTCCTTTTTGATTCGACATTGATTTCTAGAGTATGGTCGAAGTTGAGAGTGCTTACAAGCCTATGACTGCTGATATGTGTGATTGATTGTTTGAGTGAGTCCCTTAATACTGTTATACACTTGTGAGGGAGTGGAATACGTCGTTGAGTGCATATCCATGTTTGATTTTGGTCGTTGAGGGGGTGAGTTTTGTATACGTGTGAATGATCTTTGAAACTTGAGCTCGATTACTTGCATGATTTGATTCTTGATTCATTCCTAACAATTTCACTTGACTTATTAATTATTATTTCGTTGCTTGAGGACAAGCAACATGATAAGTTTGGGGGGGTTGATTAGGCGTGAAATTATTATGATTCGTGGGTCGTTTTATCCATATTTTGAGTGAAAATGATGAGTATTTAGAGTCAATTGAGTATTATTTTCATACATTGATGAATTTGCCTCTTAGATGCTCATAGATGGAAAGAGGGTGAAAAACAGAGTTCGTAGGACTTTGAATCGACTCAAACGGATGCCCGGATAAGAAGATATAGAAGAAGTACTATTGGTATTAGTGCGCGAGAAGAAAAGTATCAGTTGAAGAAGAAGGAGGGTCATTCGAGTGGATCCACTCGAGCACCACCGCTCGAGCGCCCCCGTTCGAGCCATTGCACCGTTCGAGCTACACCACTCGAGCGGCCCTGCTCGACCCCATATTTCATTCGACCTCTTCAGCTCGAGCGCCCCCGCTCGAGCGGGAGGTGCTCGAGCGCCCTTGGTAATTTACCTTCTGATCCGTTTTCCGGCCCATGAGTTCCTGAATCGGCCCGACGCTTATATATACTCATTCCGAACTCATTTTTTTAGGAAGATCACATACCACATCACTTTTAGAGTTCGTTTTTAGAGAGAGAAGAGCAACTAGAGACGAGCAAGCTTTATTTTACGTGTAATCGAGGTTTTACTTTACGAATTCTTGTTTTAGTTTGGATTTCAATTTATTTTCGTTCGCACTTTGACATTGAATACTTGAGACTTCGTTTTATCAATCAAATTTTAGTTCTTAGCATTTATTTTCTTTAAACCCTAGTTTATGTTTAGTAGTTACGTAGTTCAAATCATCATGTTTATGTTAGTTATTTCTTCAATTGCTTTTGTTGTCTTTAAAGCCATGTCTGGCTAAAACCCATGTATGCTTAGGGTAGGATGAACTCGTAGAAGTAGAATGTGGGTACGTAATTAGAATAATTCGTGACGTTTAGTTTTAATTCTCTTAATTAATGAATTCGTAAAATCAATCTTAAATTTTCCTTTGAATTTCGTTCGAAAAGTGTTAGAGAGAGGACGACCTTATCACTCTTTAACAATGAGTAGACGTAACGAGAGGGTTTAGAAGGGGTTAATTAATCTACCAGTTTATCTTGGGAGGACGACCGCATCACCTTAGTTAAATTAGGGTCTCGTTAATTAAGCACGATCTATTAACTTGTTAGTGGATTAGTGAAGTTGATTGATAGGATAAAGTATTAGGGTATGAATTCTTGAGCTTTCATCTTACAATCTTTTACTTAGGTTATTTCTTGCACGCCACGGTTATTTTAATTATGTACCTGCTCCGTTAGTATACATAGGAATTCTTATCCTGAGCATCACCATCTCATATTCGAAAACACACACTTTTACGTTCTTAGTTTAATTTTCCTTTTTGCATTCGTAGAGTAATTTAGTTCCGATTATATTTTCTTTTAAAAACCCCAAAAACATACACTCATATTAATTACGATGCGTAGATCTTCGGGGATCTATTCACATACATCACTTCCCTTGGGTTCGATAATTCTTGGTCCCTATACTTGCTCATACTACAGTGAACCCGTACTCTTGCGGAGAAACTACTAGTAGAAAGATAGTATTTTCGGTTCAAGTCATGGGTATGTGTTCCAACTTCACAATATTTTTCTCTACAAGATCCCTTATGAAATGATGTCTAATACTTATGTATTTAGTAAGTGAGTGTTGAACTGAATTTTTTGAAATGTTGGTAGCACTAGTGTTATCACAATATACAGTTAAAGTATCACTCTCTAAACCATAATCACTAAACATTTTACTTAACCAAAAAAGTTGTGTACAACAACTACCTGCAACAATTTATTCAGACTCTGCAGTAGATTGTGATTCACAATTCTGCTTTCTAATATACCCGGAAATCAGGTTATTTCCCATGTAAAAGCAACCACCACTCGTGCTTTTCCTATCATCAATCTCTCTAGTCCAGTCTGCATCACTGTATCCAACAAGTGCACTGCTTGTGTCTTTGGTATACCATATACCAAGATCAGTTGTACCAACCAATATCTAATGATCCTCTTGACAGCATTCAAATGTGACTCTTTAGGACAAACTTGGTACCTAGCACAAACACAAACACTGTACATTATATCAGGTCTACTAGAGGTCAAGTACAGAAGACTACCTATCATGGATCTATACAAAGTGGGATCAACATCTTGTCCAGTAGTGTCCTTACACAATTTTTGTGTAGATCCCATAGGAGTTTTCATGACTTTTGAATTTTCCAAACCAAAACCTTTTCACTAAGTTCTTTGCATACTTACTCTGAGAGAAGAAAATACCTTTATCAGATTGTTTGATTTAAGTCATAAAAAGTAATTCAAATCACCTATCATGCTCATCTCAAATGTTGTTATCATTGCTTCAACAAACTTGTTTAACATGATGTTACAAGTTGAACCAAAAACAACGTCATCAATATATATTTGAGCTATTAGCAAATCCTCTCCAGAATGTTTAATGAACAAGGTTCTGTCAGCCTCACCTTTTATAAAACCAAACTGCAAAAGAAAGTCAGTAAGTCTACCATACCAAGCTCTAGATGTACACATGATCAGGATATTGTGGTTTTTTAAAGCCTTTAGGTTGTTCAACAAATGCATTTTCAATTAATATGTAATTCAAAAATGCAACTTTTACATCCATTTGATGAAGATTAATATTAATGTAACATGCAATTGCTAGTAACAATCTAATAGATTTTTTCCTAGCAATAGGTGCAAATGTTTCATCAAAATCTATACCTTCAACTTGGGTGTAACCTTGTGCAACTAATCTAGCTTTGTTCCTAACTATGTTACCAAACTCATCAGTTTTATTTTTAAAGATCCACTTAGTTCCAATGACATTGACATCATCAGGCCTTGGAACTAATGACCAAACATCATTTCTTTCAAACTGATTAAGTTCCTCATGCATAACATTAATCCAATTCTCATCTTTTAATGCTTCTGTAACATTTTTAGGTTCAATTTCAGAATAGTAACACTGGGCATTCACAACATTGCATATTGAAGACATGCACACAGACCTTACCACATCAACATGTTTTGCACTTACTCTTCTTCTGGTTTGAACACCAACTAAAGCATCTCCAATGATATGATTTGAAGAATGGCTTTTGGTAATCCATGTTGCTGGATTCTTCTTTGGGGTATACTGATTGTTCTGTGTAGAATCTACTGAATCTGTAGGGAATGTTGTACCAGATGCTGGAACATTTGGTGAAACATTTTATGTTTTCAGTGATTCTTTAGGAACCTCAGTAACTTCAGTCACATCTTCAGTGTCATTCCCATCCATCAAATTTCTGTCATCATCAAACGCGACATTCACAGACTCTTAAACAGTGTTAGTTCTAAGGTTATAAATTCTAGAGGTTTTACTATTTCTAGAATAACCTAATAAAAGACTTTTGTCACTTCTAGAATCAAACTTATGCAGTTGATTCCTATCATTCAGAATGTAACACACACAACCAAAAACATGAAAATATTTCACACTTGATTTTTTGTTGTTTGATTAGACGTGAAATTGTGATGTTTTGTTGCCCGATTAGCCCATATTTTGAGTATTTTTTATGAGTATTTAGAGTCATTTGAGTATCATTTTCATAAAATCATCAATTTGTCTCTTTGCTGTTCATAGTTGGATAGAGGGTGAAAAGAGGAGTTCGTAGGACTTTAAATCGGTCAAAACGGACACCTGATTAAGAAGATATGAAGGTTTTTCGAACAAGTGTACAACTGCCGAAAAGTGCTCGGCCTGGAGGCACTCGAGCGGAAAGTGCTCGACCTCCACCAGGTCTAGCGCCCTGGGACTTTTGTGGAAAATTGGCGCTTGACCAAGCCTGCTCGAGCGCCAAGTGCTCGACCTAAGGCCCTGCTCGAGCGCCCTGAGCGGATTTTGCCTTGTTTTCTCCCCGAATCATATAAATATCCATTTCAAGCCTATTTTTACACATCTACAAATATCTACACTCGTTTTTCGAAGGAGAGGAGCTTGGGAAGGTGTTTTGAGAGTTTTGGCAAAGTTTTTCACCATGTAATCGAGGTTTTAGCTTATGAATTTATAGATTAATTATCTTTCTTTTGAACCGATTAGTTTTTATTCTTAATTTCTTGAATCCTTGAGACTATTTAACCTAGGTTTTTCCGAATTTATATAGATTTCTTTTGAGACTTGAGTTATTGATTCTATATTTCGTTTATGTTCTTGATTTCTTTCGGTAATTTAATTATGCATATAATTATCGTTCTTGTGATTGCTTTTATTATTCAAACTACCATGTTAGGCTAGAACCCTTGTATGCTTAGGATAGGATGAACTCATAGAAGTAGGATGTTGGTACGTAATTAGGATAATTCGTGATGTTTAGTTTTGATTCTCTTATTTATTGAATACTTCTAATAAACTCTAGAATAATCTTGAAATTGAGTACGAAAATTGTTAGAGAGAAGACGACCGCATCACTCTTTAATAACAAATAGGCTTTAAGGAAAGGGTTTTAGATGGGGTTTATCATCTACCGGTTTATCTATGGAGGACGACCGCATCACCTTAGTTAAATTAGGGCATCAATAATTAAGCACAATTCATATAATTTGATTAGTGGATTAGTGAAGTAGGTTGATAGAATTAAGTATTAGGATTAATTCTTGAGCTTTTATTCTTTCAATCTTGTGCTAGATTAGGGAAGTTGATTGCCTACTTTTAGTACACTTATGATTATTACTTGCACATCACGATTATCTTAGTTATTATACCAACTCTGTTAGTATACGTAGGAATTCCTATCCCGAGCATCACCATCTCATATTTGCATAAAACCAAAAGTCATTTAGTTTATTTAATTGGTAGAATATAGATAGTATAATATAGTTTAGAATTACTTTTAAAAACAAAAAACTTACATTCATATTAGCTACGAGACGTACATCTCCAGGGATTTATTCGCATACATACTTTCCCTTGGGTTCGATAATACTTGGTCCATATACTTGTCCATACTACAGGGATCCCATACTCTTGTGGGGTAACTACTAGTTAAGCTAGTATTTTGCGTTCAAGCTATTAGCAATGTGACATGCTGTATTTAATACTTCAGCCCAAAATTTCTTAGAAAGATTTTTTTAATTGAGCATTACTCTAGCCATCTCTTGAAGAGTTCTATTTTTCCTTTCAACAATCCCATTTTGTTGTGGAGTTTTAGGAGAAGAAAACTCTAGGATTGTACCTTTCTTATCACAAAAATCTGAAAATATGTTATTTTCAAATTCCCTACCATGATCAAACCTAATCCTGCTAACTTTCCAGTTAAAAGCAGTTTTAAATCTCTTGTAAAGAACTTTAAAAGCATCAAAATTCTCAGATTTTTCTCTTAGAAACTCAATCCAGGTATATCTAGAGTAGTCATCTACCACAACCAATAAATATTTCTTACCACCAATGCTTTCAGTTTCCATAGGACCCATAAGATCAATATGTAATAATTCAAAGCAACGATGTGTTGTGCAATGTGATAACATCTTATGCGACACTCTTACTTGTTTACCTCTTTGGCATGGACCACATACAGTAGGTGTAACTATCCTCAGTTTAGGCAATCCTCTCACAGCTTCAGTTCTAATCAGTTTTTGCATGACTCTATAATTTGCATGTCCAAGTCTTTGATGCCACAGGACATTATCATCACAATTTGACAAATGACACACATTGTTTCACTACAAGAAAAAGAGTTTTTAGTGACGGTAAAAATTGTGGCTAAAGAATAAAATATCCTTACTAAAGACTTTTAGTAACAAGAAATCTCATGTCATGACCTCTAATTACTGTTTCTCTAGTTAAAAGTTAATAGTAACAGAACAGAGTCTCATTGCTAATAAGCATATAGCTAGAGTAAATTTACCCTCACTAAAATAACTTTAGTGATGAAAAATCCTGTCACTAATTAGTCTCGTCGCTAATAAGTATATAGCCAGAGTAAATTTACCCTCACTAAAAGAACTTTAGTGATGAAAAACCCTATCTCTAATACAAATATTTACCCTCACTAAAAGAACTTCCGTGATGAAAAATCCTATCACTAATACAAATATTTACCCTCACTAAATAAACTTTAGTGATAAAAAATCCTGTCATTAAAACAAATATTTATCATACAGCCCCGAGGCCGTCGGTCCGTGACCGTTTGGGGGACAATCCTCGACCCCGATCTCCACCAGCTGCCAACAACGCCATGGCCGAAATCTTGAAAAAGGTAACGGTCTTGGAGGTGAAGCTCGAAAAACAAGACGGGCAGCACCACTTCGCCCACATGCCCAACTCTCCTCTGGCGAACACTTTGGTGCGAGCTCCTGCCCAGCCTAAAATTAATGTGGCTGTTGTGGGGCAGTACGACGGGGAGACGGACCCCATCACCCACTTGAGCAAGTACTCGACGTACATGATATTGATGAGGGCTACAGACGCTACCCAATGCAGGATGTTTCCATTGACCCTCGGTGATAGAGCTCACCGTTGGTACTCCTCGCTTCCCGCGAGGAAGGTTTGAACAAATGAGTGTTACTGCATGAGCAAAAGTGTGTTACTGTTTTAAATAGAAAATTCCAAAATTCACGGGTCAAAGGCGGGTCAACGGGTCGCCCAATTTTCATACTACTGAAAATTGTGTTACTGTATGAACAAACGAGTGTTAGTGCATGAGCAAAAGTGTGTTACTAGCTCATATCGTAGCACTGTTTAGTTCTTTTAGTAACACATGAATTACTTAATCATATAGTCTTTTTATTGTTCAGATTCTTCTAATTTCATATGGTAACATATGAATAAGAATTATGATGTTATGATTATCTTATAATTTAAAGATTTTTTTGGTGTTTATCAAGTTTTTCTTCTTCATGATTTAAACCTCTGTTTTTTCATGATTCCACAGTGTTTCTGATATAGTAACACATACATACTCTTACAATATTACTCACTTGCCTTAAAGTAACACAAACCTGAGACCGGAATTCTTTGTTTGCTTTTGCACGATTTTTTTGAGAAGATCCATTTGACTCGTGAATTTATTATACTGACCCGGTTCTCAATGTTGAATCGCGAGTTTTTCAACTTTCCTTTATTAGCACAATATTGCACGGTGCAATATTGCACCCAAGATCCACTCTAACTTTATTCATATACATCTCTTATATATTACTAAAAGGGAGTTCTAACTGTCCATGTGTCATTCTCTCATTCAGTTTGCTTATGTGTCATTTTTTGAGAATTTTTTAGAGAATAATAATTTACATGTCATTTTCCATCTGTATGCCACGTCAATTTTTCACTTCGCTTATGTGTCGTCGTGTAGTTTATTTCACTTATGTGTCATATGTGTGGTCTTATTATACAATAAAGAGTCTAACAAAAAATATTGTACTCCAAAGGATTTGAACCATATACCTCATAAGCAATATTCATGAAATTTACCAATTAAACCATGTAATGAACATGTTTAAGCTTTGAATACTATTGCATATAACTTGAGTTTACAAAAGTATATTATAAATTTTATTATAATTATACCAATTTACATTTTATTTAACTATTTTAGGATATCCTATATTTAAAAAATCTTAATGTGTGAGTAATTCAACTAGGTAACTTAAGTATATTAAATTCTACATACTATTACTGAATTGATTAAATAAATTTAAAAAATTCTAATTATGTTAATTTTTAATGTTTAATTAAGTTATTTTTATTTTTTCGCCATATTTGAGGATTTCATTTTTAGAAAATCTTAATTTTTGTGAAAAAATAAAAAATATAATTAAGTATATTAAATAATTTTGATTTAGACTAAATATTAATTATTTAAAAAATCTAATTATCTTAAATTTAACATTTAATTGATAAACTCTTATTATCTAGAAAACACAGTAAACCAAAATTATATTTATTGATCCTTTTTAATTTTAAATCAAGCTTGATATATCATTTTGTTTTTAACTTAATTTTGTTTAATATATGACACTATGTTTGTGTTGAAATGCAATCACATGAATTTAAACCTTGCACACATCTATAAATCTTTATATATTGAATATCAATTTTATTTAACATAATTTTTATATTTTTTAAAATTGAAAGTTGTATTAAAACCTACTAATGATTTATAATGTTATTTTTATTTTGAAAATGCTTGATAATTTATTTATTATATAATTTAAATGACATATATATTAATTACATATTTTATATATGCAATGAACTGCATATATATACATATATATATATATATATATATATAATATATCATTTAAATAACTTATAGATTCAACATATTTGGAAAAGAAAACTTTAAAATATAAAATCAAAAAATATTAATAACTTTAGAATTAAATATATATCGCGATCTCAATTTAATCACAACTTTGAATAATTTTATGAAAACTCACTACACCTTTAGTTGTTTAATCTGATATTCGATTTGCACTTTTAAAATTAAAACAAAAAGTTACGTGATTTTTTATAAGAATATTAAAAATCGTAATTAAATTGAGATTGAATCTAAAAACCATGAATTAAAAATTTGGAAAAATTACAACATGGTTCTAAAAAGTGACTCTAATTACAAATAGGTTCAAAATAATTTGAACCTATTTGTAAATAGGTTCACTTTTTTGAACCAATATGTAAATGTCCCTAAAAAATTTCCCATAATTTTATAAATACATATTATTTGAATATATTTATTATATAATATAATTATATTATTTTATAGGGAACAAATGTATTTTAATATATATATATATATATATATATATATAACATATATATAATTTATTTTTACAAAAATCCTGCATAATACGTGGGCACTCATCTAGTTTATTCAATTAATTATAGTTTTACTCAAGAAAATAATGTTGACACACCTGCTAAGGAAACTTTAGAATTTTGTACTTTTCAAGTTTTCGCAGTAGATGTTAATATTACTATTTTTAAATATTGATAATTAAAACACGAAATCTAGGAAGACATGTTGATCTATGTAAGAATCTAGTAAAAAAAAAAAATTGATGCTTCACAAGGCGTCGAGTGCAGGTAGATTTAACAGAGCCATGTTGGAAATTTACATTTATAATCTTTTTTCACATATTATCGATTCATTTTTTATGCTCTGCATTCTTCACTTGTTCAACGTTCAACAAATTTCATAAGGAGACGACTCAGAATAAATTAATGGTCATGGTCATTAAACCTTTAATGGGAAACAAAGTCAGCACCATTGTGCACGGCATACTAATAGAGTAGCATGATAAGGATTTCTTTCATGCTTATTCGAAATGAGAGGGATGGGTGTCTCACTGCAAAATATCATAATCACTAACAAGTCAAAACATTAGGGACTGTTTGGTTTGAGAAATTGTCTGGGATTGTCTTTATAATCCCAGGTAATCTCATGTTTAGTTTGAAAAATTGCACAGAATCATGACCCTGAATTATATTAAATTTTAAATATAATCCATCCTACAATCCAAACATATATCCACACTCAAATAATCTCATCTAATCCAATCCCTTCAACCTAATCCCATCTAATCAAATCATGTCCTGTGAATCAAAAGACCCCTAAAAAAGTTGTGCGCGATGAACATTCAAGCCCTAAAGGAAAATAGTTATGAGGAAGACAAAAAAATGTCGGCCTGAACATATATTTCAACCACCTTATTCTTCCATTGCACCTTCAGTAACTTCTACCACCTATGATCTTTAAGCAACACCTCTGCAGACAAAACGAAAACAATAAAGATGAACATTTATGTAGAGCAAAATGAACTTGAGTACACCACAATAACAAAATCTGGGCAGACAATTCCCTTTAACTGGGCTAATTTTGCTGAGTTAAAGGGGTTTGACCTCCAGTAAAAGAAAACAAAGGAAAGACTGACAATTTATAAGATTAAATCAAGTTAAGATGTGGTAGTATTGAATTTTTTCACTTTATCAAAGTGAAGTAAAGAGATTCTTAAGTTGCAAACTAACGAAAAATATTTGGTTGACTGTAGCCCCCTATAGTTGCTCGACAAAGGAGATTGTTCATCATTCAATACTTATAGGACACTCGAATTCACAAATAATTTCTTCATTATTTGTGTTCATCCTTTGTCCCTTCTTCATTTCAAAGGTGAAAGTTATATCTACCTTGTCTGAATCCCGACTCCAAAGGAATCCCCAAAGAGGTTCTTAAGTTGCAAAATAACAAAAAATATTTGGATGACTGTAGCCCCCTATAGTTGCTCGACAGAGGAGATTGTTCATCATCCAATACATATAGGACACTTATTT
Source organism: Ballota nigra (assembly GCA_947034835.1). Lineage (NCBI taxonomy): Eukaryota > Viridiplantae > Streptophyta > Magnoliopsida > Lamiales > Lamiaceae > Ballota > Ballota nigra. Next base: position 114,730,015 of record OX344723.1, on the reverse strand, counting down.
TCACAATTAACTTCTTCGTCACTTGTGTTCATCATATGTCCCTTCTTCACTTCGAAGGTGAATTATATCCACCAAGTCTGAATGTTGACTCCAAACAAAACACGAAATAGGAAGAGGACTTTTAACCACCCAAGCACCTTAATGTAGATGATTTTGAAAACCAAAGTCACGAATTTTCCTACATTTCCACAAGCATTATAACATTCTAAAACCATCTATTATAATATTCACAAAGAGAGGGAAGGTAACAGTAACAAAATAAGCTCATCAAGGTAAGCACCTAAAAGATTTTTTTAAACTTAAACTCCACAAATACTCAAAACTTGAAGAAGTCATTTTTAGTAGCAATCAACTCGATTTCAATCCCGCCAAACACAAAACAATCTCAATTTCCTTTAATACTTCAGCAAGCAAGCCAAATTCACCATTCATACAACAACATTCTCAAGTATAACAATGATTGTAGCAAATAGCAGGAGTTATTTTCCAAACTACTTAACTCTTCCAGTCAAATCCTCTGTTTTTTTTAAATAATAAATTCAATCAATTGTTACCCAAAAAAAGAAAAAGAAAAAAGAACTCAGTCAAGTAATTTACCTGCAATTTCAAAAAAAGGTACAGCAAAGAACCAAAGCTCTAACTCAAATTCTCCCCCATATTCACACAAATATATAAATAATGTATTTCACATTAATCATTGAACAATAACTTGTGTAGATTTAAAAGATAATTGCATTACCTGACTTTGTGAAGAAGAATGGTTTTGAGCTTTCGGGCAAGATCCTGCGATCGAATCTTCCGCTCCAAATTCTTGTTGGCCAAAACGCGCTTCTCGGAATTTTTGAGGTGGCGGAGCTGTTGATACTTTATCATTCGTTCGATCCCGCTGCTCTGCATCTTCCTCTGCATTAAAGCCAAGGCCTGATCTAGATTGTTATTGAGGACCTTCACTCGGATGCCCCGCCATTGCTGGAGCTGTGAACTCAGTGAGTCAAGAGTCAAGAGCCAAGAGAGAGGCCCCTCGCTTCGCCACCGCTTGAACTATCATCTCTGTAGGGGTTTGGCGATTCTAGCTCCGGTTGAAATTCGATTTAGGTTTTGAAATGGGTGACGAAATTGAATAAATGGGTGATTTATTTTATATTCATGACAAAATGCCGCATTTCTTATTTATTACTCCCTCCGTCCCGGTCTAAGCGTCTCATTTCTTTTGGTTGAATGGTTTAAGAAAGTGTATTTGTTTATTAATATATGGTGGAAAAGTAATGAATAGTGTTGAAAAGTAATAAATAATGTTTAATAAAGTAATTAATAATGTTGAAAAGTGGATTGAATGAGTGACATTTTTTGTAATATTGTGTGAATTTGAAGGTTAAAGTTTATATGTGGTAGAGTATTATTTTTTCCATTTATGGAATGAGACACTTAGTGTGGGACAACCAAAAAAGGAAAGTGGGACGGAGGGAGTATCTTTTTATAATCCCTTATATTCCTAGAAGAGACTTCTAATTATTCATGTGTCATTTTCTCATTCAGTTTGTTTATGTGTCATTTTGAGAAATTTTTAGAGAAAAATAATTTATACTCCCTCCGTCCACGAGTAAGTTTCCCACTTCTTTTTGTTGAATGGTTTAAGAAAGTGTATTTGTTTATTAATATATGGTGGGCCACATGTTGACTTTTGGGATAAAGTAATGAATAGTGTTGAAAAGTAAATTGAATGAGTGGCATTTTTGGTAATATTGTGTGAGTTTGAAGGTTAAAGTTTATAAATAGTAGAGTGTTGCTTTTTCCATTTATGGAATGGGAAACTTACTTGTGGACGGCCCGAAAAGGAAAGTGGGAAGTTTACTCATGGACGGAGGGAGTAAATCATATGTATCATTCATGTGGTCTAACAAAAAATATTGTACTCACAAAAAATTTGTACCTGTACCTCATAAACAATATTCATGAAATTTACGAATTAAATCATGTAATGAATATGTTTAAACTTTGAATATTATTTTATATAACTTGAGTTTACAAAAGTATATTATAAATTTTATTATAAATATACTAATTTACATTTTATTTAACTATATTTAGAATATCATATATTTAAAAGAAATGTTAATGTATTAGTAATTCAACTAGGTAACATGAGTACCTTTAATTCTACATACTATTACGTACTGAACTGATTAATTAAATTTAAAAAATTTTGATTATGTGAATTTTAATTTTTAATTGAGATATTTTTACTGTTTCACTATATTTGAGGATTTCATTTTTAGAAAATCTTGATTTGTGAAAAAATAAAAAATATAATTAAGTATATTAAATCATTTTGATTTCGATTAAATATTAATTATTAAAAAAATCTAATTATCTTAAATATAACATTTAATTGATAAACTCTTATTATCTAGAAAACACAGTAAACCAAAATTATATTTATTGATCCTTTTTAATCTTAAATCAAATTTGATATATCATTTTGTTTTTAACTTAATTTTGTTTAATACGTGACACTATGTTTGTGTTGAAATTCAATCACATGAATTTTAAACCTTGCAGACATCTATAAATCTTTATATTTTGAAAATCAATTTTATTTAACATAATTTTTATTTATTTTTTAAATCGAAAGTTGTATTAAAACCTACTAATGATTTTTTATTTTTTTATTTTGAAAATGCTTGAATTTATTTATTATATAATTTAAATGACATATATATTAATTACATATTTTATACATGCAATGAACTGCATATTTATATTTTATAATATATTATTTTAATAACTTATAGATTCAACATATTTTGAAAAGAAAACTTTAAATATAAAACCAAAAAATATTAATAATTTTATGGTTAAATATAAATCGTGATCTCAATTTAATTACAACTTTCAATAATTTTATGAAAATTCATTACACCTTTAGTTGTTTAATTTGATATTTGACTTGCACTTTTAGAAGAAGAAAATAATAGATGCATGAGAGTGTATTAATGCTTGAATTGAAAATTTCCCTACATTGAGGAAATCGTTTTAGAGAGGCAATAATTTTATAAATACATATTATTTGAATATATTTATTATATAATATAATTATATTATTTTATGGCGAAAAAATGTATTTTAATATATATAACATACATATAATTTATTTTTACAAAAGTCTCACATAATACGCGGACACTCATCTAGTTATTTTAAAAAGTCAGTTTATAATGAACATTTTCTCTTTTTCAGATCCAAAAGTACGAAAGGGTGTATATGTGGGCATGTCAATATTTCTCTCCAAAAAATAAATAAATGAAAGTAGGATTAAAGATGGAATTTGGCCCTCATAACTGTCATAAGTCATAATGTCACATGCACTGGAAATGATAAAATTAAGTAATTCTATTGAGTGTGGCCGCCGTCTAACTGGATATATATTTATTGCACATGGAATATGGGTTAAGGATTGGTAACTTAGATTTGTGGGTGGTGGAGAGGTCTCAAGAATCTCATTAGTTTCAATTAATCTATTTGATCCAATCTTTAATTAATTTATGAGGAAAATTTGAGTGTGACGTGGATCAATTTTATGAGATGGAGGCCCATTTAATTAAGAATTGATCAATTACTAGCAAAGAATCTTGTTCATTAATAGAGATCCTCGTGAATAAATAGAGAATCTGATAGAATCATTAATTGGTTTGTTGAAAAAAGACCTCCCTCCCAAGTAGTGCTGTTATTCGAGCCGAGCGAGCTCGAGTACTTGATACTCGAGCTCGGCTCGAGCTCTTATCGAGTCGAGCCGAGCTCGGCTCGTTAACATTAACGAGTAATAATTCGAGCTCGGCTCGACTCGTTAACGAGTGTAACGAGCCTATCGAGCCCATCGAGTCGAGCCGAGCCTATCGAGCCTAATGGAATTTTACAAAAAAATTTAGTTATCGAGCCTAACGAGCCGAGCTCGGTTCGGCTCGTTAAGAAATCGAGTATTTTTCGAGCTCGAGCTCGAGCTCGTTTAACCTAACGAGTCGAGCCGAGTCGAGCCTTAACGAGTCGAGCCGAGCCGAGCTCACGAGCAGCTCGTTTCGTGTAACAGCTCTACTCCCAAGGGTGCTTTAATTGTATTGAAACGAGAGTTTAATTAAATGGGAGGATTAAGGAGGCGCTTGGTTAACAACTCTTCAATGGCAATGAGAATGAGATTGAAAATTAGTGTAATTAGCATGAATTATGAGAACAAAATCACTACCCCTCCTCCTAAATAAGGTAATCACTACTCCATTTTGATTACCTTATTCTCTTCCTACAATCATCCTCATCAATCACTCCCCCATTCCTCCACCAACAACCATTTGTTGTCAACTTCTATTCCAAAATTGGGGCATGGCACTAGCAATGGTGTCACCATTGTAACACTTCTTCCCCTAACATATCATTTTTCTTATAAGGGCATAGATAGAAATAAATTTTCATTCTCATTACCATTGAAGAATTGCTAACCAAGCGCCAAATGTTTTGATGGTCATTCAGATCCTGATGTTGCGGAATTTTGTGCACTTAGAGACGCTCTTCAACTCAAGCGTGTCTCAATCATCGGAGATGCTCAATTCATTCTTGCTTATGCAGCAGGAGAAGAGGAATGTTTCGCTCTCTTTACCAGTAATACAAAAGTCACTTTAGGCGAAGCCTACGCACTGAACGGTTATCAGCCGATTCGATTTTAGTATAATCCGTCTAGGCAGGCTAGATGTCCATTTTTTTATTTTATTTTCCGCCTTAAAACGACGTCATTTAGATAATTTCATTTTATTTGATGTAAATTAGTATTTTTTTTGTTTGTAATTAATTTTTTTATCAATTTGTAGCTCATATATGTATTGATTATTATTTGTTGAATTATTAATTTATACCGTAATAAATACTAAAAAAATTAAGCCGTATGTAAAAGATTATCAAATGATTTTGACCATATTAGTGAAATATAGAGAGGATAAAATTATAAAAAAAAAAATTGCCGACTAGTCCCCATCTAGTTTCCGACTAGGCAGCCTAGGCCCAATCTGCCCGACTAGTAATTTTTAACTTCTACACCCTTGCTCTTTACTAATCCTTGTGGACATTCAAAAGTTAATATTCTCTTTCTTTGTTTGCAACTTATGTTGAGGATCAAATGTTATATATAGCTCATGAGCTAACTTTTTACGTTAAAAGAAACCCTTTGTACGAAAGCTTGCCTTTCTCTTTTTCAATCAGTGTTGGCTGATTCTAGCTTTTTTATGATATTTAATTTTTGTGAAATAAAAAAAGCAGTAATGTTCAAATGAAAAATAATAGTTTTATAATTCGATGTTTTACATTTAAAATGTGCAAGCATAAAAGTGATATATATGCATACGAAAAGTGTAAATATTTATGTGGGGGTGATAATTTTTTGGTTTTTAATTAAACGTTCAAAAGGTGCAGTACATAAAAATAATGCTCCCTCCGTCCCAAACTCATTTTCCCATATACTGTTTGTGCGAGTTTTAAGAAAAGAGTTGTTTATAGTATTTAAAGTGATAAAGTAATAAAATGATAAAGTTGATGCTTTTGGTTATTAATGTATGAAAAATATAATATTAAAAAGTATTGATATTTTTTTGCCAAAAGTAGATATAATAAACGAGTATGGGACAGACCTTTTTGACAATGTAGCAAACGAGTTTGGGACGGAGGGAGTATGCTTTATACGAAAAAGTGACAACTAAAATATACTATCTCCGTTCCAAATTAAATTTTATGGGTGGTTTTTTAGGACTTTAGTATGAGAGTTGATTTGTAGTATTTAAATGGATAAAATAATTTTTTGATGATGGAATATTGTTCAATTTAAGTGGGGTGTATTGGTTTTAGAGTCTGTAGGATTTTTTTAGACTTTTAAAGTTTGGGGGTATTCAATTTGGATTTTCAAAAGTCTTTAAAAATCCTGAGGTATTCAATACGGATTTTAAAAAGTCTTAAAAAAAATCTTTAGGTATTCAAAAGTCTTAAAAAAATCTTTAGGTATTCAAAAGTCTATGGATTTTAATACTCCATGGATTTTCTTTGATTCTCTTCCAAAATATAAATAGATTTCATTCTCCAAAATCTCTTCTAATAACCAGAGATTTCTACGGATTTTAAAAAGTCTTAAAAAATCCTTAGGTATTCAACACTCTATGGACTTTCTTTGATTCTCTTCCATTGGGATGTCAACGGGACGGTGCGGGGACGGGGGGTCATTCTCCATCCCCGTCCCTGCGAAATAAATGGGGAAATTTTTTCCTCCATCCCGCCTCGCTGGGGATCCCCGTCTCGCGGGGATTCCCCGTTCCCCACCTAATTATATTTTTATCTTATTTTTAAAATATAAAATAATATTTAAATTAAAAAAATTACACAACAATTAATTTAAGTTGGTGTTAAAAAAAACTAATTTAAACAATTTAAAGAACCTCTAATTCTAATATTTTTAATTTACATATATACTAAAGTGATAATTTGGAACTAATAACATAATATTAAATAAAATATAGATGTAATTTTGAGTAAATAGTTAATTGAGTAGGAAATTATGAAATATTTATTTATAATTTACTTTTAAATTTAAATTATATATATAAATAAATATATTAATTAATTATATAAAAAATAACGCGGCTTTTGGCCTGAAAATACTATCCCAGTCCCCGCCTACAGAGCAAAAAAATTCCCCGTCCCCATTTGCTTTGGGGATTCCCTGCCCCGTCCAGAGCGGATCCCCGCGGGGATAGGGATTCCCCGCCCTGCTGCCAAGTCCACTCTTAAAAAAATATAAATAAAATTTACTCTCCAAAATCTCTTCTAACAACCAAAGACTTCTAATGAGGGCGAGGTATAACGGTGATGGAAATGAAGATGAGAATAATAATGTATTTTTTTTAACTAGCGTATTTTTTTTTCTAAACAATTTGGATAACTTTTTTTTTATATACAAGTGTATTCCATTTTCATTTGCAGCAATGGTTCCAGCGCCGGAGTTTGTGGAAATCCATGTAAATCAATAAAAAAAAGTGTATTCCACAATCCTGTAGAGTCTATGAAAATCCAAGTAAATCAATAAAAAAAGTCAGTCAAACTCTGCATGGAGTCTATAGATTTTCTAAATCCACAGACTTTTTAAAGTCCAAAAAAATCCAATAGAATCTCAATTGAATACACCCCTCTAAGTAAATGAAACAAAACAAAAGTATTTTTGTGCGTAATTGTTAGTGAAATGAAATATAATTTAGAGGTCTTTGTAATGGTGCATTGTGAAAACTGATTTGAGATAGAAAAAATAGTATTCAAGTTAAAAATGATACGTAATTTTTGAACATATAAAGCAAAATTGTTTTTTTTTTTTTTTGAAAAGTGATATTGTTCAAATGAAAAGTAATACAACTTTGATTAAAAAGTGATGCGCTTTAGGCAAAAAGTGATATGTTTACAACAATAGGAATGATTGAGTTAATTGCACGAAACTCCCTCGTGGTTACGAAATGTTGCGTGAAATCCCTCGTGGTTTAAAAATTGCGCGAAGCCCTCAGTGGTTTCCGTAATATAGTGAATTATCCTCTTTTTGAAAAAATGAGTTCAAAGTTTTACATGTGATTGGAGTTGAAAAGTGTTAGTTTGGCAAATTATCTTTCATTACATTCCACCCAAAAATATTCGGAAAATAAAATTTGAATTTTCTATTTTCGAAAATACAAAAAAAAAAAAAAAACACATTAAATATATGCATTTTTGGAATTTTTTTTCCCAAGAATTATTACTTTTGTTGAATTTTTTTCTAAACATTTTTTTTGGTGGAATGTATTAATAAAATATAGAACTATATATAATCCGGGGAAAAAAGAAAGCCTATTAAAAGCCTAGAGGCTAAATGGGCCGAAATTGGGCAAACTCTTGCCAAGTGCCCGGCTAAATACTCTCTCCCAAGGATGAAAATATCGCTATCGCAAGTAATATCAACCTTAAATTTACGGATATATCGATATCGCAATTTTTTTTTTAAAAGACGGAAACTTTATTAAAATTTATGAAATTTAACATGAAATTTTAGGGAGTATTATAATATGATATTATGCATATGTTTCATTTAAAATCACTATAAAACTACATGTTTAAAACAAGTTATAGATAATAGATTATATAAACACTGTCTAACGTAAAACAATTGACAATACAATACACAATATAATTCATAATACAATACAAGATGACGAATATTATATAATACATATACAGTGAGTACCAAAATGATGACCTATGAGGTTCAAATACAGAGGATGGAATGTCATCTTTGTCAAAACAATATTGATACTAAATCATCACATTGGAGTAATTCTGGATAAAAGGGTATTAGTTGATGAACTCTTAGTTATTTTTACTAAAGAGTGTTAGTTTTAGAGGCTATTAGTTGTTTACACTGAAGGGTACGAAAAACATTAATTATTTAACTAAAGGGTATTAGTTGGTTACATTAAAGAGTATTAATTGATTACACTAAAAAATATTGCAAAATGATTCATGTATGAATCAATTTCACACTATACATACTCACTTTAATGTTAGGTCAACCTAGAAAAACAATAAACATATAAACTAATAAACACATAAAAAATAAACATAAAAAAATTGCGATATTTTTATATATCTGCGATATTTTGCGATATATCTGCTATATTTCCCGATTCACATTCATTTTTGTACTACAAGTGAACCAATATCGATAACTTGCGATATATCGCGATATATCCGCGATACGCTGTAAAAAATACATTGCACCACAATATCCGTATCTCATTCTCAAAGTTTGCGATATATCCGCGATATATCGCGATATTTTCATCCTTGCTCTCTCCAAGCATTGAAGATATACCTTTATAATTTTTCATTCTTTATTAAAATTATTAAATTAACCATATATCCTTAATAAGTGAAAAAAAAAATACTCCATATCCCCTATTCTCTTCTTCTTTATGCACATATTTATGCATTCTTCATCATCTTCACACAACCATGTACATGAAAAACATGGCACCACAACGACTGTCATTCAACGAGAATTTAAAAAAAGAAAAGAGTTTTCATAGGTTTATAAACCCAATTTTGGGTGTTAAATATTATTTATATTGGGGGTGGTGGTGGTTTGTGTGTACAAAATATTGGTATTTTGAGGCATATATCGAAGTTAGGAATCATATGATTGTCATTCATGTGCTTTATTTTTCAAAATTTTCGTCAAGAAATTTTAGGATCTGGTATGCTGAAAGTTTTGCAATATTTTTTAATATAACTTCTGAAAATTCACCAAATTTTGAAACATAACTTCCGAAGACATGTCAGAGTTTCAGAATAAGTTTGTTGTTTTATAAAAATGGACAAATTTTGAAAGATAATGTTCGAAATATTGGTACAATATCGCTTCTACAATGCCAGCACTCTGTTTTTTCTATAATGCACATTCTACTCAAAATCGATTAAACTACCAACAAATCAAATAAAACCCTAAGACAAACTATCAAAATGGAAAAGAAAAAAACTAATTATTTTATTATCCCTCCATATTGCCACCAACCATTATTGTCTAAGGTTGTGAGTGTCGTCGCTTCGTTATCCTGGTCTCCGGAGGTTTAATAATAGTTAAACTTTGGAGAGATCAGGAGTGTATAGGTTTGTTTCAAAATCTGTATCTAAAAAGAAAAGAGATAATATGTATTCAATACAGGTAATTTTGATAGTGCATAAATTGAGTATTTACTAATGTCAATTAAAATAGGTGTATCTCCAATGTTTAAAGGGATATTTAGCTGGGCCAAGGAAAATGTCCCAAGGTGTGAAGAAAGCCCAAACAAGTGGGCTAAAGTAACAAAAGTTACGGCCCAGCTAAAAAACTAGTAAGCTAACTTAACGATCATCCTCATCTATGGTGGCTTCGTCAAATATCTTTATTGTGTAAGGATTAAAGCCCTTAATCCATCGGGATAATCGAATTACTCTTTACATATGATGCGTGGTTTTTTTTTATTTTTTATTTTTTAAATATCATAACATAATATCGTATTCACATTCGCCCTTTTAAAAGGACGATTCCTGAATCTGCAAATTTAATTCTCTACATGACGAATTCAAACAAGAGATTCTCAAATTTGCCTTGCAAATTCTACTTGTTAAACATTAAATATATTATTTCAATTGAATTTTATTACGTTATAAATTTAAATAGGAAATATGATACTCATTTTATATTAAAATCACAATTTGTGCAACATATTGTTGACGATCGTTTCTAATCACGTGGATTAGTGACTGTTTTTAATCGCTAATTAGATCATCAAACAATTACGTGTGATTGATCACTACCGTAAATTGTGAATTCGATTATCGGGTTAAGAAAAGATAAATACGTGTATTGATTACGTATTTAATTCGTATGTGTGTTGATTAAGGTGTATGAGTGTGTGTAGACAAAGTTTGGATGTATTTGTGAATTTGTACTTAGTTTTATTCATTAAAAATCAAGGTATTTATACAAGTCCTCCAAGTAGGAGGTGGCTTGACCTTTGCTCTCCCATGTGTGCATGCTTGACACATGAGAAGTTGACTATTTGACCTTATCTAAGCTAATTTCTATCCTCTAAGCTGGATTAGCTCGTATTAAATAGCAGTTTGTTACTGTTGGACTGGTCCTTGAGGAGTTCTTAGCTTGATTGGTCGACTTATCTTCTGCCTTGACACTTTGGCTAAAGTAGCTCGCCAGGGTTTTATTCGGGTTCGGATGGTCTTTGCTATGATGTAGCTCGACTGAACGAAGTAGCTCGCCTAGCTGGAGTAGCTCGCATGGCTATTCCAGCTCGGTCTTGCTTAGCTTAGCTTAGCTTGCCTAATCTTGATTCTTGTGGAGTTACTTTGTTTAAACCTGTTCGCCTTAAGTAGGATGTAGCTCGCCTATCAACACATATCTCCTGACTCTAATGACCAAACCCGTTTTGCAAAAACTCTTGAAAAACCCACCTCACTCGGAAGATGTATGTTGTAATACCCCCTCTGCTTAATGGAAATAATTTCCCATTATTGTGCACATCTCATAGCTTCCTAAAACCATCTCAAACCCTTGTCTTTACGCTGTCGCAGAGTTCCGCGCTAAACTATTGCAAAGTTTGCGCTACATTAAATTCATCTCCAACAGTTTGCGCTACATTCCGTGTTACATGTATTTTTTATTTAATTTAAAGTTAAATTTATATAATTTTAAACGTAATACTTATATAATATTTTATTTTACATCAATTATCAATTAATATTAAATATTTTTTAATTTAAAAAATTATATAATTCAATTATATATATATGCACTAAAAATAATAGAAAAATATCAAATAAAATAATATTGGGATGTTTAACTATTATGTTTATGTAATTTATGCATTATAATGTATTTTGTTTAATTTAAATATGATTTGAAATATTGTAGTATATTATTTAGGTTTAATTTTGATACTTTTTATATGTTCAAAAGATAAATATAATTTGAAATGTGATAATATATTATTTAGATTTTATTTTATTAGATAAAATTATACATTTAACAATAAAAAGAAAAAAAAAATGGTGCATCGCCATGAACAGTCAACACTTAATTGAGCACTGCACTGTTCACATCAGGGTGTGGCGCTGGATTGGAGCCAATTCCCTGCGCTGGGGATTGTAGATACTTTAAGACAACTCATGTGATTTTCCGTTTTCAACAAAATCAGTTTGCCAATTAATATTTACTTTATCCGTCCTTCTATTTTGTTTCTCATGACTTTTCGATACATTTATTAAGGTCAAATAGAGAAAATATATATATATATATATATATACTCCCTCCGTCCTGTAAAAGTATGCATCATTCTCTGCACGTCATTTAATGCAATATGTCGGAGGATATTTAAGGGTCTTGTGAGGTTCGTTTATGAATAAAATAATTGTTTATAGTAACGTTTCTATGCATACTTATCATAAACAATCATATTATTCATAAACGGACCTCATAAGACCCCTAAATATCCTATGACATATTGCATTAATCCACGTGCAGAAAATGGTGCATACTTTTAAAGGACTGGGGGAGTATAATGTTATTGATGTATAAAAAAGAGTAATATGTGAAAATATAATATTATATTTTATTTCTATAAATGAAAATGTAAATCTAAGAAGGGACGAAAATGATAAAGTGAGAAGTAAGGTAAAGTGGCAGTATAAGTATAAATGCACCCGAAAACTCTATTTAAAGAGTATTTGAAATATAATTCGTGTTGACAGTCAGAATGCAATGTGAATAGCACCACAAAAAGAAAAAAAAAAAAAGAAAGAAAAGAAAAAGGCTAGGGCCACTAAATTTTTGCAAGGGTTTGGCTGCTCTTATTCTCAAAATCACTTTCTAGTTTCTACCCCTATTTTTTAGCTTTATTTTATTATAGATAATTTAATCTTAAAAATGTTGTTCATGTAGGTTTTTTCAGCATTTTGTTTCGGGTGTGCACGGTAAAAAAAACAAACTAAAATCTCTTTCCAAAATAACCAAAAAGAAAATTGTGGGTAGAATTAAGTGATTTGCACAAATCTTAAATTTGTTGAACTTTTCATAAAAGTGTATGTCCTGTCTAAATGAAATGCCTACCAGAAAAAATACATTAGAAAAATCATTAAAATGTACTTAAATATAAAATGGAAAATAAAACATTTGTCCAAAAATTTATAGGACAACTATTTTTTACCATACTTAAAAAAAAAAAATAGATGTTTTTAGCTCCAAAACAATTGACACTCATGTTAGCAAAAAACAATTGTTCTATAAATTAGAGGGCAATTTTGTGGGTATACACAATATAAAATTGTTGTGTAATGGTGAAAATATTGTGTAATTATTTTAAATTTTCTTGAACCAAAATTAATGATACTCCTGGTGAACCTTTTGATACTCGTAGTCCAATATTTGATATTTTAAAACAATTTCATAATAAACTTAACATAAACTATTTTCATATAAAACCTTTTCTTAAATTTATTATTTCCCCTTTTAAGCTGAAATAACCAAATTTTTGCAATAATGAAAATGGGTAGCGACTATGCCAAACAGTGAACAATGACTAGTGTGACTATTGGCACCCTCAAAATTATTTTTAACACTCGATTAATAGTTTTAATTGATTGTACAAATAGCTTTAAGTATTATACATGTGCGTATAAATTTAACAATTTTTCCAAGTGTGAATAATAACAATTTTTTCAAGTGTAACTAGTGTGCCTACTAGGCTATACTAGTGATTAGTGAAACCCTTGAAATTATATTACACACTCAATTTGATAGTTTTATTTGATTGTACAAATAGCTTAAACACATTGTACATATGCATATATTTAGCAATTTTTCACGTGTGAACAACGTCTTCCCCCAACTATAAATAAGCAGAAATTTCAGTCTAAAAATTAACATATTTCAGTGAATCACTGCGGCGGCACTGCTCTGTTTCAGGTGCTCTCTCTCTCTCTATCTTGTTTAAATCTGTTTTTTCGTCAAGATTTTGCATTAATTGAGCCATAAAAAAAGAAAAGAAATGAAAGAATTTGGTGCTTTTCTCCCTTTTCAATTCCAGAAAAGGTCAATTCACCATCTGGGAGGGATCCAATTACGAGAAAATTGTTCCAGAAAGTGAGAATTCTTAAATTCTGCATCGAATTTGAATTAAAGGTCGAATTTTGGGCATTGCATGGGCATGCAATAGTATTGTTTCAATTAGTTCTAACTTTTTTACTGGTAATGTAATGTTACTCCATTTTCATGCTCTGCATATCTGCATATATATTCAATATATCTGCAAAAAAGTTGATTTTTTTTTCCTTTATGTTGATCATTTAATTGAATCTTTATATGTTTTTTCTTCTTTGTGTTCAACCCTCCTCTCCCATTTTGTGACTTGGTTAACCCTTAAGCAAATAATTTAGCTTAAGAATTGCGGCTTTTGGCATCATTCTTTTATTCTTTATTTTATTTGATCTCATTATATTATTATTTATTATTGTATCCATTTCCCCCCTTCTGATAGTGGATTAATACACGACTTGTAATTCTGCTGCTTGACACAAATTGTTGATTTGTTTAGTCTTCATTAATCTCCTTCCAAATGGGGCAATTTCAAATATAAATCTCCATTGCCTTTTGTCATGTGGATGCAAATCTGGGAAAACAATAATTTTTTTAATTTTTTGTAATGTCAGCAAAATGATTTGAATTTTGAAATTGTATTTTATTTTAAGTATAATGGAAATTGGTGACAGTGATTTTTGATGTCCTGTTACAGTGTGTAGATTAATGCATTACAAAAGTACTTTTTATTGATGGTTAAAAATCTGGACTTTTCCCTGTTTATTAGAAACTTAGAACAGGTTTCCAGGATTATAAAGTGAATCACATATGTTGTTTGAGTAACATTTGGGTGCACTAACTAAAACAGTTTAACGAAAACAACTAATGTTGTCCAGGTAAAACAACAAAGACAGACCAACTAGTACCTTTTAGTAAAACAACTAATACTATTTAAAAATGCACGGTGCTTAGAAGTATTTGCCATGTTTGGAAAACCTCTAAGAATGAACTTGTCACTTCTTCAATATAGTTATTTTGTTGGAAAAACATTCCCTTCTACAAATTGTCATGTTTATGTTTGTAGAATCATTATTAGATTTTTCATTCTTTTTATTATGTTCTCTTTGAAGCAGTTAATCACACCTCAAATTCCGAGACAGAATTTACTTATATACAGCAATTGTAAGATCAAGAGTGCATATTTTTCTCGATCGCGTTCAGGCCGTGGACTGCTAAGCAGCTGAGCATTATCAAGAAAGCTTACAACCTTTGTAACATAGTGAAACAGATTAAGGTATATAACTTATAATGATTCTTATATTAGTTTTTTGTTAAGTATGCCCTGGCTGCAAATGCTTTTTTAATTCCAGGTTGTTTGTTGTAATAGATTCTCTCAGTCTTTTTAAGTCTTATCCTATGTTAACTTGTATTTATTTAAACCAACTAATAAAATAAAACGTCTGTTTCATGCTATATATGTATGAATCTATCATTATAAACCATTAGTCTTTCTATTTGCCAAAGAAAATATAAGGCAAGTAATATCAGCTCAATTGAGTCCTTCTATTAATTTTTTTGTGGAATTATATTGAATATTTGACTTCTTATTGATGTTCTTTGCAAATAAAGATAATGGTTTTAAAAGTAAACTCCATCAGTTAGTAGTTAATCATATGTGCAATCTTTATTAATAAATTGTGTTTTACATGTGAACTTATTTCTCACTATTTCTATCCTTCACCTTTTGAATTCATCATTGTATTTCTTATCTCGAGCTCCGTTTACCCATTGTTGAGGAATTCCGATTATGAGTTTTTTCGTCACACGCAGGGAAATGGATACCGGGGGCAATTCTCTACCTTCCGGAGCAGATGGAACGAAAAGAAAAGTGTGCTACTTCTATGACCCCGAGGTCGGAAATTACTATTACGGCCAAGGTCACCCGATGAAGCCACACAGAATCCGTATGACTCATGTTCTCCTTCATCATTACGGCATACTTCAAAACATGCATGTTTTGAAGCCCAACCCTGCTCGGGAGAAGGATCTCTGCAGGTTTCATGCGGACGATTACGTCACTTTCTTGAGAAGAATCACTCCGGATAAACAACAGGAAATGGTGAGGCAATTGAAGAGATTTAACGTCGGAGAAGATTGCCCCGTTTTCGATGGCCTTTACCCCTACTGTCAAACGTATGCCGGAGGCTCCATCGGGGGCGCCGTCAAGTTGAATCACGAGCATTGTGACATCGCAATAAATTGGTCCGGTGGGCTCCACCACGCCAAGAAATGCGAGGCTTCCGGTTTCTGCTACGTCAACGATATAGTGCTCGCCATTTTGGAACTCCTCAAAGTTCATGATGTAATGTCACTTTCATTCCTTCAATAGTATAGACAACTGCATTTTTTGTATCCGGAAATTTGATTTTCGATAATGTTCGTATTGCAGAGAGTTCTGTACGTGGACATTGACATTCATCACGGGGATGGTGTCGAAGAAGCCTTTTACATAACAGACAGAGTGATGACCGTTTCGTTTCACAAATTCGGGGATTATTTTCCTGGTACCGGGGACTTGAAAGATATTGGGCACGGGAAGGGGAAATATTACGCGCTTAATGTTCCGTTAGATGATGGGATTGATGATGAGAGTTATCAGTCGTTATTCAAGCCGATAATCAGTAAGGTGATGGAAGTCTATAGGCCCGGAGCTGTGGTCTTGCAATGTGGGGCCGACTCCCTCTCGGGAGATAGGTTAGGCTGCTTTAATCTCTCCGTTAAAGGACATGGAGAATGTGTCAGATTCATGAGAACTTTCAATGTGCCCCTTCTTTTGCTGGGTGGAGGTGGCTACACGATTCGCAATGTAGCTCGTTGCTGGTGCTATGAGGTATGCCGTGTTTATATTTGCATTCGAGTTTTATTGATTTCTTGGGAGTTCAAAGTTTTCTGGTCTCGTAACTCGTCTACTGTTCAATTTTGATCCTGAAAGAGTTAACCTTTTCGATTTAGTTCCAATATTGAAATATTTATCCTATTTTTGGCCCAAAATTGGTGGAAATTTGAAAAAGGGGTCCAATTTTGCCCCCACAACTTGTCTATTGCCCAATTTCGACCCCAAATAAATCCTCGCATGATTTCTTAGCATAGTCACCCTTAATACTTCTCACTTTCTTTTCATCTTTTTACATTAAAGGAGGGTGAAAAGAAGACTCTAGCATTGTTAACCAAACAATGAAAAATCCTAACAGGAAAACTATTAGCTGGTAAAGAATGCCACTAGGAACCTACTTGTTAATATGTTTGGCTAAGTAAATTGATGTGTGTGAATGGGGGACCCGTTTTTCAGAAAAACTCGTGTTTTCAATGAAAATGAGATGAAACAGAACACGATTTCTTCAAAAAGCAGAAAAATGGGGACAATACAGAATCATATGATACATTTCTTAACTCAAACAGAGAGATGGAAGCAATAATATTTTCGCATTCTTTTGTTGTTTGATGAGCAGACATCAGTGGCAGTCGGGATTGAGGTTGGTGATATGATACCACCAAATGAATATATAGAGTATTTCGGGCCAGACTTTAATCTTCATGTTTCTCCGAGTAACATGGAAAACAAAAACTCTCGAGAATCACTGGAATCAATGAGAGCTGAGCTCCTCGAGAATCTGTCCAGACTTGAGCACGCCCCGAGTGTTCAGTTCCAGGAGCGCCCTCCCGATACCCAACTTCCCGAGGTTTGATTCATCCATTTAAATTTAACATGATTATTAGCTTTTAGCGAAGAAATGACATGTTCAATGAGGTTCGTTCTAATCGTTGGTGTCTATGAATGTAGGTGGATGAAGATGAAGAAATTAAGGACGAACGGATGTCTCCCGATTCTGATGTTAATGTTGGCTATGAAAGGTATCACTATCTACTCAAGTCTTAATCTTGTGTGGACCAATCAACTGAATTGTATTTTTAAACAGTATCAAAATTGTTTTTCACCGAACAACTAATGTTGTTTAAAAGTACATTTGAGTTGCACGGTGCACAAGAGACTTGCTTTCTACTCAGAGCTTCTCTTAATTTTTGGCTTATTACTATTTCTGATCATTTGTACAGAAATTCGAGGGTGAAGATGGAATTTGATGCAAATGATAAGGTACCTCTGTGCATAAAAAGGCAAAATATTTTGTAAACATCGTTCACCGTACACCACATATACTATTGCTTGTAAGAACTACTAATATTATTATAGTGGTGCACGGTACACAAAAAAATATCAATTTACTTTTATTTTGTTACACTTATTTCTTACTACTCCATCTCCAGGTACCTAAAACATATTATTGTGCATGCAAAATTTGACAGTTTAAAATGCTACATTTTTGGTATGAAATGTGACAACAATCAGCAAAATATTTGCTTTCTTATCTATCCTTTCTTCCCTTCTAATTCATCAGGCAAAAAATTGCTACATAATTTAAACCACTCTTTGTTTCGTTTATATTGCAGCATAATGAGGCCATAGATGAGATTGCTGTCAAGATGGAGACGATGCTTGAACCGACAAGCTCAAAGGTACTCCCTACCCCGATTTACTCAACTCTGTGGGAAATAATGTTTTTTAGGCCCGTAATTTGAGGGGTTGTGTTTTAAGGACAATAGTTTTATGGGTCTGTGAATGTAAAATATTACTCCCTCCGTCCAATAAAAGTGAGCAAAAGAATCTTTTACATGAGTTTGAAAAAATACAACTAGTTGTTTATGTATAAAGTAGATATGTTGGAGAATATTGTAGAGTTTATTTATGAATAAAGTTTATAAGAGTGAAAATAAAGATAGATTTTACTTTTTAGTCTATGTCTACTTATATTGGACGGACCAAAAAGGAAATGTTGTCTACATTTGGAAGGAGGAGGGGGTAAGTTTTAGAATCTGTAAAGGCAGGACAATCGAGCCTGAATAAGCCCAAATCGGGCTGAAATGTCATGGGAGTTGGTTGATTGTCCTACATTCACATATTTTAAAAACCCAGTGTCCTAAATCCACAGGCCTACAATTCTGTAAACGTAGGACAATCGTGCAACTCATGTGCAATTGAATCCAATTTGAGCTAATTCGGACTCGATTGTCCATCATTTACAAATTTTTAAGCATAATGTCCTAGATTCACATACCCATTAAATTATTGTCTTTAAAATACAACTCTCCTAAGTTATGGTCCTAACAAAAAAAATTCCCCAACTCTGCGAGTGCTTGGATAAATGGTTTTTTTTTTTTTTTAGACTCGTTTTACTGAGAGTTGCAAAAGAAGGACATTATGTATACAGACTTAATAATAAGGACAACTTTTTTTTAAATTTATATAAATGTAGGTTAAATTGACCCGAATTAGCCCCAATCAAGTTAAACTGCATGTGAGGACTAGAAACCGGGTTATAATCCCTATGACTTGTGGACAATACTTTATAATTTATGTAAATGTAAGGTATTATCCTTAATTTACACATAATGTTCTTTCTTTTGCAAACCCCAAAACTTACACGCCTATTATTATTTTCGATTCAAGACTTAACAAACAACTGAAGTCGTGGTTTGTTGTAGGGTTCTATGTCAGCTCCAGAAGAAGATGAAATTAGGGACCACTCTAAAATGCAACTCGACGACGAGGCTACTAAGATCGCTCACCATTGATCCGAATCCAATATTTGATGCGCTATATATAAATCTAACCAAACAATCTCATCTCTTTCTTATACGGTGTGTAGGTGCTCACATGCTTGCAATTTCCTTATTGCTTCTAGTGGTTTTCTTCGAATAGCAGCAATGAAATTTCTTATCATAGAAGGAGCTCTACTTTGCGTCTAAATGGTTAAATATTTATATCGTTGTAAATCATACTACATTGAAGGATGATTATATTTATTTACATTTTTGGAAGTACAAATTGTTATATGAAATATTGTACGGATATAGGATCCGTATAATAACTCATATTTAAAAAAATCGCGGGTCGGATCGGATCGGATTTATTGATTTTTTTCCAAAATCTCGCGCAAGTCAAGTATCAGGATTTTCGCTCCCAATTTGTGTTACTATATGAGCAAATGCATGTCACTGAAGGACAAAATGTGTGTTATTATTAGACTAAATATTGTTTTTTCACTAATTTTTGTGTGTTTTTAGTGAAATAAATATTTTTCCATACAATATAAGAGCAAAATGTGTGTTACTATCTATTCAAATATTGATTTTCACAAATATTTATTTATTTTTACAAAAATAATTATTCTTTCATATAATAGCACATGTAAGGTAGTGAAAAATGTATTACTATTATAACACAAATGTCTTATTCAATGAATAAAGATGTGTGTTTGCAAAAACGCACAAAATCACCATTCCAGGTTGTGTTACCATAAAGATAATTATATGCTACTGTAAAAGCAAATATGTGTTACTATTGGAGCAAATATGTGTTAATGTTTAGAAAAATGTATGTTATTGGTGGAGAAAATGTGTGTTGATGTCAGATTAAATATGTGTTACTGCAAATGTGTGTTAATGTTAGAGTAAATGTGAGTTACTACAAGTATGTGTTACTATTGGAGCAAATGTGTATTAATGTTAGGGTAAATAACTAAATATGTATAACTGCAAATGTGCATTAATGTTAAGAGTAAATGTGTGTTACTATTGAAGCAAATGTGTGTTAATGTTAGAGGAAATGTATGTTACTATAGGAGCAAAGTGTGTTAATGCTATTGCAAATATATGTTATTGTTGGAGCAAATGTGTGTTGCTGCAAATGTGTATTACTGTTGGAGTGAAAATGTGTTAATATTAGAGCAAATGTGTGTTAATGCATAAAACAATAAATCTAGATTTAAAGGGATGAGGAATAAATTAAAATTCACATATTTGTTTTTGTAAAACATATATTTGTCCTTATTGTTTTTTTAATATACAAAAATATATTCTTTAAGGAGTAGTAATACATATTTGTCTTATAGTAATACACATTTGCTCATATAGTAACACAATTTGGGACCGAAAATCTTGAAATAAGCCTTGTGCGATATTCTTTTGAAAATCAGTTTGACCCCCTTATAATCCACGGATTTTGACCTGAAACAATTTGATCCGCAATTTTTTTAATATTTATCTATTAAAGATATATTTTACAAGAAAGTTTCTCATGTTTCAAATTAATAAGCTTAGCTAAATAGGCTTTTAGTTAAATGAAAAGTGCACCCTCAAACGTAACACAACAATTAAATTCAAGTACCGCGTTATCGTTTGCATTTTTGTAAGGGCACCTTAAAAACAAAAAATTTCTCTTTTCAATTTTCAAGAAAAATGACAAAATTTTGAAAATCAGGAGAGATCTTTAGCTCTGGCTGTTAGCAAAGGCGTCGTAATCCTGATTGTGCGATACAAGACAAAGTGCTATTGGAATTTGCAACTTTACTTTTTAAATATTGTCGCGTGGTTCCTCGGAAATTATGTTTGATATCAATTTTCATCCAATATCATGAAAAAAAAAAATGATAAAAATTAGATAAACATTTTTTTTTATCCACAAAAAACTTTCAATTGCTCTCAAAGACAAAGAGCATAAGAAGTACCCTTCTTTACAAATTACAAGTAGATCAAAGTTTAAGTTTCTCTGTAATGAATCTATTTTTCTAAGATACAACTTAAACTTCTAAGTTCAATAACTAAAATAAACATTAATTAGTTTCGCACAGCCAACCCTTAACCAACTTCAAACTCTGTTCTTAAGCTCCACAACAGACTCCTTTTTTTAAGCTTGTTTTTCGCTTTCCACAATAGTCAAATCAAGCATTCCCATACACAGCTGAGCACTTTTTTCTCTTTGTTTCCTTTAATGAGTGAACAGAAATGCATGAGGTTCGTGGAATTAACAAGTTTCAGCGTAAGGGGTATTAGTTGTTTCGTTAAAGGATATTAATTATTTACTCTATAAGTAGGATTATTAGTTTTGAAAAGTTTTAGTTGTTACATTTAAGGGTATTCATTGTTTCATTAAAGAGTCGTAATTATTTTTTTATAAGATACTAGTGAATTGTTGTTCACGATAATAGTTATCGTAAATATCATTCACATAATATTTTATCTTTTACGAATCAAGGATCCTAAACGGATCGGATTAGATCAAACATTTTTTTTAAGTAAAATAAAGACAAAAATTAAAAGTTTGCTCTCAAGTTGTATTACTATATAAGGCAAGTATATGTTACTTGTCCTTATAGCAACATATACTTGCCCTTATAGTATCACAACTTATGAGCGAGTTTTCTATCTTGCCTTAACGCGATTGTTTTTAAACATTTGTTTGACCCGATTCGACTCATTTAGAATTCACGATTTTTTGCTTATTCCTTAAATATGCTTATATTGTATGTGAAATATTTAACACTGAGTGTTCTCTAAAAATTAATACTCTCTCCATTCACAAATATATGATGTTTTAGCATCACATCCTTATTCACAATTAAATGATGTTATAACATTTTTTGCACTATTTTTCCCAACTTTACCAGTTTTATAATTTTCGAAAATATGAAAAATGTATAAAGATGTGGGAAATTAAGATACGTTTTATAAAATACTAAAATTATAGAGATATGTTGAGAAAGAGCAATTAATTATGGAAAAATATGTTAATATAGACTACTATTTAATTCCACTATAAAAAAAAAAAAGTCACATGTAGAAAATATGGGTACAGATCTAAATTAATTTTCTCTATTGCATAATTATTAATTGTCGTATCGAATTATTTGATCCATGCGTATTATATTTTATGTGCACTTGAATTATTGCATCAATTATTATTATGTTTGTAATTAATTGGATCGAAATCGAAAAAAAATTCTACGAGCGTCTGCCGCCGCCTGCGCCGCGAGCACCTGCTCGCGTGCCGCCGCGCCCGCTGCCGTGCTCGTCCGCGCCCGCGCGCCCACCACCGCGTTCATCCGGCGCTGCCGCTCCGCACGCCTTCGGACGGCGTGTTCTATCGCCTCCACTTTCCAATCCCGCAGCCCTCATTCCTTTGGGCCTCAAGTGGCCCAACTAGTTTGGGCCACACTAAATTTTTTTTTGTGTATTTTGGGTCTGAAGTCCAAGAGCTAGGATTAATTTTTGTGGGCTTACTCTATTTAATTATTTGGGCCTTAAGCTCCAATTTTGTGGGACAAAAAGAAAAAAAATATTAATTGGGCAATTGAATTATATTATTTATTTGAGCCTCATATAATTTTGAAAATATTTTTGTGCCCTCAAATAATTTTATCAAGTTTTCAAAAAATACTTGGAAAATTAAAAGGTAATAAATTTTGCATATTAATTAAGCTCGAAAATTTTGGAATTAATTTTAATATTAGTTCCCAATAAAATTTTCTCTTTATCTTATATGCTTAATTGATATGCGCATGCTTTCAAATAAATCATTATTTCTCCGTTGTCAATAAAATTGGTCACATTTCTTACCATGTCACTTTAAAAATTGTAGTGTATAATGTCTGATATTACAAAAAGAGAATTCGCTGAGCTTGCTCTTGATGGTAGTAACTACCTGACATGGCCGCTAGATGTCGAGATCCATCTAGCCTCAACTAATTTAAGCGGTGCTATTGTTGATGATTCAAAATCAACTGACGCCCAGAAGGCGAAAGCTTTGATTTTTCTCAGACATCATCTTAATTAGGACCTGAAAAATGAATATCTCACTGAGAGAGACCCGGAACATTGTGGAAGTCCCTGAAGGACCGTTTCCAACAACAAAATGATATACTCCTCCTTTAAGCTCGTTTACATCGTATTGTATCTCAGTTAAAGCTATGCAAGCAAGCTATAACTGAGGCCGAGTTGATCCAGAAGACTCTATCAACTTTCCACGCTAGCAACCTTGTATTCCAGCAGCAGTACAGTGCTAAGAACTACATTGTACACTCTGAGCTAATTTCTGCACAAAAGCACAACCAACTCCTTATGCAAAATCATAACTCGAGACTGGTTGGCTCACATGCAGTGCCCGAAGCACATGCTATAGCTAAGGCAGTACAAGTGGTCGCAAGCGTGGAAGGGGGAGATGAAGTAAACGAACTCGTGGCAAAGACCGAGGTCGTAGTAAATTCGGTGGTCCAGGTACTTCGAAAGACAATCAAGCTCATGCTCGTGGAAAGACTGCATCTAACACGAATCCCGCTCCTAAAAAATCTGGCACTCAAGATAAGGTTGAACAGTCCTGCTACATATGCGGATGCAAAGGCCATTAGTCTCGCACGTGTCGCACTCCCAAGCACTTGGTTGAGGCTTATCAAAAGTAGCAGAAGGACGACAAGAGGAAGGCTCCTAAAGTCGAATCTCACCATGCCAGCCTGCCTGAAGCAGACTTTGACCATGACAACGACGATCTCTTGGGCATAGAGCTCAAAGACTTTGGAGACAATGAGTGATTTGAGTATTTGATTATTTTAGTACTTTATTTATTTTTTGTTAAAACAATTAATATTTTGGATCCTATCTTTCGGATATTTTATTTTGTGGATGATATGATATGATTTAGCTTTGATGTGTTTACCTTAATGCTATCCGTCAAATTTATTTGGATATTGTTATTCTTATACATGGCTTGTAAACATATTAGCTATTAGGTTTGAGCTTTTTCCTCTGGCATGATGGATACAAATTGTAATTTATGTTTGGTAGATAGCGCCACCACAAATACAATCTTAAGAGATATGAAGTATTTTCATAACTTGGTAGAACGTAAGGGGAGTGTAACTACGATAGCCAATGATAATATCATGATAATGGGCTCTGGAAGAGCTTCCACTGTCCTCCCCATGGGTACCGAACTCATAATTGATAATGTTTATGTTTCCACAATCTAAGCGTACCCTGCTCAGTTTTAAAGATATAAGATCTAATGGCTATCACATTGAAACTGAAACTGAGAATAATAACGAATACCTCTTGATGACTATTACTCGAGGTAGTCGTAAGCAAGTTATAGAAAAACTTCCCTCCTTCTCTTACGGATTGTACTATTCCTACATCCGGCCGTCTAATCTCCATCTAGCTATGAGTATGAAATTTCATGACCCGAACTCCTTTAAATTATGGCATCAGCGGTTAGGTCATCCAGGACAAACTATGATACGTAGGATTCTATCTAATTCCATTGGTCATAATATTTCGAATAATAGAATCCCTCTTGTTGATGAATTTATATGTGATGCATGTTCTAAGGGTAAATTAATAGTGCACCCGTCGCGCACCATGGTGAGACTAGAGTCTCCGGTTTTCCTTGAATGGATTCAGGGAGATATTTGTGGACCGATTCACCCAGTATTAGGACCATTTCGGTATTTCATGGTCCTAATTGATGCCTCCACTAGGTGGACATATGCCTGTTTGCTGTCTACCCGCAATCAAGCTTTTGCAAAGCTCATTGCGAAAACTATCGAGCTTCGAGCTCAGTTCCCATATTATCCAATAAAATCTATTCGAATGGATAATGCTGCTGAGTTTACCTCAAAAGCCTTTACAAATTATTGTATGGCTCTGGGAATTAAGGTGGGACATTCGATCCCCTACGTCCACACCCAAAATGGTCTTGCTGAAGCGCTAATAAAATGTATCAAACTTATCGCTAGACCACTACTCATGAACTCTAAATTATCCACTTTGTGCTGGGGGCATGCAGTCTTACATGCATCACACCTGATACAAATCCATCCAGCTGCATATAATGATCATTCCCCCTTACAGCTAGTGCGTGGGAAAGAAATAAGCATCTCCCATCTGCGTATTTTTGGATGTGCGGTGTATGTTCCGATAACATTAACAAAGCCGGCCTCTATGGGCCCACAAAGGAAGCTAGGTATTTATGTTCGATTTGACTCTCCATCCATCGTGAAATACCTAGAACCTTTGTCCGGGGATCAATTAACGACCCGGTTCGCTGACTGCAAGTTTGATGAAGATCACTTCCCGGCATTAGGGGGAGATCCGAATTCAAAATTGAATGAATGTCGGAAACTTATGTGGAACGTAAGTAATCTTCAGTATCTAGATCCACACACTAGTTAATTTGAACTAGAAGTTCAGAAGATCATTAACTTGCAAAATTTAGCAAACAATCCGCCAGACGCGTTCACTGACCACGTTCACTGACCATAGAGGTGTAACTAAATCACATATATCTGTAGTAAATGCTCCCCAAAGGGTTGAGGTCTCAAGTAAATCAAGTATACATGCCCTCACACGCCAGAAGTGTAAAGGACCTACAACCAATACAAACACACCTAAAAGAAAGGCCATCAAAACTGGTCAGTAGAACGTGAAATCTCTAGAAGAGATTCGTCCAGAAGACGAGCGTCCTAGTAATGAAGCACGTGCACAAAATATTCAAAGCACTAGGACCGCGAAATGACCAGACCTAGATACACTGGGAAATAAAGAAGGCCTGATTGACATAAATGTTGAAATCTCTATGAATTTTATAGATACGGGAGAAACATAAAATATAAATATTACTGTCGTCGACGACACATTTGCAGCGACAATCGCTCTTTCCGTTAACGATCTAGATCAAGAATCCAAAACTATCGCTGAGTGCTGGAAGCGCTCCGATTAGGTATAATGGAAAGAGGCAGAAGCAGAGCTCGCATCGCTAAATAAAAGAAAAGTATTTGACTCTATCGTTCGTACACCCGCTCGCGTTATCCCTGTAGGATATAAATGGGTTTTTGTATGGAAACAAAATAAGAATAATACTGTGGAGAGATACAAAGCAAGGCTAGTAGCTCAAGGATTTTCGCAGAGACCCGGTATTGATTTCGATCAAACCTATTCTCCCGTAATGGACGCAATAATATTCCACTACTTAATATCTTTGACAGTTAAATTGAATCTCTAGATGAGATTGATGGATGTAGTAACCGTATATTTATACGGATCACTAGATGCCGATATCAATACGAAAATCTCCGATGGATTTGAGATTCCCCAGATGAGGAATGGTGAAAATCGCAATATGTATAGTATAAAACTACAGAAGTCGTTGTACGACCTAAAGCAATCAAGTCTCATGTGGTACAATCGACTTAGTGAATTCCTCCAGAAGAAGGGATACACGATTGATATAGCTTTCCCATGTGTATTCACGAAGAAACCGCAAGGTGGTTTTTGCATCATATCCGTATATGTTGATGATCTAAACAAAATCGGAACATACAAAGAGATTGAAGAAGTCAGTTCAATCTTGAAAGTTGAATTTGAAATGAAAGTCTTGGGTAAAGCCAAGTATTGTCTCGGCCTGCAGATCGATAATCTCCCAAAAGGAATTCTTATACATCAGTCAACCTATGTGAAGAAGGTATTGGAGAGATTCCATATGGATAAATCTCATCCACTAAGCATACCTATGGTTGTCCGATCCCTCGAAGTGGATAAGGACCCATTTAGACCAAGAGAAGATACTGAAGAAATTCTGGGGCAAAAAATTCCTTATCTTAGCGCTGTTGGAGCATTACTCTATCTCACAAATTGCACTAGACCCGACATTGCATTTGCAGTTAATTTACTTGCTAGATATAGCGCTTCTCCTACAAGGAGACATTGGAATGATGTTAAGCATGTTCTACGGTACCTCCAAGGGTCTCAAGATCTTGGACTGTTTTACCGTAGGAACTAAGACAAAACCTTGGTAGGTTATGCGGATGCTGGCTATTTGTCTGACCCCCACAATGTCATATCCCAGATTGGTTACGTGTTTCTCTGTGGTGGTACCGCGATCTCATGGAGATCGGTTAAGCAAACCATGGTTACCACGTCTTCAAACCACTCAGAGATAATAGCTTAGTTTGAAGCCGCACGAGAATGTGTTTGGTTAAAATCCTTGGTAAAATACATTGGTGACTCGTGTGGTATCGCTTAAGGCGATACGTCCCCCACTGTTATATTTGAAGACAACGCAGCTTGCATCGCACAAATAAGTAATGGGTACGTCAAAGGAAACTTGACGAAACATATTTCACCTAAGTTTTTCTACTCATACGAACTCCAGAAGAGTGGCGTGATTATCATTCAAAAGGTGCAATCTAGTGACAATCTAGCAGATCTGTTCACTAAGTCCTTACCCACATCTACTTTTGAGAAGTATGTTCATGGTATCGGGATGCGAAAACTCAAAGGATTGTTGTCTTCAGGGGGAGCGGTAACCCCGAAATAAATCCAGAAGATTTGATCCGGAAGATCAATAAAATTACATTCCTCCCTAACTAAATATTTGGTCGCTACCTAGCACGTGGAGTTTTTATGACAAGACATATATGTTATGTCGTAATGTCTAAGGGGGAGTGTTATAAATCCAGCAGATTTATTATACCAAATCTAGAAGATTTGATGTGGACATTACTAATGGACTTATAACCTAAACGGGCTTTAGGTTTAGACTAGGTCTTTTCTATTATAAATAGATTATTGTACTCAAAATTGTATACATGCATACACACATATTAGTGAAACTCCTGGTTTGGTACGCCCCCAAACGTAGTCGTTATCGACGAACTAGGTGAACAAATTCGCGTCTCTATTTTACGCTCTCAATCTACAACAAATAGTACTTGATATTATTAATACATTGTAATAAGATTAAAAATAAGTTACAATTTATCTATTAAATGACTCATCATTTATTACCCCTTACTTGAATGACTCATCAATCACTTTAATTCTCATTACTCAATAATCAACTCACTCACAATCTATTTCCTCATTTTCTAAGTAGGGTTTCACATGGGACTCCTCTCTCCCACCACGGATGCTCTTATGTCTGAACTAAGCTCTAACCACCTTGGAAGGACTGACCGGAGCACCTAAACATGTGTGAACTCACGAGCAATCGAAACAAACCAAGGGATTAGTAGTGCACTCAACTTACAACATACATATTGTTAATAAATTACATGCATATATATATATATATATGGCTATATGAGAGCAAGTCACAATCAACATTGGGGGAATATGATCCCAATAATTGGTGAAAAGTGTTGTAATCATGACATAAAAATATAAAAGGGATGGGAAAGAGTCAAAGAGAAGATACTTATTACTTTGTTATTGGAGTCGAGCTAAGTCTAGTACTAGAAAGTTCAAACGGGACTCAAGCAGCTCGCTCAATTACAATATTGAGCTGAAAATAGAGTTGATCAACTCGACTCGTCATTAACTAGCTTTAAAAAGCGTAACGAGCCGAGTTCGAGCCTAATGAGCCCCAAATATTACATTGAAATACAGAAAAAAAAAAAAAAAAAAAACTCATATACTGAGTCTAACAAGTTGAGGTCGAGCCATCTCATATTTTATGATCTCGATGTTGGCTCATTTTTTAAAATGAATATTAATAATTGTGTTAAATTTGTATATAGCTATGCACATATTTAAGGCTCGTGTAATCTTATCCACTCAATCCTTCTTGTTTTTTTTCCGCACTTAGTGTATATATTTATATCGATTAAATTGCACGATGTAATTTAGTTACGGTAGAAAAAAAATGGAAACCATATATACATTGTTTTGGTAATGGACACAGTCCCAGAGGAGGACTATATTTCATTTAATTAAGGAACATGCAACATGGTCTGTCAAAGACGTAAGCTAAAAATTTAATTTAAATAAAGAGGCATTGGAATTTGAGAATTGAGATAACATTTAACTT
This sequence comes from Ballota nigra, assembly GCA_947034835.1. NCBI lineage: Eukaryota > Viridiplantae > Streptophyta > Magnoliopsida > Lamiales > Lamiaceae > Ballota > Ballota nigra. The sequence goes on along the minus strand of OX344723.1, from coordinate 114,700,598 downwards.
TCGAGAATCCGAAGAGAATAATATACTTGTCAATATGATTATCTTTTAACCTTCTCGAAGACAAAGAAACAAAATTTTGAAAAACAATATTTGTCTTTAATAGCAGTATTTATATATCAGGATGTTTTGGCACTGTACTGTATATGTACCGAATGTGAGATAAATTAATTAAATTACTTAGCAGTACATTATATATACGATAGCAAATTCACACACATATACAATACGATTGTAATTGAGAGTGTATATTGAGTGGGATTCACTCTACGTAATCGGATTCTCTAAGCTGCAACTAGAAACATGTGCTAAGGTGAATGAGAAAATTTTGTATTAAAATGGTTCAAGATAAACTTCACATGCATTAGTTGTTTAGAAAATTTTAAAATATTAAATATTTAATTAAAACTATTAAAAATTTCATCAAGAACATAAGAATTGACTTGGTAAGTATTAATGTGAATTGGAAGAGTATGAATTTTTTTAGTAAGAAGTATTATAAAGCAATTTATAAATACTTTCATTAACGATAAGAAATGAAATTAGAAAACAAGATATTAATTTTTTAATAATAACATAAAATCCGACTTATAAAATGAAATTTGTGCATGTGACTCATTTATATTTTGGTGAAATGAGAACTATCTTACGTATGTGAGAGAAACAAGAAATCATGGGGTTGAGGAAGGATTGAGACGTGTTAAGGAAAATATAATTTGTTTTGGAAGAAGAAAGCTACCCAAGGGGGAAAACGACGTCATTTCGTCTCTGTTGTTAGATAAGTTTCTTCTCTTCGACCATCCCAATGGACGGCCTTTGGCATTTCTATATGCACTCCTCACTCCTTTCTCTATCTATTCACTTCTCTCTTCCTTTTTTTAATTTTTTTAACAATTTTATTCCTTATCCAACTCCACTTTAGACTGAGCATCATATTCATTTCGATGGACGTAGTAATATTAGGAATTTAATAGTCAATCTAATCTTTGATAGGCTCAACTATAACTTATAGATTCCCTAATTAGTGCATGACTCCATACCATACAAATATACAACCAGCATTGCTTTTTTTTACTTTTTAATATTTTATCTACGTATCCTTCAAAAAAAAAAATTATCTATCTTATAGTAACATTTTTCTTCTGCTTATAGAACAATTGGTGTACAACTGTCACTTTATTGCAACATAATTGACATTTTGTAATTGAAATAACTATTACTAATAAATTAATCTTTTTAAAAAAATTAAAAATACTTATCAGCTTACATTGTGCAATTACAATTATTGTTACATTTACTATCTGCAATTTCTTTTTAAAGGTAAATGTGGTATTCCATTAACTTTAGTAGAAGAGGAACTCAAAGCCCATTAAGATTACAAAATAAGAAATTTAAGTAGAAAAAAAATTATTATAATTTAAAAAGTAGATGATCAATTGATTGTGAAGAGCAATCGAAAAAAGAATAACAAAACAAAAAAGGGTGATGAACCTTTAACAATTTCCACGGGATAAATTTAATACTTTCCACAATTTTCCTCCTCTCGAGTGTCTGTCCCCAGTCCCACAAAGATAATTATGCTTATTTGTTTTAGTTTATTCTAAATTATACTCATTTCTTTATTTGAGAAGAAATTAGTGATTTCTAAAGTAAAAATGTGTAAATAATTTTAAATACCCTTATTTGTTTTGTCATTGTTAAATTTGTACTTAAAGGGTATAACAAGAACACGTAGGTTAAATTCAAAATTACAAATAATCGCATAATATTTTTTTTAAGTAAACAAATAATATTGTCTTGATTTATAATCTGATTTAGCCCACAGATATATTTTACACGAGATTTTTTAAAATTAGTGAGATTATTTTTTCTATATTTTTAGGATATTCTGCAACATAACATTGTACAAGAAAATGTTCTTTTGATAAGTTAATATTGGGCTCATCATGCCTTTGCGTCTTATTTTATTGAGTATGTATAGACTGAAATTGATTTATACATAAATTATTGAAGAGTATTAGTTGTTTTAGTTAAAAGTATTAGTTGTTTTCACTGAATAGTGTTAACTGTTTTTACTAAAAAATATTAATTTATTTTCACTATACAATTGATACTCTTCAGTAAAAATAACTAATATTCTTTAGAGAAAACAACTAATATTTTTTAGTGAAAACAACTAATACCCTTCAATGATTCATATATGAACTATTTTCGCTCTATACTTTGTCTATTTTCAATTAAGGAGATTATGACTTCCTCCATTATGATTTAAATATTTGTTCATTATTACGGAAAAACAGTTTTACTCTCTAAAACTAATCACTCCCAAACATTCATTATATACACCTAATTTCACTATATTTTTCAATAAGCTAATTAACTTCCTTCAATAAATATATCCTCCACTTCACACTTTTTAATATTAATGAACAATTTTTCATAAATATTTGCACAATTTCATATGGACAATATAAATTGTAATAAAAGGAGTAACTTTTTTCGTGTTAAATGTTGGGATGTTACTTTATTTGTGTGTATATATTTATGTATTTCAATATTAAATTCATTATTCGGGAAAATAAAAAGAATAATATTGTAATTTGGACAATTTTGGACAATCAATTGAACAAAAAGACGTTTCAGTCTCAATATATCTCTCATTTTCAAACAGTTTGAGGACAAATTAAGCTTTGATTGTAATATTTTCAGCCAAAAATTGACACGTGATAATTCAATTTGTCAATTTCTAAATTTTTTGGCCGACTCCTACGTGTGTGGCACAAGCTCCAATCTTATTAAATAGGTCATTGACATGGATATATATATATATATTTGTATGCAACATATATATCCACATAATGATGACGTGTCTTAATGTATATGGCAAAAATAAATAGCTAGGTTGCTTAGAAGTGTTCATTCGATCATATCATAAATTTGTATTTTCTCTCTTTTATAGCCTTTTCTATTTGATGTCGTTTTTTATGGATCTCGAATTCACTTTAATGTAATTTACAATCCTTTTCATATACATCTTCAAACCATATTCTTGCATTCAACTTCGAGGTTATAAGAAACATGCACGTCTATACTTTGGCATTTTGCTTGTGATTAATTTATAGTGTACATAACCAATTTTGGGATCTATTCTAGAATGATATTTTTAACTTATTCTTCCATTTAAAAGGAAAAATAAAATAGGATCGATTTTTTCTCAGCCAAATAATCAAACTTTTGTCGCAAAGACATTTTATGCAATGAATAATTCAACATTGTCATATGTTTGTGTTGCCCCGCTTCGGGATGAAACTTTTGGTTCATAATTTTTTTTTAACAAATTACAGAAATGTATGCATTTAGTAATTTACCGGCTGAATTATGATCAAGTAAAAAAAGGTACGAGCTAGACAACATTTTTGTGTGACGCTGTCTACTGAATCACTTTTTATGAGACAACGCTTCAAACTCAACCATCACTTCTTATGAGACCGAGTTTTAAAGGATAAATTATAAAAAAAAAATTTAGTACAAGGATAAATTTTACTCAATTTGATACGATTTAGATTAACCCAAATTACGGAAAAACAAAATTGTGACTCGAGGGTTCTAACCACTTGAGCTACACCACTGCGTCAATAAATTCTAAATTTTACACATTTTAATACTAATGAACACTTTTTTTATTAAAACATGTATTAGTCGGTAGGAATAGGGAGTAATTGAGTAATTATCTTGTATACTAGTGGTGCAGTAAAACTGTGCCCAATTAGTCGGACTAGCTCGCCCACTGCTCGCATCCTAGTAGAACAACCAATAATATTTATAAATATATTTGAATTATACAATACATCTAATATTTACGTGTTTCTTTATTATATATAATTAAAGGTTTTAGATCATTGATTACCTCACATGAGATTATCTCGTTCCACATAAAAATTTGGTCTTAGGTTGGGTTGATATAAGAACAAATATGTATTAGTGCAAAAATAAGTAATACACATTTGTTCTTACAGAAACAAATATTTGTTCTTATAATGCTAGATATTAAAAAATGTGTTAATATATGAATACAAAGGTGTTACTCTATTGAGAAAGACGTGTTACTACATGAACAAATCCAGTACAAACGCAAAAAAAAAAAAGGTTATAATTACTTTAAATAGATGAAAAACGAAATAAGAAACACGTATATGTACTTATAGATAATATAAGGAGACATATTTATTTTTATAAGGGCTAGTAATACATACATGTCTTTACAATAACATATATTTGTTCTTATAATAATACACTTGGGAACTAGTTTTTCTGTTTAGTCTTGACATAATTTTTTTGGAAAATTTGTGTGACCCAATTTGATCCATTTAGAATCTCTGTTTTTCTTCATTTCTTAAATATGTTATTATTGCACGAAAAATAATTAATAGGAGAGTTACTCTTTATTAAAATACTATTTTGATGAATTAGATAAAAAAATTGTTTATAGATTTGATTATATTGTGTAAACTTTTAAATTTGTGATTTGTACTGTGAATTGAAACCATTGAATTAATTTTGAAAAATAGTATTTTTTTTTTTGGAACATGCTTGAGAAAAAATTGATTTTAATATTCAAATCAAATATTCAATAGTTTTGAACAATTCGATATTAATTATAAATCAAGTGCAAATTACATTTATTATTAAAAAAAAATTGAATTCGAATTCGACATTCGAATAATTCCACGAATACAAATCCGAGGAAGTGATATCCAGTTCGATTCGATTATTTTACAACCTTACACAGATACAATTCCACAACATTATAAAATTATAAAAAGTTGCAAGCTGTATTAATTGCTTCCGGTTAAAACACCCCCACCCAACCCCACCTCACCTCACCTCTATATATCTCTCAACAATTATTCGCTATACTACATATAAAATAAACACTCCAAAGCCCCCAAATCCTTAAGTGACAATGGACTCAAGTGCCTCCACTCTCATTCTCTGTCCCCCTTTAAACCTCAAACCCCAAACAAAAGATGCCGCCTTCGACCCTTACCTCCTCGATAAACAACAAAATCTCCCCACCGAGTTCCTATGGCCTCACCAAGACCTACCCTCAAGTACTACCCAAGTCAAAGACCCTCCCATTGACCTAACCGGCTTCCTCCGCGGCGACCAAGACGCCACCACCCTCGCGGCGGCTCACATCCGCGCCGCCTGCCTAAGCCACGGCTTCTTCCAAGTGGTCAACCACGGCGTCGACAGCCACGTCATCCGAGCCGCCCATCATCACATGGACGCCTTCTTTAACCTCCCTCTTGCTAAAAAGCTCTCCGTTAGGAGAAAACCCGGCGACCTTTCCGGGTATTCGGGCGCCCACGCCGATAGGTTTTCGTCCAAACTTCCGTGGAAGGAGACCTACTCCTTTGCCTATAACCATGCAAATTGCAACCCGACCCGTGATGTTGTCGACTATATCAACTCCGTTTTGGGAAATGAGTTTGAAGAAGCCGGGTATAATTATCATTTTCTTATGTTTATTGCATAACACATATATATATCGAGTAATGATATATGGAACTCGGCACCAGCATAAGATACGTGTACACGGTACACTATAGTATGATACAAGTAGCTTATGAGTAATTATAACATGGAGTCCGACGATTGGTTTCTTATGGAATCTTACGGTAATTTTTTTTATGGCGTCCAACATCAGCATGAGACATTTGTACACAGTACGCTATAGTATGATACAAGAAGTTTATGCTTATACAGTAATAATATGGAGTTGAAGATTGGTTTCTTATGGAATTTTGCCGTAATTTTTTTATGGAGCCTAAGACATTTGTACACAGTACACTATAGTACAATAGAAGTAGTTTATGCTTATAAAGTAATAATATAGAGTCCAAATTGATTTCTCATGGAATCTTGCAATGGATTTTTTTTTTTTATAGAGCCTAATACCAGCATAAAATATTTGTACACAATAAGTACATTATAGTTACAAGTAGTTTATGCTTATAGAACAATAATATGGAGTCCGGCAAATGGTGTCTTTTGAAATCTAGTTGTGGATTAATTACGGAGCCCCACCTTATTTTAAAACAATTGTACATTATAGCATGGTAAAAATAATTTATACCGATGTTAGGCTCCATAACATATCAAAATTGATATTATAATGATTTGGTGTTGGGTGTAGGTGGGCGTATCAAAAGTATTGCGAAGCAATGGAGAGATTGGCAATGGTGATATTTGAGCTTCTAGCAATAAGCTTGGGAGTGGAACGAGGGTATTATCGTAAATTCTTCGAAGATGGTAGCTCAATAATGAGGGGAAACAATTATCCTCCTTGCAAAGAAGCACGGCTCACTCTTGGAACGGGTCCTCATTCCGACCCGAACTCGTTAACGATTCTCCATCAAGACGAAGTGGGAGGGCTCGAAATCTTCTCCGACGACAAATGGCAAGCCATTAAGCCTTGCCCCGACGCCTTCGTTGTCAATATTGGCGACACTTTCATGGTAATTTCACAAAAACCATGCTCTTATATTTTGTAAAAATTGATCTTTAACGATATAAGTTTGTAAGCTTAAAATTTTTAATGACTGAATTTTTTATTGATAGGTCATGTTATTAAATAAATTTAACTAGAAAAATAATAATCACATGATTTTATTAGTAAAATCAATTCTTTTTTTTTTTCTTTAGTCAATATGAGACTTTCATGGTAATAATTTTAAAACTACGGTATTACAAAAATTTGCAAAAGTATATTTGTCATGTATAAGACTATATCAAGACTTGGCCAATATTGTGCGGTGTGTATTGATTAAGTGTACGATTTGTGTGTACATGGAGAAATAATTGGTATTTTTGCACCTTTTTGTGGGAAGGATTCTTTGGCATGCATTTATTGCCCAATATGGCTAAAATAAGACGACTTTCCATAATGGGTTCAGCAGGAAAAACAAGATGGGACAACTAGCCCATCGCATTTTTGCTAACTGCTTATTTAATATGATGAATTCATGAGAAAAGTTTTTTTTTTTTCCTTTTTTTTTATTCAAGAGTTCCACAGTTTACATTTTTGGCATCGAGTGTCCAAACAATGATGCTAATTAAACTGCACACTTAATAATAAATTAATATAATAAGATAACTAGATTCTCTGATACAAAAAAAAAAAAAAAATACTATATCCCTTCTTCTTAGGAAATGACAATTCTCCGTGAATCTCTGTGCAGTGAATAAGTAGGGTCGAATTGTATATAAGTTCATTGACAAGAAAGTACACTTTCTTTCTTCAGTGTTGACTTCCATCATTTAATTTGGTATATATTTATAATATCTTTTCTAATTAATTAACATGGTCGATCATATCTCGTAATATAACATGCATTGAATAGAACAATATTGCTTGTTATCATCAAACATCATAAAGAAAAAAAATGTAAACGACAAAATCTCGTTATTATTGCTTCTTCAATTAAAAATTTTACTTTTTAAATTAAAAAAATTTAGTGATAGAAAAATAATCTTTAATGACAGGACGCATCATTGAAGATAACTATTATGTCATTAAAACCTTTAAATTGAGAAGCTATAATGACACAATCTCTGTCATTAAAGATCAACTTTCTTATAGTAATAGTTATAACAATGTATAGAGTGAAAATGGTTCACACATGAACCATTGAAGGGTATAATTGTTTTCAGTGAAAAATATTAGTTATTTACTGAAAACAATTAAAACTTTTTAGTGAAAACGACTTATATCCCATTATTCATACATACTCCTTAGTTATTCACGATGTACAATGTTAGTTATCGACCGGAGCACATAAATATCACTCGAGTATTAATTCTTTTCAGTTTATAAATACATTTGCACACATGAGATGATATGATATGATATATATCGATAGGCATGATTTGGATATGGTGGATATTTTAATAGATAGCGTGCGTCATGAAATACGTATGTATAGGGATGGGGTGATTGATATGTGTTAACTGTTGGTGAGCGCAGGCATTATGTAACGGGAGATACAAGAGTTGTCTTCACAGAGCAGTGGTGAACAAGGAGAGAGTAAGGAGATCATTAGTGTTTTTTGTGAACCCAAAAGAGGACAAAGTGGTGGGCCCACCTTTGGATCTAATTAAAGACCAAAGAGGGTTCCCTGATTTCACATGGTCCGATTTGAGAGACTTCACCCAAAACCACTACAGGGCAGACACCGCTACCCTCCAAAACTTTCTCACTTGGCTCTCTAATTCCAAATCAAATACTACTTAATCATCCATCTTACTTTTTTAGCTAGGGGAATTGCATGTGTTTTTTCAAGGACAATAATTTTACGGGTCTATGACTATGGGACAGTCTCCAATTTGGGTTTAGTCTTTTCGAATTTTAAAACTTACAAGGACCTCCTATGTTTATAGGCGCGCAAATTTTTTTATCCTTAACATACAATTCCCCCAAGTTATAAAACAAAACATTTTCCCTCTATATACATATATGTAAATATTGATGATGTTACTTGTGTTTTCTTGGATGCTTTGTGGACATGGGTTTTGCCTTGTCTTTATTTGCTTGGGAAATAAATAGAGTTATGTATATATATGTAAGTATGTTAGTGTATGTGGGGGTGGGGTGGAGAGGGGTGTTTTATCATGCATGACATTAGTTTGGTTTTATCTTCTCTTTTTTGTCTTTCTTTTTGATGCATTGTATGTACTACTCTCTGGGCTTTACATAGTTGAATGAGAACAAGTTATGATGCATTTCAATTTGGGTTTCTTTTCGACGTTGATTTGTTTTGGCGTTTGGGATGCTCTAAAAGTTGTACTTTGAACAATTTGGAACTTTATTTAATTAATGTAAATTGTGATGTGCATATTCCCTCCACTCATAATTACTTTCATATTTTTGCATATAAATTAAATAAAAATAGTAATGACTAGGTTTTGAAAGAAAATTAAATAATTTTTTATATATAAAGTATGAAAGAATTCCGCCTCATCTAAAAATCCAAACTTGTAGAAGGGTGTGAAATTAATTCATTTAATTATTTCCCTTAACACTCCCCCTCACTCATGGGCCGGTCACAATTTTTCTCTCTTTGGAGGCCCAATGAGTGGACAATTTAATATGGGTGGAGTTGCTTTCAACGGGAATCGAACCCAGGATCTTTGTCCGGGCGTGAGTCTTATGGCTCTGATACCATGAAAGAATTCCGCCTCATCTAAAAGTCCAAATTTGTAGAAGGGTGTGGAATTAATTCATTTAATTATTTCCCTTAACAAAGTAAATAAATAAATATATATATATATATATATATATATATATATATATATAATATATATATATATATATATATATATAGAATTGTGTGTGTTTGAGGCCAAAGTAATGTCATTTTATATTCATTTTTCCTTTTTCAAATAAAAAAGAAAAATAATGTCATTTTGCGTAAAATTATAAATACTATGAAGGTGGAGACTTTCGGGAAAAATATCTATTTTGGGGTGTACAATTACTTCTAGACATCTAAAAAAAAATGTAAAAATAATTTTGAGACAAATGACGGCATAGAAAGTATATTATACACAAGTTTGAGTATAATTAATGTTATGTGTAATTAACCATTATGGTATAGTATCGGTTTTCAGTGAACTTAATTATTCACCACATAAAACTGCAGGTATCATTCATTTACTATAGCATTTATCTTGTCCACATAATTCAATATGTTCATGTATGTTAAAATATTGTTGTACTCCCTCCGTCCCACTCTAAGTGTCTCACTCTAAGTGTCCCACTTTCCTTTTTTGGTTGTCCCACACTAAGTGTCTCATTCCATAAATGAAAAAAAAAAACACTCTACTACATATAAACTTTAACCTTCAAATTCACACAATATTACAAAAAATGTCACTCATTCAACCCACTTTTCAACACTATTCATTACTTTATTAAACACTATTCATTACTTTATTAAACACTATTCATTACTTTTCAACACTATTCATTACTTTTCCACCATATATTAATAAACAAATACGCTTTCTTAAACCATTCAACCAAAAGAAATGGGACATTTAGATCGGGACGGATGGAGTATTAATTAATTCAATTTGAGCGCTTGTTGCATTAGTTTATAAAAATAACATTATTACTAAATAAATATAATAATATTTTAATTTCATATTGTAAACAAGTTTTACTAAAATTTGCCGAGTTATTATTAGTTACTTCGAATCAAACCAATTCGGTAACTTAATTAATAAGAATAAGCCCGGGCTCGACTTGGCCACCATCAAGCTTAACATTTTCAAGTTTGAGCTTTATCTGATGACAAACAGTCTAACTTGTTTTGCTTTTTTTATTCTTAGAGTATGTTGAAACTCTACTGCAAATCAGATTTGATTTTAAATAATTTTGTAGTAAAATTAGAAGTAAAAAATATTTTAAAATAAAACGATTTTAAAAATGAGAGTTTATGCAAAAAAAAAAAAAAAAAAAAAAAAAAAAAAATATATATATATATATATATATATATATATATATATATATATATATATATTCTCTTCGATTCATTTTAGATTATCCATTTCTCCATAAAAGGAAGAATTTTTCCTCCTTTCCCAAAATAGCTATACGTAAATCCTATCCTTTTAAAAAATTGAATGACTCTTTTATCCTTATTAAAGAGAAAAATTTATACCCAAAAATCCTAATAAACAACTCTTTTACTAAAATATGTGCTCTTTTGTTTGGATTAATCTAAAATAAATAGGAGGGAATATTTTTTTTTTTCTTGAAGGGTATAATTTTTTATAGGCCTACTAAAATTCAATTCTCAAAATTCAAAAGTAGGTTTTTCTTGCTTTTCTACACTACAAAAAAAATGTTGATTAGATACCGATTTTTTTTTTTTGTCACAAAACAGGATTTGCGACTGATTTCTGACCGATTAACGACGGTCGCTAAAACACGGGTAGCTAATATTAGTGACCGTCATTTTAGCTCGGTCGCCGATCAGCGACCACCTAGTTGAATCGTGGGTGTTGTGACCGCCTGAGCTGGCGGTCGCTACCCTTATTTTTATAAAAATAATTGTTAAATTTAAAATTTACGATTAGCGGCCGATATGGCGGCAATCGCTAATCGTCGAACCTGCGGAGAGAAAAATGGCTCAGTGGGTTCGAATCCACGCCCATTGGGATTCGAGCGGGGCGCGAACCACTAAGCCACTGACCCACTGACCCATTAGCTCATATTTGGTGAGTCATATGGTATAAAGTTTTTGTAAGGCTTGTAGAAATAATTGGCATATATGCGCCCTAGAGGAATCGAACCGCGGACCTCCGGGTTACCCGGAGGAGTTGTGGACCACTCGAACACTTACTTTTATTGTTAATTCGTACGCATTTAATTGTATATAACTTCAAATTGAGTACTTTTGTAAAAAAAAAAAAAACCATCAAATTAATTCCTTTTTGTTTACTAATTTTGTAAATTTTATATTATAGACTAATATAAAATTTTAATTTATTAATTTTTTATGCATTTTAATTGTATATAACTTCAAATTAAGTCCTTTTTTTTTAATTCATCAAATTAATTCCCTTTTGTTTCTAATTTATTTCTATATATATATATATATATTCACTATTTTTTTTTTGTAAATTTAAAATTTTAGACAACCATAAATTATTGATGTATTCATTTTTTATGCATTTAATTGTATATAACTCCAAATTGAGTCCCTTTAAAAAAAAATCATCAAATTAAATCTTTTTTTTTTCTAATTCATTTATATAGATATTTTCACATATCAATATTCATACAATATATGCAAATCTATAATGATTCATACAAATTAATTACAAAATTATAATAAAAATAAAATAGAAATATTAACACCAATTAAAAAATCTTAAAATATTCAACAAAAAATATAAAATATTAAAAAAACACAAATTAAATAAATTGTTTGTACTTCCTCTCTCTTCTCTCAAATCTGATGATCACCTACTCATCGGCAGATCTGAAGTAGTCCTCCTCCTCGCATCCTCTGGTCGGGTTCTCCTTGGCCTTCGTGGACTTGGTGTTGGAGTTATACGTTAAAGTATGCTTTTACTTTGTATAACTCATGTATCAAACACTCGTTTTATGAGAATAATTCTTTTATCACATTTGCTTTAGTTATGATTGAATGTTGAATTTCTATTGCAAACCGTTCAATATATAGTACATGTTACATTGTAGTTAATGTGGTGATACCCGATCACGGAAGACAACATTAACAGTTTACTTGTAACTAAACGTACATTTTCACGACCTAGGTGGAATTTAACAATCCGCCGTGAAAGGTCGATGTGTAAGGCTCAGATTGGTCTGTCTTGACTAAGAGATTGCACTAGCACATTTAGTATGTGTTGAAGAGGACCTACAGCGAGGATAAATTCTTCTGTTCTGAAAGGTGAAGAATTAGACCTCAGTGGTTGTTGATTTCTTAATCTCCGTCACTTAAATAGGATCGTGTGTGCTTAATGGTTACTGCTTTGATTCATGTTGGGTGAGAATCATTGTGATTTCGAACTTTGTGTCTTGGGCAGTAATATTAATCATACGACGGTTGCTAAGATTTAATACGGAGAAACGCGTGCGAGTACGGCTCGTGTGATTAGTCCCCTTGGTGGGCTCAGAAGTTTTATTGTACCAAATCTTGCAAGTGAAGAATTAGTTTCTTCGGTACGAATAATAATGTTGAGTTGTCTTTACTCCAAGGTGAAAGATGTTAATTAATTTAGAGTTATTCAGAAGCTTAATTAATTAATGGACTTGATAATCTTAAACGCGGGAAATAATAATCGGGAGCCCATATTATCGTAATATGGATTAAGATGGATAGTGCAATATTAATTTATTAGTGGTAATAATTAATATTAATGGGCTGAATTATATTGGGGCTCAATATTGAAATTCAGAAGTCCATTAGGAGGTCCAATCTTAATTCTCCTTAAAGGCCCCTCAAGTAGCCCATTAAGTAGCTCAATAATGATAAGATGATTAAAATAAAAGAAAATAAATATGCTGATTTTTCTATGTTGAATTCGAAAATTAATAATTAAGAAGGAAAAAGATTTTGTTGATTTTCTTGGAAAGATATTATGGAGGATAAGTATTCTTGGAATACAAGATTATCTCATATATTCAAGAAGATCTAAATCTTGTGTTTTACTTCTTAAAATTTTCGAAAAATACAAGCTTAATAATAAGGGTGAGATTTTTGTGGAATATTTTATTATGGAGAAAATAATATATGAGATATATTCAAGATTTCTTAAAGTCTAAGAAAAGATTTTCTCTTGCCCATAAAATATATAATTTTCGTCCCCTCACTATTATAAATAGGGGATGATTATTTCATCCCCAAGTACGTAATTCCATGTGTTGGAAAAATCAAGAGCATAAATATTTTTCTTTTTCCTTAGTTTATTAAATTACTTGAAAGCATCTCCCACCGGTGATCAAGTAAGGCGAAAGAAAAATACTTGAGAAGGCTTTTGGGTTGATAGAGCGAGATCGTAATTGTCCCGTATATCCAAAGGCCAATTCTACAAGAGGTACGTTAATCGCATATTTACTTGTTTATTCCGCCATAGTTAATATGTGAAATTAATTCAACATGCATGATGAAAATTAGTTGTTGGAATTATTATTTGAATTAATTAGGATTAATTCATGCTAGTAATAATTGTATTTAAATTCGTATTTAAATTTCATCCCGAATAGATTTCGGGCACCCCTATTTTCCCAACACTTGGCTCTGAATGAATCACTATTCCAGTTATCCACCAGAGCATCCTAGACGGAACGTCCATCTGGCACTCGGTCCAGCTCCACCTGCTTCCCCACCTTCCATTGCCTCTTCAGCCCGTAGATAACGTCTTTGTACCGTTCATGCGCTTTCGCACAGAACAAGCCGTACATAACACTATCGCGGGCAGGGTCCCAGACGCACAACTTTTGCAATTAAATTAAAAATCAAATATTGATAAATAAATTCAAAATTAAATATTAAAAATTAAAATCATAATAAATACAAAATTTATACCTTGAACTCCTCGAAGTACTCCACCCTCTTTCGCTCGGACACCAGGGTCCACGAGAAGGCACCAAACTCGAACGGGATCTTCTTAATGGCCTCTGAGACGCGAGAGCCAGCCAGTCTGATGGCCTGGAAGCGGACTGTGACAACAAAATAAAAATTCAAGTTAATATTAATAATTATTATTAATATAATTAAAAGTATATAATCCATTAAAAATACTTACATGTTGTCGACTGGGACAATAATGAGACGGCTATCCACAAGAGAATGATGCCGTGAAGCCGAAGATTCGGTTGCTGATTAGGCGTGAAATTGTCATGATTCGTCACTCGAAATGCCCGTGTTTTGGTTGATTTATATGAGTACTTAGAGTCAATTTAGTATCATTTTCATAAACTAATGAATTTTTCTCTTTGATGCTCATAGATGGATAGGGGGCGAAAAGAGGAGTTCGTAGGACTTTGAATCGACTCAAACAGACGCCCGGATGAGAAGATATCGAAGAAATACGAAAAGTATTAGTTCGGGGGAGCAAAAGTATCATTGGAGTGCACAAACAAGGAGTACTCGTGCACCCCTGCACGAGCAGTCGTGTATAGTGCACGAGTAGGTGTAGGTCGTGCACAGTGCACGAGTGCTCGTGCACTGTGCACAAGCAAAAGCAGCTCGTGCACAACGTTCCCGATTCAGCCCGATGCTTATATATACCCTCCCGAACACGTTTTGAACGGAGAATCACATACCAAATCACTTTTAGAGATCGTTTTTAGACTTAGTTTTTGGAGAAGAAGGAACGAGCAAGTTTACTTTACGTTTTTTAGGTTTTCTTACGATTTCACATCACGATTTTACTTTTTAGTTTCGTTTCTTCATATCTTTGTTCTTGAACACGTTGAGACTTCGTTCTATTGATTTAATTTAAGTTTATTCCTTTATTTCTTAAACCCTAGTTTATGATTGATCTTTTCTTCGTTATAATTATCATGTTCATGTTCGTTATTTATTCAGTTGTTTTTGTTTACGTAAAATCCATGCCTAGCTAAAACCCTTGCATGCTTAGGGTAGGATGAACTCGTAGAAGTAGGATGTGGTACGTAATTAAGGTAATTCGTGATGTTTAGTTTTAGTTCTCTTAATTAATAAATTCTCAAAATCAATCTTAACTTTGCCTTTGAATTTCGTTCAAAAAGTGTTAGGGAGAGGACGGCCGTATCAATCTTTAACAACTAGTAGACTTAATGAGAGGGTTTAGAAAGGATTAATTAGTCTACCAGTTTATCTATGGACGACGACCGCATCACCATTAGTTAAATTAGGGTCTCATTAATTAAGCACAATCTATTAACTTGTTAGTGGATTAGTGAAGTTGATTGTTAGGATAAAGTATTAAGGTTAAAATCTTGAGCTTTCATCTTGCATTCTTTTACTTAGGTTATTTCTTGCGCGTCACTGTTATTTTAATTATGTACCTGCTCTGTTACTATACGTAGGGATTCCTATCCTGAGCATCACCATCTCTTATTTGAAAACACATCTTAAATTCTTAGTTTAATTTTCTGTTTGCATTCGTAGGATAGTTTAGTTTATTTTAATTAATTCTCTCAAAAATCCAAAAACATTTCACTCATATTAGCTACGACGCGTAGATCTTCAGGGATCTATTTGCATACACACTTTCCCTTGGGTTCGATAATACTTGGTCCCTATACTTGCCCATACTACAGTGAACTCGTACGCCTGCGAGGAATCTACTAGTAGAAGTTAGTATTTTCGGTTTAAGTCAATGGCGTCGTTGCCGGGGATGGCGTTGTATATTTTTTGAATAGGACTTGTAGATAGCTTAGTAGTT
Source organism: Ballota nigra (assembly GCA_947034835.1). NCBI lineage: Eukaryota > Viridiplantae > Streptophyta > Magnoliopsida > Lamiales > Lamiaceae > Ballota > Ballota nigra. The sequence continues at coordinate 114,684,629 of OX344723.1, read as the reverse complement.
AGTAGTGAGTGCTTTATTTTCTGTTTTATTTTTATTTTTATTCATTCGGCAGTTGCATTTTGATCCTTCTGCTAGTGTGTCAGGTATATGAAAACACGCTCACAAGGCAATACGAGCGAAGAGAGAATACCGTTGGACCCTGAGACGATAGCTAGAAGGAACCGAGCTTTCTTGAGAAGGATGAACGCTGCCGGAGGGAAAGAACCAATGGACATCACTAATGAGTTGGACGATGCCGAGAATGAGTTTAACCAGATGTTGAACCGGGTTGATGGCACTGGAGGGAGTGGTAGTCAGAATCAAGATCTGTTAGTGGATAGTCAGAGCCAAAACTCGGGTGCACAAAACGTAAAAAATCCAGCTCATAACATTGTCCAAAATCCTCAGAACAACCCTGCTTACCCATATCCTAACTTACCACAAAACAACTTACCTTATCCACCTTACCCATACCCACCTTATCCGTATCCACCATACCCGTATCCTCCACATCATGTTTACAACCAACCACCAGCTTATGAACCACCACCACCCCAACAAGTACCCGTACCAGCTGCTAATCCGCAGCACATTCCTCAGAACACATATCAGAATATGACTATACGAGGAAGGTTTGCAGCGCAGCCGCAGAGGTACTATGATGGAGTGGCATTGCCTCCTGTTGAGGCGAATAACTTCTCGATTTCCCCGAGAATTCTAAAGCTGCTTACAGAAAACCAGTTTAAGGGGGTGATCGGGAAGGAGAATCCTCATACTCATCTGAGGAGTTTTCTAATGATAGCCTCCACTTTCAATTACAATGGCATGTCTGAAGATGCTAAGAGGCTTAGGTTGTTCCCATTCTCATTGACGGGAATAGCTAAAGAGTGGTACGATAATACGCTTCCACAGGGAGGTATTACCACTTGGGCCGAGCTCGAGCGTCTGTTCCTCGAACGATTCTACCCTCCATCCAGAACGATCAAAGCAAGGATTGAGATCTCTTCCTTCCGCCAGAAGCAAGGAGAGGACCTACGTCAAGCGTGAGAGAGATACTCAAACATGTTGGTAGAGTGCCCGCAGCACGTGTACAATGAAGGAGATGTCATGGCATTTTTCTATAGTGGTGCCAACAAGGCTGGGCAAGACCATCTAGACGCCTGTGCTAGTGGATCATTCCTGAACCAAGGAATAGTGAGGTGTAGAGAGATCGTGGACAACATTGTCACGAATGCCGGGGCTTGGAATGTGGATGCAGATTTCCAGAGAGTTCATCGGGTTGAGGAAGGTGAAAGAACGAGAAGACTGTTGATGGCCATGATGGAAAAGATTAACAACCTTGAGGTGGGGAAGAATATGGTTGGAGGGAATGCAGCAGAGAATGAGCAAGAGGACAAGCCCACAATTCAGCAAGAAGTAGTAAATTATATGGGAGGTCCTTATTACAATCAGAATGGGTATCCACAAGGTGGAAATTTTCAAGGAAGACCTTCTTATGGCCAACCATTTGTACCCCCAGGTCCACAGCCGCCTCAAAATCAATGGAGGAACACACAATGGTACCAAGGAGGCCATCAGCTTCCTCAGAACCAATGGAGGAAGAACGAAAATTTTTCATATGCTAACCCGAAGGCGGGTATTACAGTTCCTCCAGGTGTTGATCCAGGTTCAAAACCTCCGGGTGGAGAAGGCGGTTCCTCAACTGAGGAGATATTGAGAGCTATCCTACAGAAGGTGGATGAAGGAAGCAAACGTTTATCATCTTTGGAGTACGATGTGAAAGATCTGCATAAGAAAGTTGATCAGCGTGATCAAGACCTCCAGAAGAGAGATGTAGAGTTTAATCGAATTCAGCAAGATAACAACTGAAGGTTCACTTCCATAGAGTTCCAGATGAGCCAGATTGCAAAGTCATTGAATAGAGAGCCGGGTAAATATCCTTCAATGCTTGAGGGTAATCCTAAAGAGCATTGTAAGGTTATCCAGCTTAGAAGTGGGACCAATTATGAAGGTCCCCAGATGCCTGCTGATTCTGAGACGCCCCAAGGAGAGGTTGAGAAGGATAGAGATGAGATTGAGGAGGTAGGAGTTGAGAAGAAGGTTGAGGGTGAAAGCACTCAAGCGAGCAAAGAGCTTGAAGAGGAAGGCATTGAGAAGGTTGAGAGAGTTCCTAAGTGGAAGAAGGCAAAGGAAGCAAGGGAGAAAGTGAAAGAGACCGAGAGAGATGAATGGGGGGTACCCAAATCTGTGATACCCGTCCCATATCCACAACGCTTCATGAAAAAGAAGCTTGATGAGAAATTCGTTAAATTCCTTAATGTGTTTAAACAATTGTATATTAACATTCCTTTTTATGATGTTTTGGAACAGATGCCCAACTATGCAAAGTTTGTGAAGGACTTGATCGCAAAAAGACGGCGAGTGGATGAGCCGAAGTTGGTGCAGTTGAACCATGAGGTGAGTGCATTAGTGCACAAGGTGCTTCCTCCAAAGCTGAAGGATCCCGGGAGCTTTACCATCTTATGTGACATTGGGAACGGGATCAAGAAAGGAGCGCTATGTGATTTAGGGGCGAGCATAAATCTTATGCCCTTGTCGCTTTTCAAGAAGTTGGAAGGTGGTGAACTTCAGCCGACAATGATGACGCTTCAACTAGCCGACCGGTCTATTACTCGACCTCAAGGTGTGGTTGAAGACGTCCTCGTGAGAGTTGGAGATCACATTTTTCCAGCCGATTTCGTGGTCCTAGAGATGGAGGAAGATGAACACGTGCCCCTGATCTTGGGAAGACCGTTTTTAGCTACGACGGGGATAATGCTAGACGTGGCAAATGGGAAGATTACGTTGAAAGTTGATGATCAAGAAGTGAAGATTTCCCTATATGAGGCCATGAAGTACCCGAAGGAGGATGAGAGTTGTTATGTCATGGATGCCATTGATCCTTGTGTTGAAGACACACCTCTTATCCCTAATCTTTCTTTTACGCATGATTTTGATAAACCTTCATTTGATGAGTTAACCCATTAGCATTATGATCTTGATTATGTTGATAGGGATAAAGTGAAGAAGTTGAAGGATGAAGAAGTGAAAGGTGAGGACGTGGTCCAGTTGGAGAGAAAATGAGGAGTTAAGAAGAAAAAGTCCAAGCGCAAGAAATTGCTTAGCATGACTCCTCCAGATAAAGGTGAGAAGGAGTTGAGACCCATACCACTTGGGGATGAGAAGAAAGCAAAGGAGCTCATGATGGAGGGGAATCAAGGAAAGACATGCAAGCACCACTCTTATGAGAGTAAGGGAGGTAAATTTGAGTATGATATCCCATAAGCTCCTTTGAGCTTGGTCCGGCATGAGGACCTTAAAAATAGCGCTGAATGGGAGGCAACCCATTTGATTTGTTTTTCAGTATTTTTATGTTATTAGGGTGTTGTTGAATCGTACGTTTAACCTCGTACTTGAGAGTTTTTATTTTGTAGGCTTGTCTCGAGAGAATAGAGGAATCATGGAGTACTCAAAAGGGAGGAACTCAAGCAAGGGAGTGTGCAACGTTGTTGAGAGAAACGAAATTGTTTGGTTGAGGTAACCCACAACCCCAAACTTAGACCTCTTCACAAGGTCGAAGTTTGGGGGGTGGAGTTTTTATATGTTTTATGGTTACATTGCACATGCATGCACACCCTCTCTTTGAGTTGAGTTTGATAATTTGGTATCTTGAGATGTTCCTTGGGCTGTTAGTGTTTTGATTCGCTACTACATATTTCATGTCTATCAATCATCTTATGCTTGTTGATTGCTATCTTTGAGTATGACTTGATGAGTAGGGTGAATTGTGAGGTTGAGTTAAGAATTCTTTTGTGTGAGTGTTTGAGTTAGAGTGGAATTGAGAAAGAACTTGTATGCTTGTGAGTTTTTCTTTTGAGTACTTGTGTGATGAGAGTGAGAATGCACTAGGACTATCATGGATGTGAAATTTTCCCCACCAATGGATATTTGTCCCTTGTTAGCCCCTTTGAGCCTTAAGCCTATTTTATTTGCTAGCACATTTTGAACACTATTCCAATTCCTAAGCCTTTTTGTCCCAATTTGAGTGGAGAATAGGAAAAGTGTGAATGTGAAGGGATTGAATTGAGTTGAGAAAGGAAAATGTGATTGCTTGAGTGAGTATGAGAAGAAGGTGTGATGAAGTTTTGAGTTGTGGGAAAGAACAAAAAAGGGGTTGAGAATGAGCAAACGAAAAAAAAAATGATGAGCGCTCAAGTGTTTGTGAAAAAGAAAAAAAAAGTGAAAAAAGTGAGAAAGAAAAGAAAAATTGAAGTGTTGAGAGTGTTGGAATTGAAAGTGTGTTGATTGAATATGTTGAAGTATTCTGTTCCTAATCTCGAAGTGCGAAAGATTGATTTTCTATTCTCCATTCACTTGAGTCACTTACCATATTGTTATCCCACCTGTCCAAAGAGCCTACATTACAACCTTGAGAAAAGTACTTTTTGATTCGGCATTGATTTCTAGAGTATGGTCGGAGTTAAGAGTGCTTACAAGCCTATGGCTGCCAATATGTGTGATTGATTGTTTGAGTGAGTCCCTTTATCATGGATATACACTTGTGAGGGAGTGAAACACATCGTAAAGTGCACATCCATGTTTGATTTTGGTGATTCTTGCTGTTGTTGCATGAGTATGATGAGGGAAGGTGAGTGAGTATACTTGTGATTGATCTTTGAAGCTCGAATTCATTTGCTTGCATGATTTGATTCGTTGACTCATTCCTAACAATTTCACTTGACTTATTATTTCGTTGCTTGAGGACAAGCAACATGGTAAGTTTGGGGGGGTTGATTAGGCGTGAAATTGTCATGATTCGTCACTCGAAATGCCTGTGTTTTGGCTGATTTATATGAGTATTTAGAGTCAATTTAGTATCATTTTCATAAACTAATGAATTTGTCTCTTTGATGCTCATAGATGGATAGGGGGCGAAAAGAGTAGTTCGTAGGACTTTGAATCGACTCAAACGGACGCCCGGATGAGAAGATATCGAAGAAATACGAAAAATATTAGTTCGGGGGAGCAAAAGTATCATTGGAGTGCACAAGCAAGGAGTACTCGTGCACCCCTGCACGAGCAGTCGTGTATAGTGCACGAGTAGGTGCAGGTCGTGCACTAGTGCATGAGCACTCGTGCACTGTGCACAAGCAGAAGCAGGTCGTGCACTAGTGCACGAGCACTCGTGCACTGTGCACAAGCAAAAGCAGCTCGTGCACTAGTGCACGAGCTGTGCACGAGCATGCGTGTTTTTTGGCCCATACGTTCCCGATTCGGCCCGATGCTTATATATACCCTCCAGAACACGTTTTAAACGGAGAATCACATACCAAATCACTTTTAGAGATCGTTTTTAGACTTAGTTTTTGGAGAAGAAGGAACGAGCAAGTTTACTTTACGTTTTTTTAGGTTTTCTTACGAATTCACATCACGATTTTACTTTTTAGTTTCGTTTCTTCATATCTTTGTTCTTGAACACGTTGAGACTTCGTTCTATTGATTTAATTTAAGTTTATTCCTTTATTTCTTGAACCCTTGTTTATGATTGATCTTTTTTTCGTTATAATTATCATGTTCATGTTCGTTATTTATTCAGTTATTTTTGTTTACGTAAAATCCATGTCTAGCTAAAACCCTTGCATGCTTAGGGTAGGATGAACTCGTAGAAGTAGGATGTGGTACGTAATTAGGGTAATTCGTGACGTTTAGTTTTAATTCTCTTAATTAATGAATTCTTAAAATCAATCTTAACTTTGCCTTTGAATTTCGTTCGAAAAGTGTTAGGGAGAGGACGGCCGTATCACTCTTTAACAACTAGTAGACTTAACGAGGGGGTTTAGAAAGGGTTAATTAATCTACCAGTTTATCTATGGAGGACGACCGCATCACCATTAGTTAAATTAGGGTCTCATTAATTAAGCACAATCTATTAACTCGTTAGTGGATTAGTGAAGTTGATTGTTAGGATAAAGTATTAGGGTTAAAATCTTGAGCTTTCATCTTGCATTCTTTTACTTAGGTTATTTCTTGCGCGTCACGGTTATTTTAATTATGTACCTGCTCCGTTAGTATACGTAGGGATTCCTATCCTGAGCATCACCATCTCTTATTTGAAAACACATCTTAAATTCTTAGTTTAATTTTCTGTTTGCATTCATAGGATAGTTTAGTTTATTTTAATTAATTCTCTCAAAAATCCAAAAACATTTCACTCATATTAGCTACGACGCGTAGATCTTCAGGGATCTATTTGCATACACACTTTCTCTTGGGTTCGATAATACTTGGTCCCTATACTTGCCCATACTACAGTGAACTCGTACGCTTGCGAGGAATCTACTAGTAGAAGTTAGTATTTTCGGTTTAAGTCAGTTGCCCTCCCCCGACCCCGACACCCACTCTGATCACTGTGATCTTGAGAGCTCATCTGTAATAATTATAAATTCGACAGATCAACATAACATGTTATATTTATACCCATTCAACTAAATTCATACCTACGTATACCAATCAACTAAATTCATACCTACGTATATCAATCAACTAAATTCATACCTACGTATACTAATCAACTAAATTTCATACCAATCAACTAACATATATATAAAATTTCATAACATGTAAACATATATAATTTCAACTACCGGTCAATTTCGGTCGCTGATCGATCGCTAATACATAATTTTGAGACTGGTTATTAGGCGGTCACTAATATCGGTCGCAAAAACACGTCTTTTTTTGTAGTGTTAAGATAGATTCTAAGGTTATTAAGCAGTGATTGCAAACAATAAAAAAAAATCAATTCTACCTACGAAATTGTGATTGCAAACAATCACTTAATGTGACATACATATGAGTTCTATATATTTATAAAAATAAAGTATAAAGTGAAAATAATTTACACATAAACCATTTGAAAAGTATAAATTATTTTCACTAAAGGGCATTAATTTTTTTATTGAAGGATATTAATACTAAAGATAATTGTTTTCACTGAAAAATATTAATTGAAGGATAAAAAAAATATTAGTTAATTATACTTAAAAGATATTAGAAATTTCACTCTATACATAATCATTTATAAAAGACCATTTTTACTGGTTGAATGTCTTTTATCAAGGTAGTAATTGATTAAAACACTTCTAGAAAATTCTTCAGCTTAGTTATGTTTTTCAAACACGTCAAATAATTGTATGAGTGATACAAGGCTAGAGAAGCAAAATCAAATCAAGACTCCTTTAGAGAAGCAAAATGTGGACAAAGAAAATATCAAGAAATATATGTTTAGCCCTGATGTCAACACTAGATAGTGTTTGGGGGAAACTGAAAACAATCAAGACAGTGCTCTATCTTCCAGATATTTTCTGCCTGGTCCCATTATGCCCTTCGTTATGTTTCATTTAACATCTATATATAAATATATATGGTTTGTAGGGATGTTAAATGGGACGCGGGCTGGCCCGTTTAGCCCTGAACCGAACAAGGGTTAGGTTCAAGCATTTGATGACCCATTTAAAACCATATCTTTTTGGTCCGAACCATTTAGCCCGCGGGCTGAACGGGCTAGCCCGCCAGTCTACCAGGTCAGCCCGTTTAGCCCGATTCTTTTTTTTTATATATATATTTTACTTGTAAAACTATAACTGTGTATGCAACCTACCTATTTTACTTCAACTTCAAATTTTCAATCCAAGTCCAACTATATATATATATATATATATATAAGTTTTTATTTAGTTAACATATGTTTTCATTTAGTTAATTTATTAAATTACTTGAAATTGAATTTAGCCATTTAATTAATACTTGAACTTTATGCAAAAATGTGTGAATGTAATTTTTATAAATTTATGAACAATGTAGGGCTTCAACATCCCTACCTCATGATTATCTTTCCCATTAGGGTTCACCGGTCGTTATCATGACTCTCAAATCGCCATTGTCGGTGGTCGCCCACTCTTAAATCGTCATTGACGTTATAAATTTATTTCATGAAAAAAGTGAAATGTTAAACAATGTTTAAATATAATTTTCACGAATTTTTTAATGATGTTTAAATTTTAAGTTTAAATGACATCATATTATAATTACATATCTATATTTTATATTGAAAATTAATTTTTTTAGTTTTTTTCCGGAGCCCTTTAGTGGCCCGTTTAGCCCACGGACAGTTAGGGTTAGGGTTAGGTTTCGAGTGTTAGTGGACCGATTAAAATGAACCAATAAGGCTCGGGACCGTTTAGGCCCGCAATCCTGTAGAGTTGGCTCTAATGGGTTAGGGCCGACCCGTTTAACATCCCTAATGGTCTGTGCTTTTAAAATTTTGTTGTATAAAAGCCACAAAAGATTGGGTCCAACTGTATAGGATCCTCCTTTCAAAAAAAAAAAAAAACAAACAGTATACGATCCTCTGATATATTTTTTAAATTATTTATTAATATTAGGGTAAATTACAAGGATGGTCCCATGAGAATTTGTACTTGACAGATTTGGTCTCATGTTCTTTTTTAGTCCCATTTTTAGCAGAAAAGATCTCATCCGTTAAATATTTTACAGTTTTCTATGAAATACTGGATGGAAAAAAACTTTTCAACTTAATTTTTGAAGGGAAATTGACCAGATTTTGCTATTAACAATCATTTCAATGTAAAATGCAAGTATGAAGGCGATTCTGCAACTTTAGTTCGTAGAGTTTTAAGAAGTTGGAAATTGATTATTTTTAAGTTGGGAATTATACGCGCGAGTTTTTCGCAGAAAACTAACGTGCGTGTGGGCCTCATGCTCGTTAATCCGTTATTTTTTTACGGAAAAATTGTATGGGACTATTTGCGCTAAAAAAAGGATCAAATTCATGAGGATCAATTCTTATGGGACCATTTCTGCAATTTCTCCATTAATATTATTATTTCATTCAAAGATTCAGTGGTCTTTTTTTTTTTTTTTTTTTTTTTTAACTTTTTATGAGTTGAAATGAGCATCAAGTTTCTTTGACTAATCTTTGATTGCAATAAAATAAATGTATTTTATTCGAATTATTCATCAAGACTGTCCACCACAAGATATATATATATATATATATATATATATATATATATATATATATGCTAGGTGTCATTTGATAATTTTATATAATTTAAATTTGGATGTAGTCATTTGGAGTGCAAAAATTTAAAAATGAAATTATTTAAATATTATAAATTTCAACTAACATGATTTTATTAGGTGTTTAAAACTCCTTCAATTTGAACCTATGTTTTAAAAGCGGAAGCGGTAATTGAAGCGGACAGCCTTAGCGCTTACGGTCGGACCGGTTTGAGCGGATGACATCATAATTATATAATATATGTTAAATATAAAATTAAACATATCATAAATATTTATTTTAGTAATAATAAATTATATATAATTTACAATAAAAATTAATTAAATAAACATACATCTAACATGACAATTTAAAGTTCAATTTAACAATCTAAATCAAATGTCAACATTACTAAAACAAGTCCACCAAATTTCATACAAAATCTGTGGTAAAATGAAATTAGGATTTCTATTAACAAATTACATTGCAAAAAAGCCCCTATTATTATTTTACAAAAAGTGTCAAAGCGCCGAGTTGGCCGGTTCGATCGATGGCCGGTCCGACCCATTTTTTCTGGTTTGGGCCTCTTTTTGGACGCTTCAAAAGAAGAGCAGTATAACGCTTTTGGACCGCTCGGCCTCATGCCATTCGAGTAGCGGTCGGACTGGTCAGTCCGGCTGGTCCGACCTGCTTTTTAAAACACAAATTTGAACTAAGATCAAAGTTAAAAATTTAAAATTCATTAATTTAAATATCTTATCCAAATAAATAAAATGAATTTAGATTGTGAATTTTAAAATCCATAACACAAATCCCTCCATTCAAAGCCAACATTTGCTTATTCTACTACGTGTTTGTACTTCTCTTCAAAATTAACTGGTAAAGTTTGGTATTTTACATGAGACTCTCAAAAATAAAAAAAAGTCTTAATATTCCTTCGCAATTTAAGTTGCTTAATTTCAACTCTAATTTTCACTAGCAAATGACTTTTTGCAAATTAATTTCTTAATGCTAAGACTTGATGTGATGTCACTAACTAAACTTCTTACTTTTAAGAAAAAGATTTAAAATTATATAAAATTTATTCTCTTTCAATCATGTACATGACTTTCATCTTAAATCAAAATTATCTATCTATTTATAGATAGATATCTATATATCTATTTGTGAATCACCCTCTCTTTTCTAAAGCTTGCATTTTGATTCCTTGAATTCATATTAGTTTGAGTTATATATAGTAACCTTTTTAATTGTAATTAATTAATTGACTGTAACTTATTTTAGATAAGTTAAAATTGAATTATGATTGATTAAATGATTGTTTATATCATCTATTTTTAATTATAATTTATTAACTTCGCCTAAAAATGATCTTGGCCATATCATCTATTTTTAATTATAATCAAATAAAGATCATAAATTTAAAATTTAATTAGAATAAAAAAAATTATTTAATTAAAAGGGTAATAATTAATTTAAAAAAATTATTGAATTATTCAAATTGATTTATTTTATGAGAAAATTGACATAACTATATTAAATTGAATTAATATAATAAGTGTAAAAATAATAATTTCTTTTAACCCTCGTAATACGCGAGAGAGTGTGCGTGAATACGAAATCTAATTTGAGAGTTTTCTATAAGTTTGTTGAGGGAATTGGTTTTGAACCAATTAAATAATAATTAATTGGTAATTAATGTGGGTGTTGGGTACTCATTTATTACCGATTAAATTGTTGTAAATCTAGAAGATTTATTATTCCAAATCTAGAAGATTTGATGTGGACATTACTAATGGACCAATAACTCAATGGACTTCATACCTTAGACTAGGGTTTTATTCTTATAAATAGACTATTGTACTCATAATTGTAATCACTCTCATACATAAGAACATTAGTGAAACTCCTGGTTTGGCTCGCCCCCAGACGTAGTCGTTCCCGACGAACTGGGTGAACAAATCCCGTCTTTTATTTTATGCACTTATTTACAACACGTTATCAGCACGAGACTCTGCCCCAGACTAAATGGCACGCCCTAAAACTAATTCTCTACAAATCATATGAATTAATTCCCGTACCGAACTATTTGATCCATGCGTTACATGATTTTGTTGGAGTTATACGTGAAAGTATGCTTTTACTTTATATAACTCGTGTATCAAACACTTGTTTATGAGAATAATTCTTTTATCGCACATGCTTTAGATATGATTGAATGTTGAATATTTATTGCAAACAGTTCATAATAGTACTAGTTACATTGTAGTTAATGTGGTGATACCAAATCACGGAAGACAACATTAACAGTTTCCTTGTAACTAAACGTACATTTTCACGACCTAGGTGGAATTGAACAATCCGCCGTGAAAGGTCGATGTGTAAGTCTCAGATTGGTCTGTCTTGACTAAGAGATTGCACTAGCACATTTAGTATGTGTTGAAGAGGACCTACAGCGAGGATAAATTCTTCTGTTCTGAAATGTGAAGAATTAGACCTCAGTGGTTGTTGAATTCTTAATCTCCGTCACTTAAATAGGACCGTGTGCGCTTAATGGTTACTGCTTTGATTCATGTTGGGTGAGAATCATCGTGACTTCGAACCTTGTGCTTTGGGCAGTAATATTAATCATACGACGGTTGCTAAGATTTAATACGGAGAAACGCGTGCGAGTACGGCTCGTGTGATTAGTCCCCTTGGTGGGCTCAGAAGTTTTATCGTACCAAATCTTGCAAGTGAAGAATCAGTTTCTTCGGTACGGATAATTATGTTGAGCTGTCTTTACTCCAAGGTGAAATAAATTAATTAATTTAGAGCTATTCAGAAGCTTAATTAATTAATGGACTTGATAATCTTAAACGCGGAAAATAATAACCGGGAGCCCATATTATCGTAATATGGATTAAGATGGATAGTGCAATATTAATTTATTAGTGGTAATAATTAATATTAATGGATTGAATTATATTGGGGCTCAATATTGAAATTCAGAAGTCCATTAGGAGGTCCAATCTTAATTCTCCTTAAAGGCCCCTCAAGTAGCCCATTAAGTAGCCCAATAATGATAATGTGATTAAAATAAAAAGAAAATATATTGCTGATTTTTCTATGTGTTTTTCGAAAATAGCATATCTAGGAGAGAAAAGATTTTGTTGATTTTCTTGGAAAGATATTATGGAAGATAAGTATTCTTGGAATACAAGATTATCTCATATATTCAAGAAGATCCAAATCTTGTGTTTTGATCCTATTTTTTCGAAAAATACAAGTCATTAAGGTGAGTGAGATTTTTGTGGAATATTTTATTGTGGAGAAAAGAATATATGAGATATATTCAAAATTTCTTAGAGACTAGGAAAAGATTTTTTCCAAGCCCAATAAACCACTAAAAATTTCGGCCATTACCTTTATAAATAGGGATGATTATTTCATCCCTAAGTACATAATTCCATGTGTTGGAAAAATCAAGAGCATAGATATTTTTCTTTTTCCTTAGTTATTTAAATTACTTGAAAGCATCTCCCACCGGTGATCAAGTACGGCGAAAGGAAAATACTTGAGAAGGTTTTTGGGTTGATAAAGCGAGATCGTGATTGTCCCGTTTATTCAAAGGCCAAGTCTACAAGAGGTACGTAAGTCACATAAATTCTTGTTTATTCCGGAACTTCAATGGATGATCTTTATACCATTATTTGGGCACACCACTCACAAAATTGAATCTAATAACACATTGATTATTTCGAGTAATAAAAGGAAGCATTCTTCGGACATGAACGAAACACTTCTATGGCATCTTAGACTAGGTCATATTAATCTAAAGCGGATAGAGAGATTGGTGAAAGACGGATCCTTGGAATCATTCCAAGTCGAGCCGTTTCCAACTTGTGAATCCTGTTTAGAGGGTAAAATGACCAAGAGGGCATTTGGAGCCAAGGGGAATAGAGCCACAGAAGTGTTAGAACTCGTTCATACCGATGTGTGTGGTCCAATGACGATCAAAGCGAGAATGTGGTATGAGTATTTCGTCACCTTCATTGACGATTACTCGAGATATGGGTACATTTACCTTATGAGGCATAAGTCTGAAACTTTTGATAAGTTCAAGGAGTTTAAGGCCGAAACCGAGAAACATAGGGAAAAGAGTATCAAGTTTCTACTATCAGATCGTGGAGGCAAATACCTCAGCGATGAATTCTTGAACTACTTATCGGACGAAGGGATCGTAACCCAGTTGACCGCACCGGGAACCCCTCAACAGAACGGTGTGGCGGAACGAAGAAACCGGACTCTTTTAGAGATGGTCAGATCCATGATGAGTTATTCGGATTTACCCAAGTCGTTTTGGGGTAATGCCTTGGAAACGACGGCTTACATTCTAAACTTGGTGCCATCCAAATCGGTTCCTAAAACCCCAATGGAATTGTGGACCGGGCGCAAGTCCAGTCTAAGACATTTGCGGATTTGGGGTTGTCCGGCATGCGTTCTAGATAAGGAAGCCGGTAAGATGGATCCACGTCCGGAATTAAGGCTGTTTATAGGATACCCTGCGGGAACGAAAGGGTGTATGTTCTATAGTCTCAAGGATTAAAAGACCGTGTTTTGTACACACTTTAAATTCTTGGAGGAAGATTATATGAACAAAAGAAAGCCCAGAAGTGATATTACCTTAGACGAACTCCTATACCAAGTATACAAGATGATATACCACACGTCACACCTTCACAACTGGAACCCCGTCGCAGTGGGAGGATTGCTAGGCAACCCGAGAGATTCATGGGAATAGGAGAATCTTCGAATTTAATTCCTGGTGATGAATCAGACCCATGGACATACGACGAGGCGATCCAAGATAAAGACGCGGAGTCGTGGCAAACAACAATGGAAACCGAGATGGGTTCGATGGATCCTAATCAAGTGTGGGAGTTGGTCGAACCACCTAGTGGGGTAGAGCCCATTGGATGTAAGTGGGTGTACAAGAGGAAAAGAGGACCGGAGGAAGGGTAGAGACCTTCAAAGCAAGGCTTGTGGCCAAAGGGTATACTCAGAAAGAAGGGATCAATTATGAGGAAACCTTTTCGCCTGTAGCTATGCTTAAGTCCATCTGTATTCTCTTGTCGATCGCTGCGCACCTAGATTACGAGATCTGGCAAATGGATGTCAAGACAGCTTTCCTTAACGGAAGTCTTGACGGGATAGATATCTATATGCAACAGCCCAAAGGTTTTATTGAAAAAGGCCAAGAGTATCTCGTATGCAAGCTTAAGAGACCCATTTATGGACTTAAGCAAGCATCGCGTACTTGGAACCAGTATTTTGATCAAAACGAGTTCGAAAGTTGTATGTATAAGAAGCATGACGGAACTGCGGTGGTATTCTTAGTATTATACGTAGACGATATTCTGCTCATTGGAAACAATGTAAAGGTATTGTCAGACGTAAGGGTATGGCTGTCAAATCAGTTTGATATGAAGGACTTAGGGAAAGCCAGTCACATCCTTGGGATCAAGATCACTCGAGATCGCAAGAGGAGGATGTTGGGCTTATCGCAAGTTTCATACGAAGCCACTGTTTTGAAGCATTTTAGCGTGCAAGATTCCAAGAAAGGTTTTGTACCTTTTAGACACGGAATCCATCTATCCAAAGAAATATGCCCTAAGACGCAAGTGGAGATAGATGACATGAAAGACGTTTCGTACGTTTTGAACGTAGGAAGTCTTATGTATGCAATGCTGTGTACGAGACCGAATATCTGCTTTGACATGGGCATGGTGGCAAGATATCAAAGTAACCCCGGGAAAGCACATTAGATTGCAATTAAATGCGTTCTTTAGTTTCTGAAAAGAACTTGGGATGGAATGTTGATTTAACAGTCAGACGGTCTAATTTCCCGTGGGATACACGGACTCAAATTTCCAATCAGACATAGACTCTGGAATAACTACCTTGGGTAGTGTGTTTTGCATGGGAGAAAGAGCCATGACATGGAGAAGCGATTAGCAGAAATGCATCGCCGATTCGACCATGAAAGCCGAATAAGTAACTGCTTGTGAAGCAGCGAAAGAAGCGGTTTGGCTCAAGTACTTCTTAGTGGACTTGGACGTTGTTCCGAATTTTGCCCATCACAATCATTATGCCGGAGCAGTTGCAAATTCAAGGGAACCGAGAGCCCACAAGGCCATCAAACACATAGAAAGAAAATACCATCTTATACGAGAAATCGTTAAGAGAGGAGATAAAGAGGTGGCAAAGATATGTGTCGGGGACAACCTAGCAAATCCATTCACAAAGGGTCTGTCTCTGAATACATTTGAGAGACATGTGGATGGAATGGAAGTCAAGACTATTGCCAATCTGCTTTAAGTATAAGTGGGAGGAATTATTAGGTTAGTGTAGGTTGACATGAGATGTCACGTAGAGCTACTACACTAAGACATGCATGATGTATACTAAAAATCAGACTTTAAGTATAAGTGAGAGATTGTTGGAGTTATACGTGAAAGTATGCTTTTACTTTGTATAACTCGTGTATCAAACACTTATTTATGAGAATAATTCTTTTATCGCATATGCTTTAGATATGATTGAATGTTGAATATTTATTGCAAACAGTTCATAATAGTACTAGTTACATTGTAGTTAATGTGGTGATACCCGATCACGGAAGACAACATTAACAGTTTCCTTGTAACTAAACGTACATTTTCACGACCTAGGTGGAATTGAACAATCCGCCGTGAAAGGTCGATGTGTAAGTCTCAGATTGGTCTGTCTTGATTAAGAGATTGCACTAGCACATTTAGTATGTGTTGAAGAGGACCTACAGCGAGGATAAATTCTTCTGTTCTGAAATGTGAAGAATTAGACCTCAGTGGTTGTTGATTTCTTAATCTCCGTCACTTAAATAGGACCGTGTGCGCTTAATGGTTACTGTTTTTTTTCGTGTTGGGTGAGAATCATCGTGACTTCGAACCTTGTGCTTTGGATAGTAATATTAATCATACGACGGTTGGTAAGATTTAATACGGAGAAACGCATGTGAGTACGGCTCGTGTGATTAGTCCCCTTGGTGGGCTCAGAAGTTTTATCATACCAAATCTTGCAAGTGAAGAATCAGTTTCTTCGGTACGGATAATAATGTTGAGCTGTCTTTACTCCAAGGTGAAATAAATTAATTAATTTAGAGCTATTCAGAAGCTTAATTAATTAATGGACTTGATAATCTTAAACGCGGAAAATAATAACCGGGAGCCCATATTATCGTAATATAGATTAAGATGGATAGTGCAATATTAATTTATTAGTGGTAATAATTAATATTAATAGATTGAATTATATTGGGGCTCAATATTGAAATTCAGAAGTCCATTAGGAGGTCCAATCTTAATTCTCCTTAAAGGCCCCTCAAGTAGCCCATTAAGTAGCCCAATAATGATAAGGTGATTAAAATAAAAAGAAAATATATTGCTGATTTTTCTATGTGTTTTTCGAAAATAGCATATCTAGGAGAGAAAAGATTTTGTTGATTTTCCTGGAAAGATATTATGGAAGATAAGTATTCTTGGAATACAAGATTATCTCATATATTCAAGAAGATCCAAATCTTGTGTCTTGATCCTATTTTTTCGAAAAATACAAGTCATTAAGGTGAGTGAGATTTTTGTGGAATATTTTATTGTGGAGAAAAGAATATATGAGATATATTCAAGATTTCTTAGAGACTAAGAAAAGATTTTTTCCAAGCCCAATAAACCACTAAAAATTTCGGCCATTACCTTTATAAATAGGGATGATTATTTCATCCCTAAGTACATAATTCCATGTGTTGGAAAAATCAAGAGCACAGATATTTTTCTTTTTCCTTAGTTATTTAAATTACTTGAAAGCATCTCCCACCGGTGATCAAGTAAGGCGAAAGGGAAATACTTGAGAAGGTTTTTGAGTTGATAAAGCGAGATCGTGATTGTCCCGTTTATTCAAAGGCCAAGTCTACAAGAGGTACATAAATCACATAAATTCTTGTTTATTCCGCCTAGATTTTATGTGAATTAATTCAACATGCATGATGTTAAATTTGTTGTTGGAATTATTATTTGAATTAATTAGGATTAATTCATGCTAGTAATAATTGAATTTAAATTCGTATTTAAATTTCATCCCGAATAGATTCCGGGCACCCCTATTTTCCCAACAGATTTATATGCTCTAGAATTATTAATTTGATTTGTTTATGTTCTTGTAATTAATTGAATCAAATCGTGTTTCGAATTGGATTAATTTTGAATTGAGAATCGAACAAGCAACGGCCGCCGCCCACCAGCAGCGCACTAGGGCGCACGGCCACCGCCCCAGGGATCAGCGCCGCCGAACGTCCGCCGCAGCCCAGCGCGACGCCCACGGCCCAGCAGCCGCCGCCGCCCAGCGCGACGTCCGCCGCCAGCGCGGTGCTCCCCGTGCGCCGTCTGCCGTGCGCCTCCGTGCGCGGCGTCGAGGCGGCCCAAGCCCTCTGCACGTGGTGCCATTCTCCCCTGAATTTTGTGAAATCCTAATCTAATTTTGGTTTTGTTTTAGGATAACACAAAATTCTAATTAATTTATTTTAAAAATCCTGAAAATATTTCGTTAAATTTCATTAATATACATGAAATATTTAGCCTCATGAATATGCATGTTTATTAAGTCGTAAATTTTCCTTAAAATTATTTTCATGAGATTATCGTTCATAATATATTATTTGCATGTATCCATGATTTAATTATCTTACGTGCATTATTTTTCTCGCACATAGTTTATTTCTTTATAGTCCGCATATTATGCCCGGGTAGGCGGCGCCCGATACTTGTCGGACTGTAATTTATATTTTGGGTAGACGATGTCTAATACTTGCTCCTATGTGCTCTAGAATAATCAAATAAATCCTTATATCTCCGTTGTCAATAAATTGGTCACAACTCTTACCATGTCACTTTAAAATCGTAGTGAATAATGTCTGATATTACCATGAAAGAATTCGATGAGCTTGCTCTCGATGGTAATAACTACCTGACATAGGCGCTAGATGTAGAGATCCATCTAGCCTTAAATGAGTTGAGCGAAACAATTATCGAAGGTTCGAAATCCACTAACGCCCAGAAGGCGAAAGTGTTGATTTTTCTCATGAATCACCTGAGTGAGGAATTCATTTTTTCAGATCCTCATTCAGGGACCCCGGAACATTGTGGAAGTCCCTGAAGGACCATTTCCAACAACAAAATGATATACTCCTCCCTCCGGTACAATACGATTGGTTGAGACTCTGTTTCCAAGACCTTAAGTCTATAACGGAGTACAACTCTGCTTTGCAACGTATTGTAACCCAGTTGATGCAGAACAGTCTGTCAACATTCCACGCTAACAACCTTATACTCCAGCAGCAGTATAGGGACAATTATATGATTGGTCGCAAACGTGGAAGGGGGAGAGAGAGTAAGATGATCTGGGCTAAAGGCTGAGGTCGTAGTACATCCGGTGGTCACAGAACCTCGAATTTCGCTCTTCAAAAATCTGGCAATCAAAATAAGGTTGATCATTCCTGCTACAGATGCGGATGCAGAGACCATTGGTCTCGCACGTGTCGCACTCTCAAGCACTTGGTTGAGGCTTATCAAAAGCAGTAGAAGGACGACAAGGGGTAGGCCCCTAGAGTCGAATCTCACCATGCCAGCCTGCCTGAAGCAGATTTTGACCAAGACAACGTCGATCCTCTGGGCATCGAGCTCAAGGACTTTGGAAATGATGAGTGATTTGTGTATTTGATTGTTTTAGTACTTTATTTTTGGATAAAACAATTTTTGGTCCTACTAGTTAGATTAATTGCGGAAGCTTAAGTTAAATGTCTTTCAAAGTCTTTTACAAGAGAGCAATAATCAACAAACAATAAGTAAAATAAAGCGATAAAGAACACAAGATGTATAGTGGTTCGGATTGAATATCCTACGTCCACTCTCCCTTATAACCAAGGGGTCTCACTATCAACCAACTCACAAACTTACTTACTGAAATTGGGAAGTACCAGTTCCTTCTTACAACCTCTTTAGATTTAACTTCAATCTAAAGATCAACCAGCCAACAACCTTGTCTAATAGATGAACAGGTTGTGGTTTCAATAACTCCTTTAGAGTAGATAAATATTATGAACAGTAAGAGTGCTTGGTATGAATATCAAAAGCTTGGATCACTTATGCGCGTGTAGAGTCTCTAGAGCTTTTTCTTGAACTGCACTCTTGTATATATAGAGGGGATTAGGGCTAGCCGTTGGAGGGCTAATCCAATCAGATCCTCTATATAAGGAAGCCTCAATCAATCAATTCCCTAATTGATTGATTGGGTTGGTGGGATCCTTGGATTGATTATCTTCAAATACTTTCCAAACCTGATCTTGTTGACTTGATTTGAATCACCAACGGTTAATAACTTCCTCTGCCTAACTCTAATTCTCTCCAGAGAAGGCAAGACCAGACACCAGGCAACCTCGGTGTCTTCTGGTCCTCATCTGGTCAAGAACCAGAATACTCAGTAGAGTCAGGGGATCAAACTGAGCATCTTTTGTTCTACCAGACTCGTCTGGTCCGGACTCGTCTGGTCTGGGGAAGGTCCTCTGCCTCTGGTCAGATCTCATCTGGTGAAGTCTTCTGGTGGAGTCCTCTGGTGAAGTCCTCTGGTCTGGCAGTTCCCTCTAGACTAAGTCCTAATCTATATCATCATCTGGCTAACAGGTCCAGATGGTCCTATTACATCTTCTGGTTTGTTTTAACTCATCAAAACTAATAATTTTTATCCTAACAATTTCCCCCTTTTTGATGGAGTTAAAACATACCAGAACTGATCAAAAGTAAACTTAAGCAAGAAAACAATAAAGGATAAGACCTTAGAATATATCTTATCAGGCAAACAAATAAGACAACAAGAGGTTGTCTTTTGAACAGAGAAGATATGAGATTTTCATTGATAAAAAGGACAAAGAAGATTACAGATTACAAAGCAATTATGGTCCTATTCTAAGCATATCTTCTGTTATCTTTGGGCACCAAGAACCAGTCAAAGAATCTATCTTGAATGGCCTTCAACTCTGCAGAAGATGATGGGGTGAAGTTTGCCAACACCTTGGTCTTGTACAGTCTCTTCAGCTCAGCCCAATCAACCTGGTCTCCTGCCATTGGAGTGTTGAGAAAATGGAATTCAGGAGCAGTGACTTCCAGGTTGAATTCAATAGTTGAATCCATCAACTGCTTGTACAAATCTGCATCATATGCCTGCATCCAAGAATGGAAAGTCCTGTTGATGAGAGCATCATCCTCTGGTGGAGGTCTCTGGATATAATGTTGAATGAACCAGAGAGTTTTGGCTTCTCTCCATTTTTCTATCAAAGGCACAGGAACAG
Organism: Ballota nigra; assembly: GCA_947034835.1. Lineage (NCBI taxonomy): Eukaryota > Viridiplantae > Streptophyta > Magnoliopsida > Lamiales > Lamiaceae > Ballota > Ballota nigra. The sequence continues at coordinate 114,664,113 of OX344723.1, read as the reverse complement.
TTGAGTCAAAGGACCCTTCTGTCCTGAGAGGGAGGATGTTCATGACTTCAACAAGCCCTTTTCTCTTCTGGCTGGATCCACTAGCACCAGGAGTGATGCCAACTTCTCTGCTCTTCTTATTTTGCCTTCTAACATATCTGAGCCTCTGCTCTTCATCTATGTTTTTCCTTATCCTTGCTTGCCTCTCTTCAGGCGACCCTTCCTTGAATCTCTTCTCTGCTTCTTCAACCACAGTTTCAAGGAAGCTCTTCTTCACTTTCCTTATCTTCCTCTTTGCAGGTCCAGAGATGGAAATTGGATCCTGCTCTGCTTCGGACTCCTCTTCTGCAGCAAGCTGCTTAGCCATGGAAAGAAATTTGAGCTCTTCCTTCTTTTTCTTCTGCAACTCAGCCTGGGCCAATGTATTCTCCAGCAGGTCCAGACGAGCTCCATGGTTGAAGAGAGTTTCATTTGTGGTCTTCGCCAGATCAGTTCTGGCCTTCTCTTCCCCCTTTTTAACTTCATCAAGGAGGGGCTCCACTACCTGCCTTATAAGATCAGGCAAGGCAGTATTGGAGGAAGAGTGAAGATCACACAACTGCTTGGCCTCCTCCAGGTAAGCTTTAGACTCTGCAACAAGTCTCTCTTGCTTCTCCAACATCTCCTGGAGGGAGTCTTTCAGCTTGGCAGTTTGAATCATCTGGCTGGCCATCTCCACTTTAAGCACAGAGACAGGTCTCAACTGCTCCAGCACGTGCTCCTGCAGCTGCTTCTGGCTGTGCATGACATCCAACTTGACAAATAAGCCATTAGCCTTGAAAGAAGCCTTTACCTCTACCAGAGAAGACTTTAACTGCCTTAGGAAGATTCTCCTCTCATGCCTGATCTGGTGCTCTATCATAGCAGGGGCCATATGTTGAATAGCTTTTGAAAAGCGCCCAATCTGCATGATTTGCTCATTGAAGAAAGCTTTCATCTTCTGGAGCACGGCATGAGACATCTAAAAGTCTTCCTCATCTGAATATAGCTCTGGAGGGAAGACAAAATGAGGACCAAACTTGTAAGTGGGGCCCTCTGGAGTGAGCATTACTCCTCTCTGGATGAGCATGGTGCGAATCAAGACTTTAGCAGCACCAGGAGTCTCCAGCTCTGCTGGGTTCTGAATATTCATCCTCTGCTTTAGCTCAATCTCCCAAGCAGTGAAGTTGGAGGGACCCATTTCCTCAAGCACCCACATTAGGTCCTCCACATCTTCAAGTCTGGCCTTGCTCCAGACCTTGGCATCAGTAAGCTCTGCCAGGAGTGGTAAGTGCTCCAGAAGAACTGGGAAATGCTCTCTTAGCCAGAGCTGAGCACTTACACTCATACTCTGCCTAATGGGACCCATTTCTGCAGATGAGAAAGTGAAGGGTTTGGGCCCAGAGGCAGAGGAGGAAGGTGCTAAGTCAGTAGGCTCAAGTGAAGCTTCCTCATCTTCACTATCATCGCTGGTTAAACAGGTTGGAGAAGGGGGGGGCCAACGAATCCCAGAGCCATAGAAATGGTTGGGTCCTGGTCTGTATGGGTTTGGGGAAGGTTAGGATTTTGAGAAGTAGAGGGTGTAGGAATGGGTTGCTCTGCACCAGAAGAAGATGGAACATCTGGTACAGAAGGTGTAGGAGGTATCTGGGAGGTGGAAGTGTTTGGAGGGGGGATTTCTGCACCAGAAGAGGTTGAGGGTACCTCTGGTACAGAAGGTGGTGGAGAGGGGTTTGTGGGAAGATGTGTTTGGGAATTTGGGGGAGAAGGTGTTTGGGTAGGAATGGTAGAGGGAGTATATACATGGGTATCTGGAAGGGTCTGCTCTGGTGGAACAATAGGGTTACCAGAGGCAGATGGGGTTTGTGGAATATTATCTGGGGGAGAGGTAGAGTGGGAGACAAGATTAATGGGTGAAGAAGATGGAAGGGAAGGATTTACCTCTGCTGGGTCAACACCAGCAGGTACAGCAATCTCTGGAGCATCCTCCATCATCTGGGAAGCATCCTCAATTGCCTTTTCCAAGGCCTCTCCAAGATCAGATCCAGAGTCAGGATCTTGAAGAAGGGCTCTCTTGGCCTTGGATTTCCTCACAAGAGGCTCAACCTCTTCTTCCTCTTCTTCCTCTGAAGGCTCATCCACCAGAAGGGTTTTCTTTGCCTTTCTGCTAGTCCTTCGCTTCTTAGCAGAACCTCTCCTGGCCTCGTCTGGCTGCTTCCTCTTAGCTGCTCCAGCCTTCTTAACAGCTTTATCATCATCACCCTTCTTCTTAAGCACTTCAAGAAGGGGAATCTGGTCCTCCTCTGAGGAACCAGAAAAGGCAATGGTTGAAGAACCAGTTGCTTCAGCAGCTTTCTTCTGGATCTTCTGCTGCTTCTGCTGCCTCTGCCCCTTAGCAGGTGAGGGAATGGCTTGAAGGGGAGGTGCAGGGATGGCTTGCTCACCATCAGAATCAGGATGGCCATGAAGGGAACCATCCTTGGAGAACATAATCTTGGACTTATGAAACCAGGATTGTCTCCATTTCTTCTCTGGAAGGATCGAATCCAGAATTAGGGTGAGTTTTGTGCCCAATGATACATTAGCATTGAACACAAATTGTTGCTCTCCTGGCAACTGGGGGCATTCTTCCTTCTGGATTTTCACCTTGTTCTTCCTCAGCACTCCCCAGAAGAACTCAGCCCAGTTACACTGAACACCATCCAGAATGGCCCTCATAACACAGAGTCTGCCAACGAAGATGGCATCTGTGCTATGGCTCTCACACATGAGAATCTTTACCACAATGTCAAATAACACCTTATACTTCTGCCTAAGATGCTTGTCCAAGAAGCCCTTAGTAATATTCTGGCATGAATTTCTGGCAAACATCTTGAAGGATTCCAATGCCTCTCCTTCTTTGTACTTCAGTGGGTCCACACCTTCCGCAGAAAGGTTACCAAAAAGACCACAGAAGTCTGCCTTCGAGAAAACAACATCCTCTGAATCAATCTTGGATGAAATATGGTCTTCATGGATCTTCATCCGGATAAGAAACTGAGCAGCATATCCATCCAAGGTACGCAGATCCTTGGGAACCTTTGAGATCAACTCCTCCAGCCCAGAACGTCGGAGAAGCTCCAAAATCTCCAAAGCGGCCGGATTCTTGGTGGAATAGAAGTCCACTACCATTTCTGTCTTGAGTTTCTTGCAGACATAGTCTGGATCGAAATTGCACTTGGGTGCCATTACTGTGAAAGAGAGATAGAGAGAGAGAAAGAAATTCTTTGCAGATAGAAGTTAGGGTTTGAAAGTATGGAAACGTGAAAGACAGATTGATAGGAAATTTGATTTAAATAGGGTAATACGCGTGGCTAGATTATTAAATGAAGTGTGAACGCGTGTAATTTCAAGATTTAATTGAGGAAACAAAATCAATTTTAGCATTGATTGACATTTTGCACAGTGATTAAATCTGATGGCCACGATGAAAGGCAAGATACAGATTTAATCTGGTGCGTTGGCATAGTCATTGGGACTGGGCATAAAGGGGTTTTGTGGCAGTCAAGAGAAAAAAGCGAAATGATTGCCTAGGCCCTATACCCTAGTCTTAAATACACTCCGAAGTTGAAACGTTTTGAGTGTACTTACTAATTTGAAAGGTGTATCCCAATGATCAGAGGCCAGAGAAGTAAAGACATACCTGTCACCTGATATTGTAACCAGATGATACCACAGCCAGTCTGGTGCTACATCTCCTCTGATGGAACTCATCTGGTTCTGGTCAGAGAAGACTTTGGATATTGTGGAATCTGGCTCAGCACTTCAGCTGGGACAAGTGTCACCTGGTGTATACCTCATCTGGAGATATTCCTTCTCTGATATGTCTAATCTGCAGGTATGTTAGTTTAAGAAAATAAATGTATGAAGTAAAGTAATAAAACAAAGGATACTTCTCTGTTGTTCCCTCTAAAACAAATCTGTCTCTGGATCCAACAATCCTAACTCAAAAGCTAACTCTCTGAATCTGGTCTCAGCCAAAGGCTTGGTTAAGATATCTGCTCTCTGCTTCTCTGTTGCAATCTTTTCCATCCTTATATCTCCCTTCTCAACATGATCTCTGATAAAATGATGTCTTATATCAACATGTTTACATCTGGTATGAAGAACTGGATTCTGGGTGATTGCAATTGCACTATTACTATCACAGAATATAGGAATATCCTTAGCTCTAATCTGGTAGTCCCTAAGCTGTTGACTAATCCAGAGTAGTTGAGAACAACAGCTCCCTGCAGCCATGTACTCTGCTTCTGTTGTTGATGTAGCAACTGAAGTCTGCTTCTTAGAAAACCAGGATACCAATTTATTCCCTAAAAATTGGCAAGTTCCACTAGTAGACTTCCTATCTATTCTGCATCCACCATAGTCTGAATCTGAATAACCACTCAATTCTAAGTTATCATCTGCAGGATACCACAAACCTAAATTAACTGTTCCCTTAAGATATTTCAATATTTTCCTAGCTGCTTCCAAGTGACTCTTCTTGGGGTTAGCTTGAAATCTGGCACAAACTCCTACATCAAAAGTAATATCTGGTCTGCTTGCAGTCAGGTACAAAAGAGAACCAATAAGTGCTCTGTACTGAGTCTGGTCCACACTCTCTCCAGACTCATCTGGATCCATGTTGAAATTTGTCATCATAGGAATCTTGGCTGCTTTGCTAGATCCTACTCCAAATTTCTCTAACATGTTTCTGGTGTACTTAGCTTGATTAATAAAAATACCCATCTCTGATTGCTTAACCTGTAGACCCAAAAAGTAATTCATTTCTCCCATCATGGACATCTCAAACTGTCCCTGCATGAGCTCACCAAACTTCTCACACAACTTCTTGTTAGAGGATCCAAATATGATGTCATCAACATATATTTGGACCAGAAGGATGTCCTTTCCTTCTTCTTTCCTAAACAAGGTTCTATCAATCTTACCCTTAGTAAAACCATTGTCCAGAAGAAATTGAGATAGAGTGTCATACCATGCTCTGGGTGCCTGCTTCAGCCCATAAAGAGCTTTCTTAAGTTTAAACACCTTGTCACCTTGTTCAAAACCAGGGGGTTGTTCCACATATACTTCCTCAATGAGAATCCCATTAAGAAAGGCAGATTTCACATCCATCTGGTATACTTTGAACTTCATGTGAGAAGCATATGCTAAGAACAATCTGATGGCTTCTAGTCTGGCAACAGGAGCAAATGTCTCATCATAGTCTATTCCTTCAGACTGAGAATAGCCCTGGGCCACTAGCCTTGCCTTGTTCCTAGTAATGACATCATTCTCATCTTTCTTATTCTTGAAAACCCACTTAGTGCCTATCACCTTTTGATGTCTTGGTCTGTCTACCAGCTCCCAAACATCCTGTCTGGTGAATTGATTCAACTCCTCCTGCATAGCAACAATCAAATTTGAATCTTTCAGTGCCTCCTTGATGTTCTTGGGCTCAATCAAGGACACATAGCAACTGAATAAGACAGCTAAGTTAAGAGTCCTCCTAGTCTGGACACCCTTAGTTGGATCTCCAAGGATTAGGTCATTGGGGTGATCAACCAGGGTCCTCCTTCCCGTGGTCTTGCCTGGTTGATCATCTTCTGCAGTATCTTGATGATTAACACCACCTGCAGAAGAGCTTCCCCCTACAGGAGTTCCAACCTCTTCTGGTTCTGCTCCTTGTGAAGGCTTCTGCTTCAGAGAACCAGGAGATGGGTCATCATCTGAATCTGAATCAAGAACAGGTGGATTGACTTTGATAACTCTGGGTGTAGTCTGATTCTGGGTCTCATCAGAAGACTTAGAGTCCACCTTGCACTCAAAAACAGATTCATCAAAAACAACATGAGGTGTTTCCTCCACACAAAGTGAATTCTTATTAAAAACTCTAAAAGCCTTACTGGTGCTGGAATATCCTAAGAATATTCCATCAGCCACTTTAGCATCAAAGGTTCTTAATTTAGATTTCCCATTGTCATGGATGAAACACTTACAACCAAAAACATGAAAGTATGAAACAAATGGGGTTTTACCTTTCCATACCTCATATGGAGTCTTATTATGTCTCTGGGCAATCAGGCATCTGTTCTGAGTGTAGCAAGCTGTATTAATAGCCTCTGCCCAAAATCTCTGTGGAGTGTTGTATTCTGCCAGAAGTGTTCTTGCAACTTCTTTAAGAGTCTTATTCCTCCTTTCTGCTACTCCATTTTGTTGGGGTGTTCTGGCAGCAGATGTCTCATGAAAAATCCCATGATCCTTGCAGTAATCTGCAATGTGTGAATTCAAAAACTCTGTCCTTTTATCACTTCTGATTCTGACTATGCTCTGGTTCTGCTCATTCTGAATCTGATTGAAGAATTCTGGCAGCTTAGTCATAGTTTCATTTTTCTTAAACAAGAACACTACCCAAGTGTATCTTGAAAAGTCATCCACTATCACTAAGGTGTACTTCCTCCCACTGAAACTAAGAGGAGAAACAGGTCCATGTGAAGTAGTTGAAGTACTCTGGTTGTGGTTGTGCTCTGGACATCCTTAAAGGAAGTCTTGGGTTGTTTACCCTTCTGGCATGAACCACAAACCTGATTCTTCTTAAACACTTCATTAGGAAGACCTCGAATGAGACCTTTTCTGGCAATCTTATTCAGTGTTTTGAAGTTAAGATGACACAATCTCTTGTGCCAAATCCAGCTATTCTCTGCAGATCCTTTTGCAACTAGGCAAGCATTTCTTGGGCAACTGTTAAAATCTGCAAGATAAATGTTACCCTTCCTCAAGCCTATTAGCAAAATATCATTATAATCAGAAGAGAAAACAGTGCATGAATCACTAGAAAACTTCACTGAGTATCCCTTGTCACAGAATTGGGATACTGAAAGCAGATTATGCTTGAGTCCTTCAACATAGTAAACTTCTTCTACAGAAACTCCATTGAAGGTCAACTTTCCAACTCCTCTGGTGACGCCATAGTTGTTGTTACCAAACATCACTCTTGGTCCATTCAATGGCTTGAAATCTTGGAGATTATCTTTCTGGAAGGTCATGTGCTTGGAACATCCACTATCAATGTACCATACATGGTTGCTTGAAAATCCTTTCTCCAATGGACTCTTATCTACCTGCAGAGAAATCAATTAGGTCCCCTACTAGTGCTGGGTCCTGATTGGTTAGTTGCAGGTTTTGTAGGAATCCATAGATAAAGATCATCCCTTGATGGATGAGGAGATCATATCTTTCTTCTAAATCTATCTACCAGCACATGTCCTCTGACAATGACATATTGAGCTACTGGTCTGATAAGGACACCTTTCCTATAAACAGGTCTGGTGTACCTTTTCTCAAATTTGGCCTTTGGAATGGCCTGCCTCAAAGACATGGTCTTAAAGGTCTGGTTGTAAGGGTACATCCTAGAAGAACCATCTCTGGTGTCATAACTACCCAGATCAGTTGGTTTTCTATAGATGGGTCTGGAAGACCTCCTCTGGTTCTGATAATTAGACTTGTTCTGGTGATTATAGTTCCTTTGAGTATACCTATTCTGGAACTGATTCCTCTGAGAAAACTGTCTCTGGGGTACCTGGTGCTGTTGAACATTGTTCCTTCTCTGGTAGTTATTACTCTGATTGGTATTCCCCTTTCTTGAGTGTTTCCTTTGAGGTCCCCTAATCTGTTTAGGTTCCCTTTGAGGATTTCTCTGGGGTCCTCCAATTTGAGTAATTTCTACTCCTTGGGACTCATTGTTCACAGAACCATCAATCTTTAATGGTTCCCCTTTTTGACACTTATTCTCTAGCATCTTCTCTTCCAGAACAGTCAACTCTTCTGGACCATATGTAATGTGATTAACAGAGTGATTCCTTTTCCAGTCAGGATTGTGAACCACCTTGTAACCATTACCAGTTAAGTCTTTATCATCCCAGATTTCTACCAATTTACCAGCTCTTACAGACTTGTCTTTATTATAAAAGTATTTATGAGTTTTAGAGGAAATTCCAGAATATCCTAAACCACTCTTATCACAAATGCGCTGAGAAGACTCTGATATGATAGATACAACAGATGGTATCTTAGGAGCTTCTCTGGGCATAGGTATCTCCTCTATGTTGTGAGCAACTTGTTTTCCCTTGATAAGAGTCTGGTATTTGGCTCTGAGTTCAGTGATCTCATCTTCTTGAGTGTTCTTTTCTTTCATGAGTTGATCTACCAGAGTATCTCTTTCTGTGATCTTATCCTGAAGTTCAGAGACTTCTTTGGAATGATCTTTCATGAGTTCTCTGGTGGATTTATGCTCATGAGAGAGAGATTGAACTTCAGCTCTGAGCCTACCATTCTCTTTCTCAAGTTTTTGACAAAGTTGGACACAATTTTGGAGATCTGATAGCATTTGTTGCATATCAGACTCTCTGGAGTTACCAGATGAATTAGAGGATTCAGTACATTTGGAATTTGATAAAACTAGAGTAGTTTCATTTACCTCAGTGATGTCTGCCATAAGACACACATCATCATCTGATCCAAAGTCAGAAGAAGAAGAACTGGAACTAGTATCCTCCTCCTCTGCTTCTGCCAGCAATGCTCTCTTATCTGCATATCTCCTATCTCTCTTGATTCTTTTCTCTTCTCTTTCCCTAGGAGTGAGTTGAGGACAATCGTAACTATAGTGACCAGTCTTGTTGCATGTGTAGCAGGCATTGTCTCCTCTGGGACTAGGACTTGGCTCTCTCTTCCTCTGGTTGTAGTCTGATCTGGCAGGACTACTCTCTCTCTTCTGGTAGTCAGGTCTGCCAGAGCTACCATCCCTCCTCTGATAATCTGATCTCCCAGAGTTGCCAGGGTTGTCATCTCTCCTCCTCTCTGGAGTTCTGAATCTGGTTTCCCTTGAGTCTCCAGATGTCTTCTCCTTCTCTGCAGGCTTGTAGGAACTCTTTCTGTCTCTGGAAGATTCCTTCCAATGCCTTTTGTACCTGCCATATTTTGAACTCATTTTATCTAATTTACGAGTTAGAAGTGCTACATGCTCCTTGAGGCTCAAGTCATCTGCAGTAGACTCCTTTGGCTTGACATCAGGCTTGATAGTTGAAGAGAATGCAACACCTTTCTGGCCAGAAGAGGAAACCTCTTCTGTTTGATCCTCCTCTTGAAGATCATACTCATAAGCTTTGAGATCAGACAACAGAAGATGATGATCCAGAGTATTGAGATCCTTGTTGTCCTTGATCACAGTGACTTTAATTCTCCACCTGTTTGAAGGTATCAAACGAGTGTTGAACAGCTTGGAGTTTGTTATCTTTGATCTTCTTTGTTCCCTCACAGAGTAACGCCAGTTTGTCCTACATCTCCTTGGAAGTGGCACACGTTCTGACCTTTTCAATCACCTCTTTGGTAAGTGTGTTGATGATCTCTGTTCTTGCCACCTGGTCCAAGTTGTAGAGCTTTCTTTCATCATTGTCAAGCTCATCTTTCTTTTTGAGGATTCGTTGCCTGGGGACTCTATCCTTTGCAGCTTTTTGGGCAGCTTCACTAGTTTCTTCCCTGGACTCAGACCTGCCACTATCAATAGGAGTCCAGTAAAATTGAATGGGGCCACTTTCAACCACATCTAACATGTGGTGGTGAATAGCTCCAAGATGATTGCTCATCATGAAACTCCAGTGGCTGTAATCCTCAAAAGAGAATTCTGGGAGCTTACGGCTCTTGTAAGAAGATTTTGCAGACATTTTGATAAGAAATTTAGGGAAATAACAAGAACTTGAACAAAAGCACTAAAGAGCAATGGATCTGCCCGGTGACCACCAAAAGCTTTTCAAAGCAGTGGTCGTTGGACACACTGCTCTGATACCACTTGTTGGTCCCACTAGTTAGATTAATTGCGGAAGCTTAAGTTAAATGTCTTTCAAAGTCTTTTACAAGAGAGCAATAATCAACAAACAATAAGTAAAATAAAGCGATAAAGAACACAAGATGTATAGTGGTTCGGATTGAATATCCTACGTCCACTCTCCCTTATAACCAAGGGGTCTCACTAACAACCAACTCACAAACTTACTTACTGGAATTGGGAAGTACCAGTTCCTTCTTACAACCTCTTTAGATTTAACTTCAATCTAAAGATCAACCAGCCAACAACCTTGTCTAATAGATGAACAGGTTGTGGTTTCAATAACTCCTTTAGAGTAGATAAATATTATGAACAGTAAGAGTGCTTGGTATGAATATCAAAAGCTTGGATCACTTATGCGCGTGTAGAGTCTCTAGAGCTTTTTCTTGAACTGCACTCTTGTATATATAGAGGGGATTAGGGCTAGCCGTTGGAGGGCTAATCCAATCAGATCCTCTATATAAGGAAGCCTCAATTAATCAATTCCCTAATTGATTGATTGGGTTGGTGGGATCCTTGGATTGATTATCTTCAAATACTTTCCAATCCTGATCTTGTTGACTTGATTTGAATCACCAACGGTTAATAACTTCCTCTGCCTAACTCTGATTCTCTCCAGAGAAGGCAAGACCAGACACCAGGCAACCTCGGTGTCTTCTGGTCCTCATCTGGTCAAGAACCAGAATACTCAGTAGAGTCAGGGGATCAAACTGAGCATCTTTTGTTCTACCAGACTCGTCTGGTCCGGACTCGTCTGGTCTGGGGAAGGTCCTCTGCCTCTGGTCAGATCTCATCTGGTGAAGTCTTCTGGTGGAGTCCTCTGGTGAAGTCCTCTGGTCTGGCAGTTCCCTCTAGACTAAGTCCTAATCTATATATTCATCTGGCTAACAGGTCCAGATGGTCCTATTACATCTTCTGGTTTGTTTTAACTCATCAAAACTAACAATTTTTATCCTAACACCAATTTATGTGTTTGGATCCTTTCTTTCGGATGCTTTATTTTATGGATGATATTATGTTTTTAGCTTTGATGTGTTTACCTTAGATCACTGTCCATTTCTTTTATCTGGATATTGTTGTCCTTATTCATGGCCTGTAAACATATCAGCTATTAGGTTTAGGCTATTTCCTCTAGCATGATGGATTGAGATTGTGATTTAAGTTTGGTAGATAGCGCCACCACTCATACAATCTTAAGAGATAGGAAGTATTTTCATAACTTGGTAGAACGTAAGGGGTGTATAACTACAATAGCAATGATAGTATGTTGATAGTGTGCTCCGGAAGAGCTTCTATTGTCCCCCCCATGGGTACCGAACTCATAATCGATAATGCTTTATTGCTTCCACAATCTAAGCGTACCCTACTCAGTTTTAAAGATATTAGGATAAACAGATATCACATTGAAACTGAAACTGAGAACAATAACGAATACCTTTTGATGACTATTACTCGAGGTAACCGTAAACAAGTTATAGAAAAACTTTATTCCTTCTCCTCCAGATTGTACTATCCTCCAGTTGAGGTAGAAGTTGAGAAGGAGGTTGAAGTAGAAGATGCTCAGAAAGGTAAAGACAATGAGGAAGAGATTGAGAGAGTTCCAAAGTGGAAAAAGGCAAGAGAAGCAAAGAAGAATGTGAAAGAGACCGAGCGAGACGAATGTAGGGTACCCAAATCTGTGATACCGCTCCCATATCCGCAGCGATTCATGAAAAAGAAATTAGATGAAAAGTTCGCTAAGTTTCTTGATGTCTTTAAGAAATTGCATATTAACATTCCTTTTTATGATGCTTTGGAATAAATGCCTAATTATGTCAAGTTCCTGAAGGACTTGATAGCTAAGAGGCAGAGAGTAGATGGGCCCGAGCTTGTGCACTTGAACCATGAGGTAAGTGCTATGGTGCACAAGGTGTTGGAATTTGGAGGCACGAACACCATGTTCGGCGCAGCGGAAGAACACGATTCACCAACAACGAATCTGCATATGGTTGTATAGCATAAAACATAAAGGATAAATAACACGTATATAAATCCTTACAACGATTTGTACACGGAATTCTCAACTATGTATCCACGTAACGACTTTCTACCAATCCGCACTAATATGCCAGCGTTGAATCTCGAGACGAATTTGCTAGGAAAATTCCGACTGGAGATTTTATGGAGAAATTATATTTCTTGTGTCTATATTGAATTCCCATAGGACACATATTTATAGGGATTATCTTAGCTTAATTTCTAAGCAAGATAATATGCTTGGCCAGCACAATATAATCTCTACGTATTATATTTCCCTAAATATGTTCCTACGAATAATATATTTACCATATCCATTATTCTTGTATAATAATATTCTAAATATTATTATTAGGATTTCATATTTAATTAAATCTAATTTAATTAAATAATAATAATTAATTCTAAATATAATTTTTATTATATTCTCCATAAAATAAATATTATATCCAATACAATATTTAATCAACCAACTAAATTGGTAAATTGTCATTACTTATTGTGTGACCCATAGGCCCTCGTATAGCGAGCGATTAGTCAAATTAACGGTCTTAATTGAACCCTAGATAATAAATCAGGCATTCTCAATATATGAGGTACGTTGCGAGGAAATCTGCAACTACCTGTAATATTGTAGGCTATTGTGATATCTTCCTTTCATTCACGAATACCCGATTAAGTCTTGAACATGATGAAGTGTCTATTCAAATAACTTAATCATATTATCTCCAATCACTAATTGATCAAGTATATCACACTTAGCCACGAAGTCTAAGTTGATGCGCGTCGGCCGACGACTTAGATCCAATTATGATGAGAAGACGAGTATTCTCTATAAATCCACATTGAGGAATGAATCCTATTCTTGGCTCAACTACCGCGCACATGCATTTCGTGATGAACCCAATCCATACTATATCTACCCGTGGAAGGGTGCAAGTGTCGGTCATGGTCAAAGTTCACCACTCCACACACGTTGTGCGTATTGACCTCAAGTCAGAGGAGTATCACATCGCTCCCACTAACCGAGACACCCGTAGACACATTATGTAGAATTACAGCAAACGGTTTCTCGGATGGGTATACCAATACCCTCTAAGGTATCTGTGCATCCATCATGAGATACCCGGTATCTCATAGTAAGTGAGATCTTACTACACTCTCTAAGAGTATGATGCATATCGCACACCAATCTCAATTACATCATCAATATCTCATTCTTGATGATCCTTGATCGGGGCTATTTGAGAATCATACTTAAGTCATCTGAGTTCTCACTCACTCAATGAGAGTAATGATTCATGGAAATACAAATAAGAATATATGCAAACAATCAAACATCATATTCAGATAAGTGTAACGCCATACATTTAATATTAAACCAATAATAATATTAAACCAAATGAATATTATTTTTATATTTTGTCCTTTCGATGGATTGTCTCTAGGACACTAACACTAACACAAGGCGCTTCCTCCCAAGTTGAAGGATCCTGGCAGCTTTACGATCTTATGCGATATCGGGAACGGGATCAAGAAGGGAGCACTATGTGATCTAGGGGCTAGCATTAATTTGATGCCTCTATCGTTGTTCAAGAAGTTGGATGGGGGTGAACTTCAGCCCACGATGATGAATCTCCAGCTTGCCAATAGGTCTATCACTAGACCTCAAGGAGTGGTGGAGGATGTTCTAGTGATGGTGGCGGATCACATTTTTCCCGCTGACTTTGTGGTCCTCGATATGGAGGAAGATGAGCATGTACCCCTAATTTTGGAAAGACCATTCTTGGCTACTGCCAGGATGGTGCTAGATGTGGCCAATGGAAAGATCACGGTGAAATTCGATGATCAAGAAGTGAAGATAGCGATCTACGAAGCAATGAAATATCCAATGGGAGATGAGAGTTGTCACTTCATTGATATCTTGTACACTTGTGTTGAAGACATACTCCTTGACCTTTGCTCTTTCTATGTTTATAATTATGATTATCCGATTCTTGATGAACTAACATATGATCTTGATGACCTTGATTATTTTGACAGCTTAAAGGAGAACGAGGATGTAAAGTTCATGGATGTGATGAAAGTTTAGGATGAGGAAGAGTTAGATGTGGAGGAGTCCACTTTTGAGAAGATGTTCGATAAGGCGCCACCATTGGAGGCGAAGAAGAAGCTGAAACTACTCCTGGATCATCTCAAGTACGCTTACTTAAATGAGAATGAGCAGTACCCGGTAATTATATCTGCCCTTTTATCTAATGATCAATTAGAAAGACTACTAGTAGTGCTTCGTAAGCACAAATCTGCCATAGGTTGGTCAATTACGGATATTAAGGGTATTAGTCCTTCTATTTGCATGCATAGGATTAGATTAGAGGAGGGTACAAAGGCCATAGTGCAAAATCAGCATAGAGTGAATCCGGTGATACAAGAGGTAATTCATAAGGAGGTGTTGAAGCTGTTAGATAGTGATATGATCTTTGCCATTTCTAATAGTCCATGGGTGAGTCCGTTACACGTAGTTGCTAAGAAGGGGGTACCACAGTAATTAAAACTGAATTAATGAATTGGTAGCCACTAGATTAGTGACGGGATGGCGTGTTTGTGTTGATTATAGAGAGTTGAACAAGGCAATGTGCAAGGATCACTTTCATTTGCTGTTCCTTGATAAAATGATCGATAGATTAGATGGTTTTGAGTATTATTATTTCCTAGACGGGTATTTGGGATATAATCAGATTATGATAGCGCCCGAAGATCAGGAGAAAACCACTTTCACCTACTATTATGGTACTTTTGCTTTTAGGAGAATGTCGTTTGGGTTGTGTAATGCACCCGCCACCTTTCAAAGGTGTATGATGGCTATTTTCCATGGCTTGATTGAGAAGATTATGAAGGTTTTTATGGACGACTTCTCCGTCTACGGGGAGTCGTTTGATAAGTGTCTAACCAATCTTGAAGTTGTGTTGAGCAGGTGTGAAGAGACGGACTTGGTGCTTAATTGGGAGAAGTGTCACTTTATGGTGAAAGAGGGTATGGTTCTTGGACATCATATGTCCTCGAAAGGTATCCAGGTTGACAAGGCGAAAGTGATAGCTATTAAGAAGCTTCCTCCACCTTCGACCGAGAAGGGGATTCGATCATTTCTAGGTCATGGGTTTTATAGACGCTTTATAAAAGACTTTTCAAAAATTGCTAAACTCCTTTCGCGGTTTCTTAAAAAAGAAGTCGTCTTTGAGTTTACTAATGAGTGTTTAGTGGCTTTTGTTGATAGGCGAGCAGAACCATCGTTTAGACAATCAGGATTAACATAAACATCCATTGATTAAGGCGAAGTTGGCTCAAGATCAAGTCTTAACAAGATATTTGGCGAGCAAAACCTGCATGCTATACAAAGGCGAAATGGGCGAATAGAATCTGATCAAAAGAATATAGAAATTTGAACCAAGACCGAGCAAGCACATCTACTCCTCTGCCGACCAGATTCAACCACAATCCCAAAGCCATTTTTTTAACAAGACTAAAGACCCACAAGAATCAAGCTAAAGGCACCTCAAGGACAAGTCCAATAGGACGAGAAACTCTTGACTGCGAACAAGTCCAGCAGATAAGGATAGAATTTAGTTTAGATAAGGTCAACTTAGTCAAAGCCCAGGTGTCGTGCATGCAGGCCTGGTAGGCCAAAGGTCACGACACCTCCTGCTAGGCAAATGTCTATAAATACTTAGATTTTTTCAGCTAATAGAGGAGGCACAAATTATTATACACGTCCAAACTTCGTCTACGAACCTAAAGCAGCTCGTTTATCTTACGATCGAATTTATCACGTGAGCTTATAAACATTCTTAATTAACTTAAAACCAGAAATTTCGTATTCACTAATTACGTTAGTGATCAATCACACGTAATTGTTTGATGATCAATTAACTACCAAAAACAGCCATTAATCTTCGAAATTAGAAACGATCATCAACAAATTGGTGCTAGAAGGAGGGTTCGAACCTCCGATCCATTGAATACCGAGAGATTACCCAAAGACACCGAACTAATTTTGAACTTTTGAAGAAGAGTGTTCTTGGTGTTCTTCATCAAGGAAGCTAAGAAACAATACTTGGTACATCCTGTGAAGATGCCTCAATCACGTGAAACACAACACTCCCAACATGTGACAAGGGGCTCACACTCCCAAATGTCCCAGGCTGGTAAGCGAGCAGGGGCGAGCAGAAACGACCAAGAAAATCGAACCACTGTTGCTCGTCAATTGATGCCACCTGAGTTGGACGCTATTGCTCGCAACCCAGACGAATTGGCGCGGACAATAGCCATGCTCCAGGCTCTACAAAGGCAACAAGCCCAACCTAGCTCCTCTTATGTACGGGCAAGGCTTAGCCCCATAAAGACCCGTGAACATGAGAACGCCAGGGGTGACCATTTAAATGAGGCGGACAGCGCCCAAGCTCGTAGGGCAAAAGGCAAGGATAAACAGCTCGCTGAGGTCACTAGTCAGGGGGGTTCAACCCAGAATCCGGCTGCAGGGGTGAGTCAAGGCACACGTCAAAGTGCCTTGGAAGGATTAGGTCGCCGCGGTTGGGGAGTCGCGGAGATGCATCCGACAGCTAGAGTAGCTCGCCCAGCCGCTGAACTTGCTCGCCAGTCAGTCCATGAGAGGCTGACTAGGTCAGCTTTTGGTCACCTTGGCCCAGACGCAGAGCCCAATCCCAGGAGGCCAATCCAGGGGGTTCCCACGCCAAATGAGAGACTGCAGCGAACAGATGGTCACACACCTCTGATCGCCGAACAACCTCAAAGTCAGGGGGGATCCTTTGAAGAGCTCGCCTCCATAAGAAAGGTCATTGAAAGCATGCAGGGCCAGCTCAACCAACAAAGAGGATGTGGGAGTACTACTCTTCCAACCTCCCCTCTATTTTCGGTGATTCTGAAAGCCCCAATTCAGAAGAAGATCCAATTTCCTGCTAGCATTCAATATGAGGGCACGGCGGACCCCCGGGTGCATCTAATGAAATATATCAATTATATAGTATCAATGGGGGCAAGTGATGCAACCCAGTGCCACAACTTTCCTCTAACTCTGGGGGATCGTGTCCATAAGTGGTTTTCAGCTTTGCCACCGGCCTCAATTCATTCATTTGCCTAGCTGGGCAAAGAGTTCTTATCCCATTTCTCTACGACCGGGTCTTATCTAACCCAGAGACATCGGTTATCCGACTTGAAACAAACTGATGACGAGTCGGATCAATCGTACTTGGAAAGATTCGACAAGGTCCTACTAGAGGGGGAGTCAGTCAGTGAAGACACCAAAATCGTAGCCATCCTAGCTGGACTTAAGAAGGGTACCGAACTTTGGAAAGATGTACACCTTAGATGCCCGAAGACTTATGCTGAGTTTCGGGATCGGGCAGGAGTTTTTGTCTCCATGCATGAAGCACTGCAAAAGGACATGGGGGACAAAGGAGAACAGAAAGAAGGTACAAAAAAGTCTGGTAGTGGTGGTTATCGAGCTCCCAAGAACATGAAAGCGCACTGAAGGAACGGAGCTGAAGGATAAATTGAACCACATTCTTACTGTATCAATCGATACAGTTTACAATAATGTCCGGGATAAAGAATTGCTCACACCTCCCCGTAGGATACGTCAAGATACGAGCAAGTTAAACCAGAACAAGTATTGTGCCTACCACCAAATTGTGGAGCACTTTATGAGGGAATGCCGTGACTTGTTAAAGTTATTATGACATTTTTACGAGGAGGGGAAGCTATCCGAGTTCGTGAAGAGACAACCCGGCAAAAGAGACAGAGATGAAGATTCTGATGGGGAGGATCTGGAACAAGCTCCTCGTCGGAATCGAGTTGGGCGACCAGCTCAGGTACCAGCAGGAGTTTCGGTTCCGGACATCCAAATGATGGAGCCTGCAGGACCTGTTGGTGGTTATTCTGATGGCCGACCACCAATTTCCAATTGTAAAAGAAAAGCCGAATTACGAGCGATCAATCATGTACAAGAAATGGAAGTTAATCCGTCCATCATGCAAACACCGGAATTAACCTTTACTGAAAAAGACTTGGAAGGAATATTGACCCCTCATAATGACTCGCTCGTGATTTGTGCAAAGATCATGGGAACCAGAGTGCATAGGTTATTGGTGGACACTGGAGCCTACACTAACGTTCTTTTTAAAAAGACGCTTGATCAAATGGGAGATTATGCAGGCTACGTCAGGGATACAAATCATCGTATCCTGGGATTTGGAAATGCTGTAACAGTCCCACTGGGAATAGTTACTTTGGCTGTGCAACTTGTAACGGTTAAGGAACTCGAGAAAAATATCACAAGAATGGTAGATTTCTTGGTCGTAGATCAAGAATCGACTTATAACGGGTTCCTTGGTCGACCTTTTTTGAATGAATTCAAGGCCGCATGTTCAACCTACCATTATTGCATAAAGTTCCCTACATCAAGTGGAGTTAGCTCGGTAAGGGGAGACCAGAGAAAAGCTCGCGAGTGTCTCCTACGAATCCAATCAAAACAGGGACAAATGTCAATGATGGAAGCATCCACCAGTCAGCTCGATAATGAACCATCGATTTTGGAGGATATCCTGGGGACCCAAAATGATCAGATGGACATAGATGATCATCCTTCGTCCATGGGCGAACAGATACCGCAAGATAGCAAGCAGATGCTGCAAAATGGCGAGCAGACCTTGCCAGAAGCAATGTTGCCACCTATTATTGACAGTACATGTCCAAACGATGACCAGGAGGGCCCAGCCATGACGAGCAAACCCTGCTCGGGGCCCATTGAGGATTTTGACCCCCGTTTGGGCGCCGAACCCATGAACACCGAGGATGAGCTAATCCCCGAAGGGCCAATAGTTGATCCCCGGTGGAAAGGACAGAAGCGACGGGCAACTTCGGTCGAAGAATTGGAAGCCATCAAAGTTAATCCCATCCGGGATGACCTTGAATTATACATCAGATCAGAGCTCCCCGAGCCCTACAGAACTCGAATGGCGGAATTCTTAAAGGCCAACCTTGACGTATTTGCATGGTCACACGCCGACATGGTGGGGATTGAACCAAAAGATGCTTGTCACAGGTTGAATATCAACCCAATCCAAAAACCTGTCCATCAAAAACGGCGAAAATATGGACCGAACAAGTATCAAGCTCTTAATGAGGAAGTCAAAAAGTTGTTGGACAACGACCTAATCAAACAGGCGTTGTGTCCACAATGGGTTGCAAATCCTGTCTTGGTACGGAAGCCGAATGGAACCTGGGGCTATGCATAGATTTTACAGATCTTAATGTAGCATGCCCGAAGGACAACTTTTCGCTCCCGCACATTGATCAACTGGTGGACAGCACTATCGGGCATGAAATGTTCACATTCGTGGATACCTTTGCAGGTTACCACCAGATCCTGATGCACCCAGATGACCAAGAAAACACGGCCTTCTATACTAACAAAAATCTACTATGTTGGAAAAGGATGTCGTTTGGTCTAATCAATGCTGGAGCAACCTACCAGAGGCTGGTAAACAAAATGTTCGACGAACATATTGGGGAGACGGTGGAGGTGTATGTCAATGACATAGTCGTCAAAAGTACACGTAAAGAAGATCACCTCCATCATCTTTCCTGGGTGTTCGACATACTCCGAAAATACAATATGAAGTTAAATCCAAAGAAAAGTAGTTTCGGAGTACATTCCGGGAAGTTCTTGGGCCATCTGGTTAGCAAGCGAGGAATCGAAGCCAATCCAGCCAAAGTAAAAGAGATCGTTGATATGGAACCTCCACACTCTGTCAAAGAAGTGCAGAGGCTAACAGGCTGCCTAGCCGCTCTGAATAGGTTCATATCGCGATCGGGGGACAAGTGTCGTCCATTTTTTGAGGCCATCAAAAAGGGCAATTTTGCATGGACGGGAAGTTGCCAGAAAGGTTTTGATCAATTAAAAACTATCTGGGGGATGTAAAAATTATGTCAAAACCAATCCCCGGTGAAAAGTTATACTAATACCTGGCAGCATCTGATACGGCCATAAGTTCGGTACTGGTACGAGCAGAAGGCAAATTTCACTTGCCAATCTACTATGTCAGCCAGGCTCTGCATGAAGCCGAGGTAAAATACTCACCCACTGAAAAACTGGCATACGCTCTCGTCATGAGTGTCAGGAAGTTAAGACCTTACTTCTTCGACCATCAAGTTGAAGTACTGACAACTTTCCCGCTCAGACAAATACTACACCAACCCGACACAACTGGCCGTCTTTTAAGATGGTCCATAGAGATGAGTCAATTCGGTGTGACATATGCACCTCGAACATCGATTAAGGGACAAGCGTTAGCCGACTTTATAGTCTAATTAACCTTCCCTCAAAATCCGACGAGAGGACTAGATCACCCATGGCATCTATACGTGGACGGTTCGTCAACAAATCTAGCCTCGGGGGCAGGAATAGTTCTTATCAGCCCCGACCGGCAGGTATTCACTTCGGCAGTCAGGTTCGAATTTATGGCAACCAACAACGAAGCTGAGTATGAGGCCCTCATTACAGATCTCCATTTATCACTAGCAGTCGGAGTAAGAAGACTCCAAATTTTTGGAGATTCTCAGCTCATCGTAAGCCAGGTACGAGGTGAATATGAAGCCCGAGACGAACATATGATCGAGTATCAATGAATTGTGGCTCACTTGGTATCTTTGTTAGACCAAGTGGATATCCAGCAGATACCTCGAACAAACAATACACAAGCTGATGCCCTAGCAAGGTTAGCAACATGTGACGGGCCAGCAGACCTAACAGACATCGTCATCACTAGGAAAGTCCAACCATCAACGATGGATTATGAAGTAAATCAAGTAGTTGAACAGAAAGATGACGATGATTGGAGAACTCCTATAGCCAAATACTTGAAAGATGGAGAACTACCAAGCAACTCTTTTGAAGCTATGAGAATCACAAAACAAGCAGTCAAATATACTCTGGTAGATGAACAACTTTACAAAAGAGGCTTTTCAATCCCGCTACTCAAATGTTTGTCTAGGGGGCAATGAGGGACAGTTCTGGAGGACGTACACTCTGGAGCTTGTGGAAATCAGGCTGGGGGCAAGCTTTGGCCTACAAAACCATTAGGCAAGGTTATTATTGGCCGACCTTGCGAAAAGATGCAATCCAGTTGGCCAAAGTTTGCCACTGATGTCAAATTTTCGCTCCAGGTATACACACCCCTGTGCAAGAGCTCGTTTCGGTGTTCAGTCCTTGGCCATTTGTGCGGTGGGGAATGTATATTATCGGGCCTTTCCCACGTGGAAAGGGAAATGTTCGATTTGCCATTGTGGCTGTGGATTATTATACAAAATGGGCAAAAGCAGAAGCTCTGGTTAAAGTTACCCAAGAAAAGATGATCGACTTTATATGGAAGAACATTTTATGTCGGTTCGGAGTTCCTCAAACACTTGTAACAGACAATGGTCCTCAATTTGATGGGAAAACGCTCCGGGACTTCTGCACGAAGTGGGGGATCAGAAAATACTACTCGACCCTTTATCATCCATAGTCAAATGGACAGGTGGAGGCCGTCAATAAAATAATCAAGCATATTCTTAAGATTCGGCTAACAGAAAGTAAAGGTAAATGGTCTACAGAGTTGCCAGACGTGCTATGGGCATATAGGGTTTCTCCCAGGTCAAGCATCGGAGAAACACCTTAGCATTCGGAATAGAAGTCGTCATTGAAGTTGAGTTAAAAACCAAAACTTTAAGAACGGCACACTATGAAGAACTGGCCAACAACTCTGCATTATCAGTCCAGCTAGATCTACTCGAAGAAAGAAGAATAACAGCCGAACTAAAGAATGCAACATACAAACAGAGAGTAGAGTGTTATTACAATTCCCAAGTCAAGATAAGAAAGTTCGAAGTTGGCGACCTTGTTTTAAGAAAAAAGCTTGCCCCACCTCCAGGCATATTCGGCCCGACTTGGGAGGGCCCGTACAGGGTAACAGACAGGTTACCCAATGGAGCATATGACATAGAGGACTTAGATGGCAATTCGGCCCAATATTCCTGAAATACAGCTAATTTAAGGAAGTACTTTCAGTAGGCGAGCAGTTTTGCCTACGAGAGTGTGAAGTTGAGATGGGCGAACTACTAAGTCCAGTGGGCGAGCTAAAATGGCAGATGCACAAGATGGATCCAAAAAACTTGCCTAATTTTTTTAAGAATATTTCACCAAGTATAAGTGGTCGAACAGAGTTGAGTTAGGTCAAGTTAGTTGTGATCTAGTATGTTAGCCTCTTGTATAGTCTTATTTTCTTTTAGGTCTAAAGATGCTTTGACAATGTATAGTGGTCGAGCAACTTTGGCTCCTGATGTAAATTATGTTTTTTGGATAGTTGGTAGTTTGACAATGTTTTGGTCGAATAATTCCAGCTCAGTTTTAGTACAGGTTACATTTTTTGTCGCATTCGACACTTGTAATTTTTTAAGGTATTTCCAATGTTAAGTTGTTCGTTCAAACATAAATGCAAGCTCAAGGTGCAATTTGATTATACAACCAAGCCCATCAAAGGCTGTTCGTTTTTAAAATGAACATAGCCTAAGGCCAAAAGCCCATCAAATTTTAAGGCAAAAGTTCTTAAGGAACAAGACCCAACTACATTAAGATTGTTAAAGCATGAATAAGTGTGAAGAAAAATTAATGTAAAGCAAACAAGATGAGCAAAATAGTTCTATTAAAAACAAGGCCTGATCGCCCAAAAATTACAAAGGAAACGAACAACAACAACAAAAAAAAAAACTACAAGACCCTAGCTAATCCTGTCCGCTAAGTTTCTTGCCCGGTAGGTGGGGGAATGTTATCGTCCTGGGGGTCTTCCAGAGGAGTCCCAACAAGAGAAGGATCAATCGGGACCTTTTGGGTTAGCTCGGCAATCAGCCCCTCTGCATCAACTCATTCGCGGAGAGCTCTTTCATTTGGCTCGGCGAGATGAGTCTGCTCGCCCTCTGCAACATCGGCCTCCTCCCCCTCCTCATCCTCAGGAGGATTCGTGATTATGACTTCGGGGCTAACAAAGTCCAGTTTAACGCCATAATCGGGCAGATCGCCAATTTGGAGAGTTGTGCCCGGATTTGCCGATCTCTTCTACAACTATCGCGGCTTTAAACTTGTGAGCAATGCGGATGCTCTCCGCGTAGCCTATCATGAAGCCCAGAATCGAGCCCGCCTCCATCTTAGGAATAAACTCTTCGTGGGGGATGGAATTGGCGAGCTTGGCTTCAAGGTCGGTAACTTTGGTCGTCGCCTCAATCACAAACTTCTCCGCGACCTCCTTTTGCTGTTGGATGCAAGCAAGTTATGCCCGCATCTGCTCGATCTCGACCATTTTGGCTTTCAACTCTTCAGAAACCTTGACGTGCAGGTCCAGAGCACGTTGCTCGCTGATTTGGTGGGCCCTGACCTTGTCTTCCAGGTCGGCCACTATTTTCTTCGCCTCTGCCTTGGCGTCGTCCCTTCTTTTGGCGATGCGGCTGACAGTGGCCGCATGCTGGCGGGAGTCTTTCTCAAGATCCTCCACTTGGTCGACCAGACGTTGGACGGCTGCCAAGGTGTTGCCCGCCTCAATGAGGCACAGGCGACCATTATCGCGAGGCACCTGTGCCTTAACGGTTTCGTTCAGCTCCTTTGTCCAGCCTCGAGCAATGGACTCGGAAGCACGGCAGATAAAGGAGTCCGGGATTTCGCGGAAATTGGCCGGCACCTTCGAGCATGCGAACC
Source organism: Ballota nigra (assembly GCA_947034835.1). Classification (NCBI taxonomy): domain Eukaryota; kingdom Viridiplantae; phylum Streptophyta; class Magnoliopsida; order Lamiales; family Lamiaceae; genus Ballota; species Ballota nigra. Next base: position 114,640,402 of record OX344723.1, on the reverse strand, counting down.
GGTGCACCATGTTTGAACGTCCAGGGTATTGCTCGGTCGAGTAGCTGAAAGAAAAAGGGAATGATTAAAAAAACAGAGAAAAAGGTTAAGTATCCTGGGCGAGAAGAAGCATACCTATCAAAGCGACCCTTGTCCCATCCCAGGTATGTGGGGTCGGACGAAGGACCATGTCCTTCGTAGAAAACGGCGACCAGAGGTTGCTCAGCGTGACGCTCCACGGAGGGAGTTTGCTGGCTGTCGGCCTCAGTTTGGCGGACAGCAATGGTTACTTTCTCCTGACCGGCTTTTGCTTGCTTGGCCACCTTTTCAGAGTCAGAGATGGGAGTGCCATCTCCGCGAAGAAGCCTCTTCCCCCTGGGGGCTGAAGTCTTGGGCGGACTGGCCGCAGGTACAAACGGCTATGCCGAACTCGACCCTTCAGTTCGTCTTGGGTCGTCTTTTCCTCCCGTAGCAGCGAGGGCAATTATCTTTGCCAAGGGGTCGGACTTCTTACGTCCTCTTTTGGTCGGCATCTCCCAAACCCAATTGTCCAACTCGAGGTATGAAGGGTGGAGAGCGACGGTGACGAGCTGGTCTGCAAGAAAAGAATAAAATTATAAGTATTAACTTCAAGTGTAAAGTGCGAACAGTTCTGTTCGCTCAAAAGTTAAAATTTCTTACGCTCCGGAACGAGGGCCTGAGCCTCGAGGTCATGGGGGTAAGTGGTAAAGTGTGCAACCCGGAGTGTAGATTCTGAGAAGAGATGGCCGATACTACGGTCCTTTCGGCGGCGTAGTGCGATCAAGCATACCACAAACAGGAACTGGTCGCTGATGCTGTCTTTAACAGTTCGCCACTTCAAGGTTCTGGTACCTGAAACAAAGCAGAAAAAGAATTAAAAATTAGTCCCACCACTTCAAAAGTATAGAAGAGGTAAGACTCACGCTTCAGTTCCCTAAACTCCGCCGGGGTATCAACCCGCTCAGGGCCACCAAAAGGGCGAGCAGAAGCACGCCAGTCACCCCATATCCAGAACCAGTCGTGCTTCCAATCCCGCACCTTCCCTGGTATGTCTTCCCACAATTTATGGCCTAGTCGCGCCTTCAGGTAGTACCACCCAGCTTTCTCCCCAGTGCAGCCGGTGATCGTCATCAGGTAACAAACTTCCTCGGTGGACAGCTTGTTGGGATAACCCTCCAGGGCGAACAAGACCATCAAGGCCATTAGATTCATCCACCCAACGGGGGTCAGTTGGGTGATGGCCAAGTTTATGCGCTCTAAAACCTTGCCGACCAGAGGATGCAATGGTAAGGTGACCCCGGCGTTGAGGGTAGCAAGGTTGATCACCGTTAGCCCGCGGGGCGGGCGATCGGCTCTATCGTCCACCAAGGGGGCATACATCGGAATGTCGAAGGGAATTTTGTAATCCCTCCGAATATTAGGAAAGTCCTCCTCAGTGATGGTAGACACAATGCAGCTCGCCGCGAACTCGGTCGCTTTGAGTTTCCACACTCCGCGAGCAGGCGCGACAAACCGATTTGAGTACTCCTTTTCATATTCGCCCCAATCCACCCGGCGAGCAACGGTGACCGGAATTTGGTGCTCGATCAATCTAGGCATGGGAAAGTTGATCTCCTTGAGGTACACCCAGGTCAGTTCGTCGGGGTTTATGGGTTGGAATACCTCAGCCTCCTCGTCCTCGTCTTCGTGGAGATCAGAGCTTGTCTCATCCACAAGTTGGCAAGCAGGATTTGCCCGGTCTTCTCTTTCCCCAGAGGGGCGAGCCCCCAAATTAACCGAATGAGCAACTGAAGCCGCCTCGGGATCGGACTCCAGATTCACTATATGGGGATCCTCCTCGGCAGGCCGTTTCTCAGGATTGCATGGGTGAAAAGATCCAGTCTCAGAGTGTGACGACATCCGGTTTTGCAAAGGTGGAGTACGTCGGTAATGGCGATTTTCAGCGACGGAGGAAGCGACGGTTCAAAATCTCCCACGGCGGAGTTCAGGGTTTTTGCGAAACTTAAACACACACAACACAAGAAGAAGAAGAAGAAGAAGAAGAAGAAAGCAAAAAGAAAACTACCTTGAAGTCAGTTAGAAGTCGCCGGAGGTGGAGGAGCGTTCGCCGGAAGTTTGAAAGAGGGGATGGAGAAATTTTTACGCTTGATGAACAGTTAAGATGACTAAAATTGGAAAAAAAATTCCTTAAATAGTCTCTGAAAAAACGGGGTTCCGGGCGAGCAAGTCCAAAAGTTGAGGGACCAAAGTGCAATTGTTGAGCGCGTGCAAGTTATGTCCGACAAAATGGGAGGCGCATCACCTCGGGATTACGTGCACGTGGGCGGCAGCAATCATTTTGCCCACGTCACACCTCGAGCCACACCCAGACCTGGGGATTCCAACCGTCACCTGCCCAACTCTGCTCGGCCAATATTGTCCGCCCATGAAGAGTTGTTCGCATCTCATCATCCCTGCTCACTCCAGTGGCGCTTAAAATTTGCCAACCCAAGAATTGCACACTCATCATCTTCACAATTTATTGATCGGCAAGGGGGCAATTGTTGATAGGCAAGCAGAATCAGCGTTTAGGCGATCAGGATTAACATAAACATCCATTAATTAAGGCGAAGTTGGCTCAAGATCAAGTCTTAACAAGATATTTGGTGAGCAAAATCTGCATGCTATACAAAGGTGAAATGGGCGAACAGAATCTGATCAAAAGAATATAGAAATTTGAACCAAGACCGAGCAAGCACATCTACTCCTCTGCCAACCAGATTCAACCACAATCCCAAAGCCACTTTTTAACAAGACTAAAGACCCACAAGAATCAAGCTAAAGGCACCTCAAGGACAAGTCCAATAGGACGAGCAGCTCTTGACTGCGAACAAGTCCAGCAAATAAGGATAGAATTTAGTTTAGATAAGGTCAACTTGGTCAAAGCCCAGGTGTCGTGCATGCAGGCCTGGTAGGCCAAAGGTCACGACACCTCCTGCTAGGCAAATGTCTATAAATACTTAGATTTTTTCAGCTAATAGAGGAGGCACAAATTATTATACACGTCCAAACTTCGTCTACGAACCTAAAGCGGCTCGTTTATATTACGATTGAATTTATCATGTAAGCTTATAAACGTTCTTAATTAACTTAAAACCAGAAATTTCGTATTCACTAATTACGTTAGTAATCAATCACACATAATTGTTTGATGATCAATTAACTACCAAAAATAGCCATTAATCTTTGAAATTAGAAACGATCATCAACAGGTTGAAAGAAGCGTTGGTGAATGCCCCCATTCTCGTTACTCCGGATTGGTCGAGTCCTTTTGTGCTTATGTGTGATGCTAGCGATTATGCTGTGGGGGTTGCTTTGGGGAAAATATGAGACAAGCGGTTTCACGCTATTTATTATGCCTCGAAGATGTTGAATTCTGCTCAAGTGAACTACACTACTACTGAAAAGGAGCTGTTGGCGGTCGTGTATGGGTTTGATAAATTTTGACCCTATCTCGTAGGGATGAAAACAATCATATATACGGATCACGCAGCGATTCGGTATCTCATGAGCAAGAAGGATGCAAAGCCCCGTCTCATTCGTTGGATCTTATTACTCCAGGAGTTTGATGCTGAGACTCGAGACAAGAAAGGGAGTCAGAATGTGATAGCCGATCACCTCTCTAGGATGGAGCTTACCAAGGAGAACACAGTAGAAGAGCGAGAGGTGAATGATGAGTTTTCGGATGAGAAGTTGTTTGGTTTGAGAGATGTCCCGGTGTATCGATTTGAAGGGAAGGCCCCGTGGTTTGCTGATTATGCTAACTTTCTTGCAAGTGGAGAGCTGCCGGCGAATATGGATACGTTGCACCGAAAGGCGTTCTTGAAGAAGGTTCGAGAATTTATTTGGGATGACCCATACTTGTTCAAAAGAGGGATAGATCTTGTGCTTAGAAGGTGTGTGCCCGAGGAGGAGTGGAGTGATATCATAAGGCATTATCATGCCTTACCATGTGGAGGTCATTTGGGTGGATAGAAGACCGGTAGGAAGGTGCTTCAAGCTGGTTTCTATTGGCCTACTATTTTGAAAGATTGCATGGAATGGGTGAAGAGATATGACAAGTGCCATGTTTCAGCTCGATTACTAAGAGGGACGAGATGTCGTTGCACGTGTTTATGGAAGTAGAGGTATTTGACGTATGGGGGATTGATTTCATGGGTCCGTTTCCTCCTAGTAACGGATTCTTGTACATCCTTGTGTGTGTTGAGTACGTCTCGAAGTGGATTGAGGTTATCCCTACTCGAGTGAATGACTTTCGTGTTGTGATTGACTTTTTGAGGAAGAATATCTTCTCTAGAAATGGAGTCCCTAGAGCTTTGATTAGTGATGGGGGAGTCACTTTGTGAACAAGTTAATGGAGAAGCTGCTGTCAAAATATGAGGTTAGTCATCGTGTCTCTACTTCTTATCACCCCCAATCGAATGGTCTCGCAGAGGTGTCGAATCGTCAAATTAAGGAGATCCTTGAGAAGACGGTGAGTGTTAGTAGGAAGGATTGGGCTTTGAAACTTGATGATGCATTATGGACGTATAGGACAACTTTTAAGACTCCTCTTGGTATGTCTCCGTACCATCTTGTTTTTGGGAAGGCATATTGGGCAATCAAGAAGCTGAATTTTGATAGTGCTATGGTGGGTGAAAAGAGACTACTTCAATTACATGAGTTGGAGGAGTTTCGAGATAGTGCATATGAGAGTGCCCAAATTTTCAAGGAGAAGACTAAAAGATGGCACGACGCACGTTTGAGAAAGAAGGAGTTCCAAGTTGGAGATCAAGTCCCAGTGTTCAACTCTAGGATGAAGTTATTTGGTGGAAAGCTCAAGTCCAAGTGGAATGGTCCTTATGTGGTGAGAAAGATCTACAAGAGTGGATTTCTTGAAGTAGAGAAAGAGGGTGGGAACGTGTTCATGGTGAACGAGCATCGAGTGAAGGAATTCTATAACTTTTCTTATGAAAATAAAGGGGGTAACTTAAAGTCTCATAACCCGTGAGCTCCTTCGTGTTGGAGTTATACGTGAAAGTATGCTTTTACTTTGTATAACTCGTGTATCAAACACTCGTTTTATGAGAATAATTCTTTTATCACATTTGCTTTAGTTATGATTGAATGTTGAATTTCTATTGCAAACCGTTCAATATATAGTACATGTTACATTGTAGTTAATGTGGTGATACCCGATCACGGAAGACAATATTAACAGTTTACTTGTAACTAAACGTACATTTTCACGACCCAGGTGGAATTGAACAATCCGCCGTGAAAGGTCATGTGTAAGGCTCAGATTGGTCTGTCTTGACTAAGCGATTACACTAGCACATTTAGTATGTGTTGAAGAGGACCTACGGTGAGGATAAATTCTTCTGTTCTGAAAGGTGAAGAATTAGACCTCAGTGGTTGTTGATTTCTTAATCTCCGTCACTTAAATAGGACCGTGTGTGCTTAATAGTTACTGCTTTGATTCATGTTGGGTGAGAATCATTGTGACTTCGAACTTTGTGTCTTGGGCAGTAATATTAATCATACGACGGTTGCTAAGATTTAATACGGAGAAACGCGTGCGAGTACGGCTCGTGTGATTAGTCCCCTTGGTGGACTCAGAAGTTTTATTGTACCAAATCTTGCAAGTGAAGAATTAGTTTCTTCGGTACGAATAATAATGTTGAGCTGTGTTTACTCCAAGGTGAAATATATTAATTAATTTAGAGCTATTCAGAAGCTAAATTAATTAATGGACTTGATAATCTTAAACGCGGGAAATAATAACCGGGAGCCCATATTATCGTAATATGGATTAAGATGGATAGTGCAATATTAATTTATTAGTGGTAATAATTAATATTAATGGACTGAATTATATTGGGGCTCAATATTGAAATTCAGAAGTCCATTAGGAGGTCCAATCTTAATTCTCCTTAAAGGCCCCTCAAGTAGCCCATTAAGTAGCCTAATAATGATAAGGTGATTAAAATAAAAAGATAATATTATGCTGATTTTATCCATGTAATTTTCGAAAATCATGATTCTAGGAGAGAGAAGATTTTGTTGATTTTCTTGGAAATATAATATTATGGAAGATATGTATTCTTGGAATACAAGAATATCTCAAATATTCAAGAAGATCCAAATCTTGGGATCTCTTCATGGAATTTTCTAAAGTTACAAGTCTATTTAGGAGAGTAAGATTTTTGTGGAATATTTTATTATGGAGAAAAGAATATATGAGATATATTCAAGATTTCTTAGAGTCTAAGAAAATATTTTCTCCAGGCCCATAAAATATTAAAAATTTCGGTCACTTCTCTATAAATATGGGATGATTATTTCATTCCCAAGTACGTAATTCCATGTGTTGGAAAAATCAAGAGCATAGATATTTTTCTTTTTCCTTAGTTTATTAAATTACTTGAAAGCATCTCCCACCGGTGATCAAGTAAGGCGAAAGGGAAATACTTGAGAAGGCTTTTGGGTTGATAGAGCGAGATCGTAATTGTCCCGTATATCCAAAGGCCAATTCTACAAGAGGTACGTTAATCGCATATTTACTTATTTATTCCGCCATAGTTAATATGTGAAATTAATTCAATATGCATGATGAAAATTAGTTGTTGGAATTATTATTTGAATTAATTAGGATTAATTCATACTAGTAATAATTGTATTTAAATTCGTATTTAAATTTCATCCCGAATAGATTCCGGGCACCTCTTATTTTCCCAACAACTGGTATCAGAGCCACGGTTTCGGGCTCTGATCTTTAAATTGGAATTTAAATTGTTAAACATTAAATTGAAATTGGATAGTAGAATTGTTAGATCTTTTTTGCAGGTATCCAATTGTCATGGTTTTAATGTTGTTAATTTCATGCGTGTGTTTTAATTGTTTTTTTAATTCGATTCGTTCGAATTCATTTTTCTCGTGAGAAAATCCACGAGTAGATTAGTTGTTTTTATTTTGATTCGATCATTGTAATAGGCTAGTCTAGATCTAGTATTGATTTTTTTTGTAAAAATAAATTGTAACCGGATCGTGACGAAGAACGAAGAATTAAAAACGGCGTACCCGGACGATGCATACAAGCGTGGCGCGTGTATGGACGTAAAATCATGCAAAGGGTGAAGAAAACAAGGACGAACGGCGAAAAACGGCGCACGGGGGTGCACGGCGCACGCCGTGCGTGACGGGAGGCCGGCGCCGCGCGCACGCGCCTCGGGCGCACCTCCGTGCAGCACCTCGGGTGCGCCTCGGCGTGCTTCCTGCAGTGCTTCGGCGCTTTTTGGGCCGGGAGGCACGTGGGCCCACTTCGTGGGCCGACGCGCGCCATATCTCGGGCCGTGGAATTTTTCGGTTCGTGGTTTTTTTTCGTGTGATTTTAAACGTCGTCCCGAACCCCAAACGATGTTGTTTTTTATGAAGTGTTGTTGTTCGAGTGGGAGCACGTCGAGACGAACGTCGGAAAGCAACAAGGACGATTTTTCGCATCAAGACGTGAAGAAATTAAACCGTGACAATTGGATTTGAGTGCTCCAATGTGTTTAATTTTGTTTTGATGGATGTTTTATTTCGTGCACCCATTATTGTTTGTTAATATGTGTTTGCATGAATTTAATTGTCCAAGAAAAACCTTACTTTCGAAAATTACTAAGTATGTTTTTATAATCGCAATTTTATTCCGGACATTAAAATTGGATTATTTTGACCTCCATAATTTATTTATTTGTGAAGTTCTTTTGGAATACATTTCCCCCTCGGATCGGCCAAAAGAACGGATTTCACATGAATAAATTCCTAAAGGATGATTGTGGATTATTACTAGTGGCGGTATTGACCCTCACCCCGAGTGGCTTGCTCAAAGCGAAATAATAATCCTGTATTTAATTATGGTTATTACTTAGGCATAGGAAATTGATATTAACTTACTCCCCTCAGAGTCCCTGTCAATTTCTATGTGGTCAAAGTGGGAGCCAACTATTAATTTTGAATTAAGGATTTGTAACTTTTAAGTTTGTGATCCGCTTGAATGTATTTAAATGTATAGACCACCCCTCGTGGTGCATTTAAATTGTTTCGAGATGTTGGCTGATGCATGATTATATTGTTTTAAGGTTTCAATATAATTGATGTGATCGAATTATGTGATAATTTTATATTTTTCTAGATATTGATATGAATGTATGTTTTATTCTCATTTCATCATGTCGCAACCTTTTAATCCACTGTTTAATATACTTAAAGTTAATAAACTTTTTGGAGTGATTTATATCGATTGGAAATATTTTTTTTAATTTGTCCTTACTGCACGAAAACACAATTGGGTTATTTATGTTAATATACCCGGCAAGCCTAATGATAAGTCAAGCAATGGGTAGAGGCAGTTTATGATTGGAAGCGTGACAATGAACACATGAAGTGCATCATCTTGACATCTCTGTCTGAGGATTTGAGGCGCGTTCATGGAGACATTGTATCCGTTGTTGAAGTCATGGAACACCTTGAAGAGATGTCCTCACATCAAACCCATGATTAATCAGTTCACCAGACATGACTCGGTCAAGTTGGAAATGGTGGAGGGAACGCCCGTGAGGGAGCACGTTCTCAAGATAATGGCATACCTTAACAAGTTGGAAGTACTTGGTGCAGATTTTGATTGATTTCATATACCATTCTCTACCGAGAAGCTTTGAGCAGTTTCGTCTGAACTGTCAAATGAATGAACGGACAAATCGTTTGCCCGAGCTCTTGCAAGCTTTAGTTTCGGTGGAGGTGAAAATGGAGCACCAGTCTAGTGCTATGGTGGCTAATGGTCCGTCTACCTCTTTTGGTCCCAAGGGAGGGAAAAAGAGGAAGAGAACCAAAGGCCGGATCCAAGCAAATCTAATTGTTGCGAAAGGCAAATGCAAAGGCTAGCATCGAAGGGGAAGTGTTTTAGTTGCGGTGAGAGAGGACAATGGAGGTCTGTCTGTTCCAAGCCTAAGAGGCTAGGAAAGTTAGGTAATTCACACACCTTAGTCGTCGAAATTTGTGAAGTGGCGTATGCTGTCTATTTGTGGATAGTGGATACGAGAGCTACTGATCACATTTGTTTCATGGGTTTAAGCTAACCCGACGACTTAACGGAAGTGAGATCCCCATCACATCGGGCAATGCTACGAGAGTGGCAGTTGAAGCAGTGGGAGAAGTGCGCCTATCTTGTGAAGATAGAGTTATGGTCTTGAGAGACGTTCCTCATGTTCCTAGTTTAGAAAGAACTCAACCTTCAGTTTCTAAACTGTTTGAATAGATACTCAGTTTCTTTTAATAAGGATGTTATTATTGCTTGAAACGATGAGTTTATCTATTCCGGAACTTCAATGGATGATGTTTATACCATTATTTGGGCACACCACTCACAAAATTGAATCTAATAACACATCGATTATTTCGAGTAATAAAAGAAAGCGTTCTTCGGAGATGAACGAAACACTTCTATGGCATCTTAGACTAGGTCATATTAATCTAAAGCGGATAGAGAGATTGGTGAAAGACGGATCCTTGGAATCATTCCAAGTCGAACTGTTTCCAACTTGTGAATCCTGTTTAGAGGGTAAAATGACCGAGAGGGCATTTGGAGCCAAGGGGAATAGAACCACGGAAGTGTTAGAACTCGTTCATACCCGATATGTGTGGTTCAATGACGATCATAGCAAGAAGGGGTATGAGTAAATTGTCTTTTTCAATGATTACTCGAGATATGGATACATCTACCTTATGATGCATAGGGAAAGAAGTATCAAGTTTCTACGATTTGATCGTAGAGACGAATACCTTAGCGATGAATTCTTGAACTAGCTATCAGACGAAGGGATTGTATCCCTGTTGACCGCACCGGGAATCCCTCAATAGAACGGTGTGGCGGAACGAATGAGCTAGACTCTTTTAGAAATAGTCAGACCCATGATGAGTTATTCGGATTTACCCAAGTCGTTTTGGGGTAACGCCTTGGAAACAATGACTTACATTCTAAACTTGGTGCCATCCAAATCGGTTCCTAAAACCCCAATGGAATTGTGGACCGGGCACAAGCCCAGTCTAAGACACTTGCGGATTTGGGGTTGTCCGGCATACGTGCTAGACAAGGAAGCCGGTAAATTGGATCCACCTTCGGAATTAAGGTTGTTTATAGGATATCCCATGGGAACGAAAGGGTGTATGTTCTATAGTCTCAAGGATTAAAAGACCGTGATTAGTTCGCACTTTAAATTCTTGGAGGAAGATTATATGAACAAAAGAAAGCCCAGAAGCGAGATTACCTTAGACGAGTTAAGAGGGCAAACTCCTATACCAAGTATACAAGATGATATACCACACGTCACACCTTCACAACCGGAACCCCGTCGTAGTGGGAGGATTGCAAGGCAACCCAAGAGATTCATGGGAATTGGAGAATCTTCGGATTTGATTCCCGGCGATGAATCAGACCCATGAACGTACGACGAGACAATCCAAGACAAAGACGCGGGGGCGTGGCAAACCACAATGGAAACCGAGGTGGGTTCGATGGATTATAATCAAGTGTGGGAGTTGGTTGATCCACCTAGTGGGGTAGAGCCCATTGGATGCAAACGGGTGTACAAGAGGAAAAGAGGACCGGACGGAAGGGTAGAGACCTTCAAAGCAAGGCTTGTGTCCTGTGGCATGTAGCTATGCTTAAGTCTATCCGTATTCTCTTGTCGATCGCTGCGCACTTAGATTACGAGATCTGGCAAATGGATGTCAAGACAGCTTTCCTTAACGGAAGTCTTGATGGGATCTATATGCAACAGCCCAAAGGTTTCGTTGAAAAAGGCCAAGAGCACCTCGTACGCAAGCTTAAGAGATCCATTTATGGACTTAAGCAAGCATCGCGTACTTGGAACCAGTGTTTTGATCAAATTATTAAGTCTTATGGGTTTGTGATCAAAACAAGTTCGAAAGTTGTGTGTATAAAAGATGTGACGGAACTGCGGTGGTATTCTTAGTATTATACGTAGACGATATTCTGCTCATTGGAAACAATGTAAAGGTATTGTCAGACGTAAGGGTATGGCTGTCAAATCAGTTTGATATGAAGGACTTAGGGAAAGCCGGTCACATCCTTGGGATCAAGTTCACTCGAGATCGCAAGAGGAGGATGTTGGGTTTATCGCAAGTTTCATACAAAGCCACTGTTTTGAAGCATTTCAGCATGCAAGATTCCAAGAAAGGTTTTGTACCTTTTAGGCATGGAATCCATCTATCTAAAGAAATATGCCCTAAGACGCAAGTGGAGATAGATGACATGAAAGACGTTCCGTACGTTTCGGACGTAGGAAGTCTTATGTATGCAATGTTGTGTACGAGACCGGATGTCTGCTTTGCCGTGCGCATGAGGGCAAGATATCAAAGTAACCCCGGGAAAGCACATTAGATTGCAATTAAATGCGTTCTTTAGTTTCTGAAAAGAACTTGGTATGGAATGTTGATTTAACAATCAGACAATCTAATTCCCATGGGATACACGGACTCAAATTTCCAATCAGACATAGACTCCAAAATACCTACATCGGGTAGTGTGTTTTGCATGGGAGAAATAGTCATGACATGGAGAAGCGATTTGCAGAAATGCATCGCAGATTCGACCATGGAAGCCGAATAAGTAGTTGCTTGTGAAGTAGCGAAAGAAGCGGTTTGGCTCAAGTACTTCTTAGTGGACTTGGACGTTGTTCCGAATTTGTCCGACAAGATAACTGTCTTTTGTGACAATGCCGGAGCAGTTGCAAATTCAAGGGAACCGAGAGCCCACAAGGCCAGCAAACACATTGAAAGAAAATACCATCTTATACGAGAAATCGTTAAGAGAGGAGATAAAGAGGTGGCAAAGGTAAATGTCGGAGGACAACCTAGTATATCCATTCACAAAGGGTCTGCCTCTGAGTACATTCGAGAGACATGTGGATGGAATGGGAGTCAAGACTATTGCCAATCTGCTTTAAGTATAAGTGGGAGGAATTATTAGGTTAGTGTAGGTTGACATGAGATGTCACGTAGAGCTACTACACTAAGACATGCATGATGTATACTAAAAGCAGACTTTAAGTATAAGTGGGAGATTGTTGGAGTTATACGTGAAAGTATGCTTTTACTTTGAATAACTCGTGTATCAAACACTCGTTTTATGAGAATAATTCTTTTATCACATTTTCTTTAGTTATGATTGAATGTTGAATTTCTATTGCAAACCGTTCAATATATAGTACATGTTACATTGTAGTTAATGTGGTGATACCCGATCACGGAAGACAATATTAACAATTTACTTGTAACTAAACGTACATTTTCACGACCCAGGTGGAATTGAACAATCCGCCGTGAAAGGTCGATGTGTAAGGCTCAGATTGGTCTGTCTTGACTAAGAGATTACACTAGCACATTTAGTATGTGTTGAAGAGGACCTACAACGAGGATAAATTCTTCTGTTCTGAAAGGTGAAGAATTAGACCTCAGTGGTTGTTGATTTCTTAATCTCCGTCACTTAAATAGGACTGTGTGTGCTTAATAGTTACTGCTTTAATTCATGTTGGGTGAGAATCATTGTGACTTCGAACTTTGTGTCTTGGGCAGTAATATTAATCATACGACGGTTGCTAAGATTTAATACGGAGAAACGCATGCGAGTACGGCTCGTGTGATTAGTCCCCTTGGTGGGCTCAGAAGTTTTATTGTACCAAATCTTGCAAGTGAAGAATTAGTTTCTTCGGTACGAATAATAATGTTGAGCTGTCTTTACTCCAAGGTGAAATATATTAATTAATTTAGAGCTATTCAGAAGCTAAATTAATTAATGGACTTGATAATCTTAAACGCGGGAAATAATAACCGGGAGCCCATATTATCGTAATATGGATTAAGATGGATAGTGCAATATTAATTTATTAGTGGTAATAATTAATATTAATGGACTGAATTATATTGGGGCTCAATATTGAAATTCAGAAGTCCATTAGGAGGTCCAATCTTAATTCTCCTTAAAGGCCCCTCAAGTAGCCCATTAAGTAGCCCAATAATGATAAGGTGATTAAAATAAAAAGATAATATTATGCTGATTTTATCCATGTAATTTTCGAAAATCATGATTCTAGGAGAGAGAAGATTTTGTTGATTTTCTTTGAAAGATATTATGGAAGATATGTATTCTTGGAATACAAGAATATCTCATATATTCAAGAAGATCCAAATCTTGGGATCTCTTCATGGAATTTTCAAAAGTTACAAGTCTATTTAGGAGAGTGAGATTTTTGTGGAATATTTTATTATGGAGAAAAGAATATATGAGATATATTCAAGATTTCTTAGAGTCTAAGAAAAGATTTTCTCCAAGCCCATAAAATATTAAAAATTTCAGTCACTTCTCTATAAATAGGGGATGATTATTTCATCCCCAAGTACGTAATTCCATGTGTTGGAAAAATCAAGAGCATAGATATTTTCCTTTTTCCTTAGTTTATTAAATTACTTGAAAGCATCTCCCACCGGTGATCAAGTAAGGCGAAAGGGAAATACTTGAGAAGGCTTTTGGGTTGATAGAGCGAGATCGTAATTGTCCCGTATATCCAAAGGCCAATTCTACAAGAGGTACGTTAATCGCATATTTACTTGTTTATTCCGCCATAGTTAATATGTGAAATTAATTCAACATGCATGATGAAAATTAGTTGTTGGAATTATTATTTGAATTAATTAGGATTAATTCATGCTAGTAATAATTGTATTTAAATTCGTATTTAAATTTCATCCCGAATAGATTTCGGGCACCCCTTATTTTCCCAACACTTCGAGCTCGGTCCGGCATTAGGACCTTAATAATAGCGTTGTGTGGGAGGCAACCCACTTTTACCTGCTTTTGAGTGTTTTGTTTTTTTATGTTAGTTTTTTGTGTGAATCGTAAGTGTTAACCTCGTTATTGAGTATTTTTGTGTAGGATTGTCTTGTGGTGCTAGAGTTTCCATAGTAGAGCTTAACGTGAAGCAACTCGTGAAGGGGAAGTATGTCTAGTGCAAGAGCAGCCGGAATTTGGAGTATGAGGTAACCCCGAACCCCAAACATAGACCGCTTGATAAAATTGAAGTTTGGGGGTGGAGTTTTATATGCTTTACATCTTGTGCATTGGTAGTGATTGAGGTTCATTATGAGTTGAGTGCACGTACTCATCTTTTCAAACTTTTTATTGCATAGCAAGAAAAAAGTTTGGGGGTGTGTATCCATACTTCAAGTGTTGTGCACGAAATTCGTATGAAAAATTGGTCAAATTTTTCAAAAATATTGATGCATGAAGTGGGTTTGTATGGAATTGAGTGTGAGAATATCAATTGTGTGTTGATTTGGCTTGGTGAATTGCACGTTGGGAAGAGACCCCAACTCCTCGGTCGAATGAGCGATCTGGCTTAAATCAAGGAGTTCTAAGGTTAGTACTTGTTTTGGAATTGATTGAATGAAGTTTAGGGCGAGTTTACTTGAAAATTTTGAGTTTTGGGTGTGTTTGAGAAGAGGTCGAGCACTATTTGGTCGAGCACATCCAAGGGTCGAGCGCCTATTTGATTCTGGAGGATTAGAGCACTCGACCAGTGCTCGGTCGAGCGCCCAGTCTTCCAGAACGAAAAGGCCGCTCGACTAGAAGGGGGTCGAGCGCTGATTAGGCGTGAAATTGTCATGATTCGTAGCTTGAAATACCCCAATCTTGGTCGAGTTTATAGAGTATTTAGAGTCAATTGAGCATTATTTCTACACGTTGATGAATTTGTCTCTTTGATGCTCATAGGTGAATAGAGGACGAAAAACGGAGTTCGTAGGACTTTGAATCGACTCAAACAGATGCCCGGATGAGAAGATATTGAAGAAATACGATTGGTATTAGTGTGGACGAGGAAAAGTATCAGTTGGGAGGAGTTGGAAGTCACTCGAGTGACTAGGTCGAGCGCCACCGCTCGAGCGCATTGCTCGAGCGCCTAAACGTACAGAACTTTTCTTGCGCTCGAGCAGCTCGAGCGCCACCGCTCGAGCGAATTGCTCGAGCACCCAAAACATACAGTGTGATTTCAGCGCTCGACCGGCTCGAGCGGAACCGCTCGAGCGATTGTGTCATTCGAGCTACACTGCTCGAGCGGGACCGCTCGAGCGTTTTGCTCGAGCACCCTTGGATTTTTGCCTCCGGATGCGTATTTTCGGCCCATTAACTCCCGTTTCGACCCGTGCCTATATATACCTCTTCCAAACACGTTTTGAAGGAACCCCGAACTTTAGAAATACTGTTAGACTTAATTTTTGGAGAGGAAGGAGACGAGCAAGCTTTATTTACGTTTTGGTGAGGTTTTTCATATGAATTCTTAGTTTCTTTTCAATTCTTAGTTTCTTTTCATTACTTTGATTCCTTTAAACACTTTAAAACTTCGTTTGAGTTAATTAAATTTCAGTTCTTAGTATTTATTTTCTTTTAAAACCCTAGTTCATGTTTTGTATTTTCTTCGTTCAATTCATTATGTTTATGTTCGTCGTTTCTTCTATTGCTTTTATGATTGTTAAAACCATGTCTAGCTAAAACCCTTGCATGCTTAGGGTAGGATGAACTCGTAGAAGTAGGATGTGGGTACGTAATTAGGGTAACTCGTGACGTTAGTTTTAATTCTCTTAATTAATGAATGCTTATAATTAATCTTAACTCTACCTTTGAATTTCGTACGAAAGTGTTAGAGAGAGGACGACCGCATCACTCAATAACAATTAGTAGTCTTAACGAGAAGGTTTAGGAAAGGTTAATTCATCTACCGGTTTAGCGAAGGAGGACGACCGCATCACCTTAGTTAAATTAGGGTCTCATTAATTGAGCACAATCCATTAACTTGTTAGTGGATTAGTGGAGTCGAGTGTTAGGGTAAAGTATTAGGGTTTAGAATCTTGAGCTTTCACCTTGCATTCTTTGACTTAGGTTAATTCTTGTGTCACAGTTATTTTGATTATGTATCTGCTCCGTTAGTATACGTAGGGATTCCTATCCTAAGCATCACCATCTCTTATTTGAATCCAACCCTTAGTTAATTCGTCTGCTTTAGTATTTTAGTTTAATTAGTTTATTTTAGTTTTAATTAATCTTTCTAAAAAAATCCAAAAACACACACTCA
The DNA here is from genome assembly GCA_947034835.1 of Ballota nigra. NCBI lineage: Eukaryota > Viridiplantae > Streptophyta > Magnoliopsida > Lamiales > Lamiaceae > Ballota > Ballota nigra. The sequence goes on along the minus strand of OX344723.1, from coordinate 114,624,197 downwards.
TATTAACTACGACGCGTAGATCTTCAGGGGTCTATTCGCATATACACCATCCCTTGGGTTCGATAATACTTGGTCATTATACTTACTCTTACTACAGTGAACTCGTCCGCTTGCGGGTGAGCGACTAGTAGAAGTTAGTAAAATCGCTTCAAGTCAATGGCGCCGTTGCCGGGGATGGCGTTGTATGCTTTTTGAATAGGACTTGTAGATAGCTTAGTAGTTAGTAGTGGGTGATTTATTTTATGTTTTTATTTTTTATTTATATTCAATCGGCAGTTGCGTTTTGACCCTTCTGCTAGTGTGTCAGGTTTATGAAAACACGCTCACAAGGCAATACGAGTGAAGAGAGAATACCGTTGGACCCTGAGACAATAGCCAGAAGGAACCGAGCCTTCTTGAGAAGGATGAACGCTGCCGACTTAGGAAAGGAACCAATGGATATCAATAATGAGTTGGACGATGCTGCCAACGATTTCAATCAGGCAGTAGACCGAGTTGAAGGCACTGGAGTTAGTGGTAGCCAGAATCAAATTCCATTAGGGGATAGCCAAAGTCTAAACCCGGATACACAAAACGTAGGGAATCCAGCTCAGAACCTTGTCCATAATCCTCATAACAACCCTGCTTACCCACAAAACCCAAATAACCCTTTTAACAACCCAGTATACCAACATTACCCATACCCACCTTATCCTTACCCACCATATCCATATCATCCACCTCCTGTCTACAACCAACCACCTGTTTACCAACCACCACCCCAACAAGTACCCGTACCAGCTGCTAATCCTCAACACGTTCCTCATAACGTAGATCACAATATGGATATTCGAGGGAGGTTTGCAGCACAGCCACAGCGGTACTATGATGGAGTGGCTTTACCTCCTGTTGAGGCGAACAACTTCTCGATATCCCCGGGGATTTTAAAGCTGCTTACCGAGAATCAGTTCAAAGGGGTGATCGGGAAGGAGAACCCTCACACTCACTTGAGGAGCTTTCTCATGATAGCCTCAACATTTAATTATAATGGCATGTCTGAAGATGCCAAGAGGCTTAGGCTGTTCCCTTTCTCATTGACAGGAATAGCCAAGGAGTGGTACGATAACACGCTTCCTCGGGGAGGTGTAACCACTTGGGCCGAGCTCGAGCGTCTGTTCCTCGAGCGATTCTACCCTCCATCTAGGATGATCAAGGCTAGAATTGAGATCTCGTCCTTTCGCCAGAAGTCCGGAGAGGATTTACGCCAAGCGTGGGAGAGATACTCAAACATGCTGATTGAGTGCCCGCAACACGGGTACAATGAGGAGGATATTATGGCATTCTTCTACAGTGGTGCCAACAAGGCGGGGCAAGACCATTTAGACGCTTGTGCGGGCGGAGCATTCTTGAACCAAGGCATAGAGAGGTGTAGGGAAATCGTGGACAACATTGTCACGAATGCCGGTGCTTGGAGTGGAGATGCAGATTTTCAGAGAGTGCATCAGGTTGAAGAGGGAGAAGGAACGAGAAGGCTATTGATGGCCATGATGGAGAAGATAAACAACCTCGAGTTGGGGAAGAATTTGGTTGGAGAGCATGCAGTAGAGAATGAGAGAGTAGACCAACCAAGTGGACAGCAAGAGGTAGCCATTTACATGGGAGGTCCGTATTACAATCAGAATGGCTACCAAGGTGGTAATCAGTATGGAAGGCCTTCTTATGGCCAACCATTTGTACTTCCAGGCCCTCAGCCACCTCAAAATTAATGGAGGAACACACAAGGAGTTCAAGGAGGCCAGCAACCTCCTCAAAACACATGGAGGAAGAATGATAATTTTTCTTATGCTAACCCAAAAGCTGGTGTTACTGTTCCTGCAGGAGTTGATCCGGGGTCTAAACCTCCTGGTGGAGAAGGCGGTGCATCAACCGAGGAGATGTTGAGAGCGATCCTTTAGAAGGTGGAGGAAGGGAGCAAGCGGTTGTCATCCTTGGAGTACGATGTGAAGGAGTTGCATAAGAAGGGTGATCATCGTGATCAAGAGCTCCAGAAGATGAATGTTGAGTGGACTAGAACTCAACAAGAGAACAATCGAAGGTTCACTTCTTTAGAGTTCCAGATGAGCCAGATTGCAAAGTCAGTGAATAGAATGCCGGAGGGGAACCCGAAAGAGCAGTGCAAGGCGATCCAGCTAAGAAGTGGAACCAACTATGAAGGGCCTCAGATGCCTGCTGATTCTGAGACGCCCCAAGTTGAGAAGGGGATTGAAAGTGAAGGATTGAGAGGCATGAAGATATGGATGAGTCCCAGAAAGGCAAGGAAAGGGAGGAGGTTGAGAGAGTTCCAAAGTGGAAGAAAGTAAAGGAAGCAAGGGAGAAAGTGAAAGTGACCGAGCGAGATGAATGTGGGGTACCCAAATCTGTGATACCCGTCCCGTATCCACAGCGCTTCATGAAAAAGAAGCTTGATGAAAAATTTGCAAAATTTCTTGATGTTTTTAAACAATTGCATATTAATATTCCTTTTTATGATGCTTTGGAACAGATGCCGCACTATGCGAAGTTTTTGAAGGACTTGATCGCGAAAAGACGGCGAGTGGATGAGCCGAAGTTGGTGCAGCTGAACCACGAGGTGAGTGCATTAGTGCACAAGGCGCTCCCACCGAAGCTGAAGGATCCCGGGAGCTTCACGATCTTATGTGATATTGGGAACGGGATCAAGAAAGGAGCGCTATGTGATTTAGGGGCGAGCATCAATCTCATGCCGTTGTCGCTTTTCAAGAAGTTGGAAGGTGGTGAACTTCAACCCACAATGATGACGCTTCAACTAGCCGACCGGTCTATGACTCGACCTCAAGGTGTGGTTGAAGACGTCCTTGTGAGAGTTGGAGATCACATCTTTCCAGCCGACTTTGTAGTGCTAGAGATGGAGGAAGATGAGCACATACCCCTGATCTTGGGAAGACCGTTCTTAGCTACGGCGGGGATGGTGCTAGACGTGGCGAATGGAAAGATCACGTTGAAGGTTGATGATCAAGAAGTGAAGATCTCCCTATATGAAGCCATGAAACACCCGAGGGAGGATGAGAGCTTGTATTGCATGGATGCAATTGATCCTCGTGTTGAAGACACGCCTTCTATCCCTAATCCTTCTGATATTCATGATTTTGTTAGTCCTTCACTTGATTATTTAACCCATGAGCGTTATGATCTTGATTATTTTGATAGGGATAAAGTGAAGAAGTTGAAGGATGAAGAGGTGAAGAAAGTGGACGTGGTCTAGCTAGAGGGAAAAGGAGGAGTTAAGAAGAAGAAATCAAAATTCAAGAAATTGTTTAGTAAGACTCCTCCAGATAGAAGCAAGAAGGAGTTGAGACCCATAACACTTGAGGTGGGGAAGGAAGCAAAGGAACTCGTGATGGAGGGGCATAAAGGAAAGGAGTTCAAACACCACTCTTATGAGAGTAAGGGAGGTAAATTTGAATTTGATGTCCCATAAGCTCCTTTGAGCGTGGTCCGGCATGAGGACCTTAAAAATAGCGCTGAATGGGAGGCAACCCATTTTTTATTTGCTTTTGAGTGTTTTTAGTTATTTTTCTTTTAGTTATTAGGGAGTTATTTTGAGTCGTATGTTTAACCTCATATTTGAGTGAGTTTCTTGTAGGCTTGTCTCTAAAGGAGTAAAGGTATCATGGAGTTATTCAGATTGAAGGAACCAACTTGAGACAAGGAAGTCTGCAAAGCTATTGAGAGAAACTGAATTATTTGGTTGAGGTAACCCACAACCCCAAACTTAGACCTCTAGCAAGGTCGAAGTTTGGGGGGGTGGAGTTTTTTTTAATTTTGTTTTATGATTACATGGCACATGCATGCACACCCGTATCTTTGAGTTGAGTTTGATTGATTATTAGATTGTTGAGATACTCCTTGGGGTAATTTTGAGTTGACTCGCTATTGCATATTTTATGCCTATCAATCATCTTATGCTTGTTGATTGCTATCTTTGAGTATGATTTGATGAGTAGAGTGAGTTGTAAGAGTGAGTTAGAAATTCTTTTGTGTGAGTGTTTGAGTTTGAGCTGATTAGGGAGAGAACCCGTATGCTTATGAGTTTTCTTTTGAGTTCTTGTGTGATGAGAGTGAGAATTCACTAGGACTAGCATGGATGTGAAAGCCGTGAGAGTTGAGCCTTACGAGATTTAAATGCATGAGTTAATCTCTTCGTTTGTGAGTGAATCATCACTTTAGAGGATGCTAGAACTTGTGTGTGCTCTTGCTCCTTGATTGTGTCTAGTTAGATATGCCGAATGTGATCTTAGGCCATCTTTGATTTAATTGAGTCACTTAGCCAAAAAATTTCCCTACCAATGACATTGAATCCCTTGCTAGCCCCTTTGAGTCTAAAGCCTATTTTATTTGCTAGCACATATGAACACTATTCCAATTCCTAAGCCTTTTTGTCCAAATTTGAGTGGAGAATAGGAAAAGTGTGAATGTGAAGGGAGTGAATTGAGTTGAAAAAGGAAAAGGTTGTTTGTTGAGTGAATATGAGAAGAAGGTGTGATGAAGTTTTGAGATGTGGGAAAAAGAGAAAGAAAATTGAGAATGAGCAAAAAGAAAAAAATGAGCTCATGTGTTTGTGCGAAAAAGAAAAAAAAAAGTGAAGTGATTGAAAAAAAAAGTGAAAAGAGAAAGAAAAAAAAAATTGAAGTGTTGAGAGAAGTGGAATTGAAAGAGTGTTGATTGAATATGTTTGAAGTAGTCTGTTCCTAATCTCGAAGTTCCGAAGTCTGATTTTCTATTCTCCATTCACTTGAGTCACTTTACCATATTGTTATCCACCTGTCCAAAGAGCCTACATTACAACCTTGAGAAAAGTCCTTTTTGATTCGGCATTGATTTCTAGAGTATGGTCGGAGTTGAGAGTACTTACAAGCTTATGGCTGCCAATTTGTGTGACTGAGTGTTTGAGTGAGTCCCTTGATCATTGTTATACACTTGTGAGGGAGCGAAACACATCGTTGAGTGCACATCCATGCTTGATCTTGGTGTTTCTTGTCATTGTTGCATGAGTACGATAAAATAAAGTGAGTGAGTATACGGGTGATTGACTTTTGAAGTTTGAGTTCATTAGCTTGCATGATTGATTTTTTTTTTTACTCATCCCTAACAATTTCACTCGACTTATTATTTCATTGCTTGAGGACAAGCAATATGGTAAGTTTGGGGGGGTTGATTAGGCGTGAAATTGTCATGATTCGTAGCTTGAAATACCCCAATCTTGGTCGAGTTTATAGAGTATTTAGAGTCAATTGAGCATTATTTCTACACGTTGATGAATTTGTCTCTTTGATGCTCATAGGTGAATAGAGGACGAAAAATGGAGTTCGTAGGACTTTGAATCGACTCAAACGGATGCCCGGATGAGAAGATATTGAAGAAATACGCCCCCGCTCGACCGAGTAGGGCGCTCGAGTGGTCCATTTCAGAAAAGCCCTAGGACACGCCCCATCTATAAATACTCCATTTCTTCACTTTTCACACACACCATACACACTCAAGGGGCGAAATTGCTGAGAATTCGGTCACTCTACATCCCTTGCACTCATTTCTTCCATTTTTCACACGAAATCACCCCAAGAGTTCAATTTCTCCACCTTAAGGTATGTAATTTCTAACTCTCTTCTATCTTTTCGTAGTTTCCACTTCGATTAGGCATGATTTGAGATTGAGGAATTAGGGTTCTTATGTGTTCATGATAAGAAATTGGGTATTTTCATATTGCCCATTGATTCTTGATTCTTGGTTGATAATTGATGCCTATATGCTATGGGTTTACTAGTTTTGCTTTCAATTTTAAGATTACATGAGTAGAATTGGTGAATTTCTAGTGTGAGAAAGTATGAATGTTAGGAAATGATATGGGTATTGCTTGTTGAGTTAATAAGTGTGTGAATTGGAATGAATTGAGTTATTAGAAGCTTGTTAATTTAGTCTTGAGCATGTAAATTGCAAATTCTTGTGATGTTACTTCATGATAGACTTAGTTTTGGGATTTATTGATGAATGTGGGGATTGTTGAGTGATTTAACTTGTGTTAAGACAGACATATTACTCTTTGGAATGATGTTGCTCATTTGGAATGTTGGTACTCATTTGGAATGATGTGAACTAGATGAGAGTGCTTTGAGATAGGAATTATACTTCTATGTGAGCTTTTGTGCACAAAGGATATGAATGTGAGATTGATTGACTATTTGAGATGATTTGTAGTGTTTATTATGTTCTTGAGTAGTAAATTGTCTCTAATTGTGTGAGCATTTGTGTGAGACAGATTCAATGGCTCCCCCGAAGAAGTTTGATGATCGGATGGTAAAGGGTGATAAGCTTGAGGAATTAACAATTGAGCTAACACGAAAGGGCTTAATGCCTTCAAGATGGGACAACCTTGATTACAAGGAGGATTGGTGCCGGTTTGCATACCGGTGGAACCTAGTGGTTGGTAGAGTGGAGAAAACCCGACGCCCTAGCGTCGAGTTCATGAAGGACATAGGGATCGAGGAAGAAATTAAGAGAATTTTTGTGAAGAACAAGATGGAAGACTTCTACAAGTTGCTCCTCACTATGGAGACGCACGCGGATTTGGTAGAGCAGTTCTTGGTGTCGGTTAAAAAGAGAAATGATGACTCGTTCAGCTTCAACATCAGGAACGAGTGGTACATCTGCTCTGTAGGGTCTATCAACACAGCCCTAATGCTCCCAGCCTTGAAGAGGCCTAACCGACAGTCCAAGTCGTTTGTGGCCAACAAGTTTTGGAAAGAGATAACTAGAGGACTGGCGGGAGACTATAGAGGGCAACATGTGCGAGCCTCCGCGATCAGAAACCCGGTACTGCGGTACTTAGAGAGAATCCTGGGAAACACGATCTAATCTCATTCTGAGACGGGCACAGTGACGGTAAAATAGCTTTACGGGTTATGGTGTCTGCTTCACATGAAGGACCACGATTTTCGGAGAGATTTCTTGGAGCACTACTTGGAGGTCCCTTTCCGCCTTGGAGAGAAGAGGTCAAAAGTAAGAGGAGGGGGTCTTATTTCTATTTTTGTGAGGAGTATGGGATGGGGCCAGTCTCAGCGGCGATGAGTGGGAAAGTCATCGACTTCGAGCAGATGTATATCACAATGATGTTCGAGAGGTGGATGAACTCTTATTGTATAAGGTTCAAGGAGGACGACTTGTTTCCTATTCTCAATGAGCGTCTTGTTACTTTGAGGGGAAAGAAGAAAGAGAATATTGGGATGAATGGGGAAAAGCATTTGAAGCTGAGCAAGAAGTTCACCAAGGAGTTGGATGATAAGGGTATGCGTGATTCGAGGTCGACGAAGAGGGCAAGAGGAGAGGGCACTAGTGGAGCTAGTTCGAGTATGGCCGCTGATGCAGCTGAAGAGAAAGAAGCATACGAGAGAGAGGCTGATGAAGAACAAGGTGGAGAAGAAGAAGCGGGACAAGAGCCACAAGTGATGGAGTTTGATTCGCCAGAAGCGCCATCTCCCGAGTTGTGGTACCCATCTCACCTGTAGTGGATGGGGATGGAGCACGAAATGTAGACGCTCCGTACGGATGTCACGTATCTTCGTGAAGCCCAAGACCGGATGGATGCACGATCTGCGAGGATGGAGGACCAGTTTTCAGACATGCACCGTTGGATGGAGACACTCTTTGTGTCCCATATTGGAGCCGATCATCCGAACTACCGCCCTCCGCCACCGTCCGATGCTTGATCTAGGGGACTCCCCCCGTTTTCTTTTCTTTATTCCTTCTTTATTGATGTTGAGACTATTTTTTTTCTTTACTCTTTTGTTTCTTTTTAGTGATTCTGGTCTGTATTTAACTCTAATCCTTGAGCTGTGATTTTGTGAACTATTTTGGTGGGGTTATTTCATATATTTCATGTTATTGACTAATCCAGCTTATTGATTACTTACTTTGAGTGTGATTTGATGAGTTGGTGCGTTGTGTAGTTGAGTTAGAGTCTGAATTGTGTGAGTGTAGGAGTTAGAGTTGATTTGAGAGGGAGCTCGTATACTTACAAACTTTCCTTTTGAATGCTTGTGTGTTGAAAGTGAGAATTCACTAGGACTAGCATGGATGTGAAAACCGAGAGATTTGAGCCTTTTAGAGATTGAAATTCATTATGTTGATATCTTCGTTTGTGAGTGGATCGTTACCTTAGAGGATGCTAGAACTTGTGTATGCTCTCACTTCTTGATTGTGTCTAGGTTGAAGTGCCGAAAGTGATATTAGTCCATCTTTGATTTGATTGAGTCACTTGGCCAATTTTTTTCTACAAATGACATTTATCCCTTTTAGCCCGTTTGAGCCTTAGCCTATTTTATTTGCTAGCATATTTAAACTTAACCAAATTCTTACACTCTTTTTGTCCCAATTTGAGTGGAGAATAGGAAAAGTTGTGAATGAGAAAGGGATCGAGTTGAGTTGAGAAATGAGAATTATTAATGCTTGAGTGTATCTGAGAAGAAGGTGTAATGAGATTTTGAGTTGTGGGAAAGAACAATGAATTTGAGAATGAGCAAAAGAAATATGAGCTCATGTATGTGTGAAAAAGAAAAAAAAAGGTGAAGTGATTGAAAAAGTGAAACGAGTTAGAAAAAAAATTGAAGTGTTGAGAGTAGTGGAATTGAAAAGTGTATTGCATGAAGATGATTGAAGTATTTTATTTCTTGTCTCGAAATACCGAAGTTGGATTTTCTGTTCTCCATTCACTTGAGTCACTTATCCCATATAGTTACCCCACCTGTCCAAAGAGCCTACGTTACAACCTTAATAAAGTCCTTTTTTTATTCGACGTGGATTCTAGAGTATGGTCGAAGTTGAGAGTGCTTACAAGCCTATGGCTACTGATATGTGTGATTGATTGATTGAGTGAGTCCCTTAATATTGATATACACTTATGAGGGAGTGAAACACATCGTTGAGTGCACGTCCATGTTTGATTTTGGTGATTCTTATTGATTATGCATGAGTATGATGAAGGGGGTGAGTTTGTGTGTGGGTGATCGATCTTTGATGCTTGAAGTTCTATTACTTGCATGAGTTGGTTCTTTGGTTCATTCTTAATAATTTCACTTCACTTATTATTTCATTGCTTGAGGACAAGCAATGTGGTAAGTTTTGGGGGGGTTGATTAGGCGTGAAATTGTTATGATTTATAGCTCATTTTGCCTGTGTTTTGAGTGAATTCGATGAGTATTTAGAGTCAATTGAATATTATTTTCATAAACTGATGAATTTTCCTCTTTGATGCTCATAGAAGGATAGAGGGCGAAAAATAAAATTTGTAGGACTTTGAATCGACTCAAACGGATGCCCGGATAAGAAGATATGGAAGAAATACGAAAGGTATTAGTTCGTGCAAAGAAAAGTATCACTTGGCTCAAAGTTGGAGATGCTCAAGCTCCACCGCTCGAGCAAGAGGAGGGTCGAGCGCATCTTAGGCTCTGGAAGAAGAGGCGCTCGACCAGGGTGAGGTCGAGCGCCACCACTTGACCATGTGAACCATTCGACCAGTTTCACTCTAGCGCACCCATTCGACCAAGTGTGTCATTCGACCGCTTGTGGTCGAGCGCCACCGCTCGACCAGTGAGGGGTCGAACGCCCTGAACGCTCTGGAAAGGAAGACCACTCGACCACAAGGGGGTCGAGCGCTAGCGCTCGACCATACCCCAAAGTTGCATGATTTTGGCCTTTTTCACCCGTTTTCGGTTCTGTTGCTTTTAAATACCCGATCACAAGCTCGTTTTTGGACACCCTTTGATTCCATTTCATATTTTTGCATACTTGGAGCTTGGTAGAGAGATTTTGGAGAGTTTTATACTTGTAACCGAGGTTTTGATCTTATGAATTCATAGTTTAGCTACTTCTTAGGATTCTTTTCGTTTAATTCTTTCGTTCTTGAACTTTTGAGACTTCTAAACCCTAACTTTCCCAAATTTATTGAGATTTTAGATATTCTTTTGTTTATGCTTACCAATCCTTTTGAGTATTCAATTATGCAAATGTTCATCGTTCTTGTGATTGTTTTCGTTACTTCAATTACCATGTTAGGCTAGAACCCTTGCATGCTTGGGGTAGGATGAACTCGTAGAAGTAGGATGTTGGTACATAATTAGGATAATTCGTGATGTTTAGTGCTAGTTCTATTAATTAATTGAATTCTTAAAATAAACCCTGTAATTATTTTGGAATTGAGTACGAAAATTATTAGAGAGAGGACGATCTTATCACTCTTTAATAACTAATAGGCTTAACGATAGAGTTATAGAAGGGGTTTATAATTTACCAGTTTATCTAGGGAGGACGACCGTATCACCTTGGGTAAATAGGGGTCTCATTAATTAAGCATAATCCATATAACTTGTTTAGTGGGTTGTGAAGTAGGTTGACATGACGAAGTATTAGGGTTAATTCTTGAGTTTTTAGTCTTTCAATCCGGTGCTAGATTAGGGAAGTTGATTGCCTAGTTTTAGTACACTTAGGATTAATACTTGCACATCACGGTTATTTTAGTTGTCGTACCAGCTCCGTTAGTATACGTAGGGATTCTTATTCTGAGCATCACCATCTCGTATTTGATTAAAACCTTAGTATTTGTTTGATTTCATTATTTGCATCAATAGAAGTAGACTTTAGAGTAGTTTAAATTCTATTCCTAAAACCAAACATCCATTCATATTAACTACGACGCGTAGATCTTCAGGACTCTATTCACATACACACCCTCCCTTGAGTACGATATTACCTGGTCTCTATACTTGTCAATACTACAAGGAACTCATACTCTTGTGGGGTAACTACTAGTATAGCTAATATTTTGCGTGCAAGTCAAGATTATGTTAATTAATTTATTATATATTTATTGTTAATTTGAAAGCTGATTTGAGTAGCTATGAGGGGGTACCTCAGTCTGCTTCTACATTGATGCGGCAACAGGAAGTACACCAGTCCAATTTTCATACACCTTATAATCACAATGGTATATAATATGAACTTGTAGATTTAATATATATATATATATATATATATATATATATATATATATATATATATATATATATAGTGATATATAATTATATATTATTGATTTTATAAGTATAAATTACAAATCGTGAAAAAATTGTAATTTTATTTGCAAGATCTGGAAATATGGGGTTGGGAATGGGAGATTGACACTTATTTAAGTTATTTAGATTATATATATTTACTACAAAACATGTGTTACTTTTGTGAAAATAGCAATTAAAGTACTTCTGGAATAATTAGGTGTCACATTGCATACTGATTTTGTCAAAATTCTAGAAGAATATGTAAGAAAATTAACGGTCATGTTGAATACTCTTTTAGTATTGGCAGTCAAAGATTTATAGATATCGTAATAAAAAAAGAATTATATAATATCATGATATAGACACTACAAAGATGCTTAAATTCCCAATGTTTATAATATATGCAGTTGCCAATATTTGCATGCATCTTCTATTCATAAATCATGCACATCCATCAAAAGAATATCCCCCTTTGCTCTTTTTTAATTACATCCCGGGTGGAATTTCTTTATAGTTTTAAAATATTTTTTAAGTTGACAACATTTTCATTAAGTTGTATAAAAGAATATTTATTATTAAGTTGTTGGTAAGTTGTATACGAATATAAAATATTAATGGATTTTATATACGTGTAGATACAATATTAAGTATTTTTTATCTGTTTAGGGGTCAAATAAAAAATATAGGATAGTTTGTTGAAGGGCCAAAGAAAAGTTAAAAAAACCTTTATAAGACAATTAGAAATATAATATTTCTAACATGTATACCATTACCATATATGGTTGCCAATTGAAATTAGGCTTTGAATTGCCTTCAGATAGCAAAGTGCAGTTATTTTAAAAGTTTAGATTATAAAGAATCAAGTTTCGTTTTATTGGTTTTTTTGTTTTTTCAGGTGGTGGGATAATTCAAGTTGTAAGAGTATCACTATCTTCATAAAGCATAATCATGGACCACCATAGACCACGTTTAATAGGTGAAATTGTAACACAAGATTCAAATTCGAACTCAAGAGAGAATTGATCTGGTTAAAATTACTTGTATATCTCATATATATTTTCACTCTTTTTTTAGAAAAGTCCTATAAAGAATTTTAATTATTTAGTTTTAACATTTTAAAAACCTTTCAACTTTATTATAAAATTGTCAAAAAAATTATAAGTTGACTTAAGAGTGATCGAAAAGTATTAGTTCATGTGGTAAAAAAAGTATCAGCTGATGAAAAATATTAGTTGTATATTAAAAAGTACTAATATTGTTGGCTAAAAAAATAATATTTTTTACATATAAACTAATATATTTCATAATATATATGTGTATATATATATATATGTATTGGTGAATGAATCAAATTTTGTTTAAAATTGACTCAAAATGCACTAATTGCACGTGTGGAAAATTTTCTCTTTCGTAGATGGGTAAGAGTAACACTTGTGTGTATTATTCAATAAAAATAACTAATAATATTAAGTAAAAATAATTATTATTGTCAAATGATAACTATTACCTTTGTTAAATGAAACCAACCTATGTTGCACAGGTGCGAGTGCGGGGGCGATACGATACGGATACGGGGATACGAATTTTCAAAAAACTTAGGGTGCGATTCGTCAAGGATACGTCTATTTATTTATATTTTATTATATATAATACCTAAAAAATAAGTATATTTTAAATTTTTTTAATCAAATATATATAATTCATATTTTCTCTGACTTAAAACTTAAACATATTCAACAATTTAATATAATTAAGTAACCAAAAATCAATTCAAGTTCCATTAGCCTAATACATATGTCATAATAGTGATTTCAATATAAAACTTGTCAATTTAAATTATACTACCTCCGTCACAGATCTGTTTTTACAGTTGACTTTTTGAGACTTTATTACGAGAGTTAATTTGTAGTGTTTAAATGAAAAAAATATTTTTTTGATGATGGGATATTGTTCAATATAAGTGGATGTAACAAAGCAAACATATTTGTGTGCGTAATTATTAGTGCAATGAGATGTAATTTAGAGGTCTTCGCAAGGGATGAATAGTGCACTGTGAAAACTGATCTGGGACGGAGGGAGTATTACATAATAAACTTCAATTTAAATAACATATTTAATGCTTAATAAGTAGGATTCGTGAGGAGGATTCGAGTATCCGTTGGTGGATTCGCCACGTGGAGAATCCGATTCGTGGATTCAAAAATCGCACCCTTTTTAGGGGGCGGGTACGAATTCGATACTGCATTGTGATATTTTTAGAAGAATCCGTGAATCATAGAAACCAAATAGTTGTATTAAATATAAATAAATAAAAATATATTCATCGGTTACTTGTCAATGAATAATTAGAAGCACTTTTTCCAGGTTTTAAAAGAAGTTTCTCCACCCTTGTACGGTGGTTGGTGTTCCTTAAATAGGTCCTACCCTATGCAACTTGGCACTTAATTACTTGATTAAACTTCTATTCATGATAGACCCTATCAATAACCAACCACAAATTTATCCATCGTTTGCAAAGCAAACACGTGAGGCTGCCCAATATTGCTCTAGCAAAAATGTTTGATTTATTTGACACCAATATTCATAATTTAATGCCACATGCAGATTGAGTCAAGATTCCTGAAAAAAGATATATATATAGATGTGTGTGTTTTTGTTTTTTTTCTAATTTAATGCCATAGATTGAATCAACATAATGACATGTTTTAATTAGATGCTATATATAGGTGCATAAAATATATATAAGAGTAAGTTTTATATGAAAATAGTTTATGATAAACTTATCATGAAATTGTTTTAAATATCGAATATTTGACCAAGAGTGTCGATAACTCACCATGAGTATTATTAATTTGGGTTCAAGAAAATTTACAATAATTATAATATAATATTACCGACCCAAATTAATAATACTTGTAATGAGCTTATCGATACTCATGGTCAAATATTCAATATTTTAACTTATTATGAACTATTTTTATATAATTCTTTGTCTATATAAACATAAGATACATTGAAAGTTTTTTACTTCATACCAACCCAAGTCTATCTATTCCAATTGTGAAGAATGTTAGACATGCTAGAGTTGTGACATTGAGATTAAAAATGAGATTGAGGGTCTGTGGATGGTCCAGACCAGACGGGGTTAAGAATTGAGGATTCTCTTTTCTTAAGTAAATAAAAGAAGATTTGTGTACGAAATAAAATTATTTAGAAGGTATTGGGGAGATTGAAGAAGGCTGATTTTTCTTTGCCGTTATGAGATGCCATAGTCTTGGCAATGAATGCATATTTAGCCAAAAGAAGTCGAATGCCATGAAGATTTTCACGAAGATTAAAGTATATGTATGGTCGTAAATAGGAGAAAAAAAATGTATTTCTCAGGATGTCTCATTTTTAGATTGAAATAAAAATATTAAAAGTTGTTGTGACTTATAAATTTTTGGATGGGAGTGTAATCTTTACGGGGTGTTTACTTTGCGCTGGACACATCCGGATGGGGGATGAACTTCCCCCCATCCCAGTCACATTTTGGATTTGTACATCTCATCTTCCATCCAAATACACATTCACCCATATTATACACCTACACCCCTAAATCTATCACTTCACAACTTTTTCTTACACAAACTCATCCTCTCTCCTACTTTTCTTACACCAACTCATTATCTCTCCTACTTTTCTTACACCTAATCATTATTCCACTAACTAACAATAATAAAATAATATATTATCATCACTCAAAAGTATTGATTTGACATAAAGTTTCATCCACCTCCACCACATCCAACACAAAGGGGTGTTTACTTTGCGCTGGACACATCCACTTTTCACAGGATTTACTCCATCCACTTTTTTTCTCTATCCGGATGTGCTCCATCCACCTCCATCCCTAAGTAAACACAGTTAAACTTATTACATGCTTGGGTACTCTTTGTACTCCAATTTTTATAATAAATATATTTACCATAGCAAAAAAATTATTTGGAAGGTAGTGCTAGATCATTAGTGTCAGATGTGTATTTTACAGTACATATTGCATATAAAGTTATGATGCAAGAAAAAATAAGAGTATTTATAGAGTGAAATTGATACATATATGAATTATTGAAGGACATTAGTCATTTTTACTAGAGTATTATTTTTTTCACTGAAGAGATTTAGTTTATTTTCAATAAACAACTAATATTCTTCGGTGAAAACAATTAATATCCTTCAATAGAAACAACTAAAATTCTTTAATAAAAACAACTAATACCCTTAAATTGTTTATGTATAAACCATAATTAATATTATTTAATAAAAAAATAACTAATATCCTTTTATAGTTCATGCATGAATTATATTTTATAAAAAAAAAATAGCGAATAAAACAAAGGACACAAGGAGAAGTAGAGCCAAAACCTGATCAGTTCTAATATGCTTAGCTATACATGGTCACTATCGATCCCCCACTTTAAGGAACTTAAAGATATGGGAGGGTCCATGCTCTTACCAATCAATAATTCATTACTTTTGAACTTTTCTTAACAATCAATAGTAACATTCAAAATAGAGTGAAATGATTTTTTCCCACTTTTCTTCAATCTTCCTTTGTTTTTGTTTTTTTTTTTTTTCTAACCATGGATTTTGGGTTGAGATTTTGAAGAGTTTAAATTACAAATCGTCTCATAACTTTCTGACAAAATAGTTTTGGTCCCAAAATTAACTTTTTGTCAGATTTAATCTCAATTTTTCTGACAGGTTCCAATTTTGGTCTCAATTCTCACTTTGAAGTCCGAATTTTGTGATTTTCGGCAAGGGTGCTAATGTGGCATTTATGTCTACTACTTGTATTTGATTTTTTCTTTTCTTTTAAAATTTTATTACACATAATATATATTAAAACATCCTAAAAGAAAAAGACAAAATCAAATATAATTAGCACATACGGACACCACATCAACACTCTTACCATAAATCCCCAATTTCGAACTTAAAAACGATGTCACATTGACTTTTCCGGCCGATTTGAGACCAAAATTGAACTTTCTTAGAGAATTTGGGACCAAATCTGATAAAAAGTTAATTTTTGGACTAAATATATTTTGTCAGAAAGTTATGGGACGATTTTGTTGTAAATAAGTGCGTAAATTAAAGAGACAGCGTTTGTTGACCCAGTTCGTCGGGAACGACTACGTCTGGGGGCGATCCAAGCCAGGAGTTTCACTAATGATCTTGTGTATGAGGTGATTACAATAATGAATACAATGATCTATTTATAAGAATAAAAACCCTAGTCTAAGATATAAAGTCCGTTGGGTTTCTTGGTCCATTAGTAATGTCCACATCAAATCTTCTAGATTTGGAATAAATCTTCTAGATTTACAACACTCCCCCTTGGACATTACGGCATAACATAAATGTCTTGTCATAAAAAAAAAACTCCACATGCTAGGTATCGACCAAATAATAAGTTAGGGAGAAATGTTATTGATCTTCTAGATCTAAATCTTCTAGATTCATTTCGTGGTTACCTCTCCCCCTGAAGACAACAACACTTTAAGTCTTTGCATCCCTATACCGCGAACGTATTTTTCAAAAGTAGACGTAGGTAAGAATTTAGTAAACAGATCTGCTAGATTGTTACTAGATTGCACCTTTTGAATGGTAATTATGTTGCTCTTCTGGAGTTCGTATGGGTAGAAAAACTTAGGTGAAATATATTTCGTCAGGTTTTCCTTGACGTACCCATTACTCATTTGTGTGATGCAAGCAGCGTTGTCTTCAAATATAACGGTGGGAGGTGTATCGCCTTTGGCGATACCACACGAGTCACCAATGTGTTTTACCAAGGACCTTAACCAAACACATTCTCGTGCGGCTTCAAATAAAGCTATGATCTCTGAGTGGTTTGAAGACGTGGTAACCATGGATTGTTTAACCGACCTCCATGAGATTGCGGTTCCACCACAGAGAAAAACGTAACCAGTCTGGGATATGGCCTTGTGGGGATCAGACAAATAGCCAGCATCCGCATAACCTACTAAGGTTTTGTCTTGGTTCTTACGATAAAACAGTCCAAGATCTTGAGACCCTTGGAGGTATTGTAGAACGTGCTTAACACCATTCCAATGTCTCCTTGCAGGAGAAGCGTTATATCTCGCAAGCAAATTGACGGCAAATGCAATATCTGGCCGAGTGCAATTTGCGAGATAGAGCAAAGCTCCAACAGCGCTAAGATAAGGAACTTCTGGCCCCAGAATTTCTTCTGAATCTTCTCTTGGTCTAAATGGGTCCTTATCCACTTCGAGGGATCGAAAAACCATAGGGGTGCTAAGTGGATGAGATTTATCCATGTGATATCTCTCCAATACCTTCTTTACGTAGGTCGACTGATGAATAAGGATTCATTCTGGGAGGTGCTCGATCTGCAAGCCGAGGCAGTACTTGGTTTTACCCAAGGACATCATTTCGAATTCAGCTTTCAAGATTGAACTGGCTTCTTCAATCTCTTTGCATGTTCCGATTATGTTTAGGTCATCAACATAAATGGATATGATGCAAAAACCATCTTGGATTTCTTCGTGAATACGCATGGGAAAGCTTTATCGAATGTGTATCCCTTCTTCTGAAGGAATTCACTAAGTCGGTTGTACCACATGAGGCCTGATTGCTTCAGGCCATACAATGACTTTTGCAGTTGTATGCTATACATACTGCGGTTTTCACCATCCCTTATTTGAGGAATGTCAAATCCATCTGGAATTTTAATGTAGATGTCGGCATCTATTGATCCGTATAAGTACGCGGTTACTACGTCCATTAATCTCATTTGGAGATTCATTTTAACTGCCAAAGATATCAAGTAGCGGAATGTTATTGAGTCCATGACGGGAGAATAGGTTTGATCGAAATCAATCCCGGGTCTCTGCTAAAACTCTTGTGCTACAAGCCTCGCTTTATACCTCTCCACAGTATTGTTCTCATTTCGTTTTCGTACAAATACCCATTTATATCCTACGGAGATAGCGCGCGAGGGTGTACGAACGATAGAGCCAAATACTTGTCTTTTGTTAAGCGATGCGAGCTCTGCATCAATTGCCTCTTTCCATTTAACCCAATCGGAGCGCTTCCGGCACCCGGCGATCGTTTTGGGTTCTGGATCTAGATCATTTATAATGGAAAGGGCAATTGACGCTGCAAATGTGTCATCGATGATAGTAATATTTCTATTGTATGTTTCTCCCGTATCTGTGAAGTTCACAGAGACTTCGACGTTTACGTCAACCAGACCTTCCTCATTTCCCATTGTATCTGGGTCTGATCGTTCCACGGTCCTAGTACAAGGAATATTTTGTGCACGTGCTTCATCACTAGGACTCTCGTCTCCTAGAGACTTGGGGTAATCAAGACGGATCTCTTCTAGAGATTTTACATTCGACTGACCAGTTTTGCTAGCCTTTCGTTTAGGTGTGTTACTATCTCTTGAGGGTCCCTTACGCTTTTGGCGTGTGGGGGGCATGAGTACTCGTTTTTCTTGGGACCTCAACCCTTTGGGGAGCATTATAGCAGGTATGTGCGTTTTAGTTACACCTCTATGGTCAGTGAACGCGTCTGGCAGATTATTTGCTAAGTTTTGCAAGTTAATGATCTTCTGAACTTCTAGTTCAGATTGATTAGTGTGCGGATATAGATACTGAAGATTACTTACATTCCACGTAAGTTCACGGCATTCATTCAATTTTGAATTCGGATCTCCCCCTAATGCTGGGAAGTAATCTTCATTGAACGTGCAATCAGCAAACCGGGCCGTTAATTGATCCCCGAACAAAGGCTCGAGGTATTTCACGATGGATGGAGAGTCGTATCCGACGTAAATACCGAGTTTCCTTTGTGGGCCCATAGAGGTCCGCTTTGGTATCGTTACATCAAAAAATACGCAGATGGGAAATGCTAGGTTCTTTCCCACGCACTAACTGTAGGGGAGAATGATCATTATATGCAGTTGGACGGATTTGGATTAAGTGTGATGCATGTAGGACTGCATGCCCCCAGCATGAAGTGGGTAGTTTGGAGTTCATAAGCAATGGTCTCGCGATAAGTTTGATACGTTTTATTAGCGCCTCAGCAAGACCATCTTGGGTATAGGCGTAGGGGAACGAATGCTCCACTTTAATTCCCAGGGTCATACAGTAATCTGTAAAGGCCTTCGAACTGAACTCAGTTGTATTATCCATGCGAATCGGTTTGATTGGATAATCCGGGAATTGAGCTCTAAGCTCGATAGTCTTTGCAATGAGCTTCGCAAAAGCTTGATTGCGGGTGGACAACAAACATGCAAATGTCCACCTAGTGGAGGCATCAATAAGGACCATGAAATAACGAAACGGTCCTGATGCTGGGTGAATCGGTCCGCAAATATCTCCTTGAATTCGCTTAAGGAAAACCGGAGACTCTAGTCCAACCTTAGTGCGCGACAGGCGCACTATTAACAGGAGGGATTCTATTATTCGTAATATTATGACCAGTTGAATTAGATAGAATCCTACATATCATTGTTTATCCCGGATGACCTAACCGCTGATGCCATAATTTAAAGGAATTTGGGTCATGGAATTTCATATTCATCGCTAGATGGGAACTAGACGGCCGGATGTAGGAATAGTACAATCCGGAGGAGAAGGAAGGAAGTTTCTCTATAACTTGTTTACGGTTACCTCGAGTACTAGTCATCAAAAGGTATTCGTCATTGTTCTCAGTTTTAGTTTCAATATGATACCCGTTTATCCTAATGTCCCTAAAACTGAGTAGGGTACGCTTAGATTGTGGAAACAATAAAGCATTCTCGATTATGAGTTCGGTACCCATAGGGAGGACAATGGAAGCTCTACCAGAGCCCACTATCATTGACTATTGTAGTTATACTCCCCTTACGTTCTATCAAGTTGTGAAAATACTTCCTATCTTTTAGGATCGTATGTGTGGTGGCGCTATCTACCTAACATAAATCACTATGGGCGTCCATCATGCAAGAGGAAATAGTCCAAACCTAGTAGCTGATTTGTTTACAAGCCATAAATGAGAACAACAATATCCGAATAAATACTATGGACAGCTATTAAGGTAAACATATCAAAGCTAAAAATAATAAATTCATTCATAAAATAAAATATCCGAAAGAAAGGATCCCAAAACATAACATGAAATTGTTTTATTTAGAAAATAAAATAAAATACTAGAAATAACTAAATATGCGAATCACTCGTCATCTCCAAAATCCTTAAGTTCAATGCCCATAGGATCTGTGTTGTCTTGGTCAGGGTCTGCTTCGGGCAGACTGGCGTGGTGAGATTCAACTCTAGGAGTCTTCCCCTTATCGTCCTTCTGCTGCTTTTGGTAAGCCTCGACCAAATGTTTGGGAGTGCGACACGTGCGAGACCAATGGCCCTTGCATCCGCATCTGTAGTAGGACTGCTCAACCTTATCTTGATTATCAGATTTTCGGGTAGCGGAGTTCGTGTTAGGTGCAGCCTTCCCACGAGCCTGAGCTTGATTGTCATTCAAGGTACCTGGACCACCGGATTTATTACGACCTCGGCCTTGGCTACGAGTTCGTTTACTTCCTCTCCCCCTTCCACGCTTGCGACCTCTTGTACTACTTTGAGCTACAGCATGTGCTTCGGGTACAGCTTTTGAGCCAACTGGCCTCGCATTATGATTCTGCATAAGGAGCTGGTTGTGCTTTTCCGCTACTAGAAGTGCAGAAATTAGCTCAGAGTGTACAGTGTAATTCTTAGCCCTATACTGATGTTGGAGTACAAGGTTGCTTGCGTGGAAAGTCGACAAAGTCTTCTGGATTAAGTCGTCCTCAGTTACAGTTTTCATACATAACTTTAAATGAGACACAATACGATGTAGGGCTGAGTTGTACTCCGTAACGGACTTAAAGTCTTGGAAACGGAGGTTCAACCAATCGTATTGTGCTTGAGGGAGGAGTATGTCATTTTGTTGTTGGAAACGGTCCTTCAGGGACTTCCACAATGTTCCGGGGTCTCTCTCAGTGAGATACTCATTTTCCAGGTCCTGATTGAGATGATGTTGGATTTTAGAGGCACGAACACCATGTTCGGCGCAGCGGAAGATAACGATTCACCAACAACGAATCTTAAACATGATTGTATAACATAAAAGCAAAAGGATAAATAATAATATATAAATCCTTACAGCAATTTGTACGCGGAATTCTCAACTATGGTATCCACGTAACGGCTTTCTACCAACCCGCACCGATATGCCAGCGTTGAATCTCGTGACGAATTTGCTAGGAAAATTCAGACTTGAGATTTTATGGAGAAATTATATTTCTTGTATCATTTTCGGAATTCCCATAAGACACATATTTATAGGGATTAACTTGGCTTAATTCCTAAGCAAGATATCGGGCCTAGCCCGTAATATAATCTCTACAGGTTATATCTCCCTAGATATGTTCCTACGAATAATATATTTACCATATCTATTATTCTTGTATAATAATATTCCAAATATTATTATTGGGATTTCATATTTAATTTAATTAAATAATAATAATAATTAATTCCAAATATAATTATTATTATATTCTCCATAAATTAAATATTATATCCAATACAATATTTAATCAACCAACTATAATTGGTAAATTGTCATTACTTGTTGTGTGACCCATAGGCCCTTGTATATCGAGCGATTAGTCAAACTAACGGTCTTAATTGAACCCTAGACAATAAATCAGACATTCTCAATATACGAGGTACGTTGCGAGGAAATCTGCAACTACCTGTAATATTGTAGGCTATTGTGATATCTTCCTTCCATTCGCGAATACCCGATTAAGTCTTGAACATGATGAAGTGTCTATTCAAATAACTTAATCATATTATCTCAAATCACTAATTGATCAAGTATATCAAACTTAGCCACAAAGTCTAAGTTGATGCGCGTCGGCCGACGACTTAGATCCAATTATGATGAGAAGACGAGTATTCTCTCTAAATCCACATTGAGGAATGAATCCTATTCTTGGCTCAACTACCACACACATTCATTTCGTGATGAACACAATCCATGCCATATCTACCCGTGGAAGGGTGCAAGCGTCGGTCATGGTCAAAGTTCACCACTCCACACATATCGTGCGTATTGACCTCAAGTCAGAGGAGTATCACATCGCTCCCACTAACCGAGATACCAGTAGACACATTATGTGGAATTACATCAAACGGTTTCTTGGATGGGTATACCAATACCCTTTAAGGTATCTGTGCATCCATCATAAGATACCCGGTACCTCGTAGTAAGTGAGATCTTACTACACTCTCTAAGAGTATGATGCAGATCGCACACCAATCTCAATTGCATCATCAATATCCCATTCTTGATGATCCTTGATCGGGGCTATTTGAGAATTATACTTAAGTCATCCGAGTTCTCACTCACTCAATGACAGTAGTGATTCATAGGAACACAAATAAGAATATATGCAAACAATCAAACATAATATTCAGATAAGTATAACGCCATACATTTAATATTAAACCAACAATAATATTAAACCAAAACTGAATATTATCTTTGCATTATGTCCTTTCGATGGATTGTCTCTAGGACACTAACACTAACAGATGATGCCTAAGGAAAATCAAAGCTTTCGCCTTCTGGGCGTCAGTTGATTTTGGATCATCGATAATCGTGCCGCTAAGGTTGTTTGAGGCTAGATGTATTTCAACATCTAGCGCCCATGTCAAGTAGTTACTACCGTCAAGAGTAAGTTCAGCAAATTCTTTTTTGGTAATATTAGACATTATTCACTACAATTATTAAAGTAACATGGGTAAGAGGATTGACCAAATTCATAGACAACGGGGAGACAATGATTTATTTAGTTATTCTAAGGCACACAGATGCACGTATTGGGCGCCGTCTACCCAAAACATAGATTTATGGTCCGACAAATACCGGGCGCCACCTACCCGGGCATAATATGCGGACTATAATGAAATAAAATATGTGCGAAAATAGTAATGCACGTAGGATAATTAAATCACATAAACATGCATAAACGAGTAAGGGAGATAATCACATGAAAATAATTTCTAGAAAATATACGATTTAATAGACAGATAAAATAATCAAAAGAATAATTATTTCATGTATATTAACGCAATTTAACGAAATATTTTCAGGATTAAAAATAAATTAAACAAGGATTTTATGATATCAAGAACGCAAACGAAATAGGGTTAAGAGATCACAAGATTACGAGGAAAAACGCCGCGTGAGTCACGCATGGCGGACGGGGGGCATCGCACGTAGGGCGGCCGCGTACGGGCACGGGCGCATGGGGCGAGGAGTGCGGGCATGCTCGGCGGGCGGCGCGACGGGCGTGCGCCGTGCGGCGCTTGGTACGCGACGGGCGTGCACCGTGCAGCATCGTCTCGTGTGATGGACGGCAGCGGTCGTACGTCTTCGGGATGTCGGCCGTTGCTCGTCAATTCAATACACAATAATTAAATCCAATAATCAATCATGAATCAAATAAATTCATAGCAAAGTTACACATGAAAACATAGAAATTCATATGAAAATAAATTAAGGGCGTACCGTATAATCTCGGTTAGAGACTCGTATTGATAACGTGTTGTAAATAAGTGCGTAAATTAAAGAGACAGTGTTTGTTGACCCAGTTCGTCGGGAACGACTACGTCTGGGGGCGATCCAAGCCAGGAGTTGTTGGAGTTATACGTGAAAGTATGCTTTTACTTTATATATCTCGTGTATCAAACACTCGTTTTATGAGAATAATTCTTTTATCACATTTGCTTTAGTTATGATTGAATGTTGAATTTCTATTGCAAACCATTCTATATATAGTACATGTTACATTGTAGTTAATGTGGTGATACCCGATCACGGAAGACAACATTAACAGTTTACTTGTAACTAAATGTACATTTTCACGACCTAGGTGGAATTGAACAATCCGCCGTGAAAGGTCGATGTGTAAGGCTCAGATTGGTCTGTCTTGACTAAGAGATTGCACTAGCACATTTAGTATGTGTTGAAGAGGTCCTACAGCGAGGATAAATTCTTCTGTTCTGAAAGGTGAAGAATTAGACCTCAGTGGTTGTTGATTTCTTAATCTCTGTCACTTAAATAGGATCGTGTGTGCTTAATGGTTACTGCTTTGATTCATGTTGGGTGAGAATCATTGTGACTTCGAACTTTGTGTCTTGGGCAGTAATATTAATCATACAACGGTTGCTAAGATTTAATACGGAGAAACGCGTGCGAGTACGGCTCGTGTGATTAGTCCCCTTGGTGGGCTCAGAAGTTTTATTGTACCAAATCTTGCAAGTGAAGAATTAGTTTCTTCGGTACGAATAATAATGTTGAGCTGTCTTTACTCCAAGGTGAAATATATTAATTAATTTAGAGCTATTCAGAAGCTTGATTAATTAATGGACTTGATAATCTTAAACGCGGGAAATAATAACCGGGAGCCCATATTATCGTAATATGGATTAAGATGGATAGTGCAATATTAATTTATTAGTGGTAATAATTAATATTAATGGGCTGAATTATATTGGGGCTCAATATTGAAATTCAGAAGTCCATTAGGAGGTCCAATCTTAATTCTCCTTAAGGCCCCTCAAGTAGCCCATTAAGTAGCCCAATAATGATAAGGTGATTAAAATAAAAAGATAATATTGTGCTGATTTTTCTATGAAATTTTCGAAAAAAGCATATTTAGGAGAGATTAGATTTTGTTGATTTTCTTGAAAAGATATTATGGAAGATAAGTATTCTTGGAATACAAGATTATCTCATATATTCAAGAAGATCCAAATCTTGGATTCAATCCTTATATTTTTCGAAAATATTAAGCCATAATAAGAGAGTGAAATTTTTGTGGGATATTTTATTGTGGAGAAAAGAATATATGAGATATATTCAAGATTTCTTAGAGCCTAAGAAAAGATTTTCTCCAAGCCCAATAAATCACTAAATTTCGGCCACTCCTTGTTATAAATAGGGGATGATTATTTCATCCCCAAGTACATAATTCCATGTGTTGGAAAAATCAAGAAGCATAGATATTTTTCTTTTTCCTTAGTTTATTAAATTACTTGAAAGCATCTCCCACCGGTGATCAAGTGAGGTGAAAAGGAAAATACTTGAGAAGGCTTTGGGTTGATAGAGCGAGATAGTAATTGTCCCGTATATCCAAAGGTCAATTCTACAAGAGGTACGTTAATCGCATATTTACTTGTTTATTCCGCCATAGTTAATATGTGAAATTAATTCAACATGCATGATGAAAATTAGTTGTTGGAATTATTATTTGAATTAATTAGGATTAATTCATGCTAGTAATAATTGTATTTAAATTCGTATTTAAATTTCATCCCGAATAGATTCCGGGCACCCCAATTTTCCCAACAGGAGTTTCACTAATGATCTTGTGTATGAGGTGATTACAATAATGAATACAATGATTTATTTATAAGAATAAAAACTCTAGTCTAAGATATAAAGTCCGTTGGGTTTCTTGGTCCATTAGTAATGTCCACATCAAATCTTCTAGATTTACAACAGATTTGTAATTTAAACTCAGCTTTTGAAAGAAATTAATTTTTTTACTTACATAAATATAATTTCCTTAAATATGCTTAATAGTTATGTTAGGGTGTGTTTCTCATATTTGTAAATCATATAGGATGTTTATGTATCGTAAATTTAAATAATGTAACACAAGATGTGGCATTGTAACAGAAGATTTTGATCGTCTTAAACCATTTTTGGGTAAATGTGGAGTTGGATCCCTTTGGTTGATGCAAAATTTAACTTTGTTATTATGTTTTGGCACCATCGGTGCAAATCTTCAAAATGAAGATCACTGAACTCAAAAAATTTTTGCATCCTATTTAAAAAAATAAAAAAACCACCATAAAACTCAATACTTACTCTATTTATTATTTAATTCATTTTCAATATGTTACAATCATTAAACAATATATTAATCTTGATATTTGAATTAAATTTATATAATTAGATATCCAATTAGTAAATTAAATTATTTAATTAAATTTTATTTGAATTGAATATAATTTATTTGATCAATTATGTAAACAAATTTGTAATTTTCAAATATTATTTTTATTTAATTATGAAATTACTAAACATATATGGACATAAAATGATACATGTGAAGGAAATCAAATACAACATTAAACAATACAAGTATACGCATATTATATTTAAAATTAGACTAAATAACACTAATAATATTGTGAAAAATTGTAATTGCTTAAAAAAGAACTCTAATTATAATCTCAATTGATGGGAGGGAGGGAGGGGGAGAGAGAGAGAGAGAGTTTTGAACAATTAACTTCATATACGAAGATCACTGTTCAAAAGTTTATTTCAAAACTTTTAAATAGAGTACCACTGAAGAAGGAGTGATAATTGTTGATAGGCGAACATCTATATGATGTAGGCGAGCAGCTTTATGTCATTAACAGTTAATCTAGACGCTTAAATCAAATCGGGCAAGCTTTGAGCGAGTAGACCTACCCCGCGAGCAACTTAGCAATTTAAACTTATACGTCCAAAGACTCCAAGATAACGATCGACCAGGTTAACACCAATTTATAAGCCGAGATCGAACAAGATGTTGACGGAGAGCAAAGATGAAACTCTTCACCAAAGTGGTTCTAAGTTGAGCAGCCTACTATTCCATATTACATATAGATTACTTTGTAATCCAAATAATATTATATCCATACTTCATATCAAATCATTCCTCATCTTTAATCGATTTCCTGAATTAGCTTTCGTCAATGCAAATGCATGTTATGTTTGATGATCTCTTGATAATTAACAGCCACTAATTGTCTTTTTAGTAAAAGATCATCAACAATAGTCTATATTAAAGATACCATGGAACCTAAATAGATTGAGCATGGATTGAACATAATACCGCAGTTGGGTGAAATAGTTTAAAATAAACCTAGAAAAAAGAAAAGTAAAAAAGAGGCATCCTCTTGTCAACTTGGCTCTCTTTCTATTGTCATATTTGCTCCCTCCACATTAGTGATGCAGAAATCAGTTAAGGCGGCCGCCTAGTCCCCGGCTAGGTGCTAGGCGGTCATCAACCGACCTGATATTGGTATATTATGCCTAGGCGGGTCAAACGTCCATTCTTTTATTTTATTTCCACCGTGAAATGACGTCGTTTAGAGAATTCAACTTAATTTAGTGTAAAACATGTATTTAGTTGTCTAATTGGGTTATTCGCATTTGAAATTAGAATTATGTTGTTAACATATTGTGTATTTTTGTTTGTCATTTTATTTTTATTAATTTGTAATATATATATATATATATATATATATATATATATTGGTTGTTTTTCATTGATTCATTGATTTATTCAAATTATAGATACTAATCTTTTTAAGCCGTATTTAAATTGTTATCGAATGACTTTTTGACCATACTAGTAAGATATAGACCCGCCAAAAATTAAAAAAACTTATATCGACTAGTCCCGGATTAGTCCCGCCTAGGAGGCCTAGGTTCTAGGCGTTCAAAATTCGCCCGACTAGCAATTTTCGACTTTTACTCCCTTTCTCCACAGTGATCAAAATTCATTCAATTTTAAAAAAAACAAGGAATTTTTACGTGTGATTGTGCTTTTGAAAATGAGATTCAAATTGATTTATGTATAAAATTTAAAAATGGTAGGTTTTAAAAGTAATGTGTTGTAGGGTTGTTCATGGATTTTGGAGATTGCCAAACCCGTATCGAAATCCGCATAAAAAAAGAACCGAACCGGAAAAATCATGGATTTTTTTACTTTAACCGTACCGAAACCGAAACCGAACCGAATATTTTTTTGGTACGAATATGGATATTACTAAATTAACCGTACCGAAAAACCGAATGTGACCGTACCGAACCATACCGTACCGAACCGAATAACCGAATTAAATATGTACTACCTCCGTCCCACAACACTTTACACGGTTACTATTCCTTTCATATTTTCGCGAGCGAGTTTTTTATTAGTAATTTTAATGATAAAGTAATTTTAAAATTACTTTATAATAGAGAAGAGGTAGATCTAGTATATCCTATCTTAAGAATTATTTTATCATTTCAAATCCTAATATACAACTGGCTCGCTAAAACACGAAGATAAAGTAACTGTGAAAAGTGTTTGGAGAGGGAGTGAGTATTAAATTTAATTATTTTTTACTTATTAAACATTATTATAATGTTATTGAATTCAAGTACAACTATATAACATAATTTATCCTCATTTTCAGAATACAAACACTATATTATTAATTTAATTAAATTCTTAAAATGTTAAGTTATGTTTAGGTGTATATCAAAATGATTTAAAATTAATTTTTTATGCTTTTAATTTCATTGTTAATGTATATTCATTTATTACAAAAACTTAGATATGGTGTACCCTGTATCAGGAATTACAATCAACGTAATTTTAATATTGCACTTTTCATTCACAAAATATTTCAAAAGATTTTTTAAAATTTATATTTTATATACTGTATTTCAAATATTCTATTGGTGTTCATTTGCGTTAATTTTTAACCATTAATTATCATATAATGTGTTATATTTGAGCTTGTAATGATATATGTTTGATTGGTTGAAGTTGTGTAGTATTCGTGTGAGTGTTCTGTTGATAGACGACCAGGCGAGCAACGGTGATTAGAGGATTAAGAAACTGATAGTATAATTAAGGTGTCGGCAACCAACAAAGCTTAAGAGAAGTCAAGCCACCTGGCGACCAGGAGTGTTGTCAGACGAGTGTCAGGCGACCAACACAATAAAAGAACAAGAAGAATAAATAACTAAGCCAAAAATAAGGGCAAAGGTGTACCCACTATTTAGGCGACCAAGCGAGCAAGATGAGGCCACGAAAGACAGCTCAAAATTCCACTAATTAAGCATTACATTAGAAACAAACAAGTGTACTAAACACTTGTCATTGTATAAAATGTAATAGTTTAGGAATAAGACAAGTGGTTAAACACTTGTCAACGCCTAAATCAAAAAGACTAAGAGGGTGACACCTCCTACTTGCTTGTAAGCCTATAAATATCCCTTCATGAAAGGGCAAAAATAAGTTCAATAATTGAAGAAAAAGACCAAACTCTTGCAATTTCTTTCTTGATCTATGCTTATACAAAATCATCACTTGCAATCTTGTTTGGTGACCTTCTTGAGTGTTAAACAGTCACTAATCATCCAATTCGAACCAAGGTCATCAACAATTGGCGCTAGAGAGAGGGGTCCGAACCTCCGGTTGATCAAAGATTTGAAGAATTCGGTAGGAAAATCACCGGAATCTACAAATTGCCACCGTAATCCGGCCAAAAGTCACCGGAACCTGGCAAAAGTCACCGGAAACTGGGTATGAGAGGGGTAATCTAATATTTGTGAAGGATTTGTTCATATTTAAGAGTTTGAATGCATGCATGTGTGAATTGGGGTTTGCTAAATAACCAAGTTCACACATACAAGGCTAGTTATTCTTAAATTGACAAAGACAAATATAAAGTTTTCGTCACCAAAATACCCAAACATTTTCGAAGATGGCGAGATCACAAGAACGACAATCCTCAAGTACACACCCATCACATAGGTCACGAACTCGAGTGTCATCCACGGGTGACCATGCACGTACGATACGGGCTACGTCCAATAGAAACGTGCAAGTTACCATCGATACTCTCCCCCTGGAGGTGGAAGCTTTGGCCAGAAACCTAGAAAACTCGCAAAGACGATTGCCGTTTTGCAATCGATACAAAGACGTCAAGAATGGGCGGAGCCGTCAAGAGCGATATAGGCGAACAACCGAACAGTCGAGCAGTGGAGTAAGAGGCAAGATGATGTACAAAATGACGAGATGGACAACGCTCAGGCTCGACGGAACAAAGGCAAAACCCCAATAAGCGAAAGATTAGGGAGCAGAGGAGAATCCACACCGGGAGGAGAGGTGGAGTCGAGCAAAAGCACAACAAGGAGCACAAGACATAACATCGAAGAAAGATTGGAACATAGGAGAGAGATTAAGGAGGGCACGCCACCACGGAGCGAGCAGCAAGCACGCACTAATGCTCGCCCCTCCATCCATGATCGTCTGCGAAGATCAGCCTTTGGGCGGCTAGGCCCTAATGGGGCCAGCAACGTCGCCAGGCGACCAACTCAGGAGAAATGCCCCGTTGGTGAGGGACTGCATCAGGATGAAGTCATAGAACTTAATCATGACAAGCAGCCTTCCAATGGTGGAGCGTCTCCGAGCGAGTTGCAAGCCCTCAAGAAACCAATTGAAGAAATGCAAAGACAGTTGGATTCACAAAAAGGCATTAGCTCGACAGTCTTACCATCATCACCACTGTCAACAATAATTCTGAATGCGCTCGTATAGAAGAAAATTCAATTCCCGACCATCAATCTATACGAAGGAAATTTAGATCCCAGGGTCCACCTGACGAAGTACTCTGAC
Organism: Ballota nigra; assembly: GCA_947034835.1. Lineage (NCBI taxonomy): Eukaryota > Viridiplantae > Streptophyta > Magnoliopsida > Lamiales > Lamiaceae > Ballota > Ballota nigra. Next base: position 114,593,528 of record OX344723.1, on the reverse strand, counting down.
TTTATGATATCAATAAGAGCATCTGATGCCACACAGTGCCGTAATTTCCCGCTCACACTCGGTGATGGCCCCCATCATTGGTTTTCAGCACTTACTCCCGGGTCCATCAACTCCTTTGCACAGCTAAGTAAAGAGTTTTTGTCGCATTTCTCTACAGCCGGATCGTATTTAACTCAGAGGCACCGACTGGCCGACGTCAAGCAAGGGGATGACGAGTCGGACAAAAAGTTTTTAGAGAGATTCGACAAGATACTTCTGGAAGGTGAAATGGTCAGTGACTGTGCGTACTACCAAAACATCGAACACTTCACTAGTGAATGTTGTGACTTACTGAAACAACTGTGGAGGTTCTACGAAGAAGGAAAGTTGTCCGAATTTGTAAAAAAAGAACCAGGAAAAAGGCCCAGGACAACAAATCCACCCAGCTCGGATGAGGAAGATAGTGACGGCCTGCCGAGCAGGACGACCAAGAAGGGAAAGAAAATCCTGACAGCACCAGCAGAACCAATGCGGGAAATTCTCATGCTCGAAGCAAGCGGACCAGTCGGAGGTTGTTTAGACGGGAGGCCTTTGATCTCAAAGAGAAAGAGGAAAGCAGAGTTGAGAGCAGTGGCTCAAGTGAAGGAAGTGGGAGTCAACCAGGCCACCAAGAAGACGGGAGACTTGGTGTTTTCAGAAAAAGATTTGGATGGAGTGCTCACTCCACACAACGACTCATTGATCATATGTGCTAATATCATGGGAACCCGAGTCCATCGATTGCTCGTGAACACCGGCTCATACACAAACATCTTATTCAAAAGCACATTAGATCAATTAGGAGATTGTGCAGATTATGTAAAAGACTATAATCACAAAATAGTGGGGTTCGGAGATGTTGTAACCTTTCCCCTAGGTATAGTTACGTTGCCAGTTGAACTTGTATCGACCGAGAGTCCCGATAGGAGGCTGACTAGAATGATAGAATTTTTAGTAGTAGATCAGCAGTCCTCCTATAACGGATTCCTCGGTCGACCTTTATCAATGAATTTAAAGCAGTTGTTTCAACGTATTACTACTGTGTCAAATTCCCAACACCAAAAGGACCAGGTACAGTAAAGGGTGATCAAAAGAGAGCTCGTGAGTGCCTCCTGCAACTGCAACCCAAAGACAACCGGGTATCAATGATAGACGAACAGTCGAGCAGCAGTGCTGAAGACGAACCTTCCATACTTGACGAAATCATGGAATCCATTGATACATAGATGATGGAGGTAGACGACCAGCAGGGAGAAGACGAGCAAGAGATCCAAAACAAACAACAAAGACAAGAGACTTCATCTTGCTCAAATAAAGGTGAGGACCTCGAACCACGGCTAGAAACGGAACCAATAATGGTTGAAGATGAACTCAACCTGGAAGGACTCATCATTGATCCTCGATGGAGAAATAAAAAAATGAGAGCAACACCGGTTGAAGAGTTGGAAACAATAAGAGTTGACCCGAACCGAGAAGACTTAGAACTCTTCATCGGATCTGAGCTCCCAGAGCCTTACAGATCCAGAATGAAAGAATTCTTAAAGTCCAATCTCAATGTGTTTGTATCAGCCCTGAGCTTGCCTGTCATAAACTAAATATTGACCCAACAAGAAAACCGGTGAAGCAAAAAAGAAGGAAGTTTGGGCCCGACGAGTACGAGGTGTTGGACATAGAGGTGAAGAAGCTTCTGGACAACGACCTCATCAAGGAAGCACTATGCCCCAAATGGGTAGCCAATCCAGTATTAGTACGAAAGCCAAACGGGATGTGGAGATTATGCATCGACTTCACAGACTTGAACGCTGCTTGTCCTAAAGACAACTTCCCATTACCCCACATCGACCAGTTGGTAGACAGCACGGTTGGACACGAACTCCTTACATTCATGGATGCGTTCGCTGGCTATCATCAGATCCCGATGTATCCAGACGACCAGGAGCACACAACTTTTTACACCAACAAAAATTTGCTATGTTGGAAAAGGATGTTGTTTGGATTGATTAACATAGGAGCCACATATCAAAGACTTGTCAATAAAATGTTCAATGAACACATTGGCAAGACAGTGGAAGTATACGTGGACGACATCGTTGTGAAAAGCCCAAAGAAAGAGGACCACTTGGAACACTTGGCCCAAGTATTTGAAATACTCCAAACTTACAACATGAGGCTAAACCCGAAGAAAAGTAGCTTCGGAGTTCACTCAGGCAAGTTCCTAGGACACCTTGTTAGCCAGCGAGGCATTGAAGCAAATCCATCAAAAGTGAAGGCAATCATGGACATGCAACCACCAAGGTCTGTCAAGGAAGTACAACGACTCACCGGATGCTTGGCGGCCTTGAATAGATTTATTTCAAGATCTGGCGACAAGTGTCAACCCTTTTTCGATGCTATAAAGAAGGGAGGATTCCAATGGACAAATCATTGTCAACGAGCATTTGAACAACTGAAAGAGTATCTCAGCGACACCAAAGTTCTATCAAAACCTGTTTCGGGAGAAAAGTTGTACTTATATCTGGCAGCCTCAGAAGTGGCCATTAGTTCAGTTTTAGTTTGGGCAGAGGGGAAATTTCATTTACCCATCTACTATGTAAGCCTAGCATTGCACGAGGGAGAGATCAAATACTCCCCGATGGAAAAGTTGGCATACGCACTGGTGATGAGCGTCAGGAAACTTCGACCATACTTCTTCAATCACCAAGTAGAAGTACTGACAACTTTTCCGTTAAGACAAATCTTACAAAGGCCAGACACTGCTGGTCGCCTCCTCAAATGGTCCCTCGAAATAAGCTAATTTGGAATATCATATGCACCTCGAACAGCGATCAAAGGACAGGTGTTGGCCGACTTCATAGTCGAGCTGACCTTTCCTAAAGATCTGACGAGAGGTCATAATCATCCATGGCATATGTACGTTGATGGATCATCGACCAATGCAGCATCAGGAGTCGGAATAGTACTAATCAGCCCGGACAAATAAATCTTCACCTCGATAGTACGATTTGAGTTTATGGCGACAAACAATGAAGCTGAATATGAGGCATTGATAGCTGGACTCCGTCTAGCATTGGCAGTTGGAGTTAGAAGATTGCAGATATATGGGGATTCACAGCTGATAGTCAACCAAGTCCGAGGAGAGTATGAAGCAAAAGACGGGAACATGGCATTATATCAGAAAATTATAACCCACTTGGCTTCCATGTTTGAACAAATTTACATCGAACAAGTACCTAGAGAGAATAATGCCCAAGCAGATGCACTTGCTCGCCTGGCTACCAGCACGGGCCCGACAGAATTGTTAGAAATCACCATCACAAAAATATGTCAACCATCAACACACGATTACAAGATCAATCAAGTAGATGAAGAATCTGAGGAGGACGATTGGAGAATACCCATTATCAAATACCTTCGTGATGGCGAAGTCCCAAAAGATCCTCAAGAGGCGACCAAGACGACAGGCGAGCAGCAAGGTTCACAATCATGGATGGTCAACTTTACAAGAGAGGATTCTCACTTCCGTTACTAAAATATTTGACAAAAGGGCAAGGCCAAGAGGTTTTACAAGAGATCCATCAAGGCGTCTGTGGAAACCACGCTGGGGGGCGTGCATTGGCCTACAAAACAGTAAGACAAGGATATTACTGGCCTACATTACTGCAAGATGCTATCAAAGTTGCGAAAACTTGTCACAGATGCCAGATATTCGCACCCAGCATTCACAAGCTACCAACCGAGATGATAGCAGTCAATAGTCCATGACCATTCGCAAAATGGGGAATTAACATCATAGGGCCCTTCCCGACTGGAAAGGGAAACGTAAAATTCGCGGTGGTTGCCGTGGACTACTACACAAAATGGGTTGAGGCAGAGGCGCTTGTAACAATTACGCAGAAAAAGATGATCAGCTTCATATGGAAGAATATTGTATGACGGTTTGGAGTCCCACATGCAATTTTGACTGACAATGGACGACAGTTTGAAGGCAAGAAAATAAGAAACTTTTGCGAGAAATGGGGAATCAAGAAATATTTTTCAACTCCATATCATCCCCAGTCCAACGGTCAAGTAGAGGCAGTCAATAAAATAATCAAACATATTCTAAAAATCCGTGTTGGGACATTGTCAGTTTTGATTAAGATTCCAAAGCCCCTGAAAAGATGAGTTGCTTTTGTTTTTTCTTGTCAGGCTAGTCTTGGTTAGGATTTGTACTTAGTCATTTTACATTTCACAGGTACTCAGTAAGAGGAGCACTTACTGATGACAATCAAGATTCAGAGCCTGAAGACGAAGTTTACCATCCTGAACTTATGGCAGTCTCCTGAGCTGGCTGAGTAAGTCTCAGTGATGAAGAGTATGACCCTGAGGTCAGTACTACTCAGTCCTGAAGGGAACAGGATAAAACTGAGTTAATGGGAAGACTTGGAGTAGAGCCAAGCAATGCAAAAGGAATGTCAGCGTCAGGACAAGACTGGTGAGCACAAGACAAAATGAACTTAATAAGACAAGCCTGAAGCTCAGAGATAAGTTCTGACATTCTCACCAACCTGATGACGTGGACCAATCCGGGAAGGACACGCACGTACGGAACCTGACAAGAAGACTAAATTCAGACTGCATGTTCAACGGGCGAGCATTTAATGTGCATTTAATGCAACCTACCAAATCCATGCAAGAACGGCTGCTGCATGAAGATATGTCCGTTTGAAGTCACTCTACATAGATGACAAGATGGGTTATCTCTCCAACGGATAGTTTTTCAAATCACCTATAAATACAGAAGACCTTGAACCCATTCAAGGTTACGGGAAATTTCCAAGCCAGAAATTACTCAAGCTCTCAAGCACCTAAAGCATTAAGCCTTAGAAGAAGCACTCGAAACCATCTAAATTTCCCAAGTGTTTCTTAGTTACTGAGAGTCATTATGTATTCCAAGAGTGAACTAGTATTATCTTAAGCTTAGAGAGATTATCCAATCCTTAGCATAGATTTGCCTTGTAAGGATAATCTCAACCTAGTTGGAATCCAAACTGAAACCAAAACCCTAAGTTAGGTTTGTTGGGAGTAAGTCAGTTAGTGAGTTAGTAAGTGGAGTTTGTATAGATCAGTGAGGTTAGCTGGTCTTGGTGCACCTTGGCACGTTAAAAACAAGAATCCCTTGAGTGGAGTTCCTGTTAAATCAGGCCGTGGACGTAGGAGCTTGAGTCTCTGAACCGCGTTAAACTCCCTGTGTTCTTATTGCTTTGATATTGTGCATACTTGCTATATTACATATTCATTCATTGCATTCGGTTTATCAGGCTTGAATCAATCTGCCTGATCCTCTAAAAAGAGTACTGCCCTTACTAAACACTATTCAGAATTGAGTAAAACAAGTTTTTCAGAAAGCAAACTAAACAAGACTTTAAACTATCAGGGCTTACGCATTTCCGCACTGAACTTGAACTGATAGTTAGCCAACTGACCCGCACCAAGTGTAGTCAGTAGGTGTGTTATCAACTCCTAGTTCTTTATCACTCTGAGTGGAGGGGACTCAGTCAGGTTTTAAGTTTGAAAAATTGGTATACGTGTATTCCCCCCCCCCCCATACATGTATTCCTCAGTCTTATACCGGGACCAACAATCCGGTTGGTGGACAAGAAAGGGAAATGGTCAGAAGAGCTACCAGAAGTGCTATGGGCATATCGGGTGTCATACAGAACAAATACAGGGGAAACTCCATTTACCATGGCATTTGGCGTTGAAGCAGTAATACCAGTGGAATTAAAGGTGCCGACAGAACGAACAACAATATTTGACGAGCAGTCGAACAACATCGCCCTAGCTGCAGAAATGGATTTGATTGATGAAAAAAGAATTTCAGCAGAAATGAAAAACGCGATATACAAGAAGAGAATCGCAAAATATTACAATTCACAAGTAAAAGTTAGAGAATTCGAGATCGGAGATCTCGTACTTAGAAAAATTTTGGGATCGCCACCAGGAGTATTTGGACCGGCTTGGGAGGGCCCCTACAAGATAACTCAGAAATGGCACAACGGCACATATGACTTGGAAGACATGGAAGGTAAGTCGGCCCAATACTCCTGGAATGCAGCTTTGTTGAAAAAATATTATCAATAAGCAAAAATTGTACAGTACATGTAAAAATTAGTTTAGGTTCCATATTTTCTTGTGAACACTAGTTGAAAAATTCATCATAATTTTTCAAAATTTTATGAATGTATATGAAATTTATATTATAAAATTAGGTTCGCTCAGTTATTCGCTCACAAAAACAAGTTACTCGCCTAGATGCACATGCAAAGGAGACGAGCAACAAAGGTAAAAATATATGAACCCAAGGCCAAGTCCATAAAAGAGACAATAAGGCCCAAAAATTGGGGGCGGCCATTAAGGAAAAGGAATTCAAGGCCAAGTCCATGTAAGGACCATAAGGCCCAATCAATTGAGGCTAAGTCTTTTAAAGACGATAAAGGCCCATCTAAGAATCGATCAGGCGATCATCGAATATAAAAATATATATTTCTAAAGATGAAAGATATTATGTTCGTGGAGCTTATATAAAAGCAGGCGAACAGCAGTGCAAGCAGCAAACAAACGAGGGAAATAATAAAGGAAAAAGTAAACATTCCAAATTTCTTTTCATTAAGGAACAAAAGACATTACAAAGAAAAACGAGGAAAGATTACAAGGATAACTTAAATACAAACTAAGGAAAAACAAAAAGGAGAAATACAGAGTCTTCAGTCTTGGGGAGCTGGAGGAACATCGGTGGTGGCCGGAGTAGTGGGGGCAGCATCAGTAGTGGTCACTGCAGCCGAGGTCCGTCAATGGGAGTAAGGGGAAGGGAGTGAAGACCATCGAAAATTTCACCATCCTTGCTCGGTTTCTCGCCCGAGAATGAGGGGCAATGAATTGAACATCCTCCCCAAAGATGTCCAAGGGAACTTCCATCTCCCCAAGGTCAGCCATGGGGACAGCGAACCCAACACTGACGGGGTTGTCCTTGACGTAGTCAACAAAGTCCTTCTTGGCCATGGCTAACACATCCTAGCCATGGTCCAAGGCAAACTTCACGGACCTGATGCTCTCCGCATAGGCGCAGACGTAACCGAAGTTAGTGTTGTCGGCCACATCCTGAGCATAGACGTCGAAGGCGACCATACTGGATTTTTCTTGCTGCAGGCGAGCAATTTCAGCTTGTAGCTCCTCAACCTGGGCAACCACGACCACCTTTTCATTCTCCAGCACTTTGATCCGCTCGTCGGTAACCCCCAATTCGAGCATAAGCCTCTCAGATTGGTTGAGGGCAACTTGCTCGCTATCCTGGAGAAGCTTTGTACTTCTGTTCCAGGTCCACCACCACCTTGGCATGCTCAGCCTTCTCCCGAGCAAGCTCATCTTCTTTCTTCTTCAAGGCAGCTGTCTTCTCCGCCTCGAAGCCGTCGATCTTGCGACCAAGACCACGGTTGGTCCGCTCCAAGATCACAATCTGATCAAGGAGCTTTTGAGCCATCACAGCTAGGTGGCTGGCGTTGTAGGCGACCAGGCGGGTATTGTCGCTGGTAGTCTGCTCTTGGACAATGTCCTCACAGGTTTTGGTCCAGGAGTGAGGGACCATCTCAGTTGCTCGCCGGACATGTGAATCCGGGATATCCAGGTACAGAGGAGAGGACTTCACACAGCTGAGCTGGTGAAGCACTTCTGTGCGCCCGGGATGCTCCTCAGGCTTGTACCTGAAAAGAGAATAAAAAGATGCATAAGTCAAAGTTTTACGAAGAGCAACCACCAACGAAGCAATTTAAAGACTACCTCACTCAGCTTTACTGGGTCGTATCCCAGGTATGAGCGATCATTGGAGAGTTGTTTCTTTTTGCTCAGGACAACAACCACGGTCTGCTGTTCGCTCACAACCTCCAGCGAGGTGGATTTAGAAATTGGGGAGCGAGGAGCGAGGCTGCTAGTTTCTGTGGTGGGCTTCGAGAGTTTCGTTGCTCGCTCTGCACCCTCTCCCTCGCCGCGACTATCCTCACGGGGGGCCTTTTTCTTCATCCTCTCATTTTCTTTCACCACACCACGAGGAGAAGCAATGGCTTTGAAGGCTCCCCTGGAGCGACCAGTGGTGACCCGTGGGCGAGCATGGGAAGCGGGCTCTTCCCCGGCTCAGAGACGAATGAGAGAGAGAGTGGGGTCTTGCTTCCTCCTGGTCGGCAACTCGGCGGCCATTTGTTTTGCGCGGGCGGCTAAGAGGTGGTAAGACTGAGGGATAGTAGGAACGGGAACAGTCACACGTCGATCTTTTAGAAGTAAGAAGAAATAAAAAATTAGTAACATCAGGCGATCAGGCGAACAAGAGAGTAAAAGTTTTAAAGATGATTACCCTCGGGGATCTCCGCCTGAGCTTCCAAATGATGAGGACTTGTGAAAAGTTAGGAGATTTTCCAGCAATGAGCTTTTGATAGGTGAAGAATCTCGCGGTCAGCACGGTTCCGCAGCACTATCACAGCTAAAGTGTACAAGAATTCTTCACTCAAGTCTAGATGCCCCCACTTCAATACTTTTGGACCTGCCAAACAACAAGAAAAGAAAAATTAATATTAGTTCCAACTTGGGCGGAAGGAAATAGGGAAGCCTACGTTTTACTGCGCCAAAACGTTCAGGAGAATTTATACGCGCTTGGCCGCCAGCAAAGTCCGCTGATGCCCGTCAATCTCCTCCATTGAAAAGAAACTAATTATGCCAACTCTTTACTTTGTTGGCAACACCCTCAATGAGCTTGACCCCCGTCCTCGTCTTCACATAGTACCAGCCTACACCCTTCTCCTTGCAAGCAGAAATGACCATGGCGTAGTGGATTTTGGCGGTACTAATTTTATTCTTGTAGCCCTCGAGGCCAAATAGCGTCATCAGAGCGAGCAAATTACTCCACCCATTAGGAGTAATTTGGGTGATGGCCAAGTTTATGTCTTCCAAGAAGCGACCAATAAGGGGGTGGAGCGGCAAAGGGAACCCCGTGTTCAAGATATCCAGGTTGATCGTCGTGCACCTGGTGGCAGGCGATCAGCAGTTTCTCCCTTCTTGGGGGCGTACAGTAAGATATCATATGGTATTTTGTAGTGGGACCTGATGCTATCCAAGTCATCCTCAGTAATCAGGCTTGGAATCCTGCTCGCCGTGAAGCTATTTTCTTGGGCGGTCATAATTACGCGGGAGCGAACAGGAAAGGTGGTGGAGTAGCGAGCAGCATATTCTCCCCATTCATTTTGGCGAACAACCCCTTCAGGAATCTGAGACTCTGGAGTCACTCTAGAGGTAGGAAAACCTATCTTCTTTAGAAACTCCCAAGTCACAGTCAGCCTTGATCGCTCCATATCAGCCTGGTCGCTCTCCGCCTCAATCTCAGAGGCCACTTCCTCTGAGTCCTCTCCCAAATCAGAAGAGGTGCCCTCTTCCACGTCCGGGCGACCAACTGGTCGCTCTACCTCTTCGTCGCCCGAATTTTCCGCTGCGTAGTCCTCCACGGAGCGAACAACAGAGGAAGCCTCTGAGCCCGTTTCTTCATCCACAAGAAGAGTCCTAGGGTTTCGAGCCAAAGCTTGACGGAGAGATCGGCGAGGAGCTGGGGAGATGTCCTCCTCCACTGGTCGTTTCTCCGAATTTCGAAGATATACTTCCAAGGAGGCTGTTTCGCTTGACGATTGGGACACCATGGTTGAGAGGCAGTGGGGATTCTTAACAAACGAAGTCAGATGAAATCGGGAAAAACTCTTGGGGGCAAAAAGAGGTGTTTGGAAAGAAATCAAGGGAGGAAACGGCGGCACTGGGAGAACACGGCGGCGGAGGAAAATTTTCAAAGGAAAAAGCAAGGAATGCAAAAACAAAACGAAAATAAAAATAAAATCAAAGATTATAATTAGTAATTACCTTGAAGATTCACGCGAAAATTGTCGAGAATTCGACAAGAAGTTGAAGATAACCAAAGCAAAAGCTTGAAAAAGTGAAACAATGACGGAAAGAAGAAGAAGTTTCGAAAAAATGGAAAAGAGAAGAAAGAGGAGTATTTATAAGGAGCAAAAACGGGGGCTAAAACGAAAATTTTGAAAATCTCGTAGGCTCCTATTTGAAAAAAAAATACGCGTGGGCGGCGATGACGTCACCTGCCGCCCACGACGTTGCGAATTCCGAGAACCTCGGGATCTCAACCGTCACACACGCGAAGGATACCTCGTTGGTCGCCCTAATGTCCTGATGATCGCCAGTTTTTCCGCCCAAGAGATTCAAAAATTTGTTGCTCGCTACAGCCACACGGTTATCATTTTACCAAAATTATGCCTTGCCCTTCATTAGTCAACCATTTTCCTAATAAAGAACAAGTCAGGGGGCAATGTTGATAGACGGCCAGGCGAGCAACAGTGATTAGAGGATTAAGAAACTGATAGTATAATTAAGGTGTCGGCGACCAACAAAGCTTAAGAGAAGTCAAGCCACCTGGCGACCAGGAGTGTTGTCAGACGAGTGTCAGGCGACCAACACAGCAAAAGAACAAGAAGAATAAATAACTAAGCCAAAAACAAGGGCAAGGGTGTACCCACTATTTAGGCGACCAAGCGAGCAAGATGAGGCCACGAAAGACAGCTCAGAATTCCACTAATTAAGCATTACATTGAAACAAACAAGTGTACTAAACACTTGTCATTGTATAAAATGTAATAGTTTAGGAATAAGACAAGTGGCTAAACACTTGTCAACACCTAAATCAAAAAGACTAAGAGGGTGACGCCTCCTACTTGCTTGTAAGCCTATAAATATCCCTGCATGAAAGGGCAAAAATAAGTTCAATAATTGAAGAAAAAGACCAAACTCTTGCAATTTCTTTCTTGATTTATGCTTATACAAAATCATCACTTGCAATCTTGTTTGGTGACCTTCTTGAGTGTTAAACAGTCACTAATCATCCAATTCGAACCAAGGTCATCAACATGTGCATGCATCAATATGTTTTTTTAATTGATTAAAAAAATGAGAGAATGATAAAAAAAATGGTAAAAAATCCGTTTCTCCGCTCCGTTCCGTACCGATCCGATCCGTTTATAATCGAAATTCTGCTCCGAACTATACCGATAAATAAAATATCCATACCGTACCGTACCGAAGTTTCGGTACGGACACAGATACGAATTTTAAAATAACCGAACTTTGGTATGAACACGAATATTTTCAAATATCCATTTTGGTCCATACCGTGAACCGCCCCAATGTGTTGGTCTAAAAAAAAAAGGTAATATTGGTTCAAAGTTCAAACCCTAAGTTTTAACTAAACAGAAATATCTATATTCAACATTAACACATTTAAGGAAAATGTAAAAGTTTGGAAATTGGATCCCCTGTTGGGATACTAAAGGGGTACTAAAATTACGTCGTATGATAGATTTTCCAAAATAAAAAATTAATTGTTTTTTTTATTTTCATTGTCTTCTCCTTTGCATTGCCGTTTCTTTTACATAATTTTATTTTACTGTTTTGACTTTATTTTCTCTTCATTCTTTCATACTTTGGTTTTTTTTATCTATTTTAGTCCCTTTAATATCAATTTTACTTTTTTTCGCTAGAAAATTTAAAATTTAGTTGAAAAAGTTACCGAAAATCTATTACAGCGTACATATTGACACAAAAAAATGTATCGAAATGACAAGCTCAACAAAAATAAGGGAATAATATATGTCTTGATCTACAATTCACCGCAAAACACATAAATTTACCATGAAAATAGATAAAATTCACAATTTTAAAGTAGCAATTCTTGGGGTAGGTGTAATTGAAACATAAAATTAATTGAGAATTTTTTTTTTCTTAAATGAGAGACGTTTCAAATGATAGTAGCGATGGCCGTCAACGTAATTAAAATAAATAATTAGAGTAATTTTTTGAAAAAAAATGACCAAAATTGATATCATAAGAACCAAATTTGTTAAGTACCCTTTGTAACTTTTTCCCAACGTACAAAAAAGTTTCAAAAGAAGTAAAGAAGACGTTTATGTCTCAAGGGCCACAACCTAATATATCCACATGTTTTGCCTGTTTTTCGCAAACATATTTAAAACACATAATAGAGGTTTGATGTGATAAATATATATAAATATATCAAAGGAAGACAAGTTAAAACAATACGAACTACTTTTTGCTACAAATTCAAATTATTTGAATTGGTAATTGATTCTTTTGATAAGATGAGTTCTGTATGAATGACTTAATGTTTATTACTTTCTGGCCCCTCAAGACTACAATATTTAAAAATAGAATCCAGTCTCTTAAATAGAAATATGTACGTCATATACGCTGAATGTGATCCATAACTTTTTAGCATATACGTCATTCATATAATTGAGAGATAATACCAAGAACCTCTTCAGTGCATTCAATTTTAATTATACATTTTTATTTTAAGACTTTGATCTTCTCACTGGAAAATTAAAAATCGTATCTAACTTTCGTCTAGTCCAACCATTCTAATAAGGACATTAGGTTTTTCTCTTTCAATATTAGTTAGAAAGATTTTAACTATGTTTTTTGTTTTTAATTTGGGTATTATTGATTATTGTTTGAAGGTATTATCTATTATTACTTGAGGTATTACACATTATTGCTTAGAATATTATTGATTAATGTTTTGGATATTGTTGATTCTTATTTTTTGGTATTATTAATTATTTAGTGGGAAATTATTATTTGGGGTGTTGTTGATTATTTTTTATTTTTTTTTAGTTTTACTGATTATTGGTTGGGATATTGTTGATAACTGTTTGATATATTGTTGATTATCGTTTGGGGTTATTATTGTTTAAAGTATTGTGATTGTTGCTTGGGGCATTAAAAATTATTGTTTAAGGTATTGATGAATATTGGGGATTTAAACCAAAATCGTCCTGTAACTTTTTACCTTTATTGAAATGGTCATGTATCTATTTGCTTTATTGATTTAGTTCTTTATGTTTTCAAAATTTGCCAATTTCGTCCTAATTGGCCAGAAAAGGCATAAAATTGTGTCGTTTCGGTCACGTGCAAGCCACGTGATCGCGTTTTTTGGCGAGAATGTATGATGTGTCATTATTTTACGATGTGGCACGCTGAGTGGGAAATTTTGCCAATTCAAATAATCATAATAATAACTTAAATATTTCAACTCATTTATTTGAATAAAAATTAATATAAAATAAAACAGGGTTTCGGCGAGGGCATTGTCGGAGAGGTTGAGAAGACGGAGGCTTCCGGCAAGGTAATTCTGGAGTTCATCGGAGATCAAATTGTTGGAGAAATCGAGTAACGCTAATTTACAACCAATTTTAGATAACGCTAATTTACAAGAAATTTTTGGTAAATATTTCCACTTTTATAACTTCTAATCTAATTCCTAAGGATTTTAAATTTATTTTAACTATTTTATTTTATATTAAATTTTATTCAAATAAATGAGTTGGAATTTTTAACTTATTATTATTATTTTAATTGGCAAATTTCCCACTCAGCGTGCCACGTCATAAAATAATGCCACATCATACATTCTAGGCGGAAAACGCGATCACGTGACCGAAACGACACAATTTTATGCCTTTTCCGTCCAATTAGAACGAAATTGGCGAATTTTGAAAACATACATGACTAAATCAATAAAGCAAATAGATACAGGACCATTTCAATAAAGGTAAAAAGTTACAGGACGATTTTGGTTTAAATCCCATGAATATTGTTTGGGATATTGCTGATTATTTTTTGAGGTATTGTTGATCATTATTTGGGGTAATGTTGCTTATTGCTTGAAGTGTTTAGATATTATTCAAGAGTGATTCTTGTGTGCATTCAAGTGCATTTTATGCACTTGGATTTTGAATCCAATTTCAAATCAATTTTGACTTTTCAAAGTTCCATTTATTTAATAAGCTTTGAAAAGTCAAAACTGATTTGAAATTGAACTCAAAATTCAAGTACATGTTATACACTTGGATTCATACAAAATTTGTAAATATTCAAATGGCTGTGAAAAAAAGTCCTTGACAAGGGCAAGTTTCTACCTGCACATTGGGACAGTGTTTAAATTAGAGATATAGCACAGATATCTTATTTAATAAACATCCAATCAACCAACTACTAATTATATATATGCACATATAAGAGAGAGGACCCCCTAACCACAAAAAAACCCTACCAAGCCTCGTGCGCTCTTGCTTGTCTTTTACTACATGTTCCTCAATTATCAAACCACGTCCCCTTTTCCAAATAGTTAACCAACTTCAATGGGTCACATAAATACATTATATCATGACTAATAATTTTGAATTTACACTAAACATGTTTCTCTACATTATATGTATATTTGATGTTGAACATGTTTTAATTCGGTATACATCTTGCATTGAATATATTAGACAAGAAAAGATACACTCCCCTCTATCGAGCAAATTGTACTTTTGATCCCAACAATCACGCTCATGATTTTAGTCCCAACACTTTTAAAGTTGGTCTCAAATGATTTTTTCTTGCAAAATTGGTCCCACCGTTAATGTGTTGTTAGGTCCGTTTGCACTTTTGGTCCCACACCTTTCAAAATTTTAATTTTATTAGAAAATCAATCAATTAAAACTGCATTGAACAAATAACTCTTATTCTTATTATTATACAACAACAAAAAATTATAGGCCAACAATTAAAAAAAAAAAAGAATAAATTATTACTCTTATAAATTTTTTAACTCACAATTTAATTTTATAATTACAAAAAAAAATCTAAAAAGATTATGATTTTTTTATAAATAAATAAATAAAACTTTATGAATAAATATTTTCAAAATTACTCTCAATTTCTTTTTGAAATCATTTTAAATTCGAAAATATATAAATCAATATATAATGAAAAAGAAATAATAATCTTTGTATATCATGTTAGTCCTAAATTCTGATATATATATATATATATATATATATATATATGTATATATATATACTTATACTGATGTGATTGGTTTGGTATAAAAAAATACAAAAAAAAAATAGTACACTAACAAAATTTACAATTTTCTTACAATATTAAGAAATGTTGTTCAACGTATACTGTTGCGATCGAATTTTGATTTACAAAAATTTTAAAAATACATAAATAATTTGGTATATTAAAACATATGTATAACAATTGCCAAAAGTTTTGGAGCGTACCGTACTTTGAAATTGTAAGATTTGGTAAACTGATATAAATTAAATCTTTTAAAAAAAAAATTGGTTTATAAAATCATTTTAGAAAAAATAAAAAAAATGAGCAATATTATAAATACTTGGTTCATTTTTATATTTTATTTTAGAAAATTAAATCTTAAAATTCATTTAGAATATTTAAATTATTTTTAAAAACATTCTTACAATCTAAAGTAAAAAGAAGAAGTTTATATGATAGTCATGATGTGAAAAATAAATAATTCGAAATAATTTTTCTAGCAACTATTAAAAAAATTAAAATTGGTTGTGTGCTTTTTTTTTTCTTTTTTAAATAAAAATATGTTTAATATTTCAAAATAATATAATAAGAATTTTTTTATATAATACTTTAATTCAAAAAAAATTACTTTTAAGAATTTGAAAATTATTTTGAGTTTTAAGTGTAATTTTCAGTTTTACGAAACAAGATTTCACTTTTTTTTTTCAGATTATACTAAAATATATATTTAACATTAATTATATTTAACTCCTTAGTAAATTAAATATTATTAAGAATTTGAAATTATTTCTTTTTAATACATTTTTTAAAGTTCTGAAACAAGTTTCAAGCTTTTTTTTTTAAATTATCATATTTAATTAGAAGATATGGGACCAAAATTGTCAAAAATATTGAACTTAACGGTCATCTGTCAAGTTTTAACAGGGATGGGATCACTTCTATAAGAAAAATACTAATTGGGACTAGTTTTGCAAGGAAAATAAAAATTGGGACCAATTTTGAAAGTGTTGGGACTAAAATAGTACTCCCTCCGTTCCCAAACGAATTTGCACACTTTCCTTATTGGGGTGTCCCAAACGAATTTGCACACTACCTAAAAAAGAAATATCGATTTGCGTGCACACTCACATAAATATACACATATTTACTCATATACCACTACTTTATTGGTTTTCTTAATCTGCGTGCAACAAGGGGTGCGAATTTCCTTGGGACGGAGGGAGTAATAATTACAGAAATTGCCTCTCCCTTTAGCTAATACATGAACTTATTAGACTTTTATAATTAATAAGGAATTCTTTTTAAAATTTGATTTTAATATAAAATAATTATCTTTTTATCTTTTATGTTGGGATTGGGGAAGAATGCAGTGGTGGTTGGGTGTGGAGTTGGTTTGAAAATAAATTGGATAATTCCAACTTATTTTTTTACAGCTTATAATAAATTGTAAGAAGCCTATTCTTTAGGAAAAAGAAATGTTTTTTCAAAAAGATTTTCGAGGAGCATGCATATATATATTTTAGTCATGCTTTTATCATTCAACTCAAGTGATGACAAAAGCAGCATATTAATTAACGTACGTGAAGAAATTATTTATGTTTCAAGGCCCTCAACTTAAGGTATCTACTTATTTTGCCCCTCAACTTGAGGTATCCACTTAGTTTGCCTATGTAATACCCGTCCCGTTTTATACCTTTTATTTTCTTAGAAACCTTAATTTTATAATTTTATATTATTATTATCTTTGTTTCTTTTAATTTTATTATTTTGTGTGCTAACGTGTAATTTAAATATATACTCTATTTCCAAATTCCCAAGTTCGAAGAAAGAAATCGAATATTTCAAACGGATAAGGGACTACGAGAAACTAATTATTCAAAGTTTAAAATTATGTTTTCAATCCGTATAATTTGTTGAGAATAATTAAAATACTTTAAAATATTAATTAAGTTTCAAAACTGTATTAATTATAATTTCGGAATTAAATTGGTGCACAAAACAATTCATAAGGTGTATGAGTTGAGAAGGAAAATATCCTAAAATTCTTACTTTCATTTCTAACCACAAGAATTATCATTTTCTTTTCCCTTTTAAATTAATTAATTAGGCTTTTGTTTTCTATAAGTAATAACCGTCCCTTTCCTTAACCAAGGAAGAAGAATCAGTCCAAAAACGTATCTCTTTTCTCTCTCTCCAAAGACGAAACCGCGTCTCTCTCTCTCTCACGCGTTTTCTCTCTCACTCATCTCCTCAGCCACGCCGCTGTCCTCCTTCGATCGGAAGCCGACCGCCGTGAAGCCTCACCGCCTCTCCCCCTGTTCCGAATCAAATTGCCGCCTCCATCTTTGACGTCGCGCCGCCGCTCCCAGACCAGCACCGCTTCGTCTCCGATCGTCCGCCGAATCGACTCCAGCCGTCGCGCCTCTGTCCTCTTGACCCAGACACCACCGCCTCTAGCCTCTAGCCTCTAGCCACGGTGCTGCCGTCCTCACACCAGAGCGCCGCCGCCGCGTCTCAGCCGTCGCCTCTTTTCCCAAGTCGAGCCACGGCCACCGCTGCCTCTCGAGACGCCGCCGTCGCGCCACCCCGTCTCCGTCGAGCACCGCCTCTTGATTCTCAGTAAGTCTCTTTTTCATTTCAATTTTTCTCCGATTGAAATTCGTTAAATTGAATTCGATTTTAATATTTTTCCCAATTTTCTTAACTTCAATTCGATTTCAATTTCTCTATTTGATTCTTCGTTGAAACTCACGAATTCGTTCTTTCGTGTTATTTGAGATGCCGTTGTAACGAACCGCTGGCGAAATTACCACCACGAACCGGACCGAGACTCGTAAGAATTGCTAAATTTCTCTCTATTTCTATTTCTCGTTGTAGTTGGAATATGAATTGAACAATTTTAAATTCTCTTTGTTTTTGGCTTGGAAGCCTATAAATTGTAGATGGAAATATTATTCTGTTAATTTTCCTAGATGTTGGTATTGTTGATTTTAGTCAGAACACTCGAATTAGCGGATTGGTATCACTTGATGAGTTGTTGAGTAACGTTATAAATATTTTGGTTAATGTTACTGTTTTGGATGGTTGGTATTATTGGTTAAGATGGTTAGTGTTTTTGAATGGATGAATTAGTATTATTGAATTAGCTGATTGATGATGAAATTAGTTGTTAGTAATATTAGTTGAGTTTTTAAAGACAAAGGGAAACTCGTCTTCTACTGTTCAAATGTTTGAAACAAATGGAAAAGGACTTTTAGAAAATAATACTACTCTTTTGTTTTGAAAATGACACAAGTAAACTTGGTTAGTAATACTAGTAATATAGAAAAATATTTATTCTATTATTTGTTATGAAAACTTCTTTAAATCAAGTATTACTAACAATAAAGAAAAGTATATATCATATTATTTTTAGTATTTATTATATATATAAATTTCTTTAAACAAAATAAGTTTAATAAAGGGAGTTTTCTTTATAAAGTATAATTTATATTCAAGAGTTCTTTTAAAATAAAATAGAATTTTTAGAAAGAAAATATTAATTTGGGACCTATATTATATTAGTATTATTTTTAAATAAATTACTTAGACTTTTAATTCTTTCAAGAAAAGAATTATATTGATGTACTTTTAAAATTATAAAAGATTTTATAAAAGAACAAAGGAGATCAAATCGCTTTTATAAGAGTCGAAATAGTATTACAACATGGAGATTAGTAAGTACACCCCCAATACACTACCCTTTTAGAAGTGGTGTATTTACCAAGTTGGTGTGTGTTCTTAAGTAGGCCCTTTTCAATAGGTCTCTAAGATAACAACTTCCTCGTTTCATAACACGTACTTCTAGGCCTTTTCAATAATTCAAGGGCCAACTTTTAATCAAATGATTTCATATTAGGATTCTGTGCTAATTGGAATACGCACGAGGGATTCAACCATCTGTTTATACATCATTCTCGGGACCCGGGGCAAACAGGTGGGTGATGATCTGTTGATCGATCTGCTTATAATACGTTGTGCTGGTATACTCTGAACTCAACCAAATAAATCTAAAACAACTAATCCAACATAAATGTATCCCTATAATATAAATATTTGAATTACGTGGTATACTTATATATGATACAATATGTCTATTGTTTTATTTGAATCGAGCACCATTGCATGATAAAGGGCATTTTGTGAGCATGGATTTATACAAGTACGAATTATGTGAACTCTCCCCACTTTTTGAAAAGCCAGTTTTTATGAGAAAGAGAAAAGCTAATGTTTAATAATAACTTTGGCCTCCGGGTGAGATACTCATTAGAGTTCCGGATGAGGTGGTCATTAATAATAAATTTGGCCTCCGGGTGAGATACTCATTAGAGTTCCGGATGAGGTGGTCATTAATAATAAATTTGGCCTCCGGGTGAGATACTCATTAGAGTTCCGGATGAGGTGGTCATTAATAATAAATTTCGGCCTCCGGGTGAGTACTCATTAGAGTTCCGGATGAGAGGTCACTAATTAATTAAATAGATTTTGTTTATGAGGAATGATTTTTTAGAAAGATTTACTATGTGGAAAATGATTTTGGCAGATTGGGCCGATACGTGAAAATGGTTTTGGGCTTTGCCCCTCAATGTGAATCAACTTGTGATTATATGATGTGAAACCTGATATGTCCAAATAATTATTATGTGAGCTTGTTACTTCTGTGATATATGATGTTCATATTTATATGTCAACTGCTTAAATAAATTAATTACTTTATTAATGAGTACAATCTTAATATATTTCGGATTTACCAATCCCATGACGTTGCAAATCACCCATACGTGAGAATTCAAATCTCACGCCCCCATTTTACAACCCTTGCAGATTATGATTTCGTGGAGCAAGGACAGTAATAGAGACGACACAGAGTTCCCCACTTAAATAAAATGTTACTTTAATATTAAGCTTTATATATGTGTGTGAGACATGTTATAAAAAATTATTCTACTCATTTCTTCCGCTGCATAAAACTCATCTCTGATTTTATTATCCATTTTCATATCAAAAATTTTACAGTTCGGATTTTAGTCACAAGTAATACCTCGAATCTGAGATAATTATGTATTTTGGATTCGGGGCGTTACAGGTGGTATCAGAGCTTATGTTCAAAACTTTCGGACCTAAACTCAAATCATTGTTTTCATCAAACCAAAATTATTTTTCATTAATTAAAATTTTCTTATCATGTAAGTTTAGATCATTAATTAAATCACTTGAGGGGAAATGTGTCTCCTATTACCGTCTGAAGCTCCTCGAAGGTATGTTCTTGTTTTATTATCAAAAGTGCCTATAAGTTTATAAACTTGCAACAAGTTGAATTTCATAACAAAACTCAAATCAAAAGATCGAGAACTCAAAACAACACCTACGTGGTGTAGAAAGAACTACGAAATGTCGTTTATATTGCTATTAAAATGCTATATTTTGTAAATGGCATAAATGAATATATTTGTTTAAAGTTTATAAATTTCATAAATACTATTATGAGACTATCTGAACTATGTGTTTTAATTGTTTAAATTATGTGCTTTAATTGTTTATATTATGTTTCTGCATGACAAAAATTTTGACTAGAAATTTCCTTTCTATGTTAGAATCCACCTAAGATAGTAGTAGCTCGGTACCTAGAAAACTTATTTTCAGATATGACGTAAGTAGACTGACCTACATAGAAGTCGAGACTTTTATATGATATACATGTGTTATGAAATTGCTACTTGGCAATGTGTGTTACTTGCTCTATATTTAACTGTTATATTTTATCTGATTATCGATAAATGACACGTCACTAGTTTCTATTATACGGTGCGAATGTAATCACTGTACCATTGGTGGCCACAGTGTGTTGCGGTGAACTACGTACTCACGTGTATCTCAGTACTAGCGTTGTGTTGATTACGTAATTCGATTCTATTTTTATAAATTTTCTCATACCTATATGATGTAATAATATTTATTCTTTTCTCTCTAGAACCACCACTAGAATGGCACCAGGAAGTAGACGTGGACGACCCCGTGTTAATCGTATCCCAGCCCCAGAAAATCCTATAGACGTCCTCAGGCTGAACCTGAACCACCCCAGCAGGCCGCACCTATGAACGATATTGCAACAGAAATACTGATCTCCCTCCAGAACTACATACAGCAACAAGCTCCACCACCTCCTCCACCACTGTATGAGTCTATGCCTCAAATCACACCCAGAATGAATGACTTCGTTGAACGATTTCGACGACTGCAGCCACCCAAGCTGAATGGGAAAGAAAGCCCTTTCGAGACTGAAGAATGGATAGCCGGATTGGAGCGTATTTTCAGACACATGGTACTAACTGATGTACAGAGAGTCTCCTGTGCACAATTCCAATTGGTGGAAGACGCAGCTCAATGGTGGGAATCCTATGAGCGAACTATGAATGAAGATGAAAGACAAGCCCTTACTTGGGAGAATTTCAAGAAAGATGTGTTAGACCGGTACTTTCCACGAGTACTAAGGGATCGGAAGGAACAGGAATTTGTTAATCTCCGACAAGGAATACTCTCGGTGATAGAGTATGAGAGAAAATTCAACCAATTGTCCCGGTATGCTCCACATCTGGTGGACAATGATGATAGAAAAGCCCGGAGATTTGAACAGGGTCTGAGGCCCGAAATTGCAGGAATTGTGATAGGCCTTCAGATGCCGAGCTATGGAGGAGTTTTTCATCGAGCACTGCTAGTCTCGATCAGCCAGAATTTGGAGTACAAGCAGACTTCGACGATTGTCCCCGTCAATCGTAATTGTCAACCATACTTTAAAGGAGATTCACTTCC
This sequence comes from Ballota nigra, assembly GCA_947034835.1. Classification (NCBI taxonomy): domain Eukaryota; kingdom Viridiplantae; phylum Streptophyta; class Magnoliopsida; order Lamiales; family Lamiaceae; genus Ballota; species Ballota nigra. The sequence goes on along the minus strand of OX344723.1, from coordinate 114,571,679 downwards.
ACCACCAAAGGGAATCAACTATGATGTAGCTCGAAACAAACCAGTCTGTCCAAGTTGTGGAAAGAAACATTGGGGACAATGTATTTCGGGTAGAACGAATTGTTACCGTTGCAACCAACCAGGGCACAAATCTTATGAATGCACTCAACCACCAAGTGTTGACCGCCAACCAATTAATAACAGCCAGTACTACACACAGCAAGTGGGTAACTACCAGACTTACCGGCCACATGCACCCAACAACCGTCAGTTAGGGCCACCAGTCAGAGTTCCACCTCACCAAGGTCAGAAGTGGTCAGGACACGTGAATGCTATCCTAGAAGAAGGGGAAAACAGTGGAGGACAACTCCGACTGAAAGGACCTGAACATCACGTATAGATACTGAGCAGAAAGGGGTTAAGAAAAAAAAAACATATAGATACTGCTTAAAATAAGTGTATAAGGTTTAGCCGAGCAAATACCTAAACAATACCTAGAAGTCGGATTTCGGGGATGAAATTCCTGTTAAGGGGTGAGGATGTAATACCCCGTCCCGTTTTATACCTTTTATTTTCTTAGAAACCTTAATTTTATAATTTTATATTATTATTATCTTTGTTTCTTTTAATTTTATTATTTTGTGTGCTAACGTGTAATTTAAATATATACTCTATTTTCAAATTCCCAAGTTCGAAAAAAGAAATCGAATATTTCAAACGGATAAGGGACTACGAGAAATTAATTATTCAAAGTTTAAAATTATGTTTTCAATCCGTATAATTTGTTGAGAATAATTAAAATACTTTAAAATATTAATTGAGTTTCAAAACTGTATTAATTATAATTTCGGAATTAAATTGGTGCACAAAACAATTCATAAGGTGTATGAGTTGAGAAGGAAAATATCCTAAAATTCTTACTTTCATTTCTAACCACAAGAATTATCATTTTCTTTTCCCTTTTAAATTAATTAATTAGGCTTTTGTTTTCTATAAGTAATAACCGTCCCTTTCCTTAACCAAGGAAGAAGAATCAGTCCAAAAACGTATCTCCTTTCTCTCTCTCCAAAGACGAAACCGCGTCTCTCTCTCTCTCTCACGCGTTTTCTCTCTCACTCATCTCCTCAGCCACGCCGCTGTCCTCCTTCGATCGAAAGCCGACCACCGTGAAGCCTCACCGCCTCTCCCCCTGTTCCGAATCAAATTGCCGCCTCCATCTTTGACGTCGCGCCGCCGCTCCCAGACCAGCACCACTTCGTCTCCGATCGTCCGCCGAATCGACTCCAGCCGTCGCGCCTCTGTCCTCTTGACCCAGACACCACTGCCTCTAGCCTCTAGCCACGGTGCTGCCGTCCTCACACCAGCGCGCCGACGCCGCGTCTCATCCGTCGCCTCTTTTCCCAAGTCGAGCCACGGCCACCGCTGCCTCTCGAGACGCCGCCGTCGCGCCACCCCGTCTCCGTCGAGCACCGCCTCTTGATTCTCAGTAAGTCTCTTTTTCATTTCAATTTTTCTCCGATTGAAATTCGTTAAATTGAATTCGATTTCAATATTTTTTCCAATTTTCTTAACTTCAATTCGATTTCAATTTCTCTATTTGATTCTTCGTTGAAACTCACGAATTCGTTTTTTCGTGTTATTTGAGATGCCGTTGTAACGAACCGCTGGCGAAATTACCACCACGAACCGGACCGAGACTCGTAAGAATTGCTAAATTTCTCTCTATTTCTATTTCTCGTTGTAGTTGGAATATGAATTGAACAATTTTAAATTCTCTTTGTTTTTGGCTTGGAAGCCTATAAATTGTAGATGGAAATATTATTCTGTTACTTTTCCTAGCTGTTGGTATTGTTGATTTTAGTCAGAACACTCGAATTAGCGGATTGGTATCACTTGATGAGTTGTTGAGTAACGTTATAAATATTTTGGTTAATGTTACTGTTTTGGATGGTTGGTATTATTGGTTAAGATGGTTAGTATTTTTGAATGGATGAATTAGTATTATTGAATTAGCTGATTGATGATGAAATTAGTTGTTAGTAATATTAGTTGAGTTTTTAAAGACAAAGGGAAACTCGTCTTCTACTGTTCAAATGTTTGAAACAAATGGAAAAGGACTTTTAGAAAATAATACTACTCTTTTGTTTTGAAAATGACACAAGTAAACTTGGTTAGTAATACTAGTAATATAGAAAAATATTTATTCTATTATTTGTTATGAAAACTTCTTTAAATCAAGTATTACTAACAATAAAGAAAAGTATATATCATATTATTTTTAGTATTTATTATATATATAAATTTCTTTAAACAAAATAAGTTTAATAAAGGGAGTTTTCTTTATAAAGTATAATTTATATTCAAGAGTTCTTTTAAAATAAAATATAATTTTTAGAAAGAAAATATTAATTTGGGACCTATATTATATTAGTATTATTTTTAAATAAATTACTTAGACTTTTAATTCTTTCAAGAAAAGAATTATATGGATATACTTTTAAAATTATAAAAGATTTTATAAAAGAACAAAGGAGATCAAATCGCTTTTATAAGAGTCGAAATAGTATTACAACATGGAGATTAGTAAGTACACCCCCAATACACTACCCTTTTAGAAGTGGTGTATTTACCAAGTTAGTGTGTGTTCTTAAGTAGGCCCTTTCAATAGGTCTCTAAGATAACAACTTCCTCGTTTCATAACACGTACTTCTAGGCCTTTTCAATAATTCAAGGGCCAACTTTTAATCAAATGATTTCATATTAGGATTCTGTGCTAATTGGAATACGCACGAGGGATTCAACCATCTGTTTATACATCATTCTCGGGACCCGGGGCAAACAGGTGGGTGATGATCTGTTGATCGATCTGCTTATAATACGTTGTGCTGGTATACTCTGAACTCAACCAAATAAATCTAAAACAACTAATCCAACATAAATGTATCCCTATAATATAAATATTTGAATTATGTGGTATACTTATATATGATACAATATGTCTATTGTTTTATTTGAATCGAGCACCATTGCATGATAAAGGGCATTTTGTGAGCATGGATTTATACAAGTACGAATTATGTGAACTCTCCCCACTTTTTGAAAAGCCAGTTTTTATGAGAAAGAGAAAAGCTAATGTTTAATAATAAATTTGGCCTCCGGGTGAGATACTCATTAGAGTTCCGGATGAGGTGGTCATTAATAATAAATTTGGCCTCCGGGTGAGATACTCATTAGAGTTCCGGATGAGGTGGTCATTAATAATAAATTTGGCCTCCGGGTGAGATACTCATTAGAGTTCCGGATGAGGTGGTCATTAATAATAAATTTTGGCCTCCGGGTGAGTACTCATTAGAGTTCCGGATGAGATGTCACTAATTAATTAAATAGATTTTGTTTATGAGGAATGATTTTTTAGAAAGATTTACTATGTGGAAAATGATTTTGGCAGATTGGGCCGATACGTGAAAATGGTTTTGGGCTTTGCCCCTCAATGTGAATCAACTTGTGATTATATGATGTGAAACCTGATATGCCCAAATAATTATTATGTGAGCTTGTTACTTCTGTGATATATGATATTCGTATTTATATGTCAACTGCTTAAATAAATTAATTACTTTATTAATGAGTACAATCTTAATATATTTCGGATTTACCAATCTCATGACGTTGCAAATCACCCATACGTGAGAATTCAAATCTCACGCCCCCTTTTTACAACTCTTGCAGATTATGATTTCGTGGAGCAAGGACAGTAATAGAGACGACACGGAGTTCCCCACTTAAATAAAATGTTACTTTAATATTAAGCTTTATATATGTGTGTGAGACATGTTATAAAAAATTATTCTACTCATTTCTTCCGCTGCATAAAACTCATCTCTGATTTTATTATCCATTTTTATATCAAAAATTTTACAGTTCGGATTTTAGTCACAAGTAATACCTCGAATCTGAGATAATTATGTATTTTGGATTCGGGGCGTTACAGCCTATATGGCTATAGCATGACAGAGAGGATTGATCCGAACCTTTTTTGCATTAATGTAAATTTTTACCCCCAAAGATTTTTTGAGACTATATTTTGTCCTACTTTAAGAGTGTCCTAATTAACCCATCATTTTATAACCAACAGTATGAATATTATCAATATGCAATTTCGGAATACGAAAAATTTTATCCAGATAAAAAAAAGTGTTTGGAAATTGTCTTCGTCTTATGCTTAGGGGTATGAAAATATTGAAAATAGCGATATACCAAGTTTGCCAAATCGAAAAATATCGAAATGTCGATTTTTGGATATACTGAGATTTTCAGTACGGTAACGGTATGCACTTTAAAAAATTTTGGTATTTTGGTATATACAATAACGAAATTTCGGTATTTTTTTTTTTTGTATTTTCAATAAAAATATGTACCGGTATTTCGGTATTTGCGGTATACTGTAATTTCGATATGAAAAGGTATATCAAAAATTTCGGTATGGACCGGTATACACTACAAAAAAACTCGTTTTTTAGCGACCGCCTAAAATTCGGTCGCTAAATATTAAATTTGTTGGTGATCAAATTTAATCGGATAGATTAGTGGATGTTTATTTTAGTTTATGACCACCAAACAAGAACGTGTGATTGATTATCACCGTAAATGATAAATCGAAGCTTAGGATCGTAAAATTGTAAATACGAAAGTCGAAATCGTATTTATTTCGTGTGTGTGTACGTTTAGGTGTGTTTGTGTGTGTTTTGGGAATATTTGTCAATTTAAACTTATATTTCTTAGTTGGAGAACAACTATTTATAGAGACTAACAAGCATGAGGTGTCCAAGACTCTTGGACTTCCTAGCTTTCATGCTAGACAAGTGTCATTTGACCTTATCTAAGCTGAATCTTAGTTACAAAGTCTTCTTTGGTCTTATCTCGGGCTCATTGTTGTTCGTTCAGGTCGGCTTGATTTGTCCAGAAGGGTCTTTCAGTAAAAGTTGTTCGCCTTTTGTGGATATGGTTTCAAAGTTGATCGCATATGTGTCATGTTGAGATAAGCTTTGGAATCTCGGTTCTTTGTTCGTCTATATACACTTCTTAGGCTGGTAAATACACCACTCTTTGTTAATGTTGTTCGTCATTTATGGCTTGGTGGAAGGCTCATATCTGGTCTCGGGTTTCAAAACCTACTCGCCGATATGTTGTTTGTCGGTGAAGCTGTTCGTCACTTCATACATCACCTAGATTAATTAGTGCACTCCTCTTTGATTGTTTCTCTTGGTAATTGTCTTTAATTTGGGTTTTCTTCTTCATAATCGTTATTTGGTCTTTAAATCTTGTTGGCCAATCATTGGTAGTTGTTCACCTATCAACAAAATTAGCGACCATCGTAGACCATCGGTCTCAAACCAAAAAAATTTGCGACCGATGAGGTAAGCGGTCGCTGAATCGAAGGATTAGCGACCGCCTACGACGCGGTCGCGAAAACTCAAAGGTCAGCCAAACTATTTACCGCCGGTTTAGCGACCGCAAATGCGGTCTCTATATTCAATTTTTTATTAGCGACCGCCATTATGCGGTCGCAAATCGGTCAATTAACCCGTTCTTGAAAACGGGCAAGGGTCAGTTAATGTTGGGGGGTTAGGGACATCTGTAGGCGGACGCTAATTTTTTTTGGACCGTCTATATACATGATTAGCGACCGCCCTAATTTTTTTTCCCTTTTTAGTCACAGGCCGTACTCATTTTCGGCCTATGCTAAAAAAACTCCGCCGCCGCCACCGCCGTCCGTCGAGCTTTCCGTTCCGGTCAATACTCTCCTTGCTTCTCCGTCTATCTAATAAACGTAAGTTTTTCAAACTTTAGTCGTTTATTATATATCTTTGTATATTTGAATAATGCATGAAGTTATATATATATATATACACGTATATATATGAATTTAATTGATTTATATTCGTATTTGTGAATTTAGTGATTTATATTCATAGTTGTGGATTTAATTTGTTGATTTATATTCGTAGTTGTGAATTTCGTTTAGGGATATTCGTAGTTGTGAATTTAGTGATTTATATTCGTAGTTGTGAATTTTGTTGATTAATTATATTCGTAGTTGTGAATTTCGTTTAGGGATATTTGTAGTTGTGAATTTAGTTTAGGAATTTCCGTAGTTGTGAATTTTGTTGATTTATATTCGTAGTTGTGAATTTCGTTTAGGGATATTCGTAGTTGTGAATTTTGTTGATTAATTATATTTGTAGTTGTGAATTTTGTTGATTAATTATATTCGTAGTTGTGAATTTCGTTTAGGGATATTCGTAATTGTGAATTTTGTTGATTAATTATATTCGTAGTTGTGAATTTTGTTGATTAATTATATTCGCAGTTGTGAATTTTGTTGATTTATATTTGTAGTTGTGAATTTCGTTTAGGGATATTCGTAGTTGTGATTTTTGTTGATTAATTATATTCGTAGTTGTGATTTTTGTTGATTAATTATATTCGTAGTTGTGAATTTAGTTTAGGAATTTTCGTAGTTGTGAAATTAGTTTAGGAATTTTCATAGTTGTGTATAAATATAATATGTTATGTTAATCTTTTGAATTTAAATTTCAGATGAGCTCTCATGATAACCCCGATCAGAGTGGGTCACAGGGTCGGGGATAGGGTCGGGGGAAGAGGAGGTCGGGGTCATAGAGACCGGTGCTCCTGGAAGTTCGACGGGCCCCGGAGATGACATCATCCTCCTCCCAGTAGTCCAGTGCTGCTGGCTCTACTACTGTTGTCGGATCTTCGGCTTCACGGCAGCATCCCCTGATTGATAGTCGTCTCACTGTTGTCCCTAGCGACAACATGTAAGTATTTTTAGATAATTAATTAAATAATTTTAATTGTATACATTAATATTAATTATAAATATTAACTTGAATTATTTTTATGTTACAGTATGCTTCCAAGCCATGAGACTAGCGATAAGGTCTCAGAGGTCATTAAGAAGCTCCCGTTCGAGGTTGGTGCCCACTCGTGGTCCATGGTGCCTGAGCGAAAGAGGAGGGAGTACTTCGAGGAGTTCAAGGTATATTTATTATGATTTTAATTACATTTAATATTTTATATTGAATTTATTTGTTAATATTTTATTTTTAATTTAATTGCAGAAGTTGTGCGTCTGGGATCCTGCCCATGATAGTGTTATGTACGGCTATTTCTACGCAAAAGCGCAGGAGCGGTACAAAAAATTATCTACGGGCTGAGGAAGAAGTTCAATAGTGGGGCGCAGCTGGAGCTGGGCATAGGGCCAGACGGACGTTCCGTCTGGGATGCTTTGGTTGCTCACTGGAATAGTGAGCAATTCAAAGCCAAGTCCGAGAAGTCATGGGAGAATCGGTTGAAGGACCCCACCGGGCAAGGCGTCGCCAGACATCGGGCTGGATCCCAGTGAACCCGGAGACTGGGACGTCTACCTACGCCCGCACCACCGAGATCCACGTAAGTATTTTTTAATTTAATTATTATAAAATTTTAATTTCAGAACCAGATTAAGGATTGTCTCGCCCAGGCCTCGCAGCAGGTGGCCCCTGGCGACGACAGCGGGGAGAACCTCACCCTTCCCCAGATTGTCGAGGACCGCATCTATTTAGATGTGGTCGGAGTCAAGAAGGGAAAGGTCGTGGGGCAGGGCGGTCACAGTAAGGCCATCCTGCAGACCTACCGTCAGAGCAGTGAATCGTCCTCCTCGATCGACTCTGCTTCCTCTCAGGTAGAGCGTGAGCTGAGAGCCGTCCAAAAGCAGATGGAGGCTCTCACGAGCTACAACACGAGTCTTCGGGATTGGTTCACCAGCATCACTCACCAGATGGACATTAACGCCCAACCCCCACTCCCACCACATTTTAATACCGGTGAGAGCGGTGCCGCGGGGGGAAGGGGGCGCGGTGCCGTGGGGAGCGGACATGTAGGTGGTGAGGGCGATGGTGGGGATGTTGATATTGATATCAACGAGTTCCTCTCTGGAGAGGATTGACGAGAGAGAGAGAGATGATTTTTTTCATTTTTTGTTGAATATTTTATTTTATTTGTTGAATATTTTTTATTTTTTATTGAATATTATAGATTTGCATATATTTTTTATTGAATAAAAAAGTTAGTAAATATATATATATATATATATATATATATATATATATATATATATAAACGAATTAGAAACAAAAAAATAAATTAATTTGATGAATTTAAAAAAAATGGGAGTCAAATTCGAATTATATACAATTAAATGAATAAAAACGAATGAATTAATAATTTAGAATAGTCTAAAATATTAAATTTATAAAATTAATTAAAAAAAGTTAGTAAATAAATATATATAAACGAATTAGAAGCAAAAATGAATTAATTTGATGAATTTAAAAAAATGGGAGTCAATTTCGAATTATATACAATTAAATGAATAAAAACGAATGAATTAATAATTTAGAATAGTCTAAAATATTAAATTTATAAGATTAATAAAAAAAGTTAGTAAATAAATATATATAAACGAATTAGAAGCAAAAATGAATTAATTTGATGAATTTAAAAAAAATGGGAGTCAATTTCGAATTATAAACAATTAAATGAATAAAAACGAATGAATTAATAATTTAGAATAGTCTAAAATATTAAATTTATAAAATTAATAAAAAATTTAGTAAATACATATATATAAACGAATTAGAAACAAAAAGAATTGAACTTGATGAATTTAAAAAAAACGAGAGTCAATTTGAGGTTATATACAATTAATTGCAAATAAACGAACAAGAATAGCATGTGTCCTAGTGGTTCACACCTCTTCTGGTCTACCCGGAGGTCGTGGGTTCGATTCCCCTTGGGCGCATATTTGCCCATTTATTTATTATATTATATTTATTTCTACAAGACTCACAAGGGCTTATATACTACATTGGGTCGCTTAATATGAGTTAGTGGGTCAGTGGTTTAGTGGTTCGCACCCCGCCTGGACCCTAATGGGCGTGGGTTCGAACCCAAATAGCCACTTTTTTTTTACGTTGGATCGTTGATTAGCGACCGCTTATATGTCGGTCGCTAATCAGAAAATAAAATAAAAAAGATTAATTTTATTTCGAAAAATAAATTAGCGGCCGCCAAAAATCAGTCGCTAAATCATGACCCGGCCGGGTTGGACCCGATTGATTCAGATATCAGCGACCGTCTTTGACGGTCTCAGATTAACGACCGATTTCAAAAAGCGGTCGCTAATATTAGCTACCCACTTTTTAACGATCGATTTTTTCGGTCAGAAATCGGTCGCTAATCACGTTTTGCGACCGAAAATCGGTCGCTAAAACCCATTTTTTTTATAGTGATATACTGATACCGTTTAAAAATTCAGTATACCGAAATTTCGGTACAATATCGGTAAGTATCAAAAGTTTCGGTACGGAATACGGTATGGAACGGTATTTTTTATATACCATACCGAACACTCCTACGTACAACTTCAATTTATTTATAAACAGTGTCAGATTTTTCTTTCTGAAAATTTATAATTGTTTTCACTAAACAATTTCAGTTTGTCAATTATTTAGTGAAATTGGTTGCAATTTTTCAGAAAAAATAATTAACATTGTTTCAAAATACACTTGAATTGAATAATATACCTAGTGCACTAGAGACTTGCTCTTTAAAATTAACTTAAATTTTATATGATGAGAGTAATGGGTGCAAATTACCCAATTAGGGCCAAATTAAGGTATTTATAATCGATTAAGGTAAAATCGGTCAAATATTTGAAAAGATATAAGAGTAGAAATGGAGTTATATATATATGTGTGTGTCTTGTCGTGAAGCTTATAACATATTAATAACAATTGAGTATGTATAGAGCGGAATTGGTTCATATATGAATTATTAAAGGGTATTAGTTGTTTCCATGGAAAAACATTAGTTATTTTCACTGAAAGGTATTTGTTGTTTTTACTGAAGAGTCTTAGTTTGTTTTCGCTGAACAACTAAGATTTTTCGGTGTAAATCAGTAATACTCTTCAGTGAAAACAATTAATACTTTTTAGCGAAAACAGCTAATATTCTTCAATAATTCATGTATGAACCATTTTCACTCTATACTTTGTCATAACAATTTCATGATGTGTAGGTTTCATATAAAAATATTTTATGATAAGTTTACCAAGATAATATTTTAAAATATCAAATATCTGATCAAAATATAAAAAATAAAAATAAAATTATTAAGAGTATCAAAAGTTGAGGTAAAAAAGATTAATAACAATTGCAATGCAATATCATTGATCCCGATTTTTTATATTCCTAGTGAGATTTTTTATCCTCTTAATCAAATATTTGATAATTTAAAATAGTTTTATGATAAGCTTATCATAAACTATTTTTGTATAAAACTTTGTCTTTCAGGATTTATACTTTACAAATTAATTAACATTCTTGACTATCTTTTAAAGAAAAGTATAGAGTGAAACTGGTTCATACATGAAGCACTTTGAAGGGTATGAGTTGTTTTATTAAAGGGTATAATATTTTCGCTAAAGGGTCTTAGTTTGGAGGGTAAAAATTATTTTCGGCAAAGAATATTAGTTGAAAGGTATGAATTGTTCCAGTAAAGAGTATTAATTATTTTTATTAAAGTGTATAAATTATTTTATTAAAATGTATTGCAAAGCTATTAAGAATTCACAGTTACCTACTCATCATTTAAATACATAAAACCAGGTTAATTCACATTTCTTTAAAACTATTAAATTTTTGGCATTTTTATTCTTTAGCATTAAACAGTAATTAAATTTTTCCAAACACAAAAAATAGAAATTTGGGTTACCTAAAAAACTATAACTAGATTGGGTACATAAAATTGTCAGTACATTAATGGGCTCTAAAATGAGGCTTTTGAAATTCAGCCTATTATCAAGTCTAATTGTCTACATGACTCTATGCCTTTAACAGACTCATATTCACTGGATTTGAACCCATTATAAAATGCAAGCCCAATTATCCAGAAATTCTTTATATATATATAAAAAAAAAAATCATTCTTAAAAAATTAAGAATCTGATTATAGTTTTATATTCCCCTATTCAATAATATATGTAGTTAGTAAACAGGGAAAGAAGAATCAGTATACTTAGCAGTTAGCAGTTAGCAGTTAGCAGTTAGCATTATATCATAATTGCATAAATATTCAGGCTACTAAATATTACCCAAAATTCGAAGCCAGTCGAGAGATGGATCTTTAAATGGGGCCCACTGTTTTATGTCTAGACAATATGTATAAGAAGCCCATAACTAATATTTTAGTTACAGTAGATTAGATATTTGAAATTGGTATAATATCACTTATCTGCCTATAGTAATTTTTTATTCTATTGTTTTCTTCAAACTTTAATTGCTTTTATTAATTATTTTCTAATATATTTTCTCCTTCTAATTTTAGATTATTATAATTCTAGGGTTAATTTTTTCGGCTAGATCATTTTTTTATTATAATGTGAATATCCTAGTATATAACTTTTTATTCTATGCTATTCTTGTGGTTTCGATTTTTGTTTATTTGGAATAATATTAAATCTCACTTTGACTTAGTACATCAAATAAAGTTATAACTTATAATTCAAGTTGATACTATTAATACACCATCTAAAGTTGCTTACTTGCTTATCTGACTTGATATGTGTGCTAAACTGCTAATTGACCACTCGAATTATGAGTTGCAATTTATAAATAATAAACAAGTAATTGTAATCTTGTGATTTCTAATATTTATATATTTTGGTGGAATAATATATTTTATGAATATATACCCCCAGGCTCCGCCCCTGGCACCAAATAACTTGATATGGAGATAAAACGTGCATGCAAAATGTGAAATAAAATGTGCATATTAATATAATTGAAACTTGACAAACATACTAATCTTATGAGACTCTAGGTAAAAAGAATAAATGAAAAATGACAATTAAGACTTTTTCATGTGAAGCGACCATTTCTCGAAAATAACATGGTGTATGTACTTTGTTGAAGTGTGTATTCTTATACAGCCATAACAAATTTTTTGACAATGCTATTTTACACCCCATAGTATTGAAAATTAGCATTAAAATGAAAAGAAACATCTTATGCTACCAATGATCGTCTACATGATCTTGTTGAGGCAAAGATGGGGGTTGAATTGAATTTTGAGAAAAAGGCAATGGAAATTGTGGATCAGTGGACAAAAAAGGCGGTTGAGAGATGATGTTTGGGGACGAATATACACTACTGAAAGACATGTTATTGGGGTTGTGGTCGTGTTGTAACCGTTGTTGTTGTTGTTGTTGTTTCGGTAGATTGAGCTTCTCCCCTTCGATATCTCTATATTTGGCGAGATACACCTTGAGTGGATTCACGTAATCTTCGAAGCCAAGCGTCGTGATGGCCCAGAGAATGTCGTCCCCGTTGATGGTCTTCCTCTTCTCGCGTTGGCATTTATCGGATGCTTCACCGGTGACAAAGCTGATGAACTCGGACACGCATTCTTGAACGGTCTCCTTGGCGTCTTTCGAGATCTTCCCGTTGCCCGGGATCACCTTTTTCATGATCCGCCCAACGTTCGCTATTGGGAGGAACCTGTCTTGTTCTTTATTGTTGTTGTTGTTGCTGCTGCTGTTCGAGGCTTTGGCTGAACTGGGACTTGGATTTGGATTTGGATTGTCGTTGATAATGGTTGTTTGAGAATATGTGGTTTCGGGACATGTTCTAAAAGAGGACCTACTTGGCCCCACTTGAGGGTTGTCGTTATCTTCAAAATCATCTCGATCTCTCTTCATGATCTTGAGAGAATGGTAATGAGATTTTCATTTTTTTTATTTAATTTATTTTGTTTCATTACATGGAAAATGTTAGTAGGGAAAAACAGCAAAAGAATAGGCAAATAAATAGGAAGGGAGGATGCTCAATTTCTGAAAATTAGTTTAATCCCCGGGACTCGCTCTCAACTCCCTAGTCCCAAGGCTAACAATGGTAATTTAACCTATTAATATTAATTCAACACAATCAGATTTATATATATATTTGTACGTAGGTGCTCTTTATTATTCACTCATATAATTAATAAATCACATCAATTAAAATTGTTAGGAAATTAAATCCTCCTATAACTTGTGTATTTACTTTATTTCATAATGATATGTTTTTTACTCTTTTACTACTCAAAATTGTCCATAGGTCAAATTTACCAATTCTTTTATTAATTCACAGTTTTACTATTCGATTACTGACTCTAATATTAAAACAAAAATACAAACTATTGTTAAGATATTGTGTTTTACTTTTAAAACTATTCTATTAACTAGTCATAAGAGTGTGTTTTTACGTATATTTCTAATAATGAAATAAATGAGGAAAAAAAAGTTTAATGAATTAATTTTTTGTTGCAAGTTTTACAAAATAGCCCCGTCCAAAGAGGAACAGACTAATATTTACCCCTTCTTCTGTGGTTTATTGTGTAAGTTATTGAAAATAGGTACACTTGACATTCTTACAAAAGACAATTATCTTATTTATACTAATTCAATCTCTCAAATAGATTGAGGAGATTTTTTTCTAAATATATTCTCCATATACCTTAAAGTTTTCTAAATTACTCTAACTTGCTATTCTAAATAATTTCAAGTTTAATAACAAATAGTATCTTTAAATGTAGAAAAAAATTATTAAAATTTATTATATAACCTAAGCATGAAGGTTGCACCTTGGTGCTACAAAAGGACTTGTATATCTTTCATACAGGGTGGGTCCTTCTCTAAGGTCAACAAGTCGATAGATTCGAGTCCAAAATTTTAGGGTTTTTTTTTTTTTTGGAAGACAGAACATATAAATAATAATTATAATATAGTTTATTTTGGTCAATTCTTATTTAGTACTCTCTCCGTCCATAAAATATAGTCTTGTTTCTTTGCACGTGGTTTAATGCAAAATGTCGGAGGGTGTTACGGGGTTTTCTAAGATTCGTTTTTTAATAATATTACCGTTAATGGAAAGTTTGTTTCGCATACTTTCCATAAACGATCATTTTATTAAAAAACGGACTTCGGAAAATTGCGTAAATCCCTCCGACATATCGCATTAAACCACGTGCAAAAAAGCAGGACTATATTTCATGGACGGAGGTAGTATGTGTCACTCACCCTAGTTCTGATCACGCCGTCATAGGTATATAAAGGTTCTTGACTACTTTAATTTTACTAATGCAAAAACTTGTACGAGATGATTTCATCTGTGAAACATATAATACTTTTGTCAGTTTTTATAATACTCAAATTTTAAAAGTGTTAAAAACATGAAAGAGTATTACGCCGCAAACCCATCAAAGCCTGCGATACAAATGGATCAGATCATTTAGGCCCGACTTTAAATGGGTAAAAGCAATTTGGTCCGATCCTTATTTTATATATTGGGGGCAGCAAAGGATTCAACCCGCTTTGACGGCTCTACTTGTGGATAGTCTTCCGATTTTTCTTATTTTGCTAATTGTGAAACATCGTTCGTTTAAAAAAAATGAAATTTCAGTAGATTTAATAACAAGTATACATAAATAATTCAAAAGAGTTTAAACACATTTTACATTGATGACAAATATGCGCAAAAATAGGGGATTAACATCAATTATATATGTCCCATATCTTTTTACTTTTTTCGATTTTATCTCATAGTTATTCACTTTTAGTATTTAGCCTCATATGCATTCTAATTGTGTCAATTTAGTCACAAATCATCGAAAAATGCACCAAACAACATTTTTTTTTATCATGTGGCGGTCACAAGCACCCATTTTCTCAAATATTTTTACCCATGTGTCACATAAATTTAGTCTCAAACATTTCTCTGTCTACAAACCTTCTCTAGCTTGAGCATCAGAGGCTCTTCGCCAGAGTTCCCTCAACTGGAAAATAGTTGCATCAACAACTTCGGCAGAGAGATGGGGTCATGCAACCTGCACGTGATCAAAATGATATCGTTTAATGTGTTTTCGACGATTAATTTGAGACTAAATTGACACGATTTGAAGACATGTGGGACTAACTAAAAAAAGTGCAAAAAATTGGGACTAAATTTGAAAAGGTAAAAAGATATGGAACATAATTGGTTTTAATCCCCATAAAATAGAGTATAAAACGTTGATGTCATGTGCAGAATTTTGTCCTTATATGTTTTTTAGTACAGTTTAACTTTATATTTTCTAAAATTTATCATTATTTTCTCGACATTTTCAACAATTCTTTTGATTGATACCTTAACAATTTTCGGCTTAATTTGTATAAAAAAATTAACCGATATTTTCAATATATTATATAAAATTAATCCACTATCGGTACCCGTGATCAAGGATATTATGGGTTTGCATGAGGATGTAGTCATCGATTAAAAGCTTGGGGTTGGAATGAGCAGTGATGGAAGTTGATGCAGTTGATTCATCTAGAGGTGATGAACCGGTGTTTGGTAATTTTGTAAAAGTTTACAGAAAGATTTTATTGTCAAATCCTGTATTTTTGGTTTAATTTGTTCATGGTAATGTCAACGTTGGCTTCTTGGCCTTTTCTGAAACCTCATTGGGTTAAATATTCGAACCGTGTGTACAAATATTTTATTTATAGTAAAATTTTCATTACTTATTAATAAGTTTGTTCTTATGATTTTGACGAATAATTGTTGTTTTGCTTCGGGAAAAAAAAAATTATACCTGATAATATCTTACTATAGAATAAGTCTGATGTGCATTAGGTACACTATGCAATTCAAATATATTTTTAAAAAGTTACACTTATTAATACTGAATAGTTATTCCAATTATTATTGAAAAATTCTCTTATTAAATACAATCTTCAGTATTAATAAGGATAACTTTTCAATAATATCAGAGATAATTTTTCAAAAATAAATTTAAATTGCACAGTGTTCCTGATGTTGGAAATTGGTTTGTAATGAAGGTTTTATACCCTGACTTTGACTAATTTTTTGAGGAGTAAAAACGTTAGTTTTTCGGAAAATAAAATTAACGATGTTGTTCTACTCGCGGAGTAGATGAGCGTGGTATATTTAATATCTCAAAACCGATTTCCCGTAAGTGAGAAATTAATTTGGGAAGTTGTAGTATTATTCGTTTGTATTGAATAATTCCATGGGAAATGGAAAATGAAGTTACATCCCACATTGAAAAATTACAAGAAGATTATCTTGTATATAAGTAGGAAAGTATTCATGTTTTTTAAATTGGGACATGGGGACCCTAACCATGGACCACACACGCGCACGCGCCCGGGACCGGTTCCGGGTTCTTGGCAATTGGGCTTTGGTTGAAGTGCCGCTTCCTAAACAAGTGAAAATCGGACCTGTAGGCACTACAATTGAATCAAGGAATGTTGTTTTCTTTGAAAATGTGTTCCCGTGTAGGGACAAAGAAGAAGTGAGTTCAAATAAACGAACTCATGAGGAATCAAGTGAAGCTGCAGGTCCTTCCACTAAGCAGAGTGAAGACCCAGACGCAGTAAACGAGCTAGAATTGATAAGACCTATGGTCCAGACTTCATCACCTATGTGTTAGAAGAAGAATCTAGGACTATCAAAAAAGCTCAAAGAAGAAGTGAGTTCAAATAAACGAACTCATGAGGAATCAAGTGAAGCTGCAGGTCCTTCCACTCAGCAGAGTGAAGACCCAAACGCAGTAAACGAGCTAGAATTGATAAGACCTATGGTCCAGCCTTCATCACATATGTGTTAGAAGAAGAATCTAGGACTATCAAAGAAGTTCTTTCCAGACCAGATGCACCTCTCTGGAAAGAAGCAATAAACAGTAAATATGATTAGATTCTGGAAAATCATACATGGGAGTTGGTTGACCTCCCTAAAGGTTGTAATACCTTAGGATGTAAGTGGATCCTTAAAAGAAAGTACAAAGCAGATGGATCAATTGACAAGTATAAAGCCCGTTTGGTTGCAAAGGGTTTTAAACAAAGAGAATGATATGATTTTTTTGACACCTACTCTCCGGTTACAAGGATTACATCCATTCGTGTACTTATCGTGATTGTTTTAATCTCGAAATACACCAGATGGATGTAAAGACCGTTTTTCTTAATGGAGAGATGAATGCTGAAATATACATGGATCAACCGGAGGGTTACGTTGTACCCGGGAGCGAGAAAAAGGTTTGTAAACTCGTTCGGTCGTTGTATGGACTTAAACAAGCTCCTATACAATGGCATTTGAAATTTGACAATATTATGTTGTCAAATGGATTTCGAATTAACGAATGTGACAATTGTGTGTATGTGAAAGATACACCAAATGGATTTGTTATCGTATGCTTATATGTTGATGACATGTTAATCATAGGTAACAATTCAAATGTGATCGTTAATACGAAAAACATGTTAAAGAAAAATTTTGACATGAAAAATATGGGTTTAGCAGACGTGATTCTAGGAATCAAAATAGAAATAACTTCAAATGGAATTTATTTAACACAATCTCATTATGTTGAGAAAGTCTTGAAGAAATTTAAAGCATTTGATGATCCACCTGCTAAAACTCCACTAGAACAGAATATTCATCTGAAGAAGAACAGAGGTGAACCTGTGAATCAGTTGGAATATGCAAGGATCATTGGAAGCGTGATGTACATTACAAATTGCACACGTCCCGATCTTGCGTGTTTTGTGAACAAACTAAGCAGGTACACAAGCAATCCAGGTCACCAACATTGGAAGGCTCTAAAAAGGGTCTTGAGATACTTGAAGTATACTCTTGACTTTGGGCTACACTACACGCGACATCCAGCTGTACTCGAAGGGTACAGTGATGCTAATTGAATATCCGATAGTAAAGACTCGTTCTCAACTAGTGGATATGTATTCACTATTGGAGGAGCAGCAGTATCGTGGAAATCCACAAAGCAGACGTGTATTGCCCGTTCCACAATGGAATCTGAATTCATCGCTTTGGATCAAGCTGGTGAAGAAGTTGAATGGCTTCATAACTTCTTAGAAGACATTCTTTGTTGGAACAAACCGGTACCGTCTATAATGGTACATTGTAACTGTCAAGCTGTTATTGGTAGAGTTTTGAGCAGTATGTACAACGGAAACTCGAGACATATTCGTCGTCGACATAACTCCGTTAGACAATTGATCTCAACTGGTATTATAACAATTGATTATGTAAGATCAATTGATAACATAGCGGATCCGCTCACGAAGAGCTTGAACCGAGATCAAATGAATAAGCTGATAGAGGGAATGGGTCTGAAATCCACAAATAAAACTGAAACAGTGGTAACCCAACCATGATGACTGGAGATCCCAAGAACTTGGTTCAAAAGGGAAAACTAAGTTGTGAATGTTAGTTGTACAACACTTGAAAATCATGACCGTTCCTGATAGCACTGTGTCAAGTGTTAGTAAACTCGTGAGTTGTGGTAAAGGATAAGTCATTGACTTTTAATGATTCCTATAAGTCCATGTGGGACCGAGTATGACGGGATACTCGAAAGGAGATCACCTATATAAATGAGAAGTGAGGGCCGCTTCGACCAAACATTTATGAATACAAAGGGCGTCCAGGGCCAAAATGGACAAAAACGTGAGAACAAATTGGAATCGAGACTGACTTGTGTCTGCACTTTCTGTAAGGTATACACTAAGGAGGATTAGTTCAAGGCATCGTGTCCACTAAGCCGTCGGTATACCCGATGGTGCCGGGCTACGGAAAGTTCAAAACCATTGGTTACTTATCCGGAAGCAATGAGGTCTCAAATGAGCTGAACGAAGAAGCTTGACTCTGTACAGGTGCAATTCTCACTCATGTGGGGGATTGTTGGAAATTGGTTTTTAATGAAGGTTTTATACCCTGACTTTGACTAATTTTTTTAGGAGTAAAAATGTTAGTTTTTGGGAAAATAAAATTAACGATGTTGTTCTACTCGCGGAGTAGATGAGTGTGGTATATTTAATATCTCAAAACCGAATTCCGGTGAGTGAGAAATTAATTTGGGAAATTGTAGTATTATTCATTTGTATTGAATAATTTCATGGGAAATGGAAAATGAAGTTTCATCCCACATTGGAAAATTACAAGAAGATTCTCTTGTATATAAGTAGGAAAATATTCATGTTCTTTAAATTGGAACATGGGGAACCTAACCATGGACCACACACGCGCGCGCCCTGCCCGCGCCCGCGACCGCGATCGGGCCCGTTGTTCTTGGTTCTTGGCAATTGGGTGGGCTTTGGGGCCTACCTATATTTTTAGAGTACCAAAAATACAAATGACTCAATACCTTTTTGGATCCAATCGGTTCGGGTGGCCCATTTGGAATTGGGTCGGCCCACGAACATGTTTAATACACCTACGAATATGATTAATACACTCCAGAGTATCTGGAATATTCTGTTCTTGCTTCCCAAGAATGAGAAACTGCGTTTCTCTCCATTACAGAACGTGGGTGACCCATGATCACAACGTACTCCTCTTCAGCAACCTTCAGATGGGTCGGATTTCCGCCTATATATACCCCCCTTTCGTCCAAACTTTCAGAATATCTTACGAACCTAAAATTTTCGAAAACCTTTCGCTGCAGAATTCCCGTTTAATCTCATAATTCCGATTTCGTTCGCCGAAAGTTCATACACGGTGGTGATATCGGTGTGAATTGTTTAAACCGTTTTACCTTTGGAGACTCGTACGCATTATACCGTAAGCACTATACGAGCGTATTCAGTCTTGCGAGAATAGGCTATTCCTAGACTCGATTTACTTCACGAATTCGTTTCGTGCTTCTTTTTCTTTCTCCTGCAGTGTTCGAAATACACACCAATTTTTTTTAACACCTGATGCATACAAGACTAAGCCCATACTATACAATTACCCATTTATTTAATTAATTCTAAATGAAATATGCTATGCTTTGTACTTGAGTAATTCAAATACAGCATAATTCTGTATTCACCAAATATACCGTGTAATCCAAATATATTTTTTAAATGCTACTTTTACTATTATTTAAAAAAATGCATTTGAATTGCATAAATGCACCCTTTGCACAAAAAACTTAGTCTTCTAATATTAATAAATTATTACTTCAAAATCAGTACCATCAAAACAACAACCCCCCTCAATATTTCCGAAAATTTAAATAGGGAAATGTTCCAAATTTGTAACCCCTGAAAGAAAATTTAGAATGCGGGCATGTCGAAAAACTACAATCCGACTCATTTTACTTCTCGATTCTTAAAAGTGTTTCAAGTTGATTCAAATTTAATCAACGCCGCGGTCGAATTCAGCATTGCTTAATTCAATAGGAATATAATCATATATAATTCAAATTTAATCAAGAGAATTCAGCAATGCTTAATTCAATAAGAATATGAGTCTTGTAAACCAAAAACTCAAACAGGACTAATTGTTTTATACAAAATTACTATCAAATTAAACAAATCTAATGAAACAATCTACTGTTAAAAAATACACAGAAATTACAAACAAAATTAACGGTGCACTTTGCCATTCAACAGGCTTGCAAATTCCACCAAATCAAGCTGAATAATATTTTCCTCTTATTGTATTTATTTATTTATTAAACTACACTAACATAGATAATAGTAGGTTTTTAATATTAATATGTAAAATTGTATAATTATCGAGCAAAAGCCCAAGTATCTAATCAATCTTGAGTTCATAAAAACAGGATCAACAATCAAATTTGCACTTCAACTCAAAGAAGCATATACAACCTAAAAGAAAGAATATCCAACTCAAAAAAACAATCACCACTGAATAAGTGCAAGTATGAATGAGAGAATGAATTGATAGGAGTACTGAGATTTCACCAGTATAATGAACCAATAGGCCATACAGTAAGGGGGGGCATCTTTGTTTGCCCCTCAGCAACTAATAATACAATCGTTACATCGATCCAACTTCCACAAAACTTCTACGAACGTGAAGCTTAAACTAAAGACACTACTAATCTGGCCAACACGCGATGATGATACAATATATAGTTTGCAGATAATCAGAGCATTTAATAACCAAAAAATACCTATCTCCGTGGCACAGAAACGGGCATCAAGAATCAAAGTATGTATCTTTCGATGATTTTCAAGCAATGGCATACGTGACCGTTTCTTCCTCTTTAGGCCTCCACATGGTCTTCTGTGCACATAACAACCCTTCCTTGTCCTTAGAAAAGGTCATACGAATACTCCACTGCATAGATTTGAATATACCCTCAAGTTCGTTTATGATCTCAGCTGTGTCTCGTACGATGATCTTTCCTTCAGGTCTTAAAATCCGATCAACCTCCGCAACCAAGGCCATGTAATTACACCTGTCACCAAAATGAAGATTTGGAATGAGATGTTTGTTTTAGCCTGTAGAGAAATCAATAGTAAAAAAGTGAATTTGACTTTTGTGAGTTTGGTTGATAAGATGCAGTAGGATAGGGATTGAGAAAGACATAAGTAATAGTGGGATTCTTATATTGTGAAAAATAAAGGTGTCTTTTATTAGGAAAAGGAAAAGTACTGAGAGAGATTAGAGTGCAGGTATTATATGTTAGGATTATGATGGATTTTGAAATTTAGCTTGCATAATCCTACAAACAGGCATTACCATTCTGAAAGTAAAATCTTGCTTTGTTAATCCAAAAACAAACATATGAAGCATTAGACGTGAAGAAAATGGTATAAGTACGTACTTCTTTTTAATCCTCGAGAAAATATGGTCAGCATGAAGAAGATCGTAAGATCTTGGGTAAGTACTGAATGATTCACACCAGTCGTGATAAATTCCAAATAGACCGCGTTCAAAAACGATGGGTAGGGTATCCGGAGCATCTATAGAGACAACATTCATCATCCAAATATTCTTCAAATCTTTCAAAGCAGCTGCCAATCTGCATTGCAGTACAAAGAAAGAATGAGCATTAGATATGCAAAATATAAATCTCCTCAAGAACAGTGAATGACAAAAAAGAAGAAAATCACAAATACACAATATAATTAACAAGCAAGATGGGACAAAAGAATTTAAAAATAGGTTCTTTTGGAAAATTCATTAGTTAAGGCAGACTTAAATATCTCCCTATGTTATAAATTTTCAACATAGAAGAAATGTAGGAACAGAACAATAAAAAATATAAAAGGCAAATATTCTAAAATGCACCAATTTCACTGTGCATCTCAAGTGCATTTTTAAATGGTACTCCCTCCGTCCACGAAATACGGTCCTGTTACTTTTTGCACGGTTATTAAGAAAGTTGATATAATATGTAAAAAGTAAGAATATTGTGTCAAATCAAGTACAAAATAAATTATTTTAAAAATGTTATGTGTGTATGTTGAAAAAGTAGATAAAGTTTATTCTTTCCATTTTAGGCAACAGGACTATTTTTCGTGGACAGCCAAATAAGGCAACCAAGACTATATTTCATGGACGGAGGGAGTATTTGTTGTTTCACTAAAAGGTACTAGATTTTCATTGAACAATACTAGTTGAGGATCAATTGCACTATGCAACTAGAGCACCCAAGTGTTGTTCAAAAGGATCATTATACTAAGGGCATCGTGTCTGAATCAAAAACAGTATGTAAAAGGCATATAGGAGAAGAATTATTGATCCCTCCAAACTGGAATAAATGGACAGATAAATCAAATTCCATTTGGAATAAATATGAGAGTTATGATGATTGTAGGAGAAAAAATAAGTGTCTTACCCTCCATAAACAGCACGCATGTCCATAGCATTTCTCACATTAGACCAATTTATTCCCAGACCTTTAAGATATGAGTTTTTAACTACACGTTTCCAGTGCTCATAATCTGCCAGAAAATCTTCTGGAGCTGGTTTGCCATAAACTCCAACCTCCGAGCTCTTCAACCAATAAGGAGCTTTTCCAACCCTTTCAGGCCACTCTGCCGGCAATTTATACCCACGTTCTGATGAAGAAACAGGCAGTTTGTGCATGCATGATTGTAAAGGTACATTCCTGAGCAAATCAAGAAAACTTGTCAAAATAGAACCTGAAATCTAGTCTGTGCCACTACTTTCTGATTTCACCAAACAGCTTACATATCATCTTATTACAATGGCATAATGAATCAAAAAGTCCTTAACCTATCAGCTTTTGTTTAGGTAGGTTCCTAAACTATTTTTTATTTAAGAAGCCCTTTAAGTATCGAATTTTATTTCATGAGTTCCTAGAGACGAAAAATGACTGAATGTTTCGCTTCACTTTAATGGCCCAGTTGAAAAGTACACATGCAGCTTTATTTATATTTAATTATATATAAAGTATTTTTCGCAAGCCATTTTAAGTATAATCACATGAATATTTAGGGTCAAAATGAGTTGCAGAAGGTCCTTCTGGATATTAGTAAAATTAATGTATATATTATTTAACGGGGCCATTAAGATGAACTGAAAAATTCTGTCAATAATCGTCTCAAGGGAGCTTGTAAAATGAAATTTTAATACTTGAAGGCTGAAATTTTAATACATGAAGGCTATTTAAAACAAAAACTACTTTTGAGAATCTTTCAGATAAAAAAAGGTTAATGGTTTGGTGGGGGGAGAGGGGGATCATCTGATAAGTGTAAACATACCAGGCAGCATTTGGATCATCATTGTCTTTGCATAGTGGAGGTTCGCTTTTTGACCTTTGTTCATAACACTCATTTGTAAGAGGCTTGCGATATACAGCAATTCCTACTCCATTTACTTTGTCCTTTGTAATTGAAATAACTTCCCAGCACATAGCTTTCGTCAATTTCTTCATGGCTGTAATTATTAGCAAGAAAATGCACAACTTACTTTTAAGAGTAAGAAAAATTAAAAGCTTCCCCAGAAAGCAAGATTATAGTATTTACCTTCCCAAATCTCAACATCTTCAGGAAGTTTCTGGTAAATAGGAGTGGCAGACCAAACAAAGAAACCACCAGGTCGTAATAAGCGGTTCAGTTCCAAGAGAAGTTTGCCACCTAATTTTCAAATGAAAATAATGTAATTAAAATTTCTATCTACATTTTTGTATCATAAGAAACATGTACAGTGCAATAATTGGAATATATCCAGGTTGCGTCAAGGTATCTCAAGGAATGTAAATGAAATCAAATCATTTTGATTTGATTCGATATTAATATTAATTTACATCCCTAATCTTAACTAATGTAGGGGATATTAAAGTACCTTCAATATGCCAAGGCACCCTACAACGTGCACAATGGACGATATCAAAAACTCTCCCAGGATATGGGAGTCTCACTGTACCCATAACAGCAGATATTGCTGGGATTCCTCTTTCAAGAGCAAATTGAACCTGGGCCTCATGTTCATCTTTTGGGGCCAAAGACATGGTCAACACATCCCTGTCAAACAGAAAACCACCAAAGCTAGCAACCCCACATCCAACATCCAGAACCACACGAGAGCGCTTCCCCCAGGCAATGTCAGGTACAGACTACATGACATATGGTTAAAATGGTCATTAAACAAATTTCTAAAACCTTAGCAGAGAAAAGTTAAATAGAACAGAAAGCTATACATTTTTTTTCACATACAAAGAAACAGATGAACACAAACTAAGCAAAAATAAAAACTATCCCATATTAGGCTTCAGAATAATTTAACATATCGAGATCATACATGGAGGCAGAGAGATATTAAACAAAATATATACGTAATATATCAACATGTGCGCATTAGATTGCCTGACAAAAACATAATGCGGGATAAAAATATCTTACCTGTTGTATGAAGTCAATGTAATGAAGAGCACCATGCTTAAATTGGGTGCCCCCACCAGGGAAGGTAAGGTATTCACCGCTAACTTTAACCCAATTTTGGTGTCCTTTAACTTCTGCAAGCTTGGTATGGGGAACATTATGGTACCATATCTGTGGAATGGAACACAAGCCAATTAAGAAAAAAATTATAACAAATTAAAAGAAAACACATTCTTGTCCATAGTACTATACCTTTTCCCTACTGGTAGGCCACTCTAATGAGCGTTGATAGCCTTCGGGAAGGGGAACAAGGCAAGTAGGTGGATTCTCTGGGCAATGCCTCTCCCTGTGTTCATAGTGCTTAGTTGATGGGAGTTTCTTTATTGCCTGCAAGTTATCGAGGCATGGAATGTAATCTGGCCCAGCAGTGGTCTTGCAAACCTTCCAACTGTAACTGCTTTTATTCTCCGATTCAGATGACTTTTGGGTTTCTTTCTCATTTTTTGACTTTGTTGACTGAGTGTTGAATGATCCATTTTGGGTTGTTGATTCATCTGAAAGCTCTGATTGGGCCCCAGAAGGAAACACTTCGCTGGAATTGTCCTTTTTCTCAGTGGCATCTTGGTCTGACTTTACATCTTTCTCATTATCCACTTTCTCCTCTATCTGACTATCTCCTTTCTCTCCTTCAGATTTGTCGGAGCTTTCTTCAGACTTCTCGTTGTCTGAAGTATTTTCTTTGGTCTCTCCGGCTTCAGAGTCTTGATTCTCCGCCTTAGATTCCCCATCACCTTTACTTTTTTCTCCATTTTCTGATTCATCTTTTGACCCATCTCCTTTTTCTTCTGCATCGTCTTTCTTCTCATCCCCGGACTTCTCTTCTGGCTTTTCCTCTGTGTTCTTTTCCGACTCATCAGGTGCATCATTTTTTTCTGTCTGATTCGTACTTACATTATTGTCCCCTTTGGTTGCATCCTCAGGCAAATCTCCAGGGTTATCCTCAAACTGCTTCTGTTTTCCCTCATCACTTCGAACAGTTTCTTCACTTGGAGTGTTGCTATCCTCATCATTGGTAGCATCGTTTTTGTTCTCAACATTGCTCTCAGAAATTTGGGCCTTCACATCATCTTTGGTCTCCTGTGAAACCTCTGAAGTCTGAACAGGGACTACAGATGATGAAGTCATCATCCATACCCCAACTAAACAAAGGGCTACGAAGACCACAATCGTGACTGTCGAACAATAGCCAGATGATGATTTCCTAGCATCAACTCTGGAGTACTTTCCTAAAGCCATGCTTCAACTTTTATGCTTCACACAATTCCAATACTATTTTCTTATTGCACCTGCAACAGAAGCAAATGAATTAATAAGATTAAGCATACAACGGTCAGGATACAAGAGAAGAAAAACCACATACTAGGCACTAGTCACATTACATATTAGGACTCAGTAACAGAAGATTAATTTTCATAGACTAAGCAATCAAATAGGATTCAGTAGCATAGAATCTGTGAGATTAATTCCAACTGTTTAAAGCTGAAGATAATATCATGAAAGTAAATTAAGTAGCATTAATTGTATTATAGGAATATTATAAGTAGTGTGTAGGAATTCCAAAACTAATCAGATAATGAGTAGATCAGATACAGATACACACACACTTGGCCAAATCACAGTAACCAAAGTATAAACATGCTCGAAATCATACACATTTGCTTATTATATACACGTCTCGAAGAGATCTCGCAAGGAAGCTGCTGGCATTCTTCAATTGCTCAAATCACATTTTAACAACACAGATCTAGACAATATACCAGAATCGAAGAAAGCACACGAATAAAAGAGCAAGATCTGATCAAAATTACAACTCAAACAAGGAGAAACTTCCGAGATTTCTCAAAAAATCAATCGAGTTTCGACGTACCTTTATTATCTGAACACAGATCTGGGGCATACAAATCATCAACTCGGCTCAATGGCCCATTGTCCCAGCAGAAACGCGTAGTGTCGGTGCGTGGGAAAAATGAATCTGCACAGACTTGTAGAAGTGGGATAGAGATGCCTGTATATATACTGCGTACGCGTGAGATTACCCAGCGAGAAAGGCCTCAAAATTTGGAGATTTATTTATTTAAAATTGTTTTATTGAGGAATATTTAATGATTGACGAAGATGGGATCAGAGTACAGTAAATTGCTTCCCTCTTTTCATTTCATTCTTTATTACTGGTTTGCGTGTGAAATCAGAGAAATTAGCTGCAAATGGGATTTGGATTTGTACGAGAGAGAGAAAGAGTTAAAAATGGAGGGGGGAGAGAGAGTGGGGGTGAAACCACAAGATCGCCGTGAAATTCTGTCATCAGTTAGTGTGTGTGAGAGAGAGAGAGAGTCCACCGACTTCATTTAAGATAACAAAAAAGGAAAAAATCCAGGTAGGTTATTTTGGTTGGAGTGACTTTTAAAAGTTGATTTTTGAAAATTACTAGTATTTATTTAAATTTATGAGATTTTAGAATTTGTATTATTTTTTAATTTTAAGTGAGATAGGTTTTAATTTTATAATATAGAAAAGGATGTTAGTATGTTATTTATAGAGTTATAAGATTATGATTTTAAAATTTTAATTTTAATTTTAAAACTTAAACTAGAATTGTAATTTTAAAATATAAAATTAAAATGTGCGTTTTAAAAACTAAAAAAGGACGTACCTTTCAAAATGACAGCTTTTGCCCTCAAATCTTTATCCTGCCTTTAATTCCAAAATCAATTCATTACTAATATCTATATAATTATTTTTCTTTATAAGGAACCAATGCAGGGGATCAATTTTGGGATGGAGTTGTCGAGTGTTGGTAGCTCAATTGGTTGAGGCCACTACCTAAAACTCAAGAGGTCTTGGGTTTGAGACATGGAGAGGGAATTTATTTCCCTTTTGTGGTGGGGTGGTGTTCCCTTTGTGGTGGGGTAGTGTTCCCCTCTTGTGGTGGTTGCGGTTCCGGCTGCAACGCGGTTGTGGTTCGGAGTTGCGGGTTCGTGCCATGTACCCGGTGGTCGAAGGAACTATTGTAATTGATTATGTTAGGAAACTATTGTAATTGATTACCTTTCAAAAAAAAAAATTGGGAAGAAGTTTGTCACATAAGATGTTATATATATGTACCTAAAAAAATATATATTGTACCCCTCCCAATAAATCTTAACTCAAAAGTTAGTATACATATGACCCACTATGAAATTATATATTATATTTTATTCATTAACTATTTTTATTAAATAAAAGGGAAGAGAAAATACTTCTTCCATCGACGAAAACTTGCTTACTTAATTGCACATTATTTAATGCAATATATCGGAAAGTATCTTATTATACTATATTTCCAAACCTCTCCAAAATGATGTGTCAACACCACCTTATTCTTAGGGTGATGTGGCATGTCCAAAATCTCTCTATTTCAAAATACAGAATTCTAATTAAAAGTTATTTTAGGCATTGTTTAATTTTTACTAAGACTTAATCTACACCATATATTTTACACTTATAATCTCAACCATACATTTCATTTTGTATTTTCTATAAATGTCAAATCTCTCTTTAGTTTCATTCTAATTCACAACCCTAATCCTCATCTCTTCTCTTCATTTTCTCATTTGTTGTGTACTATGTGAAGAAATATAATTTTATTTTTTGTTCGTTTGTTTGGATTATTTCTGTAATTTTTTGTGTAGATCAACATCCCTCTTTTTTTGCAGGTAAACAAATTTATTATGTACATGGAGATGATTAGGCTCACATTATAAGAAAATTATATGTGCATCTTGAAGATAATTCGAACGTATTCAGAAATTATTTGTAAGTTTCTAAAGTATATTTATATTCATATCTTTACATTTGTGTTTTTTTAGAATCCACCATCAATAATTTTTTCTCTTTCAATAAGAAAATTCTCTCATCACACGTCTACGATTTTGATCCAACTATTATTCTTTCCCGAATAAGGTGTACGTTATTGTTTTATATTTTTTCGTTTTGTATTGCAGGTAACCTAAAAGTGATGTAGAGACATTTTTTCATGGTCGAACGATATCTCTTCTTAGATATTTTTGGAAGTTATTTTTGTAAAGTATTGATAGATGTGAAATTTTTGTAGGAGAAAAATAAAATATTTTGGAAAAGATATTGTTACCAAAATGATGTATAATACCAAAAATATTCTGCCATCAAATATAATATATTGCCTTCAATAATAGATTGTAATAAAAAAGTATATTTTTTGATAAAATTATGTGGCCAAAATAGACTATTAAACTGAAAGATATAGATATTTTTTCTATACTAGGATATCGATTTTTCTTTAATATTTTTAACATAAAAATATTTAAAAAATATTGTAATTTATAAATAAGTAAAAAGCTGTTATTTCTTATATAATTAATTTATATATTTTTTCTTAAAATATGTGGAATAAATTTTTTATGGATTGAAAATTATAGTGTTGGGAAAAAAAGGACATTAAATTTATTTACTAACAATTTCAGTACTATAACTTTTAAAGTATCTTACTCTAAAATAAAATAAATCTGAGTATATTTTAATCAATGAAAACATAACATTTACCTAAAATATGGAATATTATTTTAAATATTATATTAGTGCAAGTTGATTTTTTTCACGGTTGATTTCTCTTCTAAAATATTTTTGGAAGTTATTTTTACAAAATATTGATAGATGTGAAATTTGTAGGAGGGAATTGAAATATTTCATAACAGATATTGTTACCGAAATAGTGTATGATACTAAAAAAAATCTTGACACCAAATATAATATCTTGCCTTCAATAATAGATTATAATACAAAAATTTATTTTTGGATATAATTGTGACGCCAAAATAGACTATTAAACTGTAAAGTACATATACTCTTTTATAGTCTAGGATTTCAATTTTTCTTTTATATTGTTTTAACATACAAATATTAAAATACTTTTTTTCGAACGATTTTTTTTTTAGATATTTTTAGAATTTATTTTTGCAAAATATAGGTAGATGTAAAAGTTGCAGAAGGGAATTGAATTTTTTCTGAAAAGATATTGTCACCGAGATAGCATATAATTCTCAAATAATATTGCCACCAAATGAATATACCTTCAATAATAGATTGTAACACAATTTTTTATTTTGGATAAAATTCTACCTGCAAAATAGAATTTGAAACGGTAAAATATAGATATTATTTTGTAGAGTAGGATTTCGATTTTTTTTTTTAACAATTGATTTTTTTTAACTTTTTTTATTTTCAAAATATCTATATGTAAATTGAATTAAAAAAAGACTAAGATTAATACCTAAACACCATTTTTATTTGTTGAATTGTGTTATAAATACCAACACATTAATCAATTGTTCCCACACAAACATCTACACAATATTTAATTTAACTATGATATCATTTTTGTCAAATGTTACCTTTAGATTTGAAATGTGTGATTCTATCTGCAGATTTAAACTTTTGTGTTCGATTGTTATTGTATCTTCATACCATGGGGAAAAAATGGGCATGCAAGTATACAACAACTGTAATTTTAAGTAATATTTAATGTGAGTTTGAATGTGAATTAGTTAATATTTTTTAAATGTTCTATTTATTCATGTTTAATTTTTTTTTTTTTATTGTTCATTGAATTATAAGTACAATTTTAATATTATATCAAAATTACAAGATATTTAAAAAAAGTTAATGTCTATAATTTGAAATAATAATAATAGTTTTTTTTTCAATCCGCGAAATTCGCGAGGATACACACTTGTTATGGAATATTGTGAAATTCGTTTATAAATAAAGAGATTATTTATGAAGTATTAAAGTTGGGGGGAGACCACTCCTTTTTTATGTCCTACCTAGTGAAGAATACTTCTCATTCATTTTTCCTCCTTATGTCACGTCATCCCCTCTCCAAATACTATTTCCTACCATTTTGGGTGAAGGGTAGCATTTCATGTGAGATTTCTCACTCCCATTGTGGTGGGATTTCTTACTCACATTGTGGATGCTCTTAACTATTGATCTCTCGGTCGGGCAGAATGCAAATCGATAAACGTGTTAGAGGGACGAACACTAAGATGTTTGAACCTACATTGTTGTGGAATTTTTCCATACATCACTATAAGTGTTACCAACTCGATCGGCTATGCCGGGGGGGTTATTTACGGTAATTTTAAAACATTATGCAAGTTATACAATAAAACAAAATTTACTGGACATTTTACCTCATTCATAAAAGACAAAAACATGTAAGTGATTTTAATTTTTTTTTTTAAAGTATATTAGTTATTTTATTAAATGTATTAATTTATATTTAGTATTTTCACAGAAAAATATTATATTCGTCCCACAATTATTTTCTTTTTTGAACGCCTCAAAATTACTTTCACACTCCTAGAAAGAAAATAATTATATTTCACAAAAATCAATATATCAATTTTACTTTATTAAAAAATATTTAACCCTCACACTCACTTACTCATATTCCTTAAAAAAAATGTCATTTGTTAATGTAAAAGAAATTTTGGGACAGAGGGAATATTTAATTTATTAAAAATAATAATTTTATATCAATTTTATGTATAATTAATGCACAACAAATCAACTACTCAAAAAAATATTGATGAATATGTATAGAGTGAAATTGGTTTATATATGAATCATTTTAGGGTATTAGTTGTTTTCACTTAAGAGTATTAGTTGTTTTTACTGATGAGTATTACTGGTTTACACTGAAGAGTCTTAGTTCATTTTCACTGAACAACTAAGACTTTTTAGTGTAAATGAGTAATACTCTTCAGTAAAAACAACTAATACTTTTCAGTGAAAACAACTAATACCCTTCACGGATTTATGTATAAACTAGTTTCACCCTATACTTTGTCAATATTGATCATAACACTTGGAATCCTCTATAATACTAAAAGGGAGTTAGTCTTGCATATGTGTCGTTATATGGTTGAGTCTGCATATGTGTCGTCTAGTGGTTGATTCTGCCTACGTGTCATATGCTTATGTGTCATCTATGTCATACGTGACATGCTTGTGAAAATCATACGTGTCAATTCATTATGCTTATGTGTCATCCATGTGTCATTATATAACAAAGAGTCTAATTAAAAAAAATGTATGCATGTGCATGGATTCGAACCTAGGATCATACAAGTACAATTTATGATTTAACCGATTAAACTAAACTATGAATGTATACAAAGTTGAAATATTTATTTATATAACTTGAGTCTATATACTAAATTGAATTGATCAATTAAATTTAAAACTCTAATTATATGATACTTTAATGTTTAATTAACTTATTTTATTGTCTCACTATATTTGAAAATTATCGACTTAGAAAATTCTAATTTGTTAAAATAAATTAAAAATAAAATTAAACATATTAAATACTTTTGATATTTTTTATTGATTAAATGATTTATTGATTTTTATAAAATCGAATAATTAAGAAAATTAACATTTAATTGCTAAACTTTTATTGTCTTGAAAACACATTGCACCAAAATTTTATTTATTTGAATTTTTTTAATCTCAAATCGATTTAATATATCGTTATATTGACTTAACTGTGTTTAACATGTGATATTATTTTCAATATATTTATTATATAATATAATTATATTATTTTACAATGAATAAATTTATAATGTTATTGTATATATAATGCATTATAATGTATAATCAAATTTTTACGAAAATCCCGCGTAATACGCGGGACACTCATCTAGTATTGCAAATAAATCACGAGTTTTACTATTTTTGGCAAATCAGATTTTTTAGGTGGTTTCCCCTTCAATTGATAATTTTTTGCAAGAAAAATATATTGATGAACCTAAAAGGGAATGCCTGAAAGTCTAATTGGTAAAAAATTATTAAAATTGATTATTTATATGTAATATTTCAAAATTTTAAGATTAAATTATAATTTAATCAAAATTTGTGATTTAATTTATAATTAAATCTTATATTAAGTCTAAGATAAATATTAAATAATGTGTTTAATGCAGTTCATCTGCTGTTAAAAAAAAAAAAAAAACTAACAAAATGATAAGTGTTTTTTATAGTATGAGATATTTCGACCTAATAAAGGTGATGATAATCGATAGACAAAAATTATACGCAAGAAGTGCATCGTGAACTCAAGTGTTTCTAAAAAGATATTAATATTTCCATTAAAAAATAGTAATTTCATATATTAATTATTTCACTATAAATATATATGTTAGGATTAATTACACCAGAGTACATGTGTTTAGTCCAAAATATAATAGGGTTTCTCTAAAATGACCAAATACAGCACGCTCCATTTTATTACACCAGAGTACATGTGTTGGCAATTTTTCATAGACTAGATTAGATAGATATATTTTCATCATAAAGTAACTGTTCAATCCTCTCTGCACTCCTCTTTCTTTCTCTCTCTATTTTTCATCTTTTCAAAACCCATGCCTCTCATCTCTCAACCCTCTCTGCTTTCTCTCTCTTATCATCCATCCCCTCTCTCTACTCTCTATGCCCAGGGCCTCAACGGTTACCATACCAACACAGATCGCTCTTTATATTTCTCCGATCAAGCCATGGGCGACGACCCTAAATCTTTCCTACAAAGTCACAGGCGGCAGCCCTAAATCCGTCCGACCAACACACGAGCGTAAGAATGTTGATCAAGACGGCGCCACGGACTAACCAGAACTGGTGGTGCGCCGCCGCCGCGCCCAGACCGGGTGGAGCGCTAACACTGACTTGAACGCAAAATACTAGCTATACTAGTAGTTACCCCATAAGAGTATGGGATCCCTATAGTATGAGCAAGTATAGGGACCAAGTATATCGTACCCACACAAGCAAGGTCTAAGACTAAACCCATGGAGGTTGTTAGAGCCAGGTCCGTTAGAAGCGAACAACATGAGGTGAATAGTGCCCAAGTCAGGCGCGATAAGGGCAAAGCTAAAGTGGCCAACCAAACAGAGGGTCAGGGTGAGTCCGCACATGGGCGAGCAACTTTGTCAAGCCATGGAACAACTCGTTCCAGTGCCCAGGACAGACTTGGCCAACCCCAACATCAAGAAAAAGTTGTTCGCCAAGGAGCAGGAGATGGGCGAGCAACATTTGAGCAACCTCGCCCATCAGTACATGAAAGGCTGTCCCAGTCTGCTTTCAGGCGCCTAGGGCCAAATGCGGCGAACAATCCTAGGAAACAGCTCCAAGATATGCCAGCTCCAAGTGAGGGACTGCGACGAGCAGAAAGGTCTGTGCCTTTGCTCGCCGAACAGCCTCCAAGCCAGGGGGCATCCTTGGATGAGTTATCAAGCCTGAGAAAGGCGGTGGAGAGCATGCAGGGGCAATTGGACCAACAAAGAGGCATGGGGACGACCAGCATGCCAACTTCTCCCTTTTCATCTATCATTTTGAAGGCCCCAATCCAGAAAAAGGTCCAGTTTCCTGCCAGCATACAGTACGACGGTATTGCTGACCCCCGAGTCCATTTAACGAAGTACTCGGACTACATGGTTTCTGTGGGAGCCAGTGATGCCACACAATGCCGGAATTTCCCTTTGACTTTGGGGGACAACGTGCATAAGTGGTATTCTGCAATGCCACCGGTATTCATCCATTCGTTTGTTCAACTGAGTCGAGAGTTCCTCTCCTATTTCTCAACAGCAGGATCATATTTGTCCTAAAAACACCGGTTGTCGGACCTAAAGCAAAATGACGACGAGTCGGACCGGGAGTTTATGGAGAGATTCGACAAAGTGCTGCTGGAAGGGGAACCGGTGAGTGAAGATACGAAAATCGTCGCAGTCATGGCCGAGTTAAAGAAAGGGTTGAAGTTATGGAAAGAGGTACGTCTGAAGTGCCCAAAAAGCTATGCCGAATTCAGAAATCAAGCCGGCATATTCGTTTCCATGCACGAAGCCCTGCAAGCAAACTTGGGAGAAAATAAAGCTGATCCCAAGGAGAATAACAAAAAAACCCGGCGGAACAGGCTATAAAGTCCCGAAGAACATGAAGGCATTCACCGAAGGGACATAACTAAAGGAAAAGTTGAATCAGGTGCTAACAGTATCAGTCGATACTGTGTACGAAAATGTGAAGGAGAAAGAGTTGCTCTCCCCTCCACGGAGAATCCGCCAAGACACTGGCCCTAACAAGTATTGTGTCTACTATCAAAGCGTAGGGCACTTTACGAGTGAGTGTAGAGACTTGTTCAAGCAACTTTGGCGGTTTTACGAAGAAGGAAAGCTCTCCGACTTCGTCAAAAGGCAACCTGGAAAGAGAGCCCGGGAGAACAACTCAGAGGATGAGGAGGATGATCCACCTCAAAGAAATAATAAGCTCGGGCGACCAGTTCCCGCCATTGCTGCTCGTCCGTTAGAGGATCTATATATGATGGAACCTGCAGGCCCTGCAGGAGGATGTTCTGATGGACGACCATCAATTTCTAACCGAAAGAGAAAAGCCGAATTACGAGCGATCCACCAAGTACAAGAAATGGGGGTTAAACCGTCCATCATGCAGACAGCAGAACTAACCTTCACTGAAAAAGACTTGGAGGGAATATTGACCCCCCGTAATGATTCGCTCGTAATATGTGTAAAGATCATGGGGACCCGAGTCCACAAATTGTTGGTGGACACTGGAGCCTACACCAACATCCTGTTCAAAAAGACGCTCGACCAACTTGGAGATTTTTTGGGCTACATCCGGGATTCAGACCATAGAATCTTAGGCTTCGGAAATGTTGTAACTGTCCCGTTAGGGGAAATTAGGTTGTCAGTACAGCTTGTAACGGTCGGGGAACCCGAGAAAAATATTATAAGAATGGTAGATTTCTTGGTTGTAGACCAGGAATCGACTTACAACGGGTTTCTTGGTCGATCTTTTTTAAATTAATTCAAAGCTGTATGTTCAACTACCACTATTGCCTAAAGTTCCCGACAGCAAGCGGAGCAGGCACAGTCAAAGGAGACCAAAGAAAAGCTCGTGAATGTCTCCTACAATTACAGGCAAGGCATGCACAAGTATCCATGATGGAAGCCACCACCAGCTATCCCGTTGATGAGCCGTCAATACTGGAGAATTTGATGGACACAGAAGTGGACCACATGGACACTAACGAACAACATTGTGACGAGCAAATGTTGGACGAATAACTCATCACCACCCAAGGGAAACTTCAATCTGACGAACAACAAAGGGGTGGTGACGAGCAACACTCAATAGGTGACTTGGAGGGCCAAATGTTAACTAACAACAATGGGTCAGAAGATCTAGAACCCCGCCTGGGAGCAGAGCCCATGAACATCGAAAATGATGTCAACCCTGAAGAACCAATACTCTATCCCCGTTGGAAAGGACAAAAACGACGAGCAACTCCGGTTGAAGAACTGAAGGCGTTCAAAGTTAATCCTAAAAATGAAGATCTTGAATAATACATAGGATCTTAGCTCCCTGAGCCCTATAGATCCCGAATGAAAGAGTTTCTCAGCAAGAATCTAGATATTTTTGCTTGGTCTCATGCAGACATAGTGGGGATAGATCCGAAGCATGCTTGCCACAGGCTTAACATCAATCAAGTCAGAAGGTCAGTCCATCAAAAATGAAGAAAGTATGACCCAGACAAATACCAAGCCTTGAATGAGGAGGTGAAGAAGTTGTTAGACAACGATTTGATCCGACAAGCACTCTGTCCAGAATGGGTAGCAAACCCAGTCCTGGTGAGGAAACCAAACCGAACTTGGAGGCTATGCATAGATTTTACAGATCTGAACGCAGCATGCCCGAAAGACAATTTTCCTCTGCCCCATATTGATCAATTGGTGGACAGTACTGCGGGTCACGAAATGCTAACGTTCATGGATGCCTTTACCGGGTACCATCAAATCCCGATGCATCCAGACGATCAAGAAAACACGGCATTTTATACAAATAAAAATTTGCTGTGTTGGAAGAGAATGCCCTTCGGCCACATCAACGCCGGAGCAACATATCAGAGGTTGGTGAACAAGATGTTCGACGAACAAATTGGAGATACTGTAGAAGTCTACGTAGACGATATCGTAGTCAAAAGTCCCAAGAAAGAAGACCATCTCCAACATTTGACCCAAGTGTTCGAAATTCTTCGACACTACAACATGAAGCTGAACCCAAAGAAGAGCAGCTTTGGAGTTCACTCAGGAAAGTTCTTGGGTCATCTTGTTAGCCAACGGGGGATTGAGGCTAATCCAGCAAAAGTCAAAGCTATCGTGGATATGCAACCACCACGTTCTGTAAAAGAAGTACAAAGGCTCACAGGGTGCCTAGCAGCTTTGAACCGATTCATATCCCGATCAGGAGACAAGTGCCGTCCATTCTTCGAGGCCATCAAGAAAGGAAAGTTCACATAGACTAACAACTGTCAAAAGGCGTTTGACCAACTTAAAGACTACCTGGGGGATGTTAAAATTCTATCAAAACACATCCCAGGAGAAAAGCTCTATATATATTTGGCAGCGTCAGAAGTGGCAATCAGCTCTGTTCTGGTGCGGGAGGACGGCAAATTTCATCAGCCTATCTACTACGTCAGCCAAGCTTTGCACGAAGCGGAGATCAAATATTCTCCAACCGAAAAGCTGGCGTACGCACTTGTCATGAGTGTAAGGAAGTTGCGACCATATTTCTTTGATCATCAAGTTGAGGTACTAACAACTTTCCCACTTAGACAAATTCTCCATCGCCCCGACACAGCTGGTCGCCTATTAAAATGGTCACTGGAGATTAGACAATTTGGGGTGACCTATGCTCCTCGAACAGCGATCAAAGGGCAAGCGTTAGCCGACTTTATTGTCGAACTAACGTTCCCGCCAGATCCGACGAGAGGACTTGATCACCCATGACATCTTTACGTTGACGGATCTTCGACTAATGTAGCCTCGGGGGCAGGAATAGTCTTGATAAGCCCTGACAGACAAGTATTCACCCCGGCTATCAGATTTGGTTTCATGGCTACCAATAACGAAGCTGAGTATGAAGCACTCATTGATGGTCTTCACCTATCCCCTGCAGTAGGTATCAAACGGTTACAAATATTCGGCGACTCACAACTGATTGTGAACCAAGTCCGAGGTGAATACGAGGCAAGAGACGATCATATGATCGAATATAAGCGGATTGTTGCTCACCTAGTATCCTTGCTAGATCAAGTTTTCATTGAACAAATTCCAAGGACAAGCAACACTCAAGCAGATGCGCTGGCCCGACTAGCAACAAGTGAAGGGCCCGCAGAGTTGGCTGACATTATAATCACAAAGATGAATGACCCATCAACAACGAGTTATAATGTCAATCAACTTGACGATCAAACCAGTGAAGAAGAAGATTGGAGAACAAGTATAGTCAAATACTTGAAAAGTGGGGAAAAACCAAAAAACTCTTTTGAAGCTGCCAAGCTAACAAAACAAGCCGCCAGATATACTCTGGTAGGCGAGCAGCTTTACAAAAGGGGAATATCAATCCCACTTCTCAAATGTTTTCATAGGGGGCAAGGATGAGCAATACTCGAAGAAATACATGCCGGAGTATGTGGAAATTATACTGGGGGGCAAGCCTTGGCGTATAAGACTATCAGACAGGGCTATTATTGGCCGACTTTACGTCAAGACGCAATCAAGAAAGCAAAAACTTGTCATCAATGTCAAGTTTTTGCCCCAAACATTCATACCCCGGCTCAAGAGCTCGTATCAGTTTATAGCCCGTGGCCATTTGCAAGATGGGGGGTGGACATTATTGGTCCCTTCCCAGCAGGAGTTGGAAATGTTCGATTTGTCGTTGTGGCAGTCGATTATTATACGAAATGGGCAGAAGCGGAGGCCATGGTGAAAATTACGCAGCAAAAAATGATCAACTTCATTTGGAAGAACATTGTCTGTTGTTTCGGGGTTCCACAAACCATTGTGACAGACAATGGTCCACAGTTTGATGGACAAGAGTTGAGAAAATTTTGTACGAAGTAGGGGATCAGAAAACATTATTCTACGCCCTATCATCCCCAATCAAATGGACAAGTCGAAGTCGTGAACAAAATTATCAAGCACACGCTAAAAGTGCGGCTGGCGGAGAGCAAAACAGTTGGTCTGAAGAACTCCCGGAAGTCTTATGGGCATATAGAGTTTTTCCCAGGTCAAGCACCGGAGAAACACCTTTTGCAATGGCTTTTGGAACAGAAGCTGTGATACCTATTGAATTGAAGACCAACACAATCAGGACGACCAACTTTGATGAACAGGCGAACAACTCTGCTCTAGCTACTGAAATGGATTTGCTCGAGGAAAAAAAGTTAAATGCCGAGCTAAAAAATGCCACATATAAGCAGCGAGCAGAACGTTATTATAATTCCCATGTGAAAATCAGGGAATTCAGAGTTGGAGATTTGGTTCTAAGAAAGTTGCTCGCCCAACCTCCAGGTGTATTGGGACCAACTTGGGAGGGCCCGTATCGTATAACGGAAAAATTCGTTAATGGTGTATACGATATCGAAGATATGGAAGGCAAGCCGGCCCAATACTCCTGGGATGATGTACATCTGAAGAAGTACTATCAATAGGTCGAACAAGTTCAATTGTTGGGCGAACAAATGTCTTGGGGGGCAGAGTGAACCAAAGGAGCTAAAAATTTGCCTAATTTTTTGAAGATATCAAAGATATGGAAGGCAAGCCAACCCAATACTCCTGGAATGATGTACATCTGAAGAAGTACTATCAATAGGTCGAACAAGTTCAATTGTTGGGCGAACAAATATCTTGGGGGGCAGAGTGAACCAAAGGAGCTAAAAACTTGCCTAATTTTTTGAAGATATCGAAGATATGGAAGGCAAGCCGGCCCAATACTCCTGGAATGTTGTACATCTGAAGAAGTACTACCAATAGATCGAACAAGTTCAATTGTTGGGTGAACAAATGTCTTGGGGGGCAGAGTGAACCAAAGGAGCTAAAAACTTGCCTAATTTTTTGAAAATTTTGCTAGGTATAGATTCGAAAGTTGTTCGGCACATTGTATATTTTGGTGCTGGTTCATGTCTTTCGTTTTTTAGATAAAGTTGTTCGGCAAAAATATTATAAGCGAGCGTATTTTAATTAGTATTTAAGGTTGTTCGTCAGATTATATATGTTATTGATGAACAGTCTTACAACACTTGTAAATTTTTCATGGTGTAAATATAGTTGTTCGTACAAAGAAAAGTCCAAAGCTCGAGGTATAAGTCCATTTTAAGGACCAAGGCCAATTAAAGGTTGTTCGTCTTTTAAGATGAGCAGAACCTAAGGCTAAACCCATATTCCATTAAAGGCAAAGTTCAAATCGAACAAAGCCCAACATTGTATGTTATAATTGTAAAAGTATTGAGTAAAAATGTAAAGGCAATTAACGTACAAAAAGAAAATGAGCGAACAAAAGAAGACACTTCATTAAATAAAAAAGGCTTTGAAGCCTAAAAAATAATACAACTTTGAAAAGCCATTACAAAAAGTATTATAAAAAACGGACAGCTATTAAAAAGGGAAGAAAAGCCTAAGTCCTAAGCCTATTGCTGCTCGGCAGGAGGAAGATCTTGAGGTTGGTCAGATGGAGGATCAACGATCATATCCCGGGCCATATCCTCAACCGTTTTTTGCTCCATCTCCTTAGCAGTTTGCTCGTCAGCAGAAGCCGGCTCTTCATCCGCAGCTTGCTCGCCTTCATCAACTGGAACTGGAGGGCGAGTAACAATAATGCTAGGGTCAAGTTTATCAATCTTGACCCCTAACTCAGCCATATCCCCTAGCTGGATTTCGATGGTGTTCGGCGGGGGATAGTTCTCCACGAACTCAGTCAAGTCTTTGCCCATCTCTTCTACCAAGTCTTTGTAATCATACGCATCGGCCAGACGAATGTAGTCGGCATAAGCGCAGATATATCCCAAATTGGAGATGGGGGCAGACCGGGCTTGCAGCTCGGCTTCCAGTTGCTCGTCAGTGTATTTGCTGGAGTCAACCTCATTGAGGCGAGAAACTTCTGCCTCGAGTTCAGCAATCCTTTGCTCGGCAGCAGATAGCCTCTTCCCCCCTTCTTCGAGCAAAGCTTCTTTGTATTTCAGCTCGGCGGACAGGCTCTGGATGTCGTCGAGATGCTTCTTCTCCGAGTCGAGGGTGAGGGAGAGCTGGTTGTTCAAGCGAGCAAGTTTCGCCTCGTAGTTATTGACCATGCAGTCCTTTTCCTCGGTAAGTTGCCGAGCAGTGCTTGCATACCGGCGAACAACATCTTCTTGCTCGGCCAGCTGGGCCATTGCCTTCTGTGCCGTGATAAGGCCGTTGGCATGGTGCATCATTGATAGGTGGAAGTTGTCCGCCAGCCCTTGCATGGAGATAGTTTTCTCCATGGGTCGTGTCCAGGCCCGGGCGATCAACTCCGTCGCCTTGCGAACATGGTCGCCTGGGATCTCCCTTATATTGACGGGAGTTTTGGAGCAAGCATACTGGTGAACAACATGTGCTCACCCAGGATGGTCGTCAGCCCAGTATCTGCGAACAAGAAAGCAAACAACACTTAGAAAAATTTATAAAAGTGAGAAATAAATATTGCTCGGCAAAGGAGAGTGAATACTTACTCGGCGAATTTGCGATCATCCCAACCGAGAAGAGTGATGTCCTCTGGGCCACGGGATGGGGTGACATCTTTTCCAGCTTTGCCCGTCTTCTTAGTAGGCTCAACTGAAGAGCGACGAGCAACTTCTTCTGTGGGACGAGCAAGATTCTAACCCACCTTTTCCTTCCCCTTATTGCCACTGGGGACATCTGGCACCACAGTGGTCCCATCCCCCCTTTTTAAGCGTTTCCCCCCACGAGGAGGAGAAATGGGAGGAGGAGTTGGCCGAGCATGACCGGAGGGTGCCGCCTGCCGAGGAACTTTGGCCCCCTCGGGTTTGTTCGTCATTGCCAATATTTTGGAAGGAGGATCCCCCTTTATCTTCCTCCCTTTTAGTGGAGGCATCTCGTGCACCCTCTGTTCAAGGAGACCAAAGTAGGAGGGAACCGCTACCGTAACTTGCTCGGCTAAAAAAAAAGTAAGTAAAGTCAGAATATGAAGTGTGCGAGCAAGTTCTAATCTTTCTTATTGTCGAACAAGAAAACTCATACAAGTTGGAAAAATTTCGTACCTGGGGGCACCTCAACTTGGGCCTCTAAATGATGGGGGAATGTGAATAGGCGAGCAGCTTTCTGACACTTCTCCTCGCTCAAGTATTGGATGGTCATTTCCGCTCTGTTGCGCAGGCCGACCAAGCAAGAAGTGAACAAGAACTCTGCACCAATCTCCTCCTCCTCCGAGTTCCACTTGGGCAATCGAGGGCCTGCGAGCAAACAAGAAAAGTTAAATTAGAACAATACAGTTCAAAAGCGAACAGAGATAAACTTACGCTTAATTGTTCCATAAGAAGCGGGAGAGTTTATTCGCCCAATGCCACCATGTGGACCGGAAGATGCTCGCCAATCACCCCCGATGAAGAAAAAATGTTGCTTCCAGTCCTTGATTTTGTTCGGCACTCCTTCTACCATCTTAAGCCCAGTCCGGGCCTTGAGGTAGTAATACCCTTCCTCGCTTATGGGGCATTTGGTGATAGTCATGAGATAGTTGATCTCCTCCGCGGTGATGCGATCAACGTACCCTTCCAGGGCGAACAAGCACATCGAGCCCAGCAAATTCATCCACCCAATTGGCGTAATCTGGGTAATGGCAAGGTTGGTCGCCTCGAGAAAACGACCAACAACTGGAGGTAATGGTAGCTTCAAACCGGCGATCAACGTATCAATGTTGATCGCCGTACATCCTGGAGGTGGGCGATCATCTCTCTTCTTTCTCCTAGGGACCCACATATGGATGTCATAAGGAATCTTGTAGGTCTCACGGATCGAGTCAAGATCCTCTTTGAGAATCACGCTCCTAATCCTGCTCGCCTGGAAATCAGTCTTCTCAAAGTCCATAACTTGTCGCTGTGGGCAATGAAAGTTGTTCGCATGTTCCTCCGCATATGCTCGTCATTCAAAGGGCCGAGCAACTCCAACTGGGATCTCGTTTTCCAACATCTTCGGAGGTGGAAAGTTTATCCCCTCCAAAAACTCACGAGTGAGTTCGTCAAACTCAGGGTCCTCCTCCGATTCAGAACTGGATGAAGAACCCTCGTCAGAATCCCTGCTCGCAACAACTACAACCTTCTTCCCAGATGGGCGAGCACTCGTGTCCTCCACCGATCGGACAACTGAATCAACGTTGGGGTTCGATATCGAGGAAACCTCAAACGGGGGTTGGTTTTCGTACGTCACAATGGGAAAAAGGGGATTGAGGGTTTCTTCGGATTTGTTGCTCGAATGAGAAGACATAGGAAAATAGGGGGAAAAAGGAGGAAAAATATAGACGGCGGCGGAAAAACTTGCAGACGGCGGTGCAATCTTCCACATGGCGGCAATGGAAGTTCTCGAAGAAAAAAGAGAAGTAGAAAAGGAAAAAACAACAAGAATTATGTAACAAACTACCTTGGGAACGAATTGAAGGCCGGAAATCGAATGAAACAACACCAGAAGAGCTTGGATTCGCCGGGAATGGAGATTCTCGCCGGAATTTTCTCTGTAGCAAATGAAGAAGAGTGGGAAAAATTCATTTCCCACTCTTATTTATACTTTAAAAATAGACGGGGTAAAACCCGTGATTTTCGTACAATGTTGGGACAAAATTGAAAGAAAACGGGGTCTTTTTTAAGCAAGAATGAAAGTCAAAGGACCTGTGCGCAAATGTAGGGGCGTGTGGCCTCGGGACTGCTCGCGCGTGGACGGCGCGCAATCATACCA
Source organism: Ballota nigra (assembly GCA_947034835.1). Classification (NCBI taxonomy): domain Eukaryota; kingdom Viridiplantae; phylum Streptophyta; class Magnoliopsida; order Lamiales; family Lamiaceae; genus Ballota; species Ballota nigra. The sequence goes on along the minus strand of OX344723.1, from coordinate 114,528,019 downwards.
CCCACGTCATCCTCGTACATCCCCCAGATCATAGGAAGGTGAAACGGTGGACTAGAAGATGCTCGCCAGTTTCAGTGATGTTCGTCTAAACCCTTATCATTTTGGTATCCTAACTATAGTTGCTCGACAAAAAGTTACTTGTCTGAAGCAACATATAGTCAGGAGAGGGGGCAATTGTTGATAGGCGAACATCGATTGGAGTTGAGCGAGCAAGGATTAATGATTTAATGAAGGAAATCAGGTTGGGGTGCATAAATCAATCCAGTAGGTGTATAAATTGACGAACAACTCCAGTGACGAACAGGGTACTGGCGAACAGGTTATTTGACCCAAGACCATATATGAACATTCCACCAAATCACTGGTGACGAACAACATTGACAAAAGGTGGTGTATTTACCAGCCTAAGAGGTGCATGTAGACGAACAAGGAACCAAGATTCCAAAGCTCATCTCAACAAGATACACAGGTGACTTGAAGCGAATGCACTAGCTTCTACTAGTAGTTTCCCCGCAAGAGTACAGGTTCACTGTAGTATGGGCAAGTATAGGGACCAAGTATTATCGAACCCAAGGGATGAAGTGTATGCAAATAGATCCCTGAAGATCTACGCGTCGTAGTTAATATGAGTGAAATGTTTTTGGATTTTTGAAAGATTAATTGAAACTAAAATAAACTAACTAAACTAAAATTCTAAAGCAGACGAATTAACTAAGGGTTGGATTCAAGTAAGTGATGATGATGCTTAGGATAGGAATCCCTACGTATACTAACGGAGCAGGTACATAATCAAAGTAACCGTGACACGCAAGAATTAACCTAAGTAAAAGAATGCAAGATGAAAGCTCAAGATTCTAAACCCTAATACTTTACCCTAACACTCGACTTCACTAATCCACTAATAAGTTAATAGATTGTGCTTAATTAATGAGACCCTAATTTAACTAAGGTGATACGGTCGTCCTCCTTCGCTAAACTGGTAGATGAATTAACCCTTTCTAAACCCTCTAGTTAAGTCTACTCGTTGTTAAAGAGTGATACGGTCGTCCTCTCTCTAACACTTTTCGAATGAAATTCAAAAGTAAAGTTAAGATTAATTTTAAGAATTCATTAATTAAGAGAATTAAATCCTAACGTGACGTCACAAGTTACCCTAAATACGTACCCACATCCTACTTCTACGAGTTCATCCTACCCTAAGCATGCAAGGGTTTTAGCTAGACATGGATTTTACATAAACAATAACAATTTAATAAATAACGAACATGAACATGATAATTATAACAAAGAAAAGATCAATCATAAACTAGGGTTCAAGAAATAAAGGAATAACTTAAATTAAATCAATAAAACGAGTCTCAACGTGTTCAAGAACAAAGATATGAAGAAAACGAAACTAAAAAGTAAAACCGTTATGTGAATTCGTAAAGGAAAACCTCGAAACGTAAAATTAAAGCTTGCTCCTCTTTCTCTCTCTAAAAACTAAGTCTAAAAGTGATTTGGTATCTGATAATCGTAAAAATGAGCTCGGGACGAATATATATGAGCCTCGGGCCGAATAGTGAACGTATGGGCCAAAAAATACGTTTGCTCGTGTACTGCTCGTGCACTAGTGCACGAGCACCTCCAACTCGAGCGCTTCAATCTTCCAGGGACGAAAAACTGCACGAGCACTCGCGCTCGTGCACTCGTGCACGACCAGCTCTCTTGCTCGTGCACTTGTGCACGAGTTACACCTCCTCGTGCGCTATGCACGACCGCTCGAGCACTTGTGCTCGAGCTCTTCAAGCTTGTGCACTCCAATGATACTTTTGCGCCCTCGAACTAGTACTTCTCGTATTTCTTCGATATCTTCTCATCCGGGAGTCCGTTTGAGTCGATTCAAAGTCCTACGAACTCCTCTTTTCGCCCTCTATCCATCTATGAGCATCTAAGAGACAAATTCATTAGTTTATGAAAATGATACGAAAATGACTCTAAATACTCAACAAAATCAACCAAAACTAGGGCATTTCGAGCGACGAATCATGACAATTTCACACCTAATCAAACCCCCCAAACTTACCATGTTGCTTGTCCTCAAGCAACGAAATAATAAGTCAAGTGAAATTGTTAGGAATGAGTCAAAGAATCAAATCATGCAAGCAAATGAACTCGAGCTTCAAAGATCAATCACAAGTATACTCACTCACCTTCCCTCATCATACTCATGCAACGACAGGAAGAATCACCAAAATCAAACATGGATGTGCACTCTACGATGTGTTTCACTCCCTCACAAGTGTATATCAATGATAAAGAGACTCACTCAAACAATCAATCACACCTATTGGCAGCCATAGGCTTGTAAGCACTCTTAACTCCGACCATACTCTAGAAATCAATGGCGAATCAAAAAGGACTTTTCTCAAGGTTGTAATGTAGGCTCTTTGGACAGGTGGGATAACAATGTAGGATAAGTGACTCAAGTGAATGGAGAATAAAAAATCAAACTTTGGTACTTCGAGATTAGGAACATAATACTTCAAACATTTTCAATCAACAAACTTTCAATTCCAATTCTCTCAACACTTCAATTTTTTTTTTCTTTCTAACTCCTTTCACTTTTTTTTTTTCAATCACACCCCTTTTTTTTTCCTTTCGCACAAACACATGAGCTCATTTTTTTCTTTTGCTCATTCTCAATTTTTTTTCTTTTTCCCACAACTCAAAACTTCTTCACACCTTCTTCTCATACTCACTCAACAAACAACATTTTCCTTTTTCAACTCAATTCAATCCCTTCACATTTACACTTTTCCTATTCTCCACTCAAATTGGGGCAAAAGGCTTAGGAACTTGGAATAGTGTTCATATGTGCTTGCAAATAAAATAGGCTTAAAAGCTCAAAGGGGCTAACAAGGGATAAATATCAATGGTAAGGAAAATTTTTGGCTGAGTGACTCATTCAAATCAAAGATGGCCTAAGATCACATTCGGCATATCAAACTAGACACAATCAAGAAGCAAGAGCACACACAAGTTCTAGCATCCTCTAAGGTGACGATACACTCACAAACGAAGAGATTAATTTATGCATCAAAATCTCATAAGGCTCAAATCTCACGGTTTTCACATCCATGCTAGTCCTAGTGAATTCTCACTCTCATCACACAAGTACTCAAAAGGAAAACTCACAAGCATCCAAGTTCTCTCTCAAATCAACTCTAGCTCAACCACTTATACAAAAGAATTCCTAACTCAACCTCACAATTCACCCTTCTCATCAAATCATACTCAAAGATAGCAATCAACAAGCATAAGATGATTAATAGGCATGAAATATGCAACAACGAATCAGATCAAAATTACCCCAAGGAGCATCTCAAGACACCAAATAACCAATCACACTCAAAGATAAGGGGTGCTCCGGTGCAATGTAACAAGAAACATAAAAAAACTCCACCCCCCCAAACTTTGACCTTGCAAAGAGGTCTAAGTTTGGGGTTGTGGGTTACCTCAACCAAACAATTCAGTTTCTCTCAACAATTTGCACACTCCCTTGCTTGAGTTCCTCTTTGTTTTGGATAGCTCCATGATTCCTCTACTCTCTCGAGACAAGCCTACAAAATAAAACTCTCAAGTACGAGGTTAAAACTTACGATTCAACAACACCCTAATAACATAATAGAACACTAAAAATACTCAAAAGCAAATAAAAATGGGTTACCTCCCATTCAGCACTATTTTTAAGGTCCTCATGCCGGACCAGAGCTCGAAGGAGCTTATGGGACATCATACTAAAAAATACCTCCCTTACTCTCATAAGAGTGGTGCTTGCATGTCTTTCCTTGATGCCCCTCCATCATGAGTTCCTTTGCTTTCTTCTCATCCCCAAGTGTTATGGGTCTCAACTCCTTCTCACCTTTATCTAGAGGAGTCTTACCAAACAGGTTCTTGAATTTTGACTTTTTCTTCTTAACTCCTCCTTTCTCCTTCAACCGGACCACGTCCACCTTTTTCACTTCTTCATCATTCACGTTCTTCACTTTATCCCTATCAAAAGAATCAAGATCATAATGCTCATGGGTTAAATCATCAAGTGAAGGATTAACGAAATCATGAATATGAGAAATATTAGAGATAGGAGGTGTGTCTTCAACACGAGGATCAATTGCATCCATGCAATACAAACTCTCATCCTCCTTCGGGTGCTTCATGACTTCATATAGGGAAATCTTCACTTCTTGATCACCAACCTTCAACGTGATCTTCCCATTTGCCACGTCTAGCACCATCCCCACCGTGGCTAAGAACGGTCTTCCCAAGATCAGGGGCACGTGCTCATCTTCCTCCATTTCGAGCACTACAAAGTCGGCTGGAAAAATGTGATCTCCAACTCTCACGAGGACGTCTTCAACCACACCTTGAGGTCGAGTAATAGACCGGTCGGCTAGTTGAAGCGTCATCATTGTGGGCTGAAGTTCTCCACCTTCCAACTTCTTGAAAAGCGACAACGGCATCAAATTAATGCTCGCTCCGAGGTCGCACAACGCTCCTTTCTTGATCCCGTTCCCGATATCACAAAGAATGGTGAAGCTCCCGGGATCCTTCAGCTTTGGAGGAAGCGCCTTGTGCACTAATGCACTCACCTCATGGTTCAACTGCACCAACTTCGGCTCATCCACTCGCCGTCTTTTCGCGATCAAGTCCTTCAGAAACTTTGCATAGTTGGGCATCTGTTCCAAAGCATCATAAAAAGGAATGTTAATATGCAATTGTTTAAACACATCAAGGAATTTAGCAAATTTTTCATCAAGCTTCTTTTTCATGAAGCGTTGTGGATATGGGACGGGTATCACAGATTTGAGTACCCCCCCATTCATCTCTCTCGGTCTCTTTCACTTTTTCCCTTGCTTCCTTTGCCTTCTTCCACTTAGGAACTTTCTCACTCTTCTCAATGCCTTCCTCTTCAGGCTCTTTGCTCGCTTAAGTGCTTTCACCCTCAGCCTTCTTCTCAACTCCTACCTCCCCACTCCCATCTCCATCTTTCTTATGTTCTTTCCCCTCTATCTCAACATCTCCTTGGTGCGTCTCAGAATCAGCAGGCATCTGGGAACCTTCATAGTTGGTTCCACTTCTTAACTGGATAGCCTTGCAATGCTCTTTCGGGTTCCCCTCCGGCATGGAAGGATACTTACCCGGCTCCCTATTCAATGATTTTGTAATTTGGCTTATCTGAAACTCTATTGAGGTGAACCTCCTATTGTTCTCTTGCTGAATTCGATTCAGCTCTATATCTCTCTTTTGGAGTTCTTGATCACGCTGATCACCTTTCTTATGCAACTCCTTCACACCGTACTCCAAAGAGGATAATCTCTTGCTACCTTCTTCCACCTTCTGAAGGATAGCTCTCAACATCTCCTCAGTTGAGGAACCGCCTTCTCCACCAGGAGGTTTAGAACCTGGATCAACACCTGGAGGAACTGTAATACCCGCCTTTGGGTTAGCATATGAAAATTTTTCGTTCTTCCTCCATTGGTTCTGAGGAAGCTGCTGGCCTCCTTTGTACCCTTGTGTGTTCCTCCATTGATTTTGAGGTGGCTGTGGACCTGGAGGTACAAATGGTTGGCCATAAGAAGGCCTTACTTGAAAATTTCCACCTTGTGGATACCCATTCTGATTGTAATAAGGACCTCCCATATAATTTACTACTTCTTGCTGAATTGTGGGCTTGTCCTCAAGCTCATTCTCTGCTGCATTCCCTCCAACCATATTCTTCCCCAACTCAAGGTTGTTAATCTTTTCCATCATGGCCATCAACAGCCTTCTCGTTCCTTCACCTTCCTCAACCTGATGAACTCTCTGGAAATCTGCGTCCACATTCCATGCCCCGGCATTCGTGACAATGTTGTCCACGATCTCTCTACACCTCACTATTCCTTGATTCAGGAATGATCCACTAGCACAGACGTCTAGATGGTCTTGCCCAGCCTTGTTGGCACCACTATAGAAAAATGCCATCACATCTCTCTCATTGTACCCGTGTTGCGGGCACTCTATCAATATGTTTGAGTATCTCTCCCACGCTTGACGTAGATCCTCTCCTGACTTCTGGCGGAAAGAAGATATCTCAATTCTTGCTTTAATCGTCCTTGATGGATGGTAGAATCGCTCGAGGAATAGACGCTCGAGCTCGGCCCAAGTAGTAATACCTCCCCGTGGAAGCGTATTATCGTACCACTCTTTAGCTATTCCCGTCAATGAGAATGGGAACAACCTAAGCCTCTTGGCATCTTCAGACATGCCATTGTAATTGAAAGTGGAGGCTATCATTAGAAAACTCCTCAGATGAGTATGAGGATTCTCCTTCCCGATCACCCCCTTGAACTGGTTCTCTGTAAGCAGCTTTAGAATTCCCGGGGAAATAGAGAAGTTGTTTGCCTCTACTGGAGGTAACGCCACTCCATCATAGTACCATTGTGGCTGCGCTGCAAACCTTCCTCGAATAGCCATATTCTGATCTACGTTCTGAGGAATGTGCTGCGGATTAGCAGGTGGTACGGGTACTTGTTGGGGTGGTGGTGGTTGATAGACAGGTGGTTGGTTGTAAACAGGAGGTGGAGGATACGGGTAAGGTGGATACGGATATGGTGGGTATGGGTATGGTGGATAAGGCAAGTTGTTTTGTGGGTAAGCAGGGTTGTTCTGAGGATTTTGGACAAAATGGACAAAATTCTGAGCTGGATTGATTGCATTTTGTGCACCCGGGTTTTGGCTCTGGCTATCCCCTAACGGAACTTGATTCTGGCTACCACTAACTCCAGTGCCTTCAACTCGGCCTAATTCCTAATTGAACTCATTCGCAGCATCATCCAACTCATTAGAGATATCCATTGGTTCTTTCCCTCCTCTGGTAGTATTCATTCTCCTTAAGAAAGCTCGGTTCCTTCTAGCTATCGTCTCAGGGTCCAACGGTATTCTCTCTTCGCTCGTATTGCCTTGTGAGCGTGTTTTCATATACCTGACACACTAGCAGAAGAATCAAAACACAACTGCCGAATATGTACGAAATAAAAAAAACAGAAAAGAAAAATCACTCACTACTAACTACTAAGTTATCGACAAGTCCTATTCAAAAAGCATACAACGCCATCCCCGGCAACGACGCCATTGACTTGAACCGAATATACTAGCTTCTACTAGTAGTTTCCCCGCAAGAGTACGGGTTCACTGTAGTATGGGCAAGTATAGGGACCAAGTATTATCGAACCCAAGGGATGAAGTGTATGCAAATAGATCCCTAAAGATCTACGCGTCGTAGTTAATATGAGTGAAATGTTTTTGGATTTTTGAAAGATTAATTGAAACTAAAATAAACTAACTAAACTAAAATATTAAAGCAGACGAATTAACTAAGGGTTGGATTCAAGTAAGTGATGATGATGCTTAGGATAGGAATCCCTACGTATACTAACGGAGCAGGTACATAATCAAAGTAACCGTGACGCGCAAGAATTAACCTAAGTAAAAGAATGCAAGATGAAAGCTCAAGATTCTAAACCCTAATACTTTACCCTAACACTTGACTTCACTAATCCACTAACAAGTTAATAGATTGTGCTTAATTAATGAGACCCTAATTTAACTAAGGTGATACGGTCGTCCTCCTTCGCTAAACTGGTAGATGAATTAACCCTTTCTAAACCCTCTAGTTAAGTCTACTCGTTGTTAAAGAGTGATACGGTCGTCCTCTCTCTAACACTTTTCGAACGAAATTCAAAAGTAAAGTTAAGATTAATTTTAAGAATTCATTAATTAAGAGAATTAAATCCTAACGTCACAAGTTACCCTAATTACGTACCCACATCCTACTTCTACGATTTCATCCTACCCTAAGCATGCAAGGGTTTTAGCTAGACATGGATTTTACGTAAACAATAACAATTGAATAAATAACGAACATGAACATGATAATTATAAAAAATAAAAGATCAATCATAAACTAGGGTTCAACAAATAAAGGAATAACTTAAATTAAATCAATAAAACGAGTCTCAACGTGTTCAAGAACAAAGATATGAAGAAAACGAAACTAAAAAGTAAAACCGTTATGTGAATTCGTAAAGGAAAACCTCGAAACGTAAAATTAAAGCTTGCTTCTCTTTCTCTCTCTAAAAACTAAGTCTAAAAGTGATTTGGTATCTGATAATCGTAAAAAATGAGCTCGGGACGAATATATATGAGCCTCGGGCCGAATAGTGAACGTATGGGCCAAAAAATACGCTTGCTCGGGCACTAGTGCACGAGCACCTCCAACTCGAGCGCTTCAATCTTCCAGGGATGAAAAACTGCACGAGCACTCGCGCTCGTGCACTCGTGCACGACCAGCTCTCTTGCTCGTGCGCTATGCACGAGTACTCGTGCACTTGTGCACGAGTTACACCTCCTGTGCGCTATGCACGACCGCTCGAGCACTTGTGCTCGAGCTCTTCAAGCTTGTGCACTCCAATGATACTTTTGCGCCCTCGAACTAGTACTTCTCGTATTTCTTCGATATCTTCTCATCCGGGAGTCCGTTTGAGTCGATTCAAAGTCCTACGAACTCCTCTTTTCGCCCTCTATCCATCTATGAGCATCTAAGAGACAAATTCATTAGTTTATGAAAATGATACACAAATGACTCTAAATACTCAACAAAATCAACCAAAACTAGGGCATTTCGAGCGACGAATCATGACAATTTCACGCCTAATCAACAGGCGAACAACTTTCAGGCCATATCCTCATAAGACGAGCAACTTTCATCGAAAGACTTCTGTATCAATTTAAGCCGACCTGGACGAACAACAATGAATTCCGAGATAAGACCCAAGAAGACTTTGTAACTAAGATTTAGCTTAGATAAGGTCAAACAAGGTCAAATGACACTTGTCTAGCATGCAAGCTAGGAAGTCCAAGAGTCTTGGACACCTCATGCTTGCTAGTCTCTATAAATAGTTGTTCTCCAGCTAAGAAATATAAGTTTAAAAATAATCCAAAAAACACATACAAACACACCTTAACGTACACATACATGAAGTAAATATGATTTCGACTTTCGTATTTACAAGTTTACAATCCTAAGTTTTGGTTTATCATTTACGGTGATAACCAATCACACGTTCTTGTTTGGTGGTCCTAAACCGAACTAAACAACCACTAATCCATCCGATTAAATTCGATCACCAACAACCAACTCATACTCACACTCAAAGATAGCAATCAACAAGCATAAGAGAATTGATAGGCATGAAATATGTAGTAGCACATCAAAACAATATCAGCTCAAGGAGCATCTCAAGGTACAATATATAACCAAACTCAACTCAAAGAGAGGGTGTGCGCCTGTGCAATGTAACCATAAACATATAAAAACTCCACCCCCCAAACTTCGACCTTGTGAAGCGGTCTAAGTTTGGGGTTGTGGGTTACCTCATCCAAATAATTCAATTTTCTCTCAACAACGTAGCACACTCCCTTGCTTGAGTTTCTTCCTTTTGAATAACTCCATGATACCTTTACTCCCTCGAGACAAGCCTACAAGCAAATGACGTTAAAAATTACTATTCAAAACAAAACACCTACAACTAAAAACACTCAAAAGCAAATAAAAATAGGTTGCCTCCCACTCAGCGCTATTTTTAAGGTCCTCATGCCGGACCGAGCTCAAAGGAGCTTATGGGACATGATACTCAAATTTATCTCCCTTATTCTCATAAGAGAAGATGTCTAAGTTTTTCGCTCGCTTCCCATCCTCCTTCTTTACCTCGGGTGGAGGTGTCTGCTTCTTTTTTTTCGCTCTCCACGGAGGTACCCACTTCTTGACTTTTGACTTCTTTTTACATACTTCTCCCTTTCTCTCCAACTGGGCCACGTCCACACTTTTCAGCTCTCCATCCTTCAACTCCTTGCCTTTATCCCTATCAAAACAATCAAGATCATAACGCTCATGGGTTATATCATCAAGTGAAGGACTATCAAAATCACGTATATAAGAACGGTTAGGGATAGGAGGTGTGTCTTCAACAAAAGTGTCAATGGCATCAATGGAATGACGTCTCTCATCCTCCTTCGGGTACTTCATGGCCTCATATAGGGAAATCTTTACTTCTTTACCATCAACTTTCAACGTGATCTTCTCATTCGCCACATCTAACACCATCCCGGCCGTAGCTAAGAAAGGTCTTCCCAAGATCAGAGGCATGTGCTCATCTTCCTCCATGTCGAGCACCACAAAATCAGCTGGAAATATATGATCTCCTACCTTAACAAGGACGTTTTGAACCACACCTTGAGGTCGAGTAATAGACCGGTCGGCGAGTTGAAGTGTCATCATTGTCGGCTGAAGTTCTCCGCCATCCATCTTCTTGAATAATGACAAGGGCATAAGATTGATGCTCGCTCCAAGATCACACAACGCTCCCTTCTTAACTCCATTCCTAATATCACATAAGATAGTAAAACTCCCGTGATCCTTCAACTTCGGGGGCAGAGCTTTGTGCACTAATGCACTCACCTCATGGTTCAGCTGCACCAACTTGGGCTCATCTACTCTCCTCCTCTTAGCTATCAAGTCCTTCAGGAACTTGACATAATTAGACATTTGTTCCATAGCATCATAAAAATGAATGTTAATATGCAACTTTTTAAAAACCTCAAGGAACTTAGTAAATTTTTCATCTAATTTCTTTTTCATAAAACGATGCGGATATGGGACCGGTACCACAGATTTGGGTACCCCACATTTATCTCGCTCAGTTTCCTTCACGTTCTTCCTTGCTTCATTTGCCTTCTTCCACTTTGGAACTCTCTCAATCTCCTCAATCTTTTCCTCCTCAAGGTCTTTGCCCTTCTGGGACTCATCTATATCACCCTCCTTCTCAACTTCTACCTCAACTGTCTCACCTCCATCTTTCTTATATTTTTGTCCCTCCATCTCAATCTCTCCTTGAGGCGTCTCTAAGTCAGCAGGCATCTCAGGACCATCATATTTGGTTCCACTTCTTAGCTGGATCGCTTTGCATTGCTCTTTCGGGTTCCCCTCCGGCATAGAAGGATATTTCCCTGGCTCTCTACCCAATGATTTCGCGATCTGGCTAATCTGGTACTCCATGGAAGTGAACCGCCTATTGTTCTCTTGCTGAATTTTATTCAGCTCCATATCCCTCTTCTGGAGGTCTTGATCACGCTGATCATTCTTCTTACTCATCTCTTTCACATCATACTCCAAAGAGGATAGCCTCTTACTACCTTCCTCCACCTTGTGTAGAATGGCACGTAACATCTCATCAGTGGTAGCACCTCCTTCTCCTCCGGGGAGTTTTGAGCCAGGGTCGATATTTGGAGGTACAGTTACCCCCGTTCTTGGATTGCTATAAGAGAAATTTTTATTCTTCCTCCATTGATTATGAGGAGGTTGTTGGCCTCCTTGATAACCTTGGTTATTTCTCCACTGATTTTGAGGAGGTTGTGGACCTGGTGGTACAAACGGTTGACCGTAGAGAGGTTTTCTTTGCTGGTTACCACCTTGTTGGTATCCGCCTTGATTGTAATTAGGCCTCCCCATATAGTTGACCTCTTCTTGCTGGCATGCGGGCTGGTCCACCTTCTCACTCACCACAGTATTCTGACCACTCAAACTCTGGCCAACCTCCAAGTTACTTATCTTCTCCATCATCGCCATCAACAACTTTCTAGTACCCTCACTCTCATCCATCTGATAAGCTCGCTGAAATTCTTGTGCCTCATTCCATTGCCCCACATTCTTGACAATGTTGTCAACTATCTCTCTACACCGAGTTGCACCACAGTTCAGGAATGCTCCACTAGCACATGTATCAAGGTGGTCTTGACCCGCCTTGCTGGCTCCACAGTAGACTTAAGCCATCATATCACCTTCGTTGTACCCATGCTGCGGACACTCAATGAGCATATTATAGTATCTCTCTCAAGCTTGACGTAAGTCCTCTCCTGGCTTCTGCTTGAAAGATGAGATCTCTAGCCTTGCTTTGATTGTTCTAGAAGGAGGATAGAATCACTCGAGGAACAGATGCTCGAGCTCAGCCCATGTGGTTACACCTCCCCTTGGGAGCGTGTTATCATACCACTCCTTCGCGATTCCAGTTAAAGAGAACTGGAACAACCTGAGCCTCTTGGCATCTTCAGACATACCATTATGGTTGAAAGTTGAGGCAATCATCAGAAAATTCCTCAAGTGAGTATGAGGATTATCCTTTCTGACCTCCCCCTTGAATTGATTCTCGACTAGCATCTTCAGGATTCCTAGGAAGATAGAGAAGTTGTTTGCCTCTACCAGAGGCAATGCTACTCCATCGTAATACCATTGCGGCTGTGCTGCAAACCTTCCTTGGATTGACATACCCAGATCAGCGTTCTGAGGAACGTGCTGAGGATAGACGGGTGGTATAGGTACTTGCAGAACTGGAAGTTGGTTATAAGCAAGAGGTGGAGGGTAGTAAGGTGGGTATGGATATGTTGGGTATTGGTACGGATAAGATGTGTTGTTTTGTGGGTAGACAGGGTTGTTTAGAGGATGCTGAACTAAGTTCTGAGCTGGATTGTTTTGATTCTGTGGAATTAGGTTTTGGGTCTGGCTTTCCCCTGAAGGGACTTGATTTTGACTGTCATTTCCTCCAGTTCCCTCAACCCATTCCACTTCCTAATTGTACTTAGCCGCAGCTGCATCCAACTCATTACTGATGTTCATATTGTCGTTCTCACCACCGGCAGTGTTCATTCTTCTATTGAAGGCTCTGTTTCTTCTTGTGATTGTCTCAGGGTCTAACTTTGTTCGGTCTTCGCTCGATTCTCCTTGTGAGCGAGTTTTCATATACCTGAAACCACAAAAGAAATATCAAAATGCAACTGTCTGATGTCTACTAATTAAACAGGAAAATAAAAGCACTCACTACTAACTACTAAACTATCTTCAAGTCCTACTCAATGGACATACATCGCCATTCTTCGACAACGGCGCCATTGACTTGAACGCAAAATACTAGCTATACTAGTAGTTACCCCACAAGAGTATGGGATCCCTGTAGTATGAGCAAGTATAGGGACCAAGTATATCGTACCCAAGGGAAGGTGTGTATGCGAATAGAGCCCTGAAGATCTACGCGTCGTAGTTAATATGAGTGTGTGTTATGATTTAAGAATGGAATTTAATTATTCTATAATCTACGACTAACAATGCAAATAATGAAATCAAACAATTAACTACGGGTTTAATCAAATATGGAATGATGATGCTCAGGATAGGAAACCCTATGTATACTAATGGAGCTAGTATGATAATTAAAATAACCGTGATGTGCAAGTATTAATCCTAAGTGCACTAAAACTAGGCAATCAACTTCCCTAATCTAGCACCAGATTGAAAGACTAAAAGCTCAAGAATTAACCCTAACACTTCGTCATATCAACCTACTTCACAACCCACTAAACAAGTTATATGGATTATGCTTAATTAATGAGGCCCTTATTTACCCAAGGTGATACAGTCGTCCTCCCTAGATAAACCGGTAGATTATAAACCCCTTCTATAACTCTATCGTTAAGCCTATTAGTTATTAAAGAGTGATAAGATCGTCCTCTCTCTAATAATTTTTGTACTCAATTCCAAGATAATTCTAGGATTTATTTTAAGCCTTCAATTAATTAAGAGAACTAGCACTAAACATCACGAGTTACCCTAATTACGTACCAACGTCCTACTTCTACGAGTTCATCCTACCCCAAGCATACAAGGGTTTTAGCCTAGCATGGTTTTAACGATAACGAAAGCAATTAAATAAGCAACGAACATAAACATGACGAATTGAATGGAAAACTCAAGTCAAGAACATTAACTAGGGTTTTGAATAAAGAAGTTTAATCTAAGAACGAATATTAAATAAAGAAGAAATCAAAGGTCTCACGTAACAAGTGTTGAAGAACGAAAAAAAAAATCAAAATCAAAATCTAAACTATGATTTCGTAATGTTAAAACCTCGATTACACGTAAAATATGTTTGCTCAAACTCTCGATGCTATTCTCTCTCCAAAAACTATCTTTATGTGTGAAGTGGTTCTCAAAATCGTGCTCGGAATGAGTATAAATAGGCAACGGGTCCAATTGGGAGTTCATGGGCCGAAATCCACGTCTACTCGAGTACATGGTACTCGAGCAATGTAGCTCGAGCACTAAAATCTTCCAAAGGCTGAAAAGTACTCGACCTCCTAAGCTCGAGTAGTGACTACTCGACCGGCCTTAGCTCGAGCACTCTACTCGACCACTCGAGTAGTGAGTACTCGACCAAGCTCAGCTTGAGTGCAATACTCGAGCACTTGAGTAGTGAGTACTCGACCAGCACCCACTCGAGTACTTCTTGCTTGAGTACTTCAGTGACACTTTTGCTCCCTCGAACTAATACTTTTCGTATTTCTTCCGTATCTTCTCATCTGGGCATCCGTTTGAGTCGATTCAAAGTCATACGAACTCCATTTTCGTCCTCTATCCATCTATATGCATCAAAGAGGCAAATTCATTAGTTCATGAAAATAGTACTCAATTGACTCTAAATACTCATCGAAATCAATCAAAACACGGGCAAATCGAGCTATAAAACCTAACAATTTCATGCCTAATCAGACACCGCCCACATATCTGGTGGAGTGTCGCCTTCGAGCACAGATCTGGTGGAGTACCGCCACCGTGCACTAACCAGAGATAGAGGTCTGGTCGATATAATGATTTGGTTGCTTAGGTTGAATTTTAAGAAATTAATGGAATAAAATCTCTGATTTTGCTCCCTGATCGATATAATTGGTATTTGGGATATTTTTGGGAGGAGTTTTGTATTAGAAGGATTTTTTGGTATTAAAGGCATAAGACACTGAGGTATATTGTCATTGATTTTCAGACTTTTAAAAATATGATTTTAGGAACCAAATGATGCGGCAATTGGTCATATGCAATCAATATATGAAGGTATTAAGGTAAAAAAATTAGCATAAGTCTTCGTTTCTTTTTTACTGTAACTATCTTATTTTTCCTCAAAGTGCCTGTGAAATTTGACTCCAATTACAGGAAATGTCCATGTTATTTGAAAACTGTTTGAGAATTAGGTGATTAATTTCAAAGTTATAATACATTCCATTGGTTGATGGATGTTTTATTTTTCGTTGATCATGTTATAGGCAGTTGCATTTGTATTGGAATTTTCGGAGCTTTTTCTATATCTTAAAAAGAATGTATAGCCTAATACCATGATGCAATTGCTTTCAGTGAATTTGTGCAGTGCTAATTTATAAATGCTAGGCTCGGTTTGCTGAAAATTTGCTTGAGGTATGTTTTCTCTACATTATTTAGTTATGCAATGATGAAATTTTATTAAAGTACATAAATCAACTGATTTAATCTTTGTGGATCAGATGGGAAATCCATGGGAGATAGTGAGTAATGACGTCTCCTACCCGGTTATATTTTATGGAAAAGTCAATGGAGGTCCAAATGGAAGAAACATGAGTTGGAGGAGAAGACATTGGGAATTGTATTTATTTTAGTGTTTTTAGTTGATCTGTACCGTGGTATTTGATGTTGTACTATAGTTAGTCATTTGTACCATGGTATTATCATTTATACAACAGTTAGTCATTTGTACTATGGTATATCATTTGTACTCTACCAAAGTGAATTGTACTATATTCTGTTAATATAAGAGCTATATACAAAACTTAAAAGATATGTGCTGCAAATATTGCTAAAGTTTGAAATTTAAAAAAGAGAGTATTCTGCCAAATGGAATCAAATAGGCTGACATAGACTAAAAAGTAGAAGAGGAAAAAGTAAAAAGGTGTGATGTGATATGTATTGTGTTGTAAATATGATAAAGTTCATGTGTCTATTGTTCTTAAGGCTGATATTTTGCACCCTACTGTTATTGCCCCTATATGTTATTCTACTTCTGAAAAAGAATTTTTTTTACATCAATTGCATGGTAAAGAAAAACACTTGATATTGAGTATGTATGGAATAAAATTGATTCATACATGAATTATTGAAGAGTATTAATTATTTTCACTAAAGAGTGCTAGTTATTTCCACTTAAATGTATTAGTTGACTTCGCTAAAAAATTTTAGTTTATTTTATATAAACAACTAATATTTTTCAGTGAAAATAACTAGTACCCTTCAGTGAAAACAACTAATACCGTTTTTTCGGATTGAACCATCTTTCACTCTATATTTTGTCATTCATATTATAATATATCAATTTTTTTACAATACATAAAATTGCATTTCACGAATTAATTAATATAAAAACAAAAAGTAAAAAAAGAAAACATAATATGATGATTCAAACACTATCAAGTTTCAACACGAGTGGGTCGTCTTTTACATTTATTACACATATGTACTTTACTCGATTAATATTTAGAGATACTCCACTACGTTCTCGAAACTTTCTTTAATTTTTGTTAGGGAAAATTGACAAAAATGCCCTGTACGTTGGCGGTTGATTAGGCACGAAATTGTCATGATTTGTAGCTAGAAACTCCCTAGTTTTGGTCGATTTTATCGAGTTTTTAGAGCCAAATGAGTACTATTTCTATACATTAATGAATTTGTCTCTTTGATACTCATAGGTGAATCGAGGATGAAAAATGGAGTTCGTAGGACTTTGAATCGACTCAAACGGATGCCCGGATGAGAAGATATCGAAGAAATATGATTGGTATTAGTACGTGAGAAGAAAAGTGTTAGTTGCAAGGAAGGAGGGCCCATTCGAGCACCATCATTCGAGCACCATCGCTCGAGCAACGTAGGTCGAGCGCTCCGGACTTACAGAACGTTTTTACCGCTCGAGGGGCACAGCTCGAGCGCCCCGCTCGACCTCTTGAACCATTCGAGCAACGCAGCTCGAGCGCCCCGCTTGAGCTATTCAATCATTCGACCAAAAAGGGTCGAGCGCCCCGCTCGACCGGGACGGCTCGAGCGCCTCCGAGGCTTATATGCCAAATTTCATTTTTCGGCCCATGAGATCCCGTTTCGACCCGTTGCCTATATATACCTCTTCCAAACACGTTTTGAAAAAACCCCGAACTTTAGAAATCACTTTTAGACTTAGTTTTTAGAGAGAGGAAGAGGAGAAGAACGAGCAAGCTTTACTTACGTTGTGTTGAGATTTTTTGTACGAATTCTTAGTTTTTTTTCGTTTCTTAGTTTCTTTTCATTAGCTTGATTTCTTTAAACGCTTTGAACTTCGTTTTAGTTAATTAAATTTTAGTTCTTAGGATTATTTTCTTTTAAAACCCTAGTTCATGTTTCTTATTTTCTTCGTTCAATTCATTATGTTTATGTTTGTTGTTTCTTCTATTGCTTTTATGTTTGTTAAAGCCATGTTAGGCTAAAACCCTTGCATGCTTCGGGTAGGATGAACTCGTAGAAGTAGGATGTGGGTACGTAATTAGGGTAATTCGTGACGTTAGTTTTAATTCTCTTAATTAATGAATTCTTATAATTAATCTTAACTCTACCTTTGAATTTCGTACGAAAGTGTTAGAGAGAGGACGACCGCATCACTCAATAACAATTAGTAGTCTTAATGAGAGGGTTTAGGAGAGGTTAATTCATCTACCAGTTTAGCGAAGGAGGAGGACCGCATCACCTTAGTTAAATTAGGGTCTCATTAATTGAGCACAATCCATTAACTTGTTAGTGGATTCGTGAAGTCGAGTGTTAGGGCAAAGTATTAGGGTTTAGAATCTTGAGCTTTCACCTTGCATTCTTTTACTTAGGTTAATTCTTGTGTGTCACAGTTATTCTGATTATGTACCCGCTCCGTTAGTATACGTAGGGATTCCTATCCTAAGCATCACCATCTCTTACTTGAAAACAACCAGTAGTTAATTCGTTCTTTGTCATTCTTTAGTTTAATTAGCTTATTTAAGTCTTTTAATTAAGCTTTCCAAAAATCCAAAAACAACACACTCATATTAACTACGACGCGTAGATCTTCAGGGATCTATTCGTATACATGATTAGGCGTGAAATTGTTATGTTTTGGTGCCCGATTTGCTCATGTTTTGAGTGTTTTCGATTAGTGTTTGGAGTCAAATGAGTATGCTTGTTGATTGCTATCTTTGAGTATGATTTGATGAGTAGGGTGAGTTGTAAGAGTGAGTTAGAAATTCTTTTGTGTGAGTGTTTGAGTTTGAGCTGATTTGAGAAAGAACTTGTATGCTTGTGAATTTTTCTTTTGAGTACTTGTGTGATGAGAGTGAGAATGCACTAGGACTAGCATGGATGTGAAAGCCGTGAGCTTTTGAGCCTTATGAGATTTTGATGCATTAATCAATCTCTTCGTTTGTGAGTGAATCATCACCTTAGAGGATGCCAGAACTTGTGTGTGCTCTTGCTTCTTGATTGTGTCTAGTTTGATATGCCGAATAGGATCTTAGGCCATCTTTGATTTTATTGAGTCACTTAGCCAAAATTTTCCTTACCAATGACATTGATCACTTGTTAGCCCCTTTGAGCCTAAAGCCTATTTTATTTGCTAGCACATATGAACACTATTCCAATTCCTAAGCCTTTTTGTCCCAATTTGAGTGGAGAATAGGAAAGTGTGAATATGAAGGGAGTGAATTGAGTTGAAAAAGGAAAATGTTGTTTGTTGAGTGAATATGAGAAGAAGGTGTGATGAAGTTTTGAGATGTGGGAAAAAGAGAAAGAAAATTGAGAATGAGCAAAAAGAAAAAAATGAGCTCATGTGTTTGTGCGAAAAAAAAAAGAGAAAAAAAAGTGATTGAAAAAAAAAAGTGAAAGAGTGAGAAAGAAAAAATTTGAAGTGTTGAGAGTATGGAGTTGAAAGGGTGTTGATTGAAAATGCTTGAAGTAGTCTGTTCCTAATCTCGAAGTGCCAAAGTTTGATTTTCTATTCTCCATTCACTTTAGTCACTTTACCTTATATTGTTATCCCACCTGTCCAAAGAGCCTACATTACAACCTTGAGAAAAGTCCTTTTTGATTCGGCATTGATTTCTTGAGTATGGTCGGAGTTGAGAGTGCTTACAAGCCTATGGCTGCCGATATGTGTGATTGATTGTTGAGTGAGTCCTTTATCATTGATATACACTTGTGAGGGAGTGAAACACATCGTTGAGTGCACATCCATGTTTGATCTTGGTGGGTCTTGTTGTTGTTGCATGAGTATGATGAAGGAAGGTGAGTGAGTATACGTGTGATTGATCTTTGAAGCTCGAGTTCATTTGCTTGCATGATTTGATTCGTTGACTCATTCCTAACAATTTCACTTGACTTATTATTTCGTTGCTTGAGGACAAGCAACATGGTAAGTTTGGGGGGGGGTTGATTAGGCGTGAAATTGTTATGTTTTGGTGCCCGATTTGCTCATGTTTTGAGTGTTTTCGATTAGTGTTTGGAGTCAAATGAGTATTATTTTTATAAACTTATTAATTTGTCTCTTTGGTTTTCATAGATGGATAGAGGGCGAAAAGAGGAGTTCGTAGGACTTTGAATCGGCCAAAACGGACTCCCGGTTGAGGAGATATGAAGATTTTACGAACAAGTGCCCAGCAGCCGAAGACCGCTCGAGCAGCTCGAGCGCCAGTGCTCGAGCGTGTTGCTCGAATGACCGAAAAATGGCAGAAAAGTTTCGCCGCTCGACCAGCTCGAGCGGGAGCGCTCGAGCACCTGTTTCATTCGACCTATATGCTCGAATGGGGCCGCTCGAGCGTGTTTTTGCTCGAGCACTTCCATATTTTGGCCTCCGGATGCGTTTTTTTCGGCCCATTAACTCCCGTTTCGACCCGTGCCTATATATACCTCTTCCAAACACGTTTTGAAGGATCCCCGACTTTTAGAAATCACTTTAGACTTAATTTTTAGAGAGAGGAAGAGGAGAAGAACGAGCAAGCTTTACTTTTACGTTGTTGAGGTTTTGCATACGAATTCTTAGTTTCTTTTCATTTCTTAATTCCTTTTCATTAGTTTGATTTCTTTAAACACTTTGAAACTTTGTTTTGGTTAATTGAATTTCAGTTCTCAGTATTTATTTCTTTAAACCCTAGTCATGTTTCATATTTTCGTTCTTCAATTCATTATGTTTATGTGTGTTGTTTCTTCTTTTGCTTTTATGTTTGTTAAAACCATGTCTAGCTAAAACCCTTGCATGCTTAGGGTAGGATGAACTCGTAGAAGTAGGTTGTGGGTACGTAATTAGGGTAATTCGTGACGTTAGTTTTAATTCTCTTAATTAATGAATTCTTATAATTAATCTGAACTTTACCTTTAAATTTAGTACGAAAGTGTTAGAGAGAGGACGACCGCATCACTCAATAACAATTAGTAGTCTTAACGAGAAGGTTTAGGAAAGGTTAATTCATCTACCGGTTTAGCGAAGGAGGACGACCGCATCACCTTAGTTAAATTAGGGTCTCATTAATTAAGCACAATCTAGTAACTTGTTAGTAGATTCGTGAAGTCGAGTGTTAGGGTAAAGTATTAGGGTTTAGAATCTTGAGCTTTCACCTTGCATTCTTAGACTTAGGTTAATTCTTGTGTGTCACAGTTATTTTGATTATGTACCTGCTCCGTTAGTATACGTAGGGATTCCTATCCTAAGCATCACCATCTCTTATTTGAATCCAACACTTAGTTAATTCGTCTGCTTTAGTATTTTAGTTTAATTAGTTTATTTTAGTTTTAATTAATCTTTCTAAAAAAAATCCAAAAACACACACTCATATTAACTACGACGCGTAGATCTTTAGGGATCTATTCGCATATACACCATCCCTTGGGTTCGATAATACTTGGTCATTATACTTACTCTTACTACAGTGAACCCGTCCGCTTGCGGGTGAGCGACTAGTAGAAGTTAGTAAAATCGCTTCAAGTCAATGGCGCCGTTGCCGGGGATGGCGTTGTATGCTTTTTGAATAGGACTTGTAGATAGCTTAGTAGTTAGTAGTGTGTGATTTATTTTCTGTTTTTTATTTTATTTCCATTCATTGGGCAGTTGCGTTTTGATCCTTCTGCTAGTGTGTCAGGTTTATGAAAACACGCTCACAAGGCAATACGAGCGAAGAGAGAATACCGTTGGACCCTGAGACAATAGCCTGAAGGAACCGAGCCTTCTTGAGAAGGATGAACGCTGCCGACTTAGGAAAGGAACCAATGGATATCAATAATGAGTTGGACGATGCTGCCAACGATTTCAATCAGGCAGTAGACCGAGTTGAAGGCACTGGAGTTAGTGGTAGCCAGAATCAAATTCCATTAGGGGATAGCCAAAGTCTAAACCCGGATACACAAAACGTAGGGAATCCAGCTCAGAACCTTGTCCATAATCCTCATAACAACCCTGCTTACCCACAAAACCCAAATAACCCTTTTAACAACCCAGTATACCAACATTACCCATACACACCTTATCCTTACCCACCATATCCATATCATTCACCTCCTGTCTACAACCAACCACCTGTTTACCAACCACCACCCCAACAAGTACCCGTACCAGCTGCTAATCCTCAACACGTTCCTCAGAACGTAGATCACAATATGGCTATTCGAGGGAGGTTTGCAGCACAGCCACAGCGGTACTATGATGGAGTGGCTTTACCTCCTGTTGAGGCGAACAACTTCTCGATATCCCCGGAGATTTTAAAGCTGCTTATCGAGAATCAGTTCAAAGGGGTGATCGGGAAGGAGAACCCTCACACTCACTTGAGGAGCTTTCTCATGATAGCCTCAACATTTAATTATAATGGCATGTCTGAAGATGCCAAGAGGCTTAGGCTGTTCCCTTTCTCATTGACGGGAATAGCCAAGGAGTGGTACGATAACACGCTTCCTCGGGGAGGTGTAACCACTTGGGCCGAGCTTGAGCGTCTGTTCCTCGAGCGATTCTACCCTCCATCTAGGACGATCAAGGCTAGAATTGAGATCTCGTCCTTTCGCCAGAAGTCCGGAGAGGATTTACGCCAAGCGTGGGAGAGATACTCAAACATGCTGATTGAGTGCCCGCAGCACGGGTACAATGAGGGGGATATTATGGCATTCTTCTACAGTGGTTCCAACAAGGCGGGGCAAGACCATTTAGACGCTTGTGCGGGCGGAGCATTCTTGAACCAAGGCATAGAGAGGTGTAGGGAAATCGTGGACAACATTGTCACGAATGTCGGTGCTTGGAGTGGAGATGCAGATTTTCAGAGAGTGCATCAGGTTGAAGAGGGAGAAGGAACGAGAAGGCTGCTGATGGCCATGATGGAAAAGATCAACAACCTCGAGTTGGGGAAGAGTTTGGGTGGAGAGCATGCAGTAGAGAATGGGAGAGTAGACCAACCAAGTGGACAGCAAGAGGTAGCCAATTACATGGGAGGTCCGTATTACAATCAGAATGGCTACCAAGGTGGTAATCGGTATGGAAGGCCTTCTTATGGCCAACCATTTGTACTTCCAGGCCCTCAGCCACCTCAAAATCAATGGAGGAACACACAAGGAGTTCAAGGAGGCCAGCAACCTCCTCAAAACACATGGAGGAAGAATGATAATTTTTCTTATGCTAACCCAAAAGCTGGTATTACTGTGCCTGCAGGTGTTGATCCGGGGTCTAAACCTCCTGGAGGAGAAGGCGGTGCATCAACCGAGGAGATGTTGAGAGCCATTCTTCAGAAGGTGGAGGAGGGAAGCAAGCGGTTGTCATCCTTGGAGTACGATGTGAAGGAGCTGCATAAGAAAGGTGATCAACGTGATCAAGAGCTCCAGAAGATGAACGTTGAGTGGACTAGAACTCAACAAGAGAACAATCGAAAGTTCACTTCTTTAGAGTTCCAGATGAGCCAGATTGCAAAGTCAGTGAATAGAATGCCGGAGGGGAACCCGAAAGAGCATTGCAAGGCGATCCAGCTTAGAAGTGGAACCAACTATGAAGGTCCTCAGATGCCTGCTGATTCTGAGACGCCTCAAGTTGAGAAGGGGATTGAAAGTGAAGGGATTGAGAAGCATAAAGATATGGATGAGTCCCAGAAGGGGAAAGACTTTGAGGAGATAGAGAGAGTTCCTAAGTGGAAAAAGGCAAATGAAGCAAGGGATAAAGTGAAAGAAACAGAAAGAGATGAATGGGGGGTACCCAAATCTGTGATACCCGTCCCATATCCACAGCGCTTCATGAAAAAGAAGCTTGATGAAAAATTTGCAAAATTTCTTGATGTTTTTAAACAACTTCACATTAACATTCCTTTTTATGATGCTTTGGAACAGATGCCGCATTATGCAAAGTTTCTGAAGGACTTGATTGCGAAAAGACGGCGAGTGGATGAGCCGAAGTTGGTGCAGCTGAACCACGAGGTGAGTGCATTAGTGCACAAGGCGCTTCCACCGAAGCTGAAGGATCCCGGGAGCTTCACCATTCTTTGTGACATTGGGAACGGGATCAAGAAAGGAGCGCTATGTGATTTAGGGGCGAGCATCAATCTCATGCCGTTGTCACTTTTCAAGAAGTTGGAAGGTGGTGAACTTCAACCCACAATGATGACGCTTCAACTAGCCGACCGGTCTATTACTCGACCTCAAGGTGTGGTTGAAGACGTCCTTGTGAGAGTTGGAGATCACATCTTTCCAGCCGACTTTGTAGTGCTAGAGATGGAGGAAGATGAGCACGTACCCCTGATCTTGGGAAGACCGTTCTTAGCTACGGCGGGGATGGTGCTAGACGTGGCGAATGGGAAGATCACGTTGAAGGTTGATGATCAAGAAGTGAAGATCTCCCTATATGAAGCCATGAAACACCCGAGGGAGGATGAGAGCTTGTATTGCATGGATGCAATTGATCCTCGTGTTGAAGACACGCCTTCTATCCCTAATCCTTCTGATATTCATGATTTTGTTAGTCCTTCACTTGATTATTTAACCCATGAGCGTTATGATCTTGATTATTTTGATAGGGATAAAGTGAAGAAGTTGAAGGATGAAGAGGTGAAGAAAGTGGACGTGGTCCAGTTAGAAGGGAAAGGAGGAGTTAAGAAGAAAAAGTCCAAACTCAAGAAATTGTTTAGTAAGACTCCTCCAGATAAAGGTGAGAAGGAGTTGAGACCTATACCACTTGAGGTGGGGGAGGAAGCAAAGGACTTCATGATGGAAGGACATCAAGGAAAGGAATGCAAGCACCACTCTTATGATAGTAAGGGAGGTAAATTTGAGTATGATGTCCCATAAGCTCCTTTGAGCTTGGTCCGGCATGAGGACCTTAAAAATAGCGCTGAATGGGAGGCAACCCATTATTTTTTTATTATTTGCTTTGAGTATTTTTTTAGTTATTAGGGAGTTATTTTGAGTCGTATGTTTAACCTCGTATTTGAGTGAGTTGTTTGTAGGCTTGTCTCTAAAGGAGTAAAGATATCATGGAGTTACTCAGATTGAAGGAACCAACTTGAGACAAGGAAGTGTGCAAAGCTATTGAGAGAAAAGGAATTATTTGGTTGAGGTAACCCACAACCCCAAACTTAGACCTCTAGCAAGGTCGAAGTTTGGGGGGGTGGAGTTTTTTATTTGTTTTATGATTACATTGCACATGCATGCACGCCCTTATCTTTGAGTTGAGTTTGATTGATTATTGGTTTGTTGAGATACTCCTTGGGGTAATTTTGGTTAGACTCGCTAGTGCATATTTCATGCCTATCAACCATCTTATGCTTGTTGATTGCTATCTTTGAGTATGATTTGATGAGTAGGGTGAGTTGTAAGAGTGAGTTAGAAATTCTTTTGTGTGAGTGTTTGAGTTTGAGCTGATTTGAGAAAGAACTTGTATGCTTGTGAATTTTTCTTTTGAGTACTTGTGTGATGAGAGTGAGAATGCACTAGGACTAGCATGGATGTGAAAGCCGTGAGCTTTTGAGCCTTATGAGATTTTGATGCATTAATCAATCTCTTCGTTTGTGAGTGAATCATCACCTTAGAGGATGCCAGAACTTGTGTGTGCTCTTGCTTCTTGATTGTGTCTAGTTTGATATGCCGAATAGGATCTTAGGCCATCTTTGATTTTATTGAGTCACTTAGCCAAAATTTTCCTTACCAATGACATTGATCACTTGTTAGCCCCTTTGAGCCTAAAGCCTATTTTATTTGCTAGCACATATGAACACTATTCCAATTCCTAAGCCTTTTTGTCCCAATTTGAGTGGAGAATAGGAAAGTGTGAATATGAAGGGAGTGAATTGAGTTGAAAAAGGAAAATGTTGTTTGTTGAGTGAATATGAGAAGAAGGTGTGATGAAGTTTTGAGATGTGGGAAAAAGAGAAAGAAAATTGAGAATGAGCAAAAAGAAAAAAATGAGCTCATGTGTTTGTGCTAAAAAAAAAAGAGAAAAAAAAGTGATTGAAAAAAAAAAGTGAAAGTGTGAGAAAGAAAAAATTTGAAGTGTTGAGAGTATGGAGTTGAAAGGGTGTTGATTGAAAATGCTTGAAGTAGTCTGTTCCTAATCTCGAAGTGCCAAAGTTTGATTTTCTATTCTCCATTCACTTTAGTCACTTTACCTTATATTGTTATCCCACCTGTCCAAAGAGCCTACATTACAACCTTGAGAAAAGTCCTTTTTGATTCGGCATTGATTTCTTGAGTATGGTCGGAGTTGAGAGTGCTTACAAGCCTATGGCTGCCGATATGTGTGATTGATTGTTGAGTGAGTCCTTTATCATTGATATACACTTGTGAGGGAGTGAAACACATCGTTGAGTGCACATCCATGTTTGATCTTGGTGGGTCTTGTTGTTGTTGCATGAGTATGATGAAGGAAGGTGAGTGAGTATACGTGTGATTGATCTTTGAAGCTCGAGTTCATTTGCTTGCATGATTTGATTCGTTGACTCATTCCTAACAATTTCACTTGACTTATTATTTCGTTGCTCGAGGACAAGCAACATGGTAAGTTTGGGGGGGGGGGGGTTGATTAGGCGTGAAATTGTTATGTTTTGGTGCCCGATTTGCTCATGTTTTGAGTGTTTTCGATTAGTGTTTGGAGTCAAATGAGTATTATTTTTATAAACTTATTAATTTGTCTCTTTGGTTTTCATAGATGGATAGAGGGCGAAAAGAGGAGTTCGTAGGACTTTGAATCGGCCAAAACGGACTCCCGGTTGAGGAGATATGAAGATTTTACGAACAAGTGCCCAGCAGCCGAAGACCGCTCGAGCAGCTCGAGCGCCAGCGCTCGAGCGTGTTGCTCGAATGACCGAAAAATGGCAGAAAAGTTTCGCCGCTCGACCAGCTCGAGCGGGAGCGCTCGAGCACCTGTTTCATTCGACCTATATGCTCGAATGGGGCCGCTCGAGCGTGTTTTTGCTCGAGCACTTCCATATTTTGGCCTCCGGATGCGTTTTTTTCGGCCCATTAACTCCCGTTTCGACCCGTGCCTATATATACCTCTTCCAAACACGTTTTGAAGGATCCCCGACTTTTAGAAATCACTTTAGACTTAATTTTTAGAGAGAGGAAGAGGAGAAGAACGAGCAAGCTTTACTTTTACGTTGTTGAGGTTTTGCATACGAATTCTTAGTTTCTTTTCATTTCTTAATTCCTTTTCATTAGTTTGATTTCTTTAAACACTTTGAAACTTTGTTTTGGTTAATTGAATTTCAGTTCTCAGTATTTATTTCTTTAAACCCTAGTTCATGTTTCATATTTTCGTTCTTCAATTCATTATGTTTATGTGTGTTGTTTCTTCTTTTGCTTTTATGTTTGTTAAAACCATGTCTAGCTAAAACCCTTGCATGCTTAGGGTAGGATGAACTCGTAGAAGTAGGTTGTGGGTACGTAATTAGGGTAATTCGTGACGTTAGTTTTAATTCTCTTAATTAATGAATTCTTATAATTAATCTGAACTTTACCTTTAAATTTAGTACGAAAGTGTTAGAGAGAGGACGACCGCATCACTCAATAACAATTAGTAGTCTTAACGAGAAGGTTTAGGAAAGGTTAATTCATCTACCGGTTTAGCGAAGGAGGACGACCGCATCACCTTAGTTAAATTAGGGTCTCATTAATTAAGCACAATCTAGTAACTTGTTAGTAGATTCGTGAAGTCGAGTGTTAGGGTAAAGTATTAGGGTTTAGAATCTTGAGCTTTCACCTTGCATTCTTAGACTTAGGTTAATTCTTGTGTGTCACAGTTATTTTGATTATGTACCTGCTCCGTTAGTATACGTAGGGATTCCTATCCTAAGCATCACCATCTCTTATTTGAATCCAACCCTTAGTTAATTCGTCTGCTTTAGTATTTTAGTTTAATTAGTTTATTTTAGTTTTAATTAATCTTTCTAAAAAAAATCCAAAAACACACACTCATATTAACTACGACGCGTAGATCTTCAGGGATCTATTCGCATATACACCATCCCTTGGGTTCGATAATACTTGGTCATTATACTTACTCTTACTACAGTGAACCCGTCCGCTTGCGGGTGAACGACTAGTAGAAGTTAGTAAAATCGCTTCAAGTCAATACACTCCATCTCGTGGGTTCGATATACTTGGCCGTTATACTTACTAATACTACAGTGAACCCGTCCGCTTGCGGGGAAGCGACTAGTAGAAGTTAGTATTTTCGGTTCAAATCAGCGGTATTGGTAAAAATATCCTTTATGTTTTCAACTTTATGATAATGCCCATTATGTTTTTAAAATTAGGCAAAAATGCCCCGTAACCGGCTACAACAAGTTTCTACCCGATTTTTGCTGACGTGACACTCTCTATCCACTATGTGACATTTTTTTATCAATTTTTTTATATTTGAAACATAAATGGCTGATTGGGTCTGATTTAGGAGGGAAAATCATAACATTTCCCTCCAATTTCTAATTTCAGGTACACTTATCAAGCAATTTTCAAAATTGAAGAAAAAATTACACGAGAAATGAATGATCTATTTTCAATTTCTTTTGTGGTTCTATTTATTAAATATTCAAGGAAAGAAATAAATCTCTATGTAATCCATGTCTGATAATTGAGGGCTCTTTGTTTTCAATTTTCAATTCGATTTGAACTTTAGAATTATTATTTTGATTGAAGATTTCCAGCGCCGATGAACTTCTACCATCGGCCACGCCGCCTATTCCTCGATGCCCAAATCGGCGGCGCTCTGCCGCGTAACTGCGGCAGAGGCCACAATAGGGCGGCAAATTTCGATACAAATATGGTGCGGCACAGCAGAGGAGACGCCCGAAGCGTGGCGTTTTGGGCGGAAGGGATTGAAGAAAGCGGCGCTGTGCCGGATTCCAGTGGCGGTTTACGGGTCGGAACAAGGGGTCGGGTTCACGGAGTGTCCAATTTGCTTGGGGGAGTTCTTCGATGGGGAGAAAATTAGACGGCGGTGGAGGATGAAGGGAGGCAGTCGGGAGGAAATGGTGGTGGTCATTACTTCTGCTTCCTTTGCACTCGAATCGCCCCTGCATGTTGTTGAGGGGAATGAATTTCCCTCTCTCCTCTCTTTTAAAATCTAGGATTTGGAAGGAATGAGGAATTGGAGGGAAATGTTATGATTTTCCCTCCTAAATCAGACCCAATCAGCCATTTATGTTCCAAATTTAAAAAAAAAAAAGATAAAAAAATGCCACGGGGTGGAGAGAGAGTGTCACGTCAGCGAAAATCGGGTAGAAACCTGTTGTAGCCGGTTACGGGGCATTTTTGCCTAATTTTGAAAACATAATGGGCATTATCATAAAGTTGAAAACATAAAGGATATTTTTACCAATACCGCCAACATACAGGACATTTTTGTCAATTTTCCCTTTTTGTTATTTCAAGTGAGGACTATATATATTAGATGAACACAAATCATTCCTTTTGCTACAAGATAAACACAAATTGTTTTACGAAAAATAATTCACAAAGTTCAAAATATTATGTGCACATTGTGTGGTACACTGTTAATACAATTATTTTAAAAACTAATATTATTTTAATGCTAAAGTTAATATTAGTATTTGTAAAGAAATGTTTATTACTTAGGTGGTGTACCCTGCATAAAATATGTGTAATATCTTCTCTTTTTCTTTTTTTCAAATATTGATCAATATATTTCACTATATCTAGTAAAAATTAAAGGCTGGCTATACTAAAAAACAAAAAGTAGTGATGTCATTTTTTTTATTATTTTGTAATTTAAGATTTATATCTAATATACAGGGTAATTTTTTAGAATATTGTAATTTTGAAAACCGGTTATGATTGTATAGTGGTTTTGGAAATTGTTGTCAAATTAAGCACAACCTCCGGTAGAAACCGCGACTGGAATATAGCCTCTTCTGCTACACGCGGCTGCCAAAAAAAAACAAAAACCTGACAAGATTCTTCAGCCTCTACTTGCAGTCGCGACTGGAGTAGATTCCTGGACCCCACCTCTGGCTGCCACAGGGCTTTTTCCGACATGATGCAAAATATCAGGCACGCTTCCGTCGACACTGCAGTGTCTTTCTTGGCTGATTGCAAGATGGTGCATATTCCCAATGCAAATTTGACTAAATTAAATGCTAGTTTTGTTTGTTTGCTGACTTCTATTCTTTATATACATATTTTTTTTCTTCTTTATATATACATTTCTTCTCAACCTTCTTTGTTACGGATGGTTCTTCTCCAACATTTTAGAAATAGATGTAGTTATTATTGAAAAGAGAATCCTCCCTACTCAAGTTAAAAAAAAAAAAAAGCCGCAAAAAAAATTCATCCATCCTAAGAAAAAATCTTCTTTTGCTTAGAATTTAGAATTCTTGCTAAGTGTTGTTTGAACACAATTGCCACAGAAGAAATATTTGAACACCACAAAAAGGTTTGAAGTTCTTCCAATTTTACAAATATTATATACTTATTAGTATATATTAGAATTGAGAAATATTTCAAAATTTATAACACTTCTCTATTTCTCAATTTGCAGTATCAAATATACTATATACACAAAAATTAGTGGTTTTGTTGTGGGCGTGCGATCATACTAGAGGAGTAACGAAAAACCATTAAAAGGTATTTACCTCTTTTAATTTTGTAAAACTTATATGCTTTATATGTCTAAAAAAAATTCAGTTTAGAAAATTAAACTTTATTTGTTAGAGGCTACTAATTAGTGATGTAGTATTTTACTATAATTAAATGGGGTGTAGTATTTTACTCTAATTAAATGTGGTGTAGTATTTTATCATAATTAAATGAATTGATCAGACCAACATATTAGTTGTGTAGTATTTTACTATAATTAAATGTGGTGTGCTTTCATGCTACTAATTAGTGGTTATTTACTGGATCATTGCTATAAATTTGTTAAAATTAAATATCATATTACTCATCTACTCCTCGCTACTAATAACAGTACAATTCTATGTTAGGAAAAAGAAAAACCCTTACTCCATTCATTGTCTATATATCTTTCGTGGTTTGAAACTGAAAATAAAAGCTATTTTAAAATGTCAGATTTTTTATTTATTTTTTATCAAAAAAGAGAACTTTTTCTTTTCTTTGGGTTACAAGAAAATTAAAATCTATCTATGAAATTTTTTAATAATTTTTTTTTTAGCGAAGTGCTTACGTATATGAAATTCTTAGGTATTAATTACCTACAAATAATTTGTCTATAAAAATCTATCAACAAACAATTTGCTCTTTGGGTTCACATTAGGAGCGGCCATGCTTATGGACCAATTAATTCATGACAATTATAATATATGCTAGTTAACATATAATCGAATAAAGTCATAGATTAATTCTTTAAAATTTGCATCCATCTGACTAGATAATTATATGTAGATATGGCAAGTTTTCATAATATTGGAATTTATGTGCGCTCTTGCGGAGTTCTTGTTGGAGCAAGACGTATTGATCGTAATATTGATTTCAACGATCTACTGCAAGTGTTGTCTGAGATGACGGGATTGGATTTACATATGTATTCCTTGCATGTGTCTTCCTTAATACATGATGGGAATGCCTCGTCTAGTTGTCCAATTAGGAACAACCACGACCTTCGTTTCTTTTTCGATCCATCAGCTGGTTTTCAATCGATTGAACTATTAGTGGAATCTGAAATTTTGTTTCAGTCTCAAGCATCCCATAATGCGTGGGAAAATCAGTCTTATCAATCTAATAATGATATTAGACCTTCTGAAAATACATACGAGGCCCCACAAGTGAACCATAATGCATGGGAAAACCAGTCTTATCAACCTTTAGAGTCAATTCGAGAAGATGGTAATGATCATAATATTGGACCTTCTGGTATTACTATGGATGTCCCTCGTGGCACCTCCAAAGTAGATATTATTGAAGATCATTTCGAGCGTAATGATCCAGTATACTCTGAACCTAGTGTTTATGGATCTGATGACGAGGGGTCATCCGATGAGGGTGATAATGCTGGAAATCCTCCAATGCCAATAGTGGGACCAATTCCTTCTATGCCAAGAGTGGCACCACATCCAAATTTATCGACAGTGCCATTTTTTTCATCAACTTACGAGGACGTACCTGTTGACTCAGTAGGCATTCCAAGTGGGGGTTTAACATATGATGCCGATAATGGAGTTTTGAAGAGGGGAATGGTTTTTAGAGATAAAAATCATTTGCAGTCTGTCGTGAAGGATTACTCGGTACGACATGCAAGACGTGAGTACAGAGTCATTGAGAGCACCCCGAAAATCTGGAAACTTGTGTGTAAGCAGAACTATGAGAGTGGTATTGATCATCGCCCAACATCTCAACAATGTCAGTGGTGGTTACGCGCAAAGTTGAGTAAAAAATATCAGCTTTGGGAAATCACACGGTTGGGGCAGCCGCATTCCTGTCTGATGGATATTAACTCACATGGCCATTAGTGTATCTGCATTTTCTAAGGGATGTGAATAGAGCTGGAGAATATAGTTGGGGAAGTGCAGTTTTAGGAGATTTATATCGTGAACTCTGCATGGCTTCCCAAGCTAATAAGAGCAGCATCACAGGACCTTTATCCCTATTACAGGTAATTGTTAATTTTAACTAATCTATATTTTTAAATATTCATATTTATTAAGTTGTACGTTGATTAAAATTTACTATCATTGCAGATTTGGGCATGGTCAAGGATAAAGGTCATACAACCCTTGAACGTAGGTGCCATGCTTGATATAGAGCGTCTACGTGGCGTAGATAACCGTGACTTGGGGCTTCCTCCGTATGGGGTTAGGTATGTTTACTTATGAATCTCATTAATTGAAACTATCTATACTTATTATGTTATCTATAAATATAAATCATAGGTGGATACATTTTCATGATTATACAAGAACTGCGAGCAACTCCATTCGTATATATCGAGACATGTTTGATCGTTTGTCGGATGAGCAAGTAAGTGGATTATCATAATTATCTTACTACAAACAAATTATTTTGGATTATTAATTTATTTTTATAACTACAGTTTTTTTGGCAACCCTATGATATGAATGCCCCCGAAATATTGACTCTTGGGGGTCGTTGTTTGACTGTAAATTGGATGTCAGAATGTCCACTAATCAATATGAGCATAGTGGAGATTCATCATCCCAGTAGGGTGCTGAGACAATTCGGCAAGGTTCAAAACATTCCAGTTCATGTTGAAACGACTCATAAGAGTTTGCATGATAACAGTCGCAAAGGAAAAAGCTCATATGACTGGATGAGAAAACATAGTGATTGGATCCAATTTTGGCGGTTAAGACAACCGTTCCGGCCTACAGAGCCCATCGTTGGAGGTTATATTATGACTGACGACTATTTGCAGTGGTACAGTCAGATTACAAGACGTTTGATTTCACCTGATCACTACACTGCACAGGATCCGGGCTTCCAACCACCAAGAACGTCTAAACGGGATGTTTAGGTAAAATAGTTTAAATTCACCTTATGTGTTTTCATGATAATATGAGCTAAACAAATGCGTATAACATTCCATTTTTTACCTTTCAGGTAAAATGGTTCTCACGTCTTAAAATTACTATGAGTCGTGCTATACCTGACAACAGAAAAACAATGGACGAACTATATCAGGTTGCAGGCGAGTTCATCAATCATGCGAATCCTATAATTTCAGCACCCGAATTTCTTGTAGATCCACCAGCTCCGCATAACAGAGAAGGAGAAGAAGGGACTACGACACAGAGGAGACGAAGTAGTGCAACACCTAGAGATGCTGGGGTTTCAACGTCTAGGAGTCAAAGAAGACGTTCCTCAGCAACGCAACAAGAGTCTCCTTATGCCCAACATGAGATGTTTGGAGCTTTCACACAAGCGCCTCAATTACAAAATGGTATATAATTTACAATGTACACTAACAAAATTTAATGAGTTTATACTTTTTAGAACTACTATTCATTACATATTATGGAAACATGTGACAGATGTTAGAGCTTCATCATCTAGGAGTCAAAGAAGACATTCATCAGCAGTGCAACAAGAGTCCCAACATGAGTTGTTTGGAGCTTTCACACCCGCGGCTCAAGTGCAAAATGGTATATAATTTACAATATACACTAATAAATTTAATGAATTTATAAATTTTAAAACTATTATCCATTACATATTATCACAACGTGTGACAGATGTTGGAGTTTCATCGTCTAGGAGTAAAAAAAGATGGTCCTCAGCAGCCCAACAACAGACCCAACATGAGATGTTTGGAGCTTTCACACAAACGCCTCATGTACATCAGTATGGACCTTCTTCTACCTCAATACCACAACAGGGAAATTATTATGCATCTCAGTTTGGGGATAATACATACACACCTTATCCTAGAAATGGTATGTAATTTACCAATTTATAAAATTAATCGCTATTTATTTATTATTAATTTAAATTCATTAAATATGTGACAGATATTTTTGGAGCATGCCAATCTGGTACGTTTACTGAGTTGGTGAATGCGCCACCTGATGTGAATATCTATGAAAGATATGCTCAAACAACATTTGAGCGTCCAAATTTCCATATAACACCTATTCCTTTTCCGGGTGCTGGTGAATGCAGTGGGTCAAGCGGACGAGTACAAGAAGATCAAGGTCAAGATAAAATTCAAATTAATATGCCTCGTCGAAGTATTAGAAGTAGACATCCGCCACAATGTGGTACAGGAGGTCATAAATAGTGATTGTATGAAATAATGAACTAACCTATTAATTTTAGTTGATAGTTTATTTTGTGCATGCAATTTAAATTATCACATGTATGAAAATCGATTAAACTTGAAATTAAAAAATGTTTAAGAAAAATTATATTTTCAAAATGTATCCATAAAACATCATTATAACCAAATACAATATATTTATAAATTATTAAATGATTATCTCATTATTAAAATAATAATTATTTTATCATTATAAATGATTTTACCAATCAAATAAATAAAAAACTTTGGAAAAAGAGTTCACTTAATGCATGCGGAGGGGACAATACACTATTATTTCCAAGATGTTAGACTTGTACTAGCCCATCAACTTTAGAAAAGGTATGCATATTTTTGTCGTCTAGTGCTCCAAGCACCACCGCCTGCCAGACGTGTCAGGAATCCACTCCACCATGTCAGAGAGAAGTAAGCGTCTGATGCAGTCGCTAGTAGCAAGAGAGACTGCTTTCCAGTCACCATTTCCAGTCGCGGTTGCACTTATTTTAAAAAGGGTTTTCAAGACCACTATATTTGAGTAACTTGTTTTTAAAATTACAATATTTTAAAAATTACCCCCTAATATACATCTCCAAACCACATTTTTCTAGAAAAGGTAAAGATGAAATTCATTATTCTGAATTCAAGGTTGAAAAAAAAAAAAAAAAAAACCAAGCCACATCTGAGAGGTCGACTAATTAAAGGTGGGAGATATTTTTTATGTGCCGCCTCAAGCTCTCACGTTTAGTACTCAGTTTATTAATTAATAAAGTCATTATCAAAATTTTAAAATATAGCAATTCGACGTATTCAATTTGCAAAGAGATGTTGCCAAGTGTAATTACATGAACATTTGTATATATTATTATTTTCTTCTAGGAGAAGATTATGTGTCGGGAGATTAAAAAAATGAATGAACAAGCACATCCATAATTCTGGACAACTTAAATCTTTTTCTTTTTCTTTTTCAAAAAAATGTTGGCATCTTTTGATTTTTGTAGTAATTAGAAAGAAAAGGAAAAAAAAGAGTAGGTTTTATATGAAAACATCTCATAATAAGCTTAATATGAAATAGTTTTAGAGTATCATTAATCTCATCAGAAATATCATTAAACCTGTCAGGGGTATCATTAGTCTGAGTTCAAAAAAATTTAAAACAATTTTTTGAACTCAGACTAATGATACCCCTGATGAGATTAATAATACTCCCGATGAGATTAATAATACTTTAAAATTGTTTCATGAAAATTTTATCATTAACTATTTTCATATTATACTTTGCCAAAAAAAAAAAAAAAAGTAGTTTAATACTTAGATGGGTTTTTCTACGGCCAGGAAGACTTTCGCCCTTTCTGACGTCAGTAAACCCTTTAAATACCATTAGATATTCGATCCAACGTATAATATTTTTTTTCAAAGGATTGCACTTTGCATTAAAGCGTTTGTTCCTTGCATATTGCAATCGCAATGTATCACCCTATTAATAAATATAAGAGTACAAAAATACCCTTTTTATTTTAAAATAATTTATAATATTAATTAATTAACATTTAATATTTTAATAAAACTCTTTTACATATTATTAAAATTAAAATTAAAAATAACATATTAATAATATCTTAATTAAAAAGCATCTCAAACTCTAATTCTGCCGTCATTAATTAGTTCTTCAATCCTGATTCCAATATTTCACGATTTAAAAAAATAAATAAAAAAACGCATTCAATTTTAACCTAGCCATTGAAGAACCGGTCTTCATCAACATTCGCCGTCAGCGTTCCCCATCTGCAATTAAAAGAAGCCCATTATCAAGACATGCTGCAGCCATTTGATATGATTAGGTGGCGTGAGAATTGGAATTAGCAAGTTAAAAACAACTTAGCACTTTGACAATGAAATTGAAGAAAATTGGTGCAGGCAGCCAACTTGATTATTGAAAAAATGAAGAAAATTGTTGCCTTAATTTGCAGACCACAATCTAATTTAATTTTTTTTATTATTATAAATAAGATACAAGGTTAATTTTTTTTAAATAAAAACACTATAAGGATATTTTTGTAATTTTATAATTTTTTTCTATAAAAAGCAATTATTTATCTAGATCACAAATGACGAAATTAAATGATGTGTCAAGTTCTTATTGGCTTATTGACGTCAGGAATGGCGAAAACCTTCCTAATCGTAGAAAACCCCTACTTAGATCCATCATATAATTTACTTAGCTTGAAACTTTATAATACTAATTCATTTAACATAGATTGGGTTAATTTGATTCACTTTCTTATTATTTTATTTACTAAATAAATGAAGTTATCCAAAACCCGAATTACGAGTGATTTCATCTATATTTTAGTCACAAAGTATACCTACTTTAGATCCCTTCAGTTTACCTATTTAGGATGAACAAAAGTTTGACATTTTGAAACATCAAAAGTGTGTAACTTTTTAAGGTAACAAATCTGTAAAATCATGGTCAATTTATTGACTCTCTCACCCCTCCATTTTTATATAGTGTGTTTACAGTTTACCTTACCAATTAAGGAAATAGTCAATGAATTGTGGCGTCCCACAATTTGGGTTGGAAGATATGTATTATATATAGAGCGTATTCACACATTTGTCTTTTTTACCGCATTGATGTATTAATCATTCTATCTATAATTGGGGCGCTTTCTTGATGAGATTATCTCATATTTAGTGTTTTTATTCGAGTCGAGTATTTGAAGTTCTTTCGATTATATTAGCAAATTGAAAATAGAATTCAATTAGCAAACGAACGAGCCAAGTATTAAATGAGCACGACTTGTTTATCGAAAACTCTCGAATTACTCTATTCAAATAACTGCTCTGCTTGTATTAGAGCTCTTTTCCATGAGAAGTGACAAAGAATGCACCATCTCACAAAAACCCTATAATTGTCAGAAATTGTGAATGTATAAATGAAATACTTGAAAATGAATACAAAGTAATGTACTGAAAATATTAATCAACAGAGTTAGTTATATATTGTTACCGATTTTTTTTAGCATTGTGTGCAGTGATATCTTAATCATATTTATTTAAAATGATGTTTTTTTTCATGCATACTACCATTTTTACTTTTTATTCTTTACATAATAGATAATTTTGTTTTTACAGAAAATTTCACAGTTATCACAATATTATTTTTAAATAATATAATTTAATTAACCATTCATTTTTAAAGTAAGTTAATATATATTTAATAAAATAAATATATTAATTAATATAAGTGAAAATCTTAAATAAGACTATTAATTAAAGATGAATAAAATAAATTGTTAGTAATTTGACAGTGAAACTCCCAAAAGTGATATTTGTATTTTGGATGATTTTGTGTAGAATTTGTATATATAAGGTTGTGCAATTCAAGTATTTTCTAAAACGGTCACTCCTATTTTTACATTAAAAAAAACACCTTTATTTTAACATAAAATTTAGTGCTATTAAATTATAATTAATCATAATTAATAAAAATGAACATGACTTTTTAGTGAAATGTGAATAACGATTAAAGAACAATTTGATTTGTCAATACGTCTAATACATAAAGGACTACGTAGATATTCTCCAAGTTATAATAAAAAGGGTTAATGGCAAAAAAAATCATGAATTTTATAGTTTTTATTAATGGCGGATCCAGGAATTACTAGTGGAGTGGACTATAATACAATAAATTTAATTGGGGTGGGCTGGTTCCATTATTAATAGTGAAATGATGAACTAATTTGTAAAATATTACACATAATATATAGAATTTGGGTCATTTGCACTGGGCTTGAGCCCAGTGCACATTACACATAGATCCGCCCATGGTTTTTATCAATTACAATATTAATTTTTAAAGTTTGCAATTCGATGCACGAACTAATTTATTGTTGCAATTCGATACATGGTGTAAATTTTCGGCGATATGTACGCTTACCTGGTAGCCGGAGCCGACACCAAAGGCGTGTCACACACCACGTTAAATGTCAAATCTACAAAATTTTATTTTTTAATATTTAAAAAAATTATTTTATAAAATATTGTTCAAACTCGTTTAATGATGGATTATAATGTTGGTGTTGTCTAGTTTATATAGAGAAATGTCTCACATCATACAAACTTGTACAAATACTAGATTTATTTTTTAAATCTTTCACTATTATTAAACCGTGTTTGAGCAATGTTTTATAAATAAAATGTCTTGAAATTAAAAAAAAATCTTCTAGATTTGACATTTGATGTTGTGTGTGACGTGTTTTTTGTGGCGGCTTTGACTGTCACGTAGCGTTAGTATCGCTGAAAATTTACCCCATGTATAATGTATCCCCGAAATTTTACACCATGTATCGAATTGCAATAATAAATTAATTTGTGTATCGAATTGCAAATTTTAAAATTTCATATTATAATTGATAATGACCATAGAGTTTATGAATTTTTTTTCAATTAACCCTAACCAAAAAAAACCAAAGTAATTTGCGGGTGTTTACTAAAATTGTAGTAAACCATAGATAGATGATAGATCCATAGGTGGGGCCCGGGAGTGACGGGAGGTGGACTAAAAATAGCGAACCCGTGTCGGTGCGATGGAAGAATCTACAAAATTAAAGCCATGTATGGCGCAACCCTTTTGTCCCCATTTCCTAATTATAGCTACCACCGACTCTAATTTCTTCACAGAGGACAAAACTCACGTGTTATATTAATTTTTACCAAAATAATTATTGATCATAAATATAAAATTAATATCATTACATGTATATATAGATACCATTATATATATATACTAATATTGTTACACTTACAAACTAATATCATAATATAAAATATTATGATATTAATGATTGCATGTAATGTTATCAGTTTTGTACTATGAACAAATTTTACAAGTTAATAACTCAAACTTGTATAAGACAATTTTATACACTAAATACGTTCTCATCACTTATATACAAGGATGAAAATATCGTAGATATATCATAAATTTTATATTGTAATAGGGACATAGGAGCTAGTGTATTTTTTTTCCGGGATTTAAACTAAATTCGTCATCTATCTTTTCACCTTTATCCTAATGGTCCTCTATAAATTTGTTTTATCAATTTAGTCCTGCATTTTTTCAAGTTCGCCAAAATGGTCCTAATTTGGTGAAAATGGTTCTAATTGATTTTTTTTTTTTGTTTCAAGTTTTTTTATTTTATTTGGCAAAAATGGCCACCTAGCGTGCCACATTGGAAAAAAAAATCGCATCATATGCTTCCCCCAAAAAAGCTAGTACGCATGACTAAAAAGGTGGCATTTTATGCTTTACGCGTTCACTTATGACCTAATTGGAGAAATGTGAATTGATACGGGACTAAATTGGTAAAGAAAATAAATATAGGACCAAAACGGTGAAATTTTGTACATTTTTAAGCCAGTTAGGATCATTTTGGCGAAATATGAATATATATGGGACTAAATTGATAAAACAAATAAATAGAGGACCAATTTAATAAAGGTAAAAAGATAAGGGACGGATTTGGTCTATATCCCTTTTTTTCCTGAATATTGTGGAATATTGAAAAATATCACAAAATATAGACATCAATATGGCTATAAGTTCAGTTGTAGTACAAAATTAAACAAAATAAAAAATTATCACGGATAAATTGCAAAATATTGAATTTTTAAAAAATATCTTTAGTTTTAATTTTATTTTTCAAAACAAAACTCTACCATTTTTGGAAGTGTTTTTATCCTTGTTTAATAGCACAACAAAAATACTATAACACTTTAGTAGAGTGCTCCTATAATATTTGGTTAATTAATTTTTTAAATGTGTTTTTCTAAAAATATATTGTATATTTAGTTAATCCACGCTATCCAATCCATTGTGAAACATAGAAGAGACAAAAAAAGAAAAATATATATATGAGTAACATGTGTATAACTATATCCACAGTTATACTAATGTTATAAATTAGTATCAATATTGTTTGGGCAAAAAAATATTTAATCTTCTATATTTAAATCTTATAGATCATTATTTTGGTGTTATTTGTATTGTATCGTGTAATTTTAATCATTTTGTATAGTATTATGTATTATATTGTCAATTGTTTAATTTATGTAAGATAATATTTATATAATTTATTATCAATATGTTTACTTTAAATATGTCGTTTTATTGTGGTTTTATATGAAAGTATTTGCATTAGAGTATGTTATAATATTCTCTAAAAAAATTGTTAATTTTTTTATGTCGATATGCGATATCTATATACCAATCAATATTTTCGTAAAATTAAAGTTGTGATATTTTTTGTGATAGCGATATTTTCATCCTTGTTAACAACATAGTACAGAAATCTCATATTTATAGAATGGAAATTGCAGTAAAGTTGGGAGTTGAATTTAATGCGGGCAATTTTAAAACGATAAGGATGTACCAACCTAGCTATGAACGTATATTTGTTGCTAACATATGAAATTTATTCAACATAATCCAATCAGTGTTAAATGATCCGGTCTCTCGTTAAAAAAAAAAAAATAACATATGAACTCTGAAAAACCCAACATATATTGTGGAATTCTGAAAAAAAAAATGTATAAAAATATTATGTGGAATTTAAAATAAAAAACGTTACCCTAACAACAACCCACATTGTAATAGGTATGAGCATTTCTATTAACTGTTCATCATCAAAACTCATCACAAACTTTAGGGGATGCTTGGTTGATACCTTTGAGATTGAGGAATGATAATGAAATAAAAGTGTGGTGTTTGGTTGAGGGTAATCATACCTCAAATAGTAATTTGATGAAAGTTATAGATCCATTACTCAACTTTTTTGGGAGGAATGAAAGTCATTCCTCTCTAAAATTCCATATATAATATTTTTTTTTTTTAAATTGTCTTCTAAATTATTTGTTATTATTATTTATAATAATTTTAAGCATTTTTAGTATATAATACATTTTTTAACATAAAAAATACATTTAATAATAATTTTTATTATCAATGGTTTTTATTATACCAATCAACATCTATAGTAATGATAGTTATACCTATATATAAACCAAACGACTCAAAAATAACCAGTATACCTATTAC
The DNA here is from genome assembly GCA_947034835.1 of Ballota nigra. Lineage (NCBI taxonomy): Eukaryota > Viridiplantae > Streptophyta > Magnoliopsida > Lamiales > Lamiaceae > Ballota > Ballota nigra. The sequence continues at coordinate 114,486,715 of OX344723.1, read as the reverse complement.
CATTCCTCAATACTATTAAACTCATTGTCATTCCGATTCCTTTCAACAACCAAGCCCCCATCAGTTAAAACAAAACAAAATTATCAATATGTGCACTGTGCAAAAAGTACCCAAAGCGGGGAATTGAGTGCATGTTGTAATTAAACTTGTAATGAGGGGCATCATATTTCACTAATTAAGTATCTCCAAAGCAACATAGTGTGGATGAAATACCCAAAAAATTCTTGATGATTGTGTATATTGAAAAAAAAAGGTTTTCGAGAATGAGAGTGAATTTTGGGATTGAGAATTTTCACATTTTTCTAAGTTCTAATTGATGTCAAAACAAAGAACAAATTATTTAACAATAATATAACATGCAAGTAAGATATACAGTTAGTTTTTTTTACGAAACGTTGACTATTTATACAACTCTCTTAAGTTGAGAGACCATTATGCTAGAAAAAAATCATTTTGCACCGTAGAGTTTTGGATCATGTCTTGTGAAATTGAAAGTACAATAAGTTATATTATTATAATATTATTGTTGAGTGTGATTTAATGATTAAATGAAGGTATAATGATCAATGTGTTTTATTTGAAACTAAAAAAGTGTAATTAAAAAAAAGAAAAGAGAAGAAATTTACAAGTATTTATGGTGGTGGATGATTACGAATTTGTCAAAGTATTATGTGAAAATAGTTCATGATCAGTTTATCATGAAATAATTTTAAAGTATCAAATATTTGATCAAGAATATAAAAAATCTTATCGGGAGCATCATTAATTTGGGTCAGTGGTATTATATTGCAATTGTTGTAAATTTTCTTGAACTCAAATTAATAATACTCCTGATAAATTTTTTATACTTCTAATCAAATATTCAACACTTTTATTAGAGATAGTATTTGATTAATGTGTATTTTTGGTAGAGATTTAGTCTTGTAATTTTAGAATTGATCTCCATGATTCTCTCCTTAATTGTAGGTTGAGACTGTTGTACTTTGACTATATATTATTGCACACATTATCAATAACACTTACGGATGATATTTTAATCATTCTCTCATGGTATCATCTGCTTAGTAAAAGATCCTTCCCTCATTCTTCTCTTCCGCTGCCTTTCTTCTCAATTCGATCGCGCAGAGGACTGGATACCCTCCTCTTACTAGTCGATCGCTCCTCTCCTTTGGCGTTCTTTTCCGCCGACTTCCCGAAAACCCTAGTTTTCAATTCTCTCCTCTCTCACGATCCACCATGGCTGCGCCTACCACCACGGATCCTCTTCCTATAGCAACGATGTTGAACATGGTTCAAATCAAGTTGGAGATGTCCACGTTTCTGATGTGGCGTCGTCAAGTCATCGACATGGCCGAATGTTTCGATATTATGGACATACTCGATGGCACCACTCCGGCTCCGGCCGCCACTGTTACAGCCGCCGACGGCACTTCTTCCCAGAATCCGGCTTTCAAAGCCTGGCGCTTGAAGGACAAAAAATTGCTTAGTGTGATCTCTACCTCTCTCACGCCGGACGCTGCCTCCGAAATCTTTGAGTGTGAAACCTCTGCTGCTGCCTGGACGGCGCTCCAGGCTGCTTACTCGGACTCATCCGCTTCTCACACTCATTCCCTCCGTGAGGAACTCCTTTCCTTGCGCAAGGGCGACATGTCCGTTGATGATTACGGACGTAAATTTAAATCCATCTGTGATCAGTTGTCTGCAATTGGGCGACCTATTGATGACGAAGATAAAGGCCATTGGTTTTTAAGAGGTCTTGGCCTTCCCTTTGCCGGATTTGCTGATACCCGTCTTGCTCTTGCTTCGATTCCCAAGTTTCGGGATCTTCTTCATCAGGCTCGGCAATTTGAAGGCATGACCCGTGCAATGGAGGCGGGTCATCACTCTTCCGCTGCATTTACCGCGTCGAAGGGTGAGTCTGCCCATGCTCAGGGCTCGCATGGTGGGCGCTCTAACCCCAAGCCCAACTCTAGCAGTTCGTCTCCGGGTTCAAATGGTGGGGGCCGCTCGTTCAACCCCTCTTCCAATAATCAGCGCCAGCACCCGTCGCCCCGAGGTGGTCACGCAACTAATTCTGGACGCCGAACGCCACGTTGTCAGATATGCAAGGGAGAGCACTATGCTGATAAATGTCCGAAATATGTGGCTGCTCAATCTGCTATGAATTCTGCAAACCTTGCTCAAGCATTTAACACATCATGCAATGTTTCGGATCCTTCTCCTGACTGGTACCTGGACTCCGGCGCCTCAGCACACATGACTAATCAGACTGGTTCTCTTGACTCTTTTCAGCCATATACGGGTAACGGTTCTGTTATTGTTGGTAATGGGTCAGTTTTAAATATCTCGCATGTTGGCACTTCTAAACTGTCTGGTGACGTCGATTTATTGGATGTGTTAGTTGTTCCTCATATCACGAAAAATCTGTTATCTATCAGTAAATTAACTGCAGATTTTCCTGTTGATGTTATTTTTTCTGATCGTTTCTTTGCGATTCAGAACCGGGTCACAAAGACAGTTCTGGCTCAGGGTCGATGTGATAAAGGTTTATATTTGCTTGATCGGGGTGTTCCAGCATTGGTTGCAGCATTACGTAATAAAACCCTGAAGGCTAGTTTTGATTTATGGCATCTACGCCTGGGGCATGTCCCAATTTCCATTGTTCATTTACTGCAAAAATTAGGACATATTTCTGTTACATCATTATTGCCAAACCCTACTATTTGTTCCTCTTGCCAGTTGGCCAAGAGTAAGAGATTATCCTTTGTTTTGAATGATAAACGAGCTGATGCAGTTTTGGATTTGATACACTGTGATTTGTGGGGTCCAGCTCCTATTGCTACTAATTCTGGTTACAAATATTATGCTGTATTTTTGGATGATCACTCCCGTTTTTCGTGGATTTACCCTCTTTGTGCAAAATCAGAATTCTTTGATGTGTTGGTACAATTTCATGCCTTTGTGTGCAACCAGTTTTCTAGAACAATCAAAGTTTTTCAAAGTGATGGGGGGACGGAATTTGTTAATTCTCGGGTTCGTAATTTTTTCTCTATGCATGGAATTCTTCATCGTTTATCTTGCCCTTACACTCCACAGCAGAATGGTCGTGCAGAACGCAAACATAGACACATTTCTGAGGCTTGTCTTTCAATGTTGTTTCATGCTCATGCCCCAGCTTCCCTTTGGTTTGATGCTTTTGCCACAGCGGTCTATGCTATCAATCGTCTACCATCTGCAGTCCTATCCAATAAGTCACCCTTTGAGCTTCTATTTGGTTCAGCACCAAATTATGCCAATTTCAAACCTTTTGGCTGTCGTGTGTTCCCGTTTCTTCGTGATTATGCTGAGCATAAATTGGCACCTCGCAGCCGGCCGTGTATTTTTCTTGGCTATAGCTCCATGCATAAAGGTTTTCGCTGTCTTGATCCTGACACTTCCCGGGTTTTCACGACTCGCCATGCTCAGTTTGATGAGCTCTGTTTTCCTTTTGCTCGGGATTCTTCGTCCTCTCCACTATCTGATTTGGATATTTCCACCTTTTTGGATGGTTCGGTCATCACTCCTGTTGTGCCACCTCAGCAGCCCATTCCGCCATCTACTACTGCATCGTTACCACCGCGGGTCATTCTTGATGAACCTGACCAACCACCGCCGCCGCCTATACACCAGGATTTGGTCCCAGACCCCCCTGGGTCGCCCCCTGTTGCACCATTACCTCCATTGGTGGCACCTACTCATCCAATGGTTACTCGTGCTCGGGCTGGTATTTTCAAGCCTCGCTATCCCGTTGATCTTGCTTCCTCGGCTCTTCTGTCAGCTCTTGTTGCATCTTCTGAGCCCAGAGGGTTCAAATCTGCAGCTAAGTCTCCTGCTTGGCTCTCAGCCATACAAGAGGAAATCGATGCCCTTCATCTGAATAACACTTGGGATCTTGTACCTCGACCTCCTGACACGAACATTGTTGGTTCGAAATGGGTGTTTCGTACTAAGTATCATGCTGATGGCTCCATTGAACGTCACAAGGCCCGCTTGGTTGCTCAGGGATTTACTCAAGTTCCTGGTGCTGATTTTCATCACACTTTTAGCCCGGTTGTTAAAGCTTCCACTGTCCGCGTTGTTCTTGCTCTTGCTGTTCGTTTTCAGTGGTCTCTTCATCAGCTTGATGTCAAGAACGCTTTTCTCCATGGTGTTCTTACCAAACCTGTCTATATGGCTCAGCCACCTGGATTTGTTGATTCTCGTTTTCCCGCTCATGTTTGTCGTCTGAAGAAAGCTTTATATGGCTTAAAGCAAGCTCCTCTTGCTTGGTACCAGCGGTTTAGCTCTTTCCTGCTAAGTTTGGGTTTTCAGCAGAGTCGTTCGGACTCGTCTTTATTCTACCTCTTTAAAGGTACTTCTGTCATTTATCTTCTCTTGTATGTTGATAACATAATTATCACAGGTAATGACGAGGCTTTGTTGAAGTTCTTTACTGCTCGAACTCACAAAGAATTTGCTCTCAAGGACCTGGGTCGGTTGAACTACTTCCTTGGTCTTGAGGTCTCTTACACTCAGGATGGTCTGTTTGTGGGGCAGGCTAAATATGCTCATGACATTTTGGAACGGGCTTCCTTGCTGGATTCTAAACCCGTTGCCACACCCCTAGCCACTGGAGAAGTTATGGTTTCTGATGGCTCTCCATTTTCTGATCCCACATTATATCGATCGTTGGTTGGAGCTCTCCAATACTTGACTATCACTCGGCCTGACTTGTCTTATGCTGTTAATGTCGTTAGTCAGTTTCTTCACTCCCCCACTGATGATCACTTCAATGCTGTCAAACGAATTTTACGCTATGTCAAGGGCACAGTTCATTTTGGTCTATCCTTTACTCGGCGTCCTGATTCTTCCATTTTGGGTTACTCAGATGCTGATTGGGCTCGTTGCATTGAAACCCGTCGCTCCACCTATGGTTATTCCATTTTTATTGGTGGTAATCTTGTTTCTTGGAGTGCAAAGAAACAACCCACAGTTGCTCGTTCAAGCTGTGAGTCTGAGTACAGGGCCATGGCCAATGCCGCTGCAGAGATAGTCTGTCTCATTAATCTTCTTGGTGAGCTTAAAATTACACCTTCTTCTCGGCCTGAGCTTCTTTGTGATAACAAGAGCGCTATCTTCCTTAGTCAGAATCCAGTTTCTCACAAACGGGCGAAACACATTGATCTGGATTACCACTTTGTTCGAGAATTGGTGTCTACTGGACGGATATCTACCCGATTTGTTCCTTCCCACTTGCAGGTTGCAGATATCTTCACCAAGAGTTTACCACGTCCCGCTTTTGAGCTTCTTCGGTCCAAGCTCTGCGTTTGTCTTCACCCCACGCAACGCTTGACGGGGGGTATTAGAGATAATATTTGATTAATGTGTATTTTTGGTAGAGATTTAGTCTTGTAATTTTAGAATTGATCTCCATGATTCTCTCCTTAATTGTAGGTTGAGACTGTTGTACTTTGACTATATATTCTTGCACACATTATCAATAACACTTACGGATGATATTTTAATCATTCTCTCAACTTTAAAAAAAAATCAGAATAAACTTATCATAAATCATTTTCATATAAAACCTAGTCTAATGAATTTTGAAAAGCAAAGTTTAAATCTACCATATTTAAATTTTGAAATTTGAAATCTAGTTTTTTACACTCAAAAGCTAACATATCCTAAATGATCATACAAATGAAAGTATAAATAATTTTTTTAAAAAAAACTTATTTTGAATAAAAGTCTATCTGTCTAAGGAGTATAGACCATTTTAATGTAAATTAAAATGTCATCGCCAATATATATAAGTGCAAGAAAACATGTCGCATATAAACATGAATTCAATTTTGTTATGGACGCGATTATATACCCCCGGAAATGATCATATGCCCACAGGTGGACACAATATAATATACACACCGCGAATGTGATAATGACACATGAGCAGTGGGCCCCTATAATTTTAATTAATAGATTTTATTTGCTCATGTGTCATTATCACATTCGCGGTGGGTATATTATATTATGCCCACCGTGGGCATGAGATCATTTCCGTATATACCCCTAAGAAACTGCTTTCTTCCCCACTCTTTATTTTATTTTTTAAATATTCTTTATAGAAATACTAATATACCCCTTGTATTAAAAAAATATTAACTTTACTAAAAACTCTTTGTTTTTTACACCCACCTCAATATTACATAAATCCACACAATTTTTTTTTCTTTACATATTTATTCCACGTCTCACAAAACTTTCATCTCCTTCTAAGTTTTCTCATCTTTTTGCATGAATGTGTCAGCCATCTCCTCTTCCTTGATCAACACTTGAATTAATCTTAAATCAGCAAATTTTGCTTTGAAATTGCAGTCGAGCAATATGTTTAAAGGCTTAATATCCCAATGAATAATAGACGGATCAGAAAAATATAAAAGCAAAAAATCAAAATTTATAGTGATGAACGTTGTGATAATCAAGACACATGAATAACAGGCGGATCTTATTCTCTGTTTTTCACCCCCACTGGTTTTTAAGGGTATTCTAAAAATCTCAAATTAAGAGAAATAGAACAAATTTTCTCCACTAAATTTTTGTCACTACCATAATCGGGTGAGTTGCTAAATATATGAGTTGACAAATTTGGTAATTTTTATTTATTAATTAGTGGGTATTGTGAGATTGTGTATATTAAATGGGGTGGGTGTAAATATTATCTTATAATAATATATAATCAAACCTCTTCAAGATGATGTGTCAACACCACATTATTCTAAGGATGAGGTGGCATTGTCCCAAATCTCTCCATTTCAAAATACTACTCTCTCATTAAAAGTTGATTAAAGTTTTGATCTCAACCATTCATTCTATATGATTAAATCTGATCCATTGATTTATACCTAGGTCTAATTACACTCTTGCTATGAAATAACAATACCCGTCCAAATCCTCTCCTCTCATATCATCCCTCGTGGCCGCCCCTCTCCTCGCAAACCTTTTGCCACCACTCGTCGCTTCGCAAATCTCCCGCCGCCGGACCATCGCGGCCGCTCCTCTCTTCTCCTCTCGCGCATCTACCCCTCTCCTCCTTTATTTCGCCGCTGCTAGCGGCTCTCCTCAGACTATCGTCGCCGCTTCACTCAGGTTATACCGCGAGCGACTCTCCTCACTCAGCTATAGCCGCTCCACTCAGGTTATCCTCCTTACGGTTCTCCTCCCTCCAATTGGTACGAAATCATAAATTTTCTCTTCTCCGTGTATTCTCTATTCTCCGATTTGTTAGTATTTTTTTTAATTTGATTTTTTCTGATCAAAATTCTATGTAAAGGTTTGACATTTTTGGCAATTAATTAGTGGGTGTCTCTGTTGCTGGATATTAATTTCACAAATCGCCACATTGATGATCAGAGTAGATTGTGCCTCGAAGGTTCTAATGCTATGTTTTGATATGATTTTTTCATTAAAAGTAGAATGACGAGTTTTAGAATAAACAAATTGTTTGGCTTTTGATAAACAAATTGTTTGGCTTTTGAGTTTTAGGATAAACAAATAGTGCGTTACTGCTAGATGCAGATGACAAGGTTAATTTAATACCAAAATACGAACGAGATATGCTTCGAGCGAGATTAAATTTTTTTTAGGACACTAACTTTAGGGGTGTGTCAATTTTAGGCCATTTTTTGATCGGGCTTTCAATACCAGGACACTATCTTTTAAGTTGTGTCAATATAGGCCAAATTTGGGCTGAAATTAGAGAATACGGGCTGATGTGCACATGTCACTCACATGACTTGCTTTAGTTGGACCCGAGTCTTATGTGGCGTCCACATAATATCCATGTCAAATTATTTTGTAAAGTAAATGCAAAATTAAAAAAGAATAGCAGTTTACAAAATACAACACTTCTCCAAATCGTATCACATAAGCACCCGCAAATTTGGAAACTGACATATCTCCAACCCTTAACCCCTAATCAACGATCAAAGCTTGAGGATTTCTCATGAACCCTAATCTAAAGCTTTTCCCTAAATATTCCAAAGACTTGTGTAAGATTAAGAGACCTGTGAAAATGGTAAAAGTTCGTGAGAAGAAAAATCTGAAGCACCCTCCTCCTATGTATAGTGAGTAACATAATGAATAATAATGTGTTATCGGTGGTTTGTGGTCCATAAATTTTATTTTGTTTGTAGAAGTGGGGCTTACAAGGTCTGATTACTTTAAAATAATTTATGCTTATGGGGTTGGATTGTAGAATAAATACAGACTTTAATGATTTTTTTAAAATTAATATATGTTTGTGGGGTTTTTTTATTATTAATGGATGTCTTTTTCTTATCTAAAGCAGGGGGTGGGGCAGGGATGAGGCTTGTGCTTTGTTTTGTCTGTTTTTTGTTGACTAAAGTAGTATTTTATTTTTGTTGATCACTGATTTCAAGACCTATCATAATATGGTGTGGGGGTGAGGTTTTCTTGCTCTCACCGATTATGCCATAGTTATCCTTCAGCCCATCTTTTGTTCTTGTGGCATACTCCCTCCCTCCGTCTCATACTTGTTCACGAGTTTCTTTGGATTGAAATTACAGTCTTTTAAATACACACACATATATATAATCTATAGCTAAGATACAATTTAATTGTTGATTGGAACAATATATATATATATATACACACACAAGAATCAACTAATATTTTATTAGTTCTTAATTTTATTTTTTCATGTGGTTTTAACCGAATAATCTTCTTCTTTTTAGATCCAAAAGGTGTATACTTGACTGTTGTTTTTCATTATGGAGGCAAGTTTGTTTCATCTCCTGTGGCAAAATATGTTGGGGGTAGTCAGATTAAATTGGATTATGTGGTTGCTAGGCAATTAAGCTTGAAATCTCTAACAAACTCTCTGAAAGATATGTTATTGTGTGATGAAGAACTTAGGCTTTACATTTTAATAAACAACAATTTTAAGTTGTTGGGGTCTGATGAAGAAGCGAGAGAGTGGAGTTCAAAATGCTTGAGTACTAGGCAACTTGTCATTTATGTAGAGGAAGGAGATAAGGTGAACACGAGTAATGAAGAAGATAATGAAGACAATATTGGGTCCTATTACGTTACATTGGATACAGGTATTTGTACTGAGTATGAGGATGGGAGTGACGACTCTGAGGACTTTTTGGATAATGATTATAATATGGTGGAAGAAAGTGAGGATGATGACTTATTATTTGATGGTAATGTGTCTAAAATTATTGAAGATAATCTGCATACAAATGAGGACTCTGACTCTAGTGAGGATAGTGAAGAAGATGTTGATGTTGTGCACGTGGATAAACAAGATTTTGACGAGTATAAGGAATCTGATGGTGAACAAGAGGAACCAAACTATCCAATATTCAATCCTGAGGTCATCTTTGAACCAGAATTTGAACTTGGGATGATTTTTAGTTCTCGACAAGTGTTTAAGGCAGTTGTGCAGTCCCACGCCATAAAGACCAAAAGGTCACTTAAGTTTACAAAGACTTGCCCCACAAGAGTCTATGTAAATTGCTCAGACGAGGGATGCAAATGGAATATTCATCTAAACTAAGTTAAGAATGAAGAGAGCTTTCAGATTACGCAATTTATTAGCAAACATACTTGTGACCCTTCATTTATTGTGAAGAACATGAAGTCCAGATGGTTGAGTCAGAGGTTCTTGAAGAGATTTGTAGCAGATCCGAAGAGACCAGTGAAAGTTTTCAGGAAAGATGCAATGGATGAGGTTGGATGTGACATATCCAAGCAACAAGCCTACAGAGCTAAGAGGCTAGCTTTGAAAAAGCTTGAAGGAGATCCTGATTTGCAGTATTCCAGGCTTTGGGAGTATGCTGATGAGTTGACAAGAACTAATCCTGGTTCCACTATTATCCTAGGATCTGAAAATGACGAGAATGGTCAACTAAGGTTCAATAGGTTCTATGTGTGCCTTGATGCTGTGAAGAAGGGCTTCAAGGCAGGTTGTTGGCCTATTATCGGCGTAGATGGTTGTCATTTAAAAGGCCCTCACAAGGGTATCCTATTGACTGCAGTTGGGGTTGATGCAAACAATAGTCTTTACCCAATTGCTTGGTCTGTGGTGAACAGAGAGTCAACAGAGACATGGGAGTGGTTCTTGATTGTATTAAAGAATGATTTGGATTTGTATAGGGACTTTGAGTATACTTTCATGTCTGACAAGCAAAAAGGGCTAATCCAAGCCATGAGTGAGGTATTTCCAGGTGCTGATCATAGATTTTGTGTGAGACATCTTCATGGAAACTTTAAGTCAGCCGGCTTTAGAGGTTTAGGGTTCAAAACTGCCTTGTGGAGGGCTGCACAAGCCAACACTATTGGGGAGTGGAAGGAAAGAATGTTGGAGTTGAAAACATTGAATGAATCTGCATGGGAGTGGTTAGATGCAAAACCTGCACAACAATGGAGTAAATCCCACTTTAATGAAAAACCCAAATGTGATATGCTACTAAACAATGTTTGTGAGGCATTTAATTCTACTATTTTAGATGCAAGAGAGATGCCTATCCTAACTATGCTAGAATGGATTAGAGAGTGGATGATGGTAAGGTTTCAAAAGCATAGGGATATCTCAGAGTTGAAGTGGAATGGAAGAATCTGCCCTAGAATAAAAAAAATCTTGGAAAAACATGCTGAAAGAGTAGCAGATTGTATTCCAATTAAGGGAGACAACACTCACTATGAAATTAAATGTCATGATGGAAGTCAGTTTTTAGTGGATTTAGATCTCAGGAGTTGTAGTTGCAGAATTTGGGGTTTAAGTGGGATTCCATGCAAGCATGCAATCTGTGCAATCAATCACCAAAAGGAAAATAGAGATGATTATGTAGATGATTTTTACACGGTGGAGACTTACAAGAAGATTTATGCAACCACTATTAAGGGAGTTAATGGTCAACAATTATGGGGCGAAAGCATTTTCATTCCACCTCTGCCTCCAAATATGGGAAGAGGAAGAGGTAGGCCTGCAACTGCAAGGAGGAAGGAACCAGATGAGCCTGTTGTGAAGTTGAAGAAGAATGGTAAAAGGAAAAAGGTAACCAAAATGAGAAGAAGACAAAAGACCTTGAAATGTAGAGATTGTGGATTTGAAGGTCATAACTCATTGACATGTGGTAGGGACCAGCCAACAAGTCAACCAAGGAAGAAATTACATGTAATATTCTAGAATTATTATTGACATTGTAAAATTTTAAATGTTTGTAATATTAAACTTTATATTCTTATTATAGGTGAGGAGGAGGAAGGGCACAAGTGGAAGTGCAACCGAAGATGTTGGTGGTTCAGCTAGAGCAAAACTAGTAGATGATGAGGTAAATCAAATTCTATTTACAGTATTTTTTATATAAAAAAAATTAAATTTTCCTTCTTTTGTAGCTTTGGAATTTTTGGATGCAAGATCCTGAAGATGGCAATGGTGTGGAGTTGAATATTGATCACAATCAAGAAAATAATTGTGGAGTTGCTCAAAGTGTAAGTGTACTCATATACAAATAACAAGGAAATTAAAAAATTAATACTAAGAGACATGTTCGAACTACAGGTAGTGGGCACTGGAAGTGGTTCTTCAATGCTGCCACCTTCAATCAGTATGGTGTCTGATGATGATCTAGTATTACCCTTTGAAATTCCTACCCAAGTGTCCCAAGATCAATCTAAACCGGCCTGTGTACCTGGTCCATCGATGTTGCCACCTTCTATGCATTGATTCATTTTGAATAGAATGTTTGTGATTTTTTTGCTGAAAGTTATATTAAAGTTGGCTTTTGTACCAAGAGCTTTTGTACCAATACATGCTTTCTTGATGAACAATATAATGCCCTATTGATAAAATGAAAAGCAAAGCTCAAATTTGGAGTATATAATGCGTTAATTATCTCTTTGAATTATATATTCCCAAAACAACAAAATGTAAATCTAACAATTTCTTTTGTAAAAATGCTTCTATACTTGATGAAAGCATAACACAAAACTCAAAGTTGTCTCGCATGAGAAACTGGATTCAAAATTACATTAGAACAATTATAATCCACATATTCAGTAATTAAATTCACAAATTGCATTACAACTTCAATTCTAATGAATTATACTACTTAATTACAACTATCAAACCACAAGCTTCTAAAGTATTATGACACAAATCAATGGCAAAAAAAACTATAACTTCCTACAAAGAAATTGCTTAAGCTTTGCAGTCTCACTTTCGGTTGCATAATTCTCTTTAGCAAACTCGAAATAATTCTCGTCATCCGTATTCGGCAACCGCATCATTTTGGATCATTGAAGCGCCCTGAATTCCTCTCATAATATGAAGCCGATGACAATTTGAAGAGTGGAGGCCACAATCATAGCACCCTGAATTTCTCTCAAAATCTTCCTGAATTTTCTGAAATGAAACAAATATTTTCAAACAATCGAATAAGACCAGCCAAGACAATCGACAAAGTTGCAGGGATGAACGTGTAAGATCCTCCAATCACAACTGCCAACCAAGTCTAAAAAATGAATTAATGTATTCAAACCAACAAAAAATTGCAGCGTGAATCATCATGGCTCTGTCTTCCTAATCACTTTCGCTCAATTAAAATCATAAATGCTTCAAAATCTTTCAAGATTAGTTCATAGTTTTAGAACAATTGTGCCAAGCATCACAAGATAGTGTTGAAATCCAAGCAGTATTGCCTCAACTTCAAAACATTGATTTAAAATTCAAACATGAGTACTAAAAATTTAATCAAATTAATTAGCAAATAAGATAATATAAATTTATAATTCATGTAAATAATAAAAGGACTTACGCCAGGGACGCGCGCTAGTAATACAGTAAGAAACGCAGGAGTTGATATTTGACCAGATGTGGCTATAATTCATCCAGGTTTGGTGATGGTGCCACCGTTCCGCTGCCGGACATGATTTCCGCTTTCTCTAGCAACTAGCCCTATTAATTCTATACTTCCATTCCTATTCCCACGACGTGCGAATCGACTCTTCTTCGGCAGTGATCAAACATCGACGCATTTTCTTGCCCCATCACTCACGGTTGGCATGAGCAGTAATTTGTACGTGAGTTAAGGTATGGGAGAAATATAATTTGGGGAGTTAGGGTAAGGGAGAAATATAATTTGGGGAGTTAGGGTAAGGGAGAAAAATAATTTGGGGAGTTTGTAATATTGGGAAGACTTAATATGCCTTTATTTTGATAAAATAAATCTTTTTAAATTTTTATAAAATAATCTGACCTGGATATTATGTGAATGCCATATAAGACTCGGGCCCAACTAAAACAAGTCATGTGAGAGGCATGTGTTCATCAGCCCGTATTCTTAAATTCCAGCCCAAATTTGGCCAATATTGATAAAATTTAAAAGATAATGTCCTAATATTGAAAGCCCGATAAAAAAGTGTCCTGAAATTGACACACCCCCAAAGTTAGTGTCCTAAAAAAATTTAATCTCTGCTTCGAGCACTAATTCCCTGATCTGAAATTTTGTAGGTCTACGATGAATGCCCTATTCTTCAGAAGAGAAGGGACGGGCTTCGAGCTAGATCCACAACGCAGTAGCTTATAGGATGAAGTTGAGCCAGTCCTCGCGGTCATTCTGAGGGAGTTGTCGATCAACCCCAACCCCAGATGGAAGAAGATGAGGGGGAGCTCAATACTGTGAAAAAAGTTTCCTTCTCTTCAAGTGCGGGAATCTCGGGTGAGATGCCTGTGTTGCTGATTCTGCTCTATTTCTAATATCTCAGCGTCGGTTAAGTGTTGTTCTTTTGTATCACATTCATCCATTCAATTTCTCAAATCAAACATTAGTTCATACTCATTTTCTTACAAATCAAATCATCAAACACTTGGCAGGCAATTGCAGAAGAGAGCAGAGCAGCATTTAACGAAGGACAGGGAAAGGAGATGACATATTGGGCACCGAATATCTTCCCATCTTTTAGTTCTACTTACAGAGTGATTAATAAAATCAGGTTTTTTTTTATACTAATATGCAATATATCCCACGTGTTGATGTTAGGGAACATGTGTGTATTTTCTTTTTATGTTCTTAGTTTGTATGATGTTATATTGATTTAAACTTTCTCCCATGATTTAAATAATTGGCCAGATTAGTCTTTAGTTTAAAATTACTAACCCAGTCTTACTTTTATGCTCCATCAGAGATCCCAACTTAGAAGAATTTACAGCGAGCGTGCGCTCAGTATTCGAGATTTTCTTAGGCTTCTGTACACATAACGAAAATTTCAAATCCCATTGGGAGTTTATTAATTGTGTCGATTGTATCAACTATTGGGAGTTTATTAATGTTTAGTGGAACTATTACATTGAGTCTTACTTTCTGGTATCACACTTTGTGTATGTTCTTTGGTCTTTGGTGGAAGATTTCAAATTGGTGTTTACTTTTTAATTTAGTAAATTTCTTTTGAGTTAAAGGTGTAAATCATCTTATTTCTCAGAATGTGTACCTCTCTTGAAGTCCGTATAATCAGCTACTCCTTTAAAGTTGGAGGAGTATTTATCCTTATTTTGGATTTTTGTGGCTTATTATCTTTAAGGTTGGTGAACTCTCGGATGACTTGGGGGCTTAACTTACACTAGGGGAAGCTCTCTTGAATTATCTTTCAAAGTGCATTGTCATAAAATCGTCCTACAGAAGCAATTTGTAGTATCAAATGATAGATTGGTATGGACCTTCTAAAGTTTGATCTATCTAATGCAGGGTGGAGATTCCAGCATTAAAAGGGTGAAGGTGGAGCAAGAAATCGACCAGGGAGTTGCATGTGTTTTTGATACAGAAGAACAATGTTCAGAAGCTTCAGAGCCACCCATGGAATTCAAATCTATAGGAGCAGTTGCAACTTGCAAATAAATTTGATGTACCTAAGTTTCTAAAGAAATGAAGAAAATGAAGACTAATGTAAAGGTTTGTTTCAAATTTAACCCTCTTTCCAATTTTGGTGTTGTTTTGGTATTTGCACGTGACTGGAAAACAAAAATATGTAAATTCATCTGCGATTTTTTTTCCTTTTTTTAGTTTGCACTAAAGTCCTTAACTTTTTACTAGAATTTGGAGCAAACAATATGCAGTGGCAATGGAACCGAAATTGGTCAGATAAGTATTTCAGTTGATAACTGAAATACATAGTTATCAACTGGTGCTTTAACTGCTATTTTGCAACTTTGAATCTGTTGGTTTCAATTTGACTTATAAATTCTTTATTTTTTTCTCTTGAGTTCCATATTGATAGGTGCCAATATGGTCAATTTGCGGTTAAGGTGGAACCAAGAAAATCAGTTGTGTTTCAGGTTAATTTTTTTTCTACATTTCTAATTTTAATTATCATGGGATTGCTCAAATTGATGTGTAAAAAAGAAGCTGCAATTGATCATTCTTTCCTTTTGATATTACTATACATGGTATATGAGAGCAACCGTGACAACGTCGAATGTTTTAGAATCAGAATAGATAATGGATCATTTAATTTGAGCAATACATTTTTACTGTTGAACAATAACAATGGCTGATAAAGAAAATAATATTGAACTACTCTAGAATTTTTTTTAGGTGTACCATTCATTTAATCGTTGTTCAGTTTCATCTTCATTGTGATAGGTTGGCGATTAATGGGTTCACAAACCTGTTGTCAGCAAGGACACCCCACAATTTTTTTAGAATGGCTTATTAGAGGTACGCTATCCTATCTAATTTTTTCTTTGCAAAAGTTCCATTCCATGGTAGAGTACTATGTTTTATCCAATTTTTTACATAGAAGACTATGATAACCTATTTCCAGGTTATTCTTCATCCCCAGTTTACCACAGTAGAATTGTCTTTATTGGTAAGTCTTAATGAGGTCTGATTCTACTTTTCCATTATGTAATTTGTTGCTAAAGGTTATTAGAAACATTTGATTTAGTTTGGAATTTTATGACAGCATGTTGCAAAAGATCAAGTGATACTTTATTTTCTTTCTTTTTCATGTTTCTTGATGTTTTTATTAAATTTATTAATATGATTACATATTCATAAATTAACCATAGACCACTGATCATCTTTATGAGTTTGAGTGAAACAAAGTTTTGTTCTTTCTCCAATATAATTGGAAACAGCTGTTAGAATAGCTTTGTCATCTCCGTATAGATGGATGCTGCTATTGATATACTTCATATTATTAGTATTATTTTAGTTGAGTCTTTCAATTTAGGTTATTGAATAAATTGGCATGTGGGCTTCATTACTAGAGCTTAAGTTAGGCTGTTAAGCATTTGATTTGAGTCTCTATATAATGTTCTATTTTTCTTAGAGGGGGCATCTTTTGATCATTGATTATTGAATTGGCTTCAGTATGTGAAAATTTGGCCTTTTGGCTCGAGATGGGGTTTATCCGTTAGTAATGTTCGGTTGTCTATGTTCTTTTTGTGTAAGAGTTATTTTTTAGTTTCCCTGATCGTTTAATTCAGTTTTAATTCCATTTGATCTCGCATCCAGTCTCGACTCTAACAATTTTGTCCGACCTGCCGGATTCTCATGACATAGGTGGAATCACGTGTTGATACCTCAGAGAAGAGAGTGGAGAAGGTAGTGGAAGCGCTAGCAGCGAAGAATGGATTGAGGATATGCTTGCTCCAGTTGTCCAATTTGTTCGTGATAAGGGCATCACATCTGAAGAGATATCTCCGTGGTTCCCCTTCCACGGTGCACTAAGATCTCTGAACATGCAACTGTGTATTAGGTGTCTCCAGATGATGAATTTCTCTAACAATTGTGTCTTAGTGTTCATTCTATAGTTTTTGGGTATTGGTTTCGTATTGTGTAATACAATGATTTTATTAGCATTTTGCTCTGGTGTTGTTGCTCTGTATAATTTCATTTTGAGACTCTATATCAAAAGAATTGCTCATACCATCATTGTATAGTTCTTTGTCATCTTTACTTGATGTAAGTTGAAATGGGGATATTAAACTATTTCACCGTTTAGCATTCGAAATTTGAAGCATACGTATATGTATTTCTGTAGTGTCCCTTCATCGGTTGTTTATGTTTCCTCCAAATTCAAAAATCCACCTCAGAAACACCAGCAATTGCTCATTTCACAGACCCCCACTTACTGAAATTCACAATCCCAGCAATTGTTAAAGAAATTTTTTTTGCTTTTGGTTGTAACTTTGGTTGGAATTGGTCTGGGTATGCCTTAATACATCTGGAACTTTCTGTGAGGGATGGTATTAATAAAGTTTGAGCTTTTATTGTCCAAAAAAAAAATGAAAAAAAAATATTACACACGAGCTTAGGACGATTGAATTATAATTTATAGTCATGATATATATAGTAATCATTTTACATTAATGGGTATTGTCATGGCAATTAAATTCGATATGATATCAAGAATATCATTTTTTATTTTGACATATGATATTCAAATATTGATGGAATTAAATTCAAACTAAAAAAAAAGGACATTAAGTTTCTTACATTGATATTTTTGGAATTTATTTTTCAAAATGTATGCTAATTTTATAGGAGGATGTTGAAATATTTTGCAAAAGATTTACTACCCAAAATCTTTTGTCATTGAAATAGCATATTATTCCCAAAAAATTTTGTCATGATATACAATATCTTACCATGTATAATAATATATCACTTAAAGTTAGCAATTTTTTTTCTATTATTTTAATAAAAAAAATTCAAAATACATGTATACATGAAATGTTTAGGAGAGAATTGAATTTTTTTTAAATAATTCAAATTGGCGCTTAAATGTAATTCTTAGGGTTAGATTTTTCCATTATAAATATCAACATATTAATCAATTGTTCCCACACAAACATCTACACAAATATTTACACACACACTATTTCATTTCAATTATGACATCTCTTTTGTCAAATGTTGCATTTAGATCCGAAATTTGTGAATCTATGTTTAGGGTTAAACTTTTACGTTTTTTTTATGTTGTATCTTCGTACTATGAGGAGAATCTTGGCTTGGTTATGGTATTCTTGGATATGCAAGTTAAGTTTTACAAATTATACATTTCATCATTTTAAAAAAATATTACGTTTTTTGCTATTTGATGCATACATATTTATAACATTTATTTTTTGTTGTCAATTAATTTATGAAATTAATATATTTCCATTATTTTTGCAGGGCACGAAAATTCATGCTTTTATTCATAAGAATCTTATGTCTATGTATGAAAATGTTGTGATTGAGGGGAAGGAGTATATTTTACAAAATATTAGAATTGCTCCAAATTCTAATATCATAAAGTTCACCAAACATAACTTCTGCTTTAAATTTCTCCATTCAACTCTAATGACTAAATGTGGTGAATTTGTTATTTTGAGACCTATTTTTTAGTTTGTTACATTTCAAGATATACTTAATCAGACTTATGAAGAAGATTCAATTCTTCAAGGTAAGTTTTTTTTTTTTTTTTTTTTATATTTTGAGTAAAATTATTTAATATTTTATTCACCTAAAATTGAATTCATTTTTTTTTTCAGATATCCATGCACATATTGTTTTCATTGGACAAGTCGAAACAGTCCATGGATATGGTGATATCATATATAGGACAATAGAACTTGAACTTGAAGATGGACGATAACAATTTTTCTTTTTGTTAATTAGATGTAAGTATTCATTTTTATGTACTCATTTTTTTCTTTTTCTATAGAGGTACGGCTATGAAATGTATATTGGAGCGAGATCTATGCGAACAATTTATAGATGAGTCGTCTACCTGTAATATAAGACCAGGTACAGATTTATCTGGACTTATATTAAAGGCAAAACTTATAATTTGGGATGAGGCACCAATGATTAATAGATTCAGCTTTGAAGCTTTAGATAAAACTCTCAGAGATATTGTGAGGTCCCCCGATGGGTCGCAATGTGATTTGCCATTTGGAGGAAAAACTGTTGTTCTTGGTGGAGATTTCAGACAAATACTTCATGTTGTACCAAATGGTAGTAGAGAAGATGTTGTCTATTCCACAATTAATTCATCTTATCTATGGGATCATTGCAAGGTACATAATAATATTTGTCATTATATTTACTTTATTTATTTTATAATATATATATATATATATATATATATATATAATTTTAATCCACAATTAAGTTATCTTTATTGTTTCCAGGTATTAAGATTAACCAAGAACATGAGGTTGCAGACCGGAAACCCTACTCTCCAGTCTACTTCTGATGAGATAGCTGAGTTTTCAGATTGAATTTTGAAAGTTGGAGATGGTGAACTTGGGAATAACAGGGATGGTTGTGCTGATATTCAAATTCCTGAAGAAAATCTTATATATGATGTAGTTGATCATCCAACTGCCATAATAGAAAGCATTTACCCTTTAATTTCAGAAAATTTTCACACACGTGGTTATTTTGAGGATAGGGCAATACTTGCTCCAACTCACAAAGAAGTGGAATGCATTAATGAGAAGGTTTTGTCCATGATAACTGGTGAAACAAGAGAGTATTTGAGTTCTGATACTCTTTGTAGATTCGAGTATAGACCCGGTGGTCGTGGAGAGCTGCTTTCTATTGATTACTTGAACTCGGTCAAGTGTTCCGAACTTCCACACCACCGTTTGGTATTGAAGGTTGGTGTCCCCGTAATGCTTCTCAGAAATATCGATCAAAAGTCAGGACTATATAATGGCACCAGATTGGTTGTTACAAGACTTGGAAATCATATTCTAGAAGCTGAAATTATATTTGGAAGAAACATAGGAAGTAAGGTATATATTCCCAGAATGACCCTGACTAATTCGGGTGATACTTTGCCTTTTAGAATTTAGAGGAGACAGTTTCCGGTTCTTTTGTGTTTTGCAATGATTATAAATAAAAGTCAAGGCCAGTCTTTGTCTACTGTCGGTGTGTAACTTCCGAAACCAGTTTTTACACATGGACAATTATATGTTGCAGTCTCGAGAGTTAAAAGTAAAAGATGATTGAAAATTCTCTGTCTTGATTCTAATGGAAGGCTATACAACAAATGTAGTCAAACGTGTAATTTTAAGTAATTTTTTGTTATAATAATTTTAGATGGAATGTGTGAATTAGTTGGAATTTTTTTGAATTTTCTATTTATTCATATTTAATATTTTTCATTGTTTGTTGAACTATAATTAAAATTTTAATATTATATCAAAATTAATATATATTTAAAATAAAAAAAACATTTATATTTATAATTTTTGAAGATAAAAATAACATTTATTTTTTAGTCCGCGAAATTCGCGAGGATACGCACTAGTTCAAGGAATATTTATGTAAATTTAAAGTGAGTATACTAAGTAAAATATAAAAATAAATAAAATATTAGGTGTGTACTAAATAGTGGGGGAACTAAGCAAAAATTTGTGGTGAGAATAGTCATCCCCTTTTATTATTTTTATATCTAAATATGGGAAAACTGATTAGAACATCCAAATAAGCACATTTCCCTAATAAAAAGTACTAATTCGCCACAAAAAGTAGTGAACAATTTTAATGATAGGCACAAAACCCATTTCTTCAAAATTCAAACTGTGAAATTAGTAATATACATGCATATCAACTCCTCATCTCAAAATTTTAAAAATTTGAATGATAAATTGTACATAAAACATTGTTCTCATTCATGTCTCCCTCAAAATAAAAAAACCAACTCTATTTTCTAGTTAGGAAACTGTAATATTTACCTAGTACAAACAATATTGACAAAATAATACAAAAAATAATATAAAAAATAATCTAAGTTGACTTCCATGGAATTCACTGCTAAATTCTGTACTCAACATGGTATACCTCATTTCTTCACCTTTTGTCAAGACATCAGAATAAGCTGTTTCTTTACTCCCCTTGATGCCTTTCTCGAAAAAGGTGCGGCTATTTTCACCCGGATTTTTCTGAATAAACTCATATGTACAACATTATATAGCATTATGTATCATCACATACGGAGGTAAAGTGGATGTACTGAGCAAATACCAGGGTGTCAAAAAGCGCGCCCACGCAAAAATACTAGAGTTGAGCATAGAGCAGCTCGTTCCATGTATCCGGAATGCCAGGAAGACACCAATGTAAGCAATCATTTATACCTTCAGATGCTTTTATGCTATAATGCGAAATGTGACCTTCGTCTCTCAGTTCTGATAAAGCAGTTATATCCAAAATCTTGACCCTGGTACCCCTCACAGCGCTCTCTACCACAGGATCGCTCGGTTGATCTTCAGCGACTTCATCTCCATTTATCAAAGGAGTTAGATTGTCGCATCTGCCCCCTGTGTTCCATTCTCCATGCGAAAAATGTCTGGGTGATAATGTTCGTAGAAAAACCTTGAGATTAGGATACACAGAAATTTGCGAATCCATCCATCTGGCAATACTATGTAGAGTGTAATTTTTAGCATTTCCCATCTCGGCTAGCTTTCTATCCACAACTGGCTTCCCATTTGCATACATGACCCATCTGTTAGCCTTGAGCTTCCCTCTGTTCCAATGATGGCCCGTATTGAGAATCACAACATCAAAATGGGGGAGATATTGCTTCAGAAAAGATGGGGGGCGATCCAAATGCATGGCGAATTCAGTATTTGGGTCCGTGATGTTGATGGGCTCTATACCACAAAGGCTGGCTGACCAGTAGTATAAGATAGTGGTGTTGGTGTCAGGAAACCGATACGCCCATCCATCAGGACGAATGGCGCCTCGTGGTTTAACGAGCCCGTATTCTCTTTCCAAGTTTTCAACCTCGAGATTGTCATCTCCGCCTGAGGCCATGCACATGAGCGACTGGAATTGCTGTCGACCCAGTGAATCTCCTATGAATGCGATAGTCTTGTCCTGCATTCTGAAATACGAGCAATTCAGGTTGGAAAAATCGTTCTGGCTATGTTTGTTTTGGGATTATGGTGGATGGTGAAATCTAGGAATTTGAAAATCATGATGAATAGTGATTATGTGTGTTTGTTTTATAATTTTGAGTAAAACTGAATGAAATTTTATGTCAAATCAAGCGTGTATAATCAGATATGCCTAGATTTTGATGTGTTCTTTAATAATTGTACTTTGTATAGGGGATTTCTCATCCCTTCTCACTCTTACCGAACATAATGCATCAACAAATCATTAAGCTAAAATTTTAGTTTCGATAGGTTCTTAAACTATTTTTTGTTCTAGAAGACCTTTCAAATATAAAAAATTTATTCACGAGATACCTCAAGGACAGCAATTTTTTTTATTTATCTCAATGGTCTTCGCTAAATAATATGTACATTAATTTTATTAATGTATAGATGTATTTTGTGCAAATCATTTTAACCCAATACATCAGGTGATGAGTACCTAAAATGAATTGCGAAAAATACTTTTGTAAATAACTAAAACTACACCTACATATAAGGACACCATGAAGGGAATAAAAAACTTCTATCAATTTTCGTCTGGAGAAACTTGTGAAAATAAAATCACTTAAAGGACTTTTTAAATCAAAAAATGGTTTCTGGACCTTTCAAAATTAAGTTTATAGTTTAGGGATTTTTTTGATGCATTATGCCCAAATAAAATTCATGAATCTTACTCGTAAACAAATATGTTAAAATCTGGATTAAGTTTCCAGGTGGTCACTATTGAGTAATGAATGGAAGACATAGATGATGTACTTGCACTTGAATTGCAATTCTAACGGTATGAAATGAATGGCTGGGAAAATTGTTCTTTCCAGAATATGAAGCAATAAAATCATGCCAATACAAGATTGAATAATGGCTCAAAGGAGAGTATACCTTCTCAAAAATTCAGTACCCTGAAACTCAGGCATCTCACAATTGTTTGGTTGCCAACGATAACCTTCGTATGAAAAATCCTTGCGCGTCGTAAGTCTACAAGCCCACATATCAGATAGCCACTGCTTGCATCCGAACCCTGAATACAATGGTCTTCGATTGTCTGCTACCCATTTTCCTTTACCATAATTACAAGCTGTTGAAAAATATAAAAATGTATCATGGCAATATACTTGGACCCACTATGTATAATGAGTTTTAAATGGAGAAGAGAGATAGGAGGTGAAAAAACCCAAAAGAAAACACTACGATGATAAACTCTTTTAGGCATCTCCTAACGTTTCACATAGATCAGATCCAAGGCATATAAAAAGTAATCTAAAGGCTTCTCACATAATGATTGGAATAGAATTTGTTAAGCTATAGGTTTCCCAACATAAAGGAAACAATTGCAACTTTTTTGTACGTGGGAGTTTCCAGCAGCCAATCATACATATTACGATTTACACCACAAAGATTTTCTGCAAACGATTAATGTAATATGCAGCCGCAGAACTAGGCAGATTCAAGAAATCACCATCCTAAATTATCTCAACTATTGGATGAGAAAGTAACAACAATGTGTTCCACTGGGATTTTTCCGAAAAAAAATACCATTAAATCAGCCACCCCAGGTGCTTTGCCCCCAGCCTGCCATCCAATAGGCACCCAGCATACCTTTTAGAACATTGCTTCTAAGCAGTGAATACTCTAAAGGAATGTGTTTTTATCCATGACACTGCCACCTTCAGTAGTGAGCTATTTATTGCATCACATCAACAAGAAACACAACAATAGTAACCATCTTTAGAATCAAACAAGAAACTTAAGTTGCTCTGAAGTATCTCACAGACAACAACAACAGACAAGTTTTCATTGCAAAACAGTCACCAATGGAAGAGCAATTCTCAATCACAGTTTCAAAACTGCCAGTTTACTTATGATTCAGTTGCTAGAGAAGAAATATAACTTTGTTACCAAGAGAAAAGAAAATTCTAACTCCAGACACAGTCAAAGAGTTCATCGCTGGGCAATTTCATTGGATAGTAAATAAAAATTGGTTTCAGCAAGTTTGCCATATAATCATAAAGATTAACAGTAGAGCAGCATACCTTGGTTCTGATCATTACTTTCAGTGGACGGCATTTTCGTCCTGTCCATTGCACTGTCAGAAGGTTCTACTTTCATCTCAAATTCTTCACGTTTTTTAAGCAGAGAAACTGAATCCTCTTCCAGCGTTCCCAATGGATTTAAGCTTTCCATCGTAAAATCTGTATATGAAAATAGATTTCAAGTGAGTACCCCTCTTACAAATTACTTTATAATCTATGAACTTTGATATATGTCCCAAATTATAAAGAAAGAGAAAATTGTTGACTCTTGGAATATAATAATGTAAAGGAGAAATCATTGCTTCTTAGTTCGATGATTGAACCAAGACCATGAATTTACTTGTTAAGTAGTCCTCGTAACGCGGCCATATTTGAATAGCTTGTCCATAATTTTTTTTCCCAAAAACTGGCTTTTGGAAACTATGCAACACTAAAAAATAATTTAATCAATTTTTGGACGTTTCATTCTTTCTTCTCATAAATCAAATTCACTCTTCCAATAAAACAAGATGGAACCCACTATACATCATACCATAACATTATTCATTTATAATGTGAGTACAACTTTAATAATATCTTCCTTTTACATTAAAAAGTAGAACATATAACAATAAAAAGGACTATTGCAACATAACTGACCATACAAAAAAGAAACAAATAAAAAAAAAACAGGATTCTAGAGTAAACAATGTATCTCGCTGAAAACAAAGTTTTCTCCTAGCACTTTTCACCAAATCAGTCAACATTAAAACAAGCATTGCCTTAATTTCTTGGATATTATTGCAAGTCTCAGAATAAGTAGTGCTACTTATTGTCAACTGCCAAACAGAAGTTCCTTGCTAAATCAGAGGTTTATTATGTACCCCATTACCATGTCATAAACCCCAAATAAATTTATAAGGATAAGGGAGATAAAAGAGAAATAAGATATTTTAGAATCCAACACGCTTAAGTTTGCTCCAACTTTATACTTCCTCCATACCACCAAGATAGAATTGGACAAATTTTCACACAGATTAAGGGGACATATTAAATATTATTGAAATCATTAATTTTTCCTACATCCTTCCTATTTTACCCTTACACAAGATGACAAAAAATTTAAAAGTTCATTGCAATTTTGTAAAAAGTTAGTGTGTAAAACAAGGACATTTTTTTCCATTAGAGAATATAATGCTTTAAATAAGGAAACATGCCTATAATTTGGGACGCACGAAAGCAGAATGAGAGTCTATCTTAGCGGTATGGGGGGAGTATAATACAAAAGATGAACAATGACATAAGTCATTAAGTTAGAAAACTTAGGAGTTAAAATTACATAAAAAAAAAAGGCATAATGTATTAAAAGACCCCTAAACTATCAACTTTTGTTTTTAAAGGTTCCTAAACTATTTTTTGTTTTAAAAAACCCTTAAATTATTAATTTTTGTTTCATGAGGCCCCAGGTCATGAAAATTCACAGATTTTGCTTAGTTAATTTAATGTATTCCATTAGAAAATGACAAATCTACCAATTTCAATGGTGTTAAAATCGACTTCCAACAAAAAATGTGTCCTAATGGATTGTCAAGAAAGGGTCTTGTGAAACAAAAATTATATAATTTAGGTCTTTTAAAGCAAAAATAATAGTTTAAGGGCCTTTCGAAACAAAAGTTGATAGTTTAAGAGTTTTTTAAAACAAAAAAAAGTTTAGGGGCCTTTCGAAACTAAATTTGATAGTTTAGAGGCCTTATGATGCATTATGCCGAAAAAAAAGGTAAAACATACTCCCTCCATCCCACAAAAACACACTTGCTCTCTATTTGTGTCCCTCCCACAAAGATAAGTCTATTACTATACTTAACATATCATTAATTTTTCATTTCCACTTTGCCCTTATTTAATGTATCTTATTTTTTCCAAATCAATATCTAGATACTAGTAATTATCTAGGAAAATGAGTAGACAAGAAAGGGCAAATTGGGAAAATAAAGCAAATATTTAATGCTGTAACTATAATAACTTCCATTTTTTAACCTGTGTGAAAAAACCTGTAAGTCTATCTTTGTGGGAAGGAAGATGTAGTATCTTATACACGCAAAAGCTCTCCAGGAACTAGGATGGATTTCGATTTATCCAACTCCAAGAAGCTAACTGAAATTCTCACTTAAATATTATTTTGACATTGAAGTGATCTAATGTCAGGCAAAGGGTCCAGTACAGAATTATGTTAACTTGCATATCTACAGTAGCTATAATTCCCCTCTTTTGTGGGGATGATTAAGACAGAAACCATTAAACTGTACCATCATTTCGAAACCAAGTCCCATTAATCTTTTAGTTACCAAACAGCCCCTATGATTGTCACACGACCACATGGATTATTTGCATTATCTTTGCAGGTAATCAAAATCAAAATCTGTTAAACAAAACACCAAGACAAACTATACAAATACCTGAGGTGTGCATTATGAATTGCTCTTGTGCTGACATTAAACTGGTGAGGAGTGGGTTATTCTCCCATGACCAAAAGAATATTGTGGTGGCAAAAATAGCAACCACAGAAAAGGAAAAATTTCGTCCCCAAATTCTATTTGATTGTCCACCCTTCATTTCTTTATATGCTGATTGTCCACCCTTCATTTCTTTGTGTACGTACACTCCTTCGACCCGATATTCCTAGCCAAGCCTCAGTGGAATGTATGCAGGGAACTTGGGCATATAGATTGTAACTGGTTGTTCATAAACTAGACTGCTGGGATCTCAATAAATCAAGTAACCTAGAAGTGGAAATGCCTGAATTGGGTCAACAGAATTATGAGCAAAATGCTTTAGGACAAGTCCCACAAGAATAAATGTGCTGACTCTGTGATAAGTGCACAATCTTAGATGATTTAAAGACTCAATCTATATAATTTGATAATACAAATTACAACTTCGTGATCTAATATAATTAATGCAAGTTAGGCAAATTTTGCAGTTCTTCTACTCCAATCAATATATGGCCAAAAATCCAAATGCCAATCTCAAAATAGAAGGTGTCAAGTATCAACAAATACTTAAGCTGCAAATATGACATCAACTCAAGAAATTTTATTCCTTAATCCAAAAATACATATTGTAACCTTACATTATCCCTTTTTAACACCTATATCTCTTCCCATTCACCAAAAAACAAAAGAACAAAGAAGAAACGACAGAAAAATACCAGTTTAATAACTAAAAATACGATAATCCATCTTCACATAACCAAAATCCAAAAGCCACATTGTATTAGGCAATAGAAGGTGAAAATATACGGCAGCAATGCAGAAATCCCCAACCAAAAATGCAGCCATTAAAAGCATTATAATCAAGCAAGACATTACAGAAAATGACAGCATTTCTACAGTAAAAAGGAGACAAGTAGATGTATGCTCGCCTGGTTCGCAAAATGGTGTGAGATCTGTTAAAATCTTTGGCAGCAATTTCCTCTGAGAAAAATGGCAGATCCGAATGCGTATATATATATATACACATGGGTCCGTGGAAAATCGTTTTCGGGTTTTTGACGGGTCGGGTTTTCAGAAGGAAAGCGACGCATACGGATCCTGTGCAGTAACGCATAATTAATTAGTTATTTGGGAGGTAGATTTGGAATTATAACTCAAAATAAGCGCGTAAACTAATTTAGTCAAACCGACATAACATCGTGCAAAATTGCAATTTTAAGGAAAAGCTTGTTTAATGATGTCATTGATGTGCAATGAAGTGTTTGCCAAAATTAAAAATAGAAATCCCTAATTCTTAAATTGAGTTAGGTTGTGTTTGTCTATAGTCCCTCCAGCCACATTTATTTTCCCAAATTCAAAATTTTGTTTGTTTTCTTTCCAAATTTTGGTATAGAATTTCAATTCCAGTAAATTTTAATTTTAGTCAGCCTCATATGCACAAGTGAACAAATTATATTTGAACTGAAAGTTTGAGCTTAAGTGAGTCAAAGACGCTGATACAATGAAATCATTTTCTCTCATCTAAAAGTCTGATTTATAGGGAGTGATGATATTAATTTATTTATATTATTTTTCTAACAACATGAGTGAAACGTGACACCAGTTTTGACTGAAATATGACACTAGTTTTAATTGGTATGTGTAGTCTAATATAATTGAAACATGATACTACCTTCGTCCCACTATAAGTTTTCTACTTTCTTTTTTGGATGTCACACTATAAGTTTCGTATTCCATAAAAAATAAAAACAACACTCCATATATTAATAAGCAAATACTTTCTTAAACAATTACTCCCTCCATCCCAGTTTTGTTTTCCCGTTTGACTGTGCGCGAAGTTTAATGCGAGAATTGAATTTTAGTATTTAAATGAATAAAGTAGTATTGGGAATGATGAATGGTGAATAAAGTAGTATTTAAATGAATAAAGTAGTATTGAGAATGGTGAATGGTGAATAAAGTATTATTTAAATGAATAAAGTAGTTTCCATTTTAGGGATGAAAAAACAAAATTGTGACGGACCTTTTTTGCAAATGGGAAAACAAAACTGGGACGAACGGAGTATTATTTACTTTTTCACAACTCTCATCACTTTATACAAAAGTCAACATATGACCGACCATATATTAAAAATTAATACACCTTCTTAAATAAATCAACAAAAAGAAAGTATTTCGGGTAAGTGTTGTGTACTTCTTAAATTTATTATACATTGTTAAATGGTTTAGAAATATGATTATATTTATATTTTATTTTCAGATTTGCAGTCGAGTGTTGGTGAGCTGAAAATTTGTGCGCTTTTTGAGATAGAGAAGTTGTTGCAGCGAAACAGAAGTGTGTTGAGTAGATTTACATCGATGTCATTGCTAAATGTCGCAGTGGTTAGTGGTGGACTGAATAGACTTATACGTGAAGAATTGATGTACTATCGTGCTGAGCTCCGAGAGGAATACGACAGGTTGAGATTCATGTTAACTGAAGAGCAAAAAAATATACTTAAGGAAATAGTGGAAGCAGTTTGGATGGGAAATGGTGGAATTTTTTTCTTATATGACTACGGCAAAACAAACAAAACTTTCATTTGGAGAATGTTTTCGTCAACTATAAGATCGGAGGGCCATGTTGCTCTTAACTTTGCATCGAGTGGAATAGCAACTCTGATTCTACTTGGAGGTCGTACTGCTCATTTGCGATTTTCCATACCCATCAATATTGATGAAACGTCTACGTGTAACATACAGCCTGGTACAGATTTATCCGAACTCATTGTGAAGGCAAAACTTATCATATGGGATGAAGCACCGATGATGAATGAGTTTAGTTTTGAAGCTTTGGATTGGACGATAGGGGATATTGTTAGGTGTCCTAATGGTTCGGCGAGTGACCTGCCGTTCGGTGGTAAAACTGTTGTACCTGGAGGGAATTTTGGACAAATTCTTCCCGTTATACCCAAAGGAAGTAGGGAGGATATCGTGCATGTGCTCAATGCATCTTATTTGGGGATTATTGCAAGATATCATTTGTAAAATTTCTAAACCGTTCTTACAGATCGAAATGATTTATAAATTTTTAGCAAATTTTTCTTTTTGTGAGTGGCAGGTGCTAACTTTGACCAAAAACATGAGATTGCATCGTGGAGATATTGATAATGGCTCTGGTGAGGATGACGGCATGGAGATGGATTTTGAAGGTGGGTGATGGAACACTTGGGAATACCGTTGATGGTTTTGCTGTAATTGAAATTCCGCCTGATATCTTGGTTTCCAATGTGAGTGATCCAATTGCGTCTATAATTCAGAGTATTTATCCATCTATTGTTGATAATCTGCATACACATAAATATTTTGAGGATAAAGCAATACTTGCACCTACTTATCGGGATGTAGAATCTATTAATGAAAAAAAAAATCTTTCAATGCTTCCCAGAGATAGTAAAATATACCCGAGTTTCGATAGTGTGTGTAAATCGGAGTTTCGTGAAGAGGGTCATGGGGACACAGTGTCTGTTGAATTCTTGAATTCAGTTAAATGTTCGGGGATATCAAATCACCGTTTGATCTTGAAAGAGGGTGTGTTAATAGTTCTTCTGAGGAATCTTGACCAGAAGTCTGGTTTGTGCAACGAAACAAGATTGGTTGTCACTAGACTTGAAAATCACATACTCGAGGCTGAGATTATTTTTGGAAGAAATATTGACAGTAAAGTCTATGTTCCACGAATGACTTTGACAAATTCGGATCAAACTATGCCTGTGAATTTTACTAGGCATCAATTTCCGGTGTTGCTTTGTTTTGCTATGACGATCCATAAGAGTCAGGGTCAGTCGTTTTCCAATGTGGGACTTTATCTTCTAAAATCAGTCTTCACGCATGGGCAGATGTACGTTGCAATTTCTAGGGTAAAAAGCAGGAGTGGACTGGAAATTTTAAGTCTTGATTCCGATGATAAGCCGTCGAAGTGTACAATGAATGTTTTGTATAGAGAAATTTTCAAAAATTTGTAATATCGTTCTAATAAAATTAAGTATCTCCTATTATACTAATAGAGAGTTTAGGCTGATGATATATCGTCTTGAGAAGCATTTGAATGATGTGTCGCGTTCTTATGAAGTGAAGAGTAAATTGTAGTGACGTGTTATAATTCTATTGGTTGAAATTCAATATGTGGCATACATGTGTCATGTTAATATAGAGTCCAATTAAAAAAAAAGTAATAATATAGATTTTAACATAGGACCTCATACATAATTTTTGTATTACTTACCAACTAAACCACTATACAAATCTTTGCATACTTTGAATAACTATTTTCTATATTCCTTAAATTTATGGTGTTGCAGTTTTTTATTTTTTTAGGATGAGGAAAAAAGTCAAAATCTACTTTTACATTATTCTTAATTTTATATAAAATGTTCAGTCTACATATTGTTGATATTTTTATACTTTAAAATCAACTTTATCAAAACTTACTCATCAATCTACATAGTATCAAAATACACTTTATATATTTATATAATTATTCATAAGATTTAGACTTCAAATCTACGTTTGCATAAAAGTATCAATCTATATAGTATCAAAATACACTAACTTTTTATAAATATTTATAAGATTTAGACTTCAAATTTATATTTGAATAAAAGTGAATAATGTTAATTGATGCAGTTAATCGTGAGATCTTTATATATATAAATTTTGGCAAAGTAATGTGTGAACAAATTTCACCGTGAAATACATTGAAGGGTATTAGTTATTTTATTAAATAATATTAGTTGTTTTCATTAAAGGTATTAGTTATTTTCACTAAAGAATTTAATGTTTGGTAAAAATTATTAGTTGTTTTACTATAATGTATTAGTGAATTGTTGTTCATGGTAATAGTTACTGTGGATATTATTCACATAATACCTTCTCATAATATTTTTTATATCAAATATATAATTTTATAATAATTTGATATATTTTAATGCTTCATATATTTTTTGTTAATAGAAAAATATTTAATCAATTTATATTTACTACTCTCTCTGTCCCATACTCGATTGTACATTTGCTCAAAAAGTTTGTCTAATACTAGATTGTACATTCTAAAAAATAATTAAAACAAACTACGCCTTTTATCAATTATTCCCTACTAACATCTCAAAATTACATTACATGTCATTACTTTTACCCATAAAGAGACATCTACTATAACCACAAAGTAAAAAGAACTGAAATCTCTTACTTTATGTCTTCAAATACTAAGAAACAACTCTCACATTAAATATCATGCCAAAAACTAATGAATAATCATGTATGAAATGAGTTATTTTTTTTAATTATTTTACAAGTGTATCACAATAATCCGCGTATTACGCGGGGGTTAATCTAGTTTATTTTCTATTTGAAAGTATTTAAAAAATTATATAATTTTTTCTTGTGTATTTCTTGAGTGATGTACTTAGTAGTGTGGACCAGATTTGCAATCATGGTGAGATGTATGTATACTTGAAAATATTATTAAAAAAAACATGAAACATTCGTAAAATATTATACAATTATTCCGAACGTCTGTAATACTTTCTAAAAGATTGGTAGAATATTTTCTAAAATTCTGCAAAATTCGCGGGTACTGTACTAGTTAAAAAATAATATATCTTTTTAAATAAATCAACAAAAAGAAAGATAAAATTTATATAGTGACGGAGAGAGTATTAAATTTGGCTGAAAAGGTGAAATGAAACATGACACAAACTTTAACTGAAACGTGACGACAAGTGCACAAATTTAAAATATGTGCACTTTGTACATATGTGACCTTGTCTTCTACTTATAATACATATTATATATTTATTTTACTTTTTTCAGACACAATTTTCATCAATTATGTACTTTTTATAAATATATGCAGTGATATAACTATTAGGGTTAATATCAATTTGCAACATGTACTATGACACTTTTATCAATTTGCAACTTGTATAAATTTTTTTAATCAAATTGCAACTTATATTATACTTCCTCCGTCCCTGAGTAAACTTCTCACTTTCCTTTTCGAGTCGTCCCCCCAGTAAACTTCTCATTCCATAAATGACAACAATAACACTTTATTACATATAACCTTTAACCTTCAAATTCGCACAATATTACCAAAGTGTCACTCATTCAATTTGTTTTTCAACACTATTCATTACTTTATCCCAAAAGTCAACATGTGACCCACCATATATTAATAAAATAAATACACTTTCTTAATCCATTCAACAAAAAGAAGTGGGAAGAAAGCTTAGGGACGGAGGGAGTACAAAATTATCAAATTGCAACCTCAAGTTTGCAATCTGTCAAATTTAGTTTAGTATAGGTTGCAATCGGATAGAAATATTATACAGGTAGCAAATTGATAAATGTTATAGTGTAGTTGCAAATTGATATTAACCATATATATGTTTAAGTTATGTTTATCTACATGGTCCACTTCCTCACCCCAACCCACCCACCCCCACCCTGGTCACATAATAATTTATTCAATAATAAATTATTAAATGCTCGAGTTTCACCAAATAAATAAATAATAACTAGTGAAAAATCCAACAAGGTTGAAGATAAGTTTTAAAATTATTGTTTTAAATAATTAATTTTTTTATATATAAATTGTTATGAAAAAATAGAGAAAGAGAAGAACACACGTTTGTTTACCCATTTCGTCAAGAATGACTACGTCTGGGGGCATACCAAGCCAGGAGGATATCACTATTACTTGTGTATTCTATCTTACTTTCATCTTACAAATGCACTCATATAAAGCTCTATTTATACACATATATTGACTCTAAATATGTAAACTAACTAATGGACCATTATCAAATGGCTAATCTCACGAGCTAATGGTTAATCTCACGAGCTAATCATACGAGCCAATTAAGTGGTAAATAAATGATACAATAATGGTGTATAATTACACATAATGGACATTCACTAATTATTCCAAACTTTTATTTATAACACCCCCCCTTGAATGTCCATTGTCCACAAATAATATGTCTCGTTAAAAACTTTATTAGAAAAATTAAATTCCGTGGACAAAATCCCCAGTGAAGGGAAAATAGTACATGGGAGTATTATTTAATGCAAAAATTCTCCCCCTGATTCAAACATCATTTGAAATAATTTAATCAATGCATTTTAATATGTTTCACCAACTTTCTAAATAGTGCAGTCGGTATTGACTAATATCTTGTATAATTGACAAGATAAATTAGTGCACGAGATATTGTACTTCAGGATCAAATATCTCTTCATATTCTATCCGTATTCTAAAAATGGGTCCTTATTATGATCAAGCGACCCGAACAACCATTGGAGTACTTAATGGATGTAAAATCGCTTTAATACCTTTTGAGTATAAGCAATTTGTGAACCAAAATACCACCTTTAAGATGCTCAATTTGTAATCTAAGACAAAATTTAGTTTGTCCAAAGCATTTGATCACAAATTCTCTCTTTAAATATGCAACTGCCTCTTGGAGCTCTTCAGGACTCCTATTTAAATTGATATCGTCAACATATATTGTAATTTTCACAAAATTTGACTCATTTTATTTATGAAAACACATGGGCATATTGGGTCATTGGTATAACCTTCTTTAACTAGACTATTATGCCGCATATGTCCAGATTATTTGAGCTAATACAAGAAATTTTGCAATTTTAATAGACAATCTTGTTTTGAATTGATTGACATGCTTCAAGCATGTTAAATCTTTCAAGGATTTTCATATATAATCATTTGCAAGATAATCGTATAAATATGCAGTTGTTGCATCATTTGACGCATTTCCAAATTTTTGTATTTGCTGCCAGAGATATTAAATAGCGGAATATTATTCTATACATAACATGAGAATATGTTTGATTAATATCGGGTCTCTGCGAAAACCCTTGAGTTACTAATCTCGCTTTGTATTTTACCACCATATTATTCATATTTTGTACAAATACACACTTCAGGGTGTATGTACTATAAAATCAACACTTTGTTTTATTTAGCGAGTCTAGCTTTGCCACAATTTGCTTCTAACTATTTCGCCTAGTCAAAGTGCTTTTGGCACCCAACTTAGGTACTGGATCCAGATTTTTATTTGTGATAGTAAAAGCAATAGTGGGCATGAACATGTTGTCGACAACAATGATATTTCTATTGTAAGTGTCTCATGTATATATAAATTTATGTCAACCAGATCCTTATCGTTTCCCAAAATATTTTGATCTGGTTGTTCCACAACCCAGTATTTTATTATTTTGTGCACATGTTTTGTTACTAGGATTTTCGTCTTTAGGACGAATCTCTCCAGGAGATACCTGGAGTGACTTTAGCAGCTTTTGATTTACCTCGGATTTATATATTTTCATATTAAGAGGTTCCTTACGCTTCAGGAGTACAGGAACATTAGCAAATATACTTAATTTTTTATTAGAACCTCTATACATTGTGGTGCATATACTGCAGATATATGCAATGTAGTCACTCATTTATAATTGATATAATCATCTGGCAGAGTACTTGCTGAATCTTGCAAGTTAATTATCTTTTGAACTTTTAGTTCAAATTGACTAGTGTGTGGGTCTAAATATTGAAGATCTTTTCCTTCTGAGAAATTTCTCGACATTCATTAAATTTTGAATTCTTATCTCCCCCTAATGTCGAGATATA
Source organism: Ballota nigra (assembly GCA_947034835.1). NCBI lineage: Eukaryota > Viridiplantae > Streptophyta > Magnoliopsida > Lamiales > Lamiaceae > Ballota > Ballota nigra. The sequence goes on along the minus strand of OX344723.1, from coordinate 114,451,537 downwards.
ATTTGTATCAATGTGTAGTCAGCTTTCTGGGCAGTTGAGATACATTGTGGGAAATATATATTTCATTCCCACACACTAGTTGTAAAAGATAGCTCTTCAAGAGCAGTATATTTAGAGACAACCTCTTCAGGAGGTTGGACATTAAGTCGTTTACCTTTTGACTCATTACTTTTATTTAATCTTCGGACCAAGAGGTCTCTCACGATTTAGGCGTGTTTCAAGTCATCACTTGTTATTTGTCCTTTAAGGACATCAATCTTTACCATAACTTTTTTTTGACAAGAAAATCTTATTTAGTAACTCTTTTGGAGTCTATGAATACAACTTTGAGCTCACATTGCTGGTTTTTTTTTTCAAAGATCAAGGAAATTAAATGTTATTTTTCAATTGATTTATCTTTTCCGTTGATTTTTAAAGCTCAATAAATTTCTTCGAGAATTGGGAGACGATAGTGCAATAAATTTGTTGTCCCTTCAGGGAGAAATATATTGACTCTTCTGGAGCCATAAACAAGTTTGCACTATGACTTATATTATTAATATTTGTCTCCCCCTCTTCCAACATATTTGCAAATATTATTTTCATTCAAGATATATCACAACATCTTCATCCTTCTTTTTCAAGGATACTTAATAAATTTTAACAAGATGATCCGGTGTTTGATAGGACCAATAGTCTTTCATGTCACATCAATAACATTGTTCCTCAAAATTTTTATAGTCTCTCTTCTGGGAGACAATTTATTTCCCGTGACGATCATGATTGTTATTGTTAGATGGGATAAATATACCACGTCCACATCCACAATTATTATGGTCACACTCACGACCATGTCCATTTCTTTTATATTTAGTCGCATTCACTTCAGGGAATGGATTAACATCAGTATGTCATGACTCATAATTTTTCAATAATAGTTCATTGTTTTGTGTAGTTAAGAGATGGGAAATAGTTAGTTCAAAATATTTCCTAAACCTTTTTTTTTCTTCTTCTCGATATTGCTGCTGCCGGAGCATATTCGAGACATGAAAAGTAATCTTCTCAAACTCATCATCAATTATGGTTTCACCACATAATTTTAATTGTAAACTAATTCTGAACATGGCCAAAATTTAAATCTTGAATCTATAAGTGGGGTGATCCCTCCACAAAATATGTGGATAATTTACTATTAGACATTCAATTGTAAAAACCTCAAAATATATCAAGTATATGATATTTGTGCTTGCTTTCTTGTCTAAGAGACAAGGACAATATCTTAGGCATGTCTCCAAACAAATATACATAGTAACCAATATCGAGCTCAAAATAATCTTTAATGCAAAAACGAGTTAGTCAAATAAACAAGTAACAATTAAAATTTAAGAGAATCGTGTCATTTATAAAATATAACATGTTTGTTGATAAGTTCATATACTTGCATCAAATAACTTGCTCCTAATCAATTCAATTTTCATATTTGAGAGCACGCACATGACAAATTCATGCACACATATACATTTTATCAATATCATGAATTATTTTAAAATATGAGATCTTCGCTAATTTGTGTACATCTACGGATGCGGATTAAAAGTAGTATTCCATATCAATTAACCCCAACAAAACTTAATAATAATAAAAATAAGATAGATGAGGCGATAGGAATAAACATATACAATATTACTATACTCTCAATCCCATAACTATTAACCTACATATCTTCGCATATGATCACAAATATAATCTTTAAGGAATTATATCGGAACCTGAATTTATAATACTACAACTCTTCTCAATTAATCACAATTGCAATAGGCATGATCCCAGAAAAACGAGTAAAAAAATCATGAACCACACACAACGCCCACGATTCACAAAAGTAAGACACAAAATTTGTACTTAGTCTAATACACATAAACTCACTCAAGCGAACCTACACACAATTATAGGAATACACCTATAACAGGTAAGTTGTTTGGGGAGGGGACTCCAATTTTCATAGAATTCATGAATAATCCTTAGATAATAAAATAATAATTTAAACATTATCCCAATTATATTTTTTATGAATAATAAATAAAAATTCATGCCCTGACACACTTGATTCCAAAAGTTTTCTTACGAAGCTTATGCACATATCAAATATATATATATAGCTAAAATATAATAAAATTAGGCATCATAGGGGCATAAACATTGCATCAAAGAATGAGAATACCGTGAAATAGATTCATCTCACATTTAGCACAATCTCAAATATATCTCCAATTGGTAGAACAATCAACAAAGTACAATAATCAATAGTGAGTCCAATGTCCAAAGAAAACTTTAGTAAAGTGTTATACAGACATGTAAAAACTCATTTATCATAAGTCTAAATACATGAAAACAAAAGCATAATTCATAATTGATTTGCATCTTGATCAGAACTACTTGCTATGAAATTATAAAATTCACCGAGTCTACTATGAGATCAAGAATTTTAATTGAGAAAAGAACAAGTACATGCTTACATAAGAGTACTAATTTTAATTCTAAAAATGAAACTTTTCAAAATTACCACTTGCAAGAATTAATTCATGCAACATATTTCATTGCTTATATAGAAAGAAACATAATAGCAAATATATGATAGTTTCAAGACAAATAACAAAATCTAATTTAAAAGAATAATTCCTCAACACCCCTTTTTTTATATATAAATCATGAAAATGGCTTTTTGATTAAGCAAAGGTAGTAGTTAAAAGCAAGAACAATTTTCATGGAAAATATTTTGTTGGTTACTTAATTCAAAGAATTAGACCCACAGAGCCTTTGTTGTCGATTCAGAACTAATTTGACACAGTATCCAAAGCGAAAGATAATATAAAAACATCAGGGCTTAATAAACTGATAAGTTAAATTACCACCATAGATAACCTTGAACCAGGTTCTTCACTGTAGCGACTGACGACTCTGTTTCGAGAAGGTTCACCACCAATTTGTAGAAAAATCTCAATGAGTAGAACACTCGTGCTGATAACGTGTTATGAAAAAATAGAGAAAGAGAAGAACACGCGTTTGTTTACCCAGTTCGTCAAGAATGATTACGTCTGGGGACATACCAAGCCAGGAGGATATCACTATTACTTGTGTATTCTATCTTACTTTCATCTTACAAATGCACTCATATAAAACTCTATTTATACACATATATTGACTCTAAATATGTAAACTAACTAATGGACCATTATCAAATGGTTAATCTCACGAGCTAATGGCTAATCTCACGAGCTAATCATACGAGCCAATTAAGTGGTAAATAAATGATACAATAATGGTGTATAATTACACATAATGGACATTCACTAATTATTCCAAAACTATTATTTATAACATAAATGTAATTATATACATTATATTTTTTAAAATGTGCTTACCTTCAAAATTAGGAGTACATAGGGAAAACAAAACCAAAATAAAAATTTATAAAGTAATTTTTTTGTAATTTGTAATAGCCTGAAGAACGCCGGAGAACACATCAGATTTATTATAGTTAATGGCCTGTCTCGAAGCTCTTTCATATAAATCTAAAGCCCCTTTCAAACATAACATTAATTGTTTGTGGCTATACTAAAAAGAAGGTTGTTGTCGATAAATGGTAGATGAGTTATAGGTGGGACTGCACAACAGACCTTTGATCCATGCAAACAACCTTCCTTGTTTTCTCTCTTGAGCAAACTTGATAATTCCTTTGCACATAAAATAAACAGATATATGGACAAACTGTCCCCCTGTTTTAAACTCCCGCTCAGTTGTATTGACCCAATTAAACCATAATTAACCACAAAGTTGTATGAGGCAGATCTAAAACACATTTGCGTCCCCAATTAATCCATCATTTATTGAAGTCCATTCCTAAATAGAATTATCTAAAAATCTCCAATCAATTTTATCATAAGTCTTGCTTATGTCAATCTTTAGTGTCACATCTCCTAACTTTCTCTTTCGTTTTTGTTTTAATGGAATGCAGTTGTTTAAACACAATAACAATATTATCTTGTATCGATCTCTCTTGGATAAATGCAGGTCGTGCTTCATCTACAAGCTCATGCAAATACTATTTTGAGCTTGGTACATAAAACTTGGGACACAAGTCTATAAGCTACGTTGCATAATGTAATAGATCATAAATCTTTAAAGATTTTTTGCTCTTCAATTTTAGGAATAAGAACCACATTCACATGGTTCAATTCTTCAAAATACACGAGGAAACCAAATCATCTCCCACTATGTTCCAGAGTTTTTGATAGAATTCAGAATTAAAATCATCAAGAACAGAAGATTTATCTTTTTACATTTGCATTATGGCTTCTCGGAACTCTTCATTCTCAAATTCACGTGTAAGCATGTTGTTATCTATCTTAGAGATCGGGGGTTGTACACACAGATATTTCGATAGCTATAAAGAACTCACTGAAATAATCAATCACTACATCTTTCATATCCCTCTATTATGTAACCCAGAGCCTATCATTTTGAAGCCCTTTAATTTTATTGGCTTCTTTCGAGACAAAGTTGTTTGGTAAAAAACTTCGTATTCAGGTCCCCTCATTTCAACCAGATCATTTTTATCCTCTACTTCCAATGACCTTTCTCCTTCATAAGCAGTTTAGTTAACTTCATTTTTGCATCTTTCAACCACTGTAATGAACCTCTATTCATAATAGATTGCAATTTTTCTATTTTCTTTTCAAGATCTTTGTTCTTAAGCCAAATTGGTGCCACTTGATTTTCCCAATCACGAAGGTTATCAGACGTGGCATCGAGCCTTCTCAGAAACTCAAAGTCCCAAAAGCCCCTCCAACTGCTTTCCACTACACAATTTATATCTAATTCTTGAAACTATTTACTTTCGAATCTAAATGGCCTCATTCTCTTCACTTGTTCAATTTGCATTGTATCGACCATGATATGATTATGATCTGATACTAGTGCCACCAGGTTAACTAACCTCACAAACTGATTTTTTTAGCCAACTAGGATTACACATTGCTTTATCAAGTCTCTCTTCCACCAACTCCGTCGGTCCATTACTTCTTCTCCATGTAAACATGTATCCTTCCAATGGATGATTACAGTCTAATACATCATTCAGTAAATCTTGGAGTAGCCAATTTGGGTGGGGCACTCTCCTCTCTTGTCATCATCTAATAATAGATCATTATAGTCATGAAAGATTGTTTCCACTAGCCAGTTGACGTAGTAACACCCATGATTGCCTCATTTTATCTCTCTCATGGAACCCATAATAACTTGTAAAACACACATTCTCACCCTTCTTTCGTGATTCTGAGATCAATGAATTCTTGAAAAACTTAACAAGTTACAAAGAGTGAAAGAGCAGTAAATTTCCAAAAAACTATAAGGCCTCCACTACCCTCCATAATATCAACAGTGGAAACACATTCATAATTCAAACGCACGTTATTTTTATTCGATTTTATTACTACGAGAGAGAGTTTCAAATAAAACAAGTGCATTCGGCTGACGAGCTCAACAAACTCCTTAAAGCAGAAATTATAGCGGGATTGACGAGCCCCCATGCAATTCCAACTCAACGCAACTATTACCGCTCAATTAAGGAGAGAATAGCAAACCTCACGACAAAGGAATAAAACAATGACTCTCGACAAATGAGAGATCAACGACGACTCACGATAGAGGAGAGACCAACAAGTTCTCGATAAAGGATATAATAACCCACATACTCAATCGACGTAGGTGAGTGTATCAGAGTCTCCAAATCAAGCACTAGACTAAGTAGACACTACAAAAAAATACGGATTAACGACCAATTTTGTCACAAAATAGGATTAGCGACTGATTTCTGACCGATAAACGGCGGTCGCTAAAATGCGAGTAAATAATATTAACAAGCGTCATTTTAGCTCGGTCGCCGATCAGAGACCGCCTCCGGTCAGTCGCTGATTCGGCCGGGTATGACCTAGTTGGGCCATGGGTATTGCGACCGCCAGAGCTGGCGGTCGCTACCCTTTTTTTAATAAAAATAATTATTTAATTTATAATTTACGATTAGCGACCGATTTGGCAGCGGTCGCTAATCGTCGAAGCTGCAAAAAAAATATATGGAGTGGGTTCGAACCCGCACCCGCCCATTGAGGTCCGGGTGGAGCGCGAACCACTGAGCCACTGACCCATTTACTAATATTTGGCGAGTCATATTGTATACAAACCTTTGTAAGGCTTGTTGAAATAATTGGGCATACATGTGCCCCAGAGAAATCGAACCGCCGACCTCCGGGTTACCCCGGAGGAGGCGTGGACCACTCAGGCACTTACTTTTTTTGTTCATTCTTATGCATTTAATTGTATATAACTTCAAATTGAGTCCTTTTTTTTTAAATTCATAAAATTAATTCCTTTTTGTTTCTAATATATATATACTAACTTTTTTTTATTTTGTAAATTTAATATATTAGATTAATATAATTTATTAATTTATTCATTTTTATGCATTTAATTGTATATAAATATATAATGATTCATACAAATTAATTATAAAATCATAATAAAAACATAATAGAAATATTAACACCAATTAAAAAATCTGAAATATTAAAAAAAATATAAAATATTCAAAAAAATACAAATTAAATAAATTGTTTGTTACTTTCTCTCTCTTCTCTCTCTCTCAAATCTGATGATCACCTACTCATCATCTGATCTGAAAAAGTCCTCCACCTCCACCTCCTCGTCATCGTCATCCTCTAATCGGGCCCCACCCTCGCCACTTGCGCCACCTACCCCACCGGCTCCACTCCCTCCGTGCCCGCTCCCCCCGACACCAAGCTCTGGTGGAGGTGGAGGTGGAGGTGGAGGAGTGACTCCCATCGAGTGAGAGACCGAAGAGAACCAGTGAAGAAGAGTCTCGTTGTAGCTCGTCAGGACCTCCATCTTCTTCCAGACGTCTCTCAGCTAGGGGTAGGCATTCGGTTTTGGGTTTCGGGTACCCGATCCGAATCCGGAAAAAAAAAAACGATCGGTTCGGATTTTTTAATTATAAAACCCGAATTTCGGGTTACCCGAACCCGATATATATAATCGGATTCGGGTTCGGGTATTAAATGTCTACCCAAAAAATCCGATCGGGTTACCCGAAATTACACATATAATTTAATATATTTATTTATGTTAATTATAATAATTTCAAAAAATATGCAATTTATATATTATAATGAGATCAAATGTTAATGTTAATTTATATATTTATAGAAATTTGAATCGGTCAATTTATATACTAAATAATAATTTAAAAGTAAATTTTATCAAATATTTTAATTATCAATTATCAAGTATTGGTGTTTCATGGTTGCAATTTCAATATTTGATGAGTGGAGGATGAGTTCAAGTGTTGTTATCTTTGCTCGTTCATTCATGCCTTGATGCCTCGATGAGTGAAGAAAGAAGTTTGCTACAATTTTAGTTGGAGTTGATGCTTAATAGACTATTTGTATTAAGTATGAAATATTCATTTTTTTAGTTGTATTTGCTCGACTTTGGTAATTGGTATTGAAAATCTATTTAGTAACTTTTTAAAGTTGTTTATGTTATTGTTTGGTGAAATAGGATCATTTGTTATGTTTGATGAATGAAATGACTTTGTGAGGTAGTATATTATGTTTGAACGTTTAAACAGGAAAAAAGAACAAAAAATTTTTGGGTTACCCGCATTGGGTACCCGAAAAATCGGATAACCCAAATTTTGAGTAACCCAAAAAATTTGGGTCGGGTTCGGATAATGTAATTTCCAATCCGAAATTTCGGGTACCCGAACCGAAAAATCCGAACCCGTAAAACCCGACCCGATGCCCACCCCTACTCTCAGCTCACGCTCCACCTGAGAGGGAGCAGAGTCGATCGAGGAGGACGATCCACTGGTCGGGCGGTGGGATTGCAGGACGGCCTTACTGTGACCGCCCTGCCCAACGATCTTCCCCTTCTTGACTCCGACCACATTTAAATAAATGTAGTCCTTATCAATCGGTGGAGGGGTGGGGTTCTCCCCGCTGTCGTCGGTGGGAGCCACCTTCTGTGAGGCCTTGGCGAGACGATCCTTGAACTTGTTATGAAATTATATAAATAAAATATAATTATAATTATAATTTAGAAAATACTTACGTGGATCTCGATGGTGCGGGCGTAGGTAGACGTCCCAATCGTCGGGTTCACTAGGTGGGAGATCTCCATCTACTCATAGAGAGTAGGTCGTCGTCCATGCTCCTTCTCCTATTACGAACCAAATTCAATAGATAATTAAATATTTAAAAATTTATTTATAGTCAAATGTAAATAAAAATTATAATACTTACAAAGGCGAGGGAGTACTCATAGATGGACCAGGATCCAGCCCGATATCTAGCGATGTCGTGCCCGGTGGGGTCCTTCAACCTATTCTTCTTGACCTTCATGGACTTGGCTTTGAATGCATCACTATTCCAGTGATCCACCAGAGCGTCCCAGACGAAACGCCCATCTAGCGCTCGACCCAGCTCCAGCTGCTTCCCCGCCTCTCACTACTTCTTCAGCTCGTAGATAATGTTTTTGTACCGCTCCCGCGCTTTCACGCAAAACAAGCCGTATATAACACTATCGTGGGCAAGGTTTCAGACGCACAACTTTTGCAATTCAATTAAAAATCAAATATTAACAAAGAAATTTAAAATAAAATATCAAAAATTAAAATCATAATAAATAAATATTTTATACCTTGAACTCCTCGAAATAGTTCATCCTCTTTCGCTCGGACACTAGGGTCCACGAGGAGGCACCAATCTCGAACGGGATCTTCTTAATGGCCTCTAAGACGCAAGAGCCAGTCTCGTGGCCTGGAAGTATACTGTGACAACAAAATAAAATTCAAGTTAATATTAATAATTAATATTAATATAATTAAAAGTATATAATTCATTAAAAAATACTTATATGTTGTCGACCGGGACAACAGTGAGACGACTATCCACCAAAGGATGCTGTCGTGAAGCTAAAGATCCAGCTACTGAAGAAGAGTCGGCAGCACTAGACTGCTGTGAAGATGATGGTGTCATCTCTGGGGCTCATCTAACCTCCGGGAACTCCGGTCTCAACTAGGGATGTAAATGAGTCGAGTCGATCCGAGTAGTGCTAAGCTCGAACTCGACTTGAATGCAATGCTCGAAGCTCGAAACTTGACTCAAACTCGGTCAAGCTTAATTTTTTTAGCTCGACTCGTCCAAAAACTCAATAAACTCGACTCGACTCGATTACTTTACTATTTTACAAAATTAACGTGTAAAATATATTTTAGCCCCATTTTTTTTGTCTAAATCTTGCATATCAAATACACTTAAAAATTTAAAGAACTCAAAGTCCACAACACAATTATTCATCAAAATCTAAAAAATTAAAAAAATATTGTCAAATGGGCAAATATTCCAATATATATATATATATATATATATATATATATATATATATATATATATATATATATATATATATATATATTTAATGCAACTCAATCCACTGTCTCCAATGCTCCAATCCTGCACAACAAGTCATCTATATGAGCCAACAAGTTATCCAAGATTAACCATACCTACAAAAAAAATTCCAATTTACAGCAAATCATCAATATTTATATGGAAGTTAAAATATTCAGATCATATATTACCCATTTTAACTCACCTAAAAAGCAATTATCATCAGTCATCATCTCCAATAATTTAACCAATCAATCAAGTTGGAATGGGTAAAATTATCTCCAAAGTCTTCTTTTCATTCTACACAAATAACATGAAGTACAACAACATACACAATAATTAGTGTTGTTAAAATAACAAATAAATATATAGATAGATGGACCTTTCTATGGCCAGAAAGTGTTTCGCCCTGCCTGCCATCAGAAGATGCATTGGATACCATTAGATTAGGCTTGGCAATGGGGCGGGGAATCCCCGATCCCGCGGGGATCCGCCCCGAACGGGGCGGGGAATCACCGAAATAAACGGGGACGGGGGCGGGGGCGGGGATTTTTTCCCCCCGTAAGCGGGGACAGGGATAGTATTCCCCGCCCCGCGGGGATCCCCGCCCCGTTCCCCACGGGGATCCGTATTATTTTTATATAATTAATATATTTATATGTTTATAATATATAAATTTAAAATTAAATTATAAATAATTATATCATAACTGTCCTACTCAATTAACTATTTATTTTAAAATTACATCTATATTTATTTTAATATTATGTTATTAGTTTCAAGTTATATATAATTTCACTTTAAAACATATATTAACTAAAAATATTAGAATTAGAGACTCTTCAAATTGCTTAAATTAATTTTTCTTAACATCAATTTAAAATAATTGTTGTTTATGATTTTTTTTTAATTTTTATACTATATTATATATTTTTTTATTTTAAAAAATGAGATAAAAAAATATCTAAATGGGGAATGCCGGAATGGGGAATCCCCGCGGGGCGGGGATGGGGGAGAAAAATTCCCCGTTTATTTCGCGGGGACGGGGACGAGGAATCCCCGAATTCGCGGGGACGGGGATGGGGAATGACATCCCCGGCCCCGTCCCGCCCCGTTGCCAAGCCTACATTAGATCAATGATCCAACGCATGCAATTTATTTTGAGTGATAGTACTCTGCACTAGTGCATTTGCACTATGTTATATGCAATTGCATTATATCGCCCTAATAATAAATTAAATAAATAAATAGAAAATGATAAAATTATCCTTTTAATTTAAATTAAGTACAAATATATAATTATATAATTACTCATATATTCTTATTAAATATTTTATTTTTATATACATATCTAATTAAAATTTACCACTATTCCTATCCAATATTTTTTTACGGCTCTAGCCTTATTATTTTGAGAGAAATCAAATATGTTTCAAGTCTCATGAAGCTTCATCGGATCCCCAATTCAGCGGTGGGGCTCCATGCCCGACGACAAACCTTATGTTTTTCATATCTGGCTTCAAAATATATATGACAATTTCACGCTTCTACAATTTTAGGATCCTTAGATCTATAAAAAAAAATTGTTTGAGTTTTAATGGTTATATTGCTGGTATTTTCAATTCCTAGATTTGTGAATTGTGCTACCAAAGGACAATTAATGATCTAAGTTTCAGATTAAAGAAAAAAAAACTATCGTGTCCATTTTAGAATTAATCAAATGCAACTTTTCAATAGATTAATAAGAAAATCTGAATTTTGAGATAGGGCTCACTTGATTATGTTGTACAGATTTGCAGTGTAATTGAATTTGGTAGGAATACTTAAGATTTTTAGCAGATAATGTCTTTTAATTAATATCACCATTAATGGCAGTTTCCAAGCTTTTATCCGTGTTTATTTTATTGAGAGGAAGAAGATGATATGCAAAGATGTACTTAATTAGTTTAATTTCTTGATTACTAAGTTTGTAATTTTGTAAACTTTAGTAAAAGGATATTTTAGTAATTTTATATTTATTTTTCAAAATTTTAATTATTTTATCTAATTGCAAAGCTAAATCGCCCAAAACGAAATTATATGATGTGTCAAATTACTATTGGGTTCCTGACGTCAGGCAGGGTGAATGTCCTTACTGACCGTAGAAAACCCCTAGAAAGATAAAAGTAAATAAGACTTACTTTGTTCTTTCTTTTCATGCCATGAAGACTGCAACATCAATCACTTCCACAGATTAAAACTTGAACCTTATCAGAAGCCAATGATGCTCGATAAGTAAATTCTAACCAACCCGAAGAATCACCTTGAATATTTTGAGTACCAATACCACTTCCAACACTTTCACCACTTTGAAAAAGATTATCAGACTGCACTTCAACAACATATTCAACATATAACACGTACAAAGCTTTCTGAACATTGAGGATGTTTTGTCCATTTTCATCATCGGGATACATTTTTGGGAAGGAAAATTCAATAATCCGCATCTTACACCTCGGGTCCAAAATGACACATACGGCCATCAACAAGTTACACTCACCCCAATACTTATTAAATTTATCTTTCATAGCCTCAACCATTTCGAGAATAAATTCATCTTCATCCTTGTTTTGACGTATCTCATCCAACAAAACTTTGATCCGAAAGATTTCATTAAAAAACAAGTTTGAAGTTGGATATTCACTCCCAGAAATGATGTTTGTGGCTGCATTGAACCTGCTCAAAATTGGAATAATTTTTTCGACTTTCAACTAATCTTCATTGCTTGGACAACTTTGATAGCGTGGCTCTCACTCCTTGTACCTTGGAAACACCTCTTTGAATAAAACTGCAGTAGCTAGCATCTCATATGTAGAATTTCACCTTGTTTTGCATTCAAGAACAAGTTTCCTATGAGGTAACTGTAATTGTTGCACAATTTCTGAAAACACCATCAATCTTCCTTCATTGTAGTTAATGAAAGACACGTTATCATGTATTTGCTCAACTATTTTTTCAATCCTTGAGAGTCCATCTTGAACCATGAGGTTCAAAATGTGGGCACAACACCGCACATGAAATAACTTTCCTCCATAAAGTAGTTTCTTATTTCTTGAATAAGTGTCTCTCAGAATTCGAATTGCTGAATCATTATCCACCGAAATTGTGTATACCTTATTCTCAATCCCCCATTTCTTTGTGCACTTAAAAATACAATCAGCTATCTCAGCACCATGATGAGGAGGAGGTAGATGAACAAAACTAAGCACCCGTTTTTGCAATTTCCAATTAGAGTCCATAAAATGCCCTGTGAGAACCATGTACTCTAACTTTTGGTTGGTAGACCTCCACATATTTGTTGTCAAACTGATTTTACCAATGCTTTTCAGTTTCTTCTTCTCAATTTCGTACACTTGCTCACAATCTTTCTTAACTGTATTACATGAAACTTTTTCCCATAACGTCATCCTACATCTTTGCATCATATTGAAACCTTCCTCCTCCACAATTGTAAAGGGGTGCTCATGCATTAGAATCTAGTGTGCCATTGCCTCTCTCATTTTTGCCATATCAAACTTGTCATCTGTCAAAGCAGGTGTCAGTGTTTGTTGATCATCTGCATTTGTTGCTTGAAAACTAATCAGCTTCTGTTGCTTTTGATAAATCATCCGCTTTACACATCCAACCAAGTATCTTGAGAGATCGCTAGTACTCTTACTTTTGAGTATTGAAAGTCTTGCCTTGCAATGGTTACACACTGCTTTTGCACCGTCCGAAAAATCAACTTCTTTGAACTCCAACCAAACCTTAGAAGTCTTTTATCTTGAAATTGAGACTCATCTTCCGTGGTATCAATATTTTCACCCCTACTAGGGTTAGCAAAAGTATCATCAACTGAGTCCATGGTATTACAAGGCAATTGATTATCGATTAGTGGTGTAGGAGATGTATCAGCAATTGATGGGGAAACTTCGGGTGGAGAGGACATAATTGGATTAAAAAAAACTTTCATTAGATAAGTTAATAAGAAATTATTCATATTATAGAAATTATAACTTAAATTATAGAAATAATAATTTATGTTTAACATATCAAATTAGACAATTAACAACCTTTAAATATATAGTAATTGAATTTAATTTATTCTTTCATAGTCAATCACTAACTATTAAAAAAAATGCAATTCATAACTCAAGTATACAACAAAAAAAGGACAAACATGATAAAAAAAAAAAGACAAAATACCTACTGCATATAAAAAAAGAGGCAAAATACCTACTTCATAACTCAAGTATACTTACTGCAGAATACCTAATGCAATTCATAACTCAAGTATGTATGTATTAATTCCACTTTACTAGTAGTAGCTACGCCTGGGAACGACTTTTCAGCATGAATCATCTATTTTAATTAATTGATGGACAAACCGCTAATTAAGGAATCATCTATTTTAATTAATAATTGATGTTTTCATCTTTAATTAACATGTGAAATGTTGGATTAATGCACGATGATGAACAACTAAATTCATGATAAATCATACACACACACACACACACATGACTGCTGCTTAATTTCGATCAAGTCTTTCCAGTCTTCCAACCATTAGTTCTACTTTGTTGTGAGTCTTCCACTTATCATTGTTCTTTTTTTTTTTTCCGAAAAGATCACTCATAATGACTAATGAGATGAGCAGTAACAATATGGCTTTCGAGAAAAATAATGCCCGCAACAATATAGCTTTCAAGAAAAAGAAACAAATAACAACTAAACACCCTAAACACCCCTACCACAATACACAACGATGTCTTTCGTATACATACCTTGATGGTGTTTGTATCAACGTATGCCTGCAACTATGGTTTGGAAGATGGCGCTCGGCGAGATCGATGAGGTGTTAAAAAGTTAAGGTGCGAGCCGACGATGGTTTGAGAGACGGCGGACACAGGTTACGAGATCGCCATCAACGGGAGATGAAATTTTAGGGTTTGGAATTTGGAGAGGTTTCGTGGGTGTGATTCGTGAGACGTGATTTTCATTTAGGTTTGGGAAGTTATAAGGACGTACGGAATGCTTACCATTTGAAATATATATTTTATTTTATATTTAAAAATATTACTATATATAATATTTAACTAATTAATAAAATTAATGACAAAATAGTAAATATTGTGCAAACTCGATTAGGCTCGCGAGCTGAGTATTTATTAGCTCGAACTCGAGAATTACTCGAGTAGCTCGAGCTCGAGTTCGACTCGATTAGGTTCGAGCCGATTTCGATCTTTTTACGAGTCGAGCACGAGTAGCTCGTGAGTAGGCTTAACTCACTTACACCCCTAGTCTCAACGATCCCAACCTCCTTTTACCCCTCCCCCGACCCCCACTCTGATCACTGTGATCTTGAGAGCTCATCTGTAATAATTATAAATTGAACAGATCAACATACCATGATATATTTATACACATTCAACTAAATTCATACCAACGTATACCAATCAACTAAATCCATACCTACGTATACCAATCAACTAAATTCATACCTACATATACCAATCAACTAACATATATATCAACTAACATACAAATCAACTATCAATCAACATGTAAACATGTATATTCCTAACAACATATATAATTTCATATATAAAATATGTATATCAATTCCAATAAACACATAAATATATAATTTCCTCAACAATATTATATAATTGAGTAGGTCTTGTATGAGACCGTCTCATGGCATGGGACAATGAGAATTGGTGTAACTAGAACATTGACTCATTAACACTTTGGTAGGGGTAGGTGCTAATTTGTGTGGTCTCATGCCATGAGACGGTCTCATACAAGTTTTTGCCTATATAATTTCATAACAAACGTATATATAACTATCCTACAAACATATATATATATATAAATGCATATAACTATCCTACAAACATATATAATTGCCTCAACATTATAATTCATAAAACATGATTTAAAAATAATTTAAACAGTTAAAATTTTAAAAACTTACGGTTATTGTGTAGACGGGGATGTAACGAGTGTTTTGACCGGAATGAATTCCTCGACGGAGGCGGCGGCGGAGGAAAAAAAACTAAGTGTGTAAGAAAATGACATACAAATTGTGGATAAAATAAGAAAATTTAGCGACCACCTATGTCGGTCGCTAATCAGTGATTTTATTGGTCCTTTTGGCCGATTTTACGATTAGTGGTCGCTAATTTGCCGGCCATTAATGAGGCTCACCTGTTTCCAAGAACGGGTCAAACTTACCGGTTTGCGACCGCCATGGCGGTCGCTGATTAGAAAATTGAAATCAGCGACCGCCATGATTTTTTGTAAAATTTATAATTAGTCCGAATTTTTGTTGTTGTTGCAACGAGATGCGAGAAGGAAACAAAATGTAAAACAAACAACACAGATTGACGTGATTTACTAACATTGTGTTTGCTGCATCCACTGTCAAAAGAGAAGATCGTATATTATGAGATCCCTTCAAAGTATAGAATGACCTAAGATCAAATATTAAGAATATTTATAAATCCCTAACAGTATAGACTTAGAAAATAGACCCAAAATGCAAACTGAGTCTACACTTAACATATATCCCTGTAAATCGGGGGCGATAGACGCGTCGCCCCCTAAACCCCCTACTCGCTAATCGAGTGATGAAACCACCGACCAGCTCTGCCCAGGGGTTCAAGACATCCCATTTAGTGCTGTTATTCGAGCCGAGTAAGCTCGAGTACTTGATACTCGATCTCGACTCGTCAATATTAACGAGTAATAATACGAGCTCAACTCGACTCGTTAACGAGTCTAACGAGCCTATCGAGTCAAGTCGAGCCTATCTTAGTTATCGAGCCTAAAGAGCCGAGCTCGATTTAGCTCGTTAAACAATAAAGTATTTTTTCGAGCTCAAACTCGTTTAATCTAACGAGTCGATCTCACGGACAACTCGTTTCGTTTAACAGCTCTAATTCCATCCTAACAAAATTTAAAAAATATATAAAGCTATAAAAGTTTAAAATACATTGATATAAGTTTGCTAATATTCAAAATTCTTTAATAAAAAATTATACAGATAACAGATTCATCTTCACCGGAGAGTTGGAAGCTAAAGTGGCCAGTCACTCATCAACTCCAACGGCCAACAAGAGCACCTCACCCGCCGGAAGCTCCACTTCTCTCTCTCTCTCTCTCTCTGACACACAGACGCACCGGCACACTCAGACGGCCCGTTTTCTTGCTCTAATCAGATGTACTGAACAAAATAGCCAAATTTCAATCATTTGGATCCGGAATCACTATACTTCAAAATGAGAAGGTGAATTTCTTCAATTTTAATTTACGTCCGACACTTTCTGATTAATTTCGTATAAATCGTTAGTTCGGATCTGCTGAAAGCAATTTTCGTTGTTGCCGCAGATTGGGGCAGAGGCACCAACTGAAGCAATCTGGAGTTAAGGGCATGTTTGGCAGGCTCTCGATTGCCGTAATCGTTCTGGTGATCTGTACTGTGTCGCTTTTGTCCACTGTAATGAACACGACTCGATCCGTTTCTCCGTCGGAGGTACATATCGTTGGCAATTGAAAATTAGTTATCGTGTTTTGGCTTTTTAATAGATAACTGAATTTCAGGCTACTGAACTACTTTTCTGGCTGTGTTTGTATTTATGAACTGTTGTTTCTCTGTGTTGATATTAGATCTCACGTACTTTTAATTATGCTTTGGTGAAATAGTCCTAATCTGTGCTTATTTGATATACATTCTTGCGTTTGAGCAGATCGATGTGGATACACTTTGGGGCACAGCTGCTTCTGGTGGATGGAGACCATCATCTGCTCCAAGATCTGATTGGTCGCGTAGGATTTCTTTTCGTTCGTCTTGCATTCGTATATTTGTTGGATTTTGTGGGTCGTCTTGGGAAAATGGTTTTATATATGATGCATCTGCCACATGTTTTAATTGATTGCCCATTTCATAGGCATCCACGAGTTTCTATTGATATATCCATCTAGTTTTATATGTATGTGCTCATTATGGCTGTGTCTATGTGCATTATCTGCAGCTCCTCCAGCAGAGACCAATGGCTACTTACGAGTTCGTTGCAATGGTGGCCTCAATCAGCAGCGAAGTGCGGTATGCAACGAAATCTTGTTATATCATTGGAATAGTACACAAGTTCTCCAATACAACTTCCCATTTCTATGCTTGCATGATGGACGCTCCCTTTAACATGTTTAAATCAATATCTTGAGTTAGAATTTTTCTCCTGAATGAACATCTTTTGGCGATCTTAAGTTGACATTTTATACTAGTTTATATAAATAATTTGCTTACTTTGATTTAAAAAAAGAAAACCTAATTACTCACCAGTTCATTGTTTATCATTTATGTTTGCATTCATTTTTTGTTGTTATTTGATGTGTAAAACAAGGCAAATATATAAACCTGAAGGCCTATGGTCCATTAGAAATGATTGTTCATTCAGGAGTTTTATTCTACTTCCTGTTAGATTTGGAGTATACATTCTTATTCAAAGTAATATTGAGCTTCTATTTAACCATTGACTATGGGAGTATGGGTGTTTCTGGGTGATAAGTTCATATTATTTTTTCAGTGGTGTTCCACTTTTTGAGTCATGTATAATGAACCTGGGAATCAATACTCAAGTGCTAATCATAATAATTGTATTCTCCTTTAGAAGTTTTTCGTTTAATGAGAAAAAGGGCAACCTCAACTTTTTGTTGCATACTGATTTCAGTTTTTTTGGCCCACCAACATACTTTCTTTCGCTCAGGATCCCTGAATAGAGAAAGTTAGTAGGCCAAAACATCATTTAGCTTTTATTATGAGGAAGACAACTTTCTCTTCTACATTTTATCATTTTTTTGTGAAATTTCAGCAATCCATCTGATTTTATGGAGTTTTGTGGTTTCTAGATCTGTAATGCTGTTCTAGCTGCCCGAATCATGAATGCTACACTAGTTCTGCCTGAACTGGATGCAAATTCTTACTGGCATGACGACAGGTGCTTATTTCAAAAGAACCCAAATCTTTTACCTGTGATATATACGAAGATTGCACATATTGTTGCTTCACGTAGTAGTTGGCCTATTCTATATGTGATTTCTGCAGTGTTACTCCTTGCTAAGATTGTTAAAGGTTAACATAAGGAATTATTGTAAAGTAGCTAGATTGGTACATATCGTGGAATACTTGATTTTGGAAATATTTGCTAGTGCACCCACACTCTTAGCTAGTGGTTTTTGTTTGTCTTTTAGATGCTATTTGAAAGCTTGCTTCTATAGAACTCATGGATAATGACATGGAGTGAGTCACAGGGTATTTCTTAAGATGCACGGTTGAAATTATATTCCTCATCTTGATGCTTCTTTGGTGGTGATCAAAGACCTACGTATTTAATGTGTAGCTTTCTCACAGGATAATTTATGGTTTTTGTGATTCACTGTCTAGCAAAGCTGCAAGTCCTTAAAAGGGATCTCAAGAAAGTCAACCTAATGTTCATAAATTTCTTTCACTGACATAGTAAAAACTTCAATGATGAAACCCACGTGATTCTGTTCAAGCAATTCTATTTCATGCAGCTGTAGTTGATATCTACTTTGCATCTGTTATTATGTAGTGGTTTCCATGGTGTCTATGATGTCGAGCATTTTATTAAGTCACTGAAATATGATGTTCGAATAGTGGAAAGCATTCCAGAAATTCGAAAAAATGGAAAGGTCAAGAAGATAAAAGCCTTCCAGGTGAAGTTCATGATTCTGGAATAGGTGTCACATTTCACAAATTGAGTTTTCACAATTATGTTTATTTAACACTTTCTGTGCTCAGATGAGGCCTGATAGAGATGCTCCTATCAGTTGGTACACAACAGATGCTCTTAAGAAGATGAAAGAATATGGTGCTATTTATCTTACACCTTTCTCACATCGCTTGGCTGAAGAGATTGACAACCCTGAGTACCAGCGCCTAAGGTGTAGAGTGAACTATCATGCCTTGAGATTTAAGCCTCACATCATGGAGTTGAGTAACACAATAGTGAATAAGCTTCGTGCACAAGGTCACTTCATGGCCATTCATCTTCGTTTTGAGATGGATATGCTGTCATTTGCTGGGTAAGTCCTACTTTCTTACTGCCCTAGCCTGAAATTATTGTCCCATTGGTTTAAAATTCATACATCAACTCCCTTCCTTGTGAATTGTAATTTTTATATCTTTTACTTTAAATCAGAGACTTGATATCTCAGCACCAATAATGAACTAGTGTTTTGAGAACCCTGGTTTAGCATTAATGGTCTAGGAGAAGTTCTTGGAAGAAAATCAGGAAAAAATTCTTATCTTCTGGTATTCTTTTCAGGTGCTTCGATATATTTACTCCAGAAGAACAAAAAATTCTAAAGAAATATCGGAATGAAAATTTTGCGCCAAAGAAACTTGTTTATAGTGAAAGACGGGCAATTGGAAAATGCCCTCTAACTCCAGAAGAGGTAGTTCTTCTATTTCTTTTATTTGATTTGACCATTTTTTACTTGTTTGACTGCTATATCCTCTTTCTAATAATAAAAAATTAGATATTTTACTGCAGATGTTCATATTGGTTTGGTTATAGTAAATTTCTCATTATGTTTTTATCTTTCAGATGCCACTACATGTTGGTTAGCAAAAATGTTTAGCAGGATGTCATTCCACACACTGACCCATATAAATTTGCTTATAGAAACTTTCTTCCTTATATTTTACTTGATGAATATATAAGAGTACAAATTTGCTTCATTGCCAGTGGATTGGCTGATTTATTCATTAAACCTTCTCCGTAGTTAATTATAATATTGCCACCACCTCTTTAGTTTACACTCCTAACCCAAAAAGAGATTTGCTTACGTAAACATTCAACATCGAAACACTGTGCATACAAGCTTAAGAAGTTGGAACTGTTTACTTATCAAAGAAAAAAAATATTTTTCTCTACACTCTATTGACATACTTTTAGTGCATATTGAATCTGTTCCCTTGCTTACCGGATAATTATGTTGCATTTGACTTTATTGTTTTTACATTTGTGAACATGAAAATGTTTCCTGGCAGGGTCAACGAGTTGTGTAATTTATAAAAAAGATTACTTGTTATTACTTGGATTTTCACTTAGCATCACATCAACTACAGTAGTACCAAGTAAAGATTAATAATAAATATTTCCTTTAAAGAGAATCTCTTGTAACATGTGTCTCATACAGTACCAAATCACATGACTTGTCAGCTTCTGTGATGTGTTCTGGTGGAAAACTCATAAAATTAATCTTTTGTGCTTTAAAATGGAAGATCCGTACCATGATATCATATTACACATTTACTCATATAAGTTCATTTAATGTTCTTGTGTGATGCCATGAGAATGATGCCATTCTTAATTGTGCCATCATTAATACAACTTTCACTTGCTGAGCTATTTCCTTTTCATTCTTACATGAAAAGTACTCCCTCCGAACTGTTAAAATAGGCTTGGTCAAATTTCACATTGATTAAGAAGACGTATTAAATGCTATTGGAATTATAAGTTTTTCCTACATTCTTCCTATTTTACCCTTACACAAGATTACAAAAATGTTAGGTGTTAATTGAAATTTTGCTGAAAGCAAGAGTGTTAAATAGGGACATTTTGGTCAATTGAAGAATATTTAATGCTTTTAATAAGAAACAGGCCTATAATATTAGACACACGAAAGTAGAAAGGAAGTCTATCGTAGCAGTACGGAGGGAGTAACTCATTGTACTAAGCTGGTAACCATCAAGATAGTAAGCAAATAGAGTGATCAATACTTAAAAGTTATTCTCCAATGACTTTCAGGTTGGTCTTATTTTACGAGCTGTGGGCTTCGACAACTCCACAAGAATATACCTTGCAGCTGGTGAACTATTTGGTGGTGAGCGATTTATGAAGCCTTTTCGATCTATGTTCCCCCGCCTTGAGAATCATAATACTGTAGACCCCACTGGTGAGCTGGCGAAGACCACAAGTGGCATAGTGGGCTCTGCTGTGGATTACATGGTTTGTCTTCTTGCCGATGTATTCCTGCCAACTTATGATGGACCCAGCAACTTTGCAAATAATCTTCTTGGTCATCGCCTCTATTATGGTTTCCGTACAAACATAAAACCTGATAGAAAAGCTCTCGCCCCTATCTTTATTGAGCGAGAGAAGGGTCATACAGCTGGATTTGATGAGTCAGTAAGGCGTGTGATGCTCAACACAAACTTTGGTGGACCCCACAAACGGGTCTCCCCTGAGTCGTTCTATACGAACTCATGGCCAGAGTGCTTTTGTCAAATATCTGCTGCTAATCCTGCTGATAAGTGTCCACCTGATAATGTTTTGGATATCTTGGATAGTCAGTTGACAGCAGGAGGAACTGATGATTCAGAATCTAACGCTTCGAATTCAACATCTGTAGTAGATAATTAGGATTCGCTACCGAATATTAGCTGATAAAAGTCCATCATTACACCATTTATGGAACCATTGGCGGTGTTTTTCTGAGTTGGCCAAACAGGTATTTCTATGTCTCACTTTTGTATGTGTGTCAATTATAATGATTTAGGGGACGCTTGGTTCAACTTCTTCAGTGAGAATGATAATGAAAACCATTGAATAGTGAATTTCAATGAAAATAATGGTTATATAATTAGTGTTTTACTCTAATTTTGAACGAGGTTGAAAAAATGTTTGGTTGAGTAGTGGAATGATTGGGGAAAAATGATCATAGGAGGGGATATGGTTAATCAAAATGGGGTGATGTAATGAATAACTTATTTTGAATTTCATTACCTCTTATGAATTATGATAAAGGTAAATATATCATCTTTTATTCTCATTAATCACCACAATAATCTATTGTTCTTTCTCATTACCATTCCCATTGAGAAATTTAGAATCAAGCGCTTTCCTAATTCACATACTTATTCTCTGAACTTCTCTGTATTTAGTATCAAACTTTAATCTATGAAAAAAAACATATTATAGCTCGAATTATCATCACTTCCACTTCAAATACCGTGCTCAGACTTGATGATTGTAACTTATGCCATTCTCTTTGTATCTTTGCAGTTCTTGTTTTCATTTGCCTTTGCCTTTGCCTTTGCCATGAGTTCAAATTTAGAAGAGTAGCCCCATTTAGCTCGGGAATGGACCGCCTTCACGTAGCGATGTACTAAATGGTATTTCTCTCTCTCTCGGATGTATGCTTTCTTGCTGGATTTGCAGCATGTAGCTGTAGACTATAAGTGACTGATTATTCTTGTAGAAAAAATATAGGCAAAAACAAACCCAGTATATTACTTTCAGCGTTTGTTGAACTTTTTTGAATTGAGAAAATAGCTACATGTGCTTGTAAATCCCACGAAATTGAATTCTCCTTCCAAATCTTAGACGATGCTTCTCTAAATTCTGCCGCCATATGATTAAATTAGTTATGTTAACATGCGAAGAACGCATCTTGTTCGTCGAATTGATTAAGAGGTGTATTTTCTTCGTTGCTGGTGCTATATCCTGTGTCAACTGAGCAGTGATCATTCTTGGAAAAGAAATGTTCATCGTTGCTGGAAATGGTTTACCATTCCTAGCTGAGTGGTATAGTTACGTTGTATAATTGATGTATACAACAAAATTCCACTTGGATATTTGAGTTATAATTTCTTTTCACAAGTTTACCAATCATATAGTACAGTAAATGAGATTTCATCTAACCACGTGTAATCATCACACAACAAGCCACATCTGATATGTTGAGATTAGCAACCCAAATCTATCGGCCTCTTGGATCACTCAGCTATGAGAGCTGAGCATGACAGAAGTGCAGAGATAAAGATAGAAGAGCACGAGAAATGTTTACAAAAAGAAATATGTTAAATGAACCGGTTAATGGTCAAACAAATGAGACTTTGCCTTAGCAGAATGAAACTCTCATATTAACTTGATCTAAATTTTAATATTAATATATTAAATGGCAATTTAATATTACTATATTGTAGAGATTTGGGCAAATAATATCGTACATTCTAATATTGTAAAAATTTGTATGCAACTGTCTTACAAATCTCATTCCATAAAGTGAAAGGTACGTTGCACCACATAAAGTTATTGCTCATGCACCATATAAAGTAATTGATCATGCTTGAAGGTTATTATGGGATCACTTGCCCACAAAATTAAAGCTATGTAGGAGAGATATCCTTGAACAAAATGATTATCTACGATAGCTCAAGAGGACTCTGTTAAACACCTATTCTTTGAGTGTTCTCTCTCTTTCCTCATATGGTCAGATTGCTTCGCTAGGCTTCGTACACCCATGGTTCTACATTCGAATGTCGTCACTAATCTAATTTTCAGCGAGGGAAGAATGGTAGAAAAGTGATGGTGTGCTTCTAACTCGACCTAGTTTGGACTATTTGAAAGCAGAGGGACGCAATTTTAAAATGAGATGTTCTTGGTGAACAAATACACAAAAGAATTTAAGGCGAGACTTTGGAGTTGGTTTGTAAAAAAAAAAAAAAACTCGGTGATTTCTGCATTTTCTTTTAACGAATGGATAGCTAATCCAAGGCAGATCATATACGCCTAGGTTGGCTATCTTTATTCCTGGAGAATTCTGTATTCTGTTTTGTCTTCATCTCTGATCCTGGCAACTATGCTAATTGCTATGCTTCTTTGTATTTTGGGTACCTGTCATACCCACTTGTTTTATGCTTGCAATAAAAGTTTTATTTACTGATTAAAAAAAAAAAGGTATGTTTTAAAATTTTACTGCTAAATCAGAAGTGATTTTTGTTATAAAATTAAAAGTGAGGAATGTTTTGAAGTAAAGTGATTTTATAAGTAAGAGTGTTGAACAAAAAATCAATAAATTCATGGGCCCCACAAAAAACCAATTCTTAAAATTCAAAAGCAAATTTTTACTACTTCTTCAAAATAAATTTTAAGGTGATAAATTAATGAGTGTAAATAATATAGAATTGATTTTTTACTTTTAAAAGTAGTGATTGTTGAACAAATTTTTTTATCATTAAGAGACCATCTGCAATCTATCTTCCTTCTTTCTGCTCGAGGTTCTTCTCTCACATTCTAGAGACACCCTTCTCTCGCTGACTCAATCTCTCTGTTTTGTTCTCTCCATTTTTACATTGACGCTCTTTTTTCTCGCACTATTCTCTCTCGAGTAAGTTTATTATGCATTGCGCAAACAAATGTATTTTTTTAAAAACACTCCAATTTTCCACTGGAAAGTTATGATCACATATGGTTTAAAAACTGTAACTTTTTAATAAAAGTAAAAAAAAATTAACATTTCAGTATGAACAAAAACGACTCTTAAAAATACATTTGTATTCCACTGTGCATACAAAACTAAGGCCTCTCTAGTAAGTATTTTGTGTACCAGATGTATCGTGCAATCTAAATATATTTTTAAACAATTTCACTTGTTTTCACTGAATAGTTACGGTTTAACTACCGTAACAATTCAGTAGAAACAATTGCGACTTCTCAGTGAAAATAAGAATGAATATTTAAAAATGTACTTGAATTGCACCATACACCTGATTTATACAATACTAATGCTATAAAAAAATATCAAGTTTTCAAATTATTTACTACTCTCTATCTCTTTCTTTCTTATTTGTATGTTTCTGAAAATAGAGTAAATAATAAAAATCAAAGGTTGAATGTAAATTTTTTAGGGTTGGTTATATATTAATTAATAACTTTTAGATCCACGAGAAGTACTCTCCCCATTTCTCTATTTACTTTTCATTTTGTTATTTCCCTCCATTCCTCTTTTACTTCTTGTTTCCTATTTTGAAAATGAAATATAATATTATATTCTCACACTTTACTCATTCTTACACAATAATAATATTTTATCTATATATTATCATATAACTTCCTTTCTCTCTCTCCATCACATCACTTTTTACTATATTTATATTACACTACTTATCGTTTGCGTCCAAAAGTTATGGAAAACAAATAGAGGAACTAAGGGAGTATTAAATTATATATATTTCATCTTACATGGCAAACACACACAATTCCCGGTGAGCCACATCATTTGTTGCTGGTTGGAGATTAAAAAAACGTGAATCGGATTACAACTTGATCAAAGGTTGTAATTTTTTATTATAATCTTGAAACCCATGATTAAATTGAAATTCGATCTAAAAGTCGTAGAATTATATAGAATTAACCCATTTTTTCCGAAATACAATGAAAGTAAGATATAATTTACCCTATGATTCAATAACAAAGAACTGATGCAATATGATACCAAATTTTCGTAGTTCCAGCAAGACTATATATTCTACCATCTCAAATTTCCTTTCTATTCATCATTTGCTGGTGAACATCTCACTCAAAGAAAGGCCAAAAAAGTCTAAAAACCAAATAAAATGACAACCAAACTACATTTACATCCTGCAGTTTTACAAGAATAAGAATATAAAATGATAACAAAAATTACCATTTTACCAAAGTAACTCAACCCGCACGCAGTTTGTTGGCAACATACAGAAGGTGGCTAATGTTTGTAGGTGGATAGTTCTGTAGCAACTTAAGATTGGAAGTGAAGTCACCTGCAAGTAGACGCTTTCGGACAATAATCAGCATTGCACAGCAAATTCGCAGCAGTGTGTCCTGCATTGTTAATTCTTTGCTCGTCAATTAACTCGAGGACCAAATTACCCCGACAGCTATAGAACAAAAAACTGAGGCTAAAAAGATTTCTCTTTAATCTATTGTTTAAGAGTAAACTAGTTTAACATGAGCGTTTTATCTGAGTCTGCATACTTAAATTTTGAGTAAATTTCACAATTGGTCCCGTATCTACTGGGTATTGGTGATTTTAGTCCCATTCGAATTAAGTTTCATAACTTTTATCTCACGTGCGTTGCCGAAATTCCATGTAGCAACCCAAATAATAACTTGGTGTCGCATACGTGGCATAACGAGACCCCAACATATTACTTTCAATTAAAAAGAATCATAAATTAATTATCAGTTTATCATCCTAAAATAAAAAATTGTCAATATAGGACTAAAATGACATCATTTTAAAAATTATGGGACCTAATTGAGAAAAAATATTCATAGGAGACTAAAATCGCTAACTCTCACTAATTTACTCAATTTCATATGCAGGTCCAATAGATGTGACATCAAGGACTTTGAATGGAGCACAATGCCCTACTTCATATGCAGGACTAATGATTCCATGCTAGACATGATATAGACATATATATGGTATCATTCATGTAATCTACAGAATCTCATCCTCACACGTCACTACCATATAGAAGTAGTTTATTTAAAAAAAAAAATTGCTCGAGCACAATTTATTAAGCACTATAATAGAAAAAGCATAAAATAATTTCCAACTAAAAAAATGTAAATTTACACATAAAATCCAGAGATGAGAGATGATGAAATCAGTTAATTTATAAAATAATTGGCTTACTTGGTGACCATCAGGGTCACTTAGTAGTGTGTCCCAGATAAAGAGAATGTCCGCAAAATTAAATTCTTGAGTCAAAAGGAGTGTAATCCACCTGAATGCATAAAACTGGGGGTTAACCTGCACAACAACCACAAAATGAAAATACATCCAAATTTGAGATTAACAAGTCAAAGGCTTTAAAAATATTACAGCTACATCACACATTCACACTTGGCTGCAACCATAGTTATGAAATACACGAAGTGCAGCAAGTACTAGGCTTAAGACCTTTTGGCATGCAAAATGAGGAGCTCAAAGAGAGGTTAAGCATTTAATGCGTGTCTCAACAAGTCAACATGCATTGAGAATAATAATAATAATAAAATTTGAGCAAATTTAAAGAAATACAAAAGAAAACTAAAGGTTACCCCTTAGCTTAAACACTGATCAACCATACAGTGAACACATTAAAATGCATAAAAGGTGACAAAAAACAGATTAAAGCAGCATAAATTGGCCCACAAGCAGAGTTCTAAATTCTGACTTCAATTCAATGCGACAAAATTTCAGTCCTTATTGCATGAAACAAAGCATTAATGTCATGACTCTTATCCTTGTTGTCATATTTGATGTTATTACATGCAGTATGTTCCTCATCTTCCCCATTGCCTTCATAAATTATCTTTCATTTTTTATAAGAAACAGAAACATTTATTGCAAAATCAGAGATGAGAAATCCCTAACAATAATACTACGACAAAATTACAAAGCAAAACATCAGCTCCTAATTTTGTTTGATAATGACAAACCCTTGAAGACAATAGGCTTACAGACCAAAGGCAACTCTCCATTTAATTCCCCACAAATCATCAATTGATTCACACTCATTATCAAAAATTATCTTGTTCCTTTCCAACCATAATGACCACGAAACAACCTAAACATCAATCCTCCACAAAAGCTTTCCTCTTTTGCTAATAGAACCTCCCAAAATTATCTTACAACTCTTCCTTAGCCATAACGTGATATGTAGTCAATGTATATAAAGTTAAGAGTTCACCATGTTATCGTCAGTTCAATTGACCTCCACGATATTGAAAATCCTATTTACTATATTTAAGTCTAGAATATAAACTATTACAATAAAGTGAACACGTTCTGTAAATTCTTTCTATTCTTCTAACAAAAAACAACTAATTTCTGGAATCAAGAGAATAAGTTAACACTGCATCAAACTTAACACATTGTTGCTCACATTATAATCTTGAAAACAGCGACTAAATGCTTTAATGAAGCATAATGTAGAGAATCTTACTTTTGATGTCATCTCAAGATGACGCCAGAGTTCCTCATCATGCTCCTTTAGAAGCTGAGATAACCTAGTAATTGTGGCACGGATACCCACAACACTGTTATCAAGTTGTTGAACAAAATTGTCCCGAAATCCACTCAATAACTCCATAAAACAGAAAAAAGTGTCTGCTTCAGCATTAGCCTGCATGACTTGCAAAAGAAATAGTAACTGCTAGGAAACTTAACATAAAATACGAAAAATGCAGCATTCATGCATAAGAGAAGATATAAAAGTAAATAATCACATAGGAAAATCATTTCTTCCCACTCTTAGCACTTTGACTTGGTGGAACCAATTGCGCATGTTATGGTAGTTATTCTTGCAAATTATAACTGCATTTCCCAATTATAACTGTATACTCTGGGGGATAGGATCTATGAGCAAGTTAATGTACTTGTGTCACATTGCAAAAGATGATTGCTTAAAGTTGTTATATGATTATGAAGGTCAGTTTACCAATTTATAAACAATTCAAATTGTTGCCCGACAATCATCTTGGGATCACAATTACATCCTATAGACATAGATGTGCTCATCCTACTCCTTTGGCAATCTAAGACTTAAGTTCATAATATCTTAAAACATATCACATCAGTAAGAGGTAAAAGCCTACCGCATTTTCTTCATTAGGATCATTTTTGAAGATATAAAATAATGGCGCCAAGATCTCATTCATCCCTTGCACATATCTTAGTCCTGGATTCAATTTTGCAAAGATAATTAATATGCTACGCAAGGCCTCCTGAAAAAAAGATGCACACAAGAAAGATAATAAAATACATGTAACACTACCAGATTGAAAGAAACAAAACAAAGAAGAAAAGAAACTATGTCCACCTGGTTGGATTTAGCAGAACTTGAATCCCCCGAGAAGAAGTGTATATCTGGGTGAGTCCGCATGACATCCCGGTCAATCTGTTCCACAATCTCAGTCTCCTAAAAGTGGCACATATTTGAGTGATAAATGTATTAGAGTTTGAACATGCAGTGTCCAGGACGCAGAATTGACTAGTCAAGATGTTAAAGTACCTTGAAGAACTGATTCCATATGCTACTCTTCCCAAGACTTAAGGGGTGCTCTCCATGACTTATCTCTGACCTTGAGAGGAAACCTTGATTGCCCACATCCAATTCATGGTTATGAAGACCTGATTCTTCCAGCCTCCTTGTTATCTCTGACTGACTAGCCATGAGAACAGTTAAGAAAATGTCGAACATTGGAGATATGTGATGGAATGGATTAGGGCACTTTGTAAGGAGAAATAGAAGTACAAGCGTTAATTATTCATTTTAGGCGATAACATTTTTCTAATGAAGATTTCTGCACGTTACGACACTAATCTAAAAACTGAACTGAGTATTAATATGGTTTGTTGTTAGCTAGAAAAACTGAATTGCGTATTAATAAAATGCCGAATTTAGACTTAAAAAATAAGAAAGTAGGCATCAAAGAAGGTGAAGGCAACTAACATGATGTCAGTACTGAATCTGATCTATAAGGATAATTGCTTCAGCATTTCAGGATTGAGATATCCAGTAAAATGTGTTAAAAAGGAATCAGTTAGAGACAAATATGTCTCCCAGTCTCACTAAAATACTTTTTCGATAAGCAGAAGATCAAGTTTATGATTCTCTTAGAGGGAAACCTCAATTGGGCATTCACCAAGCTCTATGCAAAAGAATTTCACCAAAATAATAAATATTAGCCGGAGATTTTGAATGCCGGATCATTTAACAAGCAGACACAGAACATGTATTTAGTTATTTAAAAAAAGTACTGATTCAAAATATACTGGTTCATGGTTTCCAAGTGTTCTCCTTTATGATTTATCCAACTATGCATTAACAGGTCCATAAAGATTTGCATGCAGCAGTACCAAGATCACTAAAAGAGAAGCCAACACATGGTCTTGACTACGCTGGCGGTATTCCTCAACACGACCAAAAATCCTGAACATATGTTACTTGTTTACCTGACTTCACTAATACTCCCTCCGTCCAAGAAAAGGGACCTGTTTCTTGAGACTTGAGGTACAACTTCCTAATTTGGCCAATTAATTGAAGGTACAGCGTTTTATAAGTCATCAATCTCATTTATGCCCCTTCATTTATTTGTTTCTTTAAGCTATCATATCACTTCTAACTTTTAAGCACTTTTATCAATGTTGGCATTATAGAATTTTCACTAAAAAAAAGAATCTTTCAAACCAGACTCTTTCTTCGGGACAAAACTGTTTTAGAAACGTGGGTTTTATGGGGACGGGGAACATATATTTATTATAATTGTGTATGTCTTTCAAGGTACGAAATATGCCTCATGCAGAGGAGAATATGCAGCAAGATTTGAAAACTTACAGGATTCATCAATAGCTCCTCTTTAAAATGCTGATACTGAGACCTTTTCTTGGCCACTTCTGAAGGCCACAAAGAGCGATCAGCTGGAAGATACCCCAATAATAACTGCGAAAAGTCCACAAATAAATCTCAATTCAGATTAAAAATCCTATGCATTTGAAAGAAACAAAAGTTAAATTATATGCACTTCTTAAACTATCACAACTCTCCATGTACATAAAATAGATACTCGCATTGTCTACATAGAGAAAAGATTACTGATTTCTTATTCCACTTTATCTAACATATTTACAAATCCATCAGAAGATAAAAGCAAACAGCTTTGAGACCTCAGAAATCTTGGGAAGTACACTTATCAGTACTGTCCATCTTATTTCTGCTATAAAAAGAATAATACTACTATTTTTCATTTATTCCACTTTATCGAACATACCAACGATAGCTGTCAATCTTAGAACCTCAAAATCATTGATAGAGGTAAGGCATGCTGCCATTAACAGGGAATAGAAGGGAGCGTAAGAAAAGGGTATGTGTGTTGATACTGAAGAGTAGCCTCTATTATGGGACTTGGGTAAATTATTGCTAATTTAAACCGATCAAGTTGATGGACGTATTGACCCTAGTATTTGGAGTATCTATGAAATGCGATTGTTATATACTGCAAAAGTCTATAATTTCTATTTTCCATTAATGGTAAATCTTTAATTAATGTTTGCTCAAAAGGAAAGATTAACTTAGTTACATTTATTTCATATTTATCATATATTTGAAGATATCAACATGTCACTGTGAGCAAAAAACTCCCAGATATAAAAAGCTTAAATTGATTGAGCTTCAAAACTTTGACATGCTAAGCTTTATAAAAAACATTCACTTATCATATGTGTCAACGTTATCATCACAATGTGACAAAAAACAATTATTGTGTTTTGATTGTATTCTTCAACCAAACAGTTATATAGGTTCTGAATATGCAGTTTCAGTGTAAACGGTAAACTTATGAAATAAGGATTTTCTCCCAGAAGGAAAATTTTGTCTTCCTTGCATATGATTCCTAACTTCAAAAAGCGATAACATAATGACTTGGTGGTTTAAGGAATTTTTTTTATTTGAATCAAATAATCTGATACAAAACCAACAGTCTAAAATTTTATTTAGGAAACAACAATATCATGGCCAGCGTGAAAAACACTAATATAGTAATATTTGATAACATCACAAAAGCAATGAACGACCAAAAAATATTATCAAAATCATAATCAATACCTTCCAGACTGTTGCACGAATACCAGCTGCATCAGGTAAGCCTTGAGATGCTAGCTTCCGTAATTGTCCCATATCAATTACCGTCTTTGACAACTATATGTACCAATAAAACATGCACAAAGAGACGACACAATTCAAAACATCAACCATTTAGATAATCATGTATTACGAGTAAAATAAGATGGCAATACATATACATATACATATATATACACCAAAATCAATCTCTAGTTGATGAAATATAGGTGATGACTAAACTGTTATCTCTACATTATATCTCCTAGATTCAATTATATCGCCACATGCAGGAAAATCAATTTGCAAAGGCCAAAGGGTAAATGTGAAGCAAATCACAGTACCAATACTATCAACGTAACAAAGTTATATTTCACCCCTAAATAATTCATTAGGTTATTTTATCAGTGTGCTCTTTAAAAAATAAATAATAAGAATAAAACAATGCTAGCACCAAAACCTCTTCTAAAATCTGAGTTTGCCTAGAAATATCCAGAATAGCAGGAGGCGCCGCCACGGAAGCCGTAGAATTTGCCGATGAACCGCCGTTTTCCTCATCACTGCCACAAGCAATAGCATTATACCCATCATTATTACTCAATGGATCCTTACTTTCCCCTTCAGTGGTGTGAGTGTACGCTGAGGACGCCGGCGGCTCCGGAAGAACCGTGGCGGCCGGAGGGGAAACTGCAACGGAGTCATTGCGCGGCGGAGACGGCGGTGGATGAGGGGAGGACCAGAGGGAGCTGTTGAGCCAATCGGGGGCGCGTTTCTTCATCAAAATCGGAGAGGAATTTCGGTAAATTGGGTTTAGATCATACAAGTGTTTGCATATGGTGAAGAGAAATTGGAGTGTGTTCAAATTGAATTAGTTCGATTTTGCGTTTGAGAATTGGGAATGACGATGGAAGCAAAGCAATCAGTGAGATGAGTGCGTATTCATCACGTGAGATGCAGGAAGCCAGGAACGTGTCCTTTGACAAATTGCAATTTTTTTTTTAAATTTTGTATTCTCAAACTCGTACTAATTCGAAAATAAAATAAAATTTAAAATACAACTCAAATCAAGCTATTACAAAGAATGCGAAAAGTAAAAGAAACTGCAGTGTGTCGAGTCGAGAAAGATCTCTTCCCGCAAGACAAAATTTCTCTGGTAGTGCTCTTCGGTCTTGGAAATTTGTCCTCTAAGGTAAAACGACACTTTCGTCTCCAAGAGTGCAGCACCGCAAGTCTTGGAGCACCGACGAACAAAATGAGCGCTTCGAACTGGACTGACTCTTAAGACTCTATATGCAGAGAGACTGAGGGAGAAGAGATGTATATCGGAGTGTGGCCAGACGAAATACATGAGGACGCTATTTATAGGCGAACCTCCACTCAGTGCAGAAGAGAAAAACGCGTGAGCATTTAATGCAGGCGCATTTCGTTGGTGGCAAGCGAAGTTGACCAAAAACGAGTTTCCATAAATCGCGCTGGTAACTGTCCCACTTATTTAGCACATGTGTCAAATGTGCTCAATAAAGCATTTGACCGAACCGGTTCGACCCTATTAACCGGATGGTTCTCAGAATCGAATCTAACCGAATTTCGTGGACAAGATATCCTGATTTTCGTTCTCCAAAAAATTAGATACCCGCTGGGCCCAAGGCCAAAGGCCACCCAAAGTCCAATTGCCAAGAACCAAGACCAAGTCCACGTGCACGGCTCGGTTAGGCGCGTGCGCGTGGCAACTTTGATTGACTATCAATCAAATAAACTTATTATACTTCATTGTTCTCATACTAATATCATGTATATTAGTATTCTAATTATTCAATGTGGGATGATGAATTAAATGATTCATTTAATTTCTTCATTAATCCCATAATTAGGTGTTGAACCATTCGTCTTCCGATTCAATTTTTCACTCACCGAAAATCGGTTTTGCGAGTATGAATACACTATTCTCATCTACTCCGCGAGTAGAACGCACTTGTAACAATTAGTTTCCGAGAAATTAATTTCAACACCCAAAATTAATTGGTCAACTATTAAAGTCTCAAATAAACTTTAATACCAATTAATTACAAAATAATACCACCAACCATTTTCTCTAACATATCGCCTCCACGCAACATAGTATACGTGGAATGACAAATTGCCATTTTTATTTTCGGGTATAAATTTCCTAATTTCCTTTTTTTTAACATTCCACAATAAAGTCTGCATTCCATAAAAAATAAAAATAATACTCCAAATATTAATAAATAAATATTTTCTTAAACAAGTTCATAAAAAAAATATTTTCATAAATAACTATCCTTTACTTCTTCACAACTCTTTATATTATTTTACATAAAAATCAATATATGGTCCAACATAAATCAATAAATAAATATGTATTTTTTAAAATAAAGAAACAAAAAGAAAAGAAAAATATATAGTGGGACAAAACTTATATAAGACGGTGCATATAAAAATATGCGAAAATATCATGTCTCATGTATGAGAGTGAACAAGGTTGACAAGGTTGACAAGGTATACTAAAACTAGTTTCATCGTGAAATTAATTTACAAAATTAATTATTTCATTAAGAATATAAATTTGATAGTGATATTATTTAAATATGCATTCGAATTATAGGATAAAAATGATGTACAAAGACTTACTCATTTGTCGGTGTAATAAAAGACTCCCTCCTATTTGTTAGCAATGGTAGTTATTATTAAAAAAAAAAGAATCAATATGTATCTTGCTCATTAAAATTCCTCCATTAGCCCACCACAAATTCTCATATATGTGCAATTCATATAATATGGATCTAAGGTAAATTTTTATTGTTCATATAGTTTCAGTTTCTATCTTCAAAAGTTTTTCTAGTTTCGCTCTTCTACAATCTTCCGTTCCACGTTATGTTTCTTGCAATTTATCGTTGTTTGTGAGACTGATGATTCTATTTTTGTTTTCATTCACAATCTAGAGATTTTCGGTCAAAATTCAAAGGATTTTCCACGGTTCGAGTGACAAGCCACATAAATTTTTTCTTCCCTTCGAGCCCATCAGCTTGATACCTCATTCGTTCAATTTCGTATACCACAACTATGTGAACTTATATTTTAGTTGATTATGTTACTGCTCATTCACGATTCGTTGGTGTAGAGTTGATATTTTTAGTTGTTCATGCAGATGCAGTATCACATTTTTTGTCCATGTAGCAACACACATTTGTCCATGTAATAACACATTTTTCTGGGGTAGTTTTTGATTTTTTTTTTTTTTTTTTTATAAAGTAACTCATTTTTTATTCATGTAATAACCTAGTTTTTATTTTTTAGTTTTAACTTAGAAACACCTCATAAACAAACTTTAACCAACACACCTATCACCTAATTCAATTGAGCTTTAAGGTTAAGGTGTTGTTTTCTTCTAACTATCAAATTATCCTTTTACAATGAAGTTTAATACTAAGGCTAAAATAATATTTTAAGCTTTGGATATGTATGAACACGCTTGTATGAACAAAACTTATTGATATATATACTGTTGAACACAATAGTTGTAAAAACAGTACTTGGAAAATATTTTGCCTTACAAATTCTTCAATGAGTGCTTGTGTATTCTTAAAAGTGTTTTATAATTTTAAGATTTTGTAACCTTGAATGTGTACAAGACCTTCAATATTTATAAGCATGTATGAAAATCTTCTTGTTGGGAGAGGCAATCTCTTCATTTCTATTTTGGAATAATCAACTGATAAATATCTTAAAATATCTTGTCAATTTTTTTTTAAGGATGTCCACCTTGAATGTTTGTCCATAACATGTTTGCAATTTGTAGTTTGTCAATTGTGCGAATACTGTACTTCGCTATTGATTTCTTATTGGTTCACATTAGAAATTAGGAGAGTTTGCCAAAAAATATATCTTGAATTGATTTGATTCTCAGTTGAGGGCAGCTTTGTCTTTACTATTTAAGTTATCAACGTCTAACTTACTAACTTTTTTTTTGTATGTTATACTTGGTTTTTCATTCGAAATGTTCATTAGTCTCAATTGACTATTCTCCTTGACACATTGTATAATACTCCCTCCGTCCCTGGGTAAATTTCCCTTTTTTTTTTGAACGGTTTAAGAAAGTGTATTTGTTTATTAATATATGGTGGACCACATGTTGACTTTTGGGATAAAGTAATGAATAGTGTTGAAAAGTGAATTGAATGAGTGACACTTTTGGTAATATTGTGTGAATTTGAAGGTTAAAGTTTATATGTAGTAGAGTGTTGGTTTTACCATTTATGGAATGAGAAATTTAGTGGCGGACAACCTAAAAAAAAAAGTGAGAAGTTTACTTAGGGACGGAGGGAGTAGTATGTAAACACTTCACAAAACATGTAAACCACACCCAACAAACACTATGTGGCGGACTCAATGAATAGAACATGTACAGAAAAGTAGTAGAATGTCTTTGTAGTTAGTGCCCTAATTTGACTATCTTAGTAACTTTTAAGTGGAGAGATGATAAGAGAAATAGATCGAGCCACTTGAATTTCAATAATATCTAATCTTTGTTCAAAGAGTAAGTTTTTTGCGCATTTGGTGCATGATGCATGATGCATTCACTTAATAGTTGAGGTATGTTGTTCACACTAAAAAGTATGGACTAATTACACTGAAAAAATTTCAGTGTTATTGTTTTTTAATATAATTAATCCACACTTTTTAGTGTTATCAACCTACGCCTTTTAATGTAAACATACTCTACTGTTGAGTAAATGGACCAGATGCATATATAACGTTGGCTTACTCAGAACAACGTGGAGAGTCATCATTTTTCAACTTAAAATAAAGGCAATGAAGTGCTGAAATTTCTTGTCGACTTAGAGATTTCATTTTATTTCAACTAATAGTTTTTCATGATATGCAAAAATTTGTGTGAGTGAAACAAATTTTCGTTTACTATATTTTATGCAATGGTGAATTTAATTTTTTAAATTGGAGGTAAGAACTATGTCTAATACATTAAGGCTATTAAAAAAAATGGAGTACAAATTATATTTTAAAACTATTAGTTCAATTATATTTTAAAAGAAAATATAAATTAAATAACAAAATTGTGATTTTCTTATATACAAGACCGTCTCACAGAAGATCTATGCATAAGAAGCAATATTTTGCATATTTTATTATACTCTTATAAATTAAATTTGAGTATTATGTATATATTTTTAGATACTATATCTCGTACAATTTTTCTATATTTCTATATACATATATATTGAACATCTGGTTATGCTTTCTAATTTTATTGGATTGAGCATGTTTATAGATGAAAGTTAAACATAGAATATAATGTGGACCTTTGTGCTCATTTCTAAGGAGGAACTCAAGTCTATGTATGCTAATGCTACCCCCATCTCTCAAAAGTAAAACTATGCTCATGTGTATGAGCAAACACTTTAAAAAATAATAATTAATAAAATAGATAAAATAAAAATATTATAGAGTCTACTTATGAACAAACAATTATGTTGAGTGTAAAATCATTGACATGCCTGTAATTAAATTATGATTGAAAGGGTGATAATAAAATGGTGGTTTCCATAAAAAAAAAAATACATATTTTTAATAAACGGACAAATAAGACAAGTGAACATACCATTTGGATTAGATTTAGTCAAATGCAGATATCACTGTGATACTAGAAATGCGACTTGCAAACTTGCTCAGATAGGGTCAAGTTCGTTGTTAATAAATTTGAACGCGTGAAGAGTTAATGACTTTAGACAAAATGGAAAAAATATTCAACTCAAATTAATTCAAACTTGAAATTAATTACCATCTCATAGGCTTCTCGATGGTTTTTGCGCATCAATTCACATTTATGCGGTCTCCTAATGCCTAGTGAATGAATTCATTATCTGATTGGATGTCAATATGATCCATACTCAAATTTGGAACGATCAAAATCCATTAAATTGAAAAAATAGAAATTCCTTAAATATTGAAATAAAATTTCTGCAGGTCAAAATCAGTCACTAAAACAATAGCTGTTAGTTGATGGGAATGTGACGAGATTTGATAACCAGGGTCTCATATGCACCTGGGAATGTGATGAGAATGGAAAATTAGAGTTTCATATGCACCTGGTGCACGATGCATTCACTCAACAGTTGAAACTATTTATACTGAAAAAGTGTGGGCTGGTTACACTGAAAAGTGTAGATCAATAATATTAAAAAGTTCACTTTAGTCAACCTACACTTTTTAATATAATCAGCTCACACTTTTTAGTATAAACAACCTCAATTGTTGAGTGAGTTCATCATGCATCAGGTGCACAAGAAATTTACTCGAATTGAAATAGTGCTTTAATTCATATTTTAGAAGAATCTCCGTACTTCTCCATAAAAGTCATTCCCCACTATTTTCAAAGTAAAACAATTTCCCATTCCTCAATTTCAAGTTTTCAACCAACCACAAACTCGATTTGAATTTCTCTTGGTTCTTTATGTTTTGAAAGGATGCATTTCTTTTAGTTAATTGAAGGTTTTTGATCTATCTAGAGCGAAACATTTTCACATAAAATCTCTCCCTCGTGGTGATGATGTTGTCCACCTTTTTCTGAAAAAAAAAAAATAGTGTAAAACAATTACTACCTCTATCCATAAAAAATATAGCACAAATTAAAAAAAAAAAAAATTAAATATAAATAAAATAAAATAATATTTATTAATATAAAGATAAATCGATTGCTAATAAAAAAAGAATGAACTCAATTTTAATGGACGAAAGAAGTATCACTACCTTAAAATAAAATCTTTACTTGTACTTTTTGAAAAGCAAAGGAGTACAATATATTTAATATAAAGTAGTATACAACTTTTCAAATTTGTGTTTTAAAATGATACTCTACGTGTATTTTTTTTAAACGATACTTCCTCCGTCCCCTATTAATTTTCACATGTGGAGTGACACAGTTTTTAAGAAAAAAAACATTTTATTGACTTTTTAAATCAATACATGAAGAATATTTTGATATAAAGTAGGTATTGTAAAAGTATTTTATTTCCATATTTGGAGTGAAAATTATTGTGAGAAGTCCCTAAAAAGAAAGTGTGAAGATTATTAGGGAACAGAGGGAGTACACTTTACCATAAATAATACTCCCTCCGTCCAATATTAGTAGACCTACTTTTTTTGCAGTTATTTTTTGTCATAAGTTGGAGGGTATTGTGACGTTCATTTATCAATAAAATTATTGTTTATGGAAAATATGATACTTATATTTTCCATAAACAATAATTTTATTGATAAATAAATCTCACAATACCTCATAATACCCTCCAACTTATAACAAAAAAAAACTGCCCAAAAAGTAGGCCTACTAATATTGGACGGAGGGAGTAATATTTCTACTAAAAAATGATATTGTATTTTATGAAATTCCAATATGGAAAGGTAATCAGAGTGGGCGTAAGACCCGAACAAAATTTTCCATCAACAACTGGAGAAAAGATTAACTAAGATATCCTCCCAGTAAAAACGGCAAAGACTTTGAACAAAATGTAGAAATTAGCATTGACTCATAGTATCCTCAAATATTCCTCTAAATCTAAATAAATTTAACATTCACTCCTTTTTTACTCTTTACCACCCCTTTCATCCTCCATTATTATAAGTATAACCCAAAAGAAAATTCCAAATTATCTGTTACCGTTTATATGATGGTAAGATCAAGTGATTTCAAATTCTGGGAAGGAATGTTACCGATCGATGAGGGCGATTCCGAAGCTCCAGCAGCTGATTTCAGGCAAGAAACTTCGAATTTGCTGCCACAGAATCACCAATATAGCTGTCCATCTCCAGCATCAAGATTAAGGGCAATCATAGATGGTCGAAAGGAGCTCATGGAGATGCTCAACAACATACCTGAATCTTCGTACGAGCTTTCACTGAAAGATATAGTCGATGTTCAGCGAAACGTGGGAGACGGAGAGCAAGAGGCAGTTTTAGCACAAGAAAAGAAGGTGAAAGATAAAATGGGAAGTGCTAAAAGCACCAAGAGCAAACAAATATGCAGGTGTGAGAGCATGGAGAGTAAAGTGTTCTTACTGAAGATGTTCTTACCTGTATCTCTTGGTCCCAAGAAAGGTAAGCCAAGAAAATGCTCTGAAGGATCTGAGAAATCAGCAAATAAAGACTGGTGGAAGACGGTCTTTTTACCTGTAAAAAACAGTCCGAAGAACAATGTTATCAACAGAATTTCAAGTGATATCAGTTGCAACCGAACCAGGTATGTGTTCACTAATCATCGATCTTTAAAGTAAAACACATTAAATGTAGATTACTGCAGTTACTACGGGGTGTTTGGTTCATAATTCTTCAATGGAATAGTAATGTAAATGAATATAGGGTAATTGTGGTGGTTAATGAGAATAAAGATGGTTAATTCACCTTCATCATACTTTGTACGAGGTAATGAAACTCTAAATAAGTTAACCATTACTTAATTTTGATTATTTTTCCTCAATCATTCCCACTATTCATCATCAACCAACGATTATTTTTTTATTCCAACTTATTCCAAGATTAAATCAATACAGCAAAAATGTAACCAAAATTCTCATCATAATTCACTATTTGATGATTCTCATTGCATTCCCAGAAATTGAGCCAAACGCCCCCAAGTAAAAATCATGAAAATGAACCTTATGAATATCATTAAATAGAGAAAAGTTTAGGACACACCATAGAAGCACTTGCAAGACAAGTGAGTGTGAATTTGCAGCATGTACATTGCATATGACTAAGACCATCAAATTAACAAATGATCATTTGCATTGCTGTAAAAGATTTTAATTTGCAAAACTAGTTAAAAGTAGGCATGCATGCAGAAAGTTCAGCTCAGCACATCTCTTCGAAGTAAGCATTTGATAGCATCTTGTACTTAAAACAGCTCAACATTAAGGAGTTTGGTTGAGAATAACTTGATACCTTGTTATTGGTCTTTCAGCAAGAAGAAAGACAAATCAAGATCACAAAGATGGTGCCTGTTCTGAACAAAAGTGCTGCAAAAGATGATCACATAGATAAGCTGCACCAGGAGAATATATATGATATACTGTGTATTCATAGATCGAATGCTTCCAGACCTCATCTGGAATATATCCTGGATAATGGGCATTGACAGCTCGAATTTTTTTGTATTTACGAAAATCACAGCAGTAGCTAGCAAGCAGACTGGTAGAGCAAAATAATAAGCAGCAAACACAAACGTTATTTGTTGTCCGCTAACTTTTTCGACTTTGAAATTTGTCCCTTAAGTTTACAAAATGATGAAAAAGTTGAATTTTGTAAACTTAAGAGACCTTTTTTTGACAGGAACTTAAGAGACTATTTTTAAAGATGAAAAAGTAAGGGGATTGGTGAAAGTTAAAGGACAAAAATTAACCTTTGCCCCACAAATGTGACACCAAGAAGTTATTCATCTCCAGATTTTTATGTGATTCATCATTCATTTCAGGTCAATAACAAAATCAATACCACAAGAATCTGTACAAGCCGTTATAATGTACACATTTTGCTTCCAATTTGAAACAAATCTGTCAAATTGCTGTAAGGGCTTCTCACTAGACAAATTTGACTCTATAACACTACTGCTGGGAATCATGTTCAACCTGGAACTATCAACTCATGCATTATGAACTGTTTGAAGAACAAAGTGAAAGCCAAATTATGTTCACAACCCCTTATACAATGCAAACAAGAAGTCAGGATCCTTTAATGCTATGCATCATCTTCAGTGTCATCTAAAATAGCTCCTCTCACTTTAGCCCTGCCAAAAGGGATCCAGGTCATCAGAATAAAATTTTATGCAATTTTATGAACAATCTCGAGACAACTAGTAACCTGCGAAATGCTGGTACTACACGGTTGGTTCCTTTTCTTGAGTTTGGGTCATGCTTGTCTGCAAGTTGAGTTCAAGCACAAAATATTTTTCATTTGAAAAAAGAAAAATAGTAAAATGCAAGTTAAGAAACAAAT
Source organism: Ballota nigra (assembly GCA_947034835.1). NCBI lineage: Eukaryota > Viridiplantae > Streptophyta > Magnoliopsida > Lamiales > Lamiaceae > Ballota > Ballota nigra. Next base: position 114,409,531 of record OX344723.1, on the reverse strand, counting down.
TGAACATTAGAGGCATAAATTATATGTTAAGTATGGAGTTTTGAGCTACATTCTTGGAAATAACACACACACGGAACAACCTTTTTGGCTAAAAGATGATAGCTTCATGCACATTTCAAGCAGAAATCAATTATGCTTTAACATAAAAAAGTTTGGCCATATTTAAAATGTATTGGAGGTCGCTGCCAGTACAGCCTCGTTTGGTTTCATGTATTAGGGGGGTTATTGATGTGATGGCTAATACCTCTAATATTACGTTCAGTTTCCCTTACGAGTTAACCTTGGAGCCGGGCATTGAAAGCTGACCCGTATTTTATAATACTATTTTAAGGTTACTATGGATTACACCTCTTAGCTAGTATCCTAATCCCTTTCCTATAGTTAGAATCTGAAGTGACTAAATTACCCTTCTAAAGTTAGGGTATTGAGGTCATTTCAAAATAAATTGAATAGTGAAATGGTCAATTTCTGTCTGTGAACTGATTTTAATACCAAACAAAGTGAAATGTATTATACATCCAGGTATTTGAAATCACTAAGTATATAATGCTTGCAAACAAACAAGGCATAAATATCCAGAAAAGCACAAAAGAGATCATTGATTACAAGATCTGTTACTCATGTATGTGGTGTGCTCCAAAGAGTCTTGAAAAATATTCATGTTAGCTGCAAGGACTTCACTGATCCTTCTGCCATTTTTTTTAAAAGTAACAGTTCAACAAACCCAATCTTATCACCCCTGCCTCTTATTTTTGTTTAGTAAGAACAAGCTAGAGTCTAAGAAACCAGCCTTGATACAGAAAGTCAAAGAAGATATTTAAAGCCTAGATAATTGAATAGATCAGATAGGTGTTAAACAAACTCGACATCAGCATGAGCTTTCTCTTTTTTAAGAGAATACCTGGTGAGTCTTGTGAAACCATAACAGATGTAGAATCTGAACCATTTTTGTCATTTATCTTCTGTGATTTGTGCTTTCTTGGATACAGCATCATATCTAGCTGCTTCTGGAGAGTGACATTCTTCTCCTGACACATAAGTCAAGAAAAACACATTTGAAATGCAAGCCACAATCACCAATGCGAGAAAACATATGGCAATCATCGACATGACAAGATATAGAAAATAGATACAGTTCCATAGAAAAATAGTTTAGTCTTTTATTTCATTTTTTCCCCTTTTAGAATTAATCCAGATTTTAGCGCACACTGTTATTTTAGCCCATAGAAAATATGTTAGCCATATCAAATGATAATCTGTGTTCAGAAACCTTACTCCTGAACCAAGAAAATAGAGGGATTTCCCACTCTACAACAGTTTTTCAAACCAACTTAGGTACCCTTTGCAGCTAATGGCATAAAATAAATGGCAAGGAGACACTTTGAGCCAATCTTAAAATGCATCTGATTATGAGTCTGAAGACAAGATACCATAAAATTGAGAATCTCTTACACTCAAAGTTTCAACAAATGATGTGCCAAAAATTCAAAAAATGCAACCATATCTAATTAATTTGTAACAGAATGGTAAGCAAAAGCTAACTACAACAGCAACTGGAGTACCTTTTCAGCAGCTAAAACTTTTGTCAACTTACATTTGCTCTCTTGCTCTGAGGGCACAAACATATGAAGAAGTTTATCAGCATTTGGGATAAAATGTAACTAGTTAAATAAATATAAATGCCAATAGACAAAGTACAGTTCACACCACATATAACATCAAGTCCATGTCATAAATGATTACACTATGCAACCAACACCCATCACACATAATTATGTTGGAAAATAAGTGAATGATCAGTCAGCTCACATTTTATTACAATGAACACAACTTCAATAGAATTTCTTATGTCAACTATTTCTGACAGCCATTTATGATTCCAAAATTTTCTCCATCTGCATACTCATTAAAGTTAACTACTCTAATCCTGTGTGAATCAACTCTCAGACATAAATCTGAAGAAAAAGGTGTCCCAGGATGCAACTATAAAGAGAAGAACAAAATACTACAGTGTCATTTACCTTCAATACAATTGAAAACAAGGTGCACAACATGTGGCCTACTGATGCGCTCAATGATATAACACACATACATATGTATCTTTCATATAACATCACCATCCTTTCCTAAGTTCATGAACATCAGCCTGTCTTCTTTTTTTGTGCCAAATTACCCATGGGCGACAAGATCATATTCTATTTCAACATTATTTTACTAACAAGTACATCCCAAAATATTGTAATCCTATTCACAATTTTAGACAGAAGTAAACAACTACATCAAGAGAAACAGCAAAGGAATATTTAAGGTTTTGTTTCTTGATTTGAAGAGAAACTAAGCAGTATAATATTTCTCAACCAATGAAAAGGTTATAAAGCATAGCAATAACTATAGATACTGATTTTGTGTACGACATCTACTAAACTAGCTTGAGACGAGGAATACTTCTTAGCAATTTAATGAATACAAGACCTTCTATAAGTGAAATCTGCACGTCCTTGAACCCTTTGTATAGATCCAGCGAAAGATTGGCCATTGCCTCACTAGCAGCACCATCAACAAGTTTAGAAAGGGAAAACAAGACCCTTGGCATTCCTTTTGCTTTTTGGGCAGTCAATTTTGCAGAAGCAGCTCCTACAATTATAATGAACATTAAATATTTTTTCATGTACTTATTTGCAAAAGCACAGATAAAGAAACTCATAAACTGATCACAAAGTAGGCAGCGCAGTATCATTCTTCCACATGATAGTAATGGTTACTACCTTTGGATGCTAGAACTTTATAATATAGCCCTCAGGTACTCATAGAAATTACTAAAATAAGATAGAACAAAGAATATACAGGAAACCCAGTCACAATAAGATAAAGTGTGGTTAGTACATCACAGAGAAAAGACAGAATTTGACCTGAAGTTAAGTATCAAATATTATAAGCAATCTGTGGAGCCTAGCATTTTCAGATTCATAAACTAAGGAGCCATCAGAATTTACCTTTGCCTTTTTGGCTTCTTAGATTTCTTTCTAATAAATATTGTGCAAAAAACATGATCCTAGTTTAAATTTAAACAAGACATGAAGTAAAATATTTTCCCCTTTAATATATTTTATTTACATAGTAGAAATGCTACAGTGCAGGTGCTATCACATGTCGGACAGCAAGAAAATAATGATACAAGTAATGCCAGACCCACTATTTCACAATGGGCCTAGCTCTGTTTTAATATAACTTTTCAACTAGAAATAAACCTAGACATGATAGAGATGCAACATTGAGACCATAAACATTTACTGTAGTTTCACATGGAGATCACCGACAACATACTGGGATTTTTTTTTCCATTAAAATAATGAATACATGCAAATGAAATGAACGATTTGGGCACTTACAGAACATAAGCATTCACATGTCTAATCTGGCCCACAAAATATTGACATGATGCGAGTTGTCCAAAAAGTTTATACTGTGCAGACTGAATAAAGTATGGTGACTTCTTAATTTCAATTGGTTCATATATAATTTGGTGAGAAGCATTCTACCGTGCAAGTGCAAAACAAGTCTATATAAAAGATTGGAACTTCAAATTGTATAAAACTTTTAAAGATTCATTTCAAATGAAAAGAAAGACGATCTCAACGTTTTATTTCCTATTTGTAATCATTTGAAGGACAAGATAGGAAGTATTACATTACCTCCTGATTCCAAAACACCATCCATAATAAGTTTCACATCTCCAGATTTCAGGGAAGTTGTAAGATAGTCCACAAATTCCGACCATGAGCCGCCAATTCCAATATTATCCCTCTTAAAACAACAAACAAACAAACAATGATCAGTTATATAAAAATTGAAATGAGGATATGGCATTTTATCCGTGCATATCATAGAAGCATTCATTTCTGCTAAATAAGGTCTTAGTTTAAATTACAAGAGTGATTTGGTATTAACTGGAAAGCATCTAACATCATATTGCATGTATTAACTTACAGTACACCCTACAATTGGTGCAAGGATATCATTTGCACATATCATTTCTTAAGTAATTTTTTAAAACCAGAATAGGAAGGTTTTGGAATTTTTTTCTTTTCTTTTGCCATTTCTTGATTTCATGGGTATGCCCCAAGGGAACTCTCATAGCTTCTTATAAGTATAAAAAGCTTTCGAACATTCAATACGTTAGTGGAAAAGAGCTTCGATCCAATTATTTTGCAAATGAGACACAAAACACATCCTACAAAAATAATCTTGCAGGAACTAGCAATCAACTATAATTTATTATTTTCATCCTACAATGAAATATCACAAACAATGTAGACGGATTCCTTGAACCAAAGTATTACTTAATGGCGTGAAAATACACAGAGTTCTTGCAGCATATTCCTCAGCTAGATAAGCTCATAAGTGGTCCCTTGTCATATTCCTTCTAGATCATTCATTATATTCTGTTTCTCACTCTTCGATTTAATAAACTTCCCTCCAGTATACTTTACCAGGTAACCTTACCAATTATGGATTGCCTGTGAAAGACTAAATTATCAAACAGATATTTACACACCTAAGTTTTTCATCCATTAGGTATAATTTTGATCATACATTCACTTAGTCAGGAAATCCAGAAATTCGAACCCATTTCAGATGACAGTTATCTGCCAAGACAATATGATTGCAAGCTTACACTCAACTTTGTCTCATTAGTGTCAGTTTATAACGACGAAGAAAAACAAAGGGTTTGTAACACTAGAAATTTCAATAACGGCATCGTATCTCCAAATTTGAAGAAATCACCAGTTTCAGTTCCATAGTGCTCGAATTGCCCTTGAAATCAGTTATTGGGACAAAATCCATAAAAATCAATCGGTCATGTAGAAAATGACGCGAATTTAGAACGTGAAAAAAGAAATAGAAGAAGAAAGCTGGACTGACCAAGTCTTCAAGCTGGTGGCGGGACTTGATGGCCTGAAATGTATTGGAATTGAAATCGGTGGCGATGACTCGAAGGGCCGAACGATCATTTCCGCCACCGTACACGTAATATAGAAACGGCGCCGGTGCGGTGGTTTGCGGCGTCGGCGATGACCATTCCGGCACCACTCTCCCGAATACTGGATGCATTTCTTCGATACTCATTCTCTCGTTTACTCTTTTTCCTTTTCCAATGCTGGCTTTTTTTTTTTCTCTTGTACTCCCTCCGTCCACGAGTAAGTTTCCCACTTCTTTTTTTTTGTTGAATGGTTTAAGAAAGTGTATTTGTTTATTAATATATGGTGGGCCACATGTTGACTTTTGGGATAAAGTAATGAATAGTGTTGAAAAGTAAAGTGAATGAGTGGCATTTTTGTAATATTGTGTGAATTTGAAGGTTAAAGTTTATATATAATAGAGTGTTGTTATTTCCATTTATGGAATGTGAAACTTACTCGTGGACGGCCCGAAAAGGAAAGTGGGAAGTTTACTCATGGACGGAGGGAGTATTTATTTTTGAGTTTTCAATTTTCAGGAGAAGCGCAGGACTACAAACAAGCAATTCAAAGATGATGAACAAATTCTTATCATATTAAATTCTTCTAAAAAAATATATATTATAATGTGGTAATTTTTCACTACTTAAATAAATTTAACTAACAAACTTCTGAATTCGTTTCATAATTTAATTTGTTTAAACATTATTTCAATCGAATTTTAGGATACACTCCATTCGTCCCATGAATATAGACTTACATGTATTTTTACACAGATTAAGAAATGAAATTTAATAATTTATTATAGTTGAAAAGTGTGCTCCATTTTTGCTTTGCTTTATTACACCTATTCAAGAAAAGTGTGTTATTTTATTTTTGATAAGTTTTATGAAAACGTAAATAAAGTAGATAAAGTTAGTGTAATTTGAGATATTGTGTGATACATTTATAAGTTAAGTGGTTGTTTGTACCGATAAAAAAAAAGGTGATTGTTTGTTAGTGTAAAATCAATAATATATGAAGGCAAAAATTTGTTGGAGACCGTCTCATAGCATGAGACCACACAAATTATTAACACCTACCTCTACCAAAGTGTTAATGAGACACAGGGTCATCTCGGACATTTTTTGGGCCCTGAGCGAAATTAAAAATGGGGCCCTTCATTAAACACATATTTTCAATATCTTAACAAAAGTAATTAATTTACAAAAGTATTATTTAAAATGTCTCGTCCTCCGAGCATTTTTTGAAGTATCATTTAAATTCTCATTGATTATACTCCATAAAAATACATATACATATACATATATAAATGTAAATGATTAATGGATTATATATATATATATATATTTAAAAAAAACACATATAAAAAATAAACTAGACACTAAAAAATGGGGCCCTAAAAAATTGGGGGCTCTGTGCGAGAGATCACCCTGCTCCCTCTTATAGCCGGCCTTGATGAGACAATGCCCTAGTTACACCCATTCTTATTGTTTCATGTTATGAGACGATCTCATACAAGATCTACTCATATATGAAATAATTAAGTGATGGTTGAATGGTAAAATAAACAAAATTGTTGTCAAACACAAAATGGATGCTTTTAGTGGACGGATATTTTACCCACATGACTACTCATTTCCAAAGACAATTACAAGTAACCAGATATATTAAGGGACTAAAGTTTTATAAGTCCAACAATTTGACACCAATTTAATTTTTGTCCATATTTATTACCCATTTTAATATTGATCCTAGTTTATTAAGGCCCCGTTTGTCCATATTTTGTCCATATATTAAGGCCCCGTTTGGTTTGCAAGATTGAATTTGACTGGATTGGACTGGACTAGTTGGGATCGGACTAGATGGGATTGGATTGAGTTGGATTTATGTTTTTTGGCATGTGTTTGGATTGCAGGATTGCAAAAAATTTATATTTTTATTTTAAAATAAAATTTTAATCAATTACCTAAATTACCCTCAATTAATTTTGTTACCCACCCCCTCTAAATTGAATCAGGCAATGGTTTCTCTTTCTCGAAAAGATGAATTTGCAAACTAAATCTTCAATATCCAGTAACTCAAAATACCATATTCAAGGTGAAGCATATTATCCAGTAACTCAAAACTAAATCATTCCATTCCAACTGAATCGATAAAAATCATATTCCAACAAATTGCAGATCAAACAATGGCGCATCTAGTAAAAAAAAATTATAAATTCAACACCTCGAAAGAATCTACACTGAAATCAGTACGACTAAATGTTATTTATACTTCGAAATTAGATGCACTTCAAATGAATCAACAATTCGACAGCGAGAGACATAAATCAAAGTCCTCAGGAAACTCTAACCTCCCAATAACAGGCCAAAATCGAGAAATTCCGGAAAGAGAAACAAAAAAAATCCCAAAGATTTCGGAAATCTCTATTTCAATATTTCCTCGACTAGAAATCGAGAATAACAAAATTTGAAACAAATTAAGACTGGGAACAAATCTGCAAAAAGAAATTATAGAATGAACAAGTTATTGTTTCATTCTCTAGTTGCCTCCACAAAATCGCCGACGGGACTTCATCGAGCCTCCCGTCGCCTGGGTCTCCAATCGCCAGAGCCTCCGGTGGCGAATCAAAGATGACGAAGTCGCAAAATTGAAGACGACGGAGTGAAGGCGGAGGGAGAAGATGAATTCGACGACAACTAGAGGATGAACGGGAAGAACGGTGGGTGGTACCGAATGGTTGAACTCAACGGCTTTGGGCGAGAGAGAAGATGAACTCGGGGAGAGAGAGAAAAGCAGCAAGGGTTTTTTGTTAAGTTGTATGTTTTTTGTAATTTGTTATGTTAACAAGGACAATATAGTCATTTTATGCTGAATTTGAAGGGTAATATGGTCAGTTTGCTACTTGGGACTAACTAGTCCCACCAACACCATGGGACTCAATAGTCCCAATGCAGTGGGACTAGATGGTATTTGGGACCCGGGCTGAACTTGGGTCCTGGGCCCAAGTCCTGCAAACCAAATGCATTATTACTTGGGACTAAGTGATCAATCCTGACCAGTCCTGCAAACCAAACGGGGCCGGGTTTCAATGTATTGATTTTAGTCCTTCTACCGAATCAAGCAGATAAACTATTTTGGCGATTATTTTAGTTCTTTTAGTTTTGCCGATTAATTTTCATGCCACGCGGATAAATTTAATTATATTATATAATGAGTTTGAATTTGGAAAAATGGGTTGGGATGTTTGCAGGGGGCGGATTTAGGGTCCTGTTGGTTTTGAAAATATATCTATAGTGGGTGTTTTGTAAGTTCTATTTTATAAATAGAATCACTTATTTTTTTTTAGAATAATCTATTCTAAAGTGTTTGTAATTACTACATTACGTATTTAAAATCTATTTTGAAAAAGTTACAAAAATTTACTTTTGAATTATGGAGAATTGATTCTCATGGTATCTATGACTTTAATACCGCTCAAATTAAGAAATACTATTGATTTTTTCACAGACACTCTCAACATTAAAATCACTTTATTTTAAAACACTCACCACTTTTAATTTTACTCACTTTTAATTTTGCAATAGAGTTTCAAAATACACCATAATAAATCTAAAATATATTTACGGATGACTTTTTCATTACCAAAAGTTATACAACACTAAGAGTGCGTTTACTTCAAAAATAAGGATTAAGTAAGATATGATTAGATGAGATGAAATGAAATAGAAAGTTATGGTTTTTTTTTATCTTACCATATGTCTACTTTAAAGAATTTGATACAACTCAATTCTTTTATTTAATATTACATTAAAATACATAAAACAGAGATTTACTAAAATACCCTTCCTCAAAGTAGGGACGGTTTCTCAGAAATGAAAAATTAAAATAAAGGTTCAAAGCTATTTATTGAAATTAAAGCCCGTTTCTCAGAATTGAGTTTAAAATTGGGTATGGAAATTAGTGAAATTCATAGTTATTTGTTGATCGCTAATGAATTGATCCTAAAAGCGGTTATGGTGGGAGCAAAATAAAGTAGATTTTGAATTTCTTCCCCAAAATACAAATAAACAGATTTTAGTTAAGGTACTTTTGACTCAAACATAAGTGAAGAAAAATTAAAAGACCAACCACTTTAAGATGATGGCGGTTTTTTTTTTTTTTTGTATGAATTTATTTATTGGTTAAGTTAACTATGGTTGCTATGTTGTTAGAAATATTGTTATAAACTGTTAAAAGATTGTTAAACATTAAAGCGATATTGTTGCTTTCGAGCAACCTGATTAATGTTCACTTTCATATTTTCATCGAATTCAGTTCTGCAGAAATTCTTGAGGGAAGGTCGTCTCTGTTTTCCAGATTTCTATGGAGATTAGTTACGGTACGATTACGTGGGTAGGAAGAAAAGGGAAAAAAAATAGTGGTAAAGGGTACTTTCGTAATTACATATCATATCTCCAACTCAAAATTAATTATCCCTGGGTGAGGTATTTAAAAAAAAAAATCACTATTCAAAGTAAATAAATAATAATCTTAGATATTTAATTATTATCCAACCTTAATAATAATCTTAGATATTTAACTATTATTCAACCTTATCATTAAAAGTAAACATCCAAGTTAATTAAAAAAATATTACTGAAATAAATACATTATAAAATTGAAAACTTCGAGATCTCCCACATAACAGGAGAATGTCGTTAATAGAGACAGCCAGACAGGCATATGCAACAAGCAGAATAAGTACTGTAAATGGTGCCAAAACTCACTTATATTTAGCTTATGATAAATAATTTCTTATATAATTCCAGAATTTTCAATTGAAAAACAAAAATAGACATGTACACATAACATGATAAGTCTGTACACTTTTTTCTCTTATAACCTCTGGCGTGTATAGACACCTCAACCCACTTACTTATTTAAAAATAAAAAACATTGAAAAAGTTTAGAGATTTACATAAAAAAAAATCTTCAGTACTACTTTTGAACTCGACATGGTTACTCAAGCATGGAAATAGGTCGAGTCGAGCTAGACTTCTCGTTGAACGGTCTGAACCTGTTATTTAATTTTTTGGTCTAAGCCTGACCTGTTAACGGTCATATATTTTTTTTAGAGCCTTGATCTGACCTTTTTAATAAATAGGTATGACTTGATTACCTTTTAGGGACCTTTTTAATCATTTTTACATAATTATATTCTATAATTATATTATAATTAAATCATAACAATTAACTCTTTAAATCTTAAAATAAAGAATAAAAACAATTTACCAAAGGACAAATAATAGCATAATAAAAAAATTCAAACAATATTTTAATTTATATTTAGCAATATTCTTACATATATATATATATATATATATATTAAATATTTATTATATTATATTATATTATATATGTATTGTACTATTATATATTATATTATATATATTAATATAGTTAAATAGGCCGATCTGTTGGGTTTAAAAGACTTACAAAAAAGCTCAAGTTTGACCTATTTAAATAAATAGGCTTTTAAAAAAGCATGAGCTTGACTCGTTTATTAAACGAGCCTAGCCGAACTTTAGGTAGGCCGAGCCGTAGGCCTCTGTCGGGTAGTCTGACCTATTCCCACCCCTAATTGTTACCAACATTTACAACAACAAAACATCAATGTATAGAATAAAAATTACACCATAACTTGGGCAAGTGAAGGAGGACCTTGAGCAATTCTTCATTCTTAAAATCTGCAAAGTAGCAGCCACATATAAGCAGTAAGAACAATGTTGGCCAACCAAGTCAAGCAACAATACTAATGCTATTTTTATTCAGTGTAATACAATTTGAAACTGAATCATACGCTTCACATAATTATTAAAGTATAATTCACTTCAATCCACAAAATCGCGAGACCCCACTCTCCCAATATCCTCCCTCAAACACTCCATTCGGTTGCAATCCCCAGTAGCTGCACCACCATTAAATGTGAATCAACTAGATTTCGAGAATTTCACCGATAGAGTGTCTCTCTGGATTATAAGGATAGGTTTAGCTTGATTCAGAGGACATGGAGAACGATTTTGGATAATGGTTGTTCTAGAAACAACGACGGTTTTCGGTAGGTTTTAAGAGGGCAACGACGAGAGGTTCAAAAATCAATGGCGGCATCGTTGTAATGGAGAAAAGAATTTCAAAAAATAAGAAAGAAGAAACAGAAGAATGAAAAGACAATGTCAATAACTACCTTAGAGTTGACTACGCAGAACGGTGGCCAGATTAAAAGCGTCGCCGAAATATTCAAGAGGGAAACCTTGAAAATTTTGAAAATTTTGCAGAGAAGGATTGAAGTGTGAGAGTAGGAAATGTATGAAATGAAGAAGAAAAACCACTTTTATATTAAGGAAAAATGGGGTAATTTTCGAAAAAAGAAGAAACCCTGAAGATTTTTCCATAATTTTGAAAGCGCGTGCAGGGAACCTTTGATAAATACCAAGGTGCATCACCTAAAAAAGGCGTACGCGTGAGCAACGCTTCATCATTCCACCCACGTCACACAACATGCTTAGCCTAGACCCTCGGGAAACGAAATGCCACGTTAACAACTGATCGTCTGACGATAGCTGCTCGACTCCTATAGACTTAGCTCATCCTCAGTTGCTCAACCAGTAACAACATAAGAACGAGCTAGGGGGCAATTGTTAATGGGCGAATAACCTTATGATATAGGTGAGCAACTCTTAATCGCTAATACGTGGTTAACAGTCAAATCGGGTCAAATGACCATTTGAGCGAACAACCCTTAGTAGGTGAGCAGCCCCTGAAAATCATCAATCTTATTAGAAACATACAAAGGCTGAGCAAACAGAGTGGATGGAAACTCCTAGAGAATCGAGCAGTCTAAAGGAAGAGCAGAGATGAGAATTCTCACCCAAAAAGCTTCCAAGACGAGCAACTGAGTACCTCAAACCATAATAAGACTTGTAACAAAGCAAATATTTAGATAAGGTCAAAGGTTCAAAAGTACCATGCAATATAGAAGGTGAAAGATTGTCACCACCTACTTGTAGGTGGTATGTATAAATACCTTGAATTTATAAATAAAAATAAGTCAATTATCCAAAAAATACACAACAAATATATTCTAAGTTTTCATACTTGTATTCAAATACCCCAATACATATAAATACACAAAATCACTCCCATATTTACCACGGTCCATCATTTTAACCGTTTTCATCTACATAAACAATAACACATATTTGTTTGGTGATTCCATAAAGATTAAACAATCATTAATCCTCACGATTAGACCGAATCATCAATAAATTGACGCTAGAAGGAGGGTCTGAACCTCCGATTATCGAAAAAATTCATCAAGAAATTCAAATCTAACTTGAAGATTTGAAGAAGTTCTTGTGTTGAATATTCAAAGGTGTTCTTGGGTTCTTCATTTGAAGGTTTGAAGATTCAAAGTTATTCATACCCAGATGGCACACTCACAAGATACTCAACTCTCTAATGTTCCAGCAAGAACCCATCAACCTGAGCTTCCTCGGTTGGTCAACAAGCACGAAATCCACGTGCAAATCCGAACAGAAACGGGCCAACAGGGAGTTACAACTGATATTCCTCCGGGACTGGAGGTGTTGGCTCGAAATCCAAAGAATACTGAGAAACCTATTGCGGTACTACGCGCCCTCCAGAAATGGTACGATCAAGCAGGCCCATCTCAAACCAGGGTTGTGCCCAACATAACTGGGGCACAAAGGCAAGAGAGGGCTGTGGACGAGCAGCCTAATGAGGTTTATAGCGCACAGGCCCAGAAAGCAAAAGGCAAAGCAAAAGGCAAAGCAAAAGTAAGTGATCGGCTCGGGAGCCACGAAGAGTCAACCCCAAGTCGAATGGCTGAATCTAGCCATGACACATCTTGCATGAGCGAGCTGGAGAGGCTGGGGAGTCGGCCACGGGCAAACAAAAAAAAGTTAGCAGCTAAAGGACAAACATCGCCCTCGGCTCCTCGTACTTTAGTTTACAAGAGGTTGAAGAAGTCTGCTTTCGTGCGGCTAGGCCCGAATGGGGCGAGCAGCCTAAGAAAAGCCCTCATATGAGGTGATCCCTCCAAGCGAGGGACTGTGACAGGTGACTGGTCAAGAAACATCACCTACCAAACAACCTCCTAGTCCGGGGGCACCTTAGGATGAATTGCAGGCCATTAAGAATGCAATCGAGGAAATATAGAGGCAACTGAACTCTCAGAAAGGGGTCAAGGCAAGCACCCTGCCTTCCTCACCATTGTCACCTACAATCCTAAAGGCCCCAATCCAGAAAAAGATTCAATTCCATACCAATATTTAGTACGAGAGAAGTGCGGATCCAAAGGTTCATATAACCAAATATTTCGACTACATGATCTCAATGGGGGCAACAAATGCCACCCAATGTTGAAATTTCCCCATAACTTTGGGGGATTAGGTGCATAGGTGGTTTTCAGCCTTGTCACCTGCATCCATTCATTCATTCGCTCAACTCGGGAAGAAGTTTCTCTCTCACTTTTCAACAACAAGGTCATATCTTACTCAGAAACATCGGTTGGCTGATATAAAACAAGGAGATGACGAGACTAATTAGCTATTCCTGGAAAAGTTTGGCAAGATCCTGCTAGAGGGAGAGTCCGTGAGTGAGGACACTAAGATTGTGGCCGAGTTAAAAATGGGCACCGATCTCTAGAAGGAGATGCATTTAGCTTGCCCTAAAACTTATGATGAGTTCCGCAACAAAACGAAAATTTATATCTCCATGCATGAAGCTTCACAAAAAGAAATGGGAGACAAGAGCGACCCAAAAAAAAGAGTGAAAAAATTAGGAAACAGTGATTAACGGTGTTGGGATATAGATTAGATGTTTTGAAGATGTTAAAATAAGAACTTGTAATAGGACTAGCTGAACCTGTTAGTCAGCTACAGATTAGTCTAGGTCTAGAAAAGGTCTTTGGTTAAGGGGGAAGAAATCTGTGCCGACCAGATATGAGGTGACCAGATGAGGTGAGCAGATGAGGTATCCAGACCAGAGCAGACGAGTCACCAGAGGAGTCGGACCAGATGAGCTCTGACCAGAGGAGTCTGCCAGAGGAGTCTGACCAGATGAGTCTGACCAGATGAGCTCTGACCAGAGGAGTCTGACCAGAGGAGTCTGCCAGAGGAGTCTGACCAGATGAGTCTGACCAGAGGAGTCTGACCAGATGAGCTCTGACCAGAGGACCAGATAAGCTCTGACCAGAGGACCAGAGGAGTCTTACCAGAGGAGTATGCCTCCCCCAGATGGGGTTCTGTGCAGAAATGTCACCAGACCAGACCAGAAGACCCCAGACCAGACGAGTCCTGACCAGATGAGTGAGATGGATTAGTTCACCCACATGGAGGCTGCGTGTAATCTGGAGACAAGGAGATCTTGGAGTTTCAATGATGGAGAAGAGGCAATCTGGAGAGTCAACTGATAGGAGGATTGATTGATTGATATCAATCTTGGAAGATCCAATCAATGGAGGAGATCAATCAATCAATATAATCAATCTGTGATTGATTATATTCCTCCAATTATGGTTGTTTGAATTTCTAGCTTCCAACGGTTAGTTGATTCTCACAACTATAAATAGGAGTGTTTTGGATGAGTTCATTAGAAAAACAAGAGTCGGGCAAGAGCACAAGACACACAAACTCTTTCACTCACTCACTTTGTTCATTCAAGTTTATACACTATTTTAGGAGTTTTAGTTGGAGCTTTACTCAACCTGTTCATCATATAGAAAGGTTGTTGTAAGCAAGTGTACGAAGGATCTGGTACTTCTCAATTCCAGTAAGTCAGTAAGTTGGTTGGAGAGTGAGTCCCCTTTTGAGAAAGGTAGAGTGGACGTAGGACAAGTTGGTTCGAACCAATATAAATCTTTGTGTTCTTTATTTTCTGCACTTTAATTTTTAGCACTATCTTTTAAAATTGGTTTTTCTTAAAAATATTTCAAAACGCTTTCCCCTGGATAATTCTTTTTGGGACCAACAAGTGGTATCAGAGCAGTGTGTCCTACAGACCACTGTTTTGAAATTATCTCGGTGGTCACCAGGGTAGATCCATTTTTTTGAAAACCCAAATATTTGTTGTGCTAACAATTCTTGCAGAAATGGGTTCGAAGAAAAGCAGTAGAAGATACACTAGGAATTACTCCAAAAGAAGCTTAGCAGATGAGGAAGAAGAGGTATCCACTTCTGGTTCATCATCTAATTTTGGACCAGACGAAGAGATATGTCTAGTGACAGACGAGGTATGTAATTGAACTTCCTCTTCTTTTTCTGGACAATCAGAGGAGTCTGATATGCAGAAGATGTTATTAGATCTCCAAACTTCTATACAACTTTGTCAAAAGTTGGAAGATGAGAACTCAAAGTTGAAAGCAGAAAATCAGAAGCTTTCACAATGTCCAGGCAACTCAGCTGATCTACCAGCTGAACGAAATCATACACTGGTCGAAGAGTCTTCTGACTTGACAACCAGATGTACTGAACAAGTTAAGCTGATAGAAAGGTTGGTTATTGAAAATGTTGAGAAAGATAATGAATATAATCTGCTCAAAGCTAAGTTTGATGAACTCTTCCACCAAAACAAAATTGTAAGAGAAAGTGAGGACAAGCTCAAGATGAGATTGGAGCAGCTGACTACAGCAAACAATGTTGTGTCACACATAACTGCCTCATCTCAAAGAGAGCATGATAAGACAGGCCTTGGTTATACCAAACCTGAATCCTCACATGTTCAGAAAGAAGAACAACCTAGAAATTTTATTGATAAAGGTAAGAGGCCAGCTGACCAGGCAACTCAGCCTAATGGGCAGATGAGTTCTAAAACTCAAAAACCCAAAAGGCAGATGAGGAATTTTAAAAGACCTCAGCCAGGCCAGCAGAGTAGAAGACAGTCTGGATCTTCTCAAAAGAGGCAGAACCAGACGACTCCTACTCACCTGCAGAAGACTTTCAAGTCATCTGCCAGACCAGCTGGAACCTTTGATGGTTCTAGTAAGACTTATCCTTATCAACAAAATTTCAAGACTGTTGCATTAAGACAAGTTACTTCTTCTACTGGACAAGCTCATAAGAGAAGAAGAGCCTCTAGAAGAAATAACCATGTCAAAGGTTCTTTTGTTGAGTGTGTTTTTGTGGACTTATATGGAAGAAAGATAAGATCACCTGATCTAAAAAGGTATGATATATTCTTGTGGCTTCCTAAAAATTGTGCTAACCCCCTTGGACCCAGAAGGGTACCAAAAAAAACTTGATTGCCTGCAGATACACAAGAAAGACCAGCTGATATTTTGCCCCAATATCAGCTGAGCTTACTTTGAGGGGGAAGATCAGTTGACCCAGCCTGCTAGAATCTCTATTTAGATATTTCAAATTTTCTTGTCTTGTTTTATTTAAGTTCTTTTAGTTTTAACATCATCAAAAAGGGGAAAATTGTTGGGATATAGATTAGATGTTTTGAAGATGTTAAAACAAGAACTTGTAATAGGACTAGCTGAACCTGTTAGTCAGCTACAGATTAGTCTAGGTCTAGAAAAGGTCTTTGGTTAAGGGGGAAGAAATCTGTACAGACCATATATGAGGTGACCAGATGAGGTGAGCAAATGAGGTATCCAGACCAGAGCAGACGAGTCACCAGAGAAGTCGGACCAGATGAGCTTTGACCAGAGGAGTCTGCCAGAGGAGTCTGACCAGATGAGTCTGACCAGAGGAGTCTGACCAGATGAGCCCTGACTAGAGGAGTCTGACCAGATGAGCTCTGACCAGAGGACCAGATGAGCTCTGACCAGAGGACCAGAGGAGTCTTACCAGAGGAGTATGCCAGAAGACCTCTCCCAGATGAGGTTTTGTGCAGAAATGTCACCAGACCAGACCAGAAGACCCCAGACCAGACGAGTCCTGACCAGATGAGTGAGACAGATTAGTTCACCCACATGGAGACTGCGTGTAATCTGGAGACAAGGAGATCTTGGAGTTTCAATGATGGAGAAGAGGCAATCTGGAGAGTCAACTGATAGGAGGATTGATTGATTGATTGGTATCAATCTTGGAAGATCCAATCAATGGAGGAGATCAATCAATCAATATAATCAATCTGTGATTGATTATATTCCTCCAATTATGGTTGTTTGAATTTCTAGCTTCCAACGGCTAGTTGATTCTCACAACTATAAATAGGAGTGTTTTAGATGAGTTCATTAGAAAAATAAGAGTCGGGCAAGAGCACAAGACACACGAACTCTTCCACTCACTCACCTTGTTCATTCAAGTTTATATACTCTTTTAGGAGTTTTAGTTGGAGCTTTACTCAACCTATTCATCATATAGAAAGGTTGTTGTAAGCAAGTGTACGAAGGATCTGGTACTTCTCAATTCCAGTGAGTCGGTAAGTTGGTTGGAGAGTGAGTCCCCTTTTGAGAAAGGGAGAGTGGACGTAGGACAAGTTGGTTCGAACCACTATAAATCCTTGTGTTCTTTATTTTCTGCACTTTAAATTTCTGCACTTTAATTTTTAGCACTATCTTTTAAAATTGGTTTTTCTTAAAAATATTTCAAAATGCTTTCCGCTGGATAATTCTTTTTGGGACCAACAAACGGATCCCAAAAAATATGAAGACATTCAACAAAGGGACCGAACTAAAAGACAATCTGAACCAGGTATTCACTGTATCAATTGATGCAGTCTATAATAATGTGAAAGGAAGGGACATGTTGTTTGCCCCAAAAAAAATCCGACAAGAAAGGAGAAAACTTAACCCCAACAAATATTGTACCATCAAAATGTTTGGCACTTTACAAGCGAGTGTCAGGATTTGCTAAAAAATTAGAATTTTATGAAGAGGGTATGTTGTCTGATTTTGTCAGACGAGCACCTAGCAAGAGGCCCCAGGGTAGCCAAACCAGCAAGTCTGCTAGGGAGAGAAACATTACCATATTGATGCATTCAATTTTTTAAATTAAAAAAAATTATATTTCTCGGATATTGAAAGTGGAAACCCATGTGGGCCACATCCATGTTTGTAAATTGTCCCTGTTCCACTTGTTTCGCTTTTAATTATAGGATTTATTTATTCTTAAATATTTTTTTATTTATTATTTTTAATTCTTTTATTTAATATTTTTCATTAATTATTACTCCATCCGTCTCAAACTTAACTTCTATTTTGTTGTTTGTCATTTATTGTTATTTATGAAAATATTGATTGAATAAAGGGAGGAGTAAATTCAATATGTAATAATAATGTTTGAGACAAACAGAGTAATATTTTTTTATCATTCTTGACTTAGCAAGATTTTCTTTCTCAAATAAAATTTAAATAATTCTCCCATGTAAGTAATATTATAATAGAAGATCAACAATAAATTATATAAGAAATTGGGTAATTGAATTTGTTAATAAAAAATAAAAATAAAATAAATTAGAATGATTAAAATTGTAGCCAACGTTTCAAAAGAAATTACTTTTAGAACAAAAGAAAAATATATTACTACTCAAAAAAACGTTTTGGATATATCTTCGTTGAAGCACAGTCTTTCGAGAGAACATTGTGGATGGTTAAGTGATACCTACATTAAGAAAAAAAAAAAAAGGAATTATATATATACCTATTTTTATATTAAAATACAATTTTAAATCATACCATTAAGAATTATGTATAATTGAATTGACTTCCAATTGTTTGAAGACATTCTTGAGATATTGGAGGCGTTGAACAAGATGCGGACAATATTTTTTTGTGCTCGCATGCCCTACAATAATTGCAAAATTAAGTAAGAATTGACCATGAAAAGAGAAAGAGAAAACATATATGTGTTAGTTAGTAGAGGAGATATAAATAATTCTATTTTTCTAGGTTACTGCCATATATATGTTAGTTAGGAGAGGAAATATAAATGATTCTATCTTCCTAGGTTGCTGCTAAATAAATAGTCAAAATTATTAAAAATATCCAAAATTTAATATACAAACTATTTTTTACCAAAAAATTTATAAAAACTCTTTTTTACCCATTTTATAAATGAAATGTCTCATTTACCCTCTAATTCTTATTCCTACTTTTTTATTTCTTTCACTTTTTCCACTCCTATTCCTTTCCTTATATCACATTCCTATAAATAAAATTATATTAATTCCAAAAAGAAAAAAATTTAAGAATATAATATTATATAATTTTACCATTGAGAAGAGAAATAATTTTTTTTTCAATATCTATGTTTCGCAATAAATATTAATTATTAATAATTTTTTGAAATATATGATTATTATTTTTATTATAATAACATAAAATATTTTTTGTGTCGTTATAAAACACCGATAAAAACACTTTATATTATTAATATTAATTAATAAATTGACATTGTCCATTTTTTTAACTTTTATTGAATTTCAACAAATATTCTTGAAATGTCGGAGACCTGATGGAGATTTACTAAAATGACATTCCCAAACATAATTTCGTGACGGAGCCGGGTCGAAACCACTTTTTAAGCCGTTTTTACGCTAGAAAAGACGAAAAATATATTAATTTAAGTGATATTCAAATATTTAATTTCTAATATGATTCAAAAAATACTATTGAAAGGTCAGAGCAAGGTTAGAGACATAACATAGATTTGCTAAAATGAAATTTTCATTCAAATTTTTGCGACGGAGCTATGTCGAAATCAATTTTTAGGTCGTTTTACCCTAGGAACGACTAAACGGATACATGAATTTGAGTTAAATCTATTTTTTAAATTTTAATAGAGTTTTAACAAGTACTCTAGAAGAGTCGGAGCATGGTTGGAGATAATACAGAGATTTTCTAAAACGACATTTTCAATCATAATTTTGTGACGGAGCTGTGTTAGAATCGCTTTTTAGGTCGTTTTATCTTAGAAACGACGAAAAAGATACATGGATTGAGTGACATGAATTTTTTAAATTTTATATAACTTTAAAAAATACTATTGAAAGTTCGGAGCATGGTTGGAGACATGACGAAAATTTGCTAAAACGACACTTTCAATCATAATTTTTTGATGGAGTTGTGTTAGAATCACATTTTAGTTCGTTTATTTTAGTAATAACGGAAAAGATACATGAATTGATTGACGTCAATTTTTTTAAAAGTTTTTATATAGGTTTAACAAGTACTATTGAAAGCTCGAAGAAGGGTTGGAGACAGGACGGAGATTTGCTAAAATGAAATTTTTATTCAAATTTTTGCGGCAGAGCTGTGTCAGGATCGATTTTTTGCGACGGAGCTCCGTCGCAAAAATTTGAATGAAAATTTCATTTTAGCAAATCTCGGTCCTGTCTCCAACCATGCTCCGACCTTTCAATAGTATTGGTCAAAGTAATATACATACTTTAAAAATTGACGCCAATCAATTCATATATCTTTTTCGTTGTTCCTAAGGTAAAACAACCTAAAAAGTGATTCCGGCACAGCTCCGTCAAAAAATTATGATTGAAAATGTCATTTTAGCAAATCTCCGTCCTGTCTCCAACCATGCCTTTCAATAGTACTTTTCAAAGCTATGTAAAATTTAAAAAATCCATGCCTTTCAATCTATGTATCTTTTTCATCGTTCCTAACGTAAAACGACCTAAAAAGCGATTCTGACATAGATCTGTCACAAAATTATGAATGAAAATGTCATTTTAGCAAATCTCTGTATTATCTCCAACCATGTTCCGACTCTTCTAGGGTACTTGTTAAAACTCAATTAAAATTTAAAAAAATAGATTTAACTCAAATTCATGTATCCATTTAGTCGTTCCTAGGGTAAAACGACCTAAAAATTAATTCCGACACAGCTCCATCGCAAAAATTTAAATGAAAATTTCATTTTAGTAAATCTATGTCCTGTCTCCAACCTTGCTTCGGCCTTTCAATAGTATTTGTTAAAACTTATTAGAAATTAAATATTTGAATATCACATAAATTAATATTTTTTTCGTCTTTTCTAGGATAAAACGACTTAAAAGTGGTTTCGACCCGGCTCCGTCAAGAAATTGTGTTTGGGAATGTCGTTTTAGTAAATCTCCGTCAGGTCTTCGACATTTCAAGAATATTTGTTGAAATTCAATAAAAATTAAAAAATGGACAGTGTCAATTTACTAATTAATATTAATAATATAAAGTGTTTTTGATCAGTGTTTTATAATGACACGATTTTTTTTATTATAATAAAAATAATAATCATATATTTCAAAAAAAAAATATTAATAATTAATATTTATTGTGAAACATATATATTGAAAAAACTATTTCCATTATCAATGGTAAAATTATATAATACTATATTTCTAATTTTTTTTGTTTTTGGAATTAATATAATATTATTTATAGGAATGAGATATAAGGAAAGGAATATGGGTGGGAAGAGGGAAAGAAATAAAAGAGTAGGAATAACAATTAAAGGGTATATAAGACATTTTATTTGTAAAATTGGTAAAAAAGAGTTTTTATAAAAAAATTGGTAAAAAAGAGTTTGTATGTTAAATTTTGGGTAAAAAAGAGTTTGTCCCAAATAAATATCCCACATATTAATTGTAAATAAAAGATGTAATATGTCACAACAATAACTATTTTTTTTTTTGATCGGTAAATGTTAGCTGTTAGTTGTTAGTTGTTAGTAGTTAGATTAGTTCACCAAGTCTCCAAACACTCCAAGAAATCTCCAACTCCAAGCCCACCTTATAACTCCCATAATTCGTTCCCAAAGGGAATCGAACCCGGGTCGCTCACTAGAGTGAGGAACCCGGTGGCCAGGTGGGCTAAGCCACCTGGTTACAACAATAACTAATTAAAATATGAAAGTCAATATTAGGTAAACAATAATATAAAACAATATACCATACATTAGTGCAATTAATAAATTTATATACCTTGACATTCATTTTTACTTTTCGCTTGAAGTTCTATCCAACTTTTCACCCGTCTTGATATTTTCAAGTTGATTCTCTACTTGAATCCCTTAGACTGTGTCATGAAAGATTTTGTTGATGTACTCCTAGCATTGTCACTGTTGTCTTGAATCTCCTCTGTTAGACGCATTTCCATGACCTGTTTAGTTAGACCACACACTACTATATGCACTAAAGAAAAATTTGATGGGTGAACGAATACTTCAGTTGCTATTTGTATAAGCATTATACAGAGTTTTATGTATCTTTCTGTACTTTGCAGGTTAGGATCTTCCTCAACTTCATTGCCCATATAATTGTGTATCACTCCACTCCTAGCTTCTCTTGTCCATCTTTTCAATATGCAATGCTCAATAAGTTTTTTTTTTTTACATCCATCACATCATACACTTTCACAGCATGACAACACAATAATTCAATCATCTCAAATTTTTTACAACTACAAGAAATCCTCTTATTGTGGGGATTAAATGTCACCGTCCATTTAACATCATTATCAATTAACCCAATAATATATTCAGATAAATCTTGAGTTTCATTTTGATACCTTATATAGGTAGCTGCAAACAAATCAAACTCCGTATGAAATATATGAAAAACAGTTGGTGTATAAATCTCAGAAAGCCGATGCAACATAGGAAAGCTCTCTAGCTTTAATCTTGGCGATTTTTTTTACGCATCTCAAATTCACATTGTAGCTCATTATACCTCTTGTCCTCCAAGACTTGTTCAAAGTGCTAAAAATTTGCTCTAAGTTTAAGTGTGGATTCATACAACTCTTGATATTAGAATTGACACTTTCACTAAGTTGTGTGCTCCTTATACCAAGTATACATGCATGCTTCATGTAAGAAATAACCAATTTCTTCTTCACACTGTAAGTAGATTGCAAACATGTGTTCTCCTCCACATTGAATTGTTCTAGTAAAGCACGCCACACCTCCTTAAATTTAGCCTTATCATCAATGGTATACATGCACCTCTTAAAATCACTCAAGAAATGTGACTTGACCTTCATTAAGTTTACCAAGTGCTTAATTCCATTTTGCATCAAGTGCTGTGTGCATAATCCATGAAATGCCTCAGGCATCACCTTATGTAAAGCCTTTGTCATAACTTGATCCTAATCGGTTAAGATAGTCAAAGGTCTTTTTTGCTTGTGTGCTTCTAAAAAAAATTCTAACAACCAATGAAATGATGCTGTAGTCTCATCATATAAAAATGATGCCCCAAAAATCACCACTCGTCTATGATGGTTGAAGCCTGAGAAGATAACAAGTGGTCGATGTGCCCGATTCATGCAATATGTGGTATCTAGTGACACAACATCATAGAAGTACTCATAGCCAATTAACATTCTAGCATCGTGTTCTTCCATATCCATCTACAGGTTGGAGTGATAAAATAAGGGATTTCTAGATAACTGATTTTGAAAATATTGCATTAGACATTCGACTTCCTCATACACCATGCTTCTTTGTCTCTTGGATCGGGGATAATTTTTTACATCTGTCATAGTATAACTAAGACCTTCTCTACCTCATACTTGCCTACTAATCAATTGGAATATTGAATTTTTCTTAAGGCCAATATCCTTTGCTAAATCAATCTCATGTGCTTGAACTTTTATAATTTTACGTTGACAAGCCAACATGAATTGTCTCCTGAATGTGGAGAGGGTGATTATGAAATTCGATGAACTCATCAATCATGTACTTGATGGTCCCGTTTTCGAATACCAAAATGGGAATTTAGGAGAACTGCGGATTTTTTTTAAACTTAATGAGTTCAATGAGGGACACTCAAGTCACTGCGTTGCTAAGAGTCAGAGCTCTCAAGTCAGTGACATTGACTTGTGAGCTCAGGCTCTTAACAAGGCAGTGACTCAAGAGACTGAACTCTCGAGTGCTTGCTTAAGCCTGTCAGCGAGATTGATTCTCCCTGACTAAATTACTTAGCTAATTTTTTACTTTCGAAATACTCTCAGTGAGCATACACTATAAAACATTTAGCAAGTACTTAAGCAATAAATAACACTCAGTTTAACGTGGTTCAGAGACTCAAGCTCCTACATCCACGACCTGATTTAACAGGAAATCCACTACTTGGGATTCTTGTTTTTAACGTGCCAATGTGCACCCAGATCTATCAACTCAGATCTTGCTTTCTTTCTTCTCCTCCTCCTCACCTCACTCAACACCTAACACTTCTCTGGAAAGGGTTTTGTTTGGTTTGGGTTTTCTCCAACTAGGTGAGATTTTCCCTTACAATGCGTTAGCCTCAAGCTAAGGTTGGGAAAACTGTTGGGAAAATAGGGGTGCCCGGAATCTATTCGGGATAAAATTTAAATACGAATTTAAATTCAATTATTACTAGCATGAATTAATCCTAATAAATTCAAATAATAATTCCAACAACAAATTTAACACCATGCATGTTGAATTAATTCACATAAAATCTAGGCGGAATAAATAAGAATTTATGTGACTTACGTACCTCTTGTAGAATTGGCCTTTGAATAAACGGGACAATCACGATCACGCTTTATCAACCCAAAAACCTTCTCAAGTATTCCCCTTTCGCCTTACTTGATCACCGGTGGGAGATGCTTTCAAGTAATTTAAATAACTAAGGAAAAAGAAAAATATCTATGCTCTTGATTTTTCCAACACATGGAATTATGTACTTGGGGATGAAATAATCACCCCCTATTTATAAGATGAAGTGGCCGAAAATATGAGGAAATATGGGCTTGGAAAAAATCTTTTCTTAGACTCTAAGATATCTTGAATATATCTCATATATTCTTTTCTCCATAATAAAATATTCCACAAAAATCTCACTCACCTTATAAGCCTTGCAATTTTCGAAATTTATGAAGAAAAGAATCAAGATTTGGATCTTCTTGAATATATGAGATAATCTTGTATTCCAAGAATACTTATCTTCCATAATATCTTTCCAAGAAAATCAACAAAATTTTTTCTCTCCTAAATATGCCAATTTCGAAATCATAAGAAAAAATCAGCATAATATTATCTTTTTATTTTAATCACCTTATCATTATTGGGCTACTTGTTGGAGTTATACGTGAAAGTATGCTTTTACTTTGTATAACTCGTGTATCAAACACTTGTTTATGAGAATAATTCTTTTATCGCATTTGCTTTAGTTATGATTGAATGTTGAACTTCTATTGCAAACCGTTCAATATATGGTACTAGTTACATTGTAGTTAATGTGGTGATACCCGATCACGGAAGATAACATTAACAGTTTTCTTGTAACTAAACGTACATTTTCACGACCTAGGTGGAATTGAACAATCCGCCGTGAAAGGTCGATGTGTAAGGCTCAGATTGGTCTGTCTTGACTAAGAGATTGCACTAGCACATTTAGTATGTGTTGAAGAGGACCTACAGCGAGGATAAATTCTTCTGTTCTGAAATGTGAAGAATTAGACCTCAGTGGTTGTTGATTTCTTAATCTCCGTCACTTAAATAGGACCGTGTGTGCTTAATGGTTATTGCTTTGATTCATGTTGGGTGAGAATCATTGTGACTTCGAACTTTGTGTCTTGGGCAGTAATATTAATCATACGATGGTTGCTAAGATTTAATACGGAGAAACGCGTGCGAGTACGGCTCGTGTGATTAGTCCCCTTGGTGGGCTCAGAAGTTTTATCGTACCAAATCTTGCAAGTGAAGAATCAGTTTCTTCGGTACGGATAATAATGTTGAGCTGTCTTTACTCCAAGGTGAAATATATTAATTAATTTAGAGCTATTCAGAAGCTTAATTAATTAATGGACTTGATAATCTTAAACGCGGGAAATAATAACCGGGAGCCCATATTATCGTAATATGGATTAAGATGGATAGTGCAATATTAATTTATTAGTGGTAATAATTAATATTAATGGACTGAATTATATTGGGGCTCAATATTGAAATTCAGAAGTCCATTAGGAGGTCCAATCTTAATTCTCCTTAAAGGCCCCTCAAGTAGCCCATTAAGTAGCCCAATAATGATAAGGTGATTAAAATAAAAAGAAAATATATTGCTGATTTTTCTAGTGATTTTCGAAAATTAGAGGTGTAGATTGAGAAAAGATTTTGTTGATTTTCTTGGAAAGATATTATGGAAGATAAGTATTCTTGGAATACAAGATTATCTCATATATTCAAGAAGATCCAAATCTTGGATTTCTCTCTACAAATTTCAAAAATATGGCCTTGAAAATAAGAATGAGATTTTTGTGGAATATTCTATTTTAGAGAAAAGAATATATGAGATATATTCAAGATTTCTTAGAGACTAAGAAAAGATTTTCTCCAAGCCCATTAAGCCTCATATTTTCGGCCATTACCCTCTATAAATAGGGGATGATTATTTCATCTCCAAGTACAGAATTCCATGTGTTGAAAAATCAAGAGCATATATATTTTTCTTTTTCCTTAGTTATTTAAATTGTTCGATAGCATCTCCCACCGGTGATCGAATAAGGCGAAAGGGAATACTTGAGAAGGCTTTTGGGTTGGTAAAGTGTGTACGTGTTAGTCCCGTTTATTCAAAGACCAAGTTCTACGAGAGGTACGTTAATCACATATCATCTTGATTATTTCCGCCATAGATTATATGTGAATTAATTCAACATGCATGATGATAAATTAGTTTTTGGAATTATTATTTGAATTAATTAGGATTAATTCATGCTAGTAATAATTGAATTTAAATTCATATTTAAATTTCATCCCGAATAGATTCCGGGCACCCCTATTTTCCCAACACTACTTAATGGGCTACTTGAGGGGCCTTTAAGGAGAATTAAGATTGGACCTCCTAATGGACTTCTGAATTTCAATATTGAACCCTAATATAATTCAATCCATTAATATTAATTATTACCACTAATAAATTAATATTGCACTATCCATCTTAATCCATATTACGATAATATGGGCTCCCGGTTATTATTTCCCACGTTTAAGATTATCAAGTCCATTAATTAATTAAGCTTCTGAATAACTCTAAATTAATTAATATATTTCACCTTGGAGTAAAGATAGCTCAACATTATTATCCGTACCGAAGAAACTAATTCTTCACTTGCAAGATTTGGTACGATAAAAATTCTGAGCCCACCAAGGGGACTAATCACACGAGCCGTACTCGCACGCGTTTCTCCGTATTAAATCTTAGCAACCGTCGTATGATTAATATTACTGCCCAAAGCACAAGGTTCGAAGTCACAATGATTCTCACCCAACATGAATCAAAGCAGTAACCATTAAGCACACACGGTCCTATTTAAGTGACGGAGATTAAGAAATCAATAACCACTGAGGTCTAATTCTTCACATTTCAGAACAGAAGAATTTATCCTCGCTGTAGGTCCTCTTCAACACATACTAAATGTGCTAGTGCAATCTCTTAGTCAAGACAGACCAATCTGTGACTTACACATCGACCTTTCACGGAAGATTGTTCAATTCCACCTAGGTCGTGAAAATGTACGTTTAGTTACAAGGAAACTGTTAATGTTGTCTTCCGTGATCGGGTATCACCACATTAACTACAATGTAATTAGTACTATTATGAACTGTTTGCAATAAATATTCAACATTCAATCATATCTAAAGCAAATGCGATAAAAGAATTATTCTCATAAAAAAGTGTTTGATACACGAGTTATACAAAGTAAAAGCATACTTTCACGTATAACTCCAACAAAAACCTCTCTAAGCTAAGAGTTACAGGTTGGACACTCAAAGTATATATGCGAAGACCCTAATGGTCAGTGCTCTAGGTGTGAGATGTGCTTCCTTATACCTCTCTTTAAACTGCACTGAACTTCTCACACCCTCACAGCTCGTAGGTGTAGATTTCTCCTTATCACACACTTGAAACCGCAACTGGAAGCTTGTATTTATAATGTGGATTCAAATGTAACCGTTGGAGGAAACTACATTTGAATCCAACATTTAATGGCTTCAACCACTTTTCTTGGAATGCGGCCTTGTCAGTGTCAGACATGCTGTCTTGACTTGATTGGTCCACGTGGACTGAATCCAACGGCTCTTTGGTTCAGTGGGCTTGATCAGGGCGCACTGACTTCAGATAGCTTATCCTCCACTGACTTGATGATCTTCAGTAGACATGACTGTCTTCAGTGTAATTGTCCTTCAGTAGACTCTTGAAGATCTCTCCAAGAAGTTTGTCATAAGGCTGAATGACAAACTTCCCTGACCACAGTAGCCTGACTCCTTCAGGGCCTACTTGGTGCAACACTGATCCTCTTGATCATGCTCTTCACTGAGTGGTCCGCCTGACTTAGCTTAGATCAGCCAGGTTTACACTCAGTGGGACATCCTTCAGGCTTCTCTTCTGGTTCAGGTTACTAACATGACTTCAGTTAGTTCTTTTTGGTGTCATCTTGATATCCTCAGGCTGTGTTGCTGAGTTCCCCCTCAACTGAGTGTTCCCTCAACTGAGTTCTTCTCAACTGACAGCCTATTCTACTGAGAGCTAACCTATCCTGACCTGAAACAAAAGATACAATCCTGACTGCTTTCAAACCTATTACATGTTGTTTTGGAAAATCATCAAAACTAAAACATATCCCAACAGTACTTACCATCCAAATATTTGATTCGTATTCCTACTTTACAGTCCATTCGAGTTTCAAGTTGAGGATTGAGGGGCAAAGAATTTCTTTTATCTTGTTTACGAACACCTTCTTTGCAACAAATATATATATATATATATATATATATATATATATATATATATATATACACACACACACACATATATATATATATATATATATATATAAAGTGATTAAACCAATCTTCCTATTATTATTAGCATAATATCTTCTGACTCCAAAGCCAGTTTTGCCACCATATTCAACCCAAAACTCCCACATCTCATCCAGGCTACCGAAATTCTTACCAATCTAAAGTTTGAACTTATCATGTTAATAAAATTAATCGAAAATATCTCAATATGTAATAATTTGTCAAACTAAATTCTGCACAACATAATATATTATATGAGGAATGAAAAATCACATATATAATTATTAACCAATCATATTCTACACGTGGTCCTGATGGTTATACGACAATTTTCATCCTATATCTCTGATTAGCACTTTGTATAAAATTATTGCTAAAATATTGGAGAGAAGGTTGAGCAAGGTTTTAGAAATTGTCATCTCTGTATGCCAGTCTGCTTTCATTGAAGGAAGGTAAATTTTGGATAGCATCCTAGTTCTGAACAAAGTGAATGATGAAGTTATAAGAAAAAAAACCAACGATAATTATTTTAAGACTGATTTCGCAAAAGCCTAAGACTCGGTTGAGTTGTCTTTTCTTTACCATATGATAGAGCTAATGAATTTCAGTCCAAGATGGAGATGTTGGGTTCATGAATGTTTATCATCTGCCACATCCTCAGTTCTTATTAATGGCAGCCTCTCGGGGAAATTCCTATTAGAAAGGGGACTAAGGTGGGGAGATCCCCAATCTCCCTTCCTCTTTCCTATTGTTGAGGAAAGGCTTAATTAGTTGATGACTAAGGGGATGAATATCGGAGCATTGGAGGCAGTGTGAGTAGGCTTTGATCATATTAAGGTACTAATCTTAGAATATGTCGACGATACTATTTTTCTTTGTTCTGGAAATCCTAGTATACTGCTTGTGCTAAAATTTATATTGTGAATTTTTGAACTAATATCAAGGTTGAAAGTCAATTTTGAGAAGAGCTGTGTGTATGGTATAAGAATCGAGGATGAATTTTTGCCGAATCTAGCTGATTTGTTAAGATGCAAAACGACTAAACCTCCAATAGTTTATTTGGGTTTAAACGTGGGAGTTAATCATAATTTATTGTCAACATGGGTTGGTCTATTAAAGAAGATGATGAGTAAACTAGCTAAATGGAAGAGCAACCAATTGTCTTTTGGTGGAAGAGTGACTTTGGTGCAGTCTATGTTGGAGGCCATATCGATATATCACACGACTTTCTTCAAGATGCAAAAAATGGTGACTAAGGAGATTGTTGATGATCGATTTTAATCACTTGGATTAGTGACTATTTTTAATCGGATCACCAAACAATAACGTGTGATTGATTACTACCGTAAATAGTAAATACGATAGAATGGGATTAAGAAAATATAAATACGAAAATTGATTTCGTATTTATATCGTATGTAAGTGTAGATTTAGGTGTATGAGTGTGTGTAGGCAAAGTTTGGGTCGTATTTGTGAATTTGTACTTGTTTTATTGCTGAAAATCCAAGGCTTTTATACAAGTCCTCCAAGTAGGAGGTTGAATGACTCTTGCTCTCCCATGCGTGCATGCTTGACAAATGGAGAGTTGACTATTTGACCTTGTCTAAGCTAATTTCTATCCTCTAAGTTAATTTAGCTCGTATTAGTGAGCTGCTTGTCTCTTTTGGACTTGTCCTTGAGGAGTTCTTAGCTTGATTTAGTTGATTGATTAGCTTTTTGCCTTGGCCCTTTAGCTAAAGTAGCTCGCCATGGTCTTATTTGTATTCGGGAAGACTTTATTTTTGTGTAGTTCATCTTGACAAAGTAGGTCGCCTAGCTAGAGTAGCTCGTATGACTATTCCAGGTCGGCCGTGCTCGGTTTGGCTTGCTTAATCCTGCTTTTTATGGGGTTAATTAGCTTAAACCTGTTCACCTTAAGGGGGATGTAGCTCGCCTATCAACAATTGTCCCCTAGCATGCCTTTACGCTGTAAGGTAAGAGACGAGCTACTAAAGGGCGGGCTATGATCTTGAGCCTCTTGAACGAGCTGCATCATCTGGAGCGGACTGCATCATCTTGGACGAACTGCATCATCTTGGACGAACTGCATCATTTTGGATGGACTGCATCATCTTGGATGAACTGCATCATTTCGGCCCAGCTGGTTGTGGGGAGCGACGATTGGAGCTCCGAGGCGTGTGGCATGTCTCGAGGCGTGACGTGGGCAGCATGATTGCTGCCGCCCAAACGCGCATTTTCTCGAGGTGACGCGCCCCCTATATTTTTGGAGTAGGGTTGCACACACCCGTATATTGCTCTTCGGTCCCTGGATTTTTCATCTTTTCCCAATTTCTACCCCATTTTTTGCTTCCTATAAAAGGAAAAATTCTTCCATTTTTCTCATTTTCCTTCAAGTTTTTCAGCGCCAAAACCCTTGTGAATCCTCCTTTGAAATTTCCGGCAACCGTCCACCATTTCCCATGACTGATTTCTTCCATTCCAAGTTCTCAAGGTAATTTCTTTGTGTTTTTCTTCTTGTTCTTCGTTCGATTTTGTATTTTTTTGGGTTTGGAAAACCAAACTCCGCCGTTCCTTTGCCTTATCACCGCCGTTATCTCTTCATCTTCTCGCCAGAATCTGCCATTAGAGCCAACTCAAGCTTTCCTATATTTAATCTTATTTCAAAAACTTCAAACAAATGTCTTCCTCTTCTCGAATTGACACGGATCCCCCCAAAACCCTGGGAAACGCCCGATTGAAGAAGCTTCTTCCGTTTCCCCCATGGTGGTTACCATAGATTCGGATCCCGAAGCAACCTCCGTAGTCCGATCTATGGAATCAGGAGCTCGCCAATTAAGGGAGAGAGTCATCGAGGTGAATCCAGCCCGCAAAATTATAGAGGAGACCAGCTCGGACCTCCACTTCGAGGAGGAAGATGAGGCCAAGGTACAACAGGTCACCCCCGTTGATGAACTGACCTGGGAGTACCTAGAGAGCATCGACTACCCGATGCTGAATCCGATCGAGCGTCAGATCTCCATCGCTGTAGCTCGCCAAGTCGACTGGGATGCCTACGAGAGGGAGTACTCCACTCATTTCCAGATACCAACTGGCGGAAAGAGAAAACTCAAAACAACCGACTTCATAGCGAGCTACATCGTCTCATCGATCACCGAAGAAGAGCTACCAAAGATCAGAAGGGATTACAAGATCCCTTATGACGTTCATATGTATGCGTCATTGGAGGATGACCGAGCAGATCGACCTCCTCGCGGATGCACTGCGATCAACCTTGAGATTCTTAAGGTCGGGGTAACACTTTCCCTCCATCCATTGATCGGCCGTTTCTTGGAGCAGATTAATCTGGCAATTAGCTAGCTTACTCCCGTGGGGTGGATGGATTTAATGTCTGTGATGGTGTTGTTCGCTCTGGAGGGATATCCCAATAAACTTATGACGGACGAGGTGAACTACCTCATCACACCCAACCTGCACGGGGGATGAGTCAGGCTGGTCCTACCTTAAGGTTTGCCCCGGCCTTAAAGTAGTTGAAGATGTGCCTGGAAAAGTGAAGAACTGGAAACATGATTGGTTCTTCATTGGTGGAGATTGGCGTGCCTCAACTCGCACTTTTGGTGGTGCCGAGCGAATCAATACGCCGACAGAGTTTGGGATCCTTAAGCGTGAGTTTTACTTCTTCGATAATTTTGAAGAGGTAAAACTAATTTTAATCTTTTTCTTTTTATTTCAGGTCCCAAGACTCTCAAGTGGAGGAGCGCCAAGGACGAGGTTGTCGATCTGTTCTTGTTCGCTCTAAGTCAGGTCGCTCTCAGAATTTGAGTTGATCGGACTGTGAGCCATCTTTGCTCGGAGTCTACACGTCGAGTAGCTCGCCTCATGATGTACATGCACCATCTCAAGGCACAAGCCGAGGTCCTTGAAGGTAAAATCTTTTTCATTTGGCGAACTACTCTTACTTTTGCTCTTCATAATTTTTTTAACACTGGTAGTTCGACTCTTGCAGACCAGCTCGTCACCATTGCTGTTCCACCAGCCTTCCTTCAGCTCGATCAACACGTGTTGGACATGTCGACCAAGAAGAGAAGAAAGAAGGGTGACCCTATCTCTAAAATGGTCGCGCTGGTGGCTAAGCCGAAAGGAGATCCCCGCCAAGCGAGCGCGTCGGGCTCATCCAAGCAGCCCATCCTAGCTAGTAGCCCACCAGCGACTGAGCCCAGAAGAAGAAACATCTTCATTGCGGAGATGACACTCCCATCTTTGAGGCCGAGCGAGCTTCAAAGAAGAGCAAGGGCCAATAGGGAGGCGAGCTACCTCTACCTCGCCCTAATCAACAGGAAGCAGGTCGAGCTTCCTCGGTGGAGTTTCTCACCGGACAACAGGTGATCACCACCGCCCAACAAAGGAATCCGGAGTCTCCAGAGGATGTAACCTTCCTAGGATGGGATGCTGGTCGCTACTCTGAGTAAGTATCTTTCAGGCTGGCAACACCTTGGTGACCATTCAGAAATTGGTCGACCAAGTGGAGGATTTGGAGAGGGATGTGCGTCAGCACGCCAACACTGTTCGCCGCATCTCCTGAGAGAGGGATGATGCCCAATCTAAGGTGAACTTGGCTGTCGCCAACCTCCAAGAAAAAGTGAAGGCTCATCAAGCGGCCGAGCAGAATGCTTTTGACCTTCACCAGAAGGTCTCTGAAGAGCTTAAGGCAAAGGAGGTCGAACTGGAAAAACTTCGCACTCAGCTCGCCCACAAGTAGAAAAAGAGGGAGACGGCCGAGAAATGGGCCACCGATTCTAAAGTGTTGGGATATAGATTAGATGTTTTGAAGATGTTAAAAAAAAGATCTTGTAATAGGACTAGCTGAACCTGTTAGTCAGCTACAGACAAAGTCTAGAATAGGTCTTTGGTTAAGGGGGAAGAAATATGTCCAGACCAGATGAGCTCTAACCAGAGGACCAGATGAGCTCTGACCAGAGGACCAGAGGAGCTCTGACCAGAGGACCAGATGAGCTTTGACCAGAGGACCAGATGAGCTCTGACCAGAGGACCAGAGGAGTCGACCAGAGGACCTCCCCCAGATGAGGTTCAGAGCAGAAGTGTCACCTGACCAGATGAGTCCTGACCAGACGACCCCAGACCAGACTAGACCAGACCAGACGAGTGTGATGTATTAGTTCACCCACCAAGAGGCTTCGTAGTAATCTGGAGACGAGGAAATCTTGGAGTTCAATGATGGAGAAGAAGGCAAGTAGAAGAGTCAACTGATGGAGGATATGATTGATTTTTTATTGAAGTCAACTAATCAATCATATAATCAATCTTTGATTATATTCCTCCAATTATGGTTGTTTGAAATTGCTAGCTCTCCAACGACTAGTTAATTCACAACTATAAATAGGAGTGTTTTGGTTGAGTTCATACACAAGAGTCGGGCAAGAGCACACAAGATACACAAACCCTCCACTCACTCACCTTGTTCATACAAATATTATATACACACTTTAGGAGTTATAGTTGAACTATTTACATAATCCTTATCTTTATAGATAGATTGGTGTAAGGCTTACATCGTAAGATTGAAGTTGGTGTACGAAGGATCTGGTACTTCTCAATTCCAGAAAGTCAGTAAGTTGGTTGGAAAGTGAGTCCCCTTTGGAGAAAGGAAGAGTGGACGTAGGATCGTTATATCCGAACCACTATAAATCCTTGCGTTATTTACTTTTCTGCACTTTAGATTTCTGCATTTCAATTCTAACACTCTATTTAAAAAGGGGGTTTCTCAAAATTAAGTTTAAAACGCCTTCCGCTGGATAACCTTTTTGGGACCAACAAGTGGTATCAGAGCAGTGTGTCCTACAGACCACTGTTTTGAAATTATCTCGGTGGTCACCAGGGCAGATCCAATTTTTTGAAAATCCAAATATTTGTTGTGCTAACAATTTTTGCAGAAATGGGTCGAAGAAAAGTAGTAAAAGAGACACTAGGAGTTACTCCAAAAGAAGCTTCACAGATGAGGAAGAAGAGGTATCCACTTCTGGTTCATCATCTAATTTTGGACCAGACGAAGAGATATGTCTAGTGACAGACGAGGTATGTAATCAAACTTCCTCTTCTTTTTCATCTTCTTCTTTTTTCTGAACAATCAGAGGAGTCTGATGTGCAAAAATTGCTATTAGACCTCCAAAAATCTATAAAACTTTGTCAAAAGTTGGAAGAAGAGAACACAAAGCTGAAAGCAGAAAATCAGAAGCTTTCACAATGTCTAGGCAACTCAGCTGATCTACAAGCTGAACAAAATCATACATTGGTCTAAGAGTCTTCTGACTTGACAACCAGGTGTATTGAACAAGTTAAGCTGATAGAAAGGTTGATTGTTGAAAATGTTGAGAAAGACAATGAATATAACCTGCTTAAAGCTAAGTTTGATGAACTCTTCCATCAAAACAAAATTGTAAGAGAAAGTGAGGACAAGCTCAAGATGAGAGTGGAGCAGCTGACTACATCAAATAATGTTGTGTCAAATATAGCTGCCTCATCTCAAAGAGAGCATGATAAGACAGGGCTTGGTTATTCCAAACCTGAATCCTCACATGTTCAGAAAGAAGTACAGCCTAGAAATTTTATTGATAAAGGCAAGAGGTCAGTTGACTAGGCAATTCAGCTTAATGGGCAGATGAGTACTAAAATTCAAAAACCCAAAAGGCAGAAGAGGGATTTTAAGAAGGGTTATACCCATAATAAAAGACCTCAGCCAGGCCAGCAGAGTAGAAAACAGTCTGAATCTTCTTAAAAGAGGCAGAACCAGATGACTCCTACTCACCTGCAGAAGACTTTCAAGTCATCTGCCAGACCAGCTGGAACCTTTGATGGTTCTAGTAAGACTTATCCTTATCAAAAGAATTTAAGTCTGTTACTTTAAGACAAGTTAATTCTTTTACTGGTCAAACTCATAAGAGAAGAAGACCCTGCAGAAGAAATAACCATGTCAAAGGTTCTTTTGTTGAGTGTGTTTTTGTGGACTCATATGGAAGAAAGATAAGATCACCTGATCCAAAAATGGATGATTTATTCTTGTGGCTTCCTAAATATTGTGCTAACCCCCCTGGACCCAGAAGGGTACCAAACACTTGATTTCCTGCAGATACACAAGAAGACCAGCTAATGTTTTGCCCCAAATATCAGCTGAGCTTATTCTGAGGGGGAAGATCTATTGACCCAACCTACTAGAATCTCTATTTGGATATTTCAAATTTTCTTGTCTTGTTTTATTTCAGTTCTTCCAGTTTTAACATCATCAAAAAGAGGGAAATTGTTAGGATATAGATTATATGTTTTGAAGATATTAAAAAAAAAGATCTTGTAATAGGACTAGCTGAACCTGTTAGTCAGCTACATACTAAGTCTAGAATAGGTCTTTGGTTAAGGGGGAAGAAATCTGTCCAGACCAGATGAGCTCTGACCAGAGGACCAGATGAGCTCTGACCAGAGGACCAGAGGAGCTCTGACTAGAGGACCAGATGAGCTTTGACCAGAGGACCAAATGAGCTCTGACTAGAGGACCAGAGGAGTAGACCAGAGGACCTCTCCCGAATGAGGTTCAGAGCAGAAGTGTTACCTGACCAGATGAGTCCTGACCAGACGACCCCAGACCAGACCAGACCAGACGAGTGCTGACCAGATGAGTGTGACGAATTAGTTCACCCACCTTGAGGCTTCGTAGTAATCTGGAGACGAGGAAATTTTGGAGTTCAATGATGGAGAAGAAGGCAAATAGAAGAGTCAACTGATGGAGGATATGATTGATTGCTTGATTGAAGTCAACTAATCAATCATTATATTCCTCCAATTATGGTTGTTTGAAATTGCTAGCTCTCCAACGACTAGTTAATTCACAACTATAAATAGGAGTATTTTGGTAGAGTTCATACGCAAGAGTCGGGCAAGAGCACACAAGACACACGAACTCTCCACTCACTCACCTTGTTCATACAAATATTATATACACTCTTTAGGAGTTATAGTTGGACTATTTACACAATCTTTATCTTTATAGATAGATTGGTGTAAGGCTTAGATCGTAAGATTGAAGTTGGTGTACGAAGGATCTGGTACTTCTCAATTCCAGAAAGTCAGTAAGTTGGTTGGAAAGTGAGTCCCCTTTGGAGAAAGGGAGAGTGGACGTAGGATCGTTTTATCCGAACCACTATAAATCCTTGTGTTATTTACTTTTCTGCACTTTAGATTTCTGTATTTCAATTCTAGCACTTTATTTAAAAAGGGGTTTTCTCAAAATTAAGTTTAAAACGCCTTCCGCTGGATAACCTTTTTGAGACCAACATAAAGCCAAAGTTGCTTGTGTAGAGGAGTAGCTTACAGGGACGATTTCCTCAGAGGAGTTGGTGCTCAAGTTTGAGGCGAGCTCCATCATGGGCTTTGTCAATGCCTATGCTGAATGTATACGGGCTGTGAACGAGTTCGATGTGCCCAACGTCCTAGCTGGTATTGCTAAGAAGTTCACTGAATTCCTTCAAACCAATCCTCCTCCCAAGGGTATTACTCTCCAAATAGGCGATCTACCTGAATATGGGGTCAAGATCGACTTTCTTGACTCTAGCATTGTCATTACTCATCCCCCAGAGAATGAGGACGAGCAGGAGGAGGAGGTTGAGGGTAAGGTGGATGCTCCCACTGGTCTAAGTGAGCAATCCCAAAAAGAACGAGCTGACACTGAGGGGCTGATTGCTGATCTCACTGTTGATGTTCCCATTGACCCAACTATTTCAGGGGCGCCCTTAGTCGATCCTCAAGATGACAATCTTCCCCCTCCAGCCGGGCAAGGGTCTTAATGAGTTAGGACTTGTAATTTTTCCTTCTTTTTGTCATAGTTGTTCGCTCCTTTAGGGAGTTGATGTTGTAATCTCTTTGGGCGAACTGCCTTGTCTTCAATGAAACTTTATTTTGCTCATCTTCTTTATGTATTAATTGCTTTGCATTTATTTTTATGCTTTGCAATCTTAATGCATGTGTTTGGGCTTTATTAAAAAAGAATTTTGCCTTGAAGATAGAATAAGGGCCTTGGCCTTAGGCTATGCTCATTTAAAAACGAACAACCTTTAATGGGCTTGATCAAATAATCTGACTTGTGCCTTAAGCTTGAATCTTCTCCTCGAACGAACAACTATTATTGAACTTGGTAAAACTTTACAAGTATGAAAATGGCTAACTTTACAAGTCTTTACAAAATAAGTCAAAGTAGTTCGACTATTATACAATTTGTCAAACAATTTTACACTTCTTAAATTACTAAAAATGTACAAACACAAATAAGTTGCTAGGCTAAAGTAGTTCGACCAGCAATTCTTGTTCGTCCTCTAACACTTAGTAAAAATTTAAAAAAATTAGGCAAGTTTTTGGACCTTACTTGCACATATGCAGTTCTTGCTCGCCCCATAGTCAAAGTAGCTTGCCCTATTGATAGTACTTCTTCAAATGAACTACATTCCAGGAGTATTGGGCCGAGTTGCCTTCTATGTCTTCAATATCATAAACACCATTGGGTAACCTGTCCGTTACCCTGTAGGGGCCCTCCCAAGTCGGTCCAAATACACCTGGATGTGGGGCGAGCTTCTTTCTTAGGACGAGGTCGCTAACTTTGAATTCTCTTAGTTTGATATGGGAATTATAATAACGCTCTGCTCGTTGTTTGTATGTTGAATTTTTTTAGCTCGACCATTATTTTATTTTTCCTCGAGCAAATCCAGTTCGACTGATAAGGCAGAGCTGTTAGCCTCTTCATCAAAGTTGGTTGTTCTAATTGTTTTGGTCTTTAGCTCAATTGCGCTAACTGCCTCTGTTCAGAATGCCAATGCAAAAGGTGTTTCTCCTGTGCTAGATCTGGGAGAAACTCGGTATGCCCATAAAACATCTGGGAGCTCTAAAGACCAATTTTCCTTACTTTCCATCAATCTTATCTTCAGTACATGCTTAATTATTTTATTAACGGCTTCAACTTGGCCATTTGATTATGGATGATAAGAGGTCGAAAAATATTTCTTGATCCCCCACTTGGTGCAGAAGTCCCTTAGTCCCTTCTCATCAAATTGAAGACCATTATCTGTAATAATTATTTGGGGAACTCCAAATTGACAGATAATGTTCTTCCAGATAAAGCTGATCATCTTTTCTTGGGTACGT
This sequence comes from Ballota nigra, assembly GCA_947034835.1. Taxonomy (NCBI): domain Eukaryota; kingdom Viridiplantae; phylum Streptophyta; class Magnoliopsida; order Lamiales; family Lamiaceae; genus Ballota; species Ballota nigra. The sequence goes on along the minus strand of OX344723.1, from coordinate 114,370,611 downwards.
AACTTTGACTAAAGCCTCTGCTTTTGCCCATTTGGTATAATAATCAACTGCCACAACAACGAATCGTACATTTCCCTTTCCAGGTGGAAAAGGTCCAATGATGTCCATTCCTCATCTTGCAAATGGTCATGGACTGAAAATGGAAATGAGCTCTTGTGCTGGAGTGTGGATACTTGGGGCAAAGATTTGACATCGATGATAGGCTCTTGCCATTTGAATAGCATCTTGACGTAGAGTTAGCCAATAATAGCCTTATCTAATTGTTTTGTAGGCTAGAGCTTGCCCCCCCAGCATGGTTTCCACAAACTCCTGAATGTATCTCTCCCAAAGTAGCTCGTCCTTGCCCCCTAGACAAACATTTTAGAAGTGGGATTGAAAAACCTCTTTTGTAAAATTGCTCGCCCACCAGGGTATACCTGGCTACTCGTTTTATTATTTTGGCAGCTTCAAAAGGATTGCTTGACAATTCACCATCTTTCAAGTATTTGGATAAAAGAGTTCGCCAATCATTATCATCAAGTAGTTCGTCCACCTGGTTGACTTGATAATCCGAGGTTGATGGATTGACCCTTCTAATGATGATTATGTCTGTTAACTCGGCTGGCCCTTCACTGGTTGTCAGTCGAGCTAAAGCATCAGCTTGGGTGTTGTTCGTTCGGGGTACTTGTTCAATGTATACTTGATCTAGCATTGACACCAGGTGAGCAACTATCTTTTGATACCGATCATGTGTTCATCTTTGGCCTCGTATTCACCCCAGACTTGATTTACAATGAGCTGAGAATCTCCAAAAATGTGGAGTCGTCTGACTCCAACAACAAGTGATAAGTGGAGACCTGCAATGAGGGCATCATACTCAGCTTCGTTGTTTGTAGCCATAAATTCAAATCTGACTGCTGAGGTGAATACTTGTCTGTCGGGGCTGATGGGAACTACTCCTGCCCCCGAGGCCATGTTCGTAGATGAACCATCTACATAGAGATGCCAAGAGTGATTCGTAGGATTAAGATCGAGAGAGAGGTGGGAGATTCTTGGCGATGGAAATTAGCTCCAAATGGTTGGTTTTCAGTTAGGAAAGCTTATAAAGAGTACATAAATGCCGTAATTTATGTTTTAGAGGTGGACTCAAAAGCAAAAAAAAAAAAAATTCTACCTTTGCAACAGGGGATAATCTTTGGAGGAGGGGGATTCTCGGTTCGGATGAAGAATCACGATGCAAGATGTGCGAAGATGGAATGGAAACAACAACTTATTTTCTCATAGAGTGTAAGGTGGCCCGAATGGTTTGGCAAGAAATTAACAAATGGCTGGAAATAAGTAGTGTTCTCCATGGGAACCCAACTGTTAATTCCCTTCAATTTAGTGACAATTTGAGTGATGACAACAAGGTTTGCAAGATGGTTGCTGCAATATGGGTGGGAACTATTTGGAGAATCTGGAAAAGCATAAATAAACTCGTTTTCAATGGGAAAAAACCAGATGTCGGAAGAATGATATAAGAAATTTTGATTAGAAGTTGGTAGTGGTTTTCGGCTAAAAATTGGTCGGATAAAGAAAAAAGAGTGGCGAGGTGGATGAAAAATCCGAGAAATTATTTTATGTAGTTTTTTTTTATGGGAGAAGAGAGTCCGGACTTGTATAAATATATATGTAATCTGATGTATATTTTTTTACGGGTTAAGTACCCCTTGTACTCGATTTCGTAATAAAAAAAAATTACTATTCAATTTTTTTTTATCATAGTCACCTAAAATGAAAAAAAAAAAAACAGTGGAATCAACTAGAAAAAAATTACGCTTTTTGTTCAATTGAAACATAAAAAATATGCTCCACACACTATGATCAACAAAACTTATAACAAAGGAACCTAATTGAATTTATAGTATATTTAGATATATTAAGCCTTGAAAATAATTATGTGATCTATCCTAACATAAATCTAAATACCGTAAAAAAATTTAACACAACGGTAATAGTTGGAGTGAATAAAGAAAATGCATCAAGAAAACAAAGGAATTAATAAAGAATAAAATAAGTTACAAGCAGTAAATTTTCAACAAACAAAACATTTATTAGTAGTAATAAACACAAGGACGCGGATATTTGCCCCCCCCCCCCCCCTCCCCCCCATTTTTAATTTGTTCACCACCCATCTTTTTCTTATGTTTGAAAATCTATATCTATCTATACTATATCTATACTATATATAAAAGTGCCTTAGCATTGTAAATCTTTTTCAGACAAATTTACCCCTCCCCATTTTTGTCTTGGGTAATTTTATCCCTCCTCAACTTTCTAATTTTTAATATCTTTCAGTTTTACCCCACCACTGTTCGGCTTCCCCATTTCTCTATCTACAGTGATCAAGATCAATATTGCGTCTTCTTATATTTTCCCTTTTATTATCCACTCCAATTCGTCTTCCCATCTCTCTCTGTCAATTTGAATTGTAACGACTCGTTAGATCACCCCCACCACTTGCCCCATCTATCCACACTCGCTAGGCAGTATCATTTTGATAGGTCATTCCTCTTCCATCGCTAGGTACTACCACCCTCGAAGAAGATGCGATTTCACCAGCACGTGGTCTCACTTGATTCACGCATCAACTACCCCGTTCTTCTAACCAGACCCTTAAAATTTTCGATGAAGTATTCATCTATCTGTATATGTATGTGGACTATGCAGGTATATATTTGTTACTCATATTGAATTGTTGTGTGCTGATCTTTCTTTTTTAATTGGAATTGCAAGTTGGAAAAGGAGCTGATGAGACTCGATATATTGTGAGTGAAGGAGATGCAACCGCATTTTTTTCGAGCAAATCTCATGGTTGGTTGTCGATTGAGTTCCTTTATTTTCCCTCCCAAATATGCTTTATATATGGAAATGGATAAGAATTGTTGGTTCTAATTGTTTCTCTGTTAATATAGGGAGGATTTTGAGGGTTTTTTTTTAGCATATTATTGTTAGGGCAACTAGGAAGGATGTGCAGTTGAAATTTAAGGAGGAATACAATAATGTCAAGGTAACATTTTATACCCATCTGATGAAATCAATTTGAAGAGTGTATAGTTTGCTCAATTATGATTTATATATATGTGCATTTTCTTTTAGCATTTTCTATATCAATTTTATGGTTTCTTGGGCTTGAGATTTAGATAATAAAAAATGAATGAAACAATGATTAGTGGTAACCAGAGTGTATGCCGAGTCTATCCTTAAATATTTATTCAGATTGGGTCATCACTCATAAGGTCTTGATCTTGCTATGTATTTATGTGTGATTTACCACTCCTTTGTTTAGTAAAAGAACTTACTAATTTTATTGTGCATCCGATAATTATCTCTTCCTTAGATTTTTTGTGTGCATCACACCTATATTGGAACTCGATATGGAAGGGCAAAATATACAAAAAAAATTGAATTAGTTTCAATTTGAGTTTCTGTTACTTTTGTTTGTTTAATATTAATATACATTATGTTTCTTAATCTTTCCCTATTTTTTATTTTTTAGTGTAAGATAGCAGGCTATCTTTACAGACCTGGCTTTCTTGTTGAGACTTCAGTTTCTTCCCATTTGTAGTTAGAAAGTTGGGTCTCGATCTTCAATTTTTTGGCTATCATTTTGAAAATGCTAATCCATGGCTTCATATTTTGGTAGTCTATATGGCTAGAAAACCAGAGTTTGTTACTTTCACATTTTCTTGTTTTGATGGTTTATCTAATAGTCCTGCTTGCTTCTTTTGTGGAGGCTCGAAAGCCCCTTAATAATGATTTGCTCTATATGTAAATAAGTGAATGAATTCTACAATCCTTGAGCTCAAATTGGTATGCTTCTTCCAGGTCACACCACAAAAGAAAGGCATTTGAAGTAGACCTAAGACTTTGAAATATGTCTCTGTGATAATCCATTGCAAGTAAGTTATTTCTTTTCAATATAGTGGTCGTCTGGATATTTCAATCGATTGACTAACTCATCTGATTATGATAGGGAGAAGTTTCTGGCCCGCGTGCAATGCAAATTTGATGAATTTGTCTTCCACCATTTTTGTCCTCTTTATTTTCTAAGGGTCTTCATTTAATTTCCTGATTGCAATATATGCTCAACCTACGTTTATGCTCTTTATTCTTTATGTTTTGAGGGTGAGAATAATTTGGATTATTTCTGACAGAATCAATACAGAGATACTAGATTAGGTGTCATTCACAAAGAAAATATTATGATTGAAAAGTAGACTAAGATGTGAGTGGTTAAGGTTAGTGAATAAAACAATTTAAAATTTATTATCTATAATTCTTTAAGCATGTGCTGCAAGGCTACTCACTTGTTTTACTTTGAAACCTTGTGATTAAGATATTGTGAGATATTTAATTGCAATGGTTTTGCTTTGTGGCTGTGAGAAAAATTGGGTGAAATTGATGGCCATCTAATAAATATCGCAAATTTATTGGGTATAGGGCTCGACTTCAATAATTTTAGTAGAAAATGCTGCAAATTGTCAATTTTACTTATACAAATATGCTTTTGGGCTTATAATACTCCATAAACATCAAGGGAAACCAATGGAAGCCGTGACAATGGCAAACTCCGATGACCCAACTTCAATAGTCAAGCTCGCCACCATTGTTCCCCTCTGTCTCTTCTGTGATGTTGCCACATGTCATTATAACAATCAGTGCAATTAAAATGTATTCAATATCTTATTTAGTGAAGTTATATTTTTTTTCAGTTTCTTATTTGGTTGTTGTGAAGTTAATTTTTTTTTCTGTTTCTTAACCAGATGGTGTGATGGAGTCTATTACAGTTCTCTTATTAGCCACCACAATGAATCACGTTCTACAATAACTCATTTATTCTTTAGTACATAAAACTGAACCATTCACTTAATCAGCTGATCTGTAGCTCCAATCAGCAACTTCACTTGCAGAACGTTAGATGTTTATAATTGTTTTCTTTGGAATAGTCTTCTCATTATCTAAGGATGTGAACTGCATATGCTACACATCTTTCTATGTTTAGTGTCTACTAGACCATGAAATGTGTAGAAGCTACCACCCATATATATGAGAATTTTTAATTAGACTAATTCAAGCAAATCCTTCTTGAATTAGTTGTTTTACTTGTATTATGGAAATGCAGGATTGCACGCCAGTGGCTTATAGATGGACTTAGAGATATTGTAGCTGCCAAGGAAGCGGTTTAGTGGGTTGCTACATCAACAGAGGAAAAGAAACCATCTGCAAATGCATACCTTGCCTAGACTTAGGTAATATTTCCTTTTTTAATTTGTTATCACCTCTTCTTGAGATAAGATATGACCAGTTTTAACACAAAGGACAAAGTAACGCCACCATTTCAATAATTTTTGCAGATTGTTCCTTCTCAACTTATTTTTATCCTCTATTAAATCAATCTAACAATTTATTGCCCCAAGTGTTTATTAGTAATGCTAAAGTGGATGCTTATGATTTTGATTCTCTAGACTGGTTAGTCATCTCTTTTCACGCGTCGTCTCTATAAATGTGAAGAATCGAACGACCGCGTCCAGGGGATCACATCTACTCATGGGCCACTGCTTACATCTATGCTAATCATGGGTTAGTATTATTAATTTAGTTTAAAATTATTGAAGTTTATGTTGAATTACAACAATATTATTGTTGCAGGGGTTGTGATGAATGCTGAGCATTATATAGTTGTTCTTTTATTCTTGAATGATAATTAAATTATTTGGTTTTTCAGTATTGATCTCGCATAAATATCTTAATGCTAGTGATAAATAGTATTATGTGTTTCATTTAGTTGGTTGAGATAAGTAAATTTTTAATTCTTGATTTTAGTTTCTCCTTACTTTTTAAAACCACTTAATTATATCATTAGCACACAATAAAAAAAATATCCTAAAATATAGTTAAGGGCCTAATTTTCTCTCAACCATTCATTAAAAAATTTAATTTCACAAGATGGTGTATGTGTGTGAATCTGTTGAATTGAACACATTTTCTATTGAACATCATCAACTTAAAGTTGTATATATATGAAGGTTTTTAACAATGTCTAAAGCCTTAGGTTACTTCACTAATATTAGGTTTTAAAGGTGATAATACAAAAAACAAGAGAATATAATATTTACTGAGAATACTTGTGCAAGTTAAACTAATGTTATGTGATGGTTATTTCTTCTATGTTGTTTCTTTGTATTCAGGCGTGTGCCTTCACATCTACATGCAAATAAAGGCCATTTTGAAGATCTGACATGCTGATCTATTACACAATAAACTACAAATGTATCTTGTCTGTTTTAGTAGGTGATTGAGGTTCACAAGTTAAACTAGATTTGTTCCTTTTTTAAGTATAACATTAAAATTGTGAGGAAATATAATCATCCTCTTGAAACTTATGTAGCTATCTGTGTTCATTCTTTTTTCCAATTAAACATGAAAACTTAAAGGACACGAGGGCATATATGTACCACACCATCTCATCACTATGACTTGTATAGAAAGGATTCTTCAAACAAATTACTTGTATAAATAAATCATTGTATTTTCTTTTTTACTAATATATTATGTATAACGTGCAACGCACGCGTTAAACGACTAGTACATTTAAAAAGACCGAAGTACTCTTATACACCCCCGATTCAAGTTTACTGGAATTCCAACAGTCACGATGATGAGAGCTTCTTCTTGGTGTTAGAGAGATGTAAAATCCAAAACAAACAAGAATTTTTTTGTAGGAAGAGGAAAAATCACACCCGTAAATAAGAATTTTGGCTCCCAATGGCTATTGGTGTTGTTTGAGTAGTATAATATTGTGTAGGAACAAATATATGCTGGAAAATATAGTTTCGCACATTTTCTTATATTTTTTTAATTTTGTTAATGTTGGTGATCAAATTTAATCGGGTGGATTAGTGACTGTTTTAATTCGGTTTTAAGATCATCAATCAATAACGTGTGATTGATCACCACCGTAAATGGTAAATCGAAGATTCGGGTTGTGGGTTTATAAATACGAAAGTCGAACTCGTATTAATTTCATATGTGTGTACGTTTAGGTGTGTTAGTGTGTGTTTTAGGAGCATTTGTAAATTTGAACTTGTATTTCTCAGCTGGAGAACAACTATTTATAGAGACTAGCAAGCAGGAGGTATCCAAGACTCTTGCACTTCCTAGCTTGCATGCTAGACATGTGTCCTTTGACCTTTGTTTGACCTTATCTAAGCTGAATCTTAGTTACAAAGTCTTCTTTGGTCTTATCTCGGACTTCATTGTTGTTCGTCCAGGTCGGCCTGTTTGGATCTAACATGGTTTCTTTACCAAAATTGTTCGCCTTTTGTAGTCGTGGCTTGAAAGTTGTTCGCCTAAACTTTGGACTAGAATGAACTGGGGAAACTTGGTTCCTTGTTCGTCTTCGGAGTTGTTCGTCATTTCGTACACTCCTGGATTGATTTGTGCACTCCCATTTGATTTTCTTTGTTAATTATCTTTGATTTAGGATTGATTTTTTGTGATCTCCATTAAGGCCTTAATACTTGTTCGCCCAACAGTGATTAATGTTCGATCATCAACAATTGCCCCCTATCCTGACTAGATGTTGCCTCAGACGAGCAACTTTGTGGCGAGCAACTATAGTTAGGATACTATTCTGGTGAGGATTTGGATGAACATTATCGAATTGGGCGAGCAACATCAGGCCTGCCTCTTCACCTTCCCACGATCTGAGGGATGTACGAGGATGACGTGGGTGGCATGATTGCGCGCCGCCCACGCGCGATCATTCCCTAGGCCACGCGCCCCAAGATTTGCACACCAGTCCTTTAATTTTCGTTTATGCTCGAAAAAGACCCCGTTTTCTTTCAAATTGGCCCATATTTTGTTGGAAATTACACCTTGTACCCAGTTTTTTGCTGGGGTATAAATAGAAGTGGGAAATGAAATTTTTCCCACTTCTTCACTCCTTGCTACAGTGCTCCGGCGACTCTTCCATTTCCGGCGATCTTAAGCTTTTCGGCGTCCGTTTCTCCAGTATTTAGCCTCCAACGTTGAAGTAAGGTAGTTATTTTCTCATTTCTCCCATTCTTCACTCTTCTGTTTCGTTATTTTCTTCATCACCGCCGCAGGGAGAATTTGCACCGTCGTCATCTACCCAGAACTGCCACCGGAGTTTCGAAAAGACATATTTTCAAACTAATTAGCCTCTCTCTTAGACTAATGTCCTCCCATTCGAGCAATAAAGGATCAGTGGAAGGATTGGACCCCTTATTTCCGATCGTGTCATTCGTCGAGCAGCCGCCGTTTGAGGTTTCCTCAGAAGCGCATCCCGACGTGGATTCCGTGGTCCGATCAACGGGGGATTCCGGTGCTCGCCAATCCGGCGAGGAGATTAGGGAGGCCTCGAGCAGTACCCCTGACGAGCAATCTTCCTCGAGCTCTGAATCTGAGGAAGATCCGGAGTTTGACGAGCTTACCCCTGAATTTCTGGAAGGAATAGGGTTTCCAGGCCCTAAGATGCTCGAAAATGAAATTCCCATTGGTGTTGCTCGCCCATTCGATTGGCGAGCATATTCTACTGAGCACGCGAACAACTTTCCCCGCCCCCCGCATCAAGTTTTGGATTTGGTAAGAACCGAGTACCAGGCGAGCAGAATTAAAAGTGTTGTTCGCAAGGACGAGCTCAACCTCATTCGGGAAGCATATCAAATTCCCCATGACATCTTCATGTGGGCTCCTATGAGGAAAGAAAGAGCTGATCGTCCTCCTTCAGGGTGTACGGCGATCAACATAGACACATTGATCGCGGGGCTAAGGTTGCCACTTCCTCCTGTTGTTGGTCGCTTTCTGGAGGCGACCAACTTAGCCATCACCCAAATTACCCCTATTGGGTGGATGAACTTGCTCGGCATCATGGGCTTGTTCGTCCTGGAGGGATACATCGACCGCATCACTGCCGAGGAGGTCAACTACTTGATGACCATCACCAAATGTCCGAGGGGCGAAGAAGGGTACTATTACTTGAAGGCTCGGACTGGATTGAAATTGGTGGAGGGGGTACCGAACAAAATTCGGGATTGGAAGGAGCACTTCTTTTTCATCGGGGGCGACTGGCGAGCATCTTCTGGCTCACACAGCGGTGCTGGGAGCATATTCGAGCCCACCACATATGGGCAAATCAAACGTAAGGTTATCTTTGCTCGCCCTTGCCTAAAGTTCTAATTTAACTTTTTTTGTTTGCTCGCAGGTCCCCGGTTACTCAAGTGGAACTCGGAAGAGGAAGAGATCGGATCTGAGTTCCTTTTCACTTCGTGTTTGGTCGCTCTCCGGGATAAGGCTGAGAGGACCATTGAGTACGTGAACAGACTGAAGTACAAGAAAGCTGCTCACTTGTTCACGTACCCCCACCATCTGGAAGCTCAAATCGAGGTGCCCCCAGGTACAGAAAGTTTCTAACTTTCAACATATATCTTGCTCGTCGTTTGTCTTTCTAACTTGCTCGCCTCATTTTTTTATTTCATTTTTTTTAGCTGAGCAAGTCACCGTCGCCGTCCCTCCCTGCTTCGGACTTTTAGAGCAAAGAGTCCACGAAATGCCACCTCCGAAGGGAAGGAGAAAGAAAGGTGACCCGCCTTCCAAAGTGTTGGCGATGACGAATAAGACGGAGGGGGCGAAAGTTGCTTGCCAAACCATGCCCCCTTCTAATCCTCCACCTTCTCCCCCCCCCCCCCCCCCCCCGCTCCATCACTCCGTGGGGCCAAACGCTTGAAGAAAGGGGATGGGACCTTCGTGTCCCAAACTGCTCCTGCTGGGACTAAAGGCAAGGAGAAAGTGGGGCAGAGCCATGCTCGCCACCACACAGAGGGAGAAGCTGTTCGCCCTTCCTCCATTGAGCCTGCGGAGAAGACAGGCAAAGCGGGCAAGGACTCCACTCCTGTCCGCGGTCCTGAAGATATTACCCATCTGGGTTGGGACGATCGAAAGTTCCAAGAGTAAGTTCACTCTCGCTTCTGCCGAACAAGATTCATTTCCTTTATGAATTTTTCTAAGTGTCGTTTGCTTTCTTGTTCGCAGATACCGGGCTGACGACCATCCTGGGCGAGCAAGTACCGTCCATCAATATGCTTGCTCCAAGACTCCCGTCAATATAAGGGAGATTCCGGGCGATCATGTTCGCAGGGCGACGGAGTTGGTCGCCCGAGCCTGGACACGACCCATGGAGAAAACCATCTCCATGCAAGGGCTGGCGGACAACATCCATCTCTCAATGATGCATCATGCCAATGGCCTCGTTACAGCCCAGAAGGCGATGGCCCAGCTGGCCGAGCAAGAAGAAGCTGATCGCCGTTACACAAGCACTGCTCGACAGCTTACAGAAGAGAAGGACAGCCTGGTCAGCCAATATGAGGCTAAACTTGCTCGCCTCAATAACAAGATCAATGTCTACATTGATAATGAGAAGAAATATCTTGAAGAAATTCAAGGTTTATCTGGTGAATTGGGAGGCAAAGATGCCCTGCTCGGCGAGGAGAAGAAAAAGCTGTCTGCGGCTGAGCAGAAGATTGCCAAGCTCGAAACAGACAATGCTCGTCTCAAAGAGGTGGAGGCCAGTACCTTTACCCGCGAGCAACTCGAGGCCAGCTCCAAATCCGGTCCGCCCCTATCTCAAACTTGGGATACATCTGCGCCTACGCTGATTGTATTCGTATGGCCGATGCGTATGATTACAAAGATATGGTAGAAGAGATGGGCAAGGACTTGACTGAGTTCTTGGAGACATATCCCCCGCCGAACAACATCGAAATCCAACTGGGGGATGTGGCCGAGCTAGGTGTCAAGGTTGACAGCCTTGACCCTAGTATCATCATTACTCGACCTTCACCTTTGGTTGATGAGGACGAGTAGGAAGAGGAGCCAGCTGCTGCAGACGAGCAAGCTTGCTAAAGAGAGGGAACAGAAAGCAGCCGAGGATATGGCTAGAGATATGATCATTGACCCTCCTGCTGACCAGACTCAAGGCCCTCCTCCTGCCGAGCAGTAATAGATTTAGAACTTAGACTAGTCTTTACATTGCAATAGTTGCTCGCTCCTTTTGTAGTACACCTCTTCTAGGATCCTTGTACTATTTTTTAGGCTCAATGCCTTTTATTTTAATGAAGTGTCTTTCTTTTATTCGCTCATTTTCTTTATATGTTAATTTCCTTTACATTTTTGTCAATGCTTTTGCAATTATAACATATAATTTTGGGCTTTGTTCGATTTGAACTTTGCCTTTTAATGGAATCAGGGTTTAGCCTCAGGTTCTGTTCATTTTAAAAAACGAACAACCTTTAAGTGACTTTGGTCCTTACAGATGGACTTGTACCTCGAGCTTCGGACTTTTCTTTCATCGAACAACTATATATACATAATGTAAAAAATTTACAAGTGTTGTAAGACTGCTCGTCATTAACATATACAACCTGACGAACAACTTTAAACACTAGCTAAAACATGCTCACTTATAGTATTTTTGCCGAACAACTTTGTCTAAAATTAAAAAAGATGAAATAGCACTAGACTATACAATGTGCCGAACAAATTTTCATTCTATACTTAGCAAAATTTTCAAAAAATTAGGCAAGATTTTTTGTTTGCCTTACTTGGTTCACTTGCCCCCCAAGATATTTGTTCGCCCAATCAAGAACTTGTTCGACTCATTGATAGTACTTCTTTAGATGTACATCATTCCAGGAGTATTGGGCCGGCTTGCCTTTCATATCTTCGATATCGTATACACCATTAACGAATTTTTCCGTTATACGATTGGGCGAGCAACTTTCTTAGAACCAAATCTCCAACTCTGAATTCCCTGATTTTAACATGGGAATTGTAATAGCATTCTGCTCGCTGCTTGTAGGTAGCATTTTTTAGCTCGGCACTTAATCTTTTTTCTTCGAGCAAATCCATTTCAGTAGCTAGAGCAGAGTTGTTCGCTTGCTCATCAAAGTTGGTCGTTCTGAATGTATTGGTCTTTAACTCGATTGGTATCACAACTTCTGTTTCGAAAGCCATTGCAAAAGGTGTTTCTCCGGTGCTTGACCTGGGAGAAACTCTATATGCCCACAGGACTTCTGGAAGTTCTTCAGACCAACTGCTTTTGCTCTCCGCTAGCCGTACTTTTAATGTATGCTTGATTATCTTGTTCACGGCTTCGACTTGTCCATTTGACTGGGGATGATAGGGCGTAGAATAATGTTTTTTGATCCCCCACTTCGCACAGAAGTCTCTCAATTCTTTCCAATCAAACTGCGGACCATTGTCTATCACAATGGTTTGCGGAACCCCAAAGCGACAGACAATGTTCTTCCAAATGAAGTTGATCATTTTCTGTTGCGTAATCTTCACCATGGCCTCTGCTTCCGCCCATTTCTTATAATAGTCGACTGCCACAACGGCAAACCGAACATTTCCAACACCTGTCGGGAAGGGACCAATAATGTCCATCCCCTACCTTGCAAATGGCCATGGGCTATAAATGGATACGAGCTGTTGGGCCGGGGTATGAATGTTTGGGGCAAAAATTTGGCATTGATGGCATGTTTTTGCTTTCTTGATTGCGTCTTAACGTAAAGTCGGCCAATAATAGCCTTGTCTGATAGTTTTGTATGCCAAGGCTTGCCCCCCAGTGTGATTTCCGCATACTCCGGCATGTATTTCTTCGAGTCTTGCTCGTCCTTGCCCCCTAGGCAAACATTTGAGAAGTGGGATTGATATTCCCCTTTTGTAAAGCTGTTCACCCACCAGAGTGTATCTGGCGGCTTGCTTTGTTAGCTTGGCAGCTTCAAAAGGGTTGTTTGGTTTTTTCCCACTTTTCAAGTATTTGACTATACTTGTTCTCCAGTCTTCTTCTTCACTTTCTTGTTCATCAAGTTGGTTGACATTATAACTCCTCGTTGATGGATCATTCATCTTTGTAATTTTAATGTCTGTCAACTCTGCAGGTCCTTCGCTTGTTGCTAGTCTGGTCAACGCATCTGCCTGCGTGTTGCTTGTCCTCAGAATTTGTTCAATGAAGACTTGTTCTAACAAGGACATTAGGTAGGCAACAATTCGCTGATACTCGATCATGTGATCGTCTTTCGCCTCGTATTCTCCTCGGACTTGGTTCACAATCAATTGAGAGTCGCCAAATATTTGTAACCGTCTGACACCTACTGCAAGGGATAGGTGGAGACCAGCAATGAGAGCTTCGTACTCAGCTTCGTTGTTGGTTGCCATGAAACCAAATCTGATTGCCGAGGTGAATACTTGTCTATCCGGACTGATCAGAACCATTCCTGCCCCTGAGGCTATGTTGGTTGAAGATCCGTCAACATAGAGATGCCAGGGGTGATCAAATCCTCTCGTTGGATCTGGTGGGAAGGTTAGTTCGACTATAAAGTCAGCTAACGCTTGCCCTTTGATCGCTGTTCTAGGAGCATAGGTCACCCCGAATTGGCTAATCTCTAGTGACCATTTTAATAAACGACCAGCTGTGTCGGGGCGATGGAGAATTTGTCTGAGTGGGAAAGTTGTTAGCACTTCAACTTGATGATCAAAGAAGTATGGTCGTAACTTCCTCACACTCATGACAAGTGTGTATGCCAGTTTCTCGGTTGGGGAGTATTTGATCTCCGCCTCATGCAAAGCTTAGCTGACGTAGTAAATAGGTTGATGGAATTTGCCGTCTTCCCGTACCAGAACAGAGCTGATTGCCACCTCTGACGCTGCCAAGTACAAGTATAGCCTTTCTCCTGGGATGGGTTTTGATAGAATTTTAACATCTCCCAGGTAGTCCTTAAGTTGGTCGAACGCCTTTTGGCAGTTGTTAGTCCATGTGAACTGTCCTTTCTTGATGGCTTCAAAGAATGGATGGCATTTGTCCCCCGATCTGGATATGAACCGATTCAATGCTGCTAGGCATCCCGTGAGCCTTTGCACTTCTTTTATCGAACGTGGTGGTTGCATATCCACGATAGCTTTGACTTTTGTTGGATTGGCTTCAATCCCTCGTTGACTAACAAGATGGCCCAGGAATTTTCCGGAATGGACTCCAAAACTGCTCTTTTTCGGGTTCAGCTTCATATTGTAATGTCGAAGAATATCGAACACCTGGGTCAAATGCTGAAGATGGTCTTCCTTTTGAGGGCTCTTGACTACGATATCGTCTACATAGACTTCTACCGTATCTCCGATTTGTTCATCGAACATCTTGTTCACCAACCTCTGGTATGTTGCTCCGGCGTTGATGAGGCCGAAGGGCATTCTCTTCCAACACAACAAGTTTTTGTTCGTATAAAATGCCGTGTTCTCTTGATCGTCTGGATGCATCGGAATTTGATGGTACCCAGCAAAGGAATCCATGAATGTTAGCATTTCATGACATGCTGTGCTGTCCACCAATTGGTCAATATGAGGGAGAGGAAAGTTGTCCTTCGGGCATGCTTCATTCAGATCTGTAAAGTCTATGCATAGCCTCCAGGTCCCGTTTGGTTTTCTCACAAGGACTGGGTTTGCTACCCATTGTGGACAGAGTGCTTGTCGGATTAGGTCATTGTCCAACAACTTCTTTACTTCTTCATTCAAAGCCTGATACTTGTCTGGGCCATATTTTCTTCGTTTTTGATGGACAGGCCTTTTTGCTTGATTGATGTTAAGCTTGTGACAAGCATGTTTTGGATCTATTCCAACCATGTCTGCATGGGACCAAGCAAAAACATCTAGATTTTTGCTGAGGAACTCTTTCATTCGGGATCTGTAAGGCTCAGGGAGCTCAGATCCTATGTATAATTCGAGATCCTTGTTTTCAGGATTAACTTTGAACACCTCCAGTTCATCAACTGGAGTTGCTCGTCGTTTTTGTCCTTTCCAACGAGGATCAAGCATTGGTCCCTCAGGGTTGAAATCATTTTCGGTGCTCATTGGTTCTGCTCCCAGGCGGGGATCTAGATCATCTGTTGGTCCTGACTCGTCATTGTTAGTCAACACCTGGCCCTCTGAGTCACCTAGTGGGTGTTGCTCGTCACCACCCTTTTGTTGTTCGTCAGAACGAGATTCCTCTTGGGTGGTGATAAGTTGCTCGTCCAAAACTTGCTCGTCAATGTGTTGTTCATCCGTATCCATGTGGTCCTCCTCTATGTCCATCATGTTCTCCAGTATTGATGGTTCATCGGTAGGATAACTGGTGGTGGCTTCCATCATGGATACCAGTGCATGCTTTGCCTGCAATTGCAGGAGGCATTCCCGAGCCTTTCTTTGATCTCCCTTTATCGTGCCTGCTCCGCTTGCTGTAGGGAACTTTAGGCAATAATGGTAAGTTGAACATACAACTTTAAATTCATTCAGAAAAGGTCGACCAAGAAATCCGTTGTAGGTTGATTCCTGATCGACGACCAAGAAGTCAACCATTCTCGTTATGTTTTTCTCGGGTTCCTCGACCGTTACAAGCTGAACGGACAACCTAATTTCCCCTAACGGGACTGTTACAGCATTTCCGAAGCCTAAAATTCTATGATTTGAAGGTCGGATGTAGCCCGAGTAGTCTCCAAGTTGATCAAGCGTCTTCTTGAAAAGAATGTTGGTGTAGGCTCCGGTGTCCACCAACAGTTACGTGTTCATATCTAGTGTATCAAACTTTAGCACAATTTTTGAAAATTTCTTACGAACATTTGTCATATGTTTAAACAAAAATTCGAACACTTTGTTCAATTTTTTGCCGGAAAATGGTCAAATGTTTGGAAAATATTGCCAAACAATTGACATTTGTTCGAACAACCAGACTTGAAAAATGGTCAATGTTTGGCTAAAAGTTTCGAAAATTAGTTGTTTGTTCAAACAACCAGACTTGAACAATTCTTCCGACGGGTTTTCACATTTTTTGATAAAATCTTAATGTATTCCATCACGAAATCAAACAATATATGATCCATTACGTTCATAATCATGTACTACTGACTTAGACGCAAAATACTAGCTTAACTAGTAGTTACCCCACAAGAGTACGGGATCACTGTAGTATGGGCGAGTATAGGGACCAAGTATTATCGAACCCAAGGAAAAGTGTGTATGCGAGTAAATCCCTGGAGATGTACGTCTCATAGCTAATATGAATGTAATGTTGCAATTTTTATTAATTCTAAACTATCTTATACTAACTATATGCTATCAATGAAATTAACTAAATAACTTTTACAAATAAGAGATGATGATGCTCGGGTTAGGAATTCCTACATATACTAACGGAGTTGGTACAATAACTAAAATAATCGTGATGTGCAAGTAATAATCCTAAGCGTACTAAAACTAGGCAATCAACTTCCCTAATCTAGCACAAGATTAAAAGACAAAAAGCTCAAGAATTAACCCTAATACTTCGTCATATCAACCTACTTCACTAATCCAATAATCAAATTTTATGGGTTGTGCTTAATTATTGAGACCCTAATTTAACTAAGGTGATGCGGTCGTCCTCCCTAGATAAACCGGTAGATGATAAACCCCTTCTAAAACCCTTTCCTTAAGCCTATTCGTTATTAAAGAGTGATATGGTCGTCTTCTCTCTAACAATTTTCGTACTCAATTCCAAGATAATTCTAGGCTTTATTTTAAGAATTCAATTAATTAAGAGAACTAAAACTATACATCACGAATTATCCTAATTACGTACCAATGTCCTACTTCTACGAGTTCATCCTATCCTAAGCATGTAAGGGTTCTAGTCTAATATGGTGGTTTGAATAATAAAAGCAATCACAAGAACGATAATCATATGCATAATTAAATTACCGAAAGAAATCAAGAACATAAACGAAAGATAGAATCAATAACTCAAGTCTCAAAAGAAATCTATATAAATCCGTAAAAACTTAGGTTAAATAGTCTCAAGGATTCAAGAAATTAAGAATAAAAACTAATCGGTTCAAAAGAAAGGTAATTAATCTATGAATTCGTAAGCTAAAATCTCGATTACACGGTGAAAAACCTTGCCAAAACTCTCAAAACACCTTCCCAAGCTCTTCTCCTTCGAAAAATGAGTGTAGATATGTAAAAATATGCTTGGAAGGGGTATATATAGGCTTTGGGACGAATTTGGGCGTTTTTGGGCCGAAAATACGCTGGTCGAGCGCTTTCGGCTGTTGTACACTTGTTCGAAAAACCTTCATATCTTCTCAACCGGGAGTCCGTTTTGGTCGATTCAAAGTCCTACGAACTCCTCTTTTCGCCCTCTATCCAAATATGAACACCAAAGAGACAAATTGATGAGTTTATAAAAATGTTACTCAAATGACTCTAAATACTCATAAAAAACACTCAAAATATGGGCTTATCGGGCTACAAAACATAACAATTTCACGCCTAATCAACCCCCTCAAACTTACCATATTGCTTGTCCTCAAGCAATGAAATAATAAGTCAAGTGAAATTGTTAAGAATGAATTAAAGTAATAAATCATGCAAGTAATAGTTTTCAAGCTTCAAAGATCGATCACCCGCATACAAACTAATCCTCTTCATCCTACTCATGGACAATCAATAACCACCAAAATCAAACATGATGTGCTCTCGGCGATGTGTTTCACTCCCTCACAAGTGAATATCAATAATAAGGAACCCACTCAATCAATCAATCACACAAATCAGTAGCCATAGGCTTGTAAGCACTCTCAACTTCAACCATAAACTAGAATCCATGCCGAATCAAAAAAAGACTTTCTCAAGGTTGTAATGTAAGACTCTTTGGACAGGTGGGTTAACTATATAGTATAAACTGACTCAAGTGAATGGAGAATAGAAAATCAAACTTCGGTATTTCAGTAAAAGGAACATAATTCTTCAAACATCTTCATGCAATGCACTTTCAATTCCATCTACTCTCAACACTTCATTTTTTTTTAACTCTTTTCACTTTTTTTCTCAATAACTTCACTCCCATTTTTTTCTTTTCACATTATACATGAGCTCATATTTTCTTTTGCTCATTCTCAAATTTTTTGTTCTTCCCCACAACTCAAATCATCATTACACCTTTTCTCATATTCACTCAACCATTAATAATTCTCCTTCTCAAATCACTTAACTTTTCCTATTCTCCACTCAAATTTGGACAACAAGAGTTTAAAAAATTGGAATAGTTCAAATGAGCTAGCAAATAATAGGCTCAAGCTCAAACGGGCTAACAAGAGATTAATGTCATTGGTAGGCTTATTTTTGGCTAAGTGACTTTTCAATTCAAAGATGACCTAAAATCATTTTCGGCATTTCATACTAGACACAATCAAGAAGTGAGAGTACCCACAAGTTCTAGCACCTCTAAGGTGAAGATCTACTCACAAATGATGAGATCAATTTTAGTGAATTTTAATCTCTTTAGGCTCAAATCTCACGTCTTTCACATCCATGCTAGTCCTAGTGAATTCTCACTTTTCACCACACAAGTATTCAAAAGGAAAATTTGTAAGTATATGAGTTCCCTCTCAAATCAACTCTAATTACTTCACTCACACAATATAGTCTCTAACTCAACTCTACAAATCACTAACTCATAACTCACACTCAAAGATAGCAATCAATAAGCACAAGAGAATTAATCAGCATGAAATCGTAGTCAAGAGCACCGATATAAGTTCACAATATAGCAGCTCAAGGAGTATCTCAAGGAACAATATATAACATAACTCAACTCAAAGAGGTCTAAGTTTGTGCGCCTGTGCAATGTCAACATAAAACATATAAAAACTCCACCCCCCAAAATTCGACCTTGTGAAGCGGTCTAAGTTTGGGGTGGTGGTTACCTCATCCAAATAATTCAAGTTTCTCTTATCAACTTGACACACTCCCTTTCTCAAGTTGCTCCCCTTGAATAACTCCATGATACCTTTACATCCTCAAAATATACCTGCACTCCAAAACACTCACAAACGAGGTTAAAACTTATGACTCAAAACAACACCCTAATAACTAAAAACACTCAAAAGCAAATAAAAATGGGTTGCCTCCCACTCACCGCTATTTTTAAGGTCATAATGTCGGACCGAGCTCAAAGGAGCTTATGGGACATGATACTCAAAATTACCTCTCTTACTCTCATAAGAGAAGTTGTAGAATTTCTTTCCTCGATTCCCATCCTCTTTCTCAACTTCAAGGCATCCACTACTACATACCTTCTTCACCTCTGGTGGTGGTGTCAACTTCTTCTTAGCTCTCCAAGGAGGTGCTTTATCTACCAACTTGCTGATTTTTTTCTTCTTTACATCCGTTCCTCCTTTTCCTTCTACTTTGGCCACATCTACACTCTTGAATTCTTTATTCTCCTCCTCCATCGGATACTTCATGGCCTCATATAGGGAAATCTTTACCTCTTGATCATCAACTTTCAACGTGATCTTCCCGTTTGCCACATCTAACACCATCCCTGTCGTAGCTAAGAACGGCCTTCTCAAGATCAAAGGAACGCGCTCATCCTCCTCCATGTCAAGGACTACAAAATCAGCTGGAAATATATGATCTCCCACCTTTACAAGGACATCTTCAACCACACCTTGAGGTCGAGTAATAGACCGGTCGGCGAGTTGAAGAGTCATCATTGTAGGCTGAAGTTCTCCACCTTCCAACTTCTTAAATAGCGATAATGACATCAGGTTTATGCTCGCTCCAAGATCGTATAATGCCCCCCTTTTAGTTCTATTCCCGATATCACATAAGATAGTGAAACTCCCGAGATCTTTTAACTTCGGGGGAAGAGCTTTGTGCACTAATGCACTCACCTCATAGTTCAGCTGCACCAGCTTGGACTCATCAACTCTCCTCCTCTTAGCTATCAAGTCCTTCAGGAACTTGACATGATTGGGCATTTTCTCCAAAGCATCATAAAAAGGTATTCGCTTCTTTTGCCTTTTTCCACTTTGGTATTCGCTCTTCGTCTTTCTTCTCCTTCTCATATTGAGCTTCTTCCATCACAACCTCTTCACCCTCTTTCTTCTCTTCACTATCATCCTCGATATCTCTATGGACTTCCTCCACATCAGCAGGTAGTGGAGGTCCGTCATATGTGGTACCACTTTTTAACTGGATCGCCCTGCATTGCACTTTCAGGTTCCCCTCCGGCATAGATGGATATTTACTCGTCTCTCTTCCAAGTGATTTCACAATCTGGCTAATCTGAAACTCCATAGAAGTGAACTGCCTATTGTTCTCTTGTTGAATTCTATTCAACTCCATATCCCTCTTCTCAAGATCTTGATCACGCTGATCATTCTTCTTACTCGTCTCTTTCACATTGTACTCCAAAGAGGATAACCTCTTACTACCTTTCTCCACCTTTTGAAGAATGACACGTAACATCTCATCAGTGTAGCACCTTCTTCTCCACCTGGGGGTTTGGAGCCAGAGTCGACATTTGGAGGTACAATTATCCCTACTCTCGGATTACTGTAGAATAAATTACCATTCTTCCTCCATTGGTTCTGGTTGGCCTGAGGGCCTCCCTGGTATCCTTGATTATTTCTCCATTGATTCTGAGGAGGCTGTGGACCCGGTGGTACAAACGGTTGACCATAAGCAGGTCGCCTCTGATAATTTCCACCTTGATAGCCATTCCCATATAGTTGGCCATCTCTCGCTGGCATCCTGACTGATCCACTTTCTTACTCATCGCATTATTCTGACCACTCAAACTCTGCCCAACCTCCAAGTTACTAATTTTCTCCATCATAGCCATCAGCAACTTCCTCGTTCCCTCACTTTCTTCCACCTGATGCACTCTCTGAAATTCCTGATTCTCATTCCACTGCCCTGCATTCTTCACAATGTCCTCTATGATCTGTCTGCACTCGGTTGCGCTTCGATTGAGGAACGCTCCATTAGCACATGCATCGAGGTGGCCTTGAGCAGCTTTACAAGCCCTGAGGATATACTGGTGGAAGAGGGACTTGTGGAATAGGTTGTGGGTTATAAGTAGGTTGTGGAGGGTAGTATGGTGGATATGGATATGGTGGGTATGGGTATGGAGGGTAAGGGTGGTTGTTGTGTTGGTATACTGGGTTGTTGAATGAGTTGTTTGGATTTTGTGGGTTTTGGTTGATGATTAGGCGTGAAATTGTTATGATTTGTGGCTCGATTTGTCCGTGTTTTGAGTATTTTTTATGAGTATTTAGAGTCATTTGAGTAACATTTTCACAAACTTATCAATTTGTTTCTTTAGCATTCGTAGTTGTAAAGAGGGTGAAAAGAGGAGTTCTTAGGACTTTGAATTGACCAAAATAGACTCCCGGTTGAGAAGATATGAAGGTTTTTCGAACAAGTGTACAGCAGCCGGAAACCACTCGACCAGTTGAGGTCGAGCGCCACCACTCGACCACTTGCACCACTCGACCAGTTGAGGTCGAGCGCCACCACTTGACCAGTGCTCGACCAAGTCCCAGATTTGCTCGTTTTTTGCCTGTTTCACTCGTTTTTGGGCCCATTGTCATCCGAATCGGCCCATGCCTATAAATATAACATTCCAAGCTCGTTTTTTACCAACACTTCATACTTAGAGATATATTTTGTTAGAGGAGAGCTTGGGGAAAGTTGACAAGAGTTTTGACGTGTAATCGAGGTTTTTGATCATACGAATTCATAGATTAGAGTTTTATTTTGTTATTTCTTTCTTCAACACTTAATACTTTCAGACCTAGTTTTCGTTATTAATTGAAATTTGTTTTGAGACTTTGATTTATTGTTTTAATCCTAGTTTATGTTCTTGAGTTCTTTCTCTAAATTCATCATGTTTATGTTCGTTGCTTGTTTAATTGCTTTAGTTATCGTAATCACCATGTTAGGCTAGAACCCTTGCATGCTTAGGATAGGATGAACTCGTAGAAGTAGGATGTTGGTACGTAATTAGGATAACTCGTGTTGTTTAGTTTTAATTCTCTTAATTAATTGAATTCTTATACTCCCTCTGTCCCGGTATAACGTTCCTGTTACTTTTTGGCACAAGATTTAAGATAGATAATAAAATATAGATATAGTACAAATGATGTGATGGAGAGAGAAGAGAATAAAGTGGAATGTGGTTAAATGAGTGGATATGAATAAAGTAGATGAATATAATAATATTATTTGATTTCCATATAAGGTATAGGAAGTTTATAGTTGGACGGACCAAAATGGTAAAAGGAGAACATTATAGCGGGACGGAGGGAGTAATAAACACTAGAATTATCTTGGAAGTGAGTACGAAAATTGTTAGAGAGAAGACGATCTTATCACTCTTTAATAACTATTAGGCTTAACGAAAGGGTTTTGGAAGGGGTTTATCATCTACCGGTTTATCTAGGAAGGACGACCGCATCACCTTAGGTAAATAAGAGTCTCATTAATTAAGCACAATTCATATAACTTGGTTAGTGGATTAGTGAAGTAGGTTTCTTGAACTTTTATTCTTTCAATCATGAATGCTTAGGATCATTACTTGCACATCACGGTTATTTTAGTTATCGTATCAACTCCGTTAGTATACGTAGGGATTTCTATCCTGAGCATCACCATCTCATATATATCTTATTTAAACCCAATTATTTGTTTAGTTTAATTTCATTATTTGCATCAAGAATCGTGTAAATTAGTTTAGTTAAATAGAATTCTTAACCCTGAATATACACTCATATTAATTACGACGCGTAGATCTCCAGGGCTCTATTCGCATACATACCTTCCTTTGGGTTCGATAATACTTGGTCCCTATACTTGCCAATACTACTGTGATTCATACTCTTGTGGGGTAACTACTAGTATAACTAGTATTTTGCGTTCAAGTCAGTTGATGACTTGATTCTCGTTTTGTGCGGGATTGTTTTGGTCATGTGGGTTTGGGTTTTGGTTGGCTACTTTCCCTTGGGGTGCATGCTTTGGACTATTGACTCATTTAGCCCTCTCAACCTGTTTCACATTCTGAGTAAACCTTTCTGTCTCAAGACTCAAATCTCCACCTAAATCCAAATTCATATCATCACCTCGTGCAGTATTCATCCTTCTCTGGAAGACTCGATTCCTTCTGGCAATAGTCTCAGGGTCCTATTTAGTTCAATCTTCGCTCGTTTCTCCCATTGAGCGTGTTTTCATATACCTGAGTACTCCACAAGAAAGATCAAACGCACCAGGCTACAAAATAAAGAAAAACAGAAAAATAAATGCACTCACTACTAACTACTAAACTATCTCCAAGTCCTACTCAATGGGCATACATCGCCTTCCCCGGCAACGATGCCATTGACTTAGACGCAAAATACTAGCTTAACTAGTAGTTACCCCACAAGAGTATGGGATCACTGTAGTATGGGCGAGTATAGGGACCAAGTATTATCGAACCCAAGGGAAAGTGTGTATTCGAGTAAATCCCTGGAGATGTATGTCTCGTAGCTAATATAAATGTAATGTTGGAATTTTTATTAATTCTAAACTATCTTATACTAACTATATGCTATCAATGAAATTAACTAAATAACTTTTGCAAATAAGAGATGATGATGCTCGGGATAGGAATTCCTACGTATACTAACGGAATTGGTACAATAACTAAAATAATCGTGATGTGCAAATAATAATCATAAGCGTACTAAAACTAAGCAATCAACTTCCCTAATCTAGCACAAGATTGAAAGACTAAAAGCTCAAGAATTAACCCTAATACTTCGTCATATCAACCTACTTCACTAATCCAATAATTAAATTATATGGGTTGTGCTTAGTTATTGAGACCCTAATTTAACTAAGGTGATGTGGTCGTCCTCCCTAGATAAATCGGTAGATGATAAACCCCTTCTAAAACCCTTTCCTTAAGCCTATTCGTTATTAAAGAGTGATACAGTCGTCTTCTCTCTAACAATTTTCGTACTCAATTCCAAGATAATTCTAGGCTTTATTTTAAGAATTCAATTAATTAAGAGAACTAAAACTATACATCACGAATTATCCTAATTACATACCACCGTCCTACTTCTACGAGTTCATCCTATCCTAAGCATGCAAAGGTTCTAGCCTAACATGGTGGTTTGAATAATAAAAGCAATCACAAGAAGGATAATCATATGCATAATTAAATTACCGAAAGAAGTCAAGAACATAAACGAAAGATAGAATCAATAACTCAAGTCTCAAAAGAAATCTATATAAATCCGGAAAAACTTAGGTTAAATAGTCTCAAGGATTCAAGAAATTAAGAATAAAAACTAATCTGTTCAAAAGAAAGGTAATTAATCTATGAATTTGTAAGCTAAAACCTCGATTACACAGTGAAAAACCTTGCCAAAACTCTCAAAACACCTTCCCAAGCTCTTCTCCTTCGAAAATCGAGTGTAGATATGTTAAAATATGCTAGGAAGTGGTATATATAGGCTTTTGGACGAATTTGGGCATTTTTGGGCCGAAAATACACAAAAACGCTCGAGCTGGTGCATTGGTCGAGGGCCTGGCGCTCGACCACTCCTTATTCGAGCACCTGGTCGAGCATTTTCGGCTGCTGTACACTTGTTCGAAAAACCTTTATATTTTCTCAATCGGAGCCCGTTTTGGTCGATTCAAAGTCCTACAAACTCCTCTTTTCGCCCTCTATCCAAATATAAACACAAAAGAGATAAATTAATGAGTTTATGAAAATATTACTCAAATGACTCTAAATACTCATAAAAAAACTCAAAATATGGGCTAATCGGGCTACAAAACATAACAATTTCACGCCTAATCAAATACCTCAGTCCCACAACACTTTGCACAGTTACTATTCCTCTCGTATTTTCGTGAGCAAATCTTTTATTAGTATTTGAAATGATAAAGTAATTTTAAAATTACTTTATAATAGAGAAGAGGTAGATCTATCATACCATACCTTTAAAATTATTTTATCATTTCAAATACTATTAAACAACTCGCTCTCTAAAACACGAAGATAACGTAACTGTGAAATGTGCTTGGGGACGGAGGGAGTAATAAATAACAATCAAGTTCATAAACTCTAAAATTGAAAAATCAATATAAAACCTAAATACAATATAATCACTATGAAAATCTAAGTATATGATATAAACAACTTATATTCATGGTGGGTGACGATGCCCCTGTTCGATGGCGAATAATGATGGTCGTTTGTGACGGCACGGTGACTGACAAAAATGGAACGGCGGCAACGATTTTCTTTGTATCCAGAAAGAAGGGGGGGGGGGGGGGTGAATTTACAATATGTAAACAGGGGCAGAAAAATAGGATGGGTAATATTGGAAATTGTGGGTGGTGAACTAGTACGACCCACATACCAAGCTTGGGAGCATGCTCTAGTAGGGATGGCAATGGGTCGGGTTCAAACCCGGACCCACCATAAACCCGGTCCGTACAGGGCGGGTAAAGACCCAGTCAAACGGGTCCCGGGGTGGGTTTGGACCCGATCAAACATGAACCCACCGAGTTTGGGACGGGTCTTGGTATTAGGTGGACCCGCCCCATATATATATGTATATATTTAATATTATATTTATTAATCTATTTTTTAGTCTAGGGCTTGAACTTTGAACTATACTTCAACCACATTATTTCCAATTGAGAATACACGATATGCCTCTGCCTCCATGCGTGCGGCTTTAGATTTTATGCCGCCTACCGCGTATTTACCGGTAGCCTTGCCCATCGCCTCTTTCCTTTGCCATAATCTTTAATCTGTCAATTTCACTCTTGCTATGTATCTTCTTGAATTTTTTTATTAGTTTTGGTATTACTAAAGGTGCGGCTAGTAGATGATATAGTTTAAGAAAAAGTTCTTTTAATTGAAACCGGTTTGGATTTTTTATATAGTACATAAATTTCTTTAAGCGTACTACTTTGTTTTTTCTAGTAATATATGGTTTAACCAAAGAATTCAACAAACAATATATTGTAGTTGTTTCTAATGTGGATTGTTTGATTTCATAGATTTTAGTTCTTTTAATTGAATGATGCATTGAAACGTGAATGCAGTCAAGAAATCATTTTAAAAAAACATGGTAAAAACAGTAGGAAAAAAGATTGAAAGAAACCGGGGCGGGCTAGGTTTTACCCGATGGGTTTTCGGGGAGGGTTGAGGTGGGGTGGGTCCGGAGTCTTACAAATGTCTGGCGGGGCGGGTTTTGGGGCAGGCCAACACCCGTCCCAGGCCCGCCCCATTGCCATCACTATGCTCAGGGTGGAATCCCATCAACGGTGTATGCAATCGAACAATTTGCACTGAGTCTTAAGAACTGCTTCTAGATTAGCCACCAAAATCAGGTATCCTATAAGATGCACGATGAGAAAAATAAAAGAATTTTATTTGAGACGTGGGACGAGACCATAAGAAGTTATTTGACCCAAACAAAAGTGATTTGTGCATTTCACCCATCGTTATTTTATCTTAATCCTGTGATTAGAAAAACTTTCAGAGAAATCTTCACTTACATTAATGATATGAATGGCTTGGGGTGGGTCCTTGATGATTTTACACATGGAAATTTAGTTGTCAAAGGGGATGTAATAAAGTATGTTAATGTGGGTCTTAAAAAATCCGTCGGTGTACTTGGAACAAAGAATTTGTTGAACGCCCGAGTTGTGCTTCTAGAGCTCTTACCCCTCAACACTAAAAATCTCCCGAAGGACTATAAAAACTTCATCAAAACTAGGTTTCTCTTAGTCCAGTATGGAAAATTTGATGCACTAGTATGTTATTTCATCTGTGCTTGATGCCACCGAGGAGTGTTCTTAGGTTTCTAGGGAACATCAGCTCTACTCAATGGAATGTGGAATTGTCCATGATGCTTAGTAAAGAGGTTCATGTACTCGGCAATTACAAAAATTGGAATGCCAAATTGAATGTGCTTGGATTTGAGCACTTGAAGAAGTGCTTTGAAGATGAAAAGTTGAAGTGCGATAGAGATCAAGAAAGATAGAAGTATTTTGTTAAGAAAGGCCCCGAAAATAGGAAAACAGATTTTTGAGAGGTGAATCATTCCCTATTCAGATTTTGTCGAAATTTGGTCGTCCACGCAACAATCCCCCTTGCTCCAGACCTGGTCCAACCTGAGGTCGCAGATGAGACTGTGATAATAAAGCGGCAAGTGCTAATCCTTAATGTATTTATGAAAGAGGTGTGCTCGTTGCAATTCACACTCTGTGATAATAGACATGTAGATTTGTGGTTTGAGTGGGGGGGGGGGGGTTGTAGTAGCATACTTTCGACTTTACACGCTTAATTTTCTCTTTTGCACAACACACTTTGTAATTATAGACGTGCATATTTGTGGTTGAGTAGAGGGATTGTTAGCATATTGTTAGCATACTTTCGACTGTATACGCTTAAATATCTCTTTTGCTAGCTTGTGATGCGATGTCGTACGTTAAATACGTGTAGTGTTTATCTTTCCTTATATTTTAAAATAATGTGTTGTTGTATTTATGTTTCCTTATATTCTAAAATAACGTGTTGTGACCACATACATGTTCTCTTCATTAAAACACGTAGGTGTTCGTTAGGTGCAAAGCTGTCGGTAATTGACAAGACTACTAATCAAGGCCTCAATAGATAAAGCTAGTTGCATTCATTCAACCAACTTTTTAATGAGTTTATGTGAAATAGCAAGGATGTTTCTTTATTACCACGAGTAATTTACATGTGGGATGTAAGATTTGGATGTTAAATTTTAGCTTGAGATTTATGGTAAGAATTTAAATTGACATAATATATTGAAAAATTGGACTTGACCCGAAAAATTAGCTTAAAGAATTAAATTGAATTGGGCTTGCCCCAAGTTGGAAAGGGCTTGGTCAATTCAAAAGCTGGAGAGTGTAATTAAATTATGTATAGGCTATAGCACTCGATTTTTTTGTGTTTATGAGTTCATCACATAATGAATTGCACAAGTTTCACGATCATATATAACCATGAGAAAATTATTTTTTGATGTAAATAATAAAATTTTCTCAAAGTGGTGGAAAATTATTTTTTATGCATTGAAAATTCAAGAAACAAATGTGGTCATTAATACAAGTCAAATTAATAAAAATTGACCACAAATTGATTGAAATCAATTTGATGCAAATTTCAAGAAATGCCTCTCTTATTTAAGACTTCATTATTCAATGAATGTAGACACCATTTAATGGTTTCTTCCAGGGGCGGCCCTGAGGTGGGGCGGGAGGGGGTGGTAGTGCCCGAGGTTATTAGGATCTACTATTATTCATATGAATATGCATATTTATTGATGAAATTCTTGGTAGGTTGAAAAAAAATTAATGAACATCTTATAAAGTTCTAAACAAAGAATTGATGATTTTTTTTAATCAAATGTACAAAAGAAACTTGATTAAAGATGTGTGTAACTAATATTAATGTTTAAAAAATTGACAATAATCTTAATAAGATGTCAACAATGATATAATGAAAAGTTTTTGATAATGTAAAAAGAGTTGATGAAATTTTTTCAAAAGTTGTTAAAGCTGCATTGATAATAAATATCCATAAGTTGTCAACAAAAAAGAATTGATGAGTTCAAGAGCATGACCGTTACAACAAACTAATTCACCCGTGCGTTGCACGGAAGTTAGTTTTATCGGTATATTAAAGAAATTAAATTTCAGTCATTTATTTGCAAAAAATCGTATTACTGTACTCTATTATTTGAATATTATATATATATATATATATATATTAATATACATTATCATAATATATCATAATTTTGTGGGCAATTTATTACGCATAATATTGAAAAATTCGTTCATCCTAATTCTATTTTTTAATCCTTTTTTTAAGAAATAATTTTTTTAATAAGTTATAACACATTAACCAACACATAATACATATGTAAAAGAAATTTCTAAATATCAAATAATAAAATTACTATCACCATACCAAAAAAGAATAACGTTTACTATTTCATGTAAAGCAGCTAATTGATCAAAATAAAACCAAAAAAGTAAATAACAGTTTCAAAAGTCTAAACATTTCTAAACACTTCTTGATAAGCAATATTTTTCGTTGTGCTATAGTCAAGACGATCATTATAACATTGCATAATCTTTAAACCACGGCGATTGGTAGCCTTTAAATCTGCAATATAAAGTTGTCCATGACTAAACACAAGTTTCTTATGAAATACCCTTTTATAGCTAAAAGACTATTCTTGACTTTTATTTATAGACACATCATACACAATAATTAATGTAAATTGTCACCGTGTAAACTTGAAAGGTAACCTAGGATCAGGAGGTGTCAGCGACACTCGCGGTATCAATGCTAGTTCTCCAACACTACTTCAAGTCAGAACTTTAGCTTCAATCGTTCTATCACTCAACCTAGTGATTACCATAAAAAAAATTAATTTTTAAAAAATGGTAAATAATACTAAATACTATATTAAAATTGCATAATAAAATAATAAACTAACCTCGTTCCATTGCGCAATCCTTTAGAATGATCAATATTTCTCAATAACATAACAGGTGTTCTAACTTTAAGATTTAGTTCATGATTAGGAACACCAGAATATTTTAAAGTATAAGGAACTCAGGAGTATAAACATCAGCGAGAGAATCAAGATTTGAATCGAACCTGCAAAGACTATTAGAACTGAGATATTTGCAAGACTCTTTTTCATTTAACTTTACCATATAATCATTAATATTCCTGACAGATTCAAGTGTCGGTGCAATGATAGCTCTTATATACGAATCATGTACATTCAATCATACATAGTTGTTTTCCGTTGAAAATTACATGAGTTTAATCATACCATAAATTTGAAACATTTAAATGTATCATGTGTAAAAATATATAATTTATAACTATAGCAATTAGCAACGGAAGATAAACAATAATAAAAAGAACGATAATTTGTGTTACCTCAAGGTCTAAATGACATCCGAACATTAAGCTAATGTAGTCTCACAATATGAAAAACATGTATATGTCTTAGTCTCACAAAGTAATATGATCCAAAATATGCAAACATATGTACAGAAAGAGTACTACGTAAAATCAATGGAATTAATTATGCAACATTAATACACAATAAAAAATAAATAAAAGTCTTATAAAAATAATTATTAATTAAATAATTCACCTATATCATTAAGTAAAAAATAATACTAAATTAAATTGTGTAAGTTAAAGATTAATATTAATTGACTCAACCCGATTTCATGCATAACTTAAGCAGTAGTTTGTTTGATATATTTGATAGATGAAAAACTAAGTTAAAGAAAAACTAGTGGTCAAAATTATAGTTAGGAAATTAATAACAATAAATTTATCTTTAATGTACGCATGCAACACAAATATACATTCTCTTAATTAAATAAATAAAACTTATGGTTTATGTGCATCTATTATATCATATTAGTAATGTCTTACAAAATACGCTAGGTATTAGTATGATTCATGTATTATCCAACAATAATACATATATTTGATTCTTTATTATAAGATAAATTGTAATTTACTACACTATCCAACAATAATAATAATAAAAAAAAAAGTGAAACCTTACTAATAAAAAAACAATGTCTTATTTAAAAGTTGTTATATTAATCAAGACGCTCTTATTCAAAGAAATTACTGTCATATAAGTAACTAATGGAAAATCATATATACAAATTCCTTATAAAACAATAACAACAAATCCAACATTGTAAATCCAAGAATTATAAAATTTTGCAAATATAAAAAAGGGTTAATTGCAAAAAAAATCACAACATTTTCGCAAATTGCAATCTAATCTAAACTTTTGAATCTTTGCAAACAAAACTCCAACTTAACATTTTGTTGCAATTCGAACCAACAAATAAATTTTTTATAGTCCGAAAATGATGTTTCACTTGTTCGACAATGAATAATTAATTGTATTACTATGTTTAGATTGGTTCGGATGACAATAAATAATTAATCATCATTTTCGAGCAACTTGAAATATGTCATTTGGTTAGAATTGCTAAAAATTTTAAAGTTGAAGTTTTATTTGCAACGATTCAAAAGTTTAGATTAAATTGCAATTAGCGAAAAGGTCGTGATTTTATTTGCAATTAACCCTATAAAAAATATACATTATTACATATTATTTTTTAAAAATAAATTTGTATATATATATATATATATCATTCGAAAATAATTTAATTTAATTTAGTATATGTATAGAGTGGAATTGGTTCATACATGAATCATTAAAATGCATTATATGTTTTCATTAAAAAGTATTAGTTGCTTATAGTGAATAATATTAGTTATTTACACAGAAGAATATTAATTAGTTTTCATTAAACAACTAATACTCTCAATTAACACAACTATTACTCTGCAATGAAAACAACTAATATCATTTAATGGTTCGTATGTGAACTATTTTCACTTTATACTTTGTCTTTAATTTAAGATATGGTCATTGTTCAATTCAGTCACTCTACTCCAATAATCTTAATCTTAATCTTAATATGTGAAATATTTTATTTAGTATTAAATTTTAAATTGAAATACAATAAACAGTTTTTATGTTTAGATAAATTTTACCGTTGATAATATCAAAATATATAAGTTATCAAATATCCAAAAGGCATATATCCAGTATATCAATTTAAATCATTTAAAAGAAATTGATGAATAAAGCATAATTTTTTTTTTTTAAAAACATATTTTAAATGGAATTGTGAATGAAAAATGTTACCACATCAACATAATGATTATCCAAAAATAAATAAAAATTCATTGAAATGAAAATTAAACCTCTATTTAAATCTATAAATTGTAAATTTATGTTCTTATATGCTTCAAAATAATAGTCTTGATCCATTATAATATTTAATACTATGTTAATAAGACAACCCTATCATCTAAAATATTAAAAAAAATAAGGTTTATAAACTTCTTATCACATGTTTTTTTTAATGCTAAAGTCATAACTATTAAAGTGGTATGAAAGATCAATAGAAGTGTTAGTTATTTAATTTTTTAACCGAATGCTACATTATTATTTCATATAATATATTAATACCTAACTTGTAAACAAAATTGTAATTGTAATTCAACGAACTTACATATTATAAACCTAAAAACCTATAGTATTATCATTCTCAATTAAAATGGTGACAAAAAAAAAAAGCATAACAATAAAACAATTTGTGATCTTTCCTTAATATATAATCACCATAAGAAACATGTTTCTAGTAATATCACAAAATAAGGAATATTAATAAAAAAAAAATACTAAATTCAATTATATATTCATAAAGCTAAACATTTAAAAATGTTTGAATCATTCTTGTACTATATTGTTGTTACAGGTTCATGCATTGCGTCCACTTTATATTAAAAAGTTAAGTAATGAAACTTGAATAAATGATTTTATTCTCACATTATGCAGAATAATAATAAAAGATATCGATCTATCAACAACACAATCTCTAAAAGCATCACACCAATCATCCATGAGAAGACAGTTCACACTTAAACCACTTGACAAAAAAGAAAAAAGGTTTAAATATTAATATTTATACTAATTGTTGTGTATATAAAAAAAATATAAATAACTTACCTATCATCTTCTCTCAATTGAAAGTGCATTCTTTGAAATTCCACTAATAGTAGAATTTAGAATATGCATCGGTGTATAATTAAACAAACAACACTGTATATCTGAAAACACAATCGGATCTGATTGTAAACTTCATTGTTAGTGTCATATATGTAAAGCTGTGCATAGATTGGTCTACCTTGACCAATTGGAAGTAAGCTACTATGTTAATTCTGCCCATGCAAACGAAATATGGAGAAGAATTACTTCTATTTAAATCTCTATCAATTGTTCCACCCAAAGAGGTAAAAGAAAACATATTGTTAAATGAACAAATATTCTGCAAAAAAAATATTTCCTTCTATCAGTATGACCCCATATCAAATCTCGAAGAAGTAGAAGAGGTTGAGGCATTAAAGGCAACTGAATCTTTCCGTGTATACAACACAAAGAAAAAATTTAGGAGTTAAATATTTTTCACAGATTTCAAGCTTTCGTCAAACCAAAAGATAGCACCATAAAATTCACAAGATGATTAGGATAACCAATATCCCAATATTTAATATCTGAAAAAAAAAAGATTCCTTACCATTTATCAATAATATAGAAAACTCAGTGATTTCATCAATATTCGCTGGTTCTAATTTTTCTTCAAAATAATCAATGTTACTTCTGCTGAAACATTAGGAGGATAGCTTAAATTACCTATAAATGGTTCGATAGTATATCTCACCAATGTTCAAACAAAAAAAAAAAAAAAATCATATAATATAGTACAACAAAAAATAAAAGACAATTACATCAACTTACAAAAAAATATTTGAACAAATTATCTTGCTTTGTTGGTTTCTTTCTAACTCAATTTTAAGTCTCTATGCCTAATAAACACTCTTATACATAATGTTAATTATTTTTTCATGGATATATTAAAAAGGTGGGGAAGTGGATATATTTGGTGATTGTCTTGAAATTAAATAAGATTAATGGATGAGTATTTTTATGCATGGGTAAGTATTGTACATGCATTGAATAACATCATAATTTTTAAGTGTATATATTTAGTAGAAAAATATAAATGATGTGAGTGATGTTAGTAAAACAATGGGTGTAGATACTTACACTTTATTTTTATGACTCAATATTTGGCATGACAAATTTGATGGACCAAAGTTATTTATCTATAATTAATTTTATTTTAATGTAATTAAGTATTTGATTCTTTCAATGTTTAATTTTTAATAAAAAGATAACAAAAACAAACTTTTTAATTTTAAAATAGTTACACAATACAAAATGGATATTATTTTTAATTTTTTTTTAGAAAATCAATTCATATTAATCACGATTACAAACACAAAATATAATTAATATCTAATGATTTAGGATAACTATAACAAAAATATGTACCTCAAATTATAATAAAAATTACCAAACTCAAATCTCTATAATCCGGCATTGAATTGTTTCTAAACTGTAACTTATATAGAATAACAAATTTATGATACGATAACAAAATATAATATCATCATTAAAATTTAGAAATTTAAATTAAAAAGGTGACTTAATTAAAGGATCAATATCAAGTACTCAACCTTGGAAAATAAATTATTTATGTGACATCAATATCATTATATTTCATAATAATAATTTTATCATATTCAAGCAGTTTAAATTTCTAACAAATTTAAACCAAATTTTAGTCTTATGAAGAATACGCTGACCCATGGCACCAATAAACTTGCTTTATTAAGAAACCGAGAAAAAACCTCTGATTCTAACATATATCAATATAATAAAACACGATTCGTAAAAAAAAAACTCACCTGTTATGTACTAAAAACCAACATAGAAAGAAAGATAAAAAAAATATGGATATGCATCCAAAAAAAATATAGATCGCATCAAACAACGTTTAAATTTAACATTATTGACTTTCATATAAAGCACAACGAGTTTACCAACATTGTGGGGAAGTGGATAAATTTTGTGGTTATCTTGAAATTAAATGAGATTAATGGGTGAGTTTTTGTACATGCGTAAGTATTGTACTTTGAATAAAATCATAAATTTAAGTGGGCATATATAGTAAAGAAATATAAATGAGGTAGGTGAAGATAGTAAAACAGTGAGTGTGGATACTTACGCTGTGTTTTTGTGACTCAATAAATGACATTCTATAATATATTTATCTATAATCAATTTCATTTTTAATGTAATTAAGAATTTGATACTTTAATTTTTTTAATAAATAAAAAAACAAAAACAAACCTTTTTATTCTTACATAATACAAAATGAATGTTATTATTAATTTTTTTTAAATCAATATTATTTTAATCACAATTACAAACACAAAACATAATTTATATCCAGTGATTTAAGATAATTATAACAAAAATATGTACCTCAAATCATAATAAAATTCACCAAACTCAAATTTCTATAACCCAACATTGAATTGTTTCTAAACCGTAACATTCATATAGAATAACAATTCTTTGATACAATAACAAAATATTATATCAACTTTAAAATTTAAAAATACAAATAAAACTAAAAAATTACTTAATTAAAAGATCAATATCAACTACTCAACCTTGGAAAATAAACAATTTCTCTAACATCAATATCATTATATTTCTTAATAATAATTGAGTAGTTCTAGGGTACACTTGAGTGCATGATATGTACTTAAATTTTGAAAAAAAAAATACCCCAAGAAATAATCAGCAATCCCCAAGAAGTATTCAGTTATGCACCAAGAAGTAATCAGTAATACCCTAATTTCAAAACACACACACATCGTTCAGCGTGTAACTATGTATTTTGAAAAAACCAAAATTGAGCTTAAAATCCAAGCTCATGCTAGAATTTGTGATAACAACTTTATTATATTTAAGCAATTCAAATTTCTAACAAATTTAAACCAAATTTTAGTGTGATGAATATGTGATGACTCATGGCACCAATAACCTTGCTTTATTAATAAATCGAGAAAAAATCTCCAATTCTAACATATATCAATATAATAAAACACGATCACTCGCAAAATAAGAAAATTCACCTAACACTATTATGTAATAAAAAAACAACATAGAAGGAAAGATGAAAAAAATTAAATTGACAGTGTTAGTAAAAAAATTAAAAAACTAAATATACATCCAAACAAATATAAATCTCATCAAACGACGTTTAAATTTAACATTATTGCATTTCATATAAAGCACAACGGTTTTACCAACATTCACTTGTTTTAATTTTCCTTCAAAATAATTTTCAAAATCCCATTCCGTAACATGTGAAGGTAAACCTAAATTGCCTATAAATTGATAACTTTTTCATCATGCAAATAGAAAATATTAAAATACTATACTATAATACAATAAAATAAAATAAAGAAGGTTATGTTAACATTAAATATATATATATATATATATATATATATATATATAATACATTTGAGTAAATTATTTTGATTTGTTGATTTCTTTCGCACACAACCCAAGTTTCTCTACCTAATAGACCTCTTGTACAAATTGTTGTTAATTATATTTTTCAATAGTGATTAAAGTAGTGGAGGAGTGGATATATTTGGTGGTTGTATTGTAATTAAATAAAAATTAACGGGAGAGTATATTTAGATGTTACATGTTGGATAAAATTATAATTTTAAAGTGAGTATATTTAGTAAAAAAATATAAATGAGGAGGGTGAACATAGTAAAATAGTGAGTGTAGATACTTCTTATAATTTTTTGGTGGCTCAATATCTTGTCCTAGGAACGAATAATCCGAGGGACCAAATTTTTACCCTATGACATATTTATTTATAAATAATTTCATATTTAATGTGATTTAGAATTTAATTTTTTCAATATTGATTAATTAATTTTTTTTATTTTTAAAACAGTTATATAATAAAAAAAATGAATGTTATTTTTTAAATCTTTAATTTTTTTTAATGATTACAAATACAAAATAAATTTAAATACCTAGTGATTTAAAATAAATATAACAAAAATAAGTATCTCAGATTATAATAAAAATCATCAAATTCAAATCTTTATAACCCGACAATAAATTGTTACTAAATCTTATCATCAATATAAAATAATAATTCATTGATACAATGACAAAATATTATATTGTCTTTAAAATGTACTTAAATATATATAAATACGATTATTTTCCAATAAAGAATTTACCCGACACTTATATGTGCTAGAAAAATATGAACACAAATTAAATTTAAAGTTTTAGTAAAATAAAATATATGCATCCAATTTTTTTTTTACTAAACGACGTTTAAATTCAGCACATATTATAGCATTTTACAGAAAGTTCAGTAATTTCACCGACATTCATTGTTTTAATTAATTTTTCTTCCAACTTCTTCGTCAAAGTAATCAATTTGACAATTTGCCAAAACATGAGGAAAATTTAAATTGTTTGTACATGGTCCAGTAACCAATAAATCATTCATAATAACCGAGAATAATTATTTAGTTCTGACATAATTGAATATAATAAAACCTAGTTTTTCTCCAAAAATGTATAGTCCCGAAAGTGGTATGTGCTAAGAATAAAAACATATTAAATTTGAAAAATTCAAAGGTGCATCCAAGTGCATACTATGCACTTGGAATTTGATCCCAATTTGAAATTAATTTTGACCAAAACTTAAAATTCGCGGATCTGGCAACAAACC
The DNA here is from genome assembly GCA_947034835.1 of Ballota nigra. Classification (NCBI taxonomy): domain Eukaryota; kingdom Viridiplantae; phylum Streptophyta; class Magnoliopsida; order Lamiales; family Lamiaceae; genus Ballota; species Ballota nigra. The sequence goes on along the minus strand of OX344723.1, from coordinate 114,333,348 downwards.
GGGTTGCGAACGAGGCGCACGCGCTTCGTACCAATACCCGAAGTTATATCACCAACACCCGAAGTTATAATCACCAATACCCCAAGTTATATCCCCAAAGAATTGTTCACCAATACTCTGAGACTTAATCACCAATACCCCAAATTATAGAACACGATACGTAAATTAATTAATGATCTTTAAAATGTTGCTACACATAAAAATTACAGACTCAAATTTCTTGTCCTCCCAATTAGTTGTTGCTACACACTACATTGCCAATGATAAACAGAAATCAAAAGTCATGTTGATAACCTCCAACATTTTATTTGCGGCAATTATGCTTGCGGCCACGAATTTCACTGATTAATTTTCTTTGATCTACAACGGTGTTGCCGATGGAAACCATGAGATTTGTACTTGATAAAAGTTATCCTAAACAGAGCGTGGCGGCAGTTTCATCAAGACACGGTAGCGGCAATTTCATCGGGTTAAGGCGGCTCGCTTGCGGGCTGTTAGAATCCGTAAATTTTCATCTGACCCGTTTTCTAAATGAGTCAAAATTGAATTAACAATTGAATTTAAAATCCAAGTGCATGCTATGCACTTGGATGCATCCTAGAATCACTCATTAAATCCAAAGAAACTAAATAAGAAACAAAGTTTGCATTCAGTACTATTGCATTTCACGCAAAGGTAAATGATTTCACTAACATTCACTAGTTTTAATTTTTCTTTAACATCATCTTAAAAAATATTCATAGTCCAGTTACATTTTTCTTCACTGTTCAAACAAAATGTATTAAAAAATTTATAATACAAAAAAATAAGACTGTCATATGATAAAAATATAATACATATCAAGTAATTACTTTACTTAATTGGGGTTTTCAAAATCAATTCTCACTCCAAAAAACTCGGTAAGAATAATACATATCAACTAATAACAGTTTCGATAAGAATGAAAAAGATAGATATGCATAAAAAAACATATAAATCTCACCAAATTATGTATATATTTAGCATCATTTCATTTGACAGAAAACTCAGTGAATTCACTAACATTCATGGTAAAGTTTTATATGAAAATTGTTCATGAGAAATTTATCATGAAATTGTTTTAAAATGTAAAATATTAGATCAAGAGTATATTAAGAATTTTATCAGGGTATAAAAAATTGGGGTAAAAAATATCAACAACAATTAAAATATGATACCACTGACCCTAATTTTTGTATACTCCTGGAGAGATTCTTAATACTTTTGATCAAATATTTAATACTTTAAAAATTCATGATAAATTTATCATTAACCATTTTCATATAAAACTTAACAATAGATGATCATATAAACTAAACATTCCTCGGTTCTAATTTTGTTTTTTAAAATGACCAAGTTCACTTTAAAAATTAACGATAGATGAAAATAAAATTATAACATTGTTGAGTTAAGTTCTCGTATTAAAACAATTGTAAACAAAAACCTCGAAAAAGAAAAAGTGGCTGAGATTTAACTTTGATTAAAATCATAGATGAGCATAATAATTAAAAAAAAAAACCCTAATAATATCAATTATGCCGTATAAGTCATGACATTCAGTAAAAAAAAAAAGATATCTTTACATGTAAATGGTTTCCTTAGTTCCCCTATGATATTTGGGTTATATTTTAATGAATATGTATAAAGTAAAATTGATTCATACATAAATCATTGAAGAGTTTTAGTTGTTTTCAATAATTAGTACTCCCTCCGTGAAGAACACATTGCATAATTGACTTTTTAAAAGGAGAATGTGAGTTGACTTGTAGTATGTAAATTAATAAAATAATTTTTTTATGAGAGTGTATTGTTCACTATAAGTGCATAAAAAAATATTTTATTGCGTAATTATTAGTGGAATGATGTGTAATTTAGAGACCTTTGAGGTAGTGTGAATAGTAAACTGTGCAATGTGTTCTAGGACGGAGGAAATATTAGTAGCTTTTACTGAAGAACATTAGTTGTTCACATTGAAGAGTCTTAGTTTATTTTCAATAAACAACTAATATTTTTCAGTGAAAACAACAAATACGATTCAACGAAAATAACTAATACTCTTTAGTGAAAACAACTAATATCCTTCAATGATTCATGTATGAACTATTTTCACTATATACTTTGTCTTTATTTTAAAATAACATGATTAGTCTTGAGCTACGTAAACTCATGGATAGTAACAACATGCTAAGTAGAATCCCTTTTTTATGTATGAGATTGTTCCACATAATTTTTTATTAATGTAAAATGAGTATGTATTGAGTGAAATTGATTCATGCATGAATCATTGAATGATATTAATCGTTTTCACTAAAGAGTATTAATTGTTTTAGCTGAAGAAGTTTTCACTGAAAAGTCCTAATTTATTTTTAGTAGACAATTAATACTCTTCAGTGAACACAATTAATACCCTTCAGTGAATACAACTAATATTCTTTAGTTAAAAACAACTAACACTCTTCAAAGATTCATGTATGAACTATTTTCACTTTATACTTTGTCAAAAAATTAATTCAAAACTATTGTTTTATGACAAAGCATGGAATGAAAATTGTTCATGCATGAACCATTGAAAGATACTATTTGTTTTTAATAAAGAATATTAGTTGTTTTTACTGGAGGGTGTTAGTTGTTTTTATTGAAGAATATTAGTTGCATAATGAAAATAAAATAATACTCTTGTTTTATTAAAAAAGTTTGACCAATATTAATATTAAGCATAAATTAATTATGCAATGCAATTATTTGCTTAATTAAAATCAAGTTGTACTTGTTGTAAATCCGGAAGATTTGATATTCCAAATCTAGGAGATTTGGTGTGGACATTACTTGAGGACCAAGAATCATATTGGGCTTTACCCATTAGACTAGGGTTTTTACTATTATATATATCTCAATGTATTCATGAATTATGTACTCTCATACACAACAATATTAGTGGAACTCCTGGCTTGGATCGCCCCCAGACGTAGTCGTTTCCCGATGAACTGGGTCAACAAATCGTGTCTCTTTATTTACGCACTTATTTACAATACGTTATCAGCACGAGTCTCTGCCCGAGATAAAACGGTACGCCTCAGAATTATTCCCCTTTAAATCACATGAATTAATTCACGTACTTGAATTTTTCAATCCATGTTTTGCATGATTTATATGCACGAATATAATTATCCTGTTTGATTCCAATATTCGTTCTTGTTTGAATTATATGCGTTATTGTATTAAATTTGTTAATATTAATTTATGGATCGAGATCGAAAAACGAATGCCGGTTGATGCCGTGAGAAGCACGACGTCGCCTGCCCGTAACGGTCCCGAAGCGCCGCCCGTAGCAGCGCCACGCCGCCGCCGCATGAAGCGGCCGTGCCTCCGCCCGCCATCACCGCCGCGAGGCCCACGCGCCGCCACTGCTCCAGGCCCGGCCCTGCCCGTTGCCGCGTGGCCGCACGCCGCCGCTGCTAGGCCAGCGCGGCCTCCCGCCGCCACCTCCTCGCCCGCACGAAGCTTCGCCGATGTCGCCGCCGCCGTGGCTGGAAGCCACCGCGCGCGACGCGGCCTTGCGCCGCCGCGATGCAGGCAGCCTCTCCCGACGGGATGGCCATCGCCGTGCACCTCCCCGCCGCCTCCGCGCGCCCCCGGGCGCCGCATTGAGGCTGCACTCCTTCTCCCACGGCTGAAATCGCGTCGGGGAAGGAGGCCTGAAAATCGGCCTCGATCGCGCCTGGCAGACGCGATCGGAGTCTGGGAATCGCGCATGGGGAACGCGATATCCCGGGCTAGCCGCGTCCCCTAGGCGCGACTGGTCCCGATTTCCTTATTTTTTATTTATTTTTCATTTTTCTTTGTTTTCCGATTCTCTCCTCTCGCCGTGTGTTACCTGCATGATTTACGTGCACTTTTAGTCACATGTTGCGATTTCCCCTTTTGAATTTTGTGATAACCCCGATTTTATTTCGGTTGTCGTATCACAAAATTTATATTATATAATCCTGAAAATGTTTCGTTAAATTGCGTTAATATACACGAAATAATTATTCTAATGATTATTTCCTCTGTCTATTAAACCGTATATTTTCTGCAAATTATTTTCATGTGATTATCGTTATTTATTGTTATTGCATGCTTAAGTGATTTTATTATCCTACGTGCATTAACACTGTGCACATAGTTTATAGTCCGCTCTTTATGCCCGGGTAGGCGGCGCCCGGTATTTGTCGGACCGTGAATTTATGCCTTGGGTAGACGGTGCCCAGAACGTGCATCTATGTGCCTTAGAATAATTAAATGAATCCTTGTTTTTCCCTCATTGTCTATGAGTCTTGTTCATCCCCCTCACCATGTCGCTTCTCTTGTAGTGAATTATGTCTGATATCACTATGAAAGAGTTCGATGAGCTTGCTCTTGACGGTAGCAATTACCCGACATGGGTGCTAGATATAGAGTACTATCTAGCCTCAAATGGGTTAAGCGAAACCATCATGGAAGGTTCAAAATCTATCGACGCCCAGAAGGCGAAGGTATTGATTTTTTTGAGGAATCACATGAATGAAGGTCTGAAGTTCCAATATGTCACAGAAAAGGACCCCGAGATATTGTGGAAAACCCTGAAGGAACGTTTCCAACAATATGATTTTGCACTCCTACCTCCATCACAACATGAGTGGTTGAACGTCCGTTATGAGGACCTGAAGTCCATAACGGAGTATAACTCTGCATTGCAGCGTGTTGTGACCAACCTGATCCAGGATTCTGTATCAATGTTTCACGCTAGCGACCCTGTACGCCTGCAGCGATACAGGCATAAACCCTCATCTGGTCATCGCAATCGTGGAAGGGGGAGAGCGAGTAAGAAATCCTGGACTAACGACCAAAGCCGTAGTTCACTCGGTGGTCACAAGACCCGGTTTAACGCTCCTCAGAAACCCAGCTCTCAAAGAATGATTGAGCAGTCCTGCTTCAGATGCGGATGCAAAGGCCATTGGTCGCGCACGTGTCGTACTCCCAAACACTTGGTCGAGGCTTATTTAATGATGCAAAAGGACGACAAGGGGAAGGCTCCAGTTGATGAACCTGAGGATGACGACCTGCCCGAAGCAGATTTTGACCTAGACAGCGATGACCTCTTGGGCCCGTAGCTCGAATTTTAGGATAAACGAGTAGATTCACGTATTTGATTATTCCTAGTAGTTTGTTTTCTAGATAAAACAATTACTTATTATGTTTTGGATCCTTTCTTTCGGATATTTTATTTATGAATGAATTAGCTTTGATGTGTTTACCGTAATAGTTGTCCATGAGTTTATTCGGATATTGCTGTTTTTATTTATGGCTTGTAAACATATCAGCTATTAGGTTTGGACTATTCCCTCTTGCATGATGGACGCCCATAGTGATTTATGTCTTGTAGATAGAGCCACCACACATACGATCCTAAAGGATAGGAAGTATTTTCATAACTTGATTAATCGTAAGGGGAGTATAAGTACAATTGCGAATGACAGTACATTGATAATGGGCTCTGGAAGAGCTTCCATTGTCCTTCCCATGGGTACCGAATTAATAATTGAAAATGCTTTATTGTTTCCGCAATCTAAGCGTACCCTACTCAGTTTTAGAGACATTAGAAATAACGGATATCATATTGAAACTAAAACTAAAAACGATAACGAATACCTTTTGATGACTAGTACTCGAGGTAGCCGTAAGCAAGTTATAGAAAAGCTTCCATCCTTCTTCTCCGGTTTGTACAATACCTACATCCGGCCGTCTAGTTCCCATCTAGCGATGAGTATGAAATTCCATGACCCAAATTCTTTTAAATTATGGCATCAGCGGTTAGGTCATCCGGGACAAACAATGATACGTAGGATTCTATCTAATTCAACTGGTCATAGTATTACGAATAATAGCATCCCTCCCGTCGATGAGTATTTCTGTGATGCATGTTCTAAGGGTAAGTTGATAGTGCGCCCGTCGCGCACTAAGGTTGGACTAGAGTCTCCGGTTTTTCTAGAGCGAATTCAAGGAGACATTTGCGGACCGATTCACCCAGCATCGGGACCATTTCGTTATTTCATGGTCCTTATTGATGCCTTCACTAGGTGGACATTTGCATGTTTGTTGTCCACCCGCAATCAAGCTTTTGCGAAGCTCATTGCGAAAACTATCGAGCTTAGAGCTCAATTCCCGGATTATCCAATTAAATCAATTCGCATGGATAACGCAGCCGAGTTTAGCTCGAAGGCCTTTACAGACTACTGTATGGCCCTGGGAATTAAAGTGGAGCATTCGGTCCCCTATGTCCATACCCAAAATGGTCTTGCTGAGGCGCTAATAAAACGTATCAAATTTATCGCGAGACCATTGCTCATGAACTCTAAACTACTCACCTCATGCTGGGGGCATGCAGTCCTTCATGCATCACACTTAATCCAAATTCGTCCAACTGCATATCATGATCATTCCCCCCTACAGTTAGTGCGTGGGAAAGAACTGTTGGGAAAATAGGGGTGCCCGGAATCTATTCGGGATGAAATTTAAATACGAATTTAAATATAATTATTACTAGCATGAATTAGTCCCAATTAATTCAAATAATAATTCCAACAACCAATTTAACATCATGCATGTTGAATTAACTCACATATAATCTATGGCGGAATAAACAAGATAATATGTGATTAACGTACCTCTCGTAGAACTTGGCCTTTGAATAAAACGGGACTAACACGTACGCGCTTTATCAACCCAAAAGCCTTCTCAAGTATTCCCTTTCACCTTATTCAATCACCGGTGGGAGATGCTATCGAACAATTTAAATAACTAAGGAAAAAGAAATATATCTATGCTCTTGATTTTTCCAACACATGGAATTATGTACTTGGGGATGAAATAATCATTCCCTATTTATAGATGAAGTGGCCGAATTTTTGAGGGAATATGGGCCTTGGAGAAAATCTTTTCTTAGCCTCTAAGAAATCTTGAATATATCTCATATATTCTTTTCTCCATAATAAAATATTCCACAAAAATCTCACTCACCTAATTAGGCTTATAATTTTCGAAAACTTCAATAAGAGATCCCAAGATTTGGATCTTCTTGAATATATGAGATATTCTTGTATTCCAAGAATACATATCTTCCATAATATCTTTCCAAGAAAATCAACAAAATCTTCTCTCTCCTTGAATTACTTATTTTCGAAAATTAGAGAAGAAAAATCAGCATAATATATTCTTTTTATTTTAATCACCTTATCATTATTGGGCTACTTGAGGGGCCTTTAAGGAGAATTACGATTGGACCTCCTAATGGACTTCTGAATTTCAATATTGAGCCCCAATATAATTCAATCCATTAATATTAATTATTACCACTAATAAATTAATATTGCACTATCTATCTTAATCCATATTATGATAATATGGGTTCCCGGTTATTATTTCCCGCGTTTAAGATTATCAAGTCCATTAATTAATTAAGCTTCTGAATAGCTCTAAATTAATTAATATATTTCACCTTGGAGTAAAGACAGCTCAACATTATTATCCGTACCGAAGAAACTAATTCTTCACTTGCAAGATTTGGTACGATAAAACTTCTGAGCCCACCAAGGGGACTAATCACACGAGCCGTACTCGCACGCGTTTCTCCGTATTAAATCTTAGCAACCGTCGTATGATTAATATTACTGCCCAAGACACAAAGTTCGAAGTCACAATGATTCTCACCCAACATGAATCAAAGCAGTAACCATTAAGCACACACGGTTCTATTTAAGTGACGGAGATTAAGAAATCAACAACCACTGATGTCTAATTCTTCACATTTCAGAACAGAAGAATTTATCCTCGTTGTAGGTCCTCTTCAACACATACTAAATGTGCTAGTGCAATCTTTTAGTCAAGACAGACCAATCTGAGCCTTACACATCGACCTTTCACGGCGGATTGTTCAATTCCACCTAGGTCGTGAAAATGTACGTTTAGTTACAAGTAAACAGTTAATGTTGTCTTCCGTGATCGGGTATCACCACATTAACTGCAATGTAACTAGTACCATATATTGAACGGTTTGCAATAGAAATTCAACATTCAATCATAACTAAAGCAAATGCGATAAAAGAATTATTCTCATAAACAAGTGTTTGATACACGAGTTATACAAAGTAAAAACATACTTTCACGTATAACTCCAACAAGAACCTAGCATTTCCCATCTGCGTATTTTTGGATGTGCGGTATACGTACCGATTACGATACCCAAGCGAACCTCTATGGGCCCACAAAGGAAACTCGGTATTTATGTCGGATACGACTCCCCATCCATCGTGAAATACCTCGAGCCTTTGTCCGGGGATCAATTAACGGCCCGGTTCGCTGGTTGCACGTTCGATGAAGATTACTTTCCGGTATTAGGGGGAGATCCGAATTCAAAATTGAATGAATGCCGGGAACTTACGTGGAATGTAAGTAATCTTCAGTATCTAGATCCGCGCACTAATCAATCTGAACTAGAAGTTCAGAAGATCATTAACCTGCAGAACTTAGCAAATAACCTGCCTGACGCGTTCACTGACCATAGAGGTGTGACTAGATCGCATATACCAGCAGTAAATGCTCCCCAAAGGGTTGAGGTCCCAAGTAAAACGAGTACTCATGCCCCCACACGCCAAAAGCGTAAGGGAACCTCAAGAGATAGTAACACACCTAAACAAAAGGCTAGCAAATCTGGTCAGTCGAATGGAAAATCTCTGGAAGAGATCCGTCTAGATAACTCCAAGTCTCAAGGAGACGAGAGTCCTAGTGATGAAGCACGTGCACAAAATATTCCATGCACTAGAACCGTGGAATGACCAGACCCAGATACAATAGGAAATGAGGAAGGTATGGTTGACGTAAACGTCGAAGTCTCTGTGAACTTCACAGATACGGGAGAAACATATAATAGAAATATTACTGTCGTCGACGACACATTTGCAGCGTCAATAACTCTTTCCATTATTAATGATCTAGATCCTGAACCCAAAACAATCGCAGAGTGTCGGAAGCGCCACAATTGGGTTAAATGGAAAGAGGCAATTGATGCGGAGCTCGCCTCGCTTAACAAAAGACAAGTATTTGGCTCTATCGTTCGTACACCCGCGCGCGCTATCCCTGTAGGATATAAGTGGGTTTTTGTACGTAAATGAAATGAGAACAATACTGTGGAGAGGTACAAAGCAAGGTTGGTAGCACAAGGGTTTTCGCAGAAACCCGGGATTGATTTCGATCAAACCTATTCTCCCATCATGGACTCAATAACGTTCCGCTATTTGATATATTTGGCAGTTAAGTTGAATCTCCAAATGAGATTAATGGACGTAGTAACCGCGTACTTATACGGATCACTCGATGCCGACATTTATATGAAAATCCCAGATGGATTTGACATTCCTCAGTTAAGGGATGGTGAAAATCGCAGTATGTATAACATACAACTGCGTAAGTCATTGTATGGCCTGAAGCAATCGGGCCTTATGTGGTACAACCGACTTAGTGAATTCCTTCAGAAGAAGGGATACACGTTCGATAAAGCTTTCCCGTGCGTATTCACGAAGAAATCGCAAGACGGTTTTTGCATCATATCCGTATATGTTGATGACCTGAACATAATCGGAACATGCAAAGAGATTGAAGAAGCCAGTTCAATCTTGAGAGCTGAATTCGAAATGAAGTTCTTGGGTAAAACCAAGTACTGCCTCGGCTTGCAGATCGAGCACCTCCCAGAAGGAGTCCTTGTTCATCAGTCGACCTACGTGAAGAAGGTATTGGATAGATTTCACATGGATAAATCTCATCCACTTAGCACCCCGATGGTTGTCCGATCCCTTGAAGTGGATAAGGATCCATTTAGGCCAAGAGAAGATTCAGAAGAAATTCTGGGACCAGAAGTTCCTTATCTTAGCGCTGTTGGAGCTTTGCTCTATCTTGCAAATTGCACCCGGCCGGACATTGCATTTGCAGTTAACTTGCTTGCGAGATATAGTGCTTCTCCTACGAGGAGACATTGGAATGGTGTTAAGCATGTTCTACGATACCTCCAAGGATCTCAAGATCTTGGACTGTTTTATCGTAAGAACCAAGGCAAAACCTTGGTAGGTTATGCGGATGCTGGCTATTTGTCTAATCCCCACAACGCCGTATCCCAGACTGGTTATGTTTTTCTCTGTGGTGGAACCGCAATCTCGTGGAGATCGGTTAAACAATCCATGGTTACCACGTCTTCAAACCACTCAGAGATCATAGCTCTATTTGAAGCCGCAGGAGAATGTGTTTGGTTAAGGTCCTTGGTAAAACACATTGGTGACTCGTGTGGTATCGCCAAGGACGATACATCTCCCACCGTTATATTTGAAGACAACGCTGCTTCCATCGCACAAATGAGTAATGGGTACGTCAAGGGAAACCTGACGAAACATATTTCACCTAATTTTTTCTACCCATACGAACTCCAGAAGAGTGGCGTGATTACCATTCAAAAGGTGCAATCTAGTAACAATCTAGCAGATCTGTTTACTAAATCCTTACCTACGTCTACTTTTGAAAAGTACGTTCGTGGTATTGGGATGCAAAGACTTAAAGTGTTGTTGTCTTCAGGGGGAGCGGTAACCTCGAATTAAATCTGGAAGATTTAGATCTAGAAGATCGATGACATTCCTCCCACTTATTATTATGGCCGATCCTTAGCACGTGGAGTTTTTATGACAAGACATTTATGTCGTAATGTCCAAGGGGGAGTGTTGTAAATCCGGAAGATTTGATATTCCAAATCTAGGAGATTTGGTGTGGACATTACTTGAGGACCAAGAATCATATTGGGCTTTACCCATTAGACTATGGTTTTTACTATTATATATATCTCATTGTATTCATGAATTATGTACTCTCATACACAACAATATTAGTGGAACTCCTGGCTTGGATCGCCCCCAGACGTTGTCGTTTCCCGACGAACTGGGTCAACAAATCGTGTCTCTTTATTTACGCACTTATTTACAACAGTACTATTTATAATCTATCTATTTTGTAACGTGAGTTACGTGAATTATGCCAACAAATTGAAACGTAATTTTCTTAAACTTAATCCCTGAAAATCTCGTTTAGCATTACCTCCGACGAATTACTCATTTCATAAATTTAGGGGATGTGTGGACCGTTTTTTTTTAAATTAGTTCACACTTTAATGTGTTAAATGGAGTTAAATTACAATTTTTTTTTATAATATTCCAAAAGCTTGGAATATAAACATTAAATTCTTAAAAGACTCCAATAATTTTGGTATTAGTAACCGTGATAATTTTTCATATAATAAAAAAATAATCCCACTGTTTGCAATATCTTCTATATACAAAAAAAAAATCTTTTTGAAAATAAATGGTATAAAAAACTTAAATTAACTTATTGTCATAATAATAATTTATTGAATTAATATTTCAGTGAACCAGTCATCAAATCTTCAATTTATATCTTATATAAATTATAACAATTAAACAAAATTTCAACATAGAAGGTGATCGGGTGATAAGTTAAATTTATTCCATAATATTAGGCGTCATGGAAAACTAACTTGGAAAGAGATTAATTCGGCTCCAGCCTTTGCGCAGTAATATGTAACTGAAAATTAAAATTAATCCTCCCTTTTATTTAAGAACTCTGCCATTCAAATTTGAATACTGAGTTTGCAAAGAAAAATGTAATTATGCTATGTTTAATTTATCGAAAATACTTTTAGTACTATACAATATTAGCCAAACTCCAAACTAAATCATTACACAATAATATGTATCTACAATATAATGTTACTAATTATGAATATTACTATTCTCTAATATAATATTATTAATTATTAATGTTATAACACTAATGACAACACTTAACCACATGTATTACAATAATATAACCAATACTCCAATGACCAAGTATACTATCTAGGAAAAGAACCACATCCCAAACTCAATAACCTTCAATAAGAGATTTTCATGGAATTAAAACAATCCCCAATAATATTAAAAAATCGGAAAAAAATTACTACCCCTATCTCCAGCGCAAAATAAAATTACAAAAGTACAAACGAAAATACAAAAGAAAAATCAACGGGAAAATATCCCGACGCCAATCCACCTGATTCCACTCGACGGCAGTGGCGGATCCATACATTTAAATTTGGGGGTACAAAATATAATTAATACATTTTTAAATCTATTTTTCTAAATAATGGGGGTACAAATATATTTTTTTACATAGAAAATTAAAAGAAAAAAAACAATTTGGGGGTACAGTTGTACCCCAAAAAACACCTCTGAATCCGCCACTGCTCGACGGATGATAAGATCCACCATCCGACCAGATCACGAAACCATGATGTATGCTCAAACGAGAAAGATCGATAACTGCATAGCAGATGCCGCAACCTACACCGATTACTACGAAGCGGAGAGATGAGAGGGGAGGAAAATACAGACAATATATATAGGAGGATAAAACAAAGAAACGCGCGCAGAATCAAAGGACACAGATTTAACTCACAATTTAAGGAGCAATAACCAAATCAAGAAACCGTTTTGGCAAGGAACGATCGAACGGCCACAGAAAAAAAACAGAGAAGACGATCAACGGCAGTGGCGTAATCCCCCAAAAAACAATTTAGGAAAGGTTAGTGCTATTATATTATTTAGATTTAGATTTAGATTTAGGTTAGATTACCCATGTAAATATTATTAACGAATTTCCTTTTGAACATTGAAAATTCTTTATACTATGAAAATATTTTAGATATTGATTCAACTGATTTATTTTCTAAACAAAAAAATATTATCGGTAACTTTATTGGTAAAACAACACTTTATTCAATATAATATGGGTTAATTGCAAATAAAATCACAAACTTTTCGTAAATTGCAATCTAATCTAAACTTTTGAATATTTGCAAACAAAACTCCAACTTAACATTTTGTTACAATTCGAACCAACAAATAAATTTTTTATAGTCCGAAAATGATGTTTCACTTGCTCGACAATGAATAATTAATTGTATTACTATGTTTAGATTGGTTCGGATGACAATAAATAATTAATCATCATTTACGAGCAACTTGAAATATGTCATTTGGTTAGAATTGCTAACAATTTTAAAGTTGAAGTTTTATTTGCAACGATTCAAAAGTTTAGATTATATTGCAATTAGCGAAAATGTAGTGATTTTATTTGCAATTAACCCATATAATATTTAGGTAACTTTATATGTACTTAAATTTGTGCACACTTCATTGTTATAATTGTATTTATGAATCAACTATGTCGCAAGAAATGTTAAATGAATTATAAATGTTAAAAGACATGTTATAACAAATTTACTATGAAGATGTTGTTTTTCAAAATACTAGATAAAGTAATGTATAATTTTTTTTCCTATTTTTTTTATATATTATATACGTAGTTTTTTTTTTCTTCGACAGGGGCTCATTTTTCCATATTCGCCCCAGGCCAAAAGAATGACATGGCCAACTCTAGTTTCTTAACTACTATATAAAGAATGTCTCCTCCATTATATATATATATAGCATTGTCCAGAATCAGGCTAGTATACAATAGCGAGTGTATAGTAACTCGTCCTATGGTGAGGTTGTGTATTGTACTCTCGAGTGAATTGCGCAAGCTTCACAATTATATATAACTCTCTGTGGGAAACCCATACGATGTCATGAAGTTGGGTAGTATCCTAAAGTCATCATACACATTACGTTCAACACATCTATCATTGTTTCTCTCATCTGTCTCTCATACTTCTCTCATTCTTTCATGCTTTTTATATGACCCGTAGGTCGTACCCTTCTAACTAAGCTTCGAGGACCTAGCAACGTTCAATTTCGAGCCGGAGACAACACTTCTACCTAGAACGTTCTAACTTATATTAGTTATTGATATATTTAAAATCTTCTTAAATGTTTAAACATGTTGGTCCGATAAGGACTTGTGACACACTTAGTATTTTATACCATCTTATAAAGTTTACCAAAGGTTTTTAACATTAACGAGTCTATTTAAAACATAAAACGTTTTTAAACATGTTTAGTATACTTAAGTATTTTAAAATCTTATAAGGTTTTACTTATTTTTCCCCTTTAAGGACACATAATAAACATATTGTCCTTAATTTAAAACAAACACCAAACAACATGTCATTTACTTAAACACATGCATTCACATATCATTTGAGTATTCTAAGTTACTACCTTAACATGCTCATTAAATATATGTCATTTAAAGTAAGAAACTAACTTAAGGATATCAAGTATATGTTCAAACAAAAAAAATCGAACACTTTGTTCAATTTTTTTTGCCAAAAAATGGTCAAATGTTCGGAAAAAAATTGCCAAACAATTGACATTTGTTCGACCAACCAGACTTGAAAAATGGTCAATGTTTGACAAAAAGTTTAAAAAATTAGTTGTTTGTTCGAACAACCAGACTTGAACAATTCTTCCGACGGGTTTTCACATTTTTTGATAAAATCTTAACGTATTCCATCACAAAATCAAAGAATATATGGTCCATTACGTTCATAATCACGTAATAAATAAAAATGAAGTTCATAAACCATAAAATTGAAAAATTGAAAAATCAATGTAAAACATAAATACAATATAATCACTATGAAAATCTAAATATATGATGTAAACAATTTATATCCATGGCAGGTGACGACGCCCCTGTTCGATGGCAGGTGATGACGGCCGCTTGTGACGGCACGACGACCGACGAAAACGGAACGATTTTCTTTGTATCAAAAAAGAAGGGGGGGGGGGGGGGGTTGAATTTACAATATGTACACAGAGACAAAAAAAAAAGGATGAGTAATATTGGAAAATTTTGGGTAGTGAACTGAAAAAAATAGTTATGAACTGAACAAGGTGATGAACAATTGAAAGGGGGAGAATATCCACGTCCTAAACATAATACCAAGCATAATAAGTGCACGAATAAATTATTTACCTATTTCATTGTCCAAGTTTTAATTTTTGTGACTTGAAGATTGAGAAGAATAAGATTAATGAAGAAAAAAGGATACACTATTGTTCAAGCGGCGCAGCTTAAAAGAAAGAAAAAAGGGAGAGAAGATGATGAATAAAAAGTTAAAAAACTCTTACAGTGAAAAAGGTTCCAACCTTTTTGTAAAATCTTGTTTTTCTTTTATTCAAAATTCCACTTTGATTTCTTGCCATTATTTTTTTTAATTTTTAATGATGCATTAAAAGACGCATTTTTAGTTTACTCAATATCCGCTTCTTCATCTTTTTATTTAACACGAAAGTGGCCCACGTTAGTTTTCTCTTTCAATATCCGAGAAAAGTATACCTTTTTAATATTTTTAATTTTAAACATTAAATGCATCAATATGGCAGCATTTCTCCCCCAGCAGATTGTGCTGGTTTGGCTGGAGTCGGATCCCCTCCATTTACACATTCCTCCATTTCCTTAATTTATCTCCATCTCCACCATTCATTTTAATCCAGAGTCCAAAAAATGCCACATCATTTCTAATTAATTAATTTTTATTTACATTCTTTTTAAATATAAAAAGATCCTATCTTTTCAAAATTCAAAATATACAGATCCCTTTTCACCATAATTGCGTCTCTCTCTTTCAACATAGCAACCCTAAAACCCTCTTCCATTAGATTGACGGTGAGTAGTTCCAAGCCCATGACCGATGTCATTTCACGATTCAGGTTCGAATTGAAAGTGAGTAGCCCAGATTTCATCATTTACATTCGAATTGAGGACCAAAATTGAGGCGGCTAGGCGGAGCCTAGAATGCCAGCGGTTCGTCAGCCAAATTAGAGCACGGTGGCGCTTGATTCATAGTGTGCTGTTTGTAGATATGGTAATATGATTATTTTACTCGATCAATTAAAAATGGTGAGATATATTTGGGTGAGATAATTAGCCTCACCATTTGGATAAAATTGTTGTTTCTCTTGTTCTCTCTTTATATTAGAGTAAAAACAATTATTTGTAATTTGCTCATTAAGTGTTCTCCAAAGTTTGGCTTTTGTTTACTTGAGTGCTCATTAAGTGTTCTACCAGATTGAATCCTAATATATGGAAGGTTTGGGTTTGTGGAAGTTTCAGGAGTTTTATTCTTTGCTATGAGATAGACATACTCTGTTTCGAAGTGGTGAAGCTCCTGGTTTCATTGCCTTTTGTGAGGAGTGATAAATGGCTGTGAATTCTTTTTTTACTGAGTCAGAGGATATTAGGAGTCAGGGACGTGGGATTTATATTTGAAAGGAATGTGAATAAAATTAATTAATTATAAATGATGTGGCACTTTTTGGACCCTAGATTGAAATGAATGGTGGAGATAGAGATAAATTGAGGAAATGGAGGAATGTGTAGATGGAGGGGATCCGACTCCGGTTTGGCTACCCCAGCAGGGGATCTATTTCCGAAATATATGGGGCTGCTGATTATGTTTGGCGTTACTTAAAAAGGACCATGCTGTTTTGCATTTCGATTTAAAAAAAGAAAAAGAAAAACGGAATCAATAAAATTAGAAGTTAGCATAATCTTATAATAATATATTTTCAAACCTCTCCAAGATGATGTGTCAACACCACCTTATTCTTAGGCTGATGTGGCATGTCTCAAATCTCTCAATTTTGAAATACTGCGCTCTCATTAAAAGTTGGTAAAACTTTTAATCTCGACTCTTCGTTCTATATCATTAAATCTAAACCATTAATTTATATCTGCATAATTAATGCAAATAGATATTTTTTCCATTTTCTTATTTAGTTATTTTTAGAATTTATTATAAATCATATTTTTTCCAAACCTTAATGTAATTAAATATGATCTATTTATTGAATGAATCTAAATTTATCATTTCTAAGTTTGAGTTAGTATATATAGTATAATATAATGTTCGATTATTTTTTTCTAAAATAAAAGGTATATAGTTATATATTCCAAAGAATATTTTTATGTGATATATTCTTATTATGGTCAAGATATAATATTGCATGCATTTTTTTTATTATAAATAAGAGCATATTGTATTTCATTTTTTCACATCAAAGATTCATTTGTTCCACTCTTTTGCTGAGATTTCTCTCATCAATTGTTGGTTAGTTATATATCTATTGTTATTAGTATATTTATTTTATAATTAAATTCATCATTTTAAGTGCTCACAATTTGATTAGATTTAAATATCAATATCAATATGAATGTAATAATGATTGTTGATTTATGCTCTATATCGTTCAGTTTAAATATTCTTCATGTGCAAAAATAATATATTTAACTACACCATATATTTTTATCTGAATAATTATGATGGTTTAATTGTTGTAATTTAAATCTAATTTTAGATTTCAAGAGTATGTCACCTCAATTTTCTCTTATTTCTAATATCAAGAGTGAGAGCCAAAATTAAAATTGACCGTTAAAGTTAGGATTGAAAAAGTTGGACAATATTTTTTAATGATTTTAATATAGACAAGTTCTACTTGGAATTCATTTTGATCGATGAACAGATATTTGTAACGTTAAAGTTTATTTCAAATTTTGTATTGTTTCTTATATAAATTAATTTCTTACCGTATACTCCCAATAACTAATAATGTTGATTAATTTATAAATTATTCAATATTGAAGTGGAAATTGATTATTATTAAATTATTAGTCTAAGTAATGTTATTCCATAACCGTTATTAATTTATGTAAATTTTGATGTTTTTTTTTATTTTTTAGTTTGTAGGATATACCTATAGGGTTTAGTGAAGGGCACGGGCCACAGCTAAACAAACCCCATAATTTATTGTATATACCTCGAATTTTTTTAGACAAAAATACTCTTATATTAAATGTCTACAGAAAATAAAAATAATATACTTTTTCAGTACGCGAAATTCGCGTGGGTACACTCTAGTAATTAAATAAAAAGGGGTCGACAAGTTCTTTGAATCAACACGCAGTTGGTCAAATAATTATTTCCCTATTTTGATTTAAACTTGAATACGTAAGTAGCTTCATGCCCACCCTAACAGAACGTTGATTGCAATTTGCAAATACATCATTTTTTAAAAGATCTCCAAACATTATAACTATTAGCTAGTTTTGACCAAATTTATTTTATTTTATTTATTTTTGACAAACCAATTATTGTTAATATTTAATAATACGAAAAGTATATAATGTTATTGTTATTAATTAATTAATTAATTATATATATATATATATATATATATATATATATATATATATATATATATATATATATATATATATATAATGAGTAGTCCAACACCAACATAAAATATGTGTACACTTTAATATGATATAAGTAGTTTAGTTAGCTGATACTGAAGTTTATAAGAAACCCAACATCCAACTCCATGTTAAATCATGTGTATACTCACTACAAAAAAACGGGTATTAGCGACTGAATTTCGGTCGCAAAACGTGATTAGCAATCGATTTCTGACCGGAAAAAATTGGTCGTTAAAAAGCGGGTAGCTAATATTAGCGACCGTTTTTTGTCATCGGTCGCTAATCTGCGACCGTCAAGGTGGTCGCTAATATCAGCGACCGCTTTCGGCCGGTCGCAGAATCTATCGGGTCCGACCCGGTCGGGTTATGATTTAGCGACCGACTACCGGCGGTCGCTAAATTATTTTTTTAAAATAAAATTTATTTTTTAATTTATTTTTTTATTAGCGACCGACCATGAAGCGGTCGCTAATCAGCGAACCTGCGTAAAAAAAAAGTGGTTTATTGGGTTTGAACTTGCGCCCATTGGGGTCCGGGCGGGGCGCGAACCACTAAGCCACTAACCCACTAACTTATATTAGGCGAGCCATGTAATATATAAGCCCTTGTGAGGCTTGTAGAAATAAATGGGCAAACATGCGCCCAAGGGGAATCGAACCCACGACCTTCGGGTAGCCCGGAAAAGGCGTGAACCACTAGGATACATGCTATTGTTGTTCGTTTATTTGCATTTAATTGTATTTAACCTCAAATTGACTCCCGTTTTTTTTTAAATTCATCAAATTCAATCTTTTTTGTTTCTAATTCGTTTATATATATATATATATATATATATATATATATTTACTAATTTTTTTATTAATTTTATAAATTTAATATTTTAGGCTATTATAAATTATTAATTTATTCATTTTTTTTACATTTAATTGTATATAATTCCAAGTTGACTCCCGTTTTTTTTTAAATTCATCAAATTAATTCTTTTTTTATTTCTAACTTTTTTTATTAATTTTATAAATTTAATATTTTAGGTTATTATAAATTATTAATTTATTCGTTTTTATACATTTAATTGTATATAATTACAAATTGACTCCCGTTATTTTAAAAATTCATCAAATTAATTTCATTTTGTTTCTATTGACCGGAATAGATTGCTCGACGGACGGCGGCGGCAATCAACGGCGGCGGCGGGTGAATTTTTTAGGCGTAGGCCGAAAGTGAGTACGGCGTTCGGCCTAAAAAGGGTAAAAAAATATTAGCGACCGCCTATGGCGGTCGCTAGTCACAGATTAAGGCGGTCATGACTTACCAAATTTGTGATCCAGGCGGTCGCTAATTACCCAACAATAAATGACCATTACCCATTTCCAAGAACGGGTCAATTGACCATTTTGCGACCGGCACAGAGCGGTCGCTAAATACAAAATTGATTTATGCGACCGCTCGGCGGTCACTGATCAGGCGGCAAATAGAGTTGGTCAACTTTGACCGACTTTTGAGTTTTAGCGACTGCCTGTTGAGACGGTCGCAAATTTTTCTAATTTGTGACCGGTGGTCTAGCACGGTCGCTAATACATGTTTTTGCGATCGATTTTTTGGCGGTCGCTAATCCCGGTCGCTAAATCGCGAGTTTTTAGTAGTGACTCCCTCCATTTCAAAATAAATGTCTTCATAGGTTTCTTCACAAATATTAAGACACATAATATGTATCATAATGACCCCTATACAAATATTACATTTAAAAAAAGAATTGATTTCATTGGTTCGAATCAACCTATCGGCTACTTTGTATGTCTTGGAAAGTGTTGCGCACAAAGGGTAAAAAGACATTTATTTTACAAAAGATGAAAAATGTTAAAAAGACATTTATTTTGAAATTGAGGGAGTACATATAATTTTATTTTTCAATTTAGGGTATAGTTGTACGCAGGAGTGAAAATATGTCTAATTCGAGTGTTACATTGAAAACTCTAAGTGCCCGTTTGATAGCCAAGATGAGATAAGGGGCTAAGACGGGCCTTATGAAATGGTTTATGGAGGTGAGTGAGAAAAGATTGTTTCATGCTGTTTGGTAGACATCTGAAAAATAAAATCTAATGTTTGGTAGATAATATAATTTTTAAGAAAACATTAAAATTTATTTAGAACAAACTCAAATTCCTGTAACAATTGCCAAGAACAAACCCAAATTTATGCAACAATAGCCAAGAACAAACCCAAATTTCTGCAACAATTGCCAAGAACAAACCCAAATTTATGCAGAACAAACCCAAATTTCTGAGAACAATACCAAAATTGAAAACCCCAATAAATTAATCGGATCTTAATGGAATCAATTAAAAAACCCAAACTTAGTTAAAGTTTTTCAAAATCTATTGCTTGGAGCCTTGGATGTAATAGGTGGGAGAAACAAAACGTGGAGCTTTATTGACCAAAAAAATTTCCCAGATACCATAGGCGGTGGGGAGAAGCGGCGGCGGCAGCCCAAGGACAGCGACGACGGCGGCGCGAGGAGGGGGGCGGCGACGCGGCGCGATGCGGACCGAGGCGACCACGGTGCAAGGAGGAAGACTGCGACTGCGGAGGAGGGCGGCAACGGCGCGAGGGGAAGGGGGCAGCGGCGCGGGTGGAAGGTGGCAGCGGCGGCGGCGTTAAAGAGTAGAGGATAGAGAGATAGGTTTTGAAATTGTGATAATCTTTCAATTTTCACCCTTACAACAGCCCCAAAATTGTATCGCGTGGGGGGAGGCGAGATATGGTAGCCAAAGAGCTACAGTAATCTTCCCAAAATGTTTTCTGGGCCCGGCCTTTTCTCGGGCCGTTCGAAAAAGCTATCTAGGCTACCAAACGTCAAGAATCGGCAGAATTCGTTTATTTCATGACCCTATCTTGCCTACCAAACAGGCCCTAAGCATATTTCACAAAAAATAGGCGTAACTCTTAACCTTTTAGCCATGTCATGATGTGTTTTTGTATGAGTTCGATCTGACTTTTTTTATCGATCAAGTCACTTCTGGAACATTTTGAATTTCAGTTCACATTAATTAGTTAACATGTTATTTAATCCTATTTATCAGAGTAGATATACAATATATCATAATTAAATATTATATATACATATATGTATAATATATATGAAGAAATTTTATTTCATCTAAAAGTTCTCAAACTGTGCGCATGGCTGGGCGTGAGCATTATTGACTTTGATGCCATAAAAGGATTCTATCTCATCAAAAGTCCGAACTTGTAAAGAATTGTAGAATTAATTAATTTATATTAATATATTATAAAAATTTGTATGAGACGGTCTCCTACATTAAACATGATAATTTTATATATTTTTATTAGTATTACAAAAATGGCAAAGTATAGAGTGTAATTGGTTTATGCATGATCACTTTGAAGGGTATGATTTATTAGAGGATGTTAGTTATTTTTACTAAAGAGTATTAGATTTGGAGGATACAAATTATTTTCACTAAAGAGTATAAATTGAATGGTATTAGTTGTTTCACTAAAGGGTGTTAGTTGTTTTCACTAAGGGCTTGTTTGTTTCGGGATTTAGGTCTGTGTGTAAAGCCATGACTTTACATCCACAAGATGTAAAGTCTTTGATGATAATAAAAGTATGTGTTTGTTTTGAGATTTTGATAGGGTGAGATTTTACTTTATGTCAAACCATGTGTAAGAATATAGTAGGATGTGTAAGGGAAAAGTAGGAAAGAGAGTGTGAGGGAGAGAAAATTGATATGTGAGTAATGATTAAGTAAGAGAAAAGTGATAAGTGAGTAATGATAGGTTTTATTGGTATTTATAGGTGTGGATGAAGAATGAGATGTAAAAACTAGATGTTACATCTCTAACTAGAATGGGACGGGGGCCGGAAAATCCTAGTCCTATCTGGGTGAATCCCAAAACAAACAAGCCCTAAAGGATTTGAGTTGTTCACTTAAATGTGTAATACCCCGTCCCGTTTTATACCTTTTATTTTGCTAGAAACCTTAATTATATAATTTTATATAATTATCGTTGTTCCTTTTAATTTTATTAATTTCGTGTGCTAAACGTGTAATTTAAATATATACCCTTTTTCAAATTCCCAAGTTCGAAGAAAGAAATCGAACATTTCAAACGGATAAGGGACTACGAGAAATTAATTATCCAAAGTTTAAAATTACGTTTTCGATCCGTATAATTCATTGAGAATAATTGAAATACAATAAAATATTAATCGAATTTTAAAACTGTATTAATTTTCAATTTGGGATTAAACCCATGAACCAAACGATCCCTAAACCGTATCAAGTGGGAACTAAAATATCAAAGAATTTCACTTTCATTCCTAGCCACATAACATAATTTCCTTTTAAAAATTAAATTAATTCCCTGGAATCCTTCTTTAAATAGAATCGTCCCTCCCAGTTTCCAAAAAGGAATTTCCCTTCTCTCTCTCTCTCTCACAGCAAAACCACCGCCTCTTTCATTTTCTTTTCGGCGACAATCGCCTCCGCTCCCAGACGCCGCAATGCCGTCTCCCTCTTTATTTTTCCGGCGACCAGACACCGCCGATCCCAACCGAGCGCCGCCCGTCTCCTCCCCCTTCGCAGAACAGCGCCGCCTCTTATTCTAGACCGCCGTCGAGCCCTGTTCTCGATCGAAGCTCAACGCCGCCGTCTACCACCACGAGCGCTACCTCACTCCTCCAGCCGAGCGTCGCATCGCGCCACCAGACCCTCTCGCCGCTTTTCCCGTCGAACAGCGACGGCACAACCCTCCCACCAGTCGCACCGTCGCACCCCTCCATCCACCGTTCGCCGCCGCTACCGAACCCAGCGCCGCCTCCCCTGTCCTCCGAGCAAAAGCCGAAGCCACGCCTCTCTCTTCTTCTATTTTTCCAGTAAGATGAAAATTCCTTTCTCTCGTCTTCAAATTTCAATTTCGGGTAATTCGATTTATACCGATTAAACTCGATTTCTAACCGAAGCCTTTTGTCGTTCAATTTTCCGATCGAGATGATGCCGTTAAACCAATTTGATGTTGCCGGAATTTTTGGAGACCTCGAACGACGCCGTTAGGCTGTCCAAATAATCCGACGAATAACCGAATCCTTTTACGACGCCGTTAGGCTGCCCTATTTGGGACTCGTAAGAATTGCTAATCCCCTCTCTAATTCTCGTAGTAGTTGGGATAGAAATTGGACTGTTTTAATTCCCTGAGACTTTGTAGTTTAGATAGGTGTTTTGGTTTGAGCCTAATGGACTTTTGTGGTGAAATTCCTACTATTGTTGTTGGACAAACTATTAGTATTATTGAATTTATTGTTTAGTGTTGTTGGTTTAGCTGTTAAGTATTATTGATTAGTTGATTGGTATTATTGAGTGGATGATTTAGTTTGGTTTGGTTAGCTGATGATATGGTGATGAAATTGGTTTGTTTTAATGTTAGTTGAGTTCTTAGTGACAAAGGGAAATTCGTCTTCTCCCCGAGCCAATGTCTGAAAGTTAGTAAACAAATGAAAATAGTAATTTTGGGAAATTAATATAATTCCTTTGTTTTAGAAGTATTACTAATATTAGAAAAGAAGAATACCTTTTTATAAACTATTTTTAGTTTATAATATAATTGTCTTAGAAAAGACAAAGTCTTTTAATAAGTTTAAAAGAAAGTTTTATTTATAAAATATGCATATTTATATTCAAGAATTCTTTTAAAAAAAATTAAAATGAGAAATATAAATCTAAGAAAGAAAAACCTTTTCTTTATTTCTTATTAATACTCTTAAGTAATTTTTTTTTATTCTTTTAAGTTTTTCCAAGAATAATAATAATTATGAATATACTTTTAATTTTATAAAAGGCTTTTGTTAAGGACACCACTGAAATTAGTAAATACACCCCTCCTAATACACCTCCTCTTAAAAGGGGTGCACTTATCAAATATAAATCAACCTTTGAAAACTTTAGTTTTCAATAGTTTTCTAAAGGCAACAATCTACTCAATCCTCGAGATACAAACGCATAAGCTTTTCAAATTCAAAAGTCGATCTTTTAATCGGAATACTCCTTATTAGGATTCTGTACTTTTCGGGACACGCACGGAGAACTCGACCGTCTGCCTACACAATATTCTCAGGACTCAGAACAATCAGGTGGGTGATGATCTGTTGATCGATCTGCTCATAATACGTTGTGCTGGTATACTCTGAACTCGACTAAATCAATCTAAAACAATTAATCCAACATAAACGTAAACCCTACTATATAAATATTTGAATTAAGTGATATATTTATATATGATGCAAAATGTCTATTGTTTTTATTCTAATTAATCACCATTGCATGATTAAGGGCATTATCTGAGCATGAACCAATTTAAGTGTGAATTATGTGAATTCTCCCCACAATTTGAAATGACAGTTTTATGGGAAAGAGGAAAGCGAGTAATCATTGATTTGATGTGCAACAGTTTTGTTTGTGGATTGACACGTACGGCCATGAGTGATAATAGGTCAGATTCATGGTCGCTGATATTATTTGTGGTGACCATGAGTGATAATAATAAATCAGATTCATGGTCACATGAATGGATGAATTGTGGATCGACACGTACGGCCATGAGTGATAATAGGTCAGATTCATGGTCGCTGATATTATTTGTGGTGATCACGAGTGATAATAATAAATCAGATTCATGGTCACATGAATGGATGAATTGATGGTGAGAAATGGTTTGGGGGAGATTTACTATATGTGAAAAATGATTTTGGCAGATTAGGCCGTTACTTGAAAATGGTTTTGGGCTTTGCCCCTTAATGTGAATCAACTTGTGATATTTCAATTATATGATGTGAAACCTGCTATGCCCAATTAATTATTACGTGAACTTGTTACTTCTGTGGTATATGTTATTCATATTTATATGTCAACTGCTTAAATTAATTAATTACTTTATTAATGAGTATAATTTAATATACTTCGGATTTACCAATCCCATGACGTTGCAAATCACCCATACGTGAGAATTCAAATCTCACGCCCCCTTTTTACAACCCTTGCAGATTATGATTTCGTGGAGCAAGGACAGTAATAGAGACGACACGGAGTTCTCCGCTTAAATAAAATGATACTATTGATATTAAGCTTTATATATGTGTGAGATATGTTATAAAAATTATTATACTCCTTCCTTCCGCTGCATAAAAAGTCATCTCTCTTTTATCATCCCTCTTTTTATATCAAAAATTTTATAGTTCGGATTTTAGTCACAAGTGGCACCTCGAATCTGAGATATTTAATGTGTTTCGGATTCGGGGCGTTACAGGTGGTATCAGAGCTTACGTTCAAAACTTTCGGACCTAAAACCAAATCATTGTTTTCATCAAACCAAAATTTCCTTTTCTTAAAATAAATTTTCTTATCATGTAAATATAGATCACTAATTAAATCACTTGAGGGAAAATGTGTCTCCTATTACCGTCTAAAGCTCCTCGAAGGTATGTTCTTGTTTTATTATCAAAATTGCCTATAAGTTTATAAACGTGCGATAAGTTGACTTTCATAACAAAACTCCAATCAAAAGATCGAGAACTCAAAACAACACCCACGAGGTGTAGAAAAAACCATGAAATATCGCTTATGTTACTATTAAAATACAATATTTTGTGAATTGCATAGACTTATAAATTTCATAAATGTTATTATGTGACTATTTGAACTTTTATGCTTTAAATGTTTAAATTATGTTTCTGCATGACTAAAATTTTGACTAGAAATTTCCTTTCTATGTTAGAATCCACCTAAGATAGTAGTAACTCGTTACCTAGAAGTCTTGTCTTCATTTTGGAATATAATGAAAGTAGATCGACCTTCATAAGACCCAAGACTTTTATATAATATATATGTTAGGAAATTGCTACTTGGCAATGTGTGTTACTTGCTTTATATTGACTGTCATATTTTATCTGATTATCACTTAATGACACATTACTGGTTCCTATTACACTGTGCGAATGTGAGCACTGTACCATTGGGGCCCCAATGCGAAGCGGTGAATTACGTACCACACGTATTTTCAGTGTTAACGTTGTGTGTTAATTTGGTTAATCCGGTTATGTTTTTATAACTTTCTCACACCTATACATATTGTAACAATACTATTCTTTTTCTCTATACTACCAATAGAATGACAACCAGACGAACACCATGTGCTAATTATTATAGGTCCATAAAACCTCATGAGAAAAAAAAAATTTATGAGACTTAATTCCAAAAGTTGAAATAGTTAGAAAAATTCTGCCATACTCTACATACCCTAATACGATTTCAAGTTTCACCACCCAGTGTGTTAGTTCAATAACTTTGACATGTAGAGGAAGGAACCACTTGAAGATGAACACATGAGTTTTAGTCGAGCAATACCTAGAAGCTGAATTTCGGGGACGAAATTCCTGTTAAGGGGGTGAGGATGTAATACCCCGTCCCGTTTTATACCTTTTATTTTGCTAGAAACCTTAATATATAATTTTATATAATTATCGTTGTTCCTTTTAATTTTATTAATTTCATGTGCTAAACGTGTAATTTAAATATATACCCTTTTTCAAATTCCCAAGTTCGAAGAAAGAAATCGAACATTTCAAAAGGATAAGGGACTACGAGAAATTAATTATCCAAAGTTTAAAATTACGTTTTCGATCCGTATAATGCATTGAGAATAATTGAAATACAATAAAATATTAATCGAATTTTAAAACTGTATTAATTTTCAATTTGGGATTAAACCCATGAACCAAACGATCCCTAAACCGTATCAAGTGGGAACTAAAATATCAAAGAATTTCACTTTCATTCCTAGCCACATAACATAATTTCCTTTTAAAAATTAAATTAATTCCCTGGAATCCTTCTTTAAATAGAACCGTCCCTCTCAGTTTCCAAAAATGAATTTCCCTTCTCTCCCTCTCTCACAGCAAAACCACCGCCTCTTTCATTTTCTTTCCGGCGACAATCGCCTCCGTTCCCAGACGCCGCAACGCCGTCTCCCTCTTTCTTTTTCCGGCGACCAGACGCCGCCGATCCCAACCGAGCGCCGCCCGTCTCCTCCCCCTTCGCAGAACAGCGCCGCCTCTTATTCTAGACCGCCGTCGAGCCCTGTTCTCGATCGAAGCTCAACGCCGCCGTCTACCACCACGAGCGCTACCTCCCTCCTCCAGCCGAGCGTCGCGTCGCACCACCAGTCCCTCTCGCCACTTTTCCCGTCGAACAGCGACGGCACAACCCTCCCACCAGTCGCACCGTCGCACCCCTCCATCCGCCGTTCGCCGCCGCTACCGAACCCAGCGCCGCCTCCCCTGTCCTCCGAGCAAAAGCCGAAGCCACGCCTCTCTCTT
The DNA here is from genome assembly GCA_947034835.1 of Ballota nigra. NCBI lineage: Eukaryota > Viridiplantae > Streptophyta > Magnoliopsida > Lamiales > Lamiaceae > Ballota > Ballota nigra. The sequence continues at coordinate 114,305,624 of OX344723.1, read as the reverse complement.
CTTCTATTTTTCCAGTAAGATGAAAACTCCTTTCTCTCGTCTTCAAATTTCAATTTCGGGTAATTCGATTTGTACCGATTAAACTCGATTTCTAACCGAAGCCTTTTGTCGTTCAATTTTCCGATCGAGATGACGCCGTTAAACCAATTTGATGTTGCCGGAATTTTTGGAGACCCCGAACGACGCCGTTAGGCTGTCCAAATAATCCGACGAATAACCGAATCCTTTTACGATGCCTTTAGGCTGCCCTATTTGGGACTCGTAAGAATTGCTAATCCCCTCTCTAATTCTCGTAGTAGTTGGGATAGAAATTGGACTGTTTTAATTCCCTAAGACTTTGTAGTTTAGATAGGTGTTTTTGGTTTGAGCCTAATGGACTTTTGTGGTGAAATTCCTACTATTGTTGTTGGACAAACTATTAGTATTATTGAATTTATTGTTTAGTGTTGTTGGTTTAGCTGTTAAGTATTATTGATTAGTTGATTGGTATTATTGAGTGGATGATTTAGTTTGGTTTGGTTAGCTGATGATATGGTGATGAAATTGGTTTGTTTTAATGTTAGTTGAGTTCTTAGTGACAAAGGGAAATTCGTCTTCTCCCCGAGCCAATGTCTGAAAGTTAGTAAACAAATGAAAATAGTAATTTTGGGAAATTAATATAATTCCTTTGTTTTAGAAGTATTACTAATATTAGAAAAGAAGAATACCTTTTTATAAACTATTTTTAGTTTATAATATAATTGTCTTAGAAAAGACAAAGTCTTTTAATAAGTTTAAAAGAAAGTTTTATTTATAAAATATGCATATTTATATTCAAGAATTCTTTTTAAAAAAATTAAAATGAGAAATATAAATCTTAGAAAGAAAAACCTTTTCTTTATTTCTTATTAATACTCTTAAGTAATTTTTTTTTTATTCTTTTAAGTTTTTCCAAGAATAATAATAATTATGAATATACTTTTAATTTTATAAAAGGCTTTTGTTAAGGACACCACTGAAATTAGTACACCCCTCCTAATACACCTCCTCTTAAAAGGGGTGCACTTATCAAATAGAAATCAACCTTTGAAAACTTTAGTTTTCAATAGTTTTCTAAAGGCAACAATCTACTCAATCCTCGAGATACAAACGCATAAGCTTTTCAAATTCAAAAGTCGATCTTTTAATCGGAATACTCCTTATTAGGATTCTGTACTTTTCGGGACACGCACGGAGAACTCGACCGTCTGCCTACACAATATTCTCAGGACTCAGAACAATCAGGTGGGTGATGATCTGTAGATCGATCTGCTCATAATACGTTGTGCTGGTATACTCTGAACTCGACTAAATCAATCTAAAACAATTAATCCAACATAAACGTAAACCCTACTATATAAATATTTGAATTAAGTGATATATTTATATATGATGCAAAATGTCTATTGTTTTTATTCTAATTAATCACCATTGCATGATTAAGGGCATTATCTGAGCATGAACCAATTTAAGTGTGAATTATGTGAATTCTCCCCACAATTTGAAATGACAGTTTTATGGGAAAGAGGAAAACGAGTAATCATTGATTTGATGTGCAACAGTTTTGTTTGTGGATTGACACGTACGGCCATGAGTGATAATAGGTCAGATTCATGGTCGCTGATATTATTTGTGGTGACCATGAGTGATAATAATAAATCAGATTCATGGTCACATGAATGGATGAATTGTGGATCGACACGTACGGCCATGAGTGATAATAGGTCAGATTCATGGTCGCTGATATTATTTGTGGTGACCATGAGCGATAATAATAAATCAGATTCATGGTCACATGAATGGATAAATTGATGGTGAGAAATGGTTTGGGGGAGATTTACTATATGTGAAAAATAATTTTGGCAGATTAGGCCGTTATTTGAAAATGGTTTTGGGCTTTGCCCCTTAATGTGAATCAACTTGTGATATTTCAATTATATGATGTGAAACCTGCTATGCCCAATTAATTATTACGTGAACTTGTTACTTCTGTGGTATATGTTATTCATATTTATATGTCAACTGCTTAAATTAATTAATTACTTTATTAATGAGTATAATTTAATATACTTCGGATTTACCAATCCCATGACGTTGCAAATCACTCATACGTGAGAATTCAAATCTCACGCCCCCTTTTTACAACCCTTGCAGATTATGATTTCGTGGAGCAAGGACAGTAATAGAGACGACACGGAGTTCTCCGCTTAAATAAAATGATACTATTGATATTAAGCTTTATATATGTGTGAGATATGCTATACAAATTATTATACTCCTTCCTTCCGCTGCATAAAAAGTCATCTATCTTTTATCATCCCTCGTTTTATATCAAAAAATTTATAGTTCGGATTTTAGTCACAAGTGGCACCTCGAATCTGAGATATTTAATGTGTTTCGGATTCGGGGCGTTACAAAATGTATTGCAAAGTAGTTCATGTATGAACAAGTTTCGTTATATACATTAAAAAATTTATAAATGTACCACGCTTTATGTTTATGACGATTTCATACCAGACTTGCTCATAATATATATATATATATATATATATATATATATATATATATATATTGATGTGCACGGTTTGATTTGAATAAGCCGGTCTATTTAATTTTATATTATATGTTGTGTTTGGATAGATGGATTTGAATTATAAATTTTAAATTCACTGTCAAAATCCACTTCCCTGGTTTGGACAAAATATTCAAAAGCAGAGATCATTTCAAATACATAGTTTTAATCCTATGTCAAATTGAATGGATTTTTAATATTTAGCAAAATCATGTCATTTGAAATCCATAGATTTTTAAATTCATTTATTTTTAAATTTTTTGAATTTAAAATGACTCTATCCAAATGCAACTTTTTTTTTTTTTTAAGATTTAACCTCTTTAATTAAAATAGAGTTTGTAAAATACTTAAACATGAGATGATCAACAAATCCGTATTGAAGCCTAGCTCAATTTCAACTCTAGCTAGTTTTATGCTGGATCATCTCTTTCTTTCTAAAATTAGATAACTCATAATATAAATGAAAAAATCGTGTTTTGCTTTGACCCGCCAGTGGTGCCGCGAACGTTTAGACTTTGCCAACATTTGCATAGCTTGATTTATTGCAGTTGACATTTGCAAATATCAATCATAACCTGACTTTATTTTCAAGTGGTGAGTAGTGTTGACAGCGATTTATGACGGGTCTCGCTGCCGGGTTCCTAGCGGGTAGGATTTGATATTAATGATGACAAGGAGTAATAAATGTGAGAGTGAATAAGCTCTCAAGTATGTATTTGCAATAAATGTGATGTGTGTTACAAATGGGCATTTAAGGCCCTATTTATAATGTACAAGGTGGGGGTTCCCCATGCTAGGTAGGTGGACTCGTGGGCCCCTCCTACTCCTAGCTGGAAGGTAATAAGTGGCTACAGCCTCCCCTACGAGCCAATGAGGAGACGCCACGTGGCACTGTCACCCCTGAGGTGATTGGACTTGGCCCCAACGGCCCTCTTTGACCCTGTCACATCCTCTGGATTGATGGCACTCGACATCCTCTCACAGCTGGCGCGGCCTGGGGTCGGGTAGACGGGTACTCGGGTACCGGGAAGCGAGTCCGGACGAAAATGCCCCGGTTGGCCATTTGCGGGCAGGCGGGTAGAGTACCTGCACAGGGGCTCGTCGCTGGCCGCCCGATATCCGGGCATGTGGATTATAAGTATCCTTCCCGACCGATCCCAGAGGCTCATGTCGGGCAGCGTCTGGGTCCCCGCCCGTCTGTCTGACCGGTCGGAAGACTATTCTCCTCCGAGCCCGCTACAGCAGTGGGCCTGTATCCGATACCCGATGGATCGGGTAGTAAAATATCGGGTGTAACAATTGCCCCACCAGCCCGACATCGGGGGGCCGCAGTCGTCGGGTGGCGGGCTGGTCGAACTGCAGACCATTTTGATTTCGAATTTGAATTTTGGGGGTGACGTTTCGGTTTCCAAGACGACGCCTCGTCTGCCGCGCCTGCTGACGTCACGGGATGGCGTGACTGATGCGCAGAAATCCAGGGGTCACGTCCGCCGAACCTGCTCCCCAACCGTTGCGCGCGTGACCCCCACGCGCCCCCCAGAACTTTGTTTTATTTCATTTCCGACCCCGTTTTTTGCTGTTTAGTCCCTCCTACTTCTTCTATAAATAGGGGCTTCCAGCCCATTTTCTCATTTTCACTCTCTTGCAAACTCGTGCCCCCCTTAAGGAGATTCAAGTTTTCCGGCGAATTTCCCAGATTCCGGCGATCTTTCTCGAGTCCCAAGGTAATTTCTTGCTTTTTTCATCGACACTTCTTCTTCTTATTCTCTTTTCGTCATGAGCGACTCCGTCGAGAGCATTGGCGCCGCCGATGTTTATCACTTTCGCCGCCGATGCCGAGAGGCCTTTTCAACCGGCCGGGGAAGGAACGTCCCGCGCCGCCGCCAGAGAGGGCGAGGGCAATTCCACGGATGTGGATGCCTTCGCGGAAGATTTGGAGGGGATAAGCCCCCAACGAGAGGGGGAAGCCCTAAGCGTTTCCCCGGTCTCCGCCTACCCGCCCCGGGCCGAAGATTTTTTGTTCGAGCGGGAAGCTGTGCCCGACCGGATAGACTACGCGGACAGCCGGCTAATCGGGTTCGACTACTCGAAGTATATGAGCCGGTTCGTGCGAAAGTGCCCTCCCCGTGCATATCTCGAGGCCCGGGACACTGACTTTGGGGCCTCTCGCCGCCCCAGCTGCCTTCCCCCGGACGCCGACGTGAAGGAGTTGTACTGGACATTCCAGGTGCCCTCCGACGTCTTCTTCTACGCTCCCCGAGAGAATGAACGGGCCGACCAACCTCCGGAAGGCCTAATCGCCATAAATGCGGACACCCTTCATGCCGGGCTCCGTTTCCCGCTTCACCCGGCCATCTCCAAGCTACTCGCAGCCTGGAATCTGTCGATCACCCAGATCACCCCGAATGGGTGGAGCTACATCCTGGGGGCAATGGTTGCTCTCGGTCGGCGTGGGCTGCATCGTATGCCCACTCCGTCCGAGCTCAACTATTTGTACTACACTGTGGCCTCGGTCGGGCGGATGAACCTTGGGTATTACTCCGTGAAGCCCCGGGGTGGAGATGCCATTGTCTTCGGCATCTCGCCGAAGGTGACGCACTGGCAGGAAAGGTGGTGGTGGGTCGGCGGCGCCTGGGAGAGCGTTGGTATAGACGGGCACACCATCCCGGTTCCACGGGAATATCGGGAGCGCGACCGTCGAGGTAAATACTGAATTTTTCTTCATTTCTTAGTACTGATCTAATTCTTCTTTCATTGTGCAGGTTGCGCGGTACCAAATCAGGCCGACCTGACCGACGACTTCAGGCAGGCGCTTGCCTTGGTGAGATCCGAGAGCGTGGACAATCGCGACGTCGACCTTCTCAACGACGACGAGTACAGAAGGATCTCCGGACTTCAGACTTTCCCGCGCCACTTGGATTTCGGTGGTAAGACTCTTTCCTGCCCGACTCTCCTTATCCTCGTTCTCGCTTCTCAATTTCTAATCTTGTCACTTTTCTCGCAGCGCAACGTTTCCCGGCCGAATCCTCCACGCCATCGACCTCCCCGGCAGTCTCCCCAAGGACCGCACCCGAGGCCGGCCAGGCAGCCATCCCGGTCGTAAACGTTGAATCATCCGAGGAGACCGTTGACATGGCGCCTAAGAAGAACGCCCTGGCCAAGCTGGCGAAACGGGGAGCCATCTGCGCCGCAGGGGTGGCGATCCGCAGCCCGCCCGCGACCTCGATGCCCCCGACATCCTCCTCCCCGGCAGACGGGCAGCGCCCATACAAGCAGGCCCGGGTTGAAGGCCAGACATCTGTCGACCCGGCCATGGTAACGGTCAACCTGGACCCGGCGACCGGCGGGCTTGTGGCCGGCACCGTCGAGGCGACTTTAGGGGGCCCGGCCTCCCCTGCCCGCGATCGCAGCGACTTCTCTTTCTTGGGTTGGGGCAATAACCTCACGTAAGTATTACGTTTTCTTTTCTAAGTTTTCTAGTCGATTTTGCGATGTAGGATTTTTAACACAACTTTTCTTCCCGTGTTCACGCAGGCCTGAGCCTCTGCCCCCACCCGAGGTTCTTCAATTCCTGCGCTCGCAGGATCCTCCGTACTCGGAGGCCGTGCCGGAGTCTTGGCCGGAGGAACTACGCCGCGCCGTGCTGAATCTTCCCCGGTCTTGGACCCTCAACTGCCAGAAGGCCACGAGGACCGTCTCGCTCGCCGACCGGATGAGGGCGGCGGCCATCCGTACCTCCCGCAACGCTATTGCCATGGAGGGCATTATGCTCGAATACGAGCGGGAGATGCGGACTGCCTCCTCCTACAGGGCAGCCTTCCAGTCGAAGCGGGACGAAGCTACCCGCCTGGAAGAGGAGAACAAAAAGCTTCGGGAGGAGCTGGGAGCCGGCCGAGCGAGTCGGGCTGAACTAGAGGGGGTCCTCGAGGAAGAGAGGAGGGCGCGCGCCGAGGCCGAGGCGAGGACGGCTGAAGAAGTCCGCCAAGCCAAGGAGGCTCTCGCGGCGGAGGCAGAACGGCGCCTGGAGTCCGAGCGTGCCCGATTGGCCGCTGAGAACGAGTCGGCTGGGTCCATGGTGTACATTAATGCTTACGCCGACTCGATTCGCTCCCTACTCCGTCAGAATCCCCAGGCCGACTACTCCGGGCCTCTGGCCGATCTGAGGAGTTATGTCGAGTCCAATCCTCCCTCCCCGGACTATGATATCACGCTGAAGGACTTGGTCGATCGCGGGCTGGATCTGTCGTTTCTCGGCGACCCGTCGACCTTCCTTTACCCACTAGCCGACGAGGAGGCGAATGAGGACCCGGGAGTGGTGGATGAGGCGCGCCCGTGATTTTTCTTTTCTTTTGTTGTTTTGTTAAGTTTGTTGGCCGCTGGCCGTTTTGTATTTTCTCTTTCCCGGACCTCCTTAATGAAATTACTTTTGCCCTTCATTTCGCTTTGTTTCCTTGAACTTTTAGTTTTATCGGCCGGGTAAATAACATAATCGGATAATAAATAATCGCCCAAAAGAATTAACCAACGGATTAATTAATGAAGTGCTATAGCCGAATGTCGGGCAGCGACTTCACGAAAATGGGATTGATTTAACAACCGCTTAAAGAATTAACCAACAGATTAATTAATGAAGTGCTATAGCCGAATGTCGGGCAGCGACTTCACGAAGATGGGATTGATTTAACAACCGCTTAAAGAATTAACCAACAGATTAATTAATGAAGTGCTATAGCCGAATGTCGGGCAGCGACTTCACGAAGATGGGATTGATTTAACAACCGCTTAAAGAATTAACCAACAGATTAATTAATGAAGTGCTATAGCCGAATGTCGGGCAGCGACTTCACGAAGATGGGATTGATTTAACAACCGCTTAAAGAATTAACCAACAGATTAATTAATGAAGTGCTATAGCCGAATGTCGGGCAGCGACTTCACGAAGATGGGATTGATTTAACAACTGCTTAAAGAATTAACCAACATATTAATTAATGAAGTGCTATAGCCGAATGTCGGGCAGCGACTTCACGAAGATGGGATTGATTTAACAACCGCTTATTAATTTTTACAAGTTTGCGCTTCGAGTAGCGATTACAATGAGCTCCTACTGGTAGTATTTTTTTAGTAGGGAGGCGTTCCAAGGGTATTGGGCCGGGTTGCCCTCAAGGCTTTCCAGCTCGTAGGCTCCATTGGCGAGGCGGCTGGAGACCTTTAGGGGTCCCTCCCAATTCGGACCAAATGCCCCCTTGGGCTGCCCGACCGTCCGTCGGAGTACCAGGTCCCCGGTTTCGAACTCCCTGATCTTGATCTTCGAGTTGAAGTATTTTTCAGCCCGGCATTTGTAAGCTATGTTTCTTTGTTCTGCGGACAGCCTTCTCTCCTCCAGCAGGTCCAACTCGTTTAGCATGGCCTGGTCGTTCTCGGTCCCCACGGGTTGTGAGGTGCGGAGGCTCGGGATGACGACTTCAGCCAGGATGACTGCCTCTGTTCCGAAGGCTAGAGCAAAAGGAGTCTCCCCGGTTGCGGTACGACATGTCGTTCTATATGACCATAATACTTCGGGTAGCTTGCTCGCCCATGTTCCCTTGCTCTCCTCCAACCTTGTCTTCAACGTGTGTTTGATTATCTTGTTTACCGCCTCGACCTGTCCGTTCGACTGGGGGTGGTAGGGTGACGAGAATAACCTCTTGATCTTGTGCTTTTGGCAGAATCTTTCCATCTCTAGCCCGTCGAATTGTTTCCCGTTGTCCGAAATAATTATCTGTGGGAGGCCGAATCGACAGATTATGTTGCACCAGATGAACCTGATCACGTGTTCCTGGTCGATCGTTTTCAGTGATTCCGCCTCCGCCCATTTGGTGAAGTAATCCACGGCGACAATTGCGTACTTGACGCTGCCCGGGGCCGTAGGCAAAGGGCCAATGAGATCGATCCCCCACTTTGCGAACGGCCACGGGCTCAGGATTGAGGTGAGCTCGGTTGGGGCCTGATGGATTGCCGGTGAATAGATTTGACACTTGTGGCATGCCCGTGCGTAGTTGATTGCGTCCCACTTCAGGGTGGGCCAGAAGTATCCCTGTCGGATAACCTTCTGGGCGAGCACCTGGCCGCCGGCGTGGTTCCCGCAGCGTCCTTCGTGGACCTCTACCAAGATCTTCCTTCCCTGCTCCTGCGTTACGCATTTTAGGAGGGGCAGGGCGAAGCCTCGTTTGTACAACTGGTCCCCGATGATCGTGTACCGGGCCGCCCGGAGCTGCAACTGTCTTGCCGCTACCCGGTCGACTGGGAGTTGGCCGTCACGGAGGTATTTCAGGATGGGGGTCATCCAGCTGTCTTCCGCCTGCCCCAGGCTACTCACCCGCTGGTTCGAACTCGTAGGGGCGGTCAGGTAAGTAACTGTGATCTGGGACATGTCGGCTGCCCCTTCGGATGTTGCGAGGCGGGCAAGTGCGTCTGCTTGAGTATTGTCGAGTCGGGGTACCACTTCTATGTGAACTTGATCGAATTTTTCGAGCAGGTTCTTGGCTAATCCCTGGTAGGCCAACATCCTATCGCTGCGCGCCTCGTATTCTCCTGAGATTTGACATGTAACGAGCTGTGAGTCGCTGTAGACCTGGAGTCTCTTCACTCCCATGGCCATGGCCATTTCCAGGCCGTTAATTAATGCTTCGTACTCGGCCTCATTGTTGGTCGCATGGAAACCGAATCTTATGGCTGTCGTGAATGACTGGCCGGACAGGCTGAGAAGGACAATTCTCGCGCCTGCCCGCGTAGTTGTGGAGGATCCGTCAACGTACATTTTCCAAGGTGGCTGCTCGATCTTGGACATCGCCTCCGGGTAAGTGAGCTCGACTATGAAGTCGGCCATGGCTTGGCCTTTGATGGATGTCCGGGGAGCGTATGTGACTCCGAATTTCCCGATCTCAACAGCCCACTTGAGGCACCTGCCCGCCGTGTCTGGCCGATGTAGTACTTGGCGAAGTGGCATTGTTGTCAGTACTTCTACTTGGTGATAAAAAAAGTATGGGCGTAACTTGCGTACGCTCATTACTAGGGCGTATGCTAAATTTTCCAGGGGTGGGTACCGTAGCTCGGCGTCGTGAAGTGTCTGGCTGACATAGTAGATTGGCAGATGTGCCTGCCCCTCAGCCCGCACTAGCACGGCGCTGAGAGCTGAGTCCGACGCCGCCAAGTATAAGAAAAGTTTCTCGCCGGGGACGGGTTTGGCCAACACCTGGGCGTTTGATAGATATGCTTTCAAGTTATTGAAAGCGAGCTGACTCTGGGGAGTCCAGTTTAGTTTCCCCTTCCGCATGCTGTCGAATAAAGGCTTGCATCGGTCCCCCATGCGGGAGATGAAACGGCTGAGAGCGGCCAGGCTGCCCGTCACCTTCTGCACCTCCTTCACTGTGCGGGGAGGGCTCATGTCGAGGATCGCCTGTACCTTGGTCGGGTTTGCCTCGATTCCTCGCCGGCTAACCATGTGCCCCAAGAATTTGCCCGACTCGACGCCAAAACTGCACTTTTTCGGGTTGAGCCTCATCCGATACTTTCTCAAGATCTCGAATGTTTCGGCTAGGTGTGTGAGGTGGTCTTCTTTCTTCTCGCTCTTGACGACGATGTCGTCGATATATACCTCCATGGTCGCCCCGATTTGATCGTGGAACATGTGGTTGACTAGCCTTTGGTAGGTTGCCCCTGCGTTCATGAGCCCGAATGGCATCCGCTTCCAGAAGTACATGTTTTTCTCGGTAAGGAAGGTGGTGTGCTTCTGGTCGTCTGCGGCCATCGGGATCTGGTGGTAGCCGGCAAATGCGTCCATGAAAGTAAGCATCTCGTGCCCGGCCGTGCTGTCCACCAGGTGGTCGATGTGCGGCATCGGGAAGTGATCTTTTGGGCAAGCTTTGTTTAGGTCCGTGAAATCGATGCACAATTGCCATGTGTTGTTGCTCTTCTTGACGAGTACCGCGTTGGATACCCATTGAGGCTTGTCGTCGGGGTCGACCATCCCGATGAGTTTGTTGTCGAGTAGCTTTTTGACTTCGGTGGCAATGATCGCGTATTTGTCTGGGCCGAATTTCCTTCTTTTCTGTGAGATCGGCTTGCGGGATGGATCGATGTGCAGTTGGTGTGAACATACGGCTGGATCGATCCCGACCATGTCCTCATGGGACCAGGCGAACACGTCTAAGTTCTCTTCTAAAAATGCGGTCATCTTTGCCCACAACTCGCCGGATATTGACGAACCGAGTTGGACACTTACTTCTGGCCGATTCTTCATTGTGACCGAAATTAATTCTTCGATCGGACTGGCTCCACGTTCGCCGTAGCGTGGATCGTCGATTTGCCCTGTTAGGGTTTTGTCAATCTCCATGGGTTCGTACCCGAGCCTTGGCTCCAGGTCGACTTGGATGTTCTCAAAAGTTTGCGAATCTTCTTCCATCGGGTGGGCAGCGGGTGGGATTTCTTCGTCTATTTCCATGTCTCCCTCCCCGATTGTGCAGACATAATCTAGATTTGCAAAATTTGAAATAACATCGATATACGCCAAACATCCGCGTGCCATTTTCTGATTTCCCTTAAGAGTCCCAACCTTCCCGGAGGGGGTTGGGAACTTGATACAATAATAGAATGCTGAGGCGGCGGCTTCGAACTCGTGCTCGAATGGCCTGCCGAGAAACCCGTTATAGGTTGACGGCTGGTCGACAATGATAAAATCGAGCTGTTTCGAAGCCTTAACCTCAGCATCTATACTAGAAACTAATTCTACGGCTAGCCTAACTATCCCGTAGGGTTTCACCGTGGCGTCGCCGAAGCCTTTGATAACCTGGTCGCATGGCTCCACATACCTCTCAAAGGAGCTGTCCAGCTGGTCGAATGCGGCTTTGAAGAGGATGTTGCAGTAGGCCCCGTTGTCGACGAGCATGCGATGGACGATGACGCCCATGATGTTGACGGACACGACTAGGGCGTCGTGGTTCGGGTAGATGACCCCGGTGCGATCCTCCTCCTTGAAGGCGAGGAGGTTTGATTCTTTTGCCGTCGTGTTGATCGGCAGGGCGATTTGATGGACATTGTCCATCGCTCGCAGCTCGCTCTTCTGTCTGCGGTTGGAGAGCGAGGTGGTAGGTGCGAAGCCTCCCACCGGGGAGAGCATGTTGACCGCCCGTCGGGCCTGATGTTCCGGCATTGGTGGGCATATAAGGGCCGCCTCCCGGTTTGGCTCCACGGGGTGGGCAGCGGCCTGAGCCTCCGGCCTAGCCGCCGGCCTCTTCACGAACTCCTCTAGCCTCCCCTCCTCTAAGAGTCACCAGAGTTGCTTCAGGAGGTCGCGGCACTCACTCGTGTTGTGCACGACGGTTTGATGGTAGTGGCAGTACTTGTTGGGGTTGAGCTGTACCCCCGGCTTGTGGACCCACGGCCGCGCCTTGTGCATCATATTTTTATCCCGGATCTGCACATAGACGTACTCCGGGGTGGCCGACAATTTTTCGGCCAGCTTCACTTCGACGAAATCGAAGGGCTTGAAAGGCTGGGGAGCTCGGTAGGAAAAGTTCCTCCGGCTTGATGTGGTGCCTGCCGAGGCGCGTGTTTTCTCCTTCTCGGCAGGGGTGCTCTCGCCCAGCCGCTGTGCCAGGATGTCCGCATTGTAGATGATTTTTCCGGCTCGCTGCCGGAACTCCGCGTAGGACTTGGGGTAGTCCTTGTTCATCGACTTCCATAGTTTGGTTCTTAGGCGGAGTCCGCCTATGATCCCGACGAGCTTGACCTCGTCCCCGATGGGCTCGCCCTCCATGATGATGCGATCTACCCGGTCGATGTACGCCCGGTCCGTCTCGTCTTTCCCTTGGGCCAAATTGGCCATGCGGTTGGCGCCGGCCATTCGTGGCGCCATCGAGGAGAAGTGCTCCAAGAACAGTTCCCCTAGCTGGTGGAATGAAACCACCTTCCCCGCGGGAAGCGAGGAGTACCATCGGTGAGCCCTGTCCCCCAAGGTTAACGGGAACATCCTGCACTGGGTGGCATCTGTTGCCCCCATGGAGATCATGTAGGTGGAGTATTTGCTGAGATGGGTGACGGGGTCTGTCTCCCCGTCATATTGGCCCACGGCGGCCATGTTGATTTTTGGTTGGGCCGAGGCCCGAACCAAGATGTCTGCGAGGGGCGAGTTGGGCATGTAGGGGACATGATGTTGCCCGTCCCACCTCTCGAGCTTGGCCTCAAGGTCCGAGACCTTCTTTAGGATGGCGGTCATGGCGTTGTCGGCCGCGGGGGGAGAATGGGGACGAGGGTTGTCTCCCAAGCGGTCACGGACCGACGGCCTCGGGGCCGCGTCGTTGTGACGCCTGGGAGATCGTGCCTGTTCTCGCTCCCGGGGCCTGGAGCTGGCGTTGGACTCACAAGGTCGGGCAGCTCCCCGAGCCTGGGTTCCCAACGGGGAGAAGACCGATCCCGCAGGTCGGCGAGAAACTCGCTGCGAGTCGGCCTCCTCGTCGAGGCGCCTCTTTGGATTCTGAGGCCGGGGGTTGCTGGCGGCCCTCCTGGCCGCCTCTTGCTCCTGCCGGGGCTGGCAGGTGGCCCTGCTCCGGGCTGGCTCCTTTCCAGGTCGGTGAGTGCGGATAGGAGCGGCGTCGATCTCGGCCTGACGGCGCTCGATCATGGCCCTTGCGGCCTGGAGGTCCTCCGGAGTTCTTATGGCCGACAAGAACTCGAAAGGACCCTGAAGGGTCTCCGCCGTGGCCGGAGCCGGAGTGGCGGTTTTGCCGATGTCCTCGACTTGCTGCTGGGTTCGTGTGGCCTTCGAATTGGTCATTTTTTGAATGATAGTGGATGTGATTTCGTTCGGGGTGACTAGATAAACGAAACCGAGTGTACTTCGATATTAGTACCCCTTCTTCTAGCGCCAAAATGTTGACAGCGATTTATGACGGGTCTCGCTGCCGGGTTCCTAGCGGGTAGGATTTGATATTAATGATGACAAGGAGTAATAAATGTGAGAGTGAATGAGCTCTCAAGTATGTATTTGCAATAAATGTGATGTGTGTTACAAATGGGCATTTAAGGCCCTATTTATAATGTACAAGGCGGGGGTTCCCCATGCTAGGTAGGTGGACTCGTGGGCCCCTCCTACTCCTAGCTGGAAGGTAATAAGTGGCTACAGCCTCCCCTACGAGCCAATGAGGAGACGCCACGTGGCACTGTCACCCCTGAGGTGATTGGACTTGGCCCCAACGGCCCTCTTTGACCCTGTCACATCCTCTGGATTGATGGCACTCGACATCCTCTCACAGCTGGCGCGGCCTGGGGTCGGGTAGACGGGTACTCGGGTACCGGGAAGCGAGTCCGGACGAAAATGCCCCGGTTGGCCATTTGCGGGCAGGCGGGTAGAGTACCTGCACAGGGGCTCGTCGCTGGCCGCCCGATATCCGGGCATGTGGATTATAAGTACCCTTCCCGACCGATCCCAGAGGCTCATGTCGGGCAGCGTCTGGGTCCCCGCCCGTCTGTCTGACCGGTCGGAAGACTGTTCTCCTCCGAGCCCGCTACAGCAGTGGGCCTGCATCCGATACCCGATGGATCGGGTAGTAAAATATCGGGTGTAACAATTTGCATAGCTTGATTTATTGCAGTGGGCCTGTATCCGATACCCGTTTAGACTTTGCCAACATTTGCATAGCTTGATTTATTGCAGTTGACATTTGCAAATATCAATCATAACCTGACTTTATTTTCAAGTGGTGAGTAGATAATGGAGGAAACGGATATCTAAATATTTAGACCCGCGACACGCATATTCTTTGCCGTTTAGCCAACACTTTGAACCTCATGCCCTGTTAGAATTAATATTTGGTGTTTTTCAGCCTTTTACAACGCTCATATACACACAACGAAGAATTTGATCTACAATGTTGATAATATGAGTTGGAAAAAGTTTATTAATGTATTCAAGTGAGTAGAAAAAAAAAAAAACACTGATGTGTTATCCAAAATTAAATTGTTCGTTTAAAAATTTAATGATTCATATGCAAATTAAATGGTGCATTTTTTTTACTAATTAATAAAATTGTTTTTCAAATCACAGTAAAACAATTTAAAAGTATCCGTTCATGTGATTAAGGATAATTATCAACTCATATGATAGCAATGGGGATTAAAACAGTTTTCGTCCCGTAATTTTTTACCTTTTTTTTTTATCCCATACTTATTTACTTTTTTGATTTAGTCTCACAACAATTTAAATTTACCCAAATTAGTCCCAAAATGGCCGGAAAACTTGTGAAACAACGTCGTTTTAGTCACGTGCTAATATTTTCCGGCGGAATAGGATGACGGGTCCCATTTTGCGTACGTGGCACGCTGACTAAGTAATTTCTCTTATACAATAAATATACATCCCCGACGCGTACATATTCTTGGCGCTAGAGATGACAACAAAGCAGATCAGGGCGGATACCTCAATATCCATGTATGCACCGCACCCTGCCGCCCCGCTCTGCTCCATGTCCCGCTGCGGGGCAGCATTTTGTGTTTCATGTAATGCAAATTTATAATTTTTCAAAATCAATATATTAATATATATATATATATATATACACACACATAACATGAAGGGTGGAGCGGATAGCTTACGGAGCGGATCATTTTGACATCCTTACTTGGCACAACTCTGTTGCTTCGAGCACTACGTCGCCGCCAAATACTGCTGGATTATATAGTACGCCGTGCAGAATCGAGGCCTTCCATTACTTTAATTACAGGTAGCTTTATTTTTAGTTTTAAGATTTTTAATTTATTGAAAAAATGAGTTGGAAAATATTTTTTTAGTTTTATATTTATTTTATAAGAGAAATTATTTAGTCAGCGTGCCACGTCCGCAACATGGGACCCGTCATCCTATTTCGCCGAAAAAATTAGTACGTGACCAGCACGTGACCAAAACGACGTCGTTTAACCACTACAAAAAATGCATCAATTAAAGAGGGTTTTTGAAGAGGGAAAATAAACCCTCGAGACTAAAGAGGGAGTTTACGAGCAAAAGGCTTTGTCGAGGGAAATGACGAGGGTAAGATTTCCCTCATGCATGCTGAGGGAATTTACGAGCAAAAAGTGGGACCCACGAGTAGTTCACGAGGGAATCTCTTCCTCGACAAACTCACGAGGGAAGTATTCCCTCGGCCAGTGCCTGACAAGACTTCACGAGGGAATTTAACCCTCACCATTTCAAATCCTGGACTTCTCGAGGGAAGTAATCCCTCGTCCCGTTGCAGCAGGGTGGCAGACTTTGACTGAGGCGTACGAATTTAAGCTTGGTGAGGGTTTATCCCTCTTCAATCCCTCGTCCAACTCACTCTTATTTTCAACACCAGACTCAATAATTCTAGTGAATGCGTTTCGGAGGAGAAGCAAGGAGAAGAGAAGGAGAAGAAGAAGCAAAACTTCCGGCTGCCACTGCTGCTATTCCAAAAATACTCCTCCGTTAGTCGGACGTGTTGTATACATTATCGTGAACATTTCAACGGTAATTTTTTTTGTTTTAATCGGTTAAATTTATTTATTTTTTGCATGCATGCAATTAGTGTAAATTACTATCTATTTAGTGTAAATATATATATTTAGTGTATTTGTTATTACATTGTGGAGAATTAACTAGCTAATTAGTGTAAATTACTAGCTATTTAGTGTAAATTAATTAACATAACAATATACCTAGCTACGAAATTAGCTTATAATTAATTTATACCTTAATTAATAAAATTAAATGCCCACACATGTATATGAATTATTTTGTTAATTACTGATAATTAACTACAGTAAATTATTTAATTTTGTTAATACTTGTTGCTTATGATATAATATAGGACTAGTTTATTTTGATTAAATAATATACATATATGTTATGGAGCCGGACGGGTATTGTTGGTCCCGAAACGAGTAAACAGGTGTATGGGGGGGGGGGGAATACACCTGTGATTACAAATTAAAATTTCTTATAAAAACTTATCAGGTTACTTAAGACCGTAGCTCGTCAATGGACTTGAGGTCTGCTGAGAGTTACTTGTGAAAGCTTACTGAGATAATACCTCCACTGAAAGCTCAAGACTTTCAGTTGAACTACTATCTAATTAGCTTTCAGACGCGGATTAGTGAGCCCTTTAGAAAACTCGTTTTACTTTGATAAACTTGAGATTAACAAACACTTATGAAATAGCAGAATGTAAGTACACAAGATGTAAAGTGGTTCAGAGATAAATCTCCTACGTCCACTGGCCTGATCAAACAGAAGAATTCCTTTCACTTGGAATTCCTTGTGTTATAGTGCCAAGGTGCACTGATCAACTTTTCCTCTCTTAGGATGATTGATCACTAGGAAATTCCAGGTCCTAGTTCCCAAAACAAACCAGCTTTCAGACTGATACAACAATCAGCTTACTAACACCACTTAACACTAGCTCTCAACCTAAACACTGAGTAGGGTTTTGAGTAGGGTTTTGGTTCCAACTATTTTGAGATAATCCTTACAAGTTTAGCTCAATGCTTAGGATTGGATTATCTCTTTCTAAGATTTGGATATAGCTTTTAAGCTTGGTTACAGAAGGTTTGTTAGGCTCTCTACAACTGTGAAACACTTGGGAAACAATGATAATTTCGAGTGCTTCTAGATGGTTATGAATGTAGAGATAGCTTTGATCTTGTGAGTTTCCCATGCTTGTAACAATGCACGTCCTTCTGTTTTTATAGGCTTCCTTGAAAATCTTCCCTTTGGATTTGAATCTTCTCAAGTAAGTCTTCTTGTATCTGATTGGTTCAAACAACTCTATTTGAAGCTTTAAGTCTTGTCAAGAAACGGCTGCAAAACCCTGCTTGTTCACCAACTTTCTGTAGATTGCTAGGTGAAAGACTTTTGGTACTTGTCAGGCTGGGGCAGGTCGGCTGTCAGTAAGGTACACTGACGTGTCATCTTCTCATTGGACCTTAAGTCTGCGTGTCCAGATTCTTGTCTTGCTTTAAGGTGGAACTCCTCTGAGAGAACCTTCTTATTCCTTTATTTATTGAAGCTTCACTGAAATTCATTTTGCCTAGTTCCAACCAGATTAACTAACAGCTTTGAATGTGTTTTAGCATTAACAGTACTTTGTTAGTTCTTTATCAGTGGACCTTAGTACTCTCCTGATAGTTTAGTCTTAGTGAGAATGCACTTAGAAAACATTCAAGACTTTGACTTCTTTCTCAGATCACTTAGTCTTCAGCGGACTTCACTTCAGTGGACTTCATCTTCAGCAGACTTCATACTAAAAAATACACTCTAGTTTTTACTAACTGCACTCAGTTCTTAATACTTTGAACTGTTTAATTTAAACTCTAACTCTACTGAATAATTTACTTACAAACAACTTAGGAGGAACATTTTGGCATCTAATCAAAACTAAGTCTTATACATTTTCCCAACAATTTCCCCCTTTTTGATTATGCCGGAACCTATCTTATTACATATCTTCTTTTAGATGAGGTTCTTCAGATGACATAAAGTTCAAGGATTTTGTAAGTAAAAACATTCAAGTACAACAGCCTAAATGATAATGAGATATTATCTTGGGCAAAACATCAGTAGAGTTCATTTCTTGATAAAAAAAAATGAAGTACATATTACAAGAAGTCTACTATCAAAAGTTCAAACTAAGAACATCTGGGACTTATAAACAAATGCCCAGCAAAAAATACAACTTTCTCAGATGGACTCAAATAGAGGTTCAAGTCCATATTGCTTGAAGACTCTGATCTTCAGCTCATTATTCCTCTCCATCATCTCTTTCGAATGTCCTCTGAGTCCAAGGTGCTCACACAAGGATGTCCATTCTTCAGTGATCCTTTCTCTGTCAACAGCACCAGTTGCATCTTGGGGAGGCCAGTAGGTGATTGGCTCAGGGGCCTTTAGGGCTTGATCAGGGAAGGCATCATTCCAAGCACCACTGATCTCGGGATAGAGCTTGGGATAGGCATCAAACAACCATGAGTTGAAGACTTCTTGAGCATTGTCCCTTCCTAACTCTCCACTGACATAAAAGGAATAAACGAAATCCCTTTTGGCAGTCTCCCAAGCATCATTGAGCTTCTTAGGAACCCAGGCATCATGGTGAGGAAATCTGTTCAGAGATGGTGTGATCTTGTCTTTCTTCAGTTTGGCAGCCCACTTTAGATAACCACTTCTGAATTTCTTAGAAGTAGTTTTATCAAATGTGGCTAGCCTCTCCTTTCTTTTCCTCTCTGCAAGCTCAGCAATGGTCTCTATCTTATCAACCACCTTATCTCTCCTCTCCTGCTGCTGGGCTGTTAGCTTCCTTGTTCTTTCATTCATGCCTCCAACCTCTTTAATTAGCTCAGCGAGCTCTGTGACTTTTGTAGGTGCGGACTTGGGAGGTTCAGAAGATAAGGGTTCAGGATTTAGAATAGGGAGTACCTCAACTTCATCAGTAGAGGTTGTGGACTTAGCTGCCAACCTTTCTGAGGTTCTTGTCTTTTTGGCAACCTCTGCTGAGAGAGTTTCAAATGCCTTCCTCTTTGCAGGTTCCCCCTTCTTTGCAGCTCTCTCTTCCTTCTCTTTCAGATGAGCTTCTTTGAACTTTGAGTAGTCCACTGATGCAGTCTCCTTGCCTTTCTTTTTCTCAGCAAGCTTCTGGGCCTCAGCATCAGTTTTCTTGATAGTGCTTTTGATTTGTTGACCTTTCTCGAACTCCGGGGTCTCAAAGATGATTTGCATTTTGTTCCTTGGATCAACCTTCAGCTCCTTAGAAGATATCCTTATTTCCCCCTTTCCGGCATTAATCATGCACTCAGCCACAGTGATGTTTAACTTCAACTGATCGTGAGCGATAGCTTTAAGTTCAGTCGAGCAGTGGTCAACTTCATCTTCCATTCTTTCTAGTGTGGCTCCAGCAGTTTGACCAAATTTTACAAATTGGGCCAGCTTCTCATCAATCAGCACATTGGTCTTTTCCTGAGTTGGGAAGTCCTCAGCAGCTTTCTTAAGAACTTCACCAAGCTTGGCTCCAAGTTCTTCGTGCTTTGCCTCGAACTCCTGCATCTTCTGGTTCCATAACCCTTCAACCTTCCCAATAAGGTCGACTGAGAAAGCTTCAACAGAAGACTTTAGATTGATGGACACGTTCTCTACTGATTCCTTCAGGAATTGAGTTCTGGCTTCTTCCTCCTTCTTCTCCAGGTTCTTCAGACCTTCTAGCATGAGAACACAGTTGCCTTCAACTAGGTCAGACACCATCTGAGTTGAGTCTTGCACCCTCAGGGTTAGATTTTGAAGTGAAGTAGTTGTTGACTCCATCAATTCATCAACATGGTCTGAGAGTATGACCATTTTGTCTACCTCCTCTTGGACAACTTCTTGAACATCTCTCAGTTGAGTTTCAAGAGAAGGAAGCCTTTCATCTTGGAGTATAAGCATTGCATCCTTCAGGGGAGTTAGGTTGACCTGGACTGGAGGGATCTCATCAGTTTGAGTACCTGCATTTAAGATAGTGTTAGATCTTCCTCCCTCAGTCTCACCACCTAAGTCACCTGTAATTTCTAACTCCATTGGAACTCCCTCCTCCTCACTCATCTTACTTTTCTCTTCACTCCTCTTTTCAACTATGATTTTCTCAGCCAATTCACCCTTTACAGGGATGATTGCTTTTATTTGACCACTCACAACTTCAGTGATTTCCACATCTTTCTCACCACCCTCAGCTTTTTCTTTTTCTTTTTCAACTCCTTCGATTCCAGACACCTCAGTTGACTCTAAAGCCACCACTGAGGGCTGTTGTGGAAGAATCTCAGTAGACACCTCTACTGGACTCTCCTGTGGCAAATTTTGAGCCTCAGTATCCTTTGCCTTGGATACATCCTTGGCCACCTCACCATCACCTTGCCTTGGTGAGGTCCCTCCTCCTTGTACATTTTCCTCTTTCTCCTCCTCTCCTTCAGCTATCACCTCAGCTGACTTCTCTTGCTCACCAACATCAACTCTCTTCACCTCATCTCCCTTCTTGGCCTCAGCAATTTTCTCCAAGACCAAACTTTCAAAGACCTTCTCATTACAGAGAAGTCTGGTCTTGTGCATCCCAGCAAAGTTCAGTACTTCAGCTTCCTCCTTCTTCCACTCCTCTGCATTGCTGCCTCTTACAGCTAGAAGAATTTCACCAAGTCTTCTATCCTTGAGCTGGACAATGAGTCGCAGCCTCAAGAATATAGCCTTGAGTGTGGGGAAGTTGTCAAGTTCAGGGTATTTAGACTCCAAAGAGTAAGCAACCTCATCCTTAAGGGTGTCCAAGAATGAGTACTCTTCTTCATCGTCTGAAGGAAGGGAAGGGGTAGGGGATCTGATATCGGTGGGTTCTTCTGGAATAGATTCCAGGTGAGTTGAGGTTTGTGTTTCAGGTGGGTTTGTTTCAGATGACGTTTGGGATGGGGTGTCAGTGGAGGTTTGTTCAGTAGGGGTTGAGGGAAAGGGGTCAGATGGGGTTGAGGATGCTTCAGCAGATGCCTCAGGGGGGGTAGTTTGGGATCCACTTTTAGGCTGTTGAGAGCCTTCAGTGGGGGTTTGAGTGTGAGTTATTTTGGAGATGCGTTTGGTTTTGGCTGGGGTGCGAGGTTTGGTTTTAGGTTTAATGGGGGTAGAAGCAGGGACAGGGGCATCTGAGTCAGACTCAGTTGAGGTTGTATGAGGTGAAGAGTCAGGGTTACCTGATGATGACTCATCAGTAGAGTTGGTGATTCTGACTTTCTTCGAAGCAACCTTCTTCTCTGCTTCAGAAGACCTCTTCTTTTCCTTCTTTGAGGCCTTCTCTGCCTCAGCCTCCTTATGTTGAGCCATTTTGTCACTCAACTTTACCAGCCTCCTTTTCAGCTTGGTTTTCTTCCCTTCAGCAGGGGCAGCTTCCTCCTCCTCAACTGCCTCTGGGCTTTCCACAGCAGGCTTAATCATCCTCCCTTCAAGATTATTTCCAGGCTTGAATAGGGCTTTCAAATTGCTCCACTTCCTATCAGGGATCCAATCCACTCCCAGATCTACATTCTCTATCAAGTAAGAGATTTTTGTAGCATAATTGAGCTTACTTGATAGTTGGGGAGTTTTGTCTGGTTGGAGCTTTGAGTTTTCTTTGTTCAAGGCCCTCAGAAAGAATTGTTGCCAGTTAAAAGACCTTTCTTTGCTTTCTACAATAGCCTTCATCAGTCTGAGCTTTGGCTTACTCACTTGCTCAGTACTTCCTTGGTTCCCCAGAATGCATTTACCCACAACTTCACACAGAACATTGTATACTGGCAGGAGTATACTTCTATTCATGGTTGGGCTATATTTCACCTTCCTCTGCATAATGGTATTAACCCATTTCTCCTCTTTGTCCACTATGCACGTGTCTGGATTGGGACCTTCAGAAAGAAGATCAAATAGCTCCTTCAGAACTTCTCCGCTCACACGAATCTCCTTCTTTATCTTTTGGTGCTCTGTGACCTCCATGTCATCTCTCATAACTTTCTTCTTCCTTTGCAAGATCAGATGAGACCTGATCCTTGTGTCTGAGTTGGAGACATTGTTGTAGAATTCAAGAACCTGTCTGTCAAAACAGTTCTCTGGATGAACAGATAGAAATTTCTCTAACCCTGCAGATTTGAGCATATCTAGGGCTTCTTTGATATGGGCAAATTCAGGTTTTGTCTCAATTTCTGGGGTATCAAACACCACAATGGGTTCATACCAGAAGTTATCCTTATTGGTAAGGAAACTAAGATTAAGTTTAGCCATTTGAACAAGAGATGGGAAATTTGCAGAATGTATAGGATGGATAGTAAGTGTATCGCAGAAGAGATAGTAGGTGATTGCTTGGAAGTGTATTCGAAAAGGTTTGCAAGCTTAAGATTGGGGTTTTTATAAGAGAAATAAACAGTTGGATCTAATCCCGCAATCAACGACTGAGATTGATTTTAGTAAAAAGTCGTGGATAGATGAAAAGGGGTAGTGGGGAGTTTTTGAAAGATCTAGACGGTTAGGAGTGAACCGTCAAATATGGATGGTATGGATTGAAAAGGTTGGTAGCCGGAAGGTCACATCATCCGGCTTTTAGGGCGCGTGAGATAGGTAATTGAAAAAGCATGTCTGACTTGTACCACGCGCATTAAATGCTTGCCATACCAAAATCTCTTCGGAACAGTGAAGAAAGATTTAATTTCCCAGAAAGCACTCATTAGTAAGTTTATGAAAACAAATATATTCTTTAAAAACTAAGAGGCTTTTTAAATTGAAATAATATAAGTAAAAAGCTTTTTGACCTCCACTGAGATTTTGACCTCGTCTGATATTCAAACCACTTCTGAGATGAGGAGACTTCGACTGAGAAGAATCCTCTTCTGAATATGAACCTCCGCTGAGTTGAGGGTAACCCTTCTGAGATTCAATCCTCTCTTTACTCTCCTGGATCTAGGAGTCCAAGCTCCACTGACAACTCTTGAAACCTTGCTTCAGCCAAAGGTTTAGTGAAGATATCTGCCTTCTGCTTGTCAGTGTGGATTTTGAGCATTTTGATGTCCTTCTTTTCCACATGATCTCTGATGAAGTGATGCCTTATATCCACATGTTTGCATCTTGTGTGGAGAACAGGATTTTCTGAAATAGCAATTGCACTATTGTTGTCACAGAAAATAGGGACTTCATTGGCAAAGATGTTGTAATCTCTCAGTTGTTGTCTTAGCCAAAGAATTTGAGCACAACAACTTCCAGCTGCCATATACTCAGCTTCAGTAGTGCTTGTGGCTACTGAATTTTGTTTCTTGGAAAACCAAGAAATCAGTTTACTTCCCAAGAATTGACAAGTGCCTGAGGTTGATTTTCTATCAATTCTGCATCCACCATAGTCAGCATCTGAGTATCCTGTGAGTTCTAGATTGTCATATGAGGGATACCACAATCCCATATTCACAGTACCCTTAAGATATTTGAGAATCCTCTTGGCAGCTTCCAGGTGACTTTTCTTGGGATTTGCTTGATATCTAGCACAAATGCCAACTGCAAATGTGATATCAGGCCTGCTTGCTGTGAGATACAGTAGAGATCCAATAATGGCTTTGTAATAAGTCTGGTCTACTGATTCACCATCTTCATCTGGTTCCATCTTGGTGTTGGTGTTGAGTGGAACCCTTGCAACCTTGCTGGTCTGGCATCCAAACTTGTTGATCAACTCCCTTGTGTATTTGGCTTGGTTGATGAAGATTCCTTCAGTGGACTGCTTGACTTGAAGTCCTAAGAAGAAATTCATTTCTCCCATCATTGACATCTCAAATTTTCCCTTCATCAGTTGAGAAAATTTTTCACAGAGGACTTGGTTAGGACAACCAAAGATGATATCATCCACATAGATTTGAACCAGCAATGTGTCCTCTCCTTTTGTGATTCTGAAAAGTGTTCTATCAACTCTTCCTTTGATAAAACCATGATCCAAAAGGAATTGTGACAAAGTATCATACCAAGCTCTTAGAGCCTGTTTCAGTCCATATAGAGCTTTCCTCAGTCTATATACTTTGTGACTTTCTTCAAAACCTGGGGGTTGCTCCACATAGACTTCTTCATTGAGTACTCCATTCAAGAAGGCACTTTTAACATCCATCTGGTACACCTTGAATTTCTTGTGAGCAGCATAGGCAAGAAATAACCTTATTGCCTCCAATCTGGCTACTGGGGCAAATGTTTCATCATAGTCAAATCCTTTAACTTGTGAATAGCCCTTTGCAACTAGCCTGGCCTTGTTTCTGACTATGATATCATTCTCATCCTTCTTGTTCTTGAATACCCACTTGGTTCCTATCACATTGCAGTGATATGGTCTATCCACTAACTCCCAAACTTGATTCCTTGTGAACTGGTTGAGCTCTTCTTGCATGGCAATGATCCAGTTGGAATCTTGAAGTGCTTCTGCTATGGAACTTGGTTCCTGGTTTGATAAGAAACAACAAAACAAAGCACTTTCACCATGAAAACTTCTAGTTTTGACTCCTGAGGAAGGATCACCTAGGATTTGCTCAACAGGGTGATCTGAGAGCCAAGTTCTCCTAGGCTGATGCCCTTCAGTAGAGTTTAACTCTTCTGAAGTTGAGTCACTAGATATTGGAATGAAATCGAATTTAGGAAATAAAACAGAGGGTTGAAGTCCTGAGTCATCATTCAAGGTATTCTCATTCTCAATGGTAATTTCATTGGTTCCCCCTTGAATGATGGGTTCAGTGAATGTCTCAGCTGTGACCACATCTTCATTGACATTTGTTACCTCTTGAACTGGGATGGTGTTCATCAGTTCAGTTACATCTTCAGGAGAGCTCTCAGGTGAGCTTTGATGAGTGGTCTGATTTTGAGTGTCCTCTTTGAATTGTTGATCATTGAGGTTGTCCCAGGTTGGAATGATTGTATCAACACAATTCTCAGGATATCCTTTTGATTTGATACTCAGTCTAGTTAGCCTTTTGCTTATCACATCCTCATTCTCCTTACTTCTGGACTCAAAAGTAGATTCATCAAATACCACATGAGGTGTTTCTTCCACAACAAGAGTTCTACAGTTGTAAACTCTGAAAGCTCTACTGATTTGGGAATATCCTAAGAAAATTCCTTCATCAGCTTTGCTATCAAAAGCTTTCAGTTGTGTTTTCCCATTGTTGTGAATGAAACACTTGCAACCAAAAATATGAAAGTAAGATACCTGTGGCTTTCTGCCATTCCATAACTCATATGGAGTTTTTCCTTGATGTTTGGTTACCATGGATCTGTTTTGAGTGTGGCAGGCAGTATTAATAGCTTCAGCCCAGAATCTTTTAGGAACCTGAGCTTCAGCTAACATTGTCCTTGCTGCCTCCTTGAGAGTCCTATTTCTTCTTTCAACTACTCCATTTTGTTGTGGAGTTCTTGCAGCTGATGTCTCATGTGAAATACCTAATTCTTTGCAATAGTCAGATATAATAGAATTTATGAATTCAGTGCCCTTATCTGATCTTATCTTTACAATATTCAGGCTCTTTTCATTGCTAACTTTCTTCAGGAGCTCTGGCAGTCTCAGTTGAGTCTCCTTTTTGCTTGCAAGGAATATTACCCATGTGTACCTGGAGAAGTCATCAACAACAACAAGTGTATACTTTCTCCCATTGATACTTACAGGGGTTACTGGACCAAAAAGATCCATATGTAACAGTTGAAGTACTCTGTCAGTAGAGGTTGCTACTTTGCTTTTGAAAGATGTCTTTACTTGCTTCCCCTCCTGACAGGCTTTACAGATATGTTCTTTGTTGTATACTTCATTTGGCATTCCTTCTACCAGTCCATGTCTTGCTATCCTGTTCATCATCTTGAAGTTCAGATGACTTAGCCTTTTGTGCCACAACCAGTTAGTGTCAGTTGAGCTCTTAGCAATAAGACATGCATTTGGTGTGCAAGACTTCCAATCTGCAAGATAGATATTTCCCTTTCTTGACCCAGTTAGTAATACCTGTTGTGAAAATACATTCTTAACAAAACACAGGTTACAAGAAAATTCAACACTGTATCCTTTATCACAAAATTGACTTATGGACAGAAGATTATGCTTAAGTCCACTGACAAAGGATACATTGCTTACTCTTACTGAGCCAATAATTAAAGTACTATAACCTATAGTGGCTCCTTGAGAGTTGTCACCAAAAGTGACTTGTGGACCTTCTTTCTCAACAAATTCTGTCAGGAGATCTTTGTTGCCAGTCATGTGCCTAGAACATCCACTGTCCAAGTACCAGACTGATGATATAAGAGCTTCTCCTTTGTTGAGGTCCACTGAGCCCTGCAATCACAGATCAAGCTTTAGGTACCCATTTGGGTTGGGTCCTACAAGGTTAGCTGTACCTTTCGGAATCCAAATTTGCCTCACAGTTCTAATCACTTTAGATTGGCTAATTTGTCTTCCATAAACATCTACATAGATTGTTATCTCCCTAGGTGCCTTGGGAGTAAACTTTCTATGGGTGTCAGCCTTTGAAGGAACAGGAACCTTCTTCACATTCTTTCTCTTTGGCTTGGGTGCACCTGGTCTTGGTTTTTGTTGATAAAGGTATGAAGGACCTTTTCCTTTAGGCACAAAAGGACTAGGTCTTCCATATGAGTCATTCCTTGAGGACTGCTCATGCCTGGGTGCTCTCAGCTGAGGTTGCTTCATCTGTGAAGACCTCGGCTGATAGTACCTCTGCTGTGATCTAGTCTGATAAGTCACCTGAGCCTTTCCATTTGGTTTTGGCTTAGATTGACTTTTCTTTTGAGTGATCTCAGCTGGTCTTTTTCCTTTATCCACAGTCTGTGTTTGAAAAGTCACAGACTTGACAAAAACTCTCTTTGTGCCACTTGAAGAAGCAACACTCAGAGGACCTTCTGAAGGTTTTGGAATAAAGCCTATCCCACACTTGTTATTAGGATTGGTTTGAAAATTTTGGATCTCCTCTATGGCAAGAGAGGGTTTGTTTAGAGCATCAATCCTTTTTAACAAGGTCTCTTCAGATTTTTGTAAGACATCAATTTTCAGGAGAGAATCCTTTATTTGGCTTACCAATTTTAAGTTCTCTTCAGTTAACTTTGTCTTAGATTCATTGAGATCTTTTATCAGTTGATCTCTACCATTTCCTTGACTCCTGAGGGTTTCCACCTCCTTTGTCAGTTCAATGGTAGATTTGGCTGAGTTCAGATCTGCTTGATTCCCAGACTCAATTAACTTGGAGTTTTTACTCAAGAGTTGTTTGTTCTCATCTTGAAGACAGAGACTTGCTTCTTGCAACCTTGAGAAATCAATCATCAATTGTTCCAAAGCGGACTGAAGATTGAGTTCCTCAGTTGACTCTGAGCTTAGCTCAGGTGTGTGTTCTAGAGAAATGGATGGTTTAGATTGTACCTCTGGTTCTTCTCTTGCCATGAGGCACATGTCATCTTCACTGCTGTCAGAGAACAGTTCATCAGGTGACTCCAGGTTTTCATCAACATCCCCAGCCATCATGGCTTTCCTTTCTCCATATCTTCTGTCTCTTTTGGCTTGCCTTTCTCTTCTTTCTTTTGTGCTCAGTTGAGGACAATCATATTGAAAGTGCCCAATCTTCTTGCACTGAAAACACCTGTTGGCATCATCATTCTTTTCCTCAGTGGACTCTCTGGTCTTTGATGATGATCCTTCAGCCTTGGTGTAATTCTTGTATTCCTTCTTCTTTTCCAGCTCAGGTGAGCTTTTCTCTTCTTCTCTGGTAGTCTTTTGTGGATAACTTCTACCTTCCCTGTTATCCCTGTAAAATCTCTTATATTTGCCAAAGCGGCTGTTAAGTTGTTCAAACCTTCTAGCCATCAGGCTGAGTTCCTCCTGCATCTCAGCCTTGCTTTGAGACTTACTTGCCTTTGTACTCTTCTGAGGCTTTGGGGATTTTGGCTCAGACTCCTTAGCTTTGAAGACAACTCCCTTCTCAGCTGAGGTCTCATCAGGAGCCCTTTTCCTGTTCAGATCAAACTCATAAGCCTTAAGTTCAGAGAATACCTGTTGCATAGACATGCTGGATAGATCCTTGGTATTCTGCATCATCACAGAGTACACATCCCATCTTGAGGTTAGACCTCTCAGGATCTTTAAGGCAACTTCTCTTTTGGTGTAGACCTTTCCCAGAGAATTTATCTCATTCATGATGTCAGTGAACCTCCCATCAAGCTGGTCAATTGTCTCAGTGGCCTCCATGGTGAACTGCTCATACTTTTGAACAGCTACTGAAAGCTTGTTCTCCTTTATCTTGTCAGTTCCTTCACACATGAGAGCAAGAGTGTCCCATAGTTCCTTTGCAGTCTTGCAGTGGATTACTCTTCCCATTACAGAATCTGGAATAGTGGTGTAGAGAATGTTCATGGCAATGAAGTTGAGGTTGTTTCTCCTCCTCTCATCTGCAGTGAAATTATCTTCATCTTTGGGCCATTCTTCTCTAGGATCTGCAATAGTTTCAGCTGTAGTTCTAGGGTTAGGTGTCATAAAAACAAATGGACCTTTAGTAATAACCCTTAACATTTCATCATGCACACAGACTAGATGAGCTCTCATTCTGATCTTCCAGAAATCATAGTTTTCCACTGAGAATTGTGGAAGCTTGTGATGAGACATATGGTTCAAGGGATTAACTCCCATGTTGTTCTCTGCTGGTGGTGCAACCCTAGCTGTATTGTCAGCCATAGTATAAAAACAAGTTTATCAATAGATCAGTTCAGGTGACCTTAATAAAATACCTTTAAGCACAGGGTATACTTAGAACAATGGTCTTTTGAACCACTGCTTTGATACCAATTGTTGGTCCCGAAACGAGTAAACAGGTGTATGGGGGGGGGAATACACCTGTGATTACAAATTAAAACTTCTTATAAAAACTTATCAGGTTATTTAAGACCGTAGCTCGTTAGTGGACTTGAGGTCTGCTGAGAGTTACTTGTGAAAACTTACTGAGATAATACCTCCACTGAAAGCTCAAGACTTTCAGTTGAACTACTATCTAATTAGCTTTCAGACGCGGATTAGTGAGCCCTTTAGAAAACTCGTTTTACTTTGATAAACTTGAGATTAACAAACACTTATGAGATAGCAGAATGTAAGTACACAAGATGTAAAGTGGTTCAGAGATAAATCTCCTACGTCCACTGGCCTGATCAAACATGAGAATTTCTTTCACTTGGAATTCCTTGTGTTATAGTGCCAAGGTGCACTGATCAACTTTTCCTCTCTTAGGATGATTGATCACTAGGAAATTCCAGGTCCTAGTTCCCAAAACAAACCAGCTTTCAGACTAATACAACAATCAGCTTACTAACACCACTTAACACTAGCTCTCAACCTAAACACTGAGTAGGGTTTTGAGTAGGGTTTTGGTTCCAACTATTTTGAGATAATCCTTACAAGTTTAGCTCAATGCTTAGGATTGGATTATCTCTTTCTAAGATTTGGATATAGCTTTTAAGCTTGGTTACAGAAGGTTTGTTAGGCTCTCTACAACTGTGAAACACTTGGGAAACAATGATAATTTCGAGTGCTTCTAGATGGTTATGAATGTAGAGATAGCTTTGATCTTGTGAGTTTCCCGTGCTTGTAACAATGCACGTCCTTCTGTTTTTATAGGCTTCCTTGAAAATCTTCCCGTTGGATTTGAATCTTCTCAAGTAAGTCTTCTTGTATCTGATTGGTTCAAACAACTCTATTTGAAGCTTTAAGTCTTGTCAAGAAACGGCTGCAAAACCCTGCTTGTTCACCAACTTTCTGTAGATTGCTAGGTGAAAGACTTTTGGTACTTGTCAGGCTGGGGCAGGTCGGCTGTCAGTAAGGTACACTGACGTGTCATCTTCTCATTGGACCTTAAGTCTGCGTGTCCAGATTCTTGTCTTGCTTTAAGGTGGAACTCCTCTGAGAGAACCTTCTTATTCCTTTATTTATTGAAGCTTAACTGAAATTCATTTTGCCTAGTTCCAACCAGATTAACTAACAGCTTTGAATGTGTTTTAGCATTAACAGTACTTTGTTAGTTCTTTATCAGTGGACCTTAGTACTCTCCTGATAGTTTAGTCTTAGTGAGAATGCACTTAGAAAATATTCAAGACTTTGACTTCTTTCTCAGATCACTTAGTCTTCAGCGGACTTCACTTCAGTGGACTTCATCTTCAGCAGACTTCATACTAAAAAATACACTCTAGTTTTTACTAACTGCACTCAGTTCTTAATACTTTGAACTGTTTAATTTAAACTCTAACTCTACTGAATAATTTACTTACAAACAACTTAGGAGGAACATTTTGGCATCTAATCAAAACTAAGTCTTATACATTTTCCCAACAGGTATTGATATTTGTTGACTTATAATTTATTTGTTGTAGAATATATGTGCGCTCCGACTTGATTATTTATAATTAATTAAGTCGGAATGGATGCACGTAGGAATTTTTTTTAAATAGGAAATACGAAAAACTAAACGAAACTCTGTCGAAATTTTTAGAAAATATTAATTAATTAATTAATAGGAGAATACAAATGATTAATTATAGGGTTTTTAGTATTAATTCATTAATATGAAACAAATTGATATGGATTATTCAAGTCGTTTACGTTGGATGTATGGTCCAAGATCGATTAATGGCATGATAGCTCCTGAATTTATTAGTGGACTCGATTCATTCATAGACTTCGCCACTAGTAACCCGAATTGGATGAATCGAGGAAAGATTAGGTGTCCCTGCAACAAATTTAGATGCAGGAACAAGACGTTTCAGTACCCCGATGACGTGAAAGCTCATTTGTATAGAAATGGTTTTATGCCAAATTATTACAATTGGGTTTTTCACGGTGAGGAAAATTGGGGTCAAATTCCACATCAATACAATGATCAGGCGTCGGCTTCTTACGGGCCAGTTGATGAGACAGCAGGATCTAGCTCGTACCACGATATGATCACGGACTTAACTTCCGGTCCCCACTTTGGAAATGTGGATGGCGAGCCGCCTGTTGAGGAACCCCCTAATCAGTATGCTGCACAGTTTTATGATATGCTTCGTGCAGCGGATCGGGATTTGTATCCTGGATGCGAATCACACTCGCAACTGTCATTCAATGCCCGTATGCTGAACATTAAAACTGAAAACAGACTATCTGAAAGGGGTTATAATCAAATCATTGACCTGGTTCGTGAGATATGTCCTCTGGATAATTTGGTACCCAGAAAGTTTTCCGATAGCAAACAGTTGATGGGTGAGATGGGGCTTTCTGTGGAGAGGATCGACTGTTGTGCAGGGAATTGTATGTTATATTGGGGTGCGGACATCGATCTTGAATATTGTAAGTTTTTCGGTCGGCCACGGTTCAAACCCGCTAGACGCGATGTGAATGGTCGACTGAAAAAGAAGAGCCCTTTCAAGGAGATGTTCTACTTTCCCATCATCCCTAGACTGCAAAGATTGTATCAGTCCAATGCAACTGCGAAGGATATGACATGGCATGCAAGTTGCTCTAATAACGATCAGTCCGGTGTTATGCGTCACCCTGCAGACTCGCAGGCTTGGAAACACTTAGACCAGTCGTATCCTGAATTTGCATCAGAAATTCGGAACGTGAGGTTGGGCTTGAGCACCGACGGTTTTCAGCCGTTTGGGCAGTCGGGGAAACAATACTCCTCATGGCCCGTGATACTGACGCCGTACAATCTACCGCCATGGATGTGCATGAAGGATCAATTCATGTTTCTTACGGTTCTGGTGCCTGGTCCAAAAAATCCAAAGGATAAATTGGATATATTTTTACAACCATTGATCCGTGATTTGATAATTTTATGGGAATATGGAGTGGTAACGTACGATATTGCTACAAAGCGGAATTTTTTGATGCGGGCTGCACTAATCTGGACCATAAGTGACTTTCCAGCCTACTCGATGTTGTCTGGATGGAGCACATATGGAAGGCTTGCTTGTCCATATTGTGCAGAATACACGGATGCTTTCACTTTGAGGCTCAGTCGAAAGCAGTCGTGGTTTGACAACCATCGTAAGTTCTTACCCAGATATTATCCGTATCGAAGGAACAAGACTGCATTCAGAAAGAACAAAACAGTTGATGATGATCCACCGCCCATCCGTACAGGTGTTTCGATCCTTGAGGAAATTAATTGGATTGGATTTATGAAAGTTACGGAAGAGGGTGTTGATGCTCACAACAAAGTTCTAGATGGGGGTTGGAAGAAGAAGAGCATTTTCTGGGATTTGCCGTACTGGAGTACCCTGTTGATCCGACACAATTTGGATGTGATGCACATCGAAAAAAATGTGTTTGATAATCTCTTCTACACGGTGATGAATGTGGAAGGGAAAACGAAGGACACAAATAAATCTAGGGATGAGCTCAATGAATACTGTCATCGACCCTCGTTACAGAAATGTCCACATACAGGAAAGTACCCCAAAGCTGCTTATTCACTTGATAAGAGACAGAGAGATATTGTTTGCAAGTGGGTAGATGAGTTGAAATTCCCTGATGACTATGTGTCCAACATGTCTCGTTGCGTAGACTGGAGCAAATTGAAGATGTTTGGGATGAAGAGTCATGATTGTCACGTGTTTATGCAGAGACTGCTTCCAATTACTTTCCGTGAATTACTGCCGGCCAACATTTGGAAAGCTATCACTGAAATTAGTTTGTTTTTCAAGGAGTTAACATCTAAGACCATTACAGTGGAAAACATGACTCGGTTGGACCATGATATCCCAACCATCTTGTGCAAGTTGGAACGAATATTTCCACCCAGCTTCTTTAATTCAATGGAGCATCTACCTGTCCATCTTGCACATGAGGCAAAGATCGCTGGTCCAGTACAATACATGTGGATGTACCCATTTGAGAGGTAGTCTATTAATTTACCTATTTATTTTTAATATATAATCTCGTTCGAGAATTATAGTAGCTCATTCGTGGACCTTGAATTAGCTAGGTATCTTCACAATTTAAAGTTAAGTGTGGGTAACAAGGCGCATGTGGAAGCTTCAATTGCAAATGCTTATTTAACAAAAGAAGCATCAATGTTTTGTTCCCATTATTTTGAGGATCATGTACTGACGAGGCGACACAATGTACCTCACAATTTTACCGGTCGTGTCGTACCCGAAGCAATTGAAGATAATCTTTCGATATTTGTAACTCCTGGTACACATCTTGGAAAAAAGGGTAAAAGATGGATTGTAGACTTGGAGAAGCAAGTTGCTCACACGTACGTGTTACTAAATTGCAATGAAGTGCAACCGTATATTGAGTAAGTTAACCTACCTCTTAGTGGAAACTTAACATTTTAGCGATCTTCTAATTTGTGCCAATTGTACGTAGTGTGTTTTTCGAGCAACTACTGCTTGTTCAACCGAATCTATCAAGTGCTGAGAAAGACAATGTGCTTCAAATGGAATTTGCATCGTGGTTTGAACAACTTGTAAGTGATATGTATAAGTAACTTTTTATTACTAATGTTCATATATAAAGTATGAACTTAATGGAATATATCGTAACTTATGTACATATAGGTGAGGAGAAATCGTATTCAGGATCAGTTTATACGTGCTCTCGCGGACGGTCCTAGCAGTAGTGCCACCACATACCCTGGGTATTACGTTAATGGTTTCAAATTTCACACACGAGATTATGGTGCCTCTAAAGCAACCATGAACAGTGGAGTTTGCATTAGAGGAACAAACTATGATTCCAATGAAAATAATTTCTATGGGATACTCGAGGAAGTAGTGGTTTTGGAATACTCTGGACTTACTGAAAAAGAAGTTGTCTTGTTCAAATGCCAGTGGTTTGATCCTACTGTACCGGGGGGAACAAGAATACATCCTGATTATAAACTCGTGGATGTTAATCCAAGAGGTCGATACGGTCGTTATGATCCATTCGTACTAGCAAGTCAAGCTAATCAAGTTTACTATTGCAAGTACCCCGGTGTATCTGTCCAACCGGGTCGAGAGTGGTGGGCAGTTTGCACCACCAAGGCACGATCCTTAGTGGAAATGGATAGAAAGAGTGAACCAGAGCTTCCCCCATTTCAAGAGGACAATATAGTGTCCCAGATGAATGTGCGAATGGATGATGATCCTGTCGTTTTGGCTGATTTGGACGCTGCACTAATTGAGGTACAAAATGAAGAAGGGGAAGAAGATCAAGAAGATCAAGAAGAAGAAGAAGAAGATGATGAGGATGATGATGATGAGGATGAAGATGATGATCAAGAAGATGAACATGATGATTATGATGATGATGATTGATATTGTTAATTTTTCCGGTCCCCACTTTGTTATGTATACATGTTACAATTTTATATTAACTATTGATGTGTTCATTATTTGTTATGTATACATGTTATAATTTTATATTAATTATTGATGTGTTTATTAATTGCTATGTATACAGATGGCTGGAGGTAGAAGTATTCGTAACCTTTTCGGTGGCCGGCGATCGTCCTCCCGTACACCTGACTCAGACCGTGAACCGGTACAAATCTTTTTAGTTATTATATAAAATATCTTATACACATGTTATAACTGTAATTATTAAATACAGATGGAAACATCTGAAGAAAATAGGGGTTGACGTAGCTTTTGGGGATCGTCCTCTCAAACCGGAACAATACCGGTTCCTGATTTGCAGAATCGGGAAGATGATCTAACTCAACACGGTGGAACATCTCCAGAAATGGTTGCGGACGACCCTGAGATTCCAGAAACTGCAGAAGAACTCACCAACCATGCACCTCGTCCTAATGTGTTACGCATCTATACGTATCACAATGTGTATGTTAAATAGCACTTAGTCTTTTTTATTTGATTTTTTTACATATACGCTTGAAAAATATACAGATTGATGCCCTCGAATGCTGTTTCGAGGTTGATTCGAAATATAATGTCTCGTCGAATGGAGATGGGCGGGTTCACATATAAGTTGGTGTCAAAAGAAAGGAAGAATGAATGGTGGGAAACATTCCAGGTATACATTCATTTTGTTAATATTGGGTAGAATTATATGTATGTATATATTTTTACTTAATTAAAATCAATATGATTGTATATATTTTCTTCAGAGGGAGACGTACTGGGATCCGAGGACGGAAAATACTGTGTTCATCAAAGAGTTGTTTATCCGGAGGTCTAGAGAACGATTTTCTGATCTGCTCAGTCTTTGGAAGAGGATCAATAGAAGGGAAGGGAGAATACCTCCGTGGGATATAAGATTCTGGAGTGCATTACTTCAGTACTGGCAATTGCCCGAGGTCATTGCCAAAAGCAACCAGTGCAGAGCAAACCGCTTGTCTGCGGCCGGAGGAAGAGGCCCCTCAAAACACAAAGGAGGGGCAAAAGGAGCCGCACAATGGACTGAGGAATACGTAAGTAATTCCTACATTACAACATATGGAGATTTTAATTACTTGATTACTCATATCTTTATTTTTTGGAATACAGGAGAAGAAATATAACCGTCTCCCAACTGAATGGGAAATTGTGCAACATTTCCACAACTGTGGGGAAGGGGAGTACACGTATGGAGGAATTGCTGACATAATTGTAAGTGTTTTACATTAACATTATAAATTCAATATAAATAACACGTTTGTATATTTGAGATGATGTCAAAAAATTTATATGTCTAGGACTCTGTGGAGGAACGAGTCTCGCAATTACCGCCTCCAGTAGACGACAATGAGCGCTTGAACCGACTGAGTCAAGTGTATGCTGAGACAGTGAGGCCAGACCACGGAAAAGTTAGAGGTCTCGGTCAAATGAAGACGATGCGTATACAATCTGGACCAGGCGGAACATCATCTGGCACACACATTGGCGGTTATGACCAAAGAGATGTTGATCGTTTGCTGGCTGAGGAGCGCGCGAGATACGAAAGATTGCTGGCCGAGCAACAAAGGCAGCAAAACGAATTTGTGCGCCAGGAAGTACACAATCAGATGATGGCGTGGTTTCAAGGCCAACAGGGAAACCTACCTAGTGGTTTTTCCCAACCAGCTGGTGCATATCCTCCTTACCCAGCTTATCCTGCTTATCCTCCCGCCCCTTCCGCATCTGGTTACGCCCCTTGTCCTCCCCCCGCCCCCTATTCCTCGGTCGGTCCTTCTACTGGTGTTCCTCCCGTTCCTCCTACTGGTTTTCCTGCTACCCCTTATCCTCAGGCCTCTGCTGCTCATCCTCCCGCTTCCGGTCCTTCCCCGTCTCGTCGTAATTCCATTTCTCCAACTGGATTTATAGACCTACTTGAAAGAAGTGCATATTCTAGTTACCCCCCGAGGGGTAATTATTCTGGAAATGAAAGAGGTGATGATGATGATGATGATGAGAGTTAGGATGTCATAAATATTTGAACATGTTTTGGAACTATATTTGTTGGTTTGAAATTGTACTATTTATTTGGATTTATATGTCTGGATATTTGAGCATGTGAGTTTTTTATTATCATTATTATTGATTATTAATTATGAATATTGTTGAATATTAAAATTTTATTGATTTTTAAAAAATAAAACGATCAATATAAGTTTATATGTGTACACATATTAGTAATTAGTGAAAAAGAATTTAAAAAGTATGTATTTTAAAATTTTATTGATTTTAAAAAACGATTAATATATATGTGTATATATGTACACATATTAGTAATTAGTGAAAAAGAATTTAAAAAGTATGTATTTTAAAATTTTA
Organism: Ballota nigra; assembly: GCA_947034835.1. Lineage (NCBI taxonomy): Eukaryota > Viridiplantae > Streptophyta > Magnoliopsida > Lamiales > Lamiaceae > Ballota > Ballota nigra. The sequence goes on along the minus strand of OX344723.1, from coordinate 114,268,755 downwards.
TTGATTTAAAAAAAAAGATCAATATATGTGTATATATGTACACATATTAGTAATTAGTGAAAAAGATTTTAAAAAGCTCAATATATATGTACACATATTAGTAATTAGTGAAAAAGAATTTAAAAAGCTCAATATAAATGTACACATATTTGTAAGTAGTGAAAAAGAATTTATTTTACAATTTTATAAAAAATATTTTAATATTATAAATAATAAAAATAATATATACAAGTGATAGTTTAATTTTATATGTAATAATAATTTTCATATAAAGTATAACAAACAATTAATATTAAGTAGTGTTATATTTAAAATATATAATAGAAAATATATGGAACATATATATTACACCCTAAAACATAACAACAAAATAGTCTTGCCCCAACGGCACGACGAAACACGTAAGGCCTCCGCATACAAGGAGGTCGCGTGTTCGAAACTCTTAGGGGGCGAAAATTCGCCTATTTACAGCCCTTAGTAGGGGCAAATATGACTTTGTCCGTACATGATAGTGAGGTGGGTGGTGGTCTAGCGGTTTCGCGGGGTGGCTTGGGGGTTGGAGGTCATGGGTTCGAATCCCACAAATTTCATTTTTTTTCGGACTGAGCTGGACGAGGGACTGCGCGAGGGAATAACCCTAGCCACGTCGGCCGAGGGTTATTTCCCTCGCCTTGTCATGTCAGAGATAAAGAGGGATTTTCCCTCGTCACATTTCCCGAGGGCTGAAAACCCTCTTCTTAGGAGAGGGTTTAGGCGAGGGTTTTGTTTGTCGAGGGAATATTTCCCTCGTCTAATTCCTCCTTATTTCCCTCGTCAAATCCCTCGTTTCTCCCGAGGGAACAAATTTTCCCTCGTCTATAAATTGGCGAGGAGCATTTTGAAGAGGGAAAATTTCCCTCTTTAATACCCTCTCTATACTGGATTCCCTCTTTAATACCCTCTTCAAAACCCTCTTTATTTGGTTCTTTTTTTGTAGTGAACGAGTTTTCCGGCCATTTGGGACTAATTTGGGTAAATTTGAATTGTTGTGGGATTAAATCGAAAAAGTAAATAAGATGGGATCAAAAAGAAAAAGGTAAAAAGTTATGGGACAAAAACGATTTTAATCCCGGTAGCAATGTATTAGTTATATACTGCAAACGTACTTATATTGTACAAACTAATACTTTCTTTTATATAAACTAGTTATTTTTCTTCATATTAACTAATACTAACATTTGTCTTATTTGGATGTCACACAACTACTTTCGCACCCTAAAAAGAAAATAAATCACACTCACAAAAAAGTCAATAAAGTATTAAAGTATAATTATTTTATTCAAGTACCCCACATTCACACAATCTTTTTCTTTCTTAAAAATTGTGTCATCGGAGTCCGATAGAGTAGTTCTTAGACAAACATTTGTGTGACACGGTTATACGATAGTATAAATTAACACTCGTCCCTTTCAAGATGGTAATTCGCGCATCATGCCCAATTTATATATATGCCTAGTCCCACCGTGAGACCATCTCACGCAAGATTCTTAATAAATAAATAAAAAATTTAATAAGTCAAAATTGAATTAAAATTTGCATCAATTGCAACAAATTAAATGAGTATATAAAAGCTCTTGCATTCATGATTGAGAATTAAAAGTCAAATTTGAGTACGTAAGGAACCCTAGTCTAGTATACATACATTATGACTTATGTACACAAACTGAGTTCTCTTCAAATCTCACCTCAGCAAAATGGCAACACTTTGTATTTGTATTCAAGTTGCGGTCATAAATTGCTGTACCTAATTAATACATAGCGTTGGAGGAATGAATACTAAAAGCTAGCTAGCTATTCCAATTTGCAGATTAATTATTTTAATAGTCTTCACGAATAATTCAATAGTCAAATTTCAAACGACTTCCTAGTTAATTTCCTTCTTACGTAACCACTAAACCAAGCTTATAAAAGCTGTACATTTAGGTCAAAACTTTAATATTTTCATCATCATCATCAAACAAGAAGAAATCAATCAAAATGGTGTATCTAGCAATATTCATTCTCGCAATTACACTTTTGTCCCTCATCACCTTCCAAATTTCCAAAAACACCCCTCTCATGAAGCTCCTACCCACGGCGTACTTTAGAAGCCACGAGCTGTACAACAAGCTGACACAAGTTTTGTCACAAAACAACGGCACCCTTTTCATCAATTCTTTGTTGATAACCGACACCAACATCCTCGTCACCACCGACCCCGCTAACGTGCACCACGTCCTGAGTTCGAAATTCTCCATCTACTCTCGGGGCTCCGAGTTTCGAAAGGCCTTCGATTTCCTAGGCGACGCCGTTTTTGTCAAAGACCTCGACGAGTGGAAAGAAGGCAAGAAGTTCACCCACGCGTTCTACAAGGAGGAAGGCTTCCACAAATCCACGCCGTTGATTATCGATCGGACGCTGGAGAAGGGCTTGATCCCGGTTCTTGATGACGTGGCGGGTCGAAACCGGGTCGTTGATTTGCAGGATTTGTTTAGTAGGTACATGCTGGACGCCACGTGTCTGTTGGCGACCGGGTTCGACATGGGGTCGTTGCGGGTCGGGTTGCCCGTTTGCCCGCTCCTTGACGCGATGGACGACATGGCGTCGGCCGTGTTTTGGAGGAATGTGTTGCCGGAGAGGGTTTGGAAAATGCAGAAATGGATGGGGGTTGGGAAAGAGAAGAAAATGGCGGAAGCGTGCGTCGTTCTTGATCGGACGTTGGAAGGTTTCTTGACCAAGAAGGAAGAACTAATAGGTAAAGCCGATTTATATTGTCCTACACTTGTTTGCTCACCTTCTTGATTTAGTATTAGTATTAAAAAACTTGTTACATTTTGTTTTGGCTCAAAATGGTTGGAAAATTTGAAAATGGTGTCGTTCATGTGATGATTTAATTTGGGATTCAACTTGAACATTAGCCAAGTTATGGACAATCCCGTTACAAAAAAATGATTTCTTTTTAATATCTGACTAAATTGGAACGGGTGGATTTTTTTAAAAACCAAAATTGACACTACAAAAAAAAAAAAAAAAAAAAATTGTCTACGAAATTTGTCAATATAACCACAAAATTTCCAACAATAAATTCTATAATGGGGATTGCGCCCTGCCTAAATAATTTTCTAAATATATAGCATCTTCCTTCTCTACCTACAAAATATTGCATAGGCAAATTATTAATAAATAAATTTTTATAGGCAAATAACTTGTAGGTAAGTAATTATCCAGACTTGAAGGCAAATTGTACACAATTTTCACTATGGAATTTTTGTTAGAAAATATTGTAGGCAATTGTAATTAATTTTATAGATAATTTTTTATTTTGTTATATTGTGAACAACAAACAAGTTACAGGACTACAAACTTACTTTGAATTTTTTTTACACACATATATAGAGTAAAATTGATTTATAAATGATTTATTGAAGAATATTAGTTGTTTCACTAAAGAGTATTAATTATTTCACTGAAGAGTATCAGTTGTTTTCACGAGTCTTAGTTTGTTTTCAGTTAACAACGTTATCCTTCGATGAAAACAACTAATACTCTTTGTTGGCTCATGTATATATAAACAATTTTCACTCTATACTTTGTCAATATATATTAATTATAATATCAATATATATTTTCAATCTAACAATGGTGAATATATAATAATTATATAATAAAATAATAAATCAAAAAATTTATATATAGTGAAAAAAAAAAATTAAAATCCAACTCTAACTCCATCAATCCGTGCAGGTAAAGATGAAGAAACGGAGGACGACTTTGACGTGCTCAAGTTTTATATGGGTAGTGATCATAACAAAGGAGAATCAAAAGTGGAAAAAGCCTTTCTATGTGCAAATGTCATGACCCTTTTCTTCGCGGGAAGGGACACATCCGCCGCGCTTTTAACCTGGTTCTTCCACCTTATTTCAACAAACCCTAGAGTCCAAAAAAAGATCCTAGAAGAAATCCAACAAACCCTAAACCCACTCGAACGGCACCGTTTCGCCAAAGCGGACGAACTCAGCAAGCTGGTGTACCTCCAAAGCGCGTTAACCGAGAGCCTCCGGCTGTTCCCGACTGCCCCGGTCATTATACGGAACGCGACTCAAGAGGACGTGCTTCCGAGCGGGCACAGAGTCGAGAAAACGACGAAAGTCATTCTTTGCTCGTACGCGATGGGGCGGAGGGCGGAGATATGGGGGGAAGATTGTGGGGAGTTTAGGCCGGAGAGATGGATGGGTGAGAAAGGAGGGGTGAAGCATGTGGGTTCGAATAGTTTTTTGGCGTTCGGGTCGGGTCCTTGGGCTTGCCCCGGTAGGGACTTGGCTTTTATGAGAATGAAAGGTGTTGTGGCTACTATTTTGCATAACTATGATGTTAGGGTTTTGGACGGGCAAAGTGTTTGCCCTAGTGTTTCGGCTTTGCTCAACGTGAAGCATGGTTTGAAGGCTAGAGTTTCCAAGAAATGGATGTAATAACTAATTATTTTATGTTATCTAAATATATCACAAAGATTTATTTCTTTCACCAAGTTACCAGCTTATCTAAATATTCTTTGATCTCTCTCTTATATATCATCCACTCTCCTCACGTTTTTTATGTTAAAAAAATCAAATCTATCTCTTATATGTCTCTGAAGTCTGTATTATTAAACAATTGTGTTCCCTGCTTCTGCTGACATAAATCAAGGTGCAGAGTTCCCGAGTCCCGACCAACAACGTCGGTTTAAAATTAACTCAACAATTTTGTTCATATTATAGAGGTGAGAATGAATACTGGTTTTGTGATTTTTTTGTTGTTTAAAAAAAGAAATTGCATGACATGTTATTAATTAATTTGAGGGTTTATATTTTTTTATGATTCCCAGTGAAAGGATTTAAGAGAGATGCATGTCGTTCTTTTGGGATATTTATCGAGTTGTATGATATTCACTATTATGGAGACAAATAGTTTTTTTGGTCCCGCAACTTGTCTAGTGTCCAATTTTGGTCCCAAAAAAATTAAATTTTCAAATTTGGTCCCATAACTTATTGAATCGTCCAAATTTGGTCCCAAATGGGACCAAAATTGGACAATTTAATAAGTTACGGGACCAAAATTGAATAATTAAATTTTTTGGGACCAAAATTGGACACCAAACAAGTTAGAGACAAAAAATTATTTTTTCGTATTCATTAATTTTTTTCTTTTCTCACCATATATATATATATGTGTGTGTGTGTGTGTGTGTATGTGTGTGTGTGTGTGTGTGTATGTGTGTACACATATATCAAACACTATTTAATTAATTATATATGTAGATTCGCGATTTAAATTCTTAGTTAGTAATTAAAATTTCATTATTAGTATTTTATGAGAGCTTTGTAATTCATCTTAAATTATAATTATTCGAATTGAAAAATATTGGGTTTTACTTTTTCACGTTTTATAGATGTTTTTCAAATATTTGTATTTATATCAATGGAATTGACACATTGTATCGTATTTTTGTTGTATCGACTATTATCCTAGAGTACAAAATTAATTAAGAAGGTGCATAAAAGTGTATTTTGGTCCCGTAATTTATCTAGTGTCCAATTTTGGTCCCAAAAAAATTAACTTTTCAATTTTGGTCCCATAACTTACTAAATCGTCCAATTTTGGTCCCAAGTTATGGGACCAAAATTGAAAAATTAATTTTTTTGGGACCAAAATTGGACACTAGACAAGTTGTGGGACCAAAAAACTATTTTTCTCCACTATTATGTGTTTTTCACCTTTTTTAAGTAATTGAAATGTGTTTTTGGTTAATCACTACTTAATGGTAACAATAGAGAGATTGTCCTCCATGTGGTGGTGTAAGTAGGGATGGCAACGAGACGTGTTTGACCAATCCCAGGAACCATCCCGCCAGAATTTTAGTGGACCTGGACCCGCCCCGTGACCCGCCAGATCCAACCCGCCCCGCCCCTCCCCGTTTAGTTTTGTATTAGTTTCAAATTAATTTTTAAATATAAAATATATAATTTTTGCAGTTGAAAAATCAAATTTAAACATATATTTACTTCAAATAATATTTAATATTCATCTAATACTTAAAAGTAACATATATAATCAATATATTAATAAATTTATGTACAATAATTTGAATATAAGTCCATATATATGCATATAAATATATAAAATAATATTGATATATTATGAGGGGGGTTCGCGAGATGGGTCCTATAAAAACCACGACCAGCCCCGGACTCGCTTGACCGGGTCCAAACCCGCCCTGAGCGGGTCGATTTCAATGCGGGTCCGGGTTTAAACCCGCCCCATTGTCATCCCTAGGTATAAGTTACTTTTATGGATCATCACATGCTCTATTATTGTTGTGGTTTACGTAATTTGTAATCATTCCATATAATTTACAACTGTAATTACATACTATGTAATTTAATTTTTAATATATGTTTTGTTAGTTTCAGGTCTTCTTTATAAGCTATAGACAAAGTTGATAATCCACATCGTGGATTGAATTTTTACGAAATTGATAATCCACAAAGTGAACTAAATTTTGATGAAGCCGAAAGTTCACAACCTGGACAGAATTTTGATGAAGTTGATAAAGAAAATGAATTCCATAGTTTAAGTGAAGAAGAATTGGAAAATGAAGCGCACATAAATGTTTCGGAAGATAAAATTTCAAAAATTGGTATGGAATTTGAGAGTGAAGAGGATGCTTATAATTTCTACAATGAATATGCAAAAGCAACTGGATTTGAAATTAGAAAATATAGTGCTCATAAAGATAAAAATGGAAGAATACTCGATAGGATATTTTGTTGTGAATGCCAAGGGCACAAACCAATTAACAAAAGTGATGCACACATTAAGTCTCATCGAAGAGACAAGAACAGGGTGTGAAGCAATGATGAAGATCAATGATAGATATGATGCTAATTATAAGGTTGTCAATTTCATACCTGAACACCGAGGACATGATTTAGCGAGTCTAAAAAAGATACATCTAAAAAGATCCCATAGAAGAATATATGATATTCAAGCTTTACAAGCAAATTATTTGGATAACTCTGGAATAGCACCAAAATCAGGTTTTGCCTTGTTTACAAAGCAAGTTGGTGGTCAGGAAAATATCGGCTTTGTATATCAAGATTACAAAAATTATTTGCATTCAAGGAGGACCATGGAAATTGAGGTTGCTGATACTGGAGGAGTTTTGGAGTATTTGCAACAAAGACAACTTGATAATCCTAATTTTTTCTATACAATTCAAGTTGATCGAAATGATTTGATAGCTAATATTCTTTGGGTTGATGCTCAAATGAAGAATGATTATGCTTATGTTGGTGATGTAGTTTGTTTTGATACGACATACAAGAAAAATAAAGAGGGTAAACCATTTGCTGTATTTGTTGGTGTGAATCATCATAGACAAACTATTATTTTTGGTGCAGCATTGTTGTACGATGAAACTGCATCAACATTCAGTTGGTTATTGAGACATCTTCAAGAGCTATGTCTGGTAAACAACCAAAAACCATCCTCACAGATCAAGATGTTGCAATGACAAAAGCTTTGTCAGTTAAGTGGCCTTAAACGTGTCATCGACCGTGTATCTGGCACATATATCAAAACGCTTCCAAACATTTGAGTAATGTGTTTACAATCTTTAAATCTTTCTCGAAGGACTTCAATTCTTGAATTTATAATTAGGGTGAGGAAGAAGATTTTTTAAAAGAATGACAGGACATGTTAGTGAAGTATGAACTTCAAGATAATGAGTGGTTGGAAAGGTTGTTTAAAATAAGAGAAAAATAGGCAATGGTTTATGGGAGAAAAAAATTTGTGCTGATATGACAACTACTCAACGTAGTGAGAGCATGATCAATGTTCTTAAAAGGTATGTGAGCTACAAATACAACTTGCTACAATTTTTCCAGCATTTTGATAGATTGGTTAGTGACCGCCGATATGAAGAATTGAAAGCAGATTACAGAACAAGTCATACTATACCAGTGGCCTCATTTCCTGTACAAATTTTGAAGCATGCAACTAGTATTTATATGCATGAAGTGTTGAAGTTATTTGAAGATGAGTTGCGCAAGGCTTACGATGTTAAAGTAGTCGAATGTGGTAAAATTAGAGAAGCGTTTGAGTATAAAACTACTCTCTTTGGAAATATTTATCATCACACGGTAATATTATCTAAGTCTGATAAAGAAGTTTCATGCAGTTGCAAAAAGTTTGAGTTTGCATGTATTTTGTGTTCACAACGTGTTCTCTTCAAAAATTATTATGAAGATTCCTGAGAAATATATTTTGAAGAGATGGACTAAGAAAGCTAAGAAAAATATTGTTGGAGGCCGGTCAGATGAAGTTATAGTAGAATCTTCTAAATCTATGAATGAAGATGAGGAAAATAAGTTGATTGGAGTGCACTACAAAGAATTATGCAATATATTTAACCAATTAACAACCCGGGGTGCTCTAACCACAAAAATATTTGAAATTGCAAAACAGTGTTTTATCAAGAGAATTGAAGAAATTGATGCATTTTTTTTAGAATACTTCATTTATCAGACCAACTGCAACCAAATCTATGGTGCATGAGAAGTTAGTCGACCAAGATGGACATGCATCTGGTGCAGTTACGGTTGAGGGGTGGAAAAAAGAAGGAGAAGTAACATATAATATATGGAAAAAGAGAAATAAGCGGCTTAGAAAAGTCTCAACAAAAGAATTTTCGAAAAGAAAATATATCATTTGACAATAGTGTGCAGGTATATAATTTGTCGTCTTTTTTTACTTAGAATTTAAGTTCTAACTTATTATATGTTACTTGATATATTTTTAATTATTATTCAACATGATATTAACAATTATCAAAGCAATACTTCAGATATTGATCTTCCCTCTCAAGACATTTCAAGCAACGATATTTCCTCCCAATGCAACTCTTTACCTGTTTCGCAAGTCGCAACTCTCGCGGGTTTTTCTACTGTAAATGCATTATATATATTTAATTTGGTTACTTTTATGTCTCATTAGTTTAAATATATTTATTACTTATATTATAATTTAAAATTTTATTGGAGATCACTGTGAATATGCCTAACGTATGTATCAGCGTGGTGAAAAACGTGAGTAGAGTGGTGTTGGAGTTATACGTAAAAGTATGTTTTTACTTTGTATAACTCATGTATTAAACACTTATTTATGAGAATAAATCTTTTATCGCATTTGCTTTAGATATGATTGAATGTTGAATATTTATTGCAACCAGTTCATTATAAGTAGTACGTGTTACATTGTAGTTAATGTAGTGATACCCGATCACGGAAGATCACATTAACGGTTTCCTTGTAACTAAATGTACAAATTCACGACCCAGGTGGAATTGAACAATTCGCCGCGAAAGGTCGATCTGTATATCTCAGATTGGTCTGTCTTGACTAAGAGATTGTACTAGCACATTTAGTATGTGTTGAAGAGGACCTACAGCGAGAATAAATTCTTTTGTTCTGAAATGTGAAGAATTAGACCTCAATGGTTATTAATTTCTTAATCTCCATCACTTAAATAGAACCGTGTGTGCTTAATGGTTACTGCTTTGATTCATGTTGGGTGAGAATCATCGTGACTTCAAACTTTGTATTTTGGGCAGTAATATTAATCATACGATGGCTGCTAAGATTTAATACAGAGAAACGCGTGTGAGTACGACTCGTGTGATTTGTCCCCTTGGTGGGCTCAGAAGTTTTATCGTACAAAATCTTGCAAGTGAAGAATTAGTTTCTTCGGTACGGATAATAATGTTGAGCTATCTTTAATCCAAGGTGAAAGATATTAATTAATTTAGAGCTATTCAGTAGCTTAATTAATTAATGGACTAGATAATCTTAAACGCGGGAAATAATAACCGAGAGCCCATATTATCGTAATATGGATTAAGATGGATTGTGCAATATTAATTTATTAGTGGTACTAATTAATATTAATGAGCTGAATTATACTGAGGCTCAATATTGAAATTCAGAAGTCCATTGGAGGTCCAATCTTAATTCTCCTAAAGGCCCCTCAAGTAGCCCATTAAATAGCCCAATAATAATAAGGTGATTAAAATAAAAGAAAATAATTATTGCTGATTTGTCCATGAAAAAATCGAAAATTACATGATATGGAAAGAAAAGATTTTGTTGATAATTTTGGAAAGATATTATGGAAGATATGTATTCTTGGAATACAAGATTATCTCATAAATTCAAGAAAATCCAGATCTTGGATTCTAAGCCATAATTTTTGAAAATTATATATTAATAAGGGAGATGAGATTTTTGTGAAATATTTTATTATGGATAAAAGAATATATGAGATATATTCAAGATTTCTTGGAGGCCAAGAAAAAAATTTTCTCTCCCCATATTCCTAGGAAAAAATCGGATGATTTTTCTTTTTTCTTGGTTATTTTAATTGCTTGAAAGCACTTCCCACCGGTGATCAAGCAAGGCAAAAGAGACATAATTGAGAAGGTCTTTTGGTTGGTAGCACGTTCGTGATAGTACTGTAATTATCAAAGGCCATATCTACAAGAGGTACGTAATCACATAATTTCCTAGTTATTCCGTCATATATTTTATGTGAATTAATTCTGCATGCATGATGATAAAATTATTGTTGGAATTATTATTTGAATTAATTAGGATTAATTCATGCTAGTAATAATTGTATTTAAATTCATATTTAAATTTCATCCCAAATAGTTTCCGGACACCCTATTTTCCCAACAATTGGTATCAGAGCCACTGTTTTCGGGCTCTGGTCTTTTTTGCAGGTATCCAATTGTCATGATTTTTAATGTTTATTTTATTCATGCGTGTGGATTATTTGTTTTTAATTCGATTGGTTCGAATTTATTTTTCTCGTGAGAAAATCCACGATTAGATTAGTTGTTTTTATTTTGATTTGATCAATATAATAGACTAGTCTAGATCTAGATATTTTTTTTGTAAATAAATTATAACTGGATCGAGATGAAGACGGAAACGAAGAGTTAAAGACGACGTACCCGGACAACGCATGCATGTGTGGTGCGTGCATGGGGGTGGATCGTGCATGGGGTGAAAAACGAGGATGAACGGCGAAACCCAGAGCACGGCGTGCGCTAGGCGTACGGCTTCGTGTACGGCGGGTGCCGAGGCGCGCGGTGCGTGCGCGTTAGGCGCTGCCGCCCGGTGCTCGGCCATCGTGGCACCTAGAGGCGCGCGGCCCACCTCCATGGGCCGACGCGCACCGGATCTCGGGCCATGAATTTTTTTTTCCCGTTCTTTTTTTTTTTTGTGATTCTAAATATCGTCCCGAATCCCAAACAAAGTTTTTAACGAAATGTTGTTGTTCGAGTGGAAGCTTATCGAGACGAACGATGAAAGCAACAAGGACGATTTCTCGCATCAAGACGTGAAGAAGATTAAACCGTGACAATTGGATTCGAGTGCTCCAATTTGTTTAATTTTGTTTTGATGGATGTTTTAATTTTTTGTGCATTTATTATTTGTTAATATGTGTTTGCATGATTATTTAATTGTCCAAGAAAAACCTTACTTTCGAAAATTACTAAGTATGTTTCTTTAATCGCAATTTTATTCCGGATAATAAAATTGGATTAATTTGACTTCCATAATTTATTTATTTGTGAAGTCTTTTTGGAATACATTTCCCCCTCGGATCGGCCAAAAAGACGGATTTTACATGAAAAAATTCTGAAAGGATGATTGTGGATTATTACTAGTGGCGGTATTGACCCTTACCACGAGTGGCTTGCTCAAAGCAAAATAATAATAATGTATTTAATTATGGTTATTACTTAGGCATAAGAAATTGATATTAACTTAATCCCCGCGGAGTCCCTATCAATTTTTATGTGGTCAAAGTGGGAGCCAACTATTAATTTTGAATTAAGGATTTGTAACTATTAAAGTTTGTGATTCGTTTGAATGTGTTTAAATGTATAGACCATCCCTCGTGGCACATTTAAATTGTTTTGAGATGTTGGCTGATGCATGATTATATTGTTTTAAGGTTTCAATATAATTTATGTGATCAAATTATGTGGTAATTTCATATTTTTCTAGATATTAATATGAATGTATGTTTTATTCTCATTTCATCATGTCGCAACCTTTTAATCCACTGTTTAGTATACTTCTTTAAGTTAACAAACTTTCTGGAGAGAATTATATCAATTGGAAATGTAATTTAAACCTTGTTCTTACTGCACAAAAACACAATTGGGTTATTCACGTTAATATACCCGGCAAGCCTATAATAAGTCAAGCAATGGAGAAAAGGCAGTTTATGATCGGAAGCGTGACAATGAACACATGGAGTGCATCATCTTGACATCTCTGTCTGAGGATTTGAGGCACATTCATAAAGACATTGTATCCGCTGTTGAAATCATGGAAAGCCTTGAAGAGATATATTCACATCAGAAACCCATGACTAATCAGTTCACCAAACATGACTCGGTCAAGTTGGAAATGGTGGAAGGAACGCCCGTGAGGGAGCACGTTCTGGAGATTTTGGCATACCTTAACAAGTTGGAAGTACTTGGTGCGGATTTTGATGTCCCTACTCAGGTCGATTTCATACTCCATTCTCTACCGAAAATCTTTGAGCAGTTTCATCTGAACTGTCAGATGAATGAACGGACAAGTCGTTTGCCTGAGCTCTTGCAAGCTTTAGTTTCGGTGGAGGCGATAATGGGGCACCAGTCCACTGCTATGGTGGCTAATGGTCCGTCTACCACTTCTGGTCCCAAGGGAGGGAAGAAGAGAAAGAGAACCAAAGGCGGACCCAAGCAAATCCATTTATTGCGAAAGGCAAAGCCAAGGCTAGCATCGAAGGGGAAGTGTTTTAACTGCGGTAAGAGAGGACATTGGAGGTCTGCCTGTTCCAAGCCTAAGAGGCTAGGAAAGTTAGGTAATTTACACGCCCTAGTTGTCGAAACTTGTGAAGTGGCGTATGTTGTCCATTCGTGGATAGTGGATACGAAAGTCGTTGATCACATTTGTTTCATTTTGCATGGGTTCAAGCTAACCCGACAACTTAGTGGAAGTGAGATCCCCATCACACCGGGCAATGCTACGAAAGTGGCACCTGAAGCAGTGGGAGAAGTGCGCCTATCTTTTGAAAATAGAGTTATGGTCTTGAGAGACGTTCTTAATGTTCCTAGTTTAGAAAGAACTCAACCTTCAGTTTCTAAACTGTTTTGAATAGATACTCAGTTTCTTTTAATAAGGATGTTATTATTTCTTAAAACGATGAGTTTATCTATTCCGGAACATTGTTGGATGATCTTTATACCATTAATTAGGCACACCACTCATAAATTGAATCTAATAACACATCGACTATTTCAAGTTATAAAAGGAAGCATTCTTTCTGATATGAACGAAATACTTCTATGGCATCTTAGATTAGGTCATATTAATCTAATGCGAATATAAAGATTGGTGAAAGATGGATCCTTGGAGTTTCTTCAAGTTGAGCCGTTTCCAACTTGCGAATTCTGTTTAGAGGGTAAAATGACCAAGAGGGCATTTGGAGCCAAGGGGAATAGAGCCACGGAAGTGTTGGAACTCATTCATACCGATATGTGTGGTCCAATGACGATCATAGCAAGAAGGGGGTATGAGTATTTTGTCACTTTTGTTGACGATTACTTAGAATATGGATACATCTACCTTATGTTGCATAGGGAAAGAAGTATCAAGTTTCTACGATCTAATCGTGGAGGCGAATACCTCAGCGATGAATTCTTGAACTACCTATCAGACGAAGGGATCGTATCCCAGTTAACCACACCGGGAACCCCTCAACAGAACGGTGTAGCGGAACAAAGGAATCAGACTCTTTTAGAAATGGTCAGATCCATGATGATTTATTCAGATTTACTCAAATTGTTTTGAGGTAATGCCTTGGAAACGGTGGCTTACATTCTAAACTTGGTGCCATCCAAATCGATTCCTACAACCCCGACATAATTGTGGACCGGGCGTAAGCCCAGTTTTCCCAACCAGTGGATGATATATAAGAGGGAGATCAATGAATATCTAGATAAGCTGGTAACTTGGTGAAAGAAATAAATCTTTGTGATATATTTAGATAACATAAAATAAAATAAATTTTTTTAAAAAGGAAAATAAAAGAAAGTTAATATCTTATGTTGGGAGAGAGAAATTGAGATATATTTTTTTTGAAATCGGATGTGAGAGAGGGAAATAGGAGAGTGAGTAGAATAATATTTGATTTAGATATGCTAATAATTTGGTGAGTGAAAATAAAGTCTTTGTGAAATATTTGATAACCACGATTAAGATAAATATATTAAAAAGAAGGAAATATATCTATTATATTACATGTGCCAACAATTTGATAGGTGTTACAGTAGATATTACACCATTGTGTCACAGGAGATCCCGTCCGGGCCAAACCCTAGCCCCTAGTTTGTTTCTAACCAACCTTTTCTAAAAGAGAATATTACAAATAGGTTCTACATTTTGGCCAAAAACCCAATTTGGTTTCTCAACTTTAATAAAATGCAAATTAGTTTAAAATTAGAACCCACCTAAGCCCAATACACTTACCCCTTCCTTCAGCTCTAACCACCCCACGTGCGCATCCCCATTACCCACCCCCCCACGGCTTATGGCCGTACACAGAGAGAGAAGGGAGCTAGAAGTAGGTTGAGCTAAGACAGCGCAAATCCAATCAACTTTCCCGTCAAATCTGAATATGGGGTTTCTCCTTTTCATTTCAAATTTGAAATTCAAATATTATCAGTAGAAATACAATTTCAACCAATTCTTCATTGTCCCCAATTTCTTTGAACATCGCGTTCATCAGGAAATGTTACAATCTCAAGTCGTCGCAATCAACGACGATCAAGTAGTGTTTGTCGTCGATTTTGATGGGGAGTGCAAATTGATATCAATTCGTTGCAGCGTTCCTTTCTCAAGTTTGCAAATCAGGTTAGGGCCAAGTGGAGTGAATTAGAATCATGTAGTTTCTCCTTCTCTTGCTCTGTTGGTAGCTTTTCGAACTGTTGTCTAGAATCTGAGAATGATTTTAACAATATTTTCGTAATATGCAATCACTCATCATCTAAGATAGTCATAGCCAACCTATGCAATAAGCTCCCTCCTTCCCATGCAGTTTAGATAATGTAACTATTCTAGATAATGCATATGCTCAACCCCCCCCCCCCCCCCCCCCCGCCCCATGATTGTGTGTACTGGTAATCCTACAGTATGTAATAAAGGGGAAATGGTGGAATTTGGGGGTGAATTATCTCTCCCTTGTTATGATGTTTGTCCTCCTCTTGTTAAGAATTCATATTTATCAGACCATTGAGCTAATTTTATGAATGGGGGCGTTGGTTTAGTTTTCATGGGGGGTTACAATGAATTTAGGGAAAATATCAAGAAGTATGCCACAAAGTTGGGTTTTAGGTTCAGGTTTAGGAGGAACACCCACAAATACATATATGTTGTTTGTTGTGAGTCTTCCAAGGGTGGATATGAATGATTTTTAAGGGCTAAGCTTATCCCTATATCTAGTTATTTTGTTATATACAAGTCTAACTTTACCGACAAGTGTGTGGGTAAGCTATTGAACGACAAGTCGAAGCAACTGTGTCCTAAAATTATTGGAAAGCTGATGATGGAAGATGTCAAGAGCAAAAAAGACATTGTTGACACAGATGTAGTTTTGTCATTAAGGACTAAATACGGTGTTGAGGTTCCATATTATAAAGCGTGGCGGGCTGTGGAATGTGCAAAATATCATATTCTTGGAAGTTTCGATGAATCATATGATCATCTAAGATGGTATTGCAAGGCTGTTGAATACACAAACCTGAGGAGTATTGTTGCACTAGAGTATTGCAGCGATACTAATCATTTTGAACACATTTTCTTTGCTTTCCATGCTTGTGTTTTTGGATTCAAAAGTTGCTGCCCCATGCTATTCCTTGATGGAACGTTGCTTAAAGGTCGTGCTGCTGGCACATTGCTATCAGCCACAGAAAAAGATGGGAACAACGGTAAAGTCATATCTTGAACTCATGCATACAACCTCTTGCTATCATTTATATATTTTTATGGATTTTTTATGTACACTCTTATATGTGCCATTATAGGCTCATTTCCTGTTGCATTTGCATTGGTCTATGCCGAAAACACCAGCAACTGGGAGTGGTTTATTCGGAAGATCAAAGACAATGTCAGGCATGAGAAGGAAATGTATTACATTTTTGATAGGAATACCGGTATTCTCTTAGCAATGAATGCTATTTTTGAAAGACCCATGCATTTTTACTGCTTATTCCACCTGTTGACCAACCTAAAAGGTCGTTTTTCCACCGGATGGACAAACAACCAATGGGCTAACTTGGGTGACCCATTAAAGCATGTGTGTATGAACCAGAAGTGTGTATTTTTAACCAGAAAGTTCAGTTGTTCAAACGTGTTGGGGGAGCAATTGCCGATGAATGGTTATCCCAAATACCGGTTGAGAAGTGGGTTGTTGCTCATTCACCCCATATCACTAGGTACGGGGAGATGACATCCAATGTTGTGGAATCATTTAACTCATGGATTCTTGAAGCAAGGTCTCTTCCAGTCACAAAGATGGTAGATTGGATTCGCCAAAATATTTCCCGGTGGTTTGTTGAAAGAAGAGAAGCATCTCAGAACGTCATGTACAACACAGGCAGGTTTTGGCTTGTGCGAATTTCCCCCGGGGGAACAGTATGAAGTTCACTGTGATCTCTCATGCATGGTTGACCTAATATATAGGTCGTGTTCCTGCCATCAATGGACAGTTACGGGCTTCCCCTATGCTCATGTTGTGGTTGTTATTGAGAGGAACGTTAATTCAGTCTACACATATGTCGAAGAGTGTTTTTATACGAGCAGCTATATTCAATCATACCAGGGAAATATTAACCTCGTACCTGCCACACTTCAATTTGAAATGGAATCCAAGTGTGAAAAGCAGACGGTGCTCCCTCAAATCCTCAATCGGAAGCCCGATCGGCCAAAGAAGGTTAGAAACCCATCACACGGTGAATACCCGAAGAAGAAACAACCACTTTGCGGATTTTGTGGTCGTAGGGTTAAGCCTACATGCATTAAAGCTTCTCGATGCACAATCGAACCCCATAAGCCTTCAGGTTAGAAACTGGAAATTAATCTGAGTTTGCTTAATTTATCAAGTTCACCTGCATTCGTCTATTTTATATTAATTGGCCTAGTATTCATCTATTTTATCATACTATTTTTTGCAGCCATGGAAGTATGATAGTATGTTTGTGAAGCCATGCGCACTGCTATATTAGTGGTGCAGTCTTTTGGAGGTATAATCTTGCACTTTGTCTAATGTTAATTTAACCTTTTTTTATTTTGTGGGTGGTATAAAGTAGCACTTTTTTTTACCAAATGTCAATTTAGTCAAACTTGGTATTACATTTCAATGTACCAAGTTTTGTTTGGGGTGATTTTATGTGACATTATCATGTCAAACTGGGGGCAATTATTTGTTGCCACTTTAGGATCTAGTGGGAATAACTTTTTTTGTATAAATTATGCACTGTAATGCAATTGTAATGGTTCCCATTTTGAATGACGTGGTCTTTTTTGCTAACCCGCCTGACAATTGTGCTAATTCAATTGGTGTTCATTTGTTCAATGCCCACTTACCTTCTTTCTTTTTTATATATGATTTCTGTTCATTTGTTAATATAGCAAAAAACATACATATCCATTTGTAGTGTAGTTGATGATATAACATACTGCATTACACATCCACTACATAAATGGAAAATATCATACATTACAGTATTCAAAAAACTTGATCACCTAACAACATTCCCTATTACAAAACACAAGATGTCGAATGCTATAATTGTCACCACATTCCGAACTATTAAAGTGCTCAGTGTTATCTCGTAAGTAGAGATGTTAATCCGGGCCGGGCTAATAGGGTCGGCCCGTTTAACCCTAAAAAAGCAGGGTTAGGGCTATGGTTTAAGGGGCCCGTTTAAATCATTGGTCCGGCCCTATTAGCCCGCGGGCTAATAGGGCTAGCCCGACAGCCCGGGTTATATATATATATATATATATTTTAATTATTTATATTATATAATAAGTGTATTAATTATTTATTACAATTAAAGTATTAATATATATATATATAAACTCACACTTTTTCAATTCATCATCTAGCCCTAACTTCAGTAAAAGATGATGTACGAGAAATTTAATCCATCCATTTTAGTGTTATTTTATTTTTAGTTACTTTTTTAGGTTCTTCCATCCATGTACTAGTTGTACTTAGATACACAAGTGCCCAATTAGATGAATATTTTAGCTAATTTGCAGCTAATATTGTATATTCTTTTGTTTCTTGGAGATTCAATTTATTAGTATCATTCCGATTAAATTGTTTTTTTGGTATGATATCATGGTAGTGAGCTGAATTATTACAAGTATGATTGAGTGAATTTTTTGTAATTATAATACTGCAATAAATCGAAAATTAGTCGTGTTGATGTTTGAACTATTACGTGTTGGTGTTTTGTACTTTTTAAGTATTGATGTTTGAATTTTTATAATTACGTTGAATTGTTTTTATATAATTTTAATTAATTTATGAACAATATTTAAATTCATTAATATTTTATTGCCACTATTTTAAATTTTGTGTTGAATTTTTTTTTTTTCGACATAACACGTTTGTGGCCCGTTTAGCCCGAAGCCCGCTAGGGTTAGGGTTAGGTCTTAATTATTAAAGGCCCGTTAAGAGTGAACCGGATAAGACCCTAACCCGTTTAGCCCGAAGCCCGTTAGGGCCGGCCCTATAGGGTTAGGGCTAGCCCGTTTAACATCTCTACTCGTAAGTGTGAGTGTCTGTCGTCCGTTATGTTGCCTTGTAGTGTAGTTGTTCACGCCAGTATTAGGACTTGTAACTTCAACATTGTGAATTTATGTGCGATCCAAATACGTTGGTTCGCACCAGTGCGAGAAACCATGTGCACTGCAAATGTAGTACAAACGGTCAGGATTGTTTCTCGATACCGATACTTAAATTGTTGTCGATAATTTGCGTTCACAGCAGCAGGATCTGGAGTATTTTAGATATGTTTCACTGCTTGAGTAATTGCTCCTCTGAGACATAGCTTGTTGAAGGACTTGGTAGAGCAGTCCATCTTTCTCTTATGCTGTTTTTTGAAATTTTTTGGTAATAATTGATGTGAATTTGGGAGAGGACTACTGCTATTGCGCTTTTTATAGTTGGTTTCCAGGGTTTACTGTTTTCCAACAGCCATTAAAAATGTTGGTAGTATCTTTTCATCCCAAACGGATAAATTTTGGCCAATATGTTTACAGGGTACATCCACTAAGATACTGTCATATTTTCAAATATTGGATATAATATTGGATATATGTTTTTTAGCCCAATAAAATGTGTTGGTGGGCCATAAATAAAAGAGCAGACACAACTTGATTGCCTAATAAGTGTAAAAAAAATTCCAATTGGGAAAAAAATGTTCAATAAAATCCAGTTTTTTGAAAAATTTATCCCATTACAATTTTGTAAGTGTAATCAATTCTATAAATGGTAATTATAAGGATCCTTCAGGGCCCATTTATCTAGGTATTCACATACAATCTGTGCAAAAAAAATCAATCCAATAGGGTTTTTTTGCCCAAATGTTTTGGGCTATTGGGCATAGAGCTGACATACCGTACCGTACGGACATATCGTACCGCATACTATACCGAAAATTTTTGGTATGCAAAAATGCACTACCGATACGGTACCAAATTTTTCAGTATACCAAAATTTCGGTATACCAAAAGAGCATACCACATATTGTACCGAACATTCGGTATGCCGTACCATACCGGTTCATACCGAAATACCGGTATATACCTATACATACCGAAAAATCGATCCATACCGAAATACTGGTCATATGGTATACCGACCATACCGAAATATTTAATTAATTATTTAATATGAAAATAAATTAAATATTAAATTTTAATAATAAATTATCCGCACGATATATACCTACTGAAATACTGAAATATTACCGAAAATATTTCGGTATTTCGGTATGGTATACCGGAATTTCTAAATGTCCATATTGATACTATACCGAAAATTACGGTATACCAAAAATTTCGATAAATTCGGTATTTTTCGATACGGTAAGTGCAGTATACCAATTTTTTAGTATTTGCTTCACCCCTAATTGGACCTTCTAAGCACTTTATAATTATCAAGGATAAAACATTTAATTTTTTCTCAGTCCAACAATTGGATCAAAAATCATTTCCGAAATAATATTAAGGGCTAAAAGAAATAGGGGTATAACTCTAATGTGGACCGTCTTCTAACCCCTTTATAATTATCAGATGGCCCATTAAACATTCTTTGGTGTCCAACCCTTTATAATATAGCGTCAACCATTTGGCTCAAATACAAAATGACAAAAATTTTGAATTATCAAATTTATGGGTCAAATTTTTTGTGCATGAAAATATTGGCACACTTAAAATTATTATTTGACCTACTTAAATAGTACTATTTTGGCCCACTTAAAATATAACTATATAAGGGTCCGGTTAAATACCCCTCCATCTTTAATACATACACTTGTTTATTAGTTCACCCAACTAATAATTATATTATTAGTAGATACACTCCACCAGAAATTTCAATCTTGCCCTTTTTTTAGATTTTCATCTCCCCTCAATACACCCCATGTTCTGTAGTTCACCATCCAAAAAAGAAGAAGACGGTTTACAGGGGAAAAAAAGACTCAATCACCACACAACCCTACTGCACGTTCGCCCTCGTCCCCCAATCACGCAACACCACAGTAATGCATCCTGCTTGATTCTCAAGTACTTTCTGCACAACCCTCGTTCTACATAAAATATGATTATCAAAATCATCATAATCAATCATTCAAATTAATTAAAAATAACATAAAATTAATTATCGCCACATATCTCGCGAATTTGAGTTCATCATTGATGAGCAAGAAAAGCAACTGACTCATCTGCTCCGGATTGCATACCTTAAAAAAAAAGCGCAGAACATATTTTGGGATTTTTTTTTTTCAAAAAGTATAGCAAGTTTCATTAAAAAAAAAAAAACCTTATCGAAAAGTATACCAACTGAAAGTATAGCAAGTTTCATACACTTTTTGAAAGTATACCAACTGAAAGCAGACTGTTTTTTTAGCAATTAATTATTGAAATGTTTTTTTTTCATAAAAAAATTAGTTTTGTATTGATCCTATAAAAAAAAAAAGTAACAAAAGAGATAAACTTACATATGTATGCTGATTACCATTCATCTTGTATTTTTAAAAAAATAAAAAACTACCCGAATTTGGTGATGGCGGCTTGGAGCGAAATCTTGTAGAAGTAGATTTTTTTTTATTATGAGTTAGGAAGAAATGAGCGGCTGAAGGACTGGGGTGTATGGATCATAATATTTAGGTTATTTTCATTAGAATGGGCATATAAGCAATTTAATAAATATATTATAATAAAAAAAAATTAAGAGGGGTGTATGTATTAAAGATGGAGGGGTATTTAACCGGGCCCATTATATAATTATTAACTGGAAAAAAACTAGGGCAAATAGAATTTGAAAAAAAAAAAATTATCATTCAAAAATTTGGCAATCAAATATTGGCCCACTTAAAAAGCTCCTGTTAAAAATTATATATTTATATTTTTAAGTAGCCCACAAAAAATTATATGTTGGCCCACGTAAATAGTATCATTTGGCCCATTTAAATAATAATTATATGGCCAAGATTAAATACAGTCTCATAATTTATGAATACAATCCCACCAAAAAAAGTGTTCGAAATTTTTTTCCGAAAAATGTAACAATTTTCGGAAAAAAATTCCGAAATTTCATATTTTCAGTGTTTTTTTTATTACATTTTCGGAATTTTTTTTCCGAAAATTGTCAAAATTTTCGGATTTTTTTTCCGAATACTTTTTGGTGGGGTTGTATTTATAAAAGATAGGACTATATATAACCTTGGCCTAATTATATAATTTTAATTGGGTTCAAAATTCGGGTCAAAATAAACTTTGAACAAAAACTTTGAATTATAATTCGGCCCACTTAAAATTATTAGTTGGCCCACTTAAGTAAAATATCATTTGACCCACTAAAATTATAATACTCCGGCAAAAAATTTTGAGTGGGCAAAAAAATTCCGGCAAAAATAAATTGAACAAAAACTTTGAAATATAAATTTGATGATCCAAAATTTCTGGGCAATTAAATTATAATGGGCATTTCCTTAATTATAATGGGTCTTTCCTTAATTATTATGGAATTATCATTCGACCCACCTTAATGATAACAAGTTGGATAACATGACACTTAAATTATAATATTTCAAAATTATGATTCAGAAAAATTGTTTAAATGTGAAACTGTACAATTTTTTTGAAATTTAATATGGGTCTTTCCTACTACATTATCTAATGGGCCTTTCATACTCCATCATATAATTAGTCGTTTCCTACCAATGTAAGTAGGCCAACAATTTCAATACATATCCTGTGCACCAATATGCAATGTTCATGAAACTGCTAAATGATTTTTTTTTTGCATAATTTACATTTCATTCACTTGTGCACCAATAATAGAGAGTTTTTCATCAGAATGTCACACATAATTAGTACTACAGCAAGTTTGGCAAAAACTACATTTTGACAGATTCACTTAACTAATTTCTTCTGTCAAAATACCCAAAATAAAATTAAAATTAAATCATACTAATCCTGCCATGGTTTACATCCCCAAAAGTCTAAACAATAACTCCATTCCAAAACACAATTATACAAACTTCACACATGCGCTTTGTTTGGGTTCACAAACCATTTAACCAACTTTGCACGATAAGTACCTGCCGAAGACTCACAGTACACACCCTTTATTGGCTTTTTCACTGTCATTATCTTTTCAATTAGGTAACAAATCACGACGCCACAATCCACTGAATCATCCTCCTGCTGCAGACAATTTACAGATTGCGGTTCGACAAATGACTTCTTCAAGAAGGTGTGCGTAGGCCTGTGTTTTTTGAATAACTCATGCAGCTTTCGATCAACATACTTGACCTGCATTTTTATGTAAACAATCATCAAGCTGACTTTCTTAATTGAAACTGAATTAACATAATATAACTATATAATGACTAATAAAACATGGCTCACCACAGTCAACAAAAACTTCATGTGTGGATCCGGTCTGTCCCCTCTTGGTGTCATAGGATTATAGAACCTCCATTCAAATTTACGCATGTTAAGACTTAAGAGAGTCTAGTGATCACCCACACCTCTCGTCTTCCGCTCAGAACCACCAGCTAGTACTGGGAACAACAGTACATCCATATCCAAGCATTTTTCCAGAAACTTTGTTATTAAAATATCAAATGCTTGCTTGTTCTTCCCGCTCCCATCTTTAATCAGACTCTATATAAAGCAAAACATACAATAATTACCCCATGCAATGGAGTTGCTAGATTTAAAGTACGACTCTTAAAGTATAACAAATAATAAAAATGTTTCTGTTATATTTTTTACCCAGCAAGAAGCAGTGAACACTGTTGTATATTTTGTCGAAGAATGGTGCGCACGATAAACCCCATGCATAATTTCCGCCCAAGCATCAATAACCTGCCACATTCATACATTATATATACACAATGTACATCAAATATATTTGGCAAAAAATTCTAGTAGTGTGTCTCACCCGATCTGATATTCTTATGTTATAATGAATATCCAATATAGCTCTTATCGTCACCATAGAAAACAATCTTTCGCCACCCCATACGACTTGCCTTCCAAAAAAATAAATATAATTTATTTGCAAATTTTTCAATTGACAAAAAATAAATAATAACAAAAATATAAGAGCACTCACCCCTTGCCTTCGATAAGCAAAAGATACTCAATAACACCTATGGTGTCAGAATCTATTCGCCTCACTGCTACACACGAATTGTTAAACTTAAAATTGCAGTTCTTATTAACACTTTTGTCTTCTTCGTCAGGATCAATATCCTCTTCACCCACGAGTACCACCTCTTCGTGTTTTTTTACAAGCTCTTCGGTTGGCAGCTGTGGCGTTATTTGAACGCCTTTTCGACCATCTTTCAATATTCTCCCTTTAACTCGTTTTGCAAGAGTGCTTGGCGATGGGTAATTTACCACCCTCATACCCTTCACACAAGGAGTTTTCTCCTCCTCAACTGCTTCAATCTTATCCTCCTCCTCATCACCTTTTAGTATCATCATCAACGTCTTCCCAAGATTGCGTGGAGTTGGATAATCTTGAATGCTAAACCCCTGTACACATGGGTTTTTTTTTCACACGTACCATCCTTATCCATCCATTCAACAGCCTCTTCGAGTGCCTCTTAATGTACTCGTTAGCATGAACAATGTCATCCTTCTCCTTCTGCAATATATGTATCTGTTCAATGGCCTCCATGTAAGCTATGTTGATTGGATTTGAGTAAACTTGAGTTGCAGTTGGAACCATAATTTCACCCAGTTTCTATTCTAATTCTTCGTTCTAAAGCTGGAACTCGTGAATCTTCTCATCCTGCAATTTCAGCTCCGCAATAGATTTGATCCTTTCAGCCTCTAGCTCTTTCTTAACTCGAATCAACTCTTCAGACATAATTTGGTATGTTATTTTCCCATTCCCATCCTTTATTTTCTCACCAGAAACACCAACCTCACGAGTCACATTGAGTTTAACTTCTTTTTGTTGAGAACCACATCCATCCTCGTCGTCATCAACCATAGAGACGTATCCATCACAAATCACATCTCCTTCATCTTTGCCATCAACGTCCTTTAGCTCAGTTTTCAATTGAGAAATGGTTGTACTCATCTTCAGATTTGCAACACTAGTCGAGTCCGGCAAGTGTGTCATGCCAGGACTAAAAGTAGGTGTGTTCAAATTCAGGTGAACATAATCCTTTGTAATTGCCTTATGTGCTTCCGGAGTGCGCAAACAATCATCAACCATTTCCATGTCTCCAAGAGCGATATCATCCAATCCACAGTCCCCAGTATTAACATCCATGGGTTCCACAAAATCTTCCTAATTTGCCACGTCATCTTCATCACACTTCTCGTGGGGACTGTTTATGTCTTTATATACCATCAGTACATTATCCTTATCAGATGCTTGTTGTCGGAAAGCCTCAATACTCTGCATCTTCTCCTTCTCAATAGATATTTTGCGCAGCATCGTTCTATAGACCTGTTAAATAATAAAATTAATCATTTTCTTATCAATAAGAGTGAAAACTATCATACCTCAACATATCATGGAAAAAGAAAAAATCAGTCTAAACACATACATCCCCCAGCTCCGACATCCTCACACTTGCTATGACATCGTGAACATCATACATATCCCATTTTAGGAACCGCAGAAAGAACTCCCCCACGGGGTCTAAGATTTTGGTATGCTCACAAAGCCAAAACTGCATTTGAAAAATGTAAATTAATTTTAAAAGCAGGAAGCGCATAGGCTAAAACTAAAATAATAGATGTCGAATTCTAACCAGAAGCAATATTGTGCAGCCTCCCGACTTCATCGTTTTACTCGTCTTTAGCTGCATTGTGAGCATATCCACAATGAAAGTACACCAATCGTAACTGCATATCTCGGTAAACTCTTCCAAACAATATGTTAGTGAACAAGAATAGCCCCATTCTGGTTTGGGGCCAGGAACGATGCCAAAAAATAACACAGACATAACCAATCTTGCAGTGTCTTCTACACTATTTTCGGCATCACTCGCTACAGTCTCCTTGAGCCTTTCTAGTATTTGGGTCTTGTATAGTACAAAAGGGGAATTTGGTTTACGTATTTGACTCCTAAAACAACGTCTTACCCACCTTTTATAGAGATGACCTTCTGTTTTCATAATTACATTCCTATTCCCACCAGTAACACCAAATATTAGCCCCACGTCTAAAACCTCTAATTTTAGATAATCCCCTCTGATCATATAACTTTCAGTTTTTCTAGCAAAAGTCCTCATTATCTTTTGAATGTCCTCTTCATACTTTTGGCATTTTTTTAGCAATGACTCAAAATTCTTAACATACATGGACTTAAATAGAAAACAAAAGGGTGTCATTTTTAATGCCCTTATGTGCTTGTCTGTAAAATAAAAAGTATTTATCTCTTTTACCGATGTCCGCATGTTAGATCGGTAATAAGTCTCATACTTTCCCACCTTCACATCACATACCAACACAAACAAGAAAATAATACTACTAACCATCATCTTTTTTTTTTATTTAACTAACAAAATAAAACCAATAACAATTTACCAAATGGGTTGTCAAGCTTCAACACAAGTGCATCTTTTCCACGAGATGTTCCATGCCTTTCTCCACGAGGCACGTCATCCTTTGCCTTTCTTTCCTCAGTAACATCTTTGGCCCGCTCGCTCTTTTTGCCTACAAAATAATTTTCATCATTGTATTGGTATACAAATTTAATTACAAAGTATAACAGTTAATTTCACTAAATTATCCAAATGCAAGATACATTTTTTACCATCAGATTTTGATACAGAAGATTTGCCCCTTTTATTTTCATCTCGCATTCATTGTCTCTTTTTCTCCGATGGGTAATCACTTTCTGATAGTCAATAAACATAATTAGTTGACGATAGATGGGGGGTTGGTGGGAGGTACATTCATCACTCGATGATGATCTCGACCTTATGTTTCCAAATCATCCCCTTTTCTAATTAGGGCCCCTCCACTGTTCAACGTCTCATAATCTTTTCAAGTATCGGACGAAATTCTTGGTAAGTTCAAGATTGTTGTTTGTTAACTGGCTTTATTGTGAAAATTGGCCCTTTTTAGGAATTAGTTTATTTTTTTAATACACATTAGAATGTGGGCATAATACATCGCATATAAATTATGTCTAATTATCTGAAATTAGGTTATGTAATTGGCAGTTCTTTGAAAATCTGTTTGTTTATTAGTTTTTATTTGATTATGTTCTGGAAAAATTAGTTACTTGGCTAGATGTGTATTATTATTCACCATTTAATGCCATTGCACAACAATATTATGATAATTTTCTAATTAGCTTACTCTATCTTATTATAGGTAAAAAAAAGACGAACTTGAGTCTAAAGTGGAGATTTGGTTTTAATTTAATATCTAATATAGAAGGACGTTTATCCATCGATAATCTTAGGGAGTTTGAGCAATCATGTTATAGACTATTCTTACAGTTGAAGAGGCTTAAGTTTAATGGTAACCTAATCATCCACCTATTAGAATGTGTTGATTCCGTTGTTTGTAGTAATGAGCTAGTGTTCAATGTCGCTGGACTAGTTGTGAAATTTGGAGCTACTGAATTTGCCTTGGTTACTGGACTAGGATTCGAGTGTAACCCACCAACCCTTCCAACTTAGTCAGTATTGAGTGAAAAATATTTTAAATGCCAAAAATGTCTTTTCTTCTACTATCAAATCAACTTTCCTTGAAAAAGTTGACCCTAGTTGTGAAGATTCATTGAAACTTGTTTTTCTATTGATTTTGTATGGAATTATCCTTCTATAACATAGGAAAATTTTTAAGATTGATATTTCATTTTTTCCATTTGGTTGATAATGTGAATATGTTCAATGATTTCCCATGGGGGACGATTTTTTATAATTTTTTAATTGAAGATGTTAGGAATAGGTTGGCCGTAAAGATAAACCTTGATGACCAAAGAAATGGGGAAAGAGAAAAAGATAAGAAACTAGGTCATATTAAGGGGAAATAAATTGTTATGGTTTTGTCCTTGCGATTGAATATTGGGTGTTTGAGGCAATATCGTGGATTGCAAAACTTTATTCTATTCAATATCATATCAATAATACAGTTTTGAAATCGAGGATGCTCATTTGGTCTTCAATCGGACAACCTAACTATGTTCTCTTGAGTAATTATATGTAGGCTACATCGCTATCTGATAATCAGGTTTGTTTGTTGTACTGTTTTTTTTTAATGAGTTAGTTAGTAAGTTTTCCCACTAATTCATTTCTGCAGGTTGTACACTATAGGTTGGTGTCGTCAGAAATTGAGAAGAACATTTCACATTTCATGAGTGTTGCAGAGTGGGAGAGAACATTATGTGTGCCATCTGTGGGGAATGGAAATGAGGAATTTGTCAAATAAACTATTTATAACTCATGCGATGAAGTAGGGGTCAATCCAGAAAATAAGTTGATAATAATAACTTGGAGACTACTATTTCAAAGTTAGAGAATATATCGAAGGATATTAAAAGAATGTTTGATGAGATGAAGTCTTACCAGCTTAAGATGGAAATTAAGTTCGAAGAGACGATCAAGAAGGTTGAGAGTGATGTGGAAACCGTAGTTAATAATCAACAACAAATGGTGGGAATGTATGCAAGTTTGACAAAATACTTCAATTTGAAACCTCCAAAGTGCACATCTGGCATAGAAAAGCAAATGCACTACAAGATTTTTGCGTTTTAGTAATGGAAAATTTTTGTTGGTAATCAGTAAATTCACATTTAGTAACGGATTAGCAACAAGTTTACAATGAATTTTTTCCATTGATATTCTGCTCGTTGCTAAATATGTCAACATAATTGTATTATGTTAGTAAAAAATATCGAGGGATTATCAATGGATTACCAATGGAAAATGAAATATTAGTTTATATGACTAAATTGTTGGTAATCCATTTGTAAAATGGTTAGTAAACATAATATGTTGTTAAATTAGTGTGGTAATCCGTAAAAAAAACCGTTGATAGTTAAATCTGTTGGTAATCTGTTGGTAAAATTTATTATTATGTCGTGCTAATTTATTACTAAAGTTGGACAAAGCTACTAACTACTATTTCCGTTGGTAATCCGTTAGTATTTTTTTTAATTTTTTTTTAATATTTGAGTCCCTATTATAAGTTTCTTACCTTGTTATTCAATAAATATATTAAATTAAAATTTACCAAGAATCAATATAATCCAAAAAATTAAAATAACATAAACTTCAAATTCAAATTCCATCGTTTTGAATAGTTCAACACTTTTCTCTACTAATATGTCATAATTTCGAATATAATTCAAAGTCAAACACATCATAATACTAACATAATTTCCAGTTCATACTCATCCTAATCATCACAATCAAGAGGATCTTAGTAAGTTGGAATATGAGGCATTGAAATGGATTGTTATAATGCGTATAGTCTCCTCTATTTGTGTTTATCATTCCACAATATCGCCCAATACTTGTTGGACCTCAGCTCGAATGCGCTCGACGTCCACATATGTATTCCTATGAAAATCTGCGATGAGCCCAAATCACCAAGCCCGTAGATGTGACGCTTTTTAACCCCTTCAACAACGTCCATGTAGTGATCATCAACTTTCCCAGAACTCTCCAATGGATCTATGTTGGGATTAGATAAAATGGAATCAACAACAATCTTTGCCTCAACCTTGTCCTTTAAAAAAATAATATTTAGAATGCATATATTTTTCATTCTTAATTAATTTCATTATAATTGGAAAACTAGTGTTTATAGCTTGTGATGATTTGGATGTTAAAATGAATATCCTTGTATTTATAATATATAACTACCAAGATCCATTACACATAAGCATAGAACAAGATTGTGATAATTTTGTTGTATACATGTATCTGGTTTCTTGGAATTTTCATCTAATCAACTTCTAGCAGAAAGATAAACCTTAATTGGTACCTACAATATTTATCTTGCTAGTTCACTACAACTAAATAAAATTAAAATATTCGAAAAGTCCAGCAAGACAAGATATACTCCTTATCCCATGAATTTCTAGGATTGGTGTTCCATCTGATTCCCTTAATTGCAGTCTACACTATAAACATTATATAAAAATTACTTTTACTAAGTAGAAGTATATATCACAGATATGTTCTTGTGGCATCAAAGCCACTCTATACAATAAGAATTACTAAACCAAAGGAATATTTCCTGTCATATCACAACTTTATCCAGAATCATGACAATCTATAAGTTCATCATCTCTAATAAAATTGGGGGAATCACATGTGTATCTTATCTATTCAGAATTCAGACAATCAATAATCTTCTCACTCCCATTTGACCACAATTCCCATACAAGATATGAAGACCCCCACCAAGTAACTTGAAGAATCATTCACAATTTATTGTACTAATCTCAATTTAACAATTGCATTGGAGAACTAGCAACACATAAAAAAATGTAACATCAATTGGAGAAACAAGAATAAAATTAGTTTAATACTTACAGCAACATTGTTTGAACGCGTATCCACCCATTTTTCTCCAATGTGTGTTTTTGAAAACCTCGAACTTACTTAGTTGTCACCCCAACTCTTTGGCCTATTAGATGAAATATTTTTGTTTGGTGATAAATATCATAAATGTCAATATATTTTTTAAAAATATATATATAAATTACCAATCGTCTCACATGTCCATCAGTAGACCTAGACCCCCCAGTATGGATGGACATTCCTGTGCCGGGTCCACAAACCTCAAACCTGCGATTAGTGGAGGCTTTCTCACATTTCCGCTTGAATTCATCACTATCCCACACCACCCACCATGTTGTCCATATGACCTCAGAATTAGTAGCATGATGCGAAGGTTTTCTACGTCTTTTACACAATAATCATGCCTTCTTGTCTTTTAAATCTGATGTTTTATTTGCAAGACTGCTATCAGTTGCAATAGGAGAAAGTTTACTTATGACTTAGTTGTCCCGAAAATGAAAATAGTGGATAGGCAAACATAGTCAACAAATCACCGCTATGTGCTTAATTATTCTTGAGTAGCATACCACGAATTGCTCGGTAACTTTTTTGCTCATTAGTTACTGCAATTCACAAAAAGAAGTCAAGTAAGATTAAATCAAATTCGAAGCCAAAATACTGAAACAAATTGGTGTTTCGAGAATAAGTGAAAGGAAATCTATTCAGATCAAGATATAGTTTCCATGATTTTTTTAAAAAAAACACTCCAAATTTTACAGCTCTCTAGTATGCTAAAAACTAATCTCACAACATTACAAATTCTAGTGCCTATTTTTTTAAAATCTAGGATATGTCAGAGATTTCATAAATTGCACTTCTCATTCTAATACTTTTGAGCAGTGCTATTGAGAAATCAATGAATGAGAGTGTGGTTAAGAAAAATTAGAGTGAATCACTTGCTCGTGAGTTCTTGGTTTGACCTTCGATGAAAACTAAGCAACATCAGCTTCTACTCTACTCCTATACAACATAATTTAATACCAAATTACAGCATAATTACATACACAAATATATACACCAAAATAAAATAAATATAAGAGAGCCTATTTCTCATAAAAACTGCCATAATAAATAAATTCTGGAATGAAACAAACTAATTTCTAAAAAAAAAATTATTGGGTTGGGTTCTTTCAGGTACTGCAAGAGGTGGGGCCTTGCCTAGATGGATCATGGAATGATGTCAAACATAATTCAGAGGATAATACAGGACAAAACCAGTCTGCAGATGTTATTGATCTAACTCAGACAGACTAATGATGCCATGAATGTTATTCATACTTATGAAATTGAAAGGCATTCTCCAACAACTAATCAAACTCAAATGTCCAACTTGAACCGTGATTATTGGTATGAAATGGTATGAACGACCAATACCAAGGATATCTTTATATGTTATTTGTTATTTCCTTTTATTCTCTCTTTATAACATTGCAATCTTCATACTTTTGATTTTATAAATTCAATAAAGTCTCCTCAATTAAATTCATGATATAAGAAGTAAGAACATATATTTTGCACATACAATAAATGGAACATGGA
This sequence comes from Ballota nigra, assembly GCA_947034835.1. NCBI lineage: Eukaryota > Viridiplantae > Streptophyta > Magnoliopsida > Lamiales > Lamiaceae > Ballota > Ballota nigra. The sequence continues at coordinate 114,236,744 of OX344723.1, read as the reverse complement.
CCTACAGGTCTTTTCACAAGATATATACATCGCCTTCTATTCCAATATTAAATAAATTTATAATAATTCAAATGAGAACACCACCAAATTATGTACATCATCTCCTCCGCATATATTCAACAATCCACACAAGCATCTAAGAATTAAGAAAGAAAGCTGCAAACTAGAAACATATAACAATGGTTCAAGGGATATTACCAATGTGTATACCAGGTGTAGTCGTGTCTACAACAAGAGTAACTTTATGGTAATCCAAAGCTACCACAATTTGGAGTTTCAACACCTAACAAAAAATATATAACCACCACCGTAAGCTCTTTTGACATCCATGGCTGGATACATAAAAAAAAGTGTATACCATAAAAAATATCACAATAAGAAGTAGCATGTTCTCCTTTTATCATTACAATGTACTTTTATTAAATGAGCAAAAGGAGTTTGAGAATGAGATATACCTCTCCCCCCCCCCCCATTATAGCAAAACAAATACGACAACAACATTTTGATAATTTTGACAGCAACTAATCCTACCGAAAAATTCGATTACCCCACACAACAATACAATTCATAAGCTTTACTACCACCAAACCTCTCTAAACATAATGGGAGACTGTTACATTACCAAAACCAAAACTCTCTAAACAAAATTTGTATGCTCTAAATTGAATCTAGTACCTATTAACGGAAATGGCAAGAATTTATCATAGGGACAAATTGTAAGCTTTTCAACATTCAATTATATTACTACGTCATCACTAGTAAGTTTATTAGGCTCTAGATTTCAAAGTGGTGTGATGAGAAAATAGCTATAGAATGTTACCAAAATAAAGTAGGAAAATATAAATAGATTGATCCCATGGTGAATCACCCATTGAAGCATCTAATCGGGGGTAAAGAGAAAACCACCAGGAAAACATGGGAGGCTAAGTGATGCATTTTATCAAACACCTAACTAGCAATTCTTTTGGCATTTTACAGCACACAAAAAATCACAAACAAAAATATCACAAATTGGGAAACCAAAACCACCATTCTCAGTGTATCAAGCTGATTGAGATAATACCTATACGTATTCGAACACGTGATGTTATCTATCCAAGTCAGAATACTAAATTATAAAACAGAGTAACTATTTAACCATTTAACCAAGTCAAAATACTAAATTAGGTTTTATAACAAGTAGCTATTCAACTATTTATCTAAGTTAAAACACTAAATTAGGTTTAATATATACCTGTATAATGACTTTGTGCTTTCTCAATTGAACTCATAACAAATTTATGTTGCCCATAGATTTCAAGTTGTGTTTGTTTGTGCTCTGAATTGATATATTGTAGTATGTAGATCTTCGTGTTATGTTTATTTGCTAAAGACTCGAAGAAGTTTCTCGTAATTTAGTTTGTTATTTTTGTTCCTAGTAATTGGTAGAATGTGCTGATGAGTGCCTACTTTTACAAAGTTACACTAAATGTTGGAGTTAGCTATAGGAATATAACCTGTGTTGAAGTACATTACCTTTTGGTGTGTATACGACACTGGTCTTGTGATTCTACAGAGTACTAATGTGAAAAATAGTTTAATGGTTGAATAGAAGACAGGCCAAGGAATAGGGTATTGTTATTTGTCATGCTGAAATTACAACTATTTGGTTAAAGTTTGGCCCCTATAATATTATTTCACCAATGTCCCAGTCATATGACACTTAAATAAGTTGAAATATTTCTTGAAAAGAAAGTTTTCAAGTGAAAAAGAATTAATTTTATGTACGATATCTAGTTTGAAAGAATTTTATTGAGCTTCGTATTTGTTGTTTCTATTTGCAGTTTGATTATTGGTAAATGATAGAGAAAAGGAAGCAACCATTCTAACTAGGGATGTTAAACGGGCCGCGGGTTGGCGGGCCAGCCCGTTTAACCCTGAACCGCAAAGGGTTAGGTTCGAGGGGTCTAATGGACCGATTAAAACCCGGGCTTTTTTTGCCCGGACCGGTTAGCCCGTGGGCTAAACGGGCTAGCCCGCCAGTTTACCGGGCTGGCCCGTTAGCCCGAATTCTTTTTTATTTTTTATATTTTTCTACTTTTATTTACCTACTGTTACTATTACTCCATTTATTTACATTCTAATAGTTATTTTAGTAAAGGTTCATCTTTAATTTTGCCAAATTAAGAGAACTTTCTTTGCTTGAATTATGTAAACATCCCTTTAATTTTGTGGTGATTACTTTATAATTTTGTGTGTGTTCTGTAGTCCCTTTAATAAGTTCTGAATAGCTTATTTTTCATATTATTTAGTTATTTTAACTTTTTTTATTAAATGTATCAATTATGAACTTCATGAACAATTTTTTAACAATAAAAAAATCTGTATTTTATATTTAATGTATCAATTTTGAATTTTTTAGTTTAAATGGTAGCGTATTACAATTACAAATCTATATTTTATATTAAAAATTAATTTTTTTTATTTTTTTCCCGGAGCCCGTTTAGCCCGTGGACCGCTAGGGTTAGGGTTAGGTTTCGAGTGTTAGTGGACCGATTAAAATGAACCGATAAGGCCCGAAACCATTTAAGCCCGTAGCCCTATAGGGCTGGCCCTATAGGGTTAGGGCCAGCTCGGTTAACATCCCTAATTCTAACTATGAGACTAGGTTACCAGGCCTACTTGCATTGCTACTAAAGATTCTAAGTTAGGTTCTAATTTGAGATATAATGAATTAACATCTAAAAAACAAGAACTACCAACTGATATTTTATGGAAGAAATTAGTTATGTGAATTATGTTACTGTTAACTGCATAACATAAAAGGCTATCATGTTGCACCAATTATTTCCCTTGGGCAAAAACTTGTATGAGATCGTCTCATTGCATGAGACAACACAAATTAACATTCACCCCTATCAAAGTGTTAATGAGCAAATGTCCTAGTTATATTCATTCTCATTGTCTCATGCCATGAGACAGTCTCATACAAAACCTACTCTTTCCATTATTGACTGAACATTAATGTTCTCTGAACTACTAAATAGTTAGTTAATTATGTATGCAAATGGGATTTCTCTGTTCAATTTCCATCTCTGTAATCCCACACCAAATCACTAGTAGACACACTCACACACAAAATTCTGCAGTATCTCATCATCATAAACTGTACTGCCTGTACACATCCAAACTCTTAACATTCTTTTAACCAAGCATGATTTAGTGCAGATTTCAATTGTAAAATAATTAAGTGAATTTAATAATGAAGTAATAAAACACAAAAGAAAGAAGGATTAATTGACCCAAAGAAGAAATAACACTAACAACTGCATTAAAAAATGCCACAATTTAAGAGAAAAGTAAAAATAAAAAGGAATTAGAACATATATCCCAAAAATAAGAAAGAAAAATTGAAACCCCTTCTGCTACTTCCACATAGAGAAAAGTGCAGTAAACTTATATTAGAGAAAACAGTAACCAGAGCATAAGTATTTGTATAGCTGAACGATTAGGGGTATGCTGGTAAATTTTCCATTAATTAGATTCTTTTCCAACAAATTTCCTTGCAGATATATAGATAATTAAACATACAACGTAGAATATTTCTATCATCAATATATTTCAATACCTATATATAATTCAAGCACAAGATTCAGCGATTACCACACATAATCTAAAGGCAGAATAAGAAAGGGTCAACTGGAAGTATATATCTATATATAAAGTGTTAATCGAAGAAATAGTTAAAACAGTAGCACTCTCAAACCACTTCAAGGAAAATTAGAAGAGAAACTCAAATATGAATTTGAGCAAAAGGTATCTATTAACAATGATAAATAAAAAAATAACGGAGGGAGAGAGAAATTGAACCTTGTTTTTTTGGAAGATTAGTCTTCAGCCTCGGGCAACCTCAACTTCCAAACCAAGCAATTTCAATCCCCACAAACTCTTTTGAAGCAATTCTCCCCAAGCTACAAATAATAACAGAACCAATTAAATAATAGCACTAGTGAAGGCGGGAGCTAGGGCTTTTCTTGAGAAACAAGCCTAAATCAACACGAGCTAAGGTTATTCGCGAATTACCGTTAGAGAAGATGATGCTATTCAAATTTTATTCTACGGAGCCACGATGAATATGTTGTAAGGAGGACGCCGATGCTGGAGCTATGTTGTAGGGACTGCGGTTTTCATGAGTTAGGGTTTTTTTATGGAGAAAACGAATTAGGAATATATGTACGAGAGTTTAGTAACATATATATTTTTTAAATAAATAAAAAAATTACCAACATAAACTTTTTGTTGGGTAAAAAATAGTATATTTAGCAACGGAAATTTTCCGCTGTTACAAAATTTAGTCACAGTTTTATTGGTAATTTATTGTTAAAATATATAATAATATTTAATAAATTACATATCAACTAATTATCAATAGAATAGTTTTTGCTAGGAAAATTTGTTATAAGTGTAGGTATTGTGCTGCAAAAGAATCTATTTCAAATCCGTCAGTATCGGTCTTTATTACCAACGGATATTTATCTGTTGCTAAAATCTGTTAGTAAAATGTGAATTTCTTGAACATATTTTTTAACTATTGCATATATTTTTTATTCAACCATTCTGTTTTAATATTTGATATAATTTTTTAACTATCTCTTGAACATATTTTTTTAGTTTGAGGAATCCCCCCACTGCTTTGAAAATGAAGGAAACCCAGATTTTTCTAACACTCCATAATCGAACATTGTGAGGGAGTCTGAATCCACACATGTAAATGTAAGGTCAAATTTATGGCTATTTATAGATTAATAGATTTACTTATTTTAATATATGAACATTTGTTTGTGTACAGGTGGAGGCTGAAGTTCTGTCTGAAAAATGCTCAACCTCATCTAATTTAACTAGCGATGTAACTTAAACTTTTCTAAGTAAATTGTTAATGCACAATAAATAAGGAATATCTATACAAAGATTTGGTTATGTATTTGCATTCTGATGTAATATTCTTTAAATATGAGAGGATTACTCTAAATATTTAGAATTGTTTTCGCCACTCACCCATGGAGCAGATCTCAGTAGACATGAGACGGATGTTACCAACGATGGAACCGAGGTTTCTTCAAATCCTTAGTTTTTGTTGTTCAATATTTTTCAATATTTGTTACATGATATGTTGTGTATTATAGTAGCACTTGAATTAGAACAACCCATTTTTAACAGATTGTCCATGTAGACGGCGACAATTTAACGAAATAAACAATCACACGGCTTATTCGGATGATGTCTGGTAAAAGCACAATCACCCCTTTCACAGACCCGACTATGCGGAGGATCCCCCCCTCAAAGATTGAATAAGTGTGTAATTGTTCTTTTCTTTATGTTGATTGTTGAATGAGATAAGTATTGATATGTTTTTTGTTCTTCGTTTGTTGTTTTAGCCAAGTGTGGCTGAGGTTTCCATTGTGATGCGGAAGTTGGAACACATTGACTCCGGAATTGGAGTCGATGGAAAATACAAGCCATTTTACACCTTCCCCAAAAAGCAAGTTATTGACTTTCGTCGTTGGTTGAGGAAAAGGGACAGGAAATAATTCAGTCATTGTCCCCATGTACACTGCATCTCTACAAACGCTGGAAAAATCTTAGTTTAACAATATATGGTATAGAAGAAAATGACTCTCTAATTGGGTATAAGACTTTATTTTTTCTGTTGATATTAAATCTTGTTTTATTAACATACTATGAACTTTTCCCATCAATCTTCCCAATTGTAGAACATTGACGTTGTGATGCACGTAGTTATGTTGAAGGCAAAAAAAGTGGTCAGGAAGGTTTTAAGGGTGATTTGACAACTGTTGACTATGCATTTTGGCCGATAGGGTTTTTTTTTTAAAAAATATTTAATAAAATAGAAAAACCTAGACAGTAGTAAGTAAGGCACGCACACACAGTTAAAAAAACAAGGGATTCATAAGCGGCCGCCAAACCCTCTCCGCCCCTCTGACCTTCCGCTCAACGGCCGCCGCCCTCGGCCGCACATAACGCCACCCGTCACCGCAGCACCGCCCATCGCCCCAACGCTGCCCATCGCCCAGCTCTGCCTGCCGCCGAACCTACACAGCCCCGTCGCTCCTCAAGTTTCAGTTTCACCTCTCTCTCTCTCTTTAGATTTTTAATTACTAATTTTGTTTTAGATGATTAAATACTTACTTATGCTCCATGTTAGTACTTAGTACCAATAATTACTAATGCTATGTGGATAATTAATTATGCTCTCTGTGGATAATTAGTTGTACTTGTGGATGATTAAATATATGGATTCTAATTAGTTGAAAATTCAGAATATATGTAGTTGAATATATATGAATTCTAATAGAAGTTTAGAGGATGATGACTTGGAGATGTTTGAAGAAGACCCTCATGTTTTTAAGAATACAACAACACACACAGTAGTGTTAAAAATAAGGGTACTATGGATTAGAAGGATGATAACGAGCGCATTGGTGAGAAGTTTAAGAAGCCTAAGTCCAATGCTTCTAAGGTATGGAGTTACTTTGAAAAGGTTGGTATAATAGATGGGGTAGAAAAATGTAAGTGTTTGCATTGTAAAAAATTGTATACTTGCAAAACTAACTCAGGCACAACTCATTTAAGGCGCCATGTTGAAAAGTGTTTTATGACTCCTACGTTTCATGATGTAGGATCCATGTTAGATAGTCAAGCTACACTTTTGAAGAAGTATAAGTTTGATGCTAAGACTTATAGGGAAGCACTTGCTAGGGTTATTATTAAGCATGATCTTCCATTTAACTGTGTTGAGTATGATGGAAGTGTTCTTGGAATGAATGTCCCATTGTTCTTGCATTTGGAAGTGTTCTTAATCCAACCGAAAAATCATACTTTTTGAACTTTTGCTATAAGAGGCTTCACCCCGATTCATATGAAGAAAAGGTGAGTAATGTGAAGGAGGCATTGTACACTCTTTTTAAAGAGTATCAGAAAGATGGAGTTGTGTCTAGCTCATCAAGAAACACCACATCACTTTCACAATCAATGAGCATGGATGATTCGGATAAAAAAATATTTCTAGTAAGTTTGAGTTACATTATTGTGTTATTGATCTTCATTATATTCATTGGAATGTAGTTAATTTAGTTTATATTGTTTATGTTGTGTGTTTGTCTAATTTAGGAGTACAAGCAAGATTTAAGAAGACAGATGATCATAACCAATGTCAAATCTGAACTTGATATATACTTGGAAGAACTCCCACTTGTGGAACATATATTCCTGATTATTGGAAAGTTAATAAGGGTCGATTCCCCCAACTTTCAATGATGGATTGTGACGTTCTCAGCATTCCAATTACGATTGTTGCTTCGGAATCTTTATTTAGTATTGGTGGTCGTATTTTGAACAAGTACAGAAGCTCCTTACTTCCGGAAAATTTGCAAACTCTCATTTGTACCCGTAGTTGGTTGCATGGTTTCAAAGAAGTTGTATCTTCAGGTAATAAATAAAAGGGTTAATTGCAAATAAAATTACAATATTTTCACAAATTATAATGTAATCTAAACTTTTGAATCTTTGCCAACAAAACCTCAACTTAATATTTGGTTGTGATTCAAACCAACAAACAAATTTTTTATTATCCGAAAATAATATTTCACTTACCTGACAATGAATAATAAATTGTATTAATATGTTTAGATTGGTTCGGATGACAACACATAAATAATCTTCATTTTCAGACTGATTGAAATCTTCCTTTTGGTTAGAATTGCAATCAAATGTTAAGTTGGAGTTTTATTTGCAAAGATTCAAAAGTTTAGATTAGATTGCAATTTGTGGTAAGGTTGTGATTTTATTTGCAATTAACCCTAAATAAAAATAATCTAATTTTCCACTTATAATATGCATTTTCTCACGATTCTTGTATTATGAAATTCAGACATACCAGAAGTTGAGGAGATATCATTGTTCATGAAAGATTTCAATGTTGTTTCTTGAGGATTGTTCAGATGATCATGTCAGGGTCTTGACTCTTGAGGACTGTTTCTTTATGTATTTTGAAGTTTGTATGGACTATAATTTAGACTTATTAAGGGACTGTTGGACTTGGATTATTGTTGTTTGATTTTATTTTGAATTTTGAATTGTTGGATTATGGACTTTTGAATTTATTCTGATGAATTTAAATTTATTAGGATTTGTTGAATTATTATTTTTTAATTTTATTTAGGAATTTGAGTTTTAATTTAATTATTGAATTGTTGTTGGTAAACTAAACAATTTTTATAACTATATGAGTAGAATTTGTATGCTAATTATAAATTAATGAGGTAAATATATAAATCAAGTACAATAATAATATTAAAAAAAATATTAGGCCGATTTGGCCCGGTGGCCCGAGATAGGCCAGGACGGGCTTGGAAATGGGCAGCCCAAAAACAACCGGCCCAACCCAAAAAAACTCGTGGCCCAGTGGGCTCGGTCCGACCCGTTTGGTAATTCTAGATATCATGAATTCATACCTTCGAGTTTTACAATGAACTCGGGACCAACGATAAAGACCTATCTTTCGCAGAGAGAAACCTACTTTGTCTTTAAATGCACCTTCAATAATACTCATCAATGTGTATATGGAATTAAAATGCATAGGTTGGTTACGTAAATATAAAAATAAACTAGTCTCAGCCCCGCGATGTTTCGCGGGCTTCAAAACACCTATCTTTAATCAATTATTATTTTACACTTTTAAGATAAACATACGCATGTCATATTGAGGACAAAAAGAAAAAAATTATAATAATTACAAATCATCTCGCAACTCCAACAACATAAACTTGTACACCCCAGACCGAGTTAAATTTATGGATCGTACAAGACCAATATGAGTGAAATGTGCCCCGACATCTGATAATATTTAAAAAAACACTCAATTCATTAATATTGCACGTTAAAAAATCTAAATAAATCTTTTTCAGGACAAAAAACAACAGTAAAATACCACGCAATATCGAATCATCACTAGCAGGCTGCTCCAAAATATGCTTAAAACTAACAAAGTCAAAGGATGAATGGAGAATAGCGGTTTTAAAACACAAATCAACACTCGTTGACTCAATAAATTTGAGGTTGAAAATATTTTTTGTATATCTAACACATCCAATATTGCCAACAACTGCAAAGTTTTTAATAAAATATTCCCCGGCATCGACAAAAAAATTTTCGAACCTGGACACCAAATTCCATGGAATAAATCCATGTATCTTAGTTCCCTGTTGAAAAAATGGACAAACAGTCACCAAACAAACACAATTTAGGGAGGGAAAAAAATTTAGAGTATCCATATATATATATATATATATATATATATATATATATATCACAAACAAAAAAAAATGAAAAACAAATATGGAAAACACCTGATCATCAATCATTAAAATAATCATGCTACCTCTCCCTCCACTAACCCACGTATGGAAGACCTTAACATGGATCACTAAAGTACAGAAATTACAGAGACTCAAAAGCAAAAGCGGAGTCATATCAACCACCAAATAATAAACAACTATAATCACATAAGAAATTATAGAAAATGAACACAAACACACACACACACACGCATATATATATATACACACACACATGGGAATAGGCACACGTATTGGTGGAACAAAACCATATTAAACATATTGCAAATTGACTTGTACCAAACTTTACTAGCTATACTAGAAGTTACCCCACAAGAGTATGGGTTCACTGTAGTATGGGCAAGTATAGGGACCAAGTATTATCGAACCCAAGGGAAGGTGAGTATACGAATAGATCCCTGAAGATCTATGCGTCGTAGTTAATATGAGTGTATGTTTTTGGATTTTTAAAGAAATAAAATCTAAGCTATTATACTCTACTAAGGCAAAAGAAAGAATTAAATTAATTATCTAAAGTTTGTTTTCAAATATGAGATGGTGATGCTCGGGATAGGAATTCCTACATATACTAACGGAGTTGGTACGATAATCAAAATAACCGTGATGTGCAAGAAATAACCTAAGTAAAAGATTGTAAGATGAAAAACTCAAGAATTAATCCTAATACTTTATCCTATCAATCGACTTCACTAATCCACTAAACAAGTTAATAGATTGTGCTTAATTAAAGAAACTCTAATTTAACTAAGGTGATGCGGTCGTCCTCCCTAGATAAACCGGTAGATGAATAAATCTCTTCTAAATCCTCTAGTTAAGCCTATTCGTTATTAAAGAGTGATAAGATCGTCCTCTCTCTAACAATTTACATACTTATTTCAAAGATAAATCTAGAATTTATTTTAAGCGTTCGTTAATTAAGAGAATCAAAATTAAACATCACAAGTAATCCAAATTACGTACCAACGTCCTACTTCTACGAGTTCATCCTAGCCCAAGCATACAAGGGTTCTAGCCTAACATGGTAATTGAAAGAACAAAAGCAATAACGATAATAAGAAACATAAACATGCTTGAATCAATAATTAAATCAAAGAACATAAAAAAAGAATAAATTAAAGTCTAAAAAATAATCTTTTATAATCTGAAAAGCTAGGATTTTTAATCTCCAAGAACAAAGAAAGAAAGAATTAATGTAAGAAGTCGAAAGAAATAATTAAACTATGAATTCGTAAGCTAAAACCTCGATTACAACTTGTAAAACTCTTTCAATCTCCTTCCCAAGCTTTCTCCTTCGAAAAACGAGTGTAAATATGTGTAGATATGTCTTCTTATGTGTTGATATACTTGAAAGGGGTATATATAGGCTTTGGGACGAATTTGGACGATTTTGGGTTTAAAAACACGCAAAAACGCTCGAGCTATGGTGCAGGTCGAGCGCTAGCGCTCGAGCTATGGTGGCATTCGAGCTATGGTGCTCGAGCAGTTTTCGGCTGTTGTACACTTGTTCTTAAAATCTTCATATCTCCTCAACCGGGAGTCAGTTTTGGCCGATTCAAAGTCCTACGAACTCCTCTTTTCGCCCTCTATCCATCTATGAGCATCAAAGAGACAAATTAATGAGTTTATAAAAATGATACTCAATTGACTCCAAATACTCATAAAAAACACTCAAAACATGGGCAAATCGGGCACCAAAACATAACAATTTCACGCCTAATCAAAAATCACACTTAATGAGACATTATTGCATAGAAATAATAAAGGAAATGAAAATAATATTTTTGGAAATAAGCAACCAAGGTACAATGCCCGATACTACGGAACACATTAAACGTCACGACAACAATTACGGACTGACATTTCTAGTAATAGGCAACCAAGGTAGAATGCCCGATATATGCAATTACTATGCACTACACATGATAAAACTCATAATGTCTATAATGTCTATTATAGAATCAAATTTAATGTCTATATGATTAACTACAGAATCAAATTTAAAGCCTGCGATTAACTACACATGATAAAACTCATAATGTCTATAATGTCCATTATAGAATCAAATTTACTACGCATAATTTCTATAATGTCTATAATTAACTACACATAATGTCTGTAATGTCTATTATAGAATCAAATTTAATACACGAATATTTAGTACATTGTCTATTCTCCAATTAATCCACACATTAATATTCATAATAACATTATTATGAGTATTAATGTACAATCATTTTTAGAAAATAACTATTATAAACCAACCATAAAAATCGATATCACAGGCACTCGACATCGAGGCATCAATCATGGACCACGCACTTGAATCCCACTCCAAATAATTAAACATGGCATAAACCCAATATTCATAGTAACTCCCAATACTATGACAAGTCTAATAAAGAGCAATCAAATTTAATCCAATAACTCTGCTAGAACACACATTCACACATAATAACTCCCAATACTATGGTAACAAATAATGGACTAAAATTAAAACTTTTAAAATAAATATGTGACATTAATATTCATAATAATATTATTATAAGTATTAATGTACAACCATTTTTAGAAAATAACTATTATAGACCAACCATAAAAATCGATCTCACAGGCACTGGACGTCGAGGCAACAATCATGGACCATGAACTTGAATCCCACCCCAAATAATTAAAATATGTCATAACTCCAATATTCATAATAACTCTCAATACTATGGCAAGGCTAATAAAGAGCAATTAAATTTAATCCAATAACTCTGCTAAAACACACATTGGCACATAGTAACTCCCAATACTAAATAAAAAAATAATGGACTAAAATTAAAAAATTTAAAATAAATTTGTGACATTAATATTCATAATAACATTATTATGAGTATTAATGTACAACCATTTTAATACTCATAATTTGTTCTACTACGCATAATTTCTATAATGTCTATAATTAACTACACATAATGTCTATAATGGCAAGTCCAATAAACAATGGCAAGTCCAATTATGTGTTTTTATTCATAATGTGTTTTTATTTATATTAATTCCCAGCACAATGACAAGTCCAATAAATAATTTCAAAAACATTCAAATAATCTATTACTAATGCACGTGAGAATGGAATGCAATCAAATTTAATCCAATAACTCTGCTAAAACACACATTGGCACATAGTAACTCCCAATACTAAATGAAAAAATAATGGACTAAAATTAAAAAATTTAAAATAAATTTGTGACATTAATATTCATAATAACATTATTATGAGTATTAATATTCATAATAACATTATTATGAGTATTAATGTACAACCATTTTAATACTCATAATTTGTTTTACTACGCATAATTTCTATAATGTCTATAATTAACTACACATAATATCTATAATGGCAAGTCCAATAATGTGTTTTTATTCATAATGTGTTTTATTTATATTAATTCCCAGCACAATGGCAAGTCCAATAAACAATTTCGAAAACATCAAAATAATCTATTACTACTGCACGCGAGAATAGAATTGTACACACTGGTCATCGGACGAGTGTTGATCAATTGCGCACGTTTTTAAGATTATTTAGACATCGAGTGGAATTAGTCTAGATTGTTTCGAAACCAATACAATCCAATATCCAATAGTATAAAAAATGAGATTTCTCCAATAGCTTGGATAATCAAATAATTTTTAAAATCCGGCCATAATCGCATGGCAAGTCCAATAATAAGCAATAAGTCACAATGGCGCAATCTTGGCCTATGTCATAAAAGACAGCTAAATACGTATCTTAACAACCTCTCATGCTAAAACTCAAAATATGTATGTTAGCCGAATATCACGCAACATTACCACGCAAACACACCTCACAAATCTTCAAAGCTGATACTATAAACATACACGGTGATATAAATAAAAAAACGCACCAATAAAAAATAAAAAATGCAACACATCATTTCTGAAAAAAAAAATAGAACACATTATATTAAAAGAATCAATGAAGAAGGACATTTGCCCAAATGATTACATTATACCGTACATGATCTTATAAGAATTAGCGAAAAAGGACATTCCTCCAAATACTTACACTGAACCATACATCAAGGCTACATTTTACATGAAAACTATGGAAAAATATTAGACTAATCTACAAAGAAAAACTATGAAACTACGAAACACTCCTTCAACATCAACAATCCGCACCAACGGGCGCCCAAAATACACGCCACAATGGCGGAAAAGCAGTCCCAAAAACGAAAACCTGGAACGACATAAATCTCAGAGTTTGATCGTTTAAGAGGAAAAGGGGCGTGGAAAATTGTGAACCAAGGATGTGAAATTTATAGGAGAAATGACACAAGACAAACAGATGAGAGTTTGATCGTTTAAGAGGAAAAAGGGCGTGGAAAACTGTGAACCAAGGATATGAAATTTATAGGAGAAATGGCACAAGACAAACGGATGAGATCGATCAAATAAGACAATAACGATTCAGATCAAAAATGCAATCTTGAACAAAGGAGAGGACATGATTTTGAGAATGAAAGCAAAGCACATGTGGCACATGGGCAAAGAATACTTGCTCTATATAAAAATATGGATGGCCAAGTTTCGAAAACTGAAGTTAACTAATTAAATTAATTTGACGATTACATGTCGAAGTTAGCCGGCCTATACACATAAGCAATTTATTGGAAACCCTGTACGACGACACTTCCATAACTAGAATTTTTTTACTGGGGTGGTAATAACACAGGTAATGAGGTATTTGGGGGAAAGACTTCTCAACAGAACTAAGTATGTTTTAGTGTTGGTCAGACACAATCAAAAGTCCAGGTGACATAGGTAGACAATAGGCTTCTTTTAATTGCGTAAGGAACATGTCCATGAGTCATTGTTCTTGACTGCCCCAATACCTATTGCTAGGGAAATGACTCGGTGGTTGACATCTTGTGTTACAACAATAAACACAATACACTTGTACTTGCCTTTCAGGTGTGTCTCATCAACAACCATAATGGGCCTCCCATAGTTAGGGGTGGGCATCGGTTTGGGTTTTTTAGGTTCGGGTCCCGAACCCGAAATTTCGGGTACCCAATATTTTTTTTTTTGTAAACTAATATATATAAGAAAAATTGAACAAATAACCTAATTCACAACTAATATCAATATTATATCACTACTAAAAAATAACTTTTCAATATATTAAATCAACATAATCACCCTAAAGCACATTAACATATCATAACCAATTCAAACACTAACGACTAATGCAATAATTTCAATTATCAAATATCTCATTCTTCATAAAATTCCAGAATTCATAACTAAACTTCAACTTCAAGTCTTCAACAACTACAAATCAACAGTCTTAATACAAACCAAAATACAAAAGTAGAATCCAAGACAAAAGTAATACATAAACTAATAATAATAAACCATTAATGTTCCAATTCAAATGCAAAACATGAGAGAATGGGGCAGCTACAATCAAACATCCACGATTGTTGAATCGATCCCTAAATTTGTCAATTCTGCAATATAAGAAAAAATAATTACAATCTATGTGTATATATTGTATACATATTTAAAAATGAAGTATAAGTAACTAAAAGTAGATAAGTGTAAACAAAATAATTAATAAACAATAATAATGCATACCTCTCTCAAGAACTTCAAGCTCATCCAACTCTTCCTCATCATTTACTTGACTAGAATTCGCACGAAGCCAATTTTGTACAAGAATAAGAGATTGCACAATCTTTATTGACAAAGAGCTCCTAAATACATCAAGAACTCTCCCACCGGTGCTAAATGTGGACTCCGAAGCAACTTTGGAAACTGGAACTGCAAATATATCCCGAGCTATCTTCGAGAGAATGGGAAATCTTTGAGAATTGACCTTCCACCATTTCAATATATCAAACGTTTCACTATCATGCTCAAAATCCTCCAAAAGATACTTCTCCAACTTGGTTTTCACATGCTCATTTCTCCCTCCACTTTTGAACTTTTTAAACCGTTCTTTTAGCATCATGTTAGAAGGAAAGTGAGAGTTCCAATCTTGCTTTGAAGATGCATAGCTTGATGTTGGGGCCATTGGGCTTTGTGGACATCCATACATCCTTTTGTAAGCCTCAAACATCTCAAACATGTCAGTCTTAACCTTGTTTGTCATCATCACACACTTAGAAGCATCATCATACAAAGCATTAAAAGAAAACTCAAGAAACTCCAACTTATGCCTCGGATCAAGAATCACTGCAAAGTATAGAATCATGTTCATCTTGTCATTCGTTCCCCAATATTTCTCAAATTTTTCTTTCATCCTCCTTGACATTGACCTCAATTCAAAGTCAGTACTTTCTTTCCACTCATTAAGAAGCATCTCCACAACACTGATTTCATGAAACATGTGGTTAGAGGTGACATATTGGGTACCAAAAATGCACAATGTGAGCTTGTAAAAGTGTTCCAAAAATTAAGCAATAATTCTGACATCTCCCAATCATTGTATGTAGGAACCCCTTCATATGGAGCCTTGGAGAGCTCATTTACATATCCAAGATCAACATCTTGATAAGCATCAAAAGCTCTCCTAAAACATGTTGCTGATTCCAACATCAAATAGGTGGAGTTCCACCTAGTTGGCACGTCCAAGCTAAGCAATTTATCAGTATCCAATTTCTCATCCCTAACACATTCTTTAAACTTGTTATACCTGGCTGGAGAGTTCCGTATATACCTTATAGCTCCTCGAATACGACATATAGCTTCATATTCTTCTTTGTTCTTCAAGCCATCTTGCACAATCAAATTAACAATATGAGTTATACATCGCAGATGCACGTACTTCCCACCTAGAAGATTAATGCCCCAATAAACTTCTTTTTCAGGTGTACAATGGCACAATCATTCGCAGAAGCATTATCAACTGTGATAGTGAACACACTATCAATCCCCCAATCAAGCAAACATTTCTCTATTCCCTTCCCAATCTCTTCACCCTTATGTCCAGAGATCAGACAAAAGTTGAGAATTCATTTTTTGTAACTTCCAATCATCATCAACAAAGTGAGTCGTAAGACACATATAATTGATTCTTTGGATCGATGTCCATGTGTCTGTGGTGATGCAAATCCTATCAAAATGCTTCTTGATATAAGATTTCAAGCTCTTCTTCTCATCACAATAGAATTCATGAATATTTATAGTAATAGCACTTCTAGATGACATCTTGAACATAGGACATGCAACAGACATCAGAAGCTTAAACCCCAACTTTTCAACTGTTTTTAATGGAAGTTCGTCAACCAATATCATATAATGAACAACTTCAATCACTTTAGCTTGATCAAACTTCCAAGATACGAGTTGAGGTTCCTTACCTTCACCTACGAGTGATTGTTGAACTGCAACTCGAGGTTGGCTCCTAGCAACTTTATGTGGCCTTTTCTTGCAAACCATGAAGTGCTTTTCAATGGATGTTGTTCCATACATCTTTGGATCGACTTTGAGTATGGTTCCACAATACTTCCATCTAGCCTTTTGGATCTTATCCGTGTCACAAATAAACTTCTCAAATGACTCCAAAATTTTGATCGCACCGTTATGGTTTTTCTTGGCCTCTTTTTAGCTCCAGTTCCACCTCCATCATCTTCCTTATCACTATTCGTATCATAGTCTTCATCTCCTACCACTTCTTCCCCCTCCACATCATTTTCCTCGTCAATTTACATCATGTCTTTGGGCTCTTCAAGCTGATTACCCTTCTCGTGGACCTCGTCCATCACAATTTTGTCCTTATTCATCCTAAAAATAAGACATTTATACAAAATAAAAACTAATTCTTTCGAACAAATATAATTAAAATACTTGGTAACAGCTGCCTTGTTGGGAAAATTGGGGTGCCCGGAATCTATTCGGGATGAAATTTAAATACGAATTTAAATACAATTATTACTAGCATGAATTAATCCTAATTAATTCAAATAATAATTCCAACAACCAATTTAACATCATGCATGTTGAATTAATTCACATATAATCTATGGCGGAATAAACAAGATAATATGTGATTAACGTACCTCTCTTAGAACTTGGCATTTGAATAAAACGGGACTAACACGTACGCGCTTTATCAACCCAAAAGCCTTCTCAAGTATTCCCTTTCACCTTATTCGATCACCGGTGGGAGATGCTATCGAACAATTTAAATAACTAAGGAAAAAGAAAAATATATATGCTCTTGTTTTTTCCAACACATGGAATTATGTACTTCGGGATGAAATAATCATCCCCTATTTATAGAGGGGGGTTGGCCGAAATTTTATGTGTATATGGGCTTGGAGAAAATCTTTTCTTAGCCTCTAAGAAATCTTGAATATATCCCATATATTCTTTTCTCCAAAATAAAATATTCCACAAAAATCTCACCCTCCTAAATAGGTTGTAATTTTCGAAAATTATAGGTAGAAATCCAAGATTTGGATCTTCTTGAATATATGAGATAATCTTGTATTCCAAGAATACTTATCTTCCATAATATCTTTCCAAGAAAATCAACAAAATCTTTTCTCTCCTAATATTCATATTTTCGAAAATACACTAGAAAAATCAGCATAATTATTTTCTTTTTATTTTAATCACCTTATCATTATTGGGTTACTTAATGGGCTACTTGAGGGGCCTTTAATGAGAATTAAGATTGGACCTCCTAATGGACTTCTGAATTTCAATATTGAGCCCCAATATAATTCAATCCATTAATATTAATTATTACCACTAATAAATTAATATTGCACTATCCATCTTAATCCATATTACGATAATATGGGCTCCCGGTTATTATTTCCCGCGTTTAAGATTATCAAGTCCATTAATTAATTAAGCTTCTGAATAGCTCTAAATTAATTAATATATTTCACCTTGGAGTAAAGACAGCTCAACATTATTATCCGTACCGAAGAAACTAATTCTTCACTTGCAAGATTTGGTACGATAAAACTTCTGAGCCCACCAAGGGGACTAATCACCGAGTCGTACTCGCACGCGTTTCTCCGTATTAAATCTTAGCAACCGTCGTATGATTAATATTACTGCCCAAGACACAAAGTTCGAAGTCACAATGATTCTCACCCGACATGAATCAAAGCAGTAACCATTAAGCACACACGGTCCTATTTAAGTGACGGAGATTAAGAAATCAACAACCACTGAGGTCTAATTCTTCACATTTCAGAACAGAAGAATTTATCCTCGATGTAGGTCCTCTTCAACACATACTAAATGTGCTAGTGCAATCTCTTAGTCAAGACAGACTAATCTGAGCCTTACACATCGACCTTCCACGGCGGATTGTTCAATTCCACCTAGGTCGTGAAAATGTACGTTTAGTTACAAGGAAACAGTTAATGTTGTCTTCCGTGATCGGGTATCACCACATTAACTACAATGTAACTAGTACCATATATTGAACGGTTTGCAATAAATATTCAACATTCAATCATATCTAAAGCAAATGCGATAAAAGAATTATTCTCATAAAACGAGTGTTTGATACACAAGTTATACAAAGTAAAAGCATACTTTCATGTATAACTCCAACAATCTCCCACTTATACTTAAAGTCTGATTTTAGTATACAACACGCATGTCTTAGTGTAGTAGCTCTACGTGACATCTCATGTTAACCTACACTAACCTAATAATTCCTCCCACTTATACTTAAAGCAGATTGGCAATAGTCTTGACTCTCATTCCATCCACATGTCTCTCGAATGTACTCTGAGGCAGACCCTTTGTGAATGGATCAGCTAGGTTGTCACCCGACGCTATCTTTGCCACCTCTATATCTCCTCTCTTAACGATTTCTTGTATAAGATGGTATTTTCTTTCTATGTGTTTACTGGCCTTGTGGGCTCTCGGTTCCTTTGAATTTGCAACTGCTCCGGCATTGTCACAAAAGACAGTTATCTTGTCGGGCAAATTCGGAACAACGTCCAAGTCCACTAAGAAGTTCTTGAGCCAAACTGCCTCTTTCGCTGCTTCACAAGCAGCTACATACTCGGCCTCCATGGTCGAATCGGCTATGCATTTCTGCTTAACGCTTCTCCATGAAATGGCTCCTCCTCCCATACAAAACACACTACCCGAGGTTGACTTTCTTGAGTCTATGTCTGATTGGAAATCCGAGTCCGTGTATCCCACGGGAACTAGACTATCTGACTGGTAAATCAGCATCTGCTCACGAGTTCTTTTCAGATACCTCAAGATGCACTTTACGGCAGTCCAATGGTCTTTCCCGGGACTACTTTGATATCTTGCCACCATGCCCACGGCAAAGCAGATATCCGGTCTCATATACAGCATTACATACATAAGGCTTCCTACGGCCGAAGCGTACGGAACACCTTTCATGTCATCTATCTCCGCTTGCGTCTTATGGCTCATTTCTTTCGATAGATGGATTCCGTGCCTAAAAGGTACAAAACCTTTCTTGGAATCTTGCATGCTGAAACGCTTCAAAACAGTGTCAATGTATGATGCTTGCGATAAGCCCAACATCCTCTTCTTGCGATCGCGAGTGATCTTAATCCCAAGGATGTGACCGGCTTCCCCTAAGTCCTTCATATCAAATTGTTTTGACAGCCATACCTTTACGTCTGACAATACCTTTACATTATTTCCAATGAGCAGAATATCGTCTACGTATAATACTAAGAATACCACTGCAATTCCGTCACGCTTCTTATACACACAACTTTCGAACTCGTTTTGATCAAACCCATAAGACTTAATCACTTGATCAAAACACTGGTTCCAAGTACGCGATGCTTGCTTAAGTCCATAGATGGATCTCTTAAGCTTGCATACGAGATTCTCTTGGCCTTTTTCAATGAAACCTTTGGGCTGTTGCATATAGATATCTATCCCGTCAAGACTTCCGTTAAGGAAAGCCGTCTTGACATCCATTTGCCAGATCTCGTAATCTAGGTGCGCAGCGATCGACAAGAGAATACGGATGGACTTAAGCATAGCTACAGGCGAAAAGGTTTCCTCATAATCGATCCCTTCTTTCTGAGTATACCCTTTGGCCACAAATCTCGCTTTGAAGGTCTCTACCCTTTCGTCCGGTCCTCTTTTCCTCTTGTACACCCACTTGCATCCAATGGGTTCTACCCCATTGGGTGCCTCGACCAACTCCCACACTTGATTATGATCCATCGAACCCATCTCAACTTCCATTGCCGTTTGCCAGGACTCCGCGTCTTTGTCTTGGATTGCCTCGTCGTACGTCCATGGGTCCGATTCATCACCGGGAACCAAATACAAAGATTCTCCTATCCCCATGAATCTCTCGGGTTGCCTAGCAATCCTCCCACTACGACGGGGTTCCGGTTGTGAAGATGTGACGTGTGGTACATCATCTTGTATACTTGGTATCGAGGTTTGACCTCTCAATTCTTCTAAGGTAATTTCACTTTTAGGCTTCCGATTGTTCATATAGTCTTCCTCCAAGAATTTAAAGTGTGTACTAATCACGCTCTTTTGATCCTTGGGACTATAGAACATACACCCTTTTGTTCCCGCAGGGTATCCTATAAACAGCCTTAATTCCGAACGTGGATCCAACTTACCGGCTTCCTTGTCTAGCATGTATTGTTAGTGTTAGATTAATAACTATAATAACTAGTCAATATAAACAGCCTTAATTCCGAACGTGGATCCAACTTACCGGCTTCCTTGACTAGAATTATTGTTACCGGCTTCCAACGTAAAACACCAGGAGATAATAACTAGTTATTATTATAGACTATAATAACAAAACACTAATTCAATCTAAGTAAAGATTAATGTTTTCTTAGATAGAATTACTAATACAACAAATGGCTCTGATACCATCGAAGCAGGAACGAAGTAATAAGCGGAAATAGACATTATTAAATTGATAATGTTGAATAAAGAAACTTACAAGAACAGAATTACATTAAAGACTTACAGTAAGTATGAGTACAAGAGCTTGGACAGCGGAAAGATAAGAAAAGATGTAGAGAGAGAGAGAGAGGAGCGAGTGTGATCTCAAGCGTGCCTCTTAATGGAAATAACAAAGTCCTTATATAGACAGATGGACTTCAAAAGAAATAACATAATAACAATAGAATTTGAAATCCGCCAATGAAAGGATCGGATCTGAGTCTCTTTGTGTTAGTGGGAATCTTTGAGTGGAGTCTTCTTTTGAGTGTGGGTCCGGCGGCTTCACTGTTATGGGAGCAGCTGGTAAAGTCTTTGAATATATCTTGAATGTGGGTCCGGCTGCTTTACTGTATGAAAGCACTATTGTACGTCGGTTGTCTTCTGTGCCTGTATTTGAGTAATTTTGAGTAAACAGGTATTTTAGATATCGCATTTCGCTCATTTATCTAAAATATTAATGTTCCTGTTAATGAAAACGAGTTTCTTTTGAGTAAATGACAGGAAATTTAGACATCACAAATACGTTCATTTGTCTAAATTTTTAATGTTCCTATCAAAAAAAAAATTCCTTTTAAAGAAAAGGGTCTTGGGCACAAGGCCCTCCGAATAGATCATCATAATCATGATCAGAGCTGGCTGCATCTGAGCCCATTTCTGAACTGGACTTCTTTTTAGCTTTTAAAAATTGTTTGGCTAATTTCTAGAATAGCTTTTAATCTTCTTCATCAAGGTCCGAATCAGAAGAGACTTCTTTCTTAGCTTTGGATTTATTTTTCAATAAAGCGACTGGTTTCTTGGTGTTTGAAGAAGATGGTTCTTTGGATAGTTTGCTGGGGGTAGGAGGAGGTCCGAAATGAATATCGGAGTTTTGAGTAAAGAACTGTCTTGGGTTAGGTCTGACTTGAGTATTGGACTGTCTTGAATTAGGCATATCTCGTTGGGATGGAGTAATCTCTTTCTCCCAACTGGGTTTTTCTCCTGTGTCAAAAAACCTATTGATGACACTGGTATCACAATATTTGTCAGAATAGTTTACCCACCATTTAACCTTAAACTCTCTAATTATAGAGACGCTGTATGGCTGAGGATAAAATTGCTTAAAGGAGTAATTCCAACAAAGGATCCATGGTACTTTGAACTCTGCGAAGAACATCAAATGTCTTCTGAATGGCTCTTCTTTTGATCTAACCAGGAACTGTTGTTGGGCAAGTTTAACTGTGGTTGGCATCATTTCAGTAATCGGTCCGAAGATCCTCCACCATTCTGTAAACCATACGGGAAAGGGATTGTCAACAAAATCCGATTTGAAAGTAAAGAACCACGAGTGGTCAAAGGACCTCATAAGAAAGGCCCGAAACCAAGCATTCTTGTAATCTGGATAATTATAACCCCTTGGGTTATAGCTTTGAGTAAATGGCCTGAATTCATATGGTCGATTCCAATCATTGAACTTTAGGACCTTTTTGATAATGCATTTTGAATAGGCAATCTTGTTCTTATCTTCTGGATGATAAGTGTGAGTAATTTCGGCAGCGCCAGAGTCTACGAGAATATATTCGTAAAACTCTTGGGTCTTCAAGGGATTGTCTGTAAACCATTGACAATCTTGTGGGAAGATATTTTGAGTAAGTTCAATAAGTTTGGATAGATTTCCTAGCACTGTAAGGGTAGTAGGAGTAATATGTTCAGTTTCTGGCTTAAGAAAATAGCCGTTCTTAAGTGGGATAACTTGGGTTTTTGTTTGAGTAGTTGGGAAGGAAGGAATTGGTTGAGTAATAGCTCCAGCGTACGATGGAGCAGGAATGTCTTCTAAAGACTTGAACTGGTTAGTATTGTTAAGGTTGGTAACTGCTCTTTGAGTATAGTAACCAGGAGTAGTTGATCTAGGTCTTTGCATCCTTCGAATCCTGCAAAAATTCTCTTGTTAAGAAATCAGGGAGGCAATTATTTTCTCCCTTGATATATTCTATATCAAAATCAAAGCTTGATAAGATTGCTTGTCATCTGGCAAATATCTGTTTTGATACAATATTCTTAACATCCTTTTGTAGTATTTCTTTGGCTGATTTACAGTCAATTCTTAATAGAAATTTTTTGTTAAAAATATCACTCTGAAATTTAGAGATACAAAGGACAATAGATAAAACTTCCTTTTTAACCGTGGAGTAATTAAGCTGAGGTCCAGTCCAGCTACCTGAATGAAACCTTACTAACTGTTCTTTATTATCTGCTTCGGTTTTGTTAACTTGCTTCAATATCCCCCCGAAACCGAAGTCGGAGGCATCTGTTTCTATTATCATAAAAGCATCTTTTTTAGGTATCCCTAAGCATGGTAAAGACTTAACTTGCTTTTTGATTAATTTTACGATATCAGTATGAGTATCTGTCCATGCTGGTGGATTCTTTTTTAGTCTTTGAAATAAAGGGTTGCAAATTATGCGGAGTTTGGGGAAAAAATCTGATATATAATTTAAACAACCTAAAAATCTTTGTAATTGAGTTTTGTCTTTTATAATGTCTGGGAATTTATCAGCAAAATCAATAGCCCTTGCTATTGGTTTGATAGTTCCTTTAAAAATATCGTGACCAAGGAATCTAATCCTTGTTTGAAAAAGTCTAATCTTTTGAGCAGATATGGCTAATCCATTTTTCTTTACTATTTGTAAAAAAATGTTTAAATGCTTAAAATGCTGGTCTATATTTTGAGAGTAGATAAGAACATCATCAATATAACATATGGAAAAATCAGAATAATTATTAAAGATATCATTCATAATATTTTGGAATTCTGAGGGGGCATTTTTTAGACCGAAAGGCATTACGTTCCATTCGTAATGGCCAAAGGGGACCGTAAAAGCCGTCTTATACTTATCTTTCTCATCTACTTGTATTTGCCAGAATCCTGATTTTAAATCGAATTTGGAAAAAACACAGGCATTTTGCAGTCTATTAATAAGATCTCTTTTGTTAGGAATAGGATATCTAATCCATTCTAAAACTTCATTAAGAGGTTTATAGTTGATAACCAGCCTAGGAACCCCTCTTTCTTTTTCAGCTTGATTATTAACATAGAAGGCTGCACAACTCCAAGGGGACTTAGAGTGTCTAATAAGTTTTTTGCTTAATAAAGACTCTATTTCTTTTTTACAAGTGTCTAATAATTCGTGATTCATTTGTATAGGTCTAGCTTTAGTAGGAATGAGTTTTTCATTAAAGTTTGTAATATAAGGGAGAGAAACAGTGTGTTTCTTTCTTTCCCAGAAAGCATTTGGTAATTCGGAACAGACTTCAAGTTTAATTTTTTATTCTAAATCTAAAATTTTCTTTTGAATAATTTCATTCTTCAAATCTTCTTCTATTTTTAAATAAGTAATTTCTTCTTTAAGAGTTTGGATATGTGACTTCTTATTTTGAATAGAATTTATTTGTTTAAAAACAAAATGATTCTGTAGAAGGGATATTTCTCTATCTTTAATGGGATTTAAAAATTTAAAATTTATATCTTTTCCCATAATATTAGTAGTGATTCCATTACCATTAACCATAAAAGGATATATGGTAGTTAGGAAGGGATTCCCTAAAATAATATTTTGATTAAGATTTTTAACAAGTATGAAGGGTGTTTTAAAACAATATCCTTCATTACAAATATGGGAATTAGTAAGTTTGTATTCTATATTTAAGGGAGTAGCATTGGCTGCTACAAGTCTTTCATTAGTTTTTTCATAGTATTTAGAAGGTATAAGTCCTTCTCTTATGCAGTTTTGATCTGCTCCGCTGTCGATTAAACAGGAAACATTGATACGGAAATCATTAACAACCAAAGTAATAATTGAATACCATTTTTGATAAGAGATACTTTGAATGGCTAATTCAGTTATTTTGTTATCTTCTTTAGTTTGTTCTAAAGGTGGATTTGAGCTTTCTGGTAAGTCTTGCGGTATTTCTATTTTTGAGAAATCATATTTTGCTAGGGAAAGCTTTGTCTCTATTTCTAGATCTTTGGTATGTAATGTAGTAATTTCTTTTTGTAAATTATTAATTTCAAATTTAAGATTATTAATTTCTTTTCTTAGATCATTAGTGGAGACAGCCATAGAGGTTTGACTAGAGATGGAAGAAGTTGGTACCTTGCTTAGTATCTTGGTGATGCTAAAGGGTTCAAGATTATTCATTAATTTATTAGCCTTTTTATCACCAGTTTTTTCTTTGCTTAAGACTAATTCTTTTAGTCTGATAAGATAATTTTGTCTATCCTCGGGATTAGGAACCTTTTCAATAAGATCGAAAAGAAGTTCTTGTTCTGAGTTATCATTAGTAATGACATTTATAGATAAAGGACAGAATCCATTGCAAGATTCATCACTGTCACTAGAGGAAGTTTGATTAATATCATCATCTGCATAATCCTCTTGTTCAGAGGCTTCTGATACTTCTGGAGTGTCAGAAATCATAAGAGCAGATATTTTTTGTTTAAGATCTTCGTCATTTTGGAAAATTTCGTCAATCTTCTTCTTAAGGGGGCATACATCTGCTTTATGTCCCTTTTTATGGCATTTATAACAAGTGGGTTGATAGTTTTTATCTTTGTTAAAAATTTTCTTGAAAGGTTTTGTATTAGGTTTCTTTTGTTCAGTAGTTTTATCATTTTTAAAAAATCTTTTCTTTTTATAAGGTTTTGAGGAATTTTTTAATTTTTTCTTTTTAGAAGGGGCTTGGATTTTTTGCAAACCAAAGGCTTCACAAAATGTTCCAATTTCCTTTTTATAACTAGATTTTTCTTTACCATATCTACTTTGGATTTTGAGTTCGGAACATAGAAGTAAACCTTCTTTTTTAATAAAAGCAAATAGTTGTCCGTAAGTAATTTCATTAAAATTTACTACGTCACAAGCTTCTTTTAATTTTTGATGTATTCTGGTACCAAATAATCTTGGTAAACCTGCGATGAATCTTTCTTTCCAGAAAGGGGCATTGCAGTCAGATCTTTTTAAAACTAAAGTGAGGAAAACATCCTTATACCACCTATAGTCTGATAAAGTGGGACAAGAAAGATTGGATAGAACTATTTGACTAGATTCATTATCTTCTCTGGGATTTCCTATGAAATACATGGCTATGGTAATAATTAGATAATCAGTGGCATCAGATTTCAAAATTATGGAACCATCTTCCATTTCAGTAGTAGAAGTATGTTGATAAATGTTTATTTTATCAGTTTCACTAATTGAATTATCCCACCAATGTTTTAACTGACCAGTAAAACCGGAGACTATAACAGCGGCAGTTTGGTCTTGAGTGAGATTTGATTTGATACCGTAAGCCATCCCGGCCATACCCATTTCTTGTAAAGTATTTATAATTTCATTTTCAGACTTCCCGTCTATATTCCATTCTTGAATAGAAGTTCCGTTGAATTTAGAAGTCCTAAATTGGGAACGTTCTTCAAATTGCATATCAGGAGGAGTGGGTTTGCTATAGTGATTTTTAAAACCAGTATTGTATCTTATTCTATTAATGCTGGGATTTTCATCAGACTCTTCTAGAGCATCTATATCTCTATCTAGACAACTAATATTTTCATTAGTGTTGGATGAGGAAGCTAAAGCAGCGAGTTGGTTATTTATCTTATTAACAATACTTTCATTAGTAACTAATTTAGTTTTGAGTTTCTTTTCAATATTTTCAGGAATACTGATAGACTTGAAATGAGGAGTAGAAAGATTGTTAGGAAAATTACTCGAGTTTTGAATATTAAAGGTTTTAGAGTCAATTTTATTGGATAATAAATCAACTTGGTCAGCAATAGTATGAAGAATTTGATTAGAAAAATTATTTTGTTCATGAATTTTTCTAATATCTACCATAGTAGGTGGATCTGAACCACTCCTACCAGTTTTGAAAGGAGCAGCGATGACCTGTTCATCAGCTACTTGTATTTTTATACTTTGTAAAGGGGGATGTATAACAGTAATATTATTACCATCTGCTAGTTCCCATTTTTTATAAAGATTTGTTTGAACATTAATTTGTTCTAAGGAATAAACATTTTGAATATCTTCGATTTGACAATAAGCATCAAACCAGTTTAATATAGGAAAATTGAATTTATAGATTTGGAGATCCTTAATCCATTCTTCTTGGAGTTTGTTACGAAAAGATTTGTCTAATTTTAAAAACCAATTTCTTTTTTCTTGATTCTCAGAATCATTAAATTCTTCATCAAGATATTTAAAGTTAGCAGAAAAGTTGAGAACCTCAATGACATTAATACCAGCCATCTGGGAATGAGTAGGAGAACCTATAGAGGATTCATTACTTTGGTAATTTGTATCAGGTAAGGGGCTTTTATAGTTTACATTTACTTCATTATTCATAAAAGTATTAGTAGAAGTAGAGGCAACATTAGCTCTAAAAGGATTATTTATCCGGCTAGAGTTGTCAGAAAAAGATTGCCTAGAGTTAACCTCTTGTATTCGTATATTATGCTTAGTTTCTCTAAAGGAGTTAAATCTAATGAGTATTCTACCATCAGAATCTTCAGAGATGTCTGATACTTCTCTTCTGGTAATATTCCTAGGAATTTGAGGAGCTTGAATAATAAATTCATCTGGAATGGTTATTTCATTCCATTTAAGTCTTTTAGGAATAAAAGTACTTGGGTTATCAGCATTTACTTGTAGTAAAACTGTTTCATCTTTATCAGTTGGAGTAAACATGAATTTAGGATTAATCTGAGAAGACATAACCCTATAATAGACTCTAAATATAACTGCAAAATTCTTACAGTTGTCTTTGAATTCATTATTCTTAAGATGAATGTCTAGTAATAAAGAATCTAAAATATGAGGATCAGTAAGGTCAACACTAAAATTTGGGGCACAATTGAAATACATGGGCCCGTTGCAAATATTAGTTTGAATCATGGATAATAAAGAATTTTTATACTTAAGGAGTCTATTGTCTCTTAGAGCAATATAGACTGGAGCATCAACTCCCATATGGACTAAGGGCTTAATAGCAACTTGAATAAGTCCAAAATGCATATATCTAAAATTTTTCTCTAAATATTTTTGAATAGAAACCTTGGATAATAAAGGTATACTTTGAAATTCATTTTGTATAGAGATAGTTTCTTCATGAGTTTTAATTGAGTAAGCAACTTTGAAATCAAAGAGACCAATTTGATAAAGAGAATTGATAGGTTGATCAGGTATAGTCCAATTAGAATAATTAGTAGGCATGGAAATGTCACTACTGCAGACAATACCAGAATTATTAGTAGTTCTATTTTTAGAAAGCATTGCTCTAAGCCTAGACGTCATCGGTATTAAAATTATTAATAGTGTATAATAACAAATAGATTATTAACAAGAACTGAGGTTTTACGGGAACACAACCGGGAACACCAATCAAGGCTTACCAACGGAATCACGCTTACCAACGTAAAACACCAGGAGATAATAACTAGTTATTATTATAGACTATAATAACAAAACACTAATTCAATCTAAGTAAAGATTAATGTTTTCTTAGATAGAATTACTAATACAACAAATGGCTTTGATACCATCGAAGCAGGAACGAAGTAATAAGCGGAAATAGACATTATTAAATTGATAATGTTGAATAAAGAAACTTACAAGAACAGAATTATTATAACTAGTTATTATTATAGACTATAATAACAACGTAAGACTATTATAACTCCTGGTCTTCTAAGCCAATATTTTTTTTTTTGTAAACTAATATATATAAGAAAAATTGAACAAAGAACCTAATTCACAACTAATATCAATATTATATCACTACTAAAAAATAACTTTTCAATATATTAAATCAACATAATCACCCTAAAGCACATTAACATATCATAACCAATTCAAACACTAACGAC
Organism: Ballota nigra; assembly: GCA_947034835.1. Lineage (NCBI taxonomy): Eukaryota > Viridiplantae > Streptophyta > Magnoliopsida > Lamiales > Lamiaceae > Ballota > Ballota nigra. The sequence continues at coordinate 114,207,470 of OX344723.1, read as the reverse complement.
TAATGCAATAATTTCAATTATCAAATATCTCATTCTTCATAAAATTCCAGAATTCATAACTAAACTTCAACTTCAAGTCTTCAACAACTACAAATCAACAGTCTTAATACAAACCAAAATACAAAAGTAGAATCCAAGACAAAAGTAATACATAAACTAATAATAATAAACCATTAATGTTCCAATTCAAATGCAAAACATGAGAGAATGGGGCAGCTACAATCAAACATCCACGATTGTTGAATCGATCCCTAAATTTGTCAATTCTGCAATATAAGAAAAAATAATTACAATCTATGTGTATATATTGTATACATATTTAAAAATGAAGTATAAGTAACTAAAAGTAGATAAGTGTAAACAAAATAATTAATAAACAATAATAATGCATACCTCTCTCAAGAACTTCAAGCTCATCCAACTCTTCCTCATCATTTACTTGACTAGAATTCGCACGAAGCCAATTTTGTACAAGAATAAGAGATTGCACAATCTTTATTGACAAAGAGCTCCTAAATACATCAAGAACTCTCCCACCGGTGCTAAATGTGGACTCCGAAGCAACTTTGGAAACTGGAACTGCAAATATATCCCGAGCTATCTTCGAGAGAATGGGAAATCTTTGAGAATTGACCTTCCACCATTTCAATATATCAAACGTTTCACTATCATGCTCAAAATCCTCCAAAAGATACTTCTCCAACTTGGTTTTCACATGCTCATTTCTCCCTCCACTTTTGAACTTTTTAAACCGTTCTTTTAGCATCATGTTAGAAGGAAAGTGAGAGTTCCAATCTTGCTTTGAAGATGCATAGCTTGATGTTGGGGCCATTGGGCTTTGTGGACATCCATACATCCTTTTGTAAGCCTCAAACATCTCAAACATGTCAGTCTTAACCTTGTTTGTCATCATCACACACTTAGAAGCATCATCATACAAAGCATTAAAAGAAAACTCAAGAAACTCCAACTTATGCCTCGGATCAAGAATCACTGCAAAGTATAGAATCATGTTCATCTTGTCATTCGTTCCCCAATATTTCTCAAATTTTTCTTTCATCCTCCTTGACATTGACCTCAATTCAAAGTCAGTACTTTCTTTCCACTCATTAAGAAGCATCTCCACAACACTGATTTCATGAAACATGTGGTTAGAGGTGACATATTGGGTACCAAAAATGCACAATGTGAGCTTGTAAAAGTGTTCCAAAAATTAAGCAATAATTCTGACATCTCCCAATCATTGTCTGTAGGAACCCCTTCATATGGAGCCTTGGAGAGCTCATTTACATATCCAAGATCAACATCTTGATAAGCATCAAAAGCTCTCCTAAAACATGTTGCTGATTCCAACATCAAATAGGTGGAGTTCCACCTAGTTGGCACGTCCAAGCTAAGCAATTTATTAGTATCCAATTTCTCATCCCTAACACATTCTTTAAACTTGTTATACCTGGCTGGAGAGTTCCGTATATACCTTATAGCTCCTCAAATACGACATATAGCTTCATATTCTTCTTTGTTCTTCAAGCCATCTTGCACAATCAAATTAACAATATGAGTTATACATCGCAGATGCACGTACTTCCCACCTAGAAGATTAATGCCCCAATAAACTTCTTTTTCAGGTGTACAATGGCACAATCATTCGCAGAAGCATTATCAACTGTGATAGTGAACACACTATCAATCCCCCAATCAAGCAAACATTTCTCTATTCCCTTCCCAATCTCTTCACCCTTATGTCCAGAGATCAGACAAAAGTTGAGAATTCATTTTTTGTAACTTCCAATCATCATCAACAAAGTGAGTCGTAAGACACATATAATTAATTCTTTGGATCGATGTCCATGTGTCTGTGGTGATGCAAATCCTATCAAAATGCTTCTTGATATAAGATTTCAAGCTCTTCTTCTCATCACAATAGAATTCATGAATATTTATAGTAATAGCACTTCTAGATGACATCTTGAACATAGGACATGCAACAGACATCAGAAGCTTAAACCCCAACTTTTCAACTGTTTTTAATGGAAGTTCGTCAACCAATATCATATAATGAACAACTTCAATCACTTTAGCTTGATCAAACTTCCAAGATACGAGTTGAGGTTCCTTACCTTCACCTACGAGTGATTGTTGAACTGCAACTCGAGGTTGGCTCCTAGCAACTTTATGTGGCCTTTTCTTGCAAACCTTGAAGTGCTTTTCAATGGATGTTGTTCCATACATCTTTGGATCGACTTTGAGTATGGTTCCACAATACTTCCATCTAGCCTTTTGGATCTTATCCGTGTCACAAATAAACTTCTCAAATGACTCCAAAATTTTGATCGCACCGTTATGGTTTTTCTTGGCCTCTTTTTAGCTCCAGTTCCACCTCCATCATCTTCCTTATCACTATTCGTATCATAGTCTTCATCTCCTACCACTTCTTCCCCCTCCACATCATTTTCCTCGTCAATTTACATCATGTCTTTGGGCTCTTCAAGCTGATTACCCTTCTCGTGGACCTCGTCCATCACAATTTTGTCCTTATTCATCCTAAAAATAAGATATTTATACAAAATAAAAACTAATTCTTTCGAACAAATATAATTAAAATATTTGGTAACAGCTGCCTTGTTGGGAAAATTGGGGTGCCCGGAATCTATTCGGGATGAAATTTAAATACGAATTTAAATACAATTATTACTAGCATGAATTGATCCTAATTAATTCAAATAATAATTCCAACAACCAATTTAACATCATGCATGTTGAATTAATTCACATATAATCTATGGCGGAATAAACAAGATAATATGTGATTAACGTACCTCTCTTAGAACTTGGCATTTGAATAAAACGGGACTAACACGTACGCGCTTTATCAACCCAAAAGCCTTCTCAAGTATTCCCTTTCACCTTATTCGATCACCGGTGGGAGATGCTATCGAACAATTTAAATAACTAAGGAAAAAGAAAAATATCTATGCTCTTGTTTTTTCCAACACATGGAATTATGTACTTCGGGATGAAATAATCATCCCCTATTTATAGAGGGGGGTTGGCCGAAATTTTATGTGTATATGGGCTTGGAGAAAATCTTTTCTTAGCCTCTAAGAAATCTTGAATATATCCCATATATTCTTTTCTCCAAAATAAAATATTCCACAAAAATCTCACCCTCCTAAATAGGTTGTAATTTTCGAAAATTATAGGTAGAAATCCAAGATTTGGATCTTCTTGAATATATGAGATAATCTTGTATTCCAAGAATACTTATCTTCCATAATATCTTTCCAAGAAAATCAACAAAATCTTTTCTCTCCTAATATTCATATTTTCGAAAATACACTAGAAAAATCAGCATAATTATTTTCTTTTTATTTTAATCACCTTATCATTATTGGGTTACTTAATGGGCTACTTGAGGGGCCTTTAATGAGAATTAAGATTGGACCTCCTAATGGACTTCTGAATTTCAATATTGAGCCCCAATATAATTCAATCCATTAATATTAATTATTACCACTAATAAATTAATATTGCACTATCCATCTTAATCCATATTACGATAATATGGGCTCCCGGTTATTATTTCCCGCGTTTAAGATTATCAAGTCCATTAATTAATTAAGCTTCTGAATAGCTCTAAATTAATTAATATATTTCACCTTGGAGTAAAGACAGCTCAACATTATTATCCGTACCGAAGAAACTAATTCTTCACTTGCAAGATTTGGTACGATAAAACTTCTGAGCCCACCAAGGGGACTAATCACCGAGTCGTACTCGCACGCGTTTCTCCGTATTAAATCTTAGCAACCGTCGTATGATTAATATTACTGCCCAAGACACAAAGTTCGAAGTCACAATGATTCTCACCCGACATGAATCAAAGCAGTAACCATTAAGCACACACGGTCCTATTTAAGTGACGGAGATTAAGAAATCAACAACCACTGAGGTCTAATTCTTCACATTTCAGAACAGAAGAATTTATCCTCGATGTAGGTCCTCTTCAACACATACTAAATGTGCTAGTGCAATCTCTTAGTCAAGACAGACTAATCTGAGCCTTACACATCGACCTTCCACGGCGGATTGTTCAATTCCACCTAGGTCGTGAAAATGTACGTTTAGTTACAAGGAAACAATTAATGTTGTCTTCCGTGATCGGGTATCACCACATTAACTACAATGTAACTAGTACCATATATTGAACGGTTTGCAATAAATATTCAACATTCAATCATATCTAAAGCAAATGCGATAAAAGAATTATTCTCATAAAACGAGTGTTTGATACACAAGTTATACAAAGTAAAAGCATACTTTCATGTATAACTCCAACAATCTCCCACTTATACTTAAAGTCTGATTTTAGTATACAACACGCATGTCTTAGTGTAGTAGCTCTACGTGACATCTCATGTTAACCTACACTAACCTAATAATTCCTCCCACTTATACTTAAAGCAGATTGGCAATAGTCTTGACTCTCATTCCATCCACATGTCTCTCGAATGTACTCTGAGGCAGACCCTTTGTGAATGGATCAGCTAGGTTGTCACCCGACGCTATCTTTGCCACCTCTATATCTCCTCTCTTAACGATTTCTCGTATAAGATGGTATTTTCTTTCTATGTGTTTACTGGTCTTGTGGGCTCTCGGTTCCTTTGAATTTGCAACTGCTCCGACATTGTCACAAAAGACAGTTATCTTGTCGGGCAAATTCGGAACAACGTCCAAGTCCACTAAGAAGTTCTTGAGCCAAACTGCCTCTTTCGCTGCTTCACAAGCAGCTACATACTCGGCTTCCATGGTCGAATCGACGATGCATTTCTGCTTAACGCTTCTCCATGAAATGGCTCCTCCTCCCATACAAAACACACTACCCGAGGTTGACTTTCTTGAGTCTATGTCTGATTGGAAATCCGAGTCCGTGTATCCCACGGGAACTAGACTATCTGACTGGTAAATCAGCATCTGCTCACGAGTTCTTTTCAGATACCTCAAGATGCACTTTACGGCAGTCCAATGGTCTTTCCCGGGACTACTTTGATATCTTGCCACCATGCCCACGGCAAAGCAGATATCCGGTCTCATATACAGCATTGCATACATAAGGCTTCCTACGGCCGAAGCGTACGGAACACCTTTCATGTCATCTATCCCCGCTTGCGTCTTATGGCTCATTTCTTTCGATAGATGGATTCCGTGCCTAAAAGGTACAAAACCTTTCTTGGAATCTTGCATGCTGAAACGCTTCAAAACAGTGTCAATGTATGATGCTTGCGATAAGCCCAACATCCTCTTCTTGCGATCGCGAGTGATCTTAATCCCAAGGATGTGACCGGCTTCCCCTAAGTCCTTCATATCAAATTGTTTTGACAGCCATACCTTTACGTCTGACAATACCTTTACATTATTTCCAATGAGCAGAATATCGTCTACGTATAATACTAAGAATACCACTGCAATTCCGTCACGCTTCTTATACACACAACTTTCGAACTCGTTTTGATCAAACCCATAAGACTTAATCACTTGATCAAAACACTGGTTCCAAGTACGCGATGCTTGCTTAAGTCCATAGATGGATCTCTTAAGCTTGCATACGAGATTCTCTTGGCCTTTTTCAATGAAACCTTTGGGCTGTTGCATATAGATATCTATCCCGTCAAGACTTCCGTTAAGGAAAGCCGTCTTGACATCCATTTGCCAGATCTCGTAATCTAGGTGCGCAGCGATCGACAAGAGAATACGGATGGACTTAAGCATAGCTACAGGCGAAAAGGTTTCCTCATAATCGATCCCTTCTTTCTGAGTATACCCTTTGGCCACAAACCTCGCTTTGAAGGTCTCTACCCTTTCGTCCGGTCCTCTTTTCCTCTTGTACACCCACTTGCATCCAATGGGTTCTACCCCATTGGGTGCCTCGACCAACTCCCACACTTGATTATGATCCATCGAACCCATCTCAACTTCCATTGCCGTTTGCCAGGACTCCGCGTCTTTGTCTTGGATTGCCTCGTCGTACGTCCATGGGTCCGATTCATCACCGGGAACCAAATACGAAGATTCTCCTATCCCCATGAATCTCTCGGGTTGCCTAGCAATCCTCCCACTACGACGGGGTTCCGGTTGTGAAGATGTGACGTGTGGTACATCATCTTGTATACTTGGTATCGAGGTTTGACCTCTCAATTCTTCTAAGGTAATTTCACTTTTAGGCTTCCGATTGTTCATATAGTCTTCCTCCAAGAATTTAAAGTGTGTACTAATCACGCTCTTTTGATCCTTGGGACTATAGAACATACACCCTTTTGTTCCCGCAGGGTATCCTATAAACAGCCTTAATTCCGAACGTGGATCCAACTTACCGGCTTCCTTGTCTAGCATGTATTGTTAGTGTTAGTGTCCTAGAGACAATCCATCGAAAGGACATAATACTAAGATAATATTCAGATTTGGTTTAATATTATTATTGATTTAATATTAAATGTATGGCGTTACACTTATCTGAATATGATGTTTGATTGTTTGCATATATTCTTATTTGTGTTCCCATGAATCACTACTGTCATTGAGTGAGTGAGAACTCAGATAACCTAAGTATGATTCTTAAATAGCCCCGATCAAGGATCATCAAGAATGGGATATTGATGATGCAATTGAGATTGGTGTGCGATCTGCATCATACTCTTAGAGAGTGTAGTAAGATCTCACTTATTACGAGATACCGGGTATCTCATGATGGATGCACAGATACCTTAGAGGGTATTGGTATACCCATCCGAGAAACCGTTTGATGTAATTCCACATAATGTGTCTACGGGTGTCTCGATTAGTGGGAGCGATGTGATACTCCTCTGACTTGAGGTCAATACGCACGACATGTGTGGAGTGGTGAACTTTGACCATGACCGACGTTTGCACCCTTCCACGGGTAGATATGGCATGGATTGGGTTCAACACGAAATGCATGTGCGTGGTAGTTGAGCCAAGAATAGGATTCATTCCTCAATGTGGATTTAGAGAGAATACTCGTCTTCTCATCATAATTGGATCTAAGTCGTCGGCCGACGCGCATCAACTTAGACTTTGTGGCTAAGTGTGATATACTTGATCAATTAGTGATTGGAGATAATATGATTAAGTTATTTGAATAGACACTTCATCATGTTCAAGACTTAATCGGGTATTCGTGAATGAAAGGAAGTTATCACAATAGCCCACAATATTACAGGTAGTTGCAGATTTCCTCGCAACGTACCTCGTATATTGAGAATGTCTGATTTATTGTCTAGGGTTCAATTAAGACCGTTAGTTTGACTAATCGCTCGATATACGAGGGCCTATGGGTCACACAACAAGTAATGGCAATTTACCAATTATAGTTGGTTGATTAAATATTGTATTAGATATAATATTTAATTTATGGAGAATATACTAATAATTATATTTGGAATTAATTATTATTATTATTTAATTAAATTGGATTTAATTAAATATGAAATCCCAATAATAATATTTGGAATATTATTATACAAGAATAATAGATATGGTAAAGATATTATTCGTAGGAACATATCTAGGGAGATATAATCTGTAGAGATTATATTACGGGCTAGGCCCGATATCTTGCTTAGGAATTAAGCCAAGTTAATCCCTATAAATATGTGTCCCATGGGAATTTCAAATACACACGATACAAGAAATATAATTTCTCCATAAAATCTCCAGTTAGAATTTTCCTAGCAAATTCGTCTCGAGATTCAACGCTGGCATATGGATGCGGGTTGGTAGAAAGCCGTTACGTGGATACCATAGTTGAGGATTCCGCGTACAAATCGCTGTAAGGATTTATATGTTATTATTTGTCCTCTAATTGTTATGTTGTACAACCATGTTTGAGATTCGTTGTTGGTGAATCGTAATCTTCCGTTGCGCCGAACATGGTGTTCGTGCCTCTAAAACCCAACATGTATGCCGGACAACCCCAAATCCGCAAATGTCTTAGACTGGGCTTGCGCCCGGTCCACAATTCCATTGGGGTTTTAGGAACCGATTTGGATGGCACCAAGTTTAGAATGTAAGCCGCCGTTTCCAAGGCATTACCCCAAAACGACTTGGGTAAATCCGAATAACTCATCATGGATTTGACCATCTCTAAAAGAGTCCAGTTTCTTCGTTCTGCCACACCGTTCTGTTGAGGGGTTCCCGGTGCGGTTAACTGGGATACGATCCCTTCGTCCGATAAGTAGTTCAAGAATTCATCGCTGAGGTATTCGCCTCCATGATCTGATCGTAGAAACATGATACTCTTTTCCCTATGTTTCTCGGCTTCGGCCTTAAACTCCTTGAACTTATCAAAAGTTTCAGACTTATGCCTCATAAGGTAAATGTACCCATATCTTGAGTAATCGTCAATGAAGGTGACGAAATACTCATACCCCATTCTCGCTTTGATCGTCATTGGACCACACACATCGGTATGAACGAGTTCTAACACTTCCGTGGCTCTATTCCCCTTGGCTCCAAATGCCCTCTTGGTCATCTTACCCTCTAAATAGGATTCACAAGTTGGAAACGGCTCGACTTGGAGTGATTCCAAGGATCCGTCTTTCACCAATCTCTCTATCCGCTTTAGATTAATATGACCTAGTCTAAGATGCCATAGAAGTGTTTCGTTCATCTCCGAAGAACGCTTTCTTTTATTACTCGAAATGATCGACGTGTTATTAGATTCATTATTTGAGTGGTGTGCACACTTAATCGTATAGAGATTGTTTACCAACGTTCCATGACAGATAACATCATTCTTAAAAGAAACAGTAACAACTTTATTAAAAGTAACTGAATATCCATAAAAAAACAACTTAGAAACTGAAATTAAATTCTTCCTAAAGTTTGGAACGTATAAAACATCTCTTAAAATTAAAACTCTATCTTCAAAAGATAGGTGCACGACTCCCACTGCTTCGGCTGCCACCCTCGTAGCATCGCCCAAAGTGATGGTGATCTCATTCTTGCTAAGTCGCCGGGTTAGCTGGAACCCCTGAAGAGTGAAACAAATATGATCAGTTGCCCCAGTATCCACTACCCAAACGTGGGCAGCATACGCCGCAACATATGTTTCAACGACTAAAGCATGAGACTTATCTTTCTTTCCCGCCTTCTTAGGCTTAGAACAGGTCGCCCTCCAATGTCCCTTCTCACCACAATTGAAGCACTTACCATTAGCAGCTTTCTTTCCACCTCCTTCTCCCTTTGCCTTGGGTTTCGCAACAGTTGGATTTGCTTGGGTCTGGCCTTTCGTCCTCTTCCTCTTCTTCCCTCCCTTGGGACCCGAAGAGGTAGACGGACCGTTTGCCACCATAGCAACGGTTTGGTGATCCATTAGAGTCTCCGCCGATACTAAAGCTTGCAAGAGCTCGGACAAACTATTTGCACGGTCATTCATTTGATAGTTCAACTGAAACTGCTCAAAGCTCTTTGGCAGAGAATGGAGAACGAAATCGACCTTAGTAGGGAGGTCAAATTCCGCACCAAGTACTTCCAACTTATTGAGATAACCCATCATCTCGATAATGTGATCCCTCACGGGCGTACCTTCCACCATCTTCAACGAAATCATCTTTCGCATGGTGATTTACCTAGCTGTACGGTTCTGTTGTTTAAACATCGCTTCAAGATTGAGCATTATCTCAGAGGCGGTCTCCATGTGTTGGTGTTGGTGTTGCAACACATCTGACATTGAAGCCAGAATAGTACACCTAGCCATCTCATCAGAGTCTAACCAACTCTTATGCTCTTTCTTGACCGACTTGCTCGCATCTTCGGCAGACTCTTGTGGTTTAGGAGTAGTAAGTACCCATTTATGGTGTTGAGTGGTTAGGACAATATCAAGGTTACGTTTCCAATCAACATAGTTCTCACCAACAAGTTTGTTATCTTTAAGTATACTAAATAGTGGATTAAAAGGTTGCGACATGATGAACTGAGAATAAAACATACATTCATATCAATATCTAGAAAAATATGAAATTATCACATAATTCGATCACATCAATTATATTGAAACCTTAAAACAATATAATCATGCATCAGCCAACATCTCGAAACAATTTAAATGCGCCACGAGGGGTGGTCTATATATTTAAATACATTCAGGCGGATCACAAACTTTAAAAGTTACAAATCCTTAATTCAAAATTAATAGTTGGCTCCCACTTTGACCACATAGAAATTGACAGGGACTCCGAGGGGAGTAAGTTAATATCAATTTCCTATGCCTAAGTAATAACCATAATTAAATACAGGTCATTCGTCTCGACATGCTCCCACTCGAACAACAACACTTCATCAAAAAAACAGCATCGTTTGGGGTTCGGGACGATATTTAAAATCACACGAAAGAAAAGGAAGAATCGAAAAATTCCACGGCCTGAGATACGGCGCGCGTCGGCCCACGGAGTGGGCCAGCGCGCCTCTCGGCCAAGCGGCCGAGGCGCTGCATGCCGAGCGCCGAAGCGCCGAGGCGCTGCAGGCCGAGCGCCGAGGCGCGCGCGCGCGCTTGCGCGGCACCGGCCACCCGTCGCGCGCGAGTCGTGCGCCTTGCACCCCGTGCACCGGGTTTCGACGTTCATTCTCGTTTTCTTCACCCCATGCACGATTTTACGTCCATGCATGCGCCGCGCATGCATGCGTCGTCCGGGTACGCCGTCTTTAATTCTTCGTTCTTCGTCACGATCCGGTTACAATTTATTTTTCAAAAAAAATAAATACTAGATCTAGACTAGTCTATTATAGTGATCGAATCAAAATAAAAACAACTAATCTACTCGTGGATTTTCTCACGAGAAAAACGAATTCAAACGAATCTAATTAAAAAAACAATTAATTCACACGCATGAAAAAAAATAACAACATTAAAACCATGACAATTGGACACCTGCAAAAAAGATCTAGCAATTCTACTATCCAATTTAAATTTTTTTTTATTAAACAATTTAAATTCCAATTTAAAGATCAGAGCCCGAAACTGTGGCTCTGATACCAGTTGTTGGGAAAATTGGGGTGCCCGGAATCTATTCGGGATGAAATTTAAATACGAATTTAAATACAATTATTACTAGCATGAATTAATCCTAATTAATTCAAATAATAATTCCAACAACCAATTTAACACCATGCATGTTGAATTAATTCACATATAATCTATGTCGGAATAAACAAGATAATATGTGATTAACGTACCTCTCGTAGAACTTGGCCTTTGAATAAAACGGGACTAACACGTACGCGCTTTATCAACCCAAAAGCCTTCTCAAGTATTCCCTTTCACCTTATTCGATCACCGGTGGGAGATACTATCGAACAATTTAAATAACTAAGGAAAAAGAAAAATATCTATGCTCTTGATTTTTCCAACACATGGAATTATGTACTTCGGGATGAAATAATCATCCCCTATTTATAGAGGGGGTTGGCCGAAATTTTATGTGTATATGGGCTTGGAGAAAATCTTTTCTTAGCCTCTAAGAAATCTTGAATATATCCCATATATTCTTTTCTCCAAAATAAAATATTCCACAAAAATCTCACCCTCCTAAATAGGTTGTAATTTTCGAAAATTATAGGTAGAAAATCCAAGATTTGGATCTTCTTGAATATATGAGATAATCTTGTATTCCAAAAATACTTATCTTCCATAATATCTTTCCAAGAAAATCAACAAAATCTTTTCTCTCCTAATATTCATATTTTCGAAAATACACTAGAAAAATCAGTATAATTATTTTCTTTTTATTTTAATCAACTTATCATTATTGGGCTACTTGAGGGGCCTTTAATGAGAATTAAGATTGGACCTCTTAATGAACTTCTGAATTTCAATATTGAGCCCCAATATAATTCAATCCATTAATATTAATTATTACCACTAATAAATTAATATTGCACTATCCATCTAAATCCATATTATGATAATATGGGCTCCCGGTTATTATTTCCCGCGTTTAAGATTATCAAGTCCATTAATTAATTAAGCTTCTGAATAGCTCTAAATTAATTAATATATTTCACCTTGGAGTAAAGACAGCTCAACATTATTATCCGTACCGAAGAAACTAATTCTTCACTTGCAAGATTTGGTACGATAAAACTTCTGAGCCCACCAAGGGGACTAATCACACGAGCCGTACTCGCACGCGTTTCTCCGTATTAAATCTTAGCAACCGTCGTATGATTAATATTACTGCCCAAGACACAAAGTTCGAAGTCACAATGATTCTCACCCGACATGAATCAAAGCAGTAACCATTAAGCACACACGGTCCTATTTAAGTGACGGAGATTAAGAAATCAACAACCACTGAGGTCTAATTCTTCACATTTTAGAACAGAAGAATTCATCCTCACTGTAGGTCCTCTTCAACACATACTAAATGTGCTAGTGCAATCTCTTAGTCAAGACAGACCAATCTGAGCCTTACACATCGACCTTTCACGGCGGATTGTTCAATTCCACCTAGGTCGTGAAAATGTACGTTTAGTTACAAGGAAACAGTTAATGTTGTCTTCCGTGATCGGGTATCACCACATTAACTACAATGTAACTAGTACCATATATTGAACGGTTTGCAATAAATATTCAACATTCAATCATATCTAAAGCAAATGCGATAAAAGAATTATTCTCATAAACGAGTGTTTGATATACGAGTTATACAAAGTAAAAGCATACTTTCACGTATAACTCCAACATGCCTAACAAGGGTTATGATGAGTCATTATTTATTAAAATACTTGGTAACAGCTGTCTAATAGGGGTTAAAACTAATGACTTATGAGTTATTATTTATTAATTAATTTATAGTAATAGAAGAACCATGAATGCAACCTTTCATAAAAGAGCTTCATTCATTTCGAAAGATTGAGGAACAGGTTTATAATTATTCTATCTACTAACAGGTTTAATCAACATCCTAATTTACCATCCTAATTCATTTCGAAAGATTGAGGAACATGTTTATTCTATTAACAGCTATATTCAATTCAACATCCTAATTTACTATATTCAACATCCTAATTTACCATCCTAATTTATTCTACTAACAGGTTTATTCAACATCCTAGTTTATTCAACAGGTAATCTGATTCCCGATCGGTTCGTAAACTACAGAAAATTTAACATCCTAAACTACAGAAAAAAGTACCTAACCTTGTGTGGAGTGTGCAGTGGAGGGGCGTCGGCGTGGGAACGTGGGGCGTCAGCCGGCAGCGTGCGAGTGTGGTACGGTGGGTGAGAGCAGTGAGACGGTGGGCATCTGGGCAGGTGGGATGGTGGGCGGAAGTGGTGCGGTGGGCAGCGTGGCGTGGTGGGTGGCGGACGGCCGTGCGGCGTACGATGTGCTGTTCAGAGACGTGCGGCGTGGCAGGGTAGGGTTTGGGTAGGAATTGGAATTGGGGGTCGGGGCAATCTGAGACTGGAACCCGTAAGTGTATACGCTAGCCTTTTTCCTAATTCAAAATTGTGATTAGTATTTAATAATTTAAAATATAACATATTAATATATTATATTTAAAAAAATCGGGTATCCGATCGGGTAAATCGAGTACACCTTAGAAATCCAACCCCGAACCCGATTTTATTATTTCGGGTTTGGGTAACCTGAAACCCGAAGTTTTAACAAAAAACTCGAACCGATTGGGAATTTTTTTTCGGGTTCGGTTCGAGTACCCGAAACCTGAAACCCGATGCCCACCCCTACCCATAGTTCTTAAACCCTTGTGTTGAAGCATAGAGAGCATGAAAAATATATTTAATTATACCATTGGCTTCCCTCAGTAAGTTGATAAGAGCTCCAGGATTTGCAGCATGTAGTTTATGTAAATAAGAAGGAAGCATATGAAACGATTCAACGAGATCACCATATATGATGTCGGTCATGCGATGCTTGGCCATAAAAGCATGACAATATTAGACGTCTATCCATATTGCAAATTGAGCTTTATTTGAATACTCTTCGGGGTGTACACATCCTTTCTGCATTTTTATTTTCAGCAAATATGGATGCAATAACTTTTGAAGGCAGCTTCTGTGACGCATTGCAATCCAGATCAAATTGACAATTATGATCTGTGAAGTGGGTAAACTGCCACAACCTATGTGAACACTTTGCATTGATGGTAAAACTAAAGTCCTTAAATCGACATATGACGGCCCATCTAATTGGAGAAGAATGAGTTTTTCGAAACTTGTAATGGTTTTGAAGATGATACAACCCAACTAAATCAATCATTTACCTTTTAAGATAAACACATCCTCTTCAGCAATAAGTCTGGGAGTAGCCTTCTTCGACAGAGTTAAAGAATAAGTTTCTTGCTCTAAATCAACATCTTTTGGGAAAATATCGGTAATGCCTGGGAGCAACCACGAATTTGGGATTGGGTTGGTCTCAAGGGTAGGGGTGTCGGTCTCATTGTCGTTGTCGTTGTCGTTCTTGTTCTCCTCATTGTCATCGTCTACTGGTTCATACGAAGAGTACTCCGAATCAGATGAATACTCGGATGAATCTGTAGATACATGACTATTGACGACCGTTTCACTATCACTTGAAACTCCTTTATAAGTGGAGGGAATATATTCATCCGAATCAGTAGGGTTGTCAGGGCATGTAGTAACAAATTCAACGCAATTGGAATGCTCAACTGAAGCATTAACGGAAGACAGCAACTCTATAAAACTCATGTGTTGGACAACTAACTGATTGGTGTCTTGGCCACCCTCATCATCGACCTCTACAGGCGTAGGCAAATTTAATATTTTACCAACATAGACCTCAGGTGTAGCTTCACAAATAAGCAGCGACTCCACATCAGCATCATTCTTAATCTCGATAATACATTTTTTGCCGAATGATACAAGTTCATATAATCTATACACTTTACCACTGTTGTTTGGATAACAAAAATCAATAATACAACGCGTAAAATTGCACAGGGTCATCCCATTATCAAAAAATATAAGAGCCCCAAAATTGTCGCCAACATAAGTAGTGTCACTAAAGGTTCTGTTCTAATGAACGCCCAGAAATATCCTTGTAGTCATATCTATTATTGTAAATAAGGAAGAAACTTTACTAGTTATCATACAATCACAATCATTCAAAAGCAAGACTGGTACCACAACTATCTCAACACAATTTATATAGGAATCTTATTGACAAATATTGTGATCCAACACATAAATTCCAACACAACAACTGACAAAAAAAAAAAAATCAAATGTGTCTAAACACGAAAATTATCCCGTATATGCATTTTAACAAACACTTTATTTACATTCAATTGGTTTGCTTTTCTAACAAACTTGTTCATAAAAATATGCAAACTAAACTCAATAATCGAGACAACAAGAATACTAACATGTGTGTGGAGGGTTGCAATGATAAAAAAAAAGGGATGGAACATACCTTCAAACGGTCACAAACACAAGATAAGAACAAACAGTGGAAGAATAACTAATTGATTGCTACTGAGTGATGATTTGACAACGAGAAAGATTAGCTTCAAATTTTTTATATCCAAACGATAAGGAACCATATTTTTTATATACAATGGTAATATAGGAAAATATTGGACGACAAAGGGGAGGGAGGGGGGAAAATGAAATAACTTGCCGCCATATTAGTGTTATGTTTTTTTGGCCATTCGGACAGACATGTGCAGTGGGAAAAGAGGTGTCTAAATTATAAGTTGGGGGTAATTTGGACTAAAAAAAACCCTAGAATAGCTAAAAAAGATTATTTTTTGTCAACATGGCTAAAAAAGAAACTTGAACCTAGGGTTTGGCAAAAAAAAAATTTCTCCCTAAAATTAATGTAATGCGGGCTTTTTCAAAAATACATTTGAGACGGGAATGAGAATGGTGGCTCGAGATGTAGAAGAGAACTTTATTATTGGTAAAACTATGATCATCCAAGGGTTAATGCAAGTAGCTAGAAGAAGTTGAAGCTTGAGGAGTTTGGGAGGTACTGAAATGGAAAAAAGAGATGGACTTTTAATTGGTTATAGTTGAGTTAGATGCAAAGAGAGTCAATGACGTCTTGATTTCTAAAGAAACACAACATACCACATTTGGATGTTTCATCTTGGAGGTTAAAAAGGAGTTGCAAAATAGTCCTTTATTTAATTTCAATTTGATTTGTCGTAATGTTAATTCTTTATTACATTCTCTTGCTAGGTTGTCTCGTCTGTCTAAAAGTCCTATTCATTGGGTCAAGCCTCCAATTTTGTGGGAGGTCTTCTCAATAAATAATTTTCTTGCATATAATTTTATTTGCTTAAATTTTTTTTTTTAACTTTTCACAATTTCACATTATTTTATGCAAGTCAATATGTGGTCCACTGTTACTAATAAATAACACACTTTCTCATATGTTCTCTAGAAGGAGAGCAATAATCATGCACCATCACATGCAGTCACTCAAGAACCAAAACCCCTGTTTTGAGTTTGTATCCCAATTCACTTCCAAACATTAAAACTTCAAATGCAAAACAAGATTCCCATTCCAGCTCATGTTAGGATTTGGTACCACCAAACCCGAACCAAAATACTAGAGAATTACACGGGTTCAGAACCTTGTATTCCAATGGACTTTCATCAAACGTGAAGGGGACAATGCCAAATATTTCTTCCTCTCACACTCACCCTTGGTAGCTCTCACACCTCTCTCACTCTCTATAGAATAGTCAGGGACTTGTATTTTGGATGTTTATACACATACCAAATTACTGGTTTATATAGCATAAGAGGGCAACAATTATCCAGCCAATTTATCCAGCCAATTAGCCATGATTTTAGGCGGTAATAGCCATGAGATCAAATCACCCGTAAATCATGTGATAGAGAGAGAGAGAGAGAGAGAGAGAGAGAGAGAGAGAGAGAGAGAGAGAGAGAGAGAGAGAGAGATCTTGAGGCTGCCTAAAAAAAGGGAATTTGGGAGAATACGGAGATGAGCCAAAGAAGAAGTGGGCTCAAAATGAGGTTAATGCCCACAAGCAACTAAGCCCAACACAGTCTGTTAGGATTTGGTACCACCAAACCCAAACCAAAATTCTAGAGAATTACACGGGTTCAGAACCTTGTATTCCAATGGGCTTTTATCCAATGTGAAGGAGACAACACCAAAGGTTTCTTCCTCTCACACTCACCCTTGGTAGCTCTCACACGTCTCTCACTCTCTATAAAATAGTCAGAGACTCGTGTTTTGAATGCCTATACACATACCGAATGACCGATTTACATAGCATAAGGGGGCAACAATTATCCAGCCAATTAACCATGATTTTAGGCGGTGATAGCCATGAGATCAAATCACCCGTAAATCATGTGATATAGAGAGAGGGAGAGAGATCTTGAGGCTACCTAAAAAGGGGAATTCCTGAGGGAGATTAAGGAGATGAGCCAAAGAAGAAGTGGGCTCAAAATGAGGTTAATACCCACAAGCAACTAGGCCCAACACATCTCCACCTCTTTGGTCCATCTCCAACACACTGTCACCCGTTATTCGGAACCAAGGAATTTTTAACCCATCATTACCTGTAAAACCTGCATAAAAAACAAAGGGTTAGTAGTACATGTTGTCAACCCAACCTGCACACTCAACACACAAGTTAGGAGAGGTTTTAAACAAACACTTTTAAACATAAAAGACTGCACAAAGTGTTAAGAAAAAATAGTCTAATCCCCCAAGCAAGATGCATATCAATCAATTGAATCAAAGTGCAACAACCTCATGCATGTCTTAAATTTATTCAAATTTAAACATTTAGTTCCCATGTCAGCCGGATTCTTTTCAGATGCAATCTTTAAAAGCTCAATTATATCTTTTTCAATGATATCACAAATGAAGTAAAATCTAACATCAATATGTTTAGTCTTATCATGAAAAATAGGGTTTTTACGCAATTGAATAGCAGATTGACTATTAGAATAGATAACTACTTTCTTCTTAAGCAAACCAATTTTAGTGATAGGCCCTTTTAGCCAAATAACCTCTTTTACAACTTCAGTTATAGCAACATACTTAGACTCGGTTGTGGATAGAGCAACAATATTCTGTAATTGAGATTTTCAACTAATATAAGAGCCACACAAGGTAAAAACATAAGGAGTAGTTGATCTCCTATTATCTCAGTCATTTGCATAGTTTGAATCCACGTAACCAACTAAATTCACATCATCAGAACATTTGGAAAATTTAAGACCAACATCTATTGTACCTTTCAAATACCTGAGAAGATATTTCATTGCTTCTCAATGAGTCTTACCCGAATTTGACATATATCGGCTCAAGCAGTTTATTGTATATGCAACATCAGGTCTAGTACTCACCATAAGGTACATCACAGATCCTACAACATTAGAGTAATATATTTTTTTCACAGCATCAATTTTAGAATCAATCTTGGGGCACTGATCCTTGCTTAGCTCAAAGTGAGCAGCTTGAGGAACATTCACAGATTTTGCATTAACCATAGAAAATTTATTCAAAATTTTATTCACGTAATTACATTGGTTAAACAACAAAATTCTTTCTTTCCTCTTTCTCACAATATCCATGCCCAAAATCCTTTTAGCATCCCCTAGGTCTTTCATTTCAAAGTTATCACATAAGCACTTTTGTACACGCTCAATCATTTTCATACAAGGACTAACAAGTAACATGTCATTCACATATATGACCAAGAAGAAGGGCACAAAAGGGCCACTTTTGAAATAAAGACAATGATCATAAGCATTTTTTTTCAAATCCAAAAATTTCATGCTAGCATCGAATTTCTTATTCCATTGTCTAGGGGATTGTTTCAAACCATACAAGGACTTTTTAATAAAACACACATGACTAAGATGTTTTTTATTGATAAAACCCTCAGGTTGTTTCATGTAAATGTCTTTATCAAGATCACCATGCAAAAACGCAGTTTTCATATCCATTTGTCTCAATTCTCAATTAAAATGAGCCTAGAGCAAGAATAATGCAAACAATGGTATATTTCACAACAGGAGCAAAGATTTCAGAATAATATACCCCCTCTTTTTGTGTAAACCCCTTTGCAACAAGTCTAGCCTTAAATCTAACATTATTAAGCTCATGCTTCACCTTAAACAACCATTAGCAATCAACAAGAGAACAATTAGCAGGTTTAAGCACAAACACCCAAGTTTGGTTCACATGCAAGGATCTCATTTCATCTTTCATAACATTTAACCAATCAACTGAATTTTCAGATTTTAAGACAGCTTTATAAGACTTAGGTTCATTCTCATTTACATCAAAAACAATGAAAGCTTGCTCATCTATGTAATAATCATCAAATTTGGGGGGCATCCTAATATTTCTTCTAGGTCTATCAGAAACTCCACCTTGCACATTGTCATCATGCACATTCTCAGAATTATTATATTCATTCACATGCTCATTATCATCATTCAAAGTATTATCACCATGTTTAATTTTATGCAGATTAGTCTCCACCTCATTGGAGGTGGTATCACGTAAAAGCACAGAAGCATACATACAAGGATATTTAGATTCATTAAAAATCACATCTCTACTACTAATAATAAAAATCTTGTATCCTTTATCAATTAAAGGCCATAATCTGTAACCTTTCACATCATCAGGGTAACCCAAGAAAACACATTTTTTACCTCGTGGATCAAGTTTATCAGCTTTTTAATGCACAAAAGTAGCACATACAAACACTTTCAAATGAGAATAATCAATAGATTTACCAGTAAATGTTGGGGAAATCTTTGTGTGGATTGAATTCGGGATGAATTTTAAATACTATTATTACTAGCATGAATTAATCCTAATTAATTAAAATAATAATTCACCAACAACAAGTTATTTCATGCATATAAAACCATCACGTAAAAGTCCTATAACGGGAAATCTAGAAATTTCATGATTATGTACCTCTCGGAGTGACAACCTTTGAGTAGAAATGGGACAGTATCACGATCAATCCAAAAGTCTTCTCAAGTATTCTCTTAGCCCTTTACTTGTTCATCGGTGGGGAGTGCTCACGAATAAATTAAATAAATAGGAATTAGAAAAACATGTTGCACTACCTTTGTGGATTTCAAAATTTTCCAACACACGGAACTGTACTGGGGATGAAAAATCCATCTCCTATTTATGATATAGGGGGGAGGGGGCAAAAATATGGGCTTTGGAATAGATGGAAAAAAATCTTTTCTTGATCTCCAAGAAAGCTTGAATATATCTCATATATTCTTTTCTCCGTAATTAAATATTCCACAAAATCTCACCTCCTTATTTTATGGATGATTTTCGAAATTCTGGAGAGTAGACTCCAAGATTTGGACCTTCTTGAATTTATGAGATAATCTTGTATTCCAATAATACATATCTTCCATAATATCTTTTTAAGAAAATCAACAAAATCTTCTCTCTCCTAATTATCAAAATTTTCGAAATTTACATAATAAATAGCTAAGTAGGAGATTTCTTGAATTTAATGAGATAATCTTGTATTCCAAGAATACTTATCTTCATTCCATAACAAAATTCAAAGAAAATCTTTCTCCTCTAATTTATTATTTTAGAAAAATATAGAAAAATTAGGCAACACTGTTTTTCTTTTATTTCAATCACCTTATTATTATTGGACTATTACTGAACTACTTGAGGAACCTTTAGGAGAATTAAGATTGGACCTCCAATGGGCTTCTAAATTTCAATATTAAGCCATAATATAATTTAGTCAACTAATATTAATTAATATCACTATTAAATTAATACTGCACTATCCATCTTAATCCATATTACGATAATATGGGCTCCCGGTTATTATTTTCCGTGTTTAAGATTATTTAGTCTACTAATTAATTGAGTTTCTGAATAACTCTAGATTAATTAATATCTTGTGCTTTGGAGTAAAGACAGCTCAACATTATTATCCTTACCAAAATACTAATTTCCACTTACAAGATTTGTTATGATAAAACTTTTGAGCCCACCAAGGGGACAAATCACACAAGACGTACTTGCACACGTTTCTCTGTATTAAATCTTAGCAACTGTCGTATAATTAATATTATTGCCCAAAACACAAGGTATCGAAGTCACAATGATTCTCACCCAGCATGAATCAAAGCAATAAGTATTAACCACACATAGTTCTATTTAAGTGATAGAGATTAAGAAATCAACAACCACTGAGTTCTAATTCTTTTTCGTTCAGCATAAAAGAATTTATCGTCTCTATAGGTCCTCTTCAACACATACAAAACATGTTAGTGCAATCTCTTGGTCAAGACATGTCAATCTGAGAATACACCTCAACCTTTCACGATGGATTGTTCAATTCCACCTAAGTCGTGAAGTTGTATTTTTATATACAAGAAACTATTAATGTGATCTTCTATGCTCTGGTATCACCACATTAACTACAATATAACATGTACTATATATTGAACGGTTTGCAATAAATATGTATAACATTCATTCATATTTAAAGCAACGTTGATAAAAGATTTATTCTCATAAATAAGTGTTTAATACATAGGTTATACAAAGTAAAAATATACTTTCACGTATAACCCCAACAATAAACACATGCTCGGGATATTTCCCTTTTAAAGACACATGTGAAGTGTCATATGTGAAGTATGAAGTCTACTGAGCTTAATTCAATAAGGAGCTATGTTGATGAAGTGTTAGCCGTGGGAGTTAGACTATTTGGGGTATCAGCAGAGTTATATCAGATGAGGATCAGATGAGGTTCATCAGATGAGGTCTAAACAGTGGAGTCCTATCAGTGGAGGTCTAGACCGGAAGTCATCTGATGTTAAGTGACCAAGTCAACTGAGGTCAAGTCATCTGATATAAAGTACAAAGACGCGAAACACCAAGTTGAAGCTAACGCGAAGACGGTTCTAACTGAATCAACTGAAGCGGTTATTGGAGTTTGTTAGCCAGCTGGATAACTGCTTCACTTATGAGTTTGTTACAACTGAATCAAGTCTAGATTCATCTCAATCTCTGTAACTATAAAAGGATTTTCTTAGCTGAGAGAAACACAATCTGAGTGAGATCATCTTTGAGAGCAAACACTGTGAGATTGAGTACTCTGTAACTTGTAACTTCCATTTCTTGCTTAGTGAAAAGTCTATCCTCTCGGATCCCGTGGACGTAGGAGTATTCATCTCCGAACCACGTAATTCTGGTGTTCTTGTGTGATTTCAATTTCGTGCTTATTATTTCCAGATTCCGATTCCCGGAAACAAGTTTTCTTGTGAATCCAAAACGTGATTATCAAGTGGCGCCGTCTGTGGGAAGAAGCAATCATGGCTGCAACTAAGTTCGACATTGAGAAGTTCACGGGGAAGAACGATTTCAGCTTATGGAAGATCAAGATGAAGGCTCTCCTGGTACACAATGGTTTGTACGAAGCCTTGTTGCCACCGGCTCAGGTGGCTTCTGGAACTAATCCGGCGAAGGTGGAGGAGAACAAGAGGAAAGCGCATAGTGCCCTTATCTTGTGTCTTGGGGACAATCCATTGAGGGAAGTATCGAAGGAGGAAACCGCTCTTGGGATCTGGAATAAGCTGGAGCAGTTATACCAGACCAAGTCTGTTACGAACAAGTTATACATGAAACAGAAGCTTCAAGTCTTCAAAATGAGTGAAGATAAGAATCTTGGTGATCAGTTGGACGAGTTCAACAGATTGGTGGATGATCTGGAGAGTTTGGATATTACAATTGATGATGAAGATAAGTCATTGATGTTGTTAAATTCTCTACCTAAGTCTCTGGAAAATTTCAAAGATGCCTTAATATTTGGAAGACAAGATCAGGTGAAGTTTGATGATATTCAAACTGCCCTGAAAACCAAGTTTCTACAGATCCAGACTGAAGGGAAGAAGCTTGCTGAAGGATTGAATGTGCAATCCAAGAAGAAGAAGGGGTTTCAGTCCAAGAAGAAGGATGGTGGAAAAGGGAATAAGGGTGGGAAGAAATCTGATTTTGTTGAGAAGAGGAAGTGTTTCACTTGCCATAAGGAAGGTCATCTGAGAAAGAATTGCCCTGAGAGAAAGAAGAAAGACAATCAAGGTGATCAAGATGGAGATGCAGCTGTTGTGGAGGTTGAAGGATATGATAGTGCAGAGGTCTTGATGGTTAGTCATGAGAGACTAAGTCAAGAGTGGGTCCTGGACTCAGGGTGTACTTTTCATATGTGTCCACATGAAGACTGGTTTCTGGATCTTGAGAAGATTGATGGAGGTCTTGTTCTTTTGGGTAATGATGAGAGCTGTAGGGTGCAGGCATCTGGTTCTATCAAGATCAAGATGTTTGATGGGGTTGATAGGATCTTATCTGATGTCAGGTTTGTTCCTGAGTTGAAGAGAAATCTGGTTTCTCTTGGTACATTGAATTCAAAAGGCTTTGAATTCAAGACAGAAAAGGGAGTTCTGTCAATAACCAAGTCTGGAAGGATTGTCATGAAGGGTATGATAAAAAATGGTCTGTATACTTTGATTGGAAGGACAGTCACAGGGTCAGCTGATGTTACCATGGAGTCTTCTGATGTTAACTTGTGGCACAAGAGATTGGCACATGTTGGTGAGAAGGGCCTGGTGGAGTTATCCAAGAAGGGAGCAATCCCAGGGAAGAGGATATGTAAGCTGGAATTCTGTGAGAGGTGTGTTCTTGGGAAATCAAAGAAGCAAGCATACCAGAAAGGGAAGCATACCACCAAGGAGGTTATGGATTACATACACTCTGATGTATGGGGACCAGCAAGGGTATCCACTCATGGTGGAGGCAGGTATTTCCTTACCCTTATTGATGATTATTCCAGGAAGGTTTGGGCTTACATTCTTAAACAGAAGAGTGATGTCTTCTCTAAGTTCAAAGAATGGTTGATTGAACTTGAGAATAAGAGAGGCAGGACTATCAAGCACTTAAGGACTGATAATGGGCTTGAATTCCTATCAGAGGAGTTTCAACAATTTTGTAGGGAGAAGGGTATTACTAGGCATAAAACTGTTCCTTCAAACCCCCAGCAGAATGGTCTAGCAGAGAGGATGAATAGAACTATTCTGGAAAGGGTTAGGTGTATGTTATCTGATGCTCATTTACCTAAGAGTTTTTTTGGGGAAGCTGTTAACACAGTTGTGTATCTCATTAATAAAGTGCCATCATCTGCTATTGAGTTTAAAACCCCAGATGAGGTCTGGTATGGAAAGATATCAGATTACTCAAAGTTGAAAGTTTTTGGGTGCCTAGCTTATGTTCATGTGAGGCAAGACAAACTTGAACCTAGAGCTTTAAAATGTGTGTTCATTGGGTATCCAAAGGGGATTAAAGGGTATAAGCTGTGGTGTTTAGAGCCTGGGAACCAGAAGTGTATTACCAGTAGAGATGTAGTGTTCAATGAATCACAGATGGGATACAAGTCTGGTGGAGGTGATGGAGGGCCATCAGCTGAAGAGATGGATGGTGTTATTTCTGAGCCAATTACTCAAGTAGAGGTGGAGCCTGATCATGACAAGCATGATAGCTCATCCGGTTCTGAACCAGAGCAAGCATCAGGGGAGAATGAGTCATCAGATGAGGATAGTGCACCAGTAGAGGAGGAAGAAGGAGTGTCAGAAGCAAACTTGAGAAATTATAGTCTGAAGAGACAGATCCAGAAGACAAATACATCCTCCAGCAAGATTTGGCCGTGTGGATCTGGTCTCCTATGCACTTGTTACAGCAGAAGCCATAGAGTACCAAGAACCTAAGAGCTACAAGGAAGCCCTTGTGTGTGATGATATGGAGTCATGGGTGACAGCCATAACAGAAGAGATGGAGTCTCTTAAGAAGAATCAAACTTGGATTCTTGTTGATAAGCCACCTAGGCAGAAGCTAATCAGTTGTAAATGGCTGTTTAAAAGGAAGCTTGAATCTGGTTTGAAAGATCAGGTGAGGTTTAAAGCCAGGCTAGTTGCCAGAGGATTTACTCAGAGGGAAGGAATTGATTACAATGAGGTTTTCTCACCTGTTGTTAAGCATTGTTCAATCAGATTACTTCTCAGTAGAGTTGTTCAAGAAGATCTGGAGCTACAGCAACTTGATGTTAAGATAGCTTTTCTGCATGGTGATCTTATTGAGGATCTGTACATGCACCAGCCAGAAGGGTTTGTTGAACCAGGGAGTGAAGGAAAGGTTTGCCTGCTCAAGAAATCTTTGTATGGCCTCAAGCAAAGTCCAAGACAATGGCACAAGAAGTTCAATGAAGTTATGTTATCCATTGGTTTTGTAAGAAGCAAGTATGACACTTGTGTATACCTGGAAAGGCAAGGTAGTGATGTGATAGCCTATCTTCTGATTTATGTGGATGACATGCTTATTGCCAGTAAGAGTCTTCTGAAGATTCAGAGTATTAAAAGGAAGCTAAGTGCTAGATTTGATATGAAGGACTTGGGAAATGCTAAAAGGATTCTTGGAATGGATATTCTTAGGGACAGAAAAGCTGGAAGACTATTCTTATCCCAGAAGAGTTGCATTGAGAAGGTCCTGAAGAGGTTTA
This sequence comes from Ballota nigra, assembly GCA_947034835.1. Taxonomy (NCBI): domain Eukaryota; kingdom Viridiplantae; phylum Streptophyta; class Magnoliopsida; order Lamiales; family Lamiaceae; genus Ballota; species Ballota nigra. Next base: position 114,181,859 of record OX344723.1, on the reverse strand, counting down.
ACATGCATGAGAGTAGAGCTGTGTCAACTCCTCTGGGACAACAGTTCAAATTATCTAAGGAAATGGAACCAAAGTCTGATGAAGAGAAGAAGACTATGATGAAAGTACCTTATGCTAGTGGGGTTGGAAGCCTGATGTATGCTCTGGTCTGCAGCAGACCAGACTTAGCTTATTCATTGAGTATGGTGAGCAGATACATGGCTAATCCTGGAAGATTACATTGGGAAGCTTTGAAATGGATATTCAGATACCTTAAGGGGTCATCTGATCTGGGTTTGATGTTTGAGAGGGTGACTGACCAGAAGAGTCCACTGGAAGGATTTGTAGATTCTGATTTTGCTGCTAATCTGGATACCAGAAGATCTATGACAGGGTATATCTTTACACTGTACAATACTGCTGTAAGCTGGAGATCTGTTCTGCAGAGTGGAGTTACATTGTCTACTACAGAAGCAGAGTTTGTTGCAGTATCTGAGGCTGTTAAGGAGGCTTTGTGGTTGAAAGGCATAATCAAGGATTTTGGGATAAGTCAAAGGGCTGTGGTCATTCATTGTGATAACCAGAGTGCAGTTCATCTGGTGAAACATCAAGTATTCCATGAGAGATCAAAGCATATTGATGTAAGGTTGCATTTTGTTAGGGAAATCATTGATAAAGGAGTGGTTCTCATCCAGAAGATATCTACAGATGACAATGCTGCAGATATGTGTACAAAGTCTTTACCAGGTACTAAATTCAAGTTTTGTGTTGAATTGGTAAAGATGAGTGTATGGGATGTTCCTTAGACCCAAGCTGGAGTGCATGGAGGAGAGGAGGAGAGGATTGATACTTCTCATCTGAGGTGGAGAATTGTGAAGTGTCATATGTGAAGTATGAAGTCTACTGAGCTTAATTCAATAAGGAGCTATGTTGATGAAGTGTTAGCCGTGGGAGTTAGACTATTTGGGGTATCAGCAGAGTTATATCAGATGAGGATCAGATGAGGTTCATCAGATGAGGTCTAAACAGTGGAGTCCTATCAGTGGAGGTCTAGACCGGAAGTCATCTGATGTTAAGTGACCAAGTCAGCTGAGGTCAAGTCATCTGATATAAAGTACAAAGACGCGAAACACCAAGTTGAAGCTAACGCGAAGGCGGTTCTAACTGAATCAACTGAAGCGGTTATTGGAGTTTGTTAGCCAGCTGGATAACTGCTTCACTTATGAGTTTGTTACAACTGAATCAAGTCTAGATTCATCTCAATCTCTGTAACTATAAAAGGAGTTTCTTAGCTGAGAGAAACACAATCTGAGTGAGATCATCTTTGAGAGCAAACACTGTGAGATTGAGTGCTCTGTAACTTGTAACTTCCATTTCTTGCTTAGTGAAAAGTCTATCCTCTCGGATCCCGTGGACGTAGGAGTATTCATCTCCGAACCACGTAATTCTGGTGTTCTTGTGTGATTTCAATTTCGTGCTTATTATTTCCAGATTCCGATTCCCGGAAACAAGTTTTCTTGTGAATCCAAAACGTGATTATCAGCACAAAAGGAGAACGATTGATCAAGTAAGCAGCAGTACACACAACTTCACCCCCAAAATTTTTTAGAAAGACTAGAGGTAGCAAGCATGTTCTTTAGTCTTTCAACCAAAGTCCGGTTCATCCTTTCTACCACGCCATTCTGTTGTGGGTATACAAGACTGTGAAATGTCTTTTAATACCAGACTTAACACATAAATCATTCATCAATTTATTGCAAAATTCAAGACCATTATCATTTCTAAGTGCTTTAATCTTTTTACCGGTTTGATTCTCAACATGTGTTTTCCATGCATCAAATATAGCAAAAACATCAGATTCGTTGTTCATAAGAATTACCCAAACTTTTCTTAAATAATCATCCACGATATACAAGAAATATGACTTTGGGTGGGCTTATGACTAGCTGGACCCCATACATCAGCATGGAAGTATTCAAGAATATCATAACATTCAGAGGAATTGGGGTAGGGGGATATGGGAAATGTCACCTTATGTTGCCTTCCCACCACACAAGAGTCACAAAACGGCACACTAGACAGTTTATCATCACCAAAACTACTAGCCTTATGCAGAATTTATAGACCCTTATTGCTCATGTGACCTAAACGCGTATGTCATAACCCAGTTTTATCTTCTTTAATCATGTTAACATAATTTGCAAGTAAAGCAGGCATAGCAGTGCAAACATACATGTTATTCCTTTTGTTGGCCTTAAAAACCACTAAATTTCCCTTCATGATTTTCATGCAACCTTTCCCTCATCTACTATCTAAATTGTCATCCTCTAAAGCAGCACATGATATCAAATTATTGCATAAAGCAGACACATATCTCATATTTTTCAGGGTATATGAAATACCAGAATCAAATTTTAAACAGATATTGCCAATACCAAGCACATCACACCTTTTCTCATTAGCCATAGACACGTATCCATGCTTAACATTTTCAAAGGTGCAAAATAATTCCTTAAAAGGATACATATGATAAGTACAACCAGAATCAACAAGTCAATCATGCTTAGACATGCTAGAAGAATGCACAGAATTCACATAAGGCTCAATTATCATATAAACATCACCATAATCATCATGTCCAACAACCACATTCTCATGTTCATTCTTAGTTTGCTTATCATGTTGTTTCTTAGGACAATCCTTAATCGCATGAACAGTTTCATGACAATGAAAACATTTACGATTCTTAGTCCTAGACTTAGACCTAACTTTTTCACTTTTCTCACCTTGGTCATTAGACTTCTTGTTTTAATTTCTGGTCTTAGTTCTACCTCTAACATGCATGACTTCACCTTTCACATTACCATGTTGTTTCAAATCCATTTCCTTAATTTTCAAGCCATTCACAACAATATCAAGAGTCACATTATCTCTACCATACTTTATAGCAGATTTACCATCATTGTAACAATCAGGAATAACATTTAACAACACAATAGCAGTATAATCATTGATATGCTTATCACCCGTTTGTTTAATGTCCTGAATCAATTTTGTAAACACATACAAATTTTCTTCTATGTCTTTGTTCAAGTTGATCTTGAATCTAAAAAGAATTTCAAGTAGGAAAAGTTTACTAGGTAAAGAAGTTTCGGTATAAAGCTCATGCAATTTTTTCCAAAAATCACTGGCATTTGAAATTATAATAACTTTCCTCGACACACAATCAGATAAATTCAGAACAATAGCACTATGGCAAGCTCGTTCATTTCAACTCTTTTATCTTTTGATTCATCAGTGAAAGAGAGATCAATAGCCTTAAAGACTCTTTCTTGTATTAAAATGCATTTCATCTTTTGTTACCATATGCTAAAATCGAACTTCCCATTGAAGGGAGCCAAAGTAGTAATGGGAAAGGATTGCATTTTAATATACAAAGACGTCAAACAAGGTACAAAGAGGTAAATAAGTGCATAAAATTAAAACAAGCGCATGCACGAGGAATACTAAGGAGAGCCCAGATTACGAACACCGATTTATCAGGCGTACAAGGTTCACTCAGGTCCTTCAACGGTCCAACACTCACAAGTGCGTAAAATAAACACTCAAAGCAAATCAAGGACAAAAATTAGCAAATAATCAACTCTTTCTAAACACAAAAAATTTCAGCAATTTATAGGCAATCAGGGAATAAAGCAAGAATCTTAAATTCTAACAGCACATAATCCCAAACCTATACCGCGGCAAGCGATTCTAAAAAATACTGAAAATTAAAAGAATTTAGCCAATTTACCAGAGCGGAATCCAACGGTATGGACTCCAAGAAACGTCCCAAAGTAGGCTTGAGAACTTAAGGAGGATGTATTGGTTTAGGAACTCACATGATTTTAAAAGACCTTTTTTTTTTATAAAAAAAGTCCACTGGTATTCAATCATGATTTTATGTCACTTAAAAAAATCAACCGGTATTCAATCTGGATTTTCAGGATTTTTTAAAGAGTCCATTAAAATACATTGGTATTCATTCGAGACTTTTTACTATTTAAAAAAATCTGTTGGTATTAAAAAATATAAGGATTTTAAATGATTGTTTTGTTAGATGGATTTTGAAGGACTTTTTAGTTGTTTTTATAAATACCAACAATCCCATCAAAACCCATAAGATTTTAAAGGACTTTTGAAATGAAATATTAGGTGTGCCAAAATAAACTGAAAATTTGAGATATACCTAAGAATTAAAAACTCAATTTCTCAACACTCTATTCTATGTCCACAGAAGTTTCCTTTACTTGATTTGTTGCTTTTTGCTTACACTCATGACCAGTAAATTTGTTCTAGGGATATCAATACTAACCTGACTTGACCTCACCCGCCCTCGCTCGAGCCATTTGGATTGCCCCACCCCGTGCCCCGTAGTGGAATAGGGAGGGTCTGGGTATCACTCAAAACCCGTGCCCCAGACTCGTGCCCTGTTTTATATATTAAATTTGAATATACATATATATATATATATATATATATATATTACACAAATACCTATAAATATGCCTAAGTATTATATAATATATATAAAATTAATATACTTTTCATATCTATTAATATTGGAATTGATCATATGTCCACCGGTGGACATAATATTATATACCCACCGTGAATGTGTTAATGACACATAAACAAATATAAATAACTAATTAAAATAATAGTGGACTCTCTACTTATGTGTGATTAACACGTTCTTGGTGAATATATAATATTATGTCCACCGATGAGCATGTGATCATTTCCGTTATTAATATATATAATAATATATAAATAGCAATAGTTCAAGTTTATAGACATTTTTTATATTATATATTTGAAATTTAGTATGTATTATGTATTATTTTTTAAACAATAAATATTATATTTAAAATAAGTCGTCCCACTCGCCCTGTGTCCCGCCCCTTGACCCATGCGGGTCGGGTCACCCCGCCCCGTTTAAAAAGTGAGACAGGTATGGGTATCTAAGTATCCGTCCCGACACATTGTCATCCCTAATTTATTCACTTATCTTCTGCATTATTGTTCCTCTGTTTCTATTTATTTCAACAAATTGAAATCCAAATCCAACATAAATCTACCAAAATCATACCCAATAATTGGTTCATTTCCCTCAATAATGAAAAAGAATTATAGATTTGTGCAATGAATAATTTGTGAATTAGTGGTTTGAGTAGTTGGAATAAAATTTTACACACAATTTATCCCCCATAATTTTTATTGAGAATTAAAAGTTTAATATAACATCAATTACATATTAACACACATATATATACGTGTATATATCATAAAATATATATATTGTGGATTATAACATTTCAAATTTATGAAATTTTTTTATCCTAAAAAAATTCGAATATATGAAAAAAAATCTTGAACTCTTTGAATGTTACAAATCCATTAATTCTGCAAAGTCCACAAAATTCTACAAAATCCATTAAAATTTTGATTTATACAGTTTTATAAAATCCTACAAAATCTTAAAATTAAAGTCATAAAAATCCTACGATTTTTTTTAAATTCGCATGACTTTTTTCACCTTAAAAAATCCTTTAAAATTCTAATCCAATACAACTCCTAAGTACTCCCTCCGTCCCTAAGTTGTTTACCCATTTTTCACAAAAGGTCCGTCCCAAAGTTATTTACCCCTTTCCTAAAATAGAAATAACACATCACCATAATTATAATTCACACCCCTAAAAACATCTCTTATTTACTACACAATGTCACTGCTGAACCCACATCTCTTGTTACTTTTTGTAATAAAGCAATCACCTTTTGATAAATTGACTATATTATCCCTATGATAAATGTACTTTACAACAAACAATAATATTAAACAACTCATACATTAATACCCGTACCCAACCCTGAGGGGTAAACAACTTAGGGACGGAGGGAGTATCAACTAGGAGAATACCCGTAATTATGTCCAGTAATTTAATTTTCCCAAAAATTAAACAAATTCTTTAATTGAGAAAAACAACCCATCAGAATGCATTTTGGTTAATCAAGCAGCGAAGATACGAAACAGAAACAGGGGAAATAGGAATTGAAAATCTTACCTCAACTCTCCTTACCTAATCGAGATATTACGGCGGCGGCGGCAATCCACAGACCGCGGAGGCAGCCGGCGGATCCTCGGTCAGGTGGTGGCGGCGCTCACACCAGGACGGCGGCGGGCGGCTCTCACGGTGACGCCGGTGTTCTCGATTTGACGTGCTCCAGCGGCGGCGTCCAATCAAACCTCCGGCAACAACAGTAAGATGATTAGCCCAGATCGTACACGCTCTTGATGCCACTGTTAGGATTTGGTACCACAACTAAAATACTAGAGAATTACAGCTCAGTAACCTTCTACTAATGGAATGGCGAGAAATTCATTATTCCATAGCAACAAGAACGAACTCATTCATTCTTCACTTTTCGCAAAACTCTTGGAAAACTGCATCAAGTCCAGACCACCAACCGACGTGCGCGCCGTCCATGCTTGTATTGTCAAATCCCCATTCATATACGAAGTCTTCATCAACAACAGGCTCATTGATGTTTACGGAAAATGTGGGTTTCTCAAGAACGCACGAAAACTGTTTGACAAAATGCCAACGAGAAATGCCTTCAGTTATAACTCGTTTATTGGTGCACTAACGATATCGGGATCGATTGATGAAGCTGAAAACGTTTTTACTTCGATGCCTGAACCTGATCAGTGCTCGTGGAATTTGATGGTCTCTGGTTTTGCTCAGCTGGAGCTGTTTTACAGATCGTTGGAGTATTTCAGGAAAATGCATTTTGAAAATTTTAGGTTGAATGAGTATAGTTATGGTAGTGCTCTTAGTGCTTGTGCTGGAGTGAGAGACCTGGTAATGGGTACTCAAATTCATGCTTCGTTGGCTAAGTCGAAATTCTTGACCGATGTTTATATGGGGTCCGCACTTGTTGATATGTACGCAAAGTGTGGGGATGTGGGTTGTGCTCAAAGGGCTTTCGATGGGATGATTGAGCGAAACTCTGTATCTTGGAATAGTTTGATTACTTGTTACGAGCAAAATGGGCCAGCGAGTAAAGCATTGAAGGTGTTTGTTAAAATGATGAAATGTGGAGTTGAGCCAGATGAGAGTACTCTTGCTAGTGTTGTTAGTGCTTGTGCAAGCTTGTGTGCGGCCAAAGAAGGCCGGGCAATTCACGCTCGAGTGGTGAAGTTCGACAAGTTTTTCGATGATCTTGTGATATCTAATGCACTAGTTGATATGTATGCAAAGTGTGGAATGATTAAGGAAGCTAGGTGGATTTTTGATAGGATGCCAATAAGAAGTGTGGTCTCCGAGACGTCTATGGTGAGCGGTTATGCTAAAGCTGCTAGTGTGGAAACGGCACGAGCTATGTTTTCGAAGATGATGGAGAGGAACGTCGTTTCTTGGAATGCACTTATTGCTGGATACACGCAGAATGGGGACAACGAAGAGGCTTTAGAGCTCTTTCTTCTCTTGAAAAGGGAGCATGTGTGGCCTACTCACTATACATTTGGTAACCTTCTTAATGCTTGTGCGAATCTTGCCAACTTGAAGCTTGGAAAGCAAGCTCATACCCATGTTCTGAAGCAGGGGCTTCGATTCCAGCATGGCCCGGAATCTGATGTTTTCGTTGGGAATTCTTTAATAGACATGTATATGAAGTGTGGATCTGTGGAAGATGGGAGAAGGGTATTTGAGAAAATGGTCGAAAGAGACATTGTTTCATTTAATGCTATGATAGTAGGGTATGCACAAAACGGACAAGGGACTGAAGCCCTTCGTTTGTTTAAGGAAATGCAAGAGAAACCAGATCACGTGACTATGATTGGAGTTCTTTGTGCTTGTAGTCATGCAGGATTAGTTAATGAAGGACTTCACTATTTTGAAGCAATGAGCAAAGAGTATGGTCTGAAACCTCAGAAAGACCACTATACGTGCATGGTTGATTTACTAGGTCGAGCTGGTCGTCTAACTGAGGCTAAAAATTTGATTATTTCGATGCCAATACCTCCCGATAGTGTTGTGTGGGGGTCTTTGCTTGCTGCTTGCAAAGTTCATCGTGATATTGAATTGGGAAATTTTGTTGCTGAAAAACTATTGGAGATCGATCCTGAAAATTCTGGCCCGTACGTTTTGCTCTCAAACATGTATGCAGAGGTTGGGAGATGGAGAGACGTGAAAGGAGTTAGGAAACTGATGAGACAAAGGGGTGTTGTGAAACAGCCCGGTTGTAGTTGGATCGAGATACGAAGCAAAGTTCATGTTTTCATGGCTAAAGACAAAAGGCATTCGGAGAAAAGGGAGATATATTCATTGCTGAAGATACTTAGTAAAATGATGGAGGTTTCAGGATATGTTCCAAATATTGGTGATTTTGATGCTGATGAGGAACAGAATGAGCTTGAATTTATCCAGGGGTTGGAAGTATAGCTTAGATGTTGTACCAGGTATTAATTCTTATGAGTTTACATAATGCTGATGATTTAAGATCAAGAACATTACAGCAAGAAAAATTATTCACAAGTCTCCTGTCAAATTTGACGTGTATATATGTTCTTTTGGCATGTCAGTTTTCCATTTCTCGTGCGTAGTCTGCAGATATTCCTCGAACAAGTTTTGTTTGCTAGATCAAGGAATTTAGTACTTAGGGTGTGGCTATTCAGATCCAGATTTTTGCTCAATACACTCGTACATTCTTCATGTTTAGCACCACATACAATCACATATAGCTACAGAGAGGGTGCATTGAGCAAATATGCGGATGTTAATAGCTATATGCATGTAATTTCAGCTCTTATATCCTTTTTAATGTGCATTACTAATCAATTGTTACTTCTTTCCTTGATGCTATTGTATATTTCTTAGGCTCCGTTTGGTATGCATGAAAACACTAGAAAAATAAATCATTAATGGTCTTTTGCGGTGTTTGGTAATATTTTAAAACTTTTCAACCATGCCCTAGAAAAGGGACGGTCAGTTAAACGTTTCTGGAAGTTTACTGTAGCTCTTCATATCCTCGATAATACTCAATTGTTGTTTCAGTAGATGACCATGCCCTAGAAAAGGGACGGTCAGTTAAACGTTTCTGGAAGTTTACTGTAGCTCTTCATATCCTCGATAATACTCAATTGTTGTTTCAGTAGATGAAGAGGTAGTTAAGATAGCTCTTAAAATAAAGTGGTATAGTATAGCTAGCTAATAGCTAATGTTGTATGATTAACTTGACTTCTCTTCTTAGTTTACATTATATTTCCAGTTCCAGAAAATAGTCATGTATTTAAAGAGAGGGACAAAAATTATGTCTTAAGTATAGAAAGAAATAAAGTGGTTAGAACAGGAAAAAACAAGTAGCAATCATGGGCTATTGTCATGTTGGGGATAGATTTAAGGGGGTGATGGAGTGAAGTCATCCCAGTGTGCAAATTTACGTAGGACAGATCAAAATGACCCTAGTTTGAGCTTATATCAAACATACAAAAGTAAATCTAATCTATCTAAATCTATAATATATAATATATATATATATAAAAGTGGCTTGCAATGGTAAATCATTTTTGGTCGATTTTACCCCTGTATTTTTTATTTTCAACACTTTTGTCCTACTTTTATATTCACACTTCATTCGTCGGATCTCTTCTCCTTGTTCCTGCCCGATCTGTTTACCCCTCTTTGCATCCAATTTCCATCTACCATGTTTTGTCATTCGACTGATGCTACGTCTTCCCCCTTCTCTGTGTCTTTTGTTTTGGAATTCACATGCTTGATTTTTCTTGGTTGTTCATATATGTTTGTGTTTGGAGAGTTTTAGTTCAACCTAAATGATTTCTTGCTTTCAGGGAGTAAGTTAAATGCTTTGAAGAATTCGTGAAACGATGAAAATCTTAACAGGGCTGTTTAATGAACCGTGGTGGCCTGTAATGACGGTAGACACTACGGCCCCAAGCTATTGGTTGAATTGGGGGTTCTTGCTATGATCTCTTCAGCTCTCATTATATGGAAATACAAAGGGCGTAACTGATCAACGGGTGTACAAGACTGAATCTTGGGCAGCGTGTTTGAAATCAATCCACCCCGTTTGGTTGCTCGTTTATTGGGACGTTGCTTTCTGCTCCTTACTTGTATTGATTGTTGCAGATACGATCGTTCATAGTGTTGGCATTTTTTTATTTCTACACACAGTAGGCCATCTTCATAGACCTCATATTTTGCTGTAAAACATCTTCATACACATCTCTAATATCTTTAAATTGTTACAGGTGGACCTTTACCTGGGTCACTATCTATTTTGGGGTATGCTTTTCTAATTCGGATTTTGCCTTTTTTTTTGTTTTCTTATGAGTACCAAAATCTTAATTATTTGAATGTTGTGATATAATGTGAAGCTTTGTGCATATATTGCAAGAATTAGACTGTGTTATTAATTTGGTTTTAAAATTTTGTAGATAGGGTCTTTGCTTTCCATTCATGGATTCTTCTTAACTGGTGTAAAGCTGATTCAGAAAGGGATCATTATGTTGGTAGTACAGATGCAGATCAAGACTCGAATAGAGCACTACCTGTCGAAGACAATGGAAATGGTAATGATGTTATGTCCCTAATCACAATGCTGCATCTGTTTGGGAATGCCTTTCAAATCATTTTTCAGGTACGTTTCTCCCCCATCATTACACTCTAAGATTAAACAATGTCTTGACCTTAAGTTAGAAAAGTGCTATATTTGATCCTATGCTCGTTTTCTTTGTTCATTTTAGACATTTGATGGGGCTGTCATGCTCAGTCCTTTGCATGTATTGGGTCGACGAGTTTAATGATCTCGATTATTTAAATGCTTTATATAATTCAAATCAATTGTTCTGCTCATTGTTCTACTATAATGAGAATCGACTTTATAGGATCTCGTGGATATTGGGATCACTACATTTGGTCAAGCTCCACCTTCTAAGTTTTCATCATCGTGAACTTAAGATAAAGATAACATATTGCCCTTCGGATTACTTTGTTTTTTACACTTGGATGTGTATACATTATTTTGTGATCCGAACTCTATTGGTAATTTGGTATAAGCATTAATAACATGGTAGCTCCATGATAAATTCTTGAGAGGGTAAGAAGAATTTAAATTAATTGCATTTTGACTATTTAACTATTTCTTACTATTTTGCTAATTGGTTATTTGATGTCTTTTAACTTTATTACCTTGAGATGGTTTTGCAAAAAAGAACGGTTTTTAGCAATTGAACCGGGAAAAAAATCAGTGAATATCTTAAATTAATCTGGATTTTATTGGGGTCCAGATCTCCTTCTATACATGAGGGGGTCCAGTTCTTTTCCGTTGATAGAATAACTATTTTACTCATTTAGTAGGGGTCAATGATTTAGAACAATCAAAGATTGCAATTTGTAATGACATAATGTAGGGATTGATGAGTTTGAGCAATTTACATTATTGTGAGAGGAAAATGGTGAAGTATGGTGGTTTTTCTCCATTGAACAACATAATTTGTAGCTTCAATTTATCCAAATTTAAAGAAATGTAGTTGGACTTATAAAGGTTTCGACTGTGATCATCAAGTAATGATAGTGATTGCGGTGAAAACTTGATGGCTCAATGGAGGAATAGTTAAAATAAGCATCAGTTGCTGTTATTCTATGCTTCAGAAACAAGCAAACACCTAGAAAAAGGTTTCGTAGCTCTTTGACTATCTTTGCTCAATGTTGGATTCCCTTGTCAAAGTGGCCCTAATAATCAAATAAATATTGCAGCGTCACTATATGGTTGGCATAATGGTGGGAGGAGCTGCTGGCTGCCAGTTCTGGCACATAAATGTAGGATTCAAGGTACCTCAGTTGGATTGTTGCATCTCATCTTCATCTTTATAAATAATTGTTGGGTGGTTCCAGTTTAATCCTTCCATGAGAAGGTGCATGAGCATGAACTATGTTGTTCAAACTGAGTGTGCATGCATTCTAGCTCCTGTTTTGTTGATCATGTCTTTGTAAGTTTCTTAAAGAAATCCTGATTTAATAGTTCAACTCTAACTGTGTTTCTTACAATCTGAATATTCTCTAGATGCCCTTTTTTTTTTATTTGTCTATTGAGGAAGCTACAGAGCTGGCTAGACGAGCAATCTATCATGCTACATTCTGTGATGGTGCCAATGGTTGTGTTCAAGCGGTAATGCATTTTCTCCCTCCTCTCACTGATGTAATTTAATTTTTTGTATCCCCTTCCTCTGTTAGCTCATAAATTAAAAAATTGAACTAAATTTACTCTTTTTGATACTTTAATTAATTTGTGAATTGTACTCCCCTATTATAATTGTGTTAATATTTATTTAAACATGTGAATAATTGCTTGATGCTTTCACAACTATTTGAGGATTGTGTTAATAGTTGAACATATAAAGAAGCAATAATTATTTCAAGGCAAAAACTTGTCTGAGACGGTCTCACAGTGAAACGTTTCCAAACTAACAGAAATTAGCATCTATATCTTATAAAGTGTTGACGTTATTCTCAAGTTATGTCCAAGACCAACTCTTACATCGAAATCTCCTCTGAAATTTGACCGGAGAGCTTGTAAATGATCTTCTAGGCGAGTTTAAGATGTTAAATTTTGTCTATACTTCATTTTTCTTGTACACAATTTGTATTTGAGAAAAGGTAAAATGGACAAATTTGTTGAAATTAAATCAATGAAAATCTAGAGGGAAATTCAATGGATGGGAAGATAGATTGTTTATTCCCGAACACTTGCATGTAAACATCACATTTTGTGATGGGCTCATGCAATAAAAAATAAAATTGTGTACATATTGCCTTACAAAATTAAAGTGCACTGAGAAAAAAAACTTGCATACTTCTTAAAAATTGTAAATTAAATTATACATTTTGAATTTTTTTTTAATTATAACATATATTCTTAAATTTGTAATTAGAGACGATGTTTTACTCTTGCTACTTTATCGCATGACCATTTCTCGGTAAGTTTTGTTGACATGACTATATATCAAATTGCAAAAAGAAAATCTGTGATTAAATTGATAAAATATTAAAAAAATTGGTGAATTTTGTTTACAATTATTTCAAAGATTTTTTTGGCTGTCATGACAGCATAAATTCGAAAAATAAACATATACTCCAATTTTAATATACTCCAGCATAAATTTTTAAAGTTATGCGTATCGAACTGTGTATATGAAAAACATAAAAAAAATCTCGATTTATTGGATAATTAACCCAAGATTAATTGTAAATAAGAAAAGGTAAATTACTGTATATACTGGTTCAACCGTGCAACAGGTTTGAACCTTTAAGTAGTATTCTTTCCGTCTCATTTTCGATTGTCCATTTGCATTTTTTAAACGAGTGTTAATGTGAAAGTTTCTTAAATTTGTAGTGATAAATTAGTTTTTAGTGGCATTATGATAAATAAAATATATAAAAAGGGGATTAAAGTTGATTTTAGTGGCATTGTGGTAGATAAAAGTTGGTTATTTGTGGAAGGATCAAACAAAAGTTCATGTTTTTATGGCTACAGATAAAAGACATTCAGAGAAGAGGGAGATATATTCGTTACTGAAGATACTTAGTAAAATGATGGGGTTTCAGGATATGTTCCAAATATTTGGTGATTTTGATGTTGATGAGGAACAAAATAAGCTAGAATTTATGCAGGGGTTGGAAGTATAGCTTAGATGTTGTACCAGGTATTAATTTTTATGTGTTTACGTAATGCTGATAATTTAAGATCAAGAACATTACAAGATGAAAAAATATTTACAAGTCTCTTGTCAAATTTGATGCACATATATATTTTTTGAGTATGTTTTATATGAAAACGCTTCATAATAAGCTTAACATGAAATAGTTTTAGAGTATCATTAATCTCATCAGGGGTATCATTAAACCTGTCGGGGGTATCACTAATCTGGGTCAGTGGTATTATATTGTAATTATTTTAAATTTTCTTGAACTCTGACTAATGATACCCCTGATGAGATTAATGATAGTTTTGGCATGACCGCTTTCCATTTCTCGCGCGTAGTCTACAGGTATGCTTGAACAAGTTTCGTTTGCTAGATCAAGGAATTGAGCCTTGCTTGTGTGGCTATTCAAACCCAAATTTTTGCTCAATACACTCGTACATTCTGCATGTTAAGCACCATGTACAATCACATATAACTACAGAGTGGGTGTATTGAGCAAATACGTGGATGTTAATAGTCATATTTCTTCTATAGGCATATAATTTCAACTCTTATATTCTTCTTAATGTGCATTGCTTAATCAATTGTTACTTCTTTTCTTGATGCTACGGTATATACTTAGGCTCTGTTTGTTATGCATGAAAACACTAAAAAAATAAATCATTAATGGTCTTTTGCATTGTTTGGTAATATTTATAACTTTTCAACCATGCCTTAGAAAAGAGACGGTCCGTTAAAACGTTTCTGGAAGTTTACTGTAGCTCTTTATATCCTCGATAATACTCAATTGTTGTTTCAGCAATTGAAGAGGTAGTTAAGAGGGCTCTTACAAGAAGTGGTATAGTATAGCTAGCTAATAGCTAATGTTATATGATTAACTTGACTTCTCTTCTTAGTTTACATTATCTTCCCAGTTCCATAGAAGAAAATAGTCATGTACTTAAAGAGAGGGACAAAAAATATGACTTAAGCAGAGAAAGGAATAAAGTTGTTAGAACAGGAAAAAACAAGTAGCAATCATGGGGTATTGTCATGTTGGAGATGGATTTAAGGGGATGATGGAGTGTAGTCATCCCACTTGGAATTTTAAAACAATTCAGAAATGTTATATTACACTTTTACTTATATAAAAAATGTCCCCCAAAATTTGTAAACTGAATAAACACATTTGACATGCATGACTCTATTTGTAAGATTACATTTTCGGCGAGTAGAATCCATGGGTGAGCACAAATATTATGTTTACTATTTGACTGTGAACTCAATATTTATACCCACAGTTGGACCCTATATTATATTCGAAACATCAGGTTTGTGCTTCTATGAGATAATAACAAAAAATGTTGGGGGCAATTTTGATTTTTCAACTCATTTCCTCTTCTGTAGAAAACAAAACAAGCCTTCCCTTTCCACAACAATCTGGTAATCTCAGCATCAGTTCACGGATTGGGAATTGCATTATCTTTGTTGTAGCCATGTGAGAAGGCCCAATTGTATTGTGCCACATGTTATTTTAGATGGAAATTCAAGGACTTCTGTTTTGAGTAAAATTTGCACTCTACAATTTTTACTCGCAAAATTTTAATGGATAATTTTTTTTTTTTTTTTTGTGAAATATGTTGGTATACTGAAAATTAATATTGTTCGGTATACAAATCCATACTTTTATTCATATAAACTACTATGCTTTGATCAATTTTTTAGAGTCCTTCCATCTATTAAAATAAGTTAAATTTATACTCCCTCCATTTCCATCATCTCAATTGTCCCTTTGTCTTAAATGTTTGTTTCAATCTCGATTGTCCTTTTTATAAATAGACAATTTTTATTTACCAAATGTCATCAAAAGTAATTTTATTTTGATTTATTTACCACAATGCCATTAAAAATAATTTTATCACTATAAATACTATTAGTACAAAGCTATTAATGTATTGTGCGCCAACATGTTGATTTTTGTAAAAAATAGTGGTAATTGTGAAAAGTTAAAAGGTAGTTGTTTAGAAAAGCATTTATTTATTAATATATAAAATATTGTTTTTTCTAGTTAAATGGAAAGTGAAAAACTTACTTTGAAACAAAGAGACTAATAAATAACTACGACGTTAGAATTCATTTCAAAAGCAAAGAGACAATCGAGATAGAAACGGAAGAGTATTAATTACATGACATAAATGGTGTGCAGAATTTTTTTTTATCCCTTTAATTTGGATGGAGTGATTTATGGTTTTACCAACACGTAAATAAGCACATCTCTATCCATTCTCAGTATCTCACCACATCTCTATCCATTCTCAGTATCTCACTATTTTCAAGACTGAAATTAATATATGAATAGTTGAAAGATGCGTATTTTTCTTTCACATTATATTTTATTTAGAAATTTCGTGTCTTACGAGATGTGTTGCATGCGAGGAAGAAAAAAGCAATATGTTTCTTGTGAAAAGTATAATATTTTGATAATAAAAAATAATACTGTATCATAAGAAGAATTTTTTTTTTAAACAATATAAAAATAATAAAACATTGAAATATCTCAAATGTGATTTCATATATACTTTGGTAGAGCTTCATGTGAACAATTTTTACTGTGGAATTGGTCTTAAATGTATTAATTATTTTTATTAACAGGATTAATTTTTTGTACTATGAGATATTAATTTTAAATGGTATTAGTTATTTTATTAAAAGACATTAGTCGAAGAATATTAGTTATTTTATTAAATAATATTATTATTATTACTACTACTATTATTATTATTATAATAATGAGGTATTAATGGTAAATAGTATAATTAGTTCACATAATACCAATTCCAAGAAAAAATAAATATCAATTAATCATGGCTATTGTCATGTGGGATGGATTTAAGGGATGCCGGGTGTGATCGTCCCACCTGGCATTTTAAATGTTTTCAGATTTTTTTTGTATAAACTTTTAATTTATAAAAGAAATTATGCCATAAATTTGTAAACATGAAAAAGTTTTGGCTGAGGTTACTTACACACTCCACTCAAAACATGTTTGGAAAAATAATTCAAAAAATTTGATAATTTTGATTTTTTCAGATAATGTGTATCTTTTTTAAAAAAAATTATCAAGTTTTTCAAAAAAAGTTCTGAATAATTTTTTTGGTGGAGAGTATTAAAAAAAAGAAGGGACTGAATTTAATCTGGGCAAAAAAAATCACTTTTTTGCATCAAAATCCATCTAGCTACTAATTTGGAGTTGTATAAACACATTTGGCATGCATAACTTTGTTCGTTAGATTACATTAACAATAACAGCATGTTTGTGCTTTTATGAGATAATAACGAAAAAAATTAGAGGGCAGTTTTAATTTTTCAACTCATTTCCTCTTTTCAACAAAACAAAACAATAAGCCTTCCCTTTCCACAACAATTTGGCAAGCCCAGAACCAACCTGTTGCATTATCTTTGTTGTAATCCATGTGAGAAGCCCCAATTGGCAATTGTTGTGTTGTGTGCCACATGTTATTTTAGATGGAAATACAAGGTTTTATTTATTAGTGAAATATCTTGCTAGTTGTACCATGCAATTGGTTCATAAATTTTCAACCAAGTAGTTTTTGGTATTTTTGCAGAAACAATTTGTATATTAAAAATTATTAATGTTGTTCATCATATAAATTAATATTTTTACTTTTATGATAATACTCTTTACTCTACTCTTGTATGGATCTTATAGTTTATTAAAATAAGTCAAAATTATATACACTCGTTCCATTTTAACTTCTTTTTTTGTTCACACAAATTAAGGAGAGTATGGCTTCTGTGACACTTGTTTATAGTATAAAACTGACATTAATAAATGAATTCATTGATATCGTAGTATTTTATATTCTGATTTCAGTTTACACATCTAAAATGTATGTAATATATCAGAGAATATATATGATATTAATGAATGTTTGTATAAAATATCTAATATATCCTCTTATAAATTTTCAACTAATCATTTAGGGTCATTTATCCCCTTATCACTAAAATTAGGAAAATGATAAAATTAACAAGAAAAAGAAAAAGTTAATATCTCTGAAAAGATTAAAGAAAAAGGCCAGAGACGTTTTTTTTTTTCCTTAAACATTAAAGGGGAATAGAGGCAGTAATTGTACCGTGCCCACTTCATTAATTTTGATAGAGTGATTCATGGTTTTTTCAGCACGTAGTATATGCAGATTCCGTCATTCGTCTCTATCCATTCTCAGTGTCTCACCATTTTCAAGATTGAAATTAGTAAAAGAAAAATTGGGAGATATTTATTTTCTTTAACACTGAATTCTATAATCAACCGACAAATTTTGGATAAAAATTTAGATTTCCACTGGTGACGGTCCTTGCCAAGAATGAGAATTTATCGATCCATTCCTAAGCCTAGGCATGAGAGAAGGGAATATGTAATGGGGCAACAAATATTGAGAATGATAACTCAATCATAGTTGCCAAATAATTATATAAGAGACAGGTCTGAATGTGGAAAATAGAAAAAGGAAGATAAATACTTTCTCCGTCTCAAATCAATATTCAATATTCACATTTTTATCGGCACACTTTCTAAATAAAGTAATAATAACAAATAAATATGTATATATTTTTGTGAATATACACACAAATTAATATTTCATTTTTTATAGAGTGCAAGTGCTTTTAGGACAAATCAAATTTTTTCGGGGAGGAGTAATTTTTACTAACGTTAAATAATTTCATGACATAATATATATATGAGTATGTATAGAGTGAAATTAAGCTTTAGTGAAAACAATTAATACCCTTCAATAGGGGAGATCAAAATTCGGTTAAAACCGAAAAACCGAGTCGAACCGATCCGAAATATCAATTTGGTTCGGTTATTTTGATTTTCGATTCGGTATCGATTTTAAATTTTAGAAATTTTGGTTTTCGATTCCTGAAAAAATACCAAAATAACTGAAATCGAAACCCAAATGAGAGTATATATATAAGTATCTATTTATCTAGACAATATTTATTTTGTTTTTTGTTGTTGGATAATGTTTATTTTGCCTGTGTTGCATTGTCCCTGGACACACTATGAATGAATTATGAATTTACGAGTATTTTGATATTTTAATGTGTATTCTTTTGGTTATTTTGAATTTTTAGTTGTGGATTATTTGTTTTGGTTGCAAACTGTTAATATATATGAGCTTGAGCTGTTAGCAGGTTATAAGTGTAAGAAAATACGGCTCAATTTAAAAGTCCACTATATTTCGATTTTTCGGTTATTTACCGAAACCAACCGAAATTTTCGGTTTAGATATTTTCGGTTTTAAGAAATTTCAATTCGATTTCGGTTAGTTTTATATATAATTCGGTTTATTTCAGTTATAGCTTTTCGGTTCGGTTCGGTTTGGTTCGGTAACGGCCCTATCCTTCAATGGTTCATGTATAAATTATTTTCACTCTATACTTTTTCTATATATATAATTGTCTAATGTATTGTGTTGAATAAAATAATATATATATATATATATATATAATTATATGTAGTTTTAGTGTGCACTTAAATGCATGGTATGCACTTGAAATAAAAATACTTTAAAAAGTAATCAATAATACTTTAATTATAAGAGAAAAAAAAACAATTCAACGTATTAGTGTTTTGAAAATATTTAATAATTAAATCATGATTAAAATTTAAATTCAAATGCATCCATGTATTCTAACGCATGCAAGTATTTGTGAATAATTATCTATCGAGCACCCACAAATTAAACGAGAGATATAATCCCGTCACATGAATAAAATAATCGAGGATTCCGCCAATTGAAATTTGTACTATTAGAGTGGAATGGAAAGATTATTTTATTTAATAATAATAAAATAAACTGGATTATCAATAAAATTCTCCTAATCCCTCCAAAACAAGCCTTTCAGACCATGATCACAAATCCTGCCACACTTCGTAATCTCCAACTTTACTACAACCCGTGATCTTACACCATTGAAATAAAACATCAAACATCTGTAACACTGTAACAAACAAAAAATAAATCAATTTTTTACAACTTATCACACACTAAAAAACACAAGATTACACTGAACACAACACCCAATTATTCATCGAGAGCAAAAAAAAAAATCAAATTAGAAAGCCTTTCACCCCAGAATCCGAACACTTATACCTGAGAATCACATACGAAATAAACCTATAAACCAAAATAAAACAAACCATAATCACATAATTCCTCCACCTACTTTCCTCGTCTCCATACCCTTCTTCCCTCAACAAATCCCCACCATCAATAACACACCTCCCGAACATGTAATCCAAACACTTCTTCGAATCGGCAAACTCGTTCACCAGCAGCCCCTCGAACGGGTACTTGAACAGCGATATATAATGCATGAAAATCCAATAGCTCGGGATCGATTTCTTCGATATGAAGTAGCCCGAAAACAGGAAGAACGACCCCATCACGGCCGAAATCACCGAGTTTCCGACGATGAAATTCGGCACCAATGCGCTGAAACACACCACCACCGAGTTTGCCGTGTACAGAATCAACCAAATGAGGAATACGAAATGCATGAACGCCACTAAATTACGATTTAGCCCCACCATCCAGTATAGTGGGACGGAGAAAAGGAGGGCTAGGATGAGTAAAAACGGCAAGTAAACGAGCCCGTTTGCGATTGAGTAGGATGAAACTCTGTAGCTTCCGGAGGAGGTTTCCTTCATCAGAATCTCCTTTTCTTGGAGGAAAATTGGGAGGGCTTCTGTTGTGCTTGAGAGAAGGAATGTTAAAATGAACGCGAATAAGCCTACCCTTTCTTCGGAACCTTCTAGATCGTTTTTCAGATTGTAGAAAATTGAGCCTAGAACGACCCCGGAAAGCAGCATTGAAATTGTCCTGCACCCAAACAGCTCCTTAGTTCTGTACGTGCTTTTCCAGAATCTCTGGGTGAGAATTAGGGTTTCCTTGAAACGCGAATTTGCGAATCCATGGCGGAAATCGAAATCGAGACCCGCGTCGATTGAAATCGATTCCTCGTCGATTACTTTTGATTGCTGGAAAAGCTGCTGCAGAGTGAATCTCCCTGTTTTTTGTTCAACCCTATTGTTGAACGGCGTCGTTTCGAGCCGAGTCGACTCGTGGTGGTGCTGAATCGTTTCGATTGACTCAATTGCGAATTCGAGGACGTTGACGTGGAGAGGGAGATCCATCCCCATCAATGTCAAATTGACTGCCAGCAGTTCGATTGAGCCGTGGTGCAAAACGGCGCCGTTCGCTAGGAGCAAAATTGAGCCGAGTAATTTCACGATTCGAAACCCTGGCTGATGAATGCTGAGGATTATCGTCCTCCCTCGCGTTTCCGCCATGGTTTTGAGCAAATCGATGATCTGATGCGCCGATGTGCTGTCGAGGCCGGAAGTCGGTTCGTCGAGGATCAAAACCCTAGGGTCGTGGATCACCTCCAGCCCGATCGACACGCGCCGCCTCTCCCCGCCGGAGATCCCCCTCACGCGGTCGTCGCCGACTCGGCCGCCGGCGACGTGGCTCAGCCCGAGCTCCTGCATCAGCGACTTCACCCGAACGCTTAATTCCTTCTCCGGCAGCTTTAATCGGAGCCTCGCGCTGTACATTAGCGTCTCTTCGACGGTGAGGAGTGGGAACAGTGTGTCCTTCTGCGTGACATAGCCCGACAGCTTCTTCAATCGGGCTTTATCCAGCGGCTTCTGGTTCACGAATATGGACGCCGATTGCGGCGTGAGTTTTCCGGCGAGAATTTCCAGGAGCGACGACTTTCCGGCGCCGCTCGGCCCGACAATGGCGAGGATTTCCCAGGGCTTCGCCGTGAGGTTCACATCCTTGAGCACGTGTCGGGTTCGAGCCCGGGCCCGATCGTTTCCGGGCGCGTGAATTGTGTAATTGATGCCTAATGCTTCAATCTCGCAGCCTCGTTTCTTCATTGGAATTCTTCTGTGCAATTATGTGAAGTTTTGATCGCACTATCCTATTGACGGAGATCGAAAGTGGTTTAGTGGTGACATTTCGGGGCTCTGGAAATTGGTGCTAGTTGATGAATGAAAAGGAATAATGACATTTGAGTCCTTTATATAGTTCACGTGCAATTGAGCTTGCATTTGCATGCCAATGTTTATTTATTTATTTATAATAATAATAATAATAATTGAAATGCACACTTCACAAGATATGAATCTTGATCTCTTCCAAACCTCTCCACCTCCCAAACTTCTGTATTTAGGACAGAGCCCTCGGCCTCAGTTTGATTATGATGATACTAATTATAGGACATCCTGTCTAAAAGATAAAATAATTATATCACATGCAATACTGGATGAATTATTCACACACTAATAAGAAATGAGTAAGTTTATTAATCACCTATGGTGTACTCATTCAATTTTGTAAGTATTACTCCTAAAATAATTGAATATGCTTCATCGCCCTTTAAAAATTGTGTTTCAACTTATTAATTATCTAGGGAAAGTATGAGTGAGATTTAATTAAATTGAGGGATTGGTTTTTTTTTTTTTTTTTGTCTTTAAGTTACTACAAGAAAATAATTTAGTAATTTTTTTATTGATATTTTAGTTCCGATTAGGGGTGGGAATATGTCAAGTTACTCGACAGGAACCTACGGCTCGGCCTACCTAAAGCCCAGCTCGGCTCGGCTCGGCTCGACTCTTTTAATAAATGAGTCAGGCTCAGGCTTTTCTAAAAGCCTATTTATTTAAATAGGTCAGACTTTAGTTTTTTTGTAAACCTTTTAAGCCCAATAAGCCAGCCTATTTAATTAACTATATTAATATATATATATATATATAATATAATATAATTTAATAAATATTATATAAATATATATATATGTAAGAATATTGTTAAATATAAATTAAAATATTATTTGAATTTGTTATTATGTTATTATTTGATAATCCTTTGGTAAATTGTTTTTATTCTTCATTTTAAGATTTAAAGAGTTAATTGTTATAATCTAATAATAATATAATAATTTGAATATAATTTTGTAAACACGATTAAAAATACCCCTAAAAGGCTTTCAAGTCGGGCCTATTTATTAAAAAGGTCAGACCAACTGCCAAGACTCTGAAAAAAGCCTATGACAGTTAACAAATCAAGTTTATGCCCAAAGATTAAATAGCAGGTTCAGACCGTCCAACGAGAAGTCTAACTCGGCTCGACCTATATCCACCCCTAGTTCCGATAACCGATGGTAGAAAATAAAATGTCTAATTGACAAATTAGACTCTAGCACGTGGACACGTCGGTATTTGTCATATTATTGTCAATTGGACGATAATATAGTTAGTTATCGAACTAAAATGTTGAACAATTAAATATAGAACTAATTTTCAATTTATTAAAATCGACAGGATTAAAGTTAAATTTGGAGTATCTTTTAAATTAAAAAAATATATATTTTCCATTAAATTAAACATGACTCTCGAGTTCAAGTATTTCAATCAATCTAAGGATGTAGTAGCATTTTCTAATATATGTAGCATATATATACATTTTTTTTTATCGGAATATATGTAGCATATTAATAAAAAAGAAAATCATATTCTACAAAATATCAAGATAACATTCTCTAGAATTTAAATATAATGATATCAAGGTTGAAATCCAATCAAATTCATGACAAACATGTATACATATATGATTGATTGATAACCAAATTGAAATTGTAGAAAAAAAAAATGTTTATATCTCGTGTAAATTATCATACTCCATTTTTTGTTTTTCCCAAAACCACAGTTTCTGCATACAAGTTTATGACCATAGGACCAAAACAGTGTTCCACCTGCCCATGCCGCAGTACCAACATAATAATACTCAAAAGTATTTATTATTGACTGAAATTAAGTCATTTGGACACCATAAATTAATTATGACTAAGGGACATGCTATTTTCATAAAATATCTGAAACATATATAAGTATTATGTATTTATGTTATCAATAATTATTTTTGCGAGACCAACTGGTTATTACTACTCAAAAGTATTTATTATTGACTGAAATTAAGTCATTTGGACACCATAAATTAATTATGACTAAGGGACATGTTATTTTCATAAAATATTTGAAACATATATAAGTATTATGTATTTATGTTATCAATAATTAAGTCATGACCAATGAAATAAGTGGCGAGACAGTTATAAATTATATACTCATATTTTTAAATTACAATTTCATTGCACGGTGCAATTATACAGGGTTGTATCTATTTTATTATCTTTTGTTGTTTAAAATGTGCTTGTTAATATTTTTTTTGCTTTTTTTTTATTATAGCAGCAAATTTTTTATTTTATTAAATTGCATATAATGATATCAATTTTATAATATAAATAAATTTCACAGGAAACTACTCTTTTTCGTTTTATGTTTTGATATATTTAATTTTTTTTATGATGTACTTCTCTCATTGCAAGAATTGTTGAGGAAAATTTTAAATATGATATGAAATTTATAAAAAAAAAAAAAAATTCATAGTAAGAATTACATACGATTTATTTACAATTTTTTATTTATTTATATAAGCATGTGCGTTTCTTACAATTTCCTTAGTCAAATTATTTTTTATAGACAAATCGTTGGTAGGTAATTAATTACTCCCCCGTCCCGGTATTATTCGCACACAAAAAATGAGCACACATATTAAGAAAAAATTACTTTTTGAGTAAAGTAGTGGCATATGGGTAAATATGTGTATATTATTGTGAGTGTGCACGCAAATCAATGTTTCCCTTTTTAGAGTGTGCAAATAATTTTGGGACGGACGAAAAGGAAAGTGTGCAAATAATGATGGGACGGAGGGAGTACATAAGAATTTTATTTTTTAGGCAAATTTTTTTGTAGGTTGAACAATGAAAATAGTTACATGATTTGAAAGTTTTGTAAGAAAGTTGTAGACAATTCGCACTACGAAATTTTTTATTGGAAATTTCATAGTTATATTAAAATTTTATAGAAAATTCTTTTTTTTTTTCTAGTGTTTTGTTCCATTTTTTTTTTTTTTTTTTTTGTTGCCGTCTCAAAATATTTCACATTATTACAAAAAATTAAATAGCATGAGTATGTGTGTAATATGATCGTTTATACATTTAATGCATTATGCATACTCCATAAAAAAATAAGTAGAAAGACAAATTTGGAATATAATATTTAATTCTCTTAGACTAGTTTAAAATGAAAATCATTTTGGAAAAAGAATCTTATCTAAAATAGCAGATAAAATGAAACGGATTGAGTATTAATAAGTCAAAAAATGGGGTCTTAATCTCCCATTCCCATTCTACAGTTCCCGTTCTTAAAAGAAAAATATGCGAGACTGTTAGATTACGACAAACACGTAAAAATATAAAATTATTCAAGTATTAATATCTAATAAATAATGGATGACGTTTAAAAAAAATAAAATCAAGGTGTGATGTTTTTTATTTTCTTCCTTCGTAAAAGGCATCTGCAAAAAAAGAAGTAAAATATTTTCGAAGAGGAAGAGAATAATAGAGATAAAATTGCATTTAATGATTTAATATTATTCATATTTTATAGGCAAACTCTCATATGCACCTGATGCATGGTGCACTCATTCAACAGTTGAAGTTATTTACATTAAAATTGTATGTTGATTACACTAAGAATCAGTTTTAAGTGTAAAATATTTAGTGTAATCTAATCATATTTTTAGTTTAATCAAATCATACTTTTTTATTGTAAATATTCTCAACTGTTGAGTGAGTGCACCAACTTCTTAATTTTAATTAATTGTTATTAGGTCGGGCTTTTAAGCCTAATTTTTTACTCCCTCCGTCCCGCTATAACTTTCTTGTTTCTTTTTGTTGATTTGTTTAAGAAAGTGTATTGTTTATTAATATATGATGAGTCATATGTTAATTTTTGTGTAAAGTAGTGGGAAGTTGTGAAAAAGTAAAGAGGAGTTGTTTAAGAATGTATTTGTTTATTAATATATGGAGTGTTGTTTTTTGCTTTTTATGGAATATGAAACTTATAGTGCAACGGAGGGAGTATATTATAAATAGAGGTCTCGGGATTATGGTAATGCAATTTATTGATGAATTAAAAAATATCGAATTTTATCATTTTTTTTCGTATTTTATCGTTATTATTTTAGTATTCATTGAATCAATAGAATTAGGCGTTGGATTTACATTTTGTATCATGTCTTTGCTGCATCATAGGTAAAAGTTGATCTAGTTGGGTCCACAATGCCAAACTTGGGGCTCTCATCACATTTCACTCTGTTAAATTCAGGGACAGGGACAAGAAAATGAATCTACTATGTGGACAATAATAAAAGAGAAGATTTTTGGTTGTACACTTACGCAATGTCTCTTGTACGGAGGTATTATCTTAGCATTGCATTGATGCCCCCCAATTATATATTTATTATAAATTAAACCCTGAAAATTTCTTGACCACAGAAAATCTAGAAAAGGGCCAAGATTAAAAATATTATTTTCTTTAGTGGGGATAATTGTCTTTTTGTTATGTTATCCAACCCGTGAACCAAAAACAATTTGGCAAATTACAAGGGGCCACCTCTAATTCTTGCATTCCTGAATGGAAAATATCAACACATATCTATTTGTCAACACCCTTTTTCCACCCCCAAGTCCCCAACAGAAGCAGCCCGTGAACCATTATTTTACTTTGTTTTATTTTTTTGAATTTAGTATTTTATGTGGTTGGAGATTTTCTTGAATTTATTTGATTTTTTTGAAATATTTGATTGATTTCTTGATAATTTTTTTAATGGGCTAAGAAGGCATTATTTAAGTAGGCTTTATGAGAAATTGGCTCGTAAATGGGGAAGAAACCACACATTTAATCTTGCACCTATAATGTTAATTGGTAGGGTTGTTAAATGAAATAAGTTGTTCGTGAGCTCAACTCGTTTATATTGTTAAACGAGTCGAGTTCGAACGTGTGAAATACTCATTTTATTAATGAATTGGTTTAAGCTCAGCTCATTTAAGTTCGATAGTTAAATATTTTCTTATAATTTCATTAGGGTCGTTAAATTCACCAGCGAGTCAAATCGAGCTGAACTCTAGTTATATCTCGTCGAAGTTATTGAGTCGAGCTCAAGTACTCGGATTTAGTCTCCTTGAATTACTAACTTTAATAATTGGCGTCACGCTTTTAAATTGTTTGATACTCCAATTATGACTGTGTTTGACTAAGTTTGACAGTTTATAGGATTTTTTTTTTTTTACCAAAATACTCACAATTCTTTTTTTACCAAAATACATATGTTTATCCTTGGTAGCTTTTAATATGTCAGTTATCTTCTCATAGGTCAACTATGAGATCTGCTGTGCTGATCACTTCGAGACATTTATTTCTCGTCTTCGACTTTGTTGTTTATCTATAATATTAAATTCAACAAAAAATGTTGTATGTAACGGAAAAAAAAAAGTTCAATCAATCTTTAGATGATAGTATGATTTAAATTGAATTCTCACTATTTAGAACATCAATTCTGTACGGTGTGATTCATATTAAAGCTTGTGGAAATTTTCTATAGAAACTTGATGGAAGAATCAAAATATTTGAGTACCTTTAATTTAATTCAAGTGTGCGTGTGAATTCATAACTTTGCATTCAAAAAATGTAAAATCTTTAATGCAGTAAAAGTATGAATTTGTTTTGAGATCTTGTTTATATAAGAGTAATATGTGAGAAATAAAGTGAATAATATTGAGAAGAAGAATAATATTTTTAAATTGTATTAAGAAAAATAATAATATGTTTTATAGGTATTTATATGTGTGAATGGAAAATGAGATGTTAAAATTGGATTTTAAATCTCTAACTCGAATGGAACGGGAGCCGGAAAGTCTTAATCATATTCGAGTGAATCCCAAAACAAAAGCAAATTCCATCGAGAGCGATTAAATATCATTTCAAAATAAAAATTACTTAAATGACCTTTCAAAAATTTTTATACTTTAATATGCACTATAAGCTATAGCTTTAATACATGATCACTACAAAATTGAATGATCCTCTAAAGTATTATTAGGTATCATTTGAGATTATCTCACGACAAAATGTTATTTTAAAAATATAAAATTAAAAGATCTCACCTGATTTTTTAATTTCTTTTTTTTGCTAAAGTATCACTACAAGTAAAAACTATATTTATAGTGAAGGAGAAAATTATGGCTAAAAGTTAACGAGAAAATTCCTGTTATGACCTCTAACTATTATTTCTCTAGTTAAAACTCAACATAAATGATCACTATTAGTTATTTAAATTTGTTTATGTGTCATTAACACATTCGCGGTGGGTATATAATATTCTGCCCACCGGTGGACATATGATCAATTCCGTAAAACTCAATAGTGACGGAATAAAGTCCTATTAGAAATAAGTATATAATTAAACTAAATTTATTCTCACTAAAAGAACTTTAGTGATGAAAAATCCTGCCACTAGTACAAATATTTATCTTCACTAAAAAAAATTTAGTGATGGAAAATTATGTCACTAGTATAAATATTTACACTCACTAAAAAAAATTTAGTGATGGAAAAATATGTCTATAATACAACTATTTATTACTCATTATATATACAAAGTACTATAATTACTAAATTTTATAATGGTTGCCACAATATAATCAAGTAAGCTGAATAAAATGAAAATTGTAAATCTGCAAATATCAACAAACAAATTAATTGATAAACTATACAAACAAAATTATTATAAATACAGTAAGTATAATTTTATGGAATATGTTATAAAGGTTATATACAACTCAAAAACATTTTGTTCCCTCAATATATCTTTTTCATCTGTTAAATAAGAATGGGCAAAAAAAAACATGAAGATAAGAAAGTCACTTTAATTAGGTCCAAATAATGCAACATCAAAAGACACTTGAAATTCAGCTCACTTAAACCGGGTCAAATTTATATGGTTCCTTTGCACACATAAATATAAAATTAATTTTGCCTAAAGAGTTCAATTTTTTTCCAACAGTTAATCTTTCTTAACAAAGCACACCTAATCTGAGCATTAAATTTTCCAAGACTTGATGTCAATTTAGTTAAGAATTTCCTTTCAAAAAAAAAAAAGAAAAAAAAATTAGTTAAGAATTAAATCATACACCTAGAACATAGACATAAAAGCCTATCTTATGAATTGTGTGATGATGCTTTGAAAGGCAAGCTGCTCGACCCATTTATGCCAATGTGATAAACACAATGTCTCATGAACTATAATCTTAAACTAGAGAAAAAGTCCTCATCAATAAATTCAATAAATACAATGAAAATTAATAAAAAATAATATTTAGTTTACTCACTTATTTACTTTTGGGCCCACGGCCCACGAGCATGCACACAATCCAATCCATTTTTTACACATAAAACTAGGCCACGGTTATTTGCACTACCTTTTATGTTAAATTCACTACCGTTGAGTTTTTTTTTTTTTTTTTTTATCTCACTGTGTTCGAAAATTTTATCCGAAAAAGTAAAAAAAAAAATCGAATTTTTTTTTTCGAATACCGAGTAGTGTATTCATTATGATAGTGTATTTTACATAGAGGCGAGTGCAAATAACACGTGTCTAACACTTAACCAAATTACCCCTTTAAACCCAATCCATTACTAACTGTTTTCTTTTTTTTCGGTGGGCCCACCAAATGGTGCAAGTTATGTGTAATAGAGGGTTTCTATTTTTTTATAATACTCGTGAAAAAAATCTACTTAAAATTGATGAGGGAGTAATAATTTAAGGTTTTTCCAAAATTAAAGTAAATGTTTACAAATTTAGCCTAAAATAAAACCAAATAAAAATTATAAAGTAGATTTTTTGTGAACTCGAGTTAATGCAAATTTTGTTTGGCACTGTGAAAAAATGTTTGATTTTTGTTTGTTATTCATCTCGCTCTGCTTATGCCATGTGTCATCTGGGGGCCCGTTTGGTTCAAATGACTGAATTGATTAAATGAGATTGAATTAGATGAGATTAAATTAAATAAGATTATTTGAGGAGGAATATGTGTTTGAATTGTATGATTATTATTTTTATACATATTAATATTAAAATTAGTTTTGTGTCTTGATTGAATGATTAAGTGGGTTTAAAGTGCAATGTACTATTTTTACTCCCAACTAATTCAACCAATTATGTATTGTGAGGACAAAGTAGTAATTT
Organism: Ballota nigra; assembly: GCA_947034835.1. Classification (NCBI taxonomy): domain Eukaryota; kingdom Viridiplantae; phylum Streptophyta; class Magnoliopsida; order Lamiales; family Lamiaceae; genus Ballota; species Ballota nigra. Next base: position 114,151,892 of record OX344723.1, on the reverse strand, counting down.
AGTAATATAGGATTGTGCAGTGTCACCATCCCTAAAAAATTATTTAGTCACTCGTTTGATGGATTATGTAGGTTTATGGACTCGGGCCCTTATTTAGTCATGTGCCATAAACCTGTAATCCAAACACAATATTACATGAGATTAAGTGGGATTAAAACTTTAGTTCCACCTAATCCAGCTAACCAAACGACCCTTGAGTATATATTTTTTTTTAATGAATTTCATAAAAATGAAATATATTGTTTAAATCATTAATTAATTATGTAGGTCAAAGTAATTCTTCCTCATTGCTCACTTCACTTGTAAACATCGAGTAGGTTTTGTATGAAAATGATTTATGATGAGCTTATTATGAAATTGTTTTAAAGTATTGAATATTTGACCAGAAATATCATTAATCTGACTTCAAATTTTTTTACAACAATTACAATATAAATACAACTGACCCAAATTAATGATACTCCTGATCAAATATTTGATACTTTAAAATAGTTTCATGATATACTTATAATGAACTATTTTCATATAGTAGTTAAGGCCCAGGCTAAATACCCCTCCAACTATTTTATTAAGATTATAAAATTACATATATAACCTTAATATTTAAACAAAAAGAAAATCTAAAACTACATGCACCCTCGGTCTCATTTTTACGCAGAAGACGTTCAACCATATACATTTGAAGGGATAATAAAGAAATTGATCTTGTTTCTATCCTAATACAATCAGACGACACAACAACGAGCAGCGGTGGACGAAGCGGAAACGAGAATGTCGGCTTGAGTAACGCAAACATTGGTGAGAATCCAATGCCCCGGTTTTTCTCGTTCCTTCGAATCGATAAGAATAGGGATTTGAAATGATAAAAATTCCTCTTCATTCTGTTGTGCTCATCGAAATAACTGCCTAAGCATACTTTTTTTTATCCAAACTTCTTTGTGGCAGTGATTGATTGTAATGATAAAGTGCTCTTGGAGGTTAAAAAACAAAAGCAAGAGTTAGCCGACCTCCTAGAGCCGGTCATTCGGAATGAAGCCAGGAAATATCCTGGGATCAACATAGAGGGCCTCCCTTCCCCAATCGAAATTGTAGAGCTTTTGATCAGTCAAATTGGTAGCCAAAAGGCACGGGAAGAAAGCGACTGCAGTGGACCACCGGACGTGCTGCAACCTAGAGATCACCAGGCAGCTCTTTCGCTCTATAGGGATCGGGGCGCCCCTCTTCGTCTGAATCCATCACCTCCGCTTGCTCCGTAGTTTCTAGGTGTAGGACGGCTGAGCAGCCCCCGCGGAAGAAAGGGAGGGCGTAACATGGAACACGCCCCCAGGAACGGTGTACGGTGACCCTTCCAGTCTTTTCGGCGGCATCCTTCCGCATTAGCGGCGAGTGGAGTGCCACAATCCAGGAGTGTCGGGAGTCGGGTAGGCAGAGAAAGCGGCAAAGCCAAAGGCAGATCTCGAAATCACTCGTTGATCGCATAGTTCCAACAATAATGACATTTGTCGATATGCCACGGCCTGTTTACTAAGATCATCATAGATTATTAATGCGTGCATTCCATTATCACGGAAATATTCCCCTTTCGACTGGTCGCTAACCTATCTTTTTGAGTCCATGAGAAGAAGAGTCGATCCTTCTCCCCCATCTCGGTGACGTCCAACATCGACGGTTGTGAACTGCTTCACATAGTCCCAAACCGAGCCTGTTGAGACACATTATACTCTGACGGCCAAGGTACTCTACATTCTCGGGAAGGAACTGAGGGATATCCCCGCCCTCCGAACCGGACGTGAAGGTCTCCCCTCATCCGGCTCTCTGCAGGGGAATCTCCACTCACTGCTTCCCGTGCCCTTTACGCCCAGTCATTTCGAAGAACACTTGCCCCCCCCCCCCCCCCGGTCTTACCGCGGCTGCCCGGCTTCGCGGGATCGGGCTGCAATGCCTCGTGATCCCTCTATTGCTGGAACCGGCCCGGTCGCAAAGAGAGCAGTCGATCGATTCTTAGTAGTTTCGAGGAGCTAGCTAGTAGCCCCATAGACTACACACTATACACCTATGAAAGGGCGCTTCCCCTTTCAACAAAACAACCCTCGATAGGACGGAATATCCGCGTGTAACTCGTACTCTGACTTCCTGAAAAGCTGTAACTCAGCCCTTACTTCATGAAAGCATCCTCCTGGCGTGTTCCTATCGCTCAACCTCCTTTCGGGTTTGATGCAGATAGCTCTGGTGGCCCCCGCTTCTGCCTCTATCAGGCGGCGACAGAACCCACCTCCACAGCCACAGTATGGAGGAGCAGCTCCTTAATCCGCACCACAACCAATCCAAATTTTCTCCAGATCGATATATGATGCTAAACCGAGACCGAGATAGAGAGAGGGCGCCTGAAAAGGACTAACAAGTTGCCCAAACCCCCGTATTTTTTATTGAAAAGGTACTAACCCTTTCCATAGAAGTGGGAAGGTCTAAAATATTTTAAACTAGATTCTGGTAAAAATTGAAGCATTTCAACCCTCCTATGTATGTTTTCTTTTTGTCCCTTATTTCATAGATTTTCTCTTTAATATATAAACCCTAGTTTAAAATGGTGAATGTTGTTAGTTGTTTATATTGTGTGTATTTGTGTAAGAAATATTGATATTTTAGGCATTGAACGACGTTGAAAGTTGAATGATTATCATTTGCGCCTTTTTTCTTTTCGAATTTCCGCCAAGCCAATTTTCGGACCTGGTTAGTCGAAAGTTTTGCATATTTTCGAACACCAATTGCCAAAATTTTGAATGGTTTACGAGTTTTCAACATCTGGTTAATTTTTTGGAAACATTTTGTCGAAATATTGTGTTAATTTTGGGAACAGTTTGCCAAATATTACTTATCATAATTTTTTTTCTTTTATTAATAAGGGTATAAATGGTAGTATAAAGATTGTGTATCTATTAATACCAATTAAAACGAGTATGTGAATTTAGACGGAGGTGCATCTTCATAAGTTGGAGGGTATTTAGCCTGGCCAATAGTTAATTAACTTCTTACAAAAGGACGTAATTACACACAGTCCACTTAATAAAAAAAAAAAAAAAAAAAGAGCATTTGAATTGTGAGGGTTATTAGGACCAGCCCAATAGTTGGATTAGATGGGCCAAGTCTGGATCTTTTTATTTACGGGCCTGTGACCCAAAATGTATTCTGCATCATATAAAAGCTATTCTGGTTCAGATATTTGAAATTATCTGGCTAATGCTATTTGTGGTATCAATGGAGCTTCGCATCCTTTCCTCTCCATCTTGTGCAGGTAATCCTATTTCTACACTCTTCTCTGAAATTGAACTTGCTAGACCAATGAAAGCAAGCCTGAATGTGATGTGGTAATTTGATGATCTATTTTATGAAGTCATATTTTCCCCATTTTTGAGCTTTCCGATGATTATATAGGTTAATCCGTCATTCGTAATGTAAAAGGATATCGTAATTCAGTTAGCCTCGCTAATTCTAGTTTTCTATTGGTGTTCGTGTTAGGAGATGTATTACACTCGGTTAGGCGTCACATCTGCAGTTTGAGGAAGCATTATATGTATGGTTTTGATAACACAAGTGGATCTCTGGATAACAATCTGAAACATTTAAAGACATATTCCTCACAGAAGAAAAGGAGAACAGTTTGTTGTTTGAATAATCAGCCTTCCGAAACAGAATTACTCAGTAGCAAAGTGATATATACAGTTGCTGCTGCCATGGGGCATAACAAGGTAAGCTACACTATCCTTGTATCCTTTTCTGTATGCAGGACTTCTATTTGAAAATCCATAATCTTTTCTTTTATATGCTTTACTTTGATTTTTCCATTTATTCTTCCTTTACTTGATTGCTGGACTCCAATGCACTGATTTTCTATTGTTAGCTCTTTGTATATTATTTTTATTAACCTTTTCACATTTTAGGTTAAGCCTTATGCTTTCTGTAGGTTATAGACATATTTGCACTTGTTTACATTGCTTTCTATTTTTAATTATATGCTGGGGATTATTATACTTTACGTTGGGTTATTCATAGGCTACAATTGGTGTCATAGACATGTTAATCAGTAGCCAAATGTTATCACAGAGACTGCCTGCTTCTTCGTACTTAATGTTGAGCTGAACTTTTCTTAACTCACAAAATAACTGAACTCAAGTGTTGAGTTGGTCTTTCCTACTCCTGATGCTAAAATTAAAAGGATTAAACCCAACTTAAACTACTTATGTGTTGAAACATATATGTTGAAAGTAGTTGCGTTGCGTTAAGACATGAGACATGTTCTTTTAAATTTTTTACTGTTGTAAACTGAATCTTTAGAATTTTCTTTCTAGTGTTATTCATTTGATGATTTGAAGAATAACTAGAGATCAAGTTTTGCTTTCTCAACAAATTGCATGAGCTCTAGCAGGCTTGCAATCCAGGCATAACTGCTTCTCTTCTGTTGAGTGTTTCTCTAAATTGCTCGAGATTTGGGGAGCAATATTTGTGCAACTTATTTTTTCTGCAAATAAATGCAATTTCTCATCAAGGTGGTGGTTCTTTCTCTAATATGAAAATATTTTATTTGATCCTTTTTATCTTTTTGAATTTTCAGGAGTCACACCCTGAATGTAATTCTAGAGTTCCTGCCATTGTTGATGCTCTTGCAAAGATGGAGTTGACTTCAGAGGTATGAAAGCTTCATAATGCAGTGATTTTGATTGTGTCAGTAAGCCAGGTAGTTTGACATGATTCTCCTATTCTAGCACAACTTCCTCCTAACCTCTTTTCGTCGACTCTCGGGGATAATCATTTTTTCGCCAGAAAAGCGTTAATTCGTGCATTAAGTCGTGCCAATGACAATATTTGTGTTTCAAGCTAAAATTATATTGAAACGACCCTAGTTTGAGCTTATATCAAACATACAAAGGTAAATCTAATCTATCTAAATATGGAGAGAATATACACAAGAATAAAGAGAGCTACCTTCCATACAAAGATAAATCTAATTTATCTAAATAGCAGGAGTGAATCATTTTTATGCATTAACATGACAATGAAGATGCATAATTCACACAATTGTATTTTATTTTGTTCTTTTGCAAAATAGTCCTTTTGATTGTCAATTTTCTCTTCATGAAATGATCTTATACTCTGTTATCTATTATCCCCTCTTCTAATCCAGTTTCGGGGCACAGAGATTATTGAACTTGGCAAAGTCAAACCTGCTAGAGTTGAAGATATAGCTAGCGTTCATGAAAGCGCTTATGTATCAGGTCTTGAGAAGGTGCATTTCAGAGATATATTTTAATCTATTGCTGCTTGTCTTGATTCGGATCTACTATATCTCTCGCATTTGACCATTGAATGCTAAATAATTTGTTTTCTTCTGTTAACTTTACTCTGAACCTTGTTTTGCCCAACAGGCAATACTTTTTCATTGATTCATGTCATTGGATGCTTGTTTGGCTATGCAGTGCATGCTATTTTGTCATTCAACTTTCCGCCATCATGCATGTGTTTCTTCATTTTTGAATTCTATCAGTTGACATTAAATTGGGAAATGAGTGTATTTGTTTAGCCCTCTTCTTTGCAGTTACCGTCTTGGACATGATGAAACAGAAAATACAAATAAATTTGAGTGTTTAGGAATAATTTCTTAGATATCGGCATGTAGATACAAGATCTTGCCATGCTTGTTTAATAAAGTACTATGTTTAATTGATACTTCATGATTTGGATTGACATTTACTATATTATTATTTTTAGAACAAAACATTATTATGTTGCTAGAATATCGGACTTCATACTTGGTAATACTTGCTTTGAATATCTTGTCTGATCTTGAATTCATCGAGATTGTTGAAAAAAAAAATGAAATTGAGAAGAAAGAGTATATCACTCTTATCAGTCTATAAGTCACTATAACTTTTTAACCTCCACAGCTGCATTTCTTATTGCATGTACATTTACATTAGGCTTGCAAAATTGGCTATTGTGTTTCACATTACTTTGGTAGAAAGATATGAACTCTTTCCTTATTGAACATCAGCTCATTCTCATTTATTCGGAGCGGTTTACGATGCCATGGTTTTTTCGTAGTTTCTTATCCATAATTCTTTTTGCTATATAGGCAATGGAGCAGGCTTCAGAACAAGGGCTTATTTTGATCGAGGGTTCTGGACCAACTTATGCTACTTCCACGGTGAGACACTTTTGAACTCTTTTAAAGTTTTTAGCAAATATAGTTGTTGTGCTGATCAGATGTTTGAAATTACTATATGAAATACATTTGTTGTAAAAGTGTGATAGTCATTAATCACAAGAAAAGTATATAATACTTGGAGATAAACTGGCAGTAGTTAAATATATAGAATTTCATCTCATTCTCCATGTTCTGGCTGTACTTCGACATGCACTTAAACAACATACAATATGAAATACAGTAAACTAACAATGCATTCATGATGATGTCCTTGTCTTGTCTGTTTGTGCATATTTTTCATTTATATTCTTTTTGACTAGGTGTTGATACAACATAGTGGAGTTGGGCGTCTTGGCGTTTTCAATCTTTCATAAACTCTAGGTGCATCTGATAATCTCTTTTGCTTTCATTTTCATAAATACAGACCTTCCAGGAGTCATTATTGGCAGCTGGAGCTGGAATCTCATTGTTGGATGCAGTGGTGATGTCTCATTTCTAAGACGTTAGTCACTTAATAGTGATCTCTCTTGTCACATTCTTTTTCTTAAATTTGTTGACTATCTTAAACCCAAGATTTGAACTTTGTGTTGTCCCCTCCTGCATGTGATTTTATATCTATATCTATATCTATATCTATATCTATATTATATATATGGCATTTAGATGGGTCATTTGTTAACTGATAATGCAGGTTGCAGCATCAAAAGTTAGGAAAGATCCTCCAGTTGGTTTTGCTTTGGTACGGCCACCAGGTCATCATGCTGTTCCAGCTGGACCCATGGGATTTTGTGTGTTTGGAAATGTGGCTATAGCTGCTCGGTATGCTCAGCGTGCACATGGATTAAAGCGTGTGTTTATCATTGATTTTGATGTACACCACGGGAATGGAACCAATGATGCCTTCTACGATGACCCTGATATATTTTTCCTTTCAACTCACCAAGTAAGCAATTCTATTTTCCAGTCTGTCAAGCTCCATTCTTTGATACTTCATGTTGGTTGATTGAATTATTCTTGGGGATCTGTATGTTTATTGTGGACAAAATAGTAATGATACTAATTCTGCTGGCTAGACATTATGTTCAAAGGATGCGTAATTGCTTCTCTACATTGCCTTCCTGATGGTTTTATCATTGCCTTGGACAATTTAGAAAATATTCTTAGCTAGCAATCTGGATTGGCTAAAGTATAATCCTTACCGTTCCTTGTATATCTTAAATTGCATTATTAGTTGGAGATACATGGACTCTGTCCATATGAAACTACTGACACATCTGATGAAATTCTATTGTTGTTTTAAAAGCTGCAGTACAGTATTTTATTTACACGCCCTCATGTTTATCCTTTGTGTAGGATGGGAGCTATCCTGGAACTGGTAAGATAAATCAGATAGGTAGAGGAGCCGGTGAAGGATCGACCCTGAATCTGCCTTTACCTGGAGGGTCGGGTGATACAACCATGCGAGATGTCTTTGACGAAGTTATTGTACCATGTGCTCAAAGATTCAAGCCAGATATAATTCTCGTTTCAGCAGGGTGAGAAGGTTCTTTTTCTTGTACAATGGTATCAATCTTCAAATGGAACATAATCATCATTTTCATTGGTGAAATTTAAATATCAAAAATCACAACCTTAGACCTAATTGCAATTTTTAACTGAACTTTTGGATAGTTGCAAACAAAACACCAACTTCACAACTCAATTGCAGTTGAGACATCTGGCAGTTAGGGTCCTGCCCGGACTCGTGACCTTTTTCTTTTTGGCCAATTCTTGACAAATTGAGGTGCAAGGTATGCACCATTTTGTTTGTTTCTTCGAGCCCGTCTGTTTGACACCGTCAATTGTCAATTCCGTATACCACAACACCACAAATTTGTAATTTTGTGGCTCATTTTACTATTCATTCATGAGTTCACGACTTGATCAGAATTTTAAATTGGAATTAATGTTAATGTGATATTCGAAATTGCCAATTAAAGGTATCAAACTGATGGGCTCGAAGAGAAAAAAAATAACACTTCGAATCACCGACAAAAATTGAAAATCGGGAGTCTGGGCAGGGCCCAAACTGTCCGATGTCTAATTTGCAATTGAATCAAGAAGCTGGTGTTGTCTTAGATTGTGATTTTGCGGCAATTAAGCCTATAAAATAAAAAAGGTCGAGTTATTGTGAGCTTATACTGTTGAGTAGCAATTATCATTGGTCGCTTATATGAAATAAATGTTTCCAGATACGATGCACACGTGTTGGATCCTCTAGCGAGTCTGCAATTCACGACAGGGACGTACTACATGCTTGCTCGGAACATTCAGCAACTAGCCAGAGATTTATGTGGTGGAAGATGTGTGTTTTTCTTGGAAGGAGGTTATAACCTCACTTCTCTTTCGCATTCTGTTGCAGATTCATTCCGGGCATTTCTTGGGGACCCAAGCTTGGCTTCAGAACTTGATAATCCTGCATTCTTGTATGAAGAACCATCAAAAAAGGTGAAGGATGCTATTCAGAAAGTTAAGCACATTCACTCTCTTTAAAAATGCATGCCTGATGCCTCAATATGCTAGATTGAGTCACCTATTTAGTAATTGTGTTAATATTTGTTTGAACATGTGAATATTTGCTTGATGCTTTCACAACTATTTGAGGATTGTGTTGATAGTTGAACATATAATGAAACAATAATTATTTCAAGGCAAAAACTAGTCTGGGACGGTCTCACAGTGAGACGGTTCTAAACTAACACAAATTAACATCCATTTCTTACAAAGTGTTGACATTGTGATGGCGTTATTCTCAAATTATGTCCTGTCTCATTGTGAGACGTTTTCATACAAGACTTCTTGTATCAAAATCTCCCAAGACTTTTGACCATAACAAGGAGAGCTTGTAAATGATCTAGGCGAGGTTAAGATGTTAATTTTGTCTATACTTCATTTTTCTTGTACACAATTTGTATTTGAGAAAGGGTAAAATGATCAAATTTTTTAAAATTAATCAATGAAAATCTATAGGGAAATTCAATGGATGGGAAGATGGTTGTTGATTCCCGAAAACTTGCATGTAAACATCACATTTTGTGATGGGCTCATGCAAAAAAATAAAATAAAAAAATGTGTACATATTGCCATACAACAACAAAAAAAAAAAAAAAAAAAACATTAAAGTGCACTGAGGAAAAAAACTTTCATACTTCTTAAAATTGCAAATTAAACTATATTTTTTTAACATTTTTTTTCAATTATAACATATATTCTTAAATTTGTAATTAGAGACGATGTTTTACTCGTGCTACTTTATCATATGACCATTTCTCGGCAAGTTTTGTTGACATGACAATATATCAAATTGGAAAAAGGAAATTTGTGATTAAATTGATAAATTATTAAAAAATTGGTGAATTTTGTTTACAATTATTTCAAAGATTTTTTTGGCTGTCATGTCAGCATAAATTGTTGAAAAATAAACATATACTCCCTCCGTTCACAAAATAACAAAATATAGGATTGCTTGTCTTATTGAGCCGTCCACGAAAAATAGTCATGTTGCCTAAAATGGAAATAATAAACTTTATCTACTTTTACAAAATACACATATAATATTTTTAAAATAATTTATTTTGTACTTGATTTGATACAATATTTACTTTTTACATATTATATCAACTTTCTTAATAACCGTGATAAAAATAACAAACTCAATTTTCATAGACGGAGGGAGTATAATATAATATTTCAAATTTTAATGTTATGCGTGTAGAATTGTGTATATGAAAAACATAAAAAAAAAATCTTGATTTATTAGATAATTAACCCAAGATTAATTGTAAATAAGAAAAGGTAAATTAATATATATACTGGTTAAACCGTGCCACGGGTGTGAATCTTTTAAGTAGTAGTCTTTCCACTCATTTTCAATTGTCCATTGCTTTTGAAGAGAGTGTTAATGTGGGAGTTTATTAAATTTGTAGTGATAAATTAGTTTTTAGTGGCATTATGATAAATAAAATATGTAAAAGAGGAAATAAAGTTAATTTTAGTGACATTGTGGTAAGTAAAAGTTGGTTATTTATGGAAGGATCAAACAAAAAACATATAAATATTTTTGGTAAAGAGACAATCCGAAAATGGGACAGAGGGAGTATCTGTTGTATTCACTGAACATTATTAGTTATTTTAACTAGATGATATTAGTTATTGTCACTTACAATATTGGTTGCTTTCAATGAACAATATTAGTTGTTTTCATTGAACATTATTATTTGTTTTTATTGAACAATTTTAATGTGCACCAATTGCAACATGCAATAGGTGCACACCATTTTTTTTTCTACAATTGGTGCACACAAATGTTGTTCATAAGAAATACATCTAAAACATGAAAATTAGAGTAAGTTTCTTATACACCAGATGCACCGTGCAATTGAAGTGCATTTTTTTAAATGTTACACTCATTATTACTAAAAAGTCATACTTATTATCACTGAAAAATCATTTTATAAAAATACGTTTTTCAATAATAACAAGTGTGACTTTTCAGCAATAGCATATATAACTTTTTTAAAGTGCACTTGAATTGCACAGTACACCTAATGTACACAAGACTAAATCTAAAAATTTATGTAATCCACCTAATTAATAAGTAGACACTCTATCTATCTGCCAAATTTATCTCAACTAATTTTTCTTTTTGGCACATCCACCAAATATATTTGCATATTATACCCTGTATGGAAATAACCCTTCTCCGTTCAAAAAAAGAAAAGAAACAATCCTTCCCACTTTTACCATTTTCAACATTATTTAATTATTCAAATGTCAATAATTTTACACTCTGCCGTTATTTTATATACATATAAACACCACAATATTTCATAATATTTTCACCACATCTATTCCTTCCATCCATGAAAAATAGACTTGTTATTTTTTGCACGGTTATTAAGAAAGTTGATATAATATATAAAAAATAAAAATATTGTGTCACATCAAGTACAAAATAAATTATTTTAAAAATGTTATGTGTGTATGTTGAAAAGTGTAGATAAAATTTATTATTTCAATTTTAGATAAAATGACTATTTTTCGTGGACAACCCAATAAGACAACCAAGCCTTATATTTTGTGGCGGAGGGAGTATCTTTTAACAAAATATTAATTCATTAAACTTTGTGTCTCAAACGTTTTGGAAATAAAGTTTTGTATGTAAATACAACATCTTAAAGTTCTGTTTTGCACTGCTCATCGGAGTAGCATAGATATAAGGGTGTATATTATACTCCCCCCGTCCCAATTTTGTTTACCCATTTCATTATGTACCCCCTTCAAACACTTCTAAATTACACCTCATTCCACTAATAATTACGTAGAAAAATATCATTATTTTGTTTCATGCATTTCAATTGAATAATACACAATCATAAAAAAATTATTTTATCTATTTAAATACTACAAATTAAGTCTCACAAAAAAATCAACAAAAATTAAATGGGTAAACAAAATTACAAAACTGAGACGGATGTGTACGAGGGTAGGGGTCTTCAGGTGGAAAGATCAAGTTACAACGTGTCAAAATTATAGGAGTAACAGAGTATCAACTCCTTCATCTCAATTTTACTTTCTGCCTAGAAAGAAAGTGCTTTTACTTTTGTGTTCAAAAAAACAAAGGGTTTTACTTTTCACCATTTCATGCCACATTTTTCAATCATGAAACTTCTTTGCTTTACAAAGTCCCCTTGATTTGAAAGCCTAAAAAATATATCCATAATAAAATAAAAGGGATAATCAATATAAATTGAATGTGTTTGTCTATGTCATTATATTCTATATATATGTATATATTTTAATCAAAATAGAAAGAATTACATTTTTTAATACTCAGTATTCGGTTCAAAAACCAATTAATCCTGAAACTCAAAGTTGATCGCACTTTGTAGGTTTCAAATTTGAAACCTAAAGAGAAACATACTCCTAATTTTCAAACTCTTTTTGAGATTAGAAATACATCTCATTTAAGAATTATTTGATATGTTAAAGAGTTTCTCTTCTTTCAAAAACCTAGACTGTTAAAAAGATTATATTTATATTGATCAGTCTATGTTTTAAAATAAATTTTAATGTGCTCATTACTTATATGTGCGCAAATCCTCCTCCCTACTTGAAGCTGCTAATTAGTTAATTATTTTTCTTTTAAAATGCAGACTCTCCATTAGGGTTGCAATTTCTATAAATTTGACTTCGATTCTTTAAATATCTCATGCATGAGTTGTTTAGTTTGATTCATTTGTTCCAATTTTTTTTTTTTATTCTACTTGATGTTTTACTTGTTAGATTATTAATACATGAATTTAGGGGCGCTTCTTCAACGATAATGAGAATGAGATTGAAAATTAGTGTATTAACATGGTCCATGAGAACAAAATCACCACCTCTCCTCCTAAATAAGGTAATCACTACTCTATTTTGATTATCCTATTCTCTTCTTACAATATTCCTCCTCAATCACTCCCCCATTCCTCCACCAACAACCATTTGTTGTCAACTTCTATTCCAAAATTGGGAATGATGTCACCATTGAAACACTTCTTCCCCTAACATATCATTTTATTTATGAGGGCATAGATGGAAATAAATTTTCATTCTTATTACCATTGAAGAATTGCTAACCAAGCGCCCTCTCAGTATTAAGATGGTTCGTTGAATTTTTTTTTTTTTTTTTTAATTTCACGTGTCAAACGTTCAAAATATGAAACACAAAAATTTGTGTTACTTATGACCTAAGATTATTTATTAAAACTTTATAAGACCTCGTCTTACGTGACGAATCTTGTCTTTCAAGAGTAAATAACAAAGAGACCTTATCCTCAAGAAAACATTACTAGTGAATAAGAGTTCATGCATATATAAGTTTGATTTATAAATATTTGACCAAACCGTTCTTTTGTTATTTCACGTAAGCAGTTGTATACTGAAAAACATATATACTATTCAATATATAAACTAATAACCTTTTTATATAAACTAATACTTTTCATTTTGTTTTTTTATGGGTTCCCTAATTCATTAGAATGAATTATATTCAAATTAATTCTACAACGCAACCAATATCTTACAATTAGCACGCATGAGTTTTTGTCTTATAGGCACACACAATTGTGGCAAGATATGTGGTGGTGTGGAAATCTTTCTGCAATATAGATTCGAACTTGTGTGAAACTAATTTTTCGCTGAAATATTCTGGAGGTTTTGTTGGTGAACGAATCTAATCGTAAGGATTAGTGGCTGTTTTAATCCATTTTTACGTCACCAATCAATAACGTGTGATTGATTACCACCGTAAATGGTAAATCGGGGTGTGAATTTATCGAATTTGAAATTGAACTTATTTCGTGTATGTGTAGGTTAGGATGTGTTTGTGTCTGTATTTTTGTCTAAAATCCGAAAATTATATAAATAAGCTGGAGAACAACTATTTATAGAGGCTAGCAAGCATGAGGTGCTACTGACTCTTGGTCTCCCTAGCTTGCATGCCTGACATGTGTCCTTTGACCTTATCTAAGCTGAATCTTAGTTACAAAGTCTTCTTTTGGGCCTTATCTCGGACTCATTGTTGTTCGCCTAGGTCGGCTTGACTGATCTTGATGACCCTTCAACTGAAAGTTGTTCGCCTCTTGAGGTTGTACTTTGGAAGTTGTTCGCCTTATGGCTTCGTTCAGCTTGGCTTTGGGATCTTAGTCCTTTGTTCATGTGCACACCTCTTTGGTTGATTGTTGTATCATATTTTGACCAAGTTGCTCGTCATTGGTGACTTCACGATTGGCTCATCATTGGTCTCGGGTCTTAAAACCTGTTCGCCTATTAGTTGTTCGTCGGGGGAGTTGTTCGCCACTTTATACACCTCCCAGATTGGTTAATGCACTCAAATCGTGATTTTCTTTGTTTAGACTTCAATTGTTGTTTGCTCCATATTTAGATGTTGTTCGCCTATCAACAATTGCCCCCTATCTTGACTAGATGTTGCATCAGACGAGCAACTTTGTGGCGAGCAACTGTAGTTAGGATATCATCTTGGCCAAGATTTGGACGAACAACATCTTTGTGACGAGCAATATTGTGATAACCGTTTCGTCTTCCCATGATCTGGGGAGATCACGAAGATGACGCCAATGCAAATGATTGCGCGCCGTTCACGCGTGAGCAACCCCGAGGCCACGCGCCCCTATAATTACTTATAGGCCCTTCAACTTGTGGTTTAGCTCGGAATTAACCCCGTCTTCTTTCAATTTAGTCCCTGAGCTTTTGGGAAATTACGTCTGGGACCCCATTTTTGCTTGGGGTATAAATAGTGGGAAAACTGAAATTTTTCCCACTTTTCCCCCTCTTGTTACAGTGCTCCGGCGATTTCCACCTCCCTCCGGTGATTTCAAGCTTTCCGGCGTCCGTCCTTCAGTATTTGACTTCAAGTTTCAATTCCCAGGTAGTTACTCTTTTTTTTTTCCATCTTTTTTCTCTACTTTTTCTCTCAAAAACTCTATCGCCGCCGTGTGGATCCGAGCGCCACCGTCTTCTCCGGGAAAGCGCCGCCGTCTGCAACACTATCCGCCACCACCCGGATTCTTCCTTTCCCTCCTATGTCTTCGCATTCGAGCAATAAAACTGAGGAGACCTTAGATCCCCTTTTCCCAACTGTTGCTTACGATCCACAACCCGTTGGAGTTTCTTCAGCATCGAACGCTCACGTGGATTCAATTGTTCGCTCTGTGGAGGACACCGGTGCGGGCCCATCTGGGAGAGAACTAACAGTTGTGGCGAACAACAATTTGGACGAAAGCTCTTCGTCTTCTGCTGAATCTGAAGATCCAGATCTTAACGAACTCACCCGCGAGTTCTTGGAGGGTATTAACTTCCCATCCCCAAAGATGTTGGAAAATGAGATTCCAACGGGAGTTGCTCGGCCATTCGAATGACGAGCATATGTTGAGGAATACGCGAACAGGTTTCCTCTCCCACAGAGACAAATAATGGACAAGGTGAAAACTGGATACCAGGCGAGCAAGATTAAAAGTGTTGTTCACGAAGATGAACTGGACTCTATCCGGAAGGACTACAAGATCCCATATGATATTCACATGTGGGCTCCTCGGAGAAAGGAAAGAGCTGATCGCCCACCTCCAGGGTGCACGGCGGTCAACATTCACACCTTAATTGCCGGACTAAAGCTGCCTCTTCCACCCGTTGTTGGTCGATTCCTGGAGGCGACCAACTTGGCCATCACCCAAATTACTCCAATTGGGTGGATGAATCTTTTAGGCTCCATGTGCTTGTTCGCCTTGGAGGGGTATGTTGATCGGATCACTGCGGAAGAAATCAACTACTTGATGACAATTACAAACTGCCCCTTAGGAGAAGAAGACTATCACTATCTCAAGGCCAGAACTGGGTTGAAAATGGTGGAAGAGGTGCCGAACAAGATTCGTGACTGGAAGCAACACTTCTTCTGGATTGGGGGTGATTGGCGAGCATCTTCTGGTCCACACGGCGGTCCTAGACGAATAAATTCTCCAGCAGCCTATGGAAAACTGAAACGTAAGTCTATTTCTTGCTCGCCTTTGGGCTAAGTGGTTCTAATTTAACTTTTCTTGTCTGTTCGCAGGCCCTCGTCTACCCAAGTGGGATTCAGAAGAGGAGTTGAGCTCCGAGTTTCTATTTACTTCGTGCTTGGTTGGCCTCCGCAATAGGGCAGATAGGACTATTGACTATCTTTGCCGAGCAAGGTGTCAAAGAGCTGCTCGCCTTTTGACTTACCCTCATCACCTGGAGGCCCAAGCTGAGGTGCCCCTAGGTATGAAAATTTCTAACTTCTGGTTCAAGTCTTGTTCGTCGTTGACTTGTTTAACTTGCTCGTCTAATTCTAACTCTTTTTTTTTTAGCCGAACAAGTAACAGTTGCCGTTCCTCCCTCATACGCCCTCCTTGAGCAAAGGGTTCTCGAAATGGCGCCGCCAAGAGGGAAGAAAATGAGAGGTGACCCCCCTCAAAAGGTGTTCGCCTTGACGAACAAGCCTGAGGGGGCCAGAGTTCCGAGACAGGCTGCTCCCCCTACTCAAGTTCATTCTCCTCCCATTTCCCCTCCTCGTGGGGAGAAACGTTTAAAGAAGGCCGACGGGACTCCAGTGTCCCATGATGTTCCGGATAAGGGGAAAGAGAAAGTGAGTTCGAGCCATGCTCGCCCTGAAGGGAATGTTGTACGCCGTTCATCGGTAGAGCCTACAGAGAGATCTGGCAAAGCGAGCAAAGACACTGGCTCCCCTCGAGGCCCAGAGGATATTACATACCTAGGCCGGGACGAACGAAAATTCTCTGAGTAAGTCCTTACTCTCTTGCCGAACAAGTTTTTCTTTTGTCAAATTTTCCAAGTGTTGATCTTCTTTTTTGTTCGCAGGTACCGGCCCAGTGATCATCCAGGGCGAGCAGACTTGGTTCACCATTTTGCCTGCTCTAAGACCCCGGCGAACATCCGTGACATTCCGGATGAACATGTTCGTCGAGCAACTGAAATTGTTGCTCGCGCCTGGTCGCGGCCGCTGAACAAGGCTGTCCTCGCCCAGGGCCCCATTGATAATTTTCACCTATCAATGGTTCAAGCCGCCAACTCCCTGGTTTCTGCTCAAAGGGGGATGGCTCAAGTTGCCGAGCTAGAGGAGACTGCTCGTCATCACGCCGCTTCCATTCGCCAGCTTACCGAGGAGAAGGAGAAAGTGGTGAATAATTTCAATGGCCAAATTGCTCGCTTAAAGGATCAATTAAAGATGGCCGATGACCTGGAGAAGAAGCGTATCGAGGACTATCAGCTTGTCTCTGGCGAGCTTAAGAATACAAAAGCCGAGCTACTTTCCTCTAAAGCTGCGCTGGATGAAGAGAGGAAGAAGAGGGAAGAAGCAGAAGAAGAAGTTGCTCGGCTGAAGAAGCAAATGTCCGAGATGCTCTCTAGGGAAGAAGCCGAGCAAGAATTTCAAGCTCGGAGTGGGCCTATCTCAAACTTGGGTTATATCTGCGCCTACGCGGACAGCATTCGCACGGCCGATGCTTATGACTTCAAGGATTTAGTTGAAGAGATGAGCAAAGATCTAAACGAATTCCTGGAGCACTATCCTCCGCCAAACAATATCGAGATTCAGCTGGCGGATCTGGCAGTACTAGGGGTTAAACTTGACAAACTTGACCCTAGTATTTCCATTACTCATCCTCCGCCCCCAACTGATGAAGGCGAGCAAGAGGAAGAGGTGGCCGTGGCTGACGAGCAGAACGCAAAAGAGGCTGAGGATAAGGCTGCTGAAGATTTGGCTCGTGAAATGATCGTCGAACCCCCTGTCGAGCAAGCTCAAGATCTTCCCCCCGCCGAGCAACAATAGTTTCTAGGACTTAGCTTTTTGTCTTTTGCAATAGTTGTTCGTTCCTTTTTTGTAGTACTTGTACTATTTTTGGGGCTTCAAAGCCTTTGATTAATGGATGTCTTTCTTTTGTTCGCTCATCTTCTTACATGTTAATTGCCTTTACATTTTCATGAAATGCTTTTGCAATTATAACATATTGTATTGGGCTTTGTTCGCTTTTTGAACTTTGTCTTTGATGGAATAGGGTTTAGCCTTAGGTTCTGCTCATCTTAAAAGACGAACAACCTTTGAATGGCTTTGGTCCTTGAATGGACTGGTACCTCGAGCTTTGGACTTTTCTTTTGTTGACGAACAACTACTGTATTTACATTTTGAACAAATTACAAGTGTTATAAGACTGTTCATCACTAACATATACAATATGACGAACAACTTTGAACACAAACTAAAAACTTGCTCGCTTATAGATTTTTGCCGAGCAACTCTATTAAAAAATTAATGACGCAGCACCAGACTATACAATGTGCCGAGCAACTTTTTAATCTATACTTAGCCAAATTTTCAAAAAATTATGCAAGTTTTTGATCCATTCCATTGGCTTGATTCACTTCATTCGCCATACTTGCCCCCAAGATAATTGTTCGCCCATTCATTGATAGTACTTCTTGAGATGTACGGCATTCCAAGAGTATGAGGCCGGCTTGCCTTCCATATCTTCGAGATCGTATACGCCATTCACGAATTTTTCCGTTATACGATATGGGCCCTCCCAAGTTGGTCCCAGTACTCCTGAAGGTTGGGCGAGCAGTTTTCTTAGAACCAAATCTCCAACTCTGAATTCCCGGACTTTTACACGGGAATTATAATAACGTTCCGCTCTTTGCTTGTATGTTGCATTTTTTAACTCAACATTGAGTCTTTTTTCTTCGAGCAAATCCATTTCAGCACTTAGAGCAGAATTGTTTGCTTGTTCATCAAAGTTGGTCGTCCTAATCGTGTTGGTCCTTAACTCAATAGGTATTACTGCTTCTGTTCCGAAAGCCATAACAAAGGGTGTTTCTCCGGTGCTAGACCTGGGAGAAACTCTGTATGCCCACAAGACTTCCGGGAGTTCGATAGACCAACCACTTTTGCTCTCCGCCAGTCTTACTTTTAATGTATGCTTGATTATCTTGTTCACAGCTTCAACTTGTCCGTTTGACTGGGGATGATAAGGTGTGGAGTAATGCTTTTTGATCCCCCACTTCGCACAGAATTCTCTCAACTCTTGTCCATCAAACTGTGGACCATTGTCTGTCACAATTGCCTGTGGAACTCCAAAACGACAGACAATGTTCTTCCAAATAAAGTTGATCATCTTCTGCTGCGTGATGTTCACCATGGCCTCTGCTTCTGCCCATTTAGTGTAATAATCGACTGCCACAACGGCAAATCGAACATTTCCGACTCCAGCCGGGAAAGGACCAATGATGTCCATCCCCCATCTTGCAAAAGGCCATGGGCTGTAAACTGACACGAGCTCTTGGGCCGGGGTATGAATGTTCGGGGCAAAAATCTGACACTGATGGCAAGTTTTTGCTTTCTTGATCGCATCCTGACGTAATGTCGGCCAATAATATCCTTGCCTGATGGTTTTGTATGCCAAGGCTTGCCCCACAGTGTGATTTCCACATACTCCGGCGTGAATTTCTTCGAGGACTGCTCGTCCTTGCCCCCTAGGCAAACACTTGAGAAGTGGGACTGATATTCCCCTTTTGTAAAGTTGTTCTCCCACCAGAGTATATCTGGCGGCTCGCTTCACTAGCTTGGCAGCTTCAAAAGGGTTGTTTGGTTTTTCCCCATTTCTCAAGTATTTGACTATATTTGTTCTCCAGTCGTCCTCATCGGCAGTTTGATCGTCAAATTGGTTGACATTATAGCTTACTGTTGATGGATCATTCATCTTTGTAATTATAATGTCTGCCAACTCTGCTGGCCCTTCACTTGTTGCTAGTCGGGCCAGAGCATCTGCCTGAGTGTTGCTTGTCCGTGGGATTTGTTCGATGAAGACTTGATCTAACATGGACATAAGGTGAGCAACAATCTGTTGATAGCCAATCATATGATCATCTTTCGCCTCGTATTCACCTCGGACTTGGTTCACAATCAGTTGTGAGTCTCCGAAGATTTGTAACCGTCTAACACCTACGGCAAGGGATAGGTGAAGACCAGCAATGAGAGCTTCATACTCTGCTTCGTTGTTGGTTGCCATAAAACCGAATTTGATTGCCGAGGTGAATACTTGTCTTTCAGGGCTAATTAGTACCACTCCTGCACCTGACGCCACATTTGTCGAGGATCCATCAACATAGAGATGTCAGGGGTGATGTAGTCCTCTCGTCGGATCTGGTGGGAAAGTTAGTTCGACTATAAAGTCGGCTAATGCTTGCCCTTTGATCGCTGTTCGAGGAGCATAGGTCACCCCAAATTGGCTAATCTCTAGTGACCATTTTAGAAGATGTCCAGCAGTGTCAGGGCGATGGAGGATTTGTCTGAGCGGGAAAGTTGTTAGTACTTCGATTTGATGATCGAAAAAGTATGGTCTTAACTTTTGCACACTCATGACCAGAGCATATGCCAGCTTCTCAGTTGGGGAGTATTTGATCTCTGCTTCATGCAAGGCTTGGCTGACGTAGTATATAGGTTGGTGGAATTTGCCGTCTTCGCGCACCAGAACAGAGCTGATGGCAACTTCTGATGCGGCTAAGTATAGGAATAACTTCTCTCCTGGGACTGGTTTTGATAGGATTTTAACATCTCCCAGGTAGTCTTTGAGTTGATCAAAGGCCCTTTGACAGTTGTTAGTCCATGAGAAGCTTCCTTATTTGATGGCCTCAAAGAATGGACGGCATTTGTCCCCCGATCTGGATATGAACCGATTCAAAGCTGCTAGGCATCCTGTGAGCCTTTGCACCTCTTTTACTGATCGTGGAGGTTGCATATCCACAATGGCTTTAACTTTTGCTGGGTTGGCCTCAATTCCCCGCTGGCTAACAAGATGTCCCAAGAATTTCCCCGAATGGACACCAAAGCTGCTCTTCTTCAGATTTAGCTTCATGTTATAATGCCGAAGAATCTCGAACACTTGGGTCAAATGCTGGAGATGATCTCCTCTCTTGGGGATTTTGACCACGATGTCGTCTACATAGACTTCCACCGTGTCTCCGATTTGTTGGTCAAACATCTTGTTCACCAGCCTTTGATAAGTTGCCCCGGCATTGATGAGGCCGAAGGGCATTCTCTTCCAGCACAGCAAGTTTTTGTTAGTGTAAAAAGCTGTGCTTTCTTGATCGTCAGGATGCATTGGGATTTGATGATACCCTGCAAAAGCATCCATGAATGTTAGCATTTCGTGACCCGCAGTGCTGTCCACCAATTGATCGATGTGCGGGAGAGGAAAGTTGTCCTTCGGGCATGCTGCATTCAGATCTGTAAAGTCTATGCATAGCCTCCAGGTTCCGTTTGGCTTCCTCACCAGCACAGGGTTTGCTACCCATTGTGGACAAAGTGCTTGACGGATCAGATCGTTGTCTAACAGCTTTTTAACTTCTTCATTCAACGCTTGATATTTGTCCGGCCCGTACTTCCTTCGTTTTTGATGGACTGGCCTCTTGGCTTGATTAATGTTGAGTCTGTGGCAAGCATGCTTTGGATCTATCCCCACCATGTCTGCATGAGACCATGCAAAAACATCTAGATTCTTGAGGAGGAATTCTTTTATCCGGGATCTGTATGGCTCAGGGAGCTCAGATCCTATGTAAAGCTCAAGATCCTCGTTGTCAGGGTTAACTCTGAACGCCTCTAGTTCTTCGACTGGAGTTGCTCGTCGTTTTTGTCCTTTCCAACGGGGATCAAGTATTGGCCCCTCAAGATTTGCATCATTTTCGATGTCCATGGGCTCTGCCCCAGGCGGGGATCTAGATCATTCGTCGGCTCTGATCCGTTGTTGTTAGCCAGTACCCGGCCCTCCAAGTTGCTTGATGAAGGTTGCTCGTCACCACCACTTCTTTGTTCATCAACTGGAAGTTCCTCAATGGTGGTGGTGAGTTGCTCGTCCAACACTTGCTCGTCCAAGTGTTGTTCGTCAGTGTCCATGTGGTCGTCCATGTCCATCATGTTCTCCAGTACTGACGGCTTATCGTCAGGATAGTTTGTGGTAGCCTCCATCATGGACACTTGAGTAAACTTTGCTTTTAATTGTAGGAGACACTCCCGAGCTCTTCTTTGGTCTCCTCTCACTGTGCCTGTCCCACTTGCTGTCAGAAATTTTATACAATAGTGGTAAGTGGAACATGTAGCTTTGAATTCATTTAAAAAGGGGCGACCAAGAAACCCGTTGTAAGTTGATTCCTGGTCTACGACAAAAAAATCAACCATTCGTGTAATATTCTTTTCGGGTTCATTGGCCGTTACAAGTTGTATAGATAATCTAATTTCCCCTACTGGAGTGGTTACAACATTTCCTAAGCCTACAATTCTATGAGTTGTACTTTGAATGTAGCCCGAACAATCTTCCAGTTGGTCGAGCGTCTTCTTGAATATGATGTTGGTATAGGCTCCGGTGTCTACCAAAAGTCTGTGGACTCTTGTTCCCATAATTTTGACACAGACTACGAGCGCATCGTTATGTGGGGTTGAGATTCCTTCCAAATCTTCTTCGGTAAAGGTCAACTTTGCCGTTTGCATGATGGTTGGTTTGATCCCCATTTCCTGAACTTGGCCCATAGCTCGTAACTCTGCCTTCTTCTTTCTGTTGGACATTGGTGGACGTCCATCAGAACAACCTCCGGCAGAGCCGGAAGGCTCCATCATGAAAATATCCTCCAATGGGCGTGCAGCTGCAGCGGGAACTGGTCGTCCGGGACGATTATTCCGTTGAGGCTGTTCGTCGCTTTCTTCCCCCGGGCTGCTCTCCCGGCCTCTTTTGCCGGGCTGTCTATTAACAAATTCGGAGAGCTTTCCCTCCTCATAAAATCGCCAGAGTTGCTTGAGCAAATCTCTACACTCACTTGTAAAGTGCCCCACGCTTTGATGGTAGGCACAGTACTTGTTGGGGTTGAGTTTGCCAGTGTCCTGACGGATTCTTCGCGGAGGGGAGAGCAACTCCTTGCCTTTTACATTATCATAAACAGTGTCAACTGACACTGTTAGCACCTGGTTGAGCTTTTCTTTCAACTCTGTCCCTTCGTTGAATGCTTTCATGTTCTTCGGGACTCTGTATCCTGTTCCACCAGGCTTTTTGTTGTTCTCCTTGGGGTCTACTTTGTTCTCCCCCAAGTTTGCTTCTAGGGCCTCATGCATGGAAACGAACACGCCGGCCTGATTTCTGAACTCGGCGTAATTCTTTGGGCACTTCAGACGTACCTCTTTCCATAGTTCTGACCCTTTTTTCAGTCCTGCCATAACAGCGACAATTTTAGTGTCCTCGCTGACCGGTTCTCCTTCCAACAACACTTTATCGAATCTTTCCATGAATGCTCTGTCAGATTCGTCGTTATTTTGTCTTAAATCTGACAGTCGATGTTTCTGGGAAAGATACGAGCCAGCTGTTGAAAAGTGTGAAAGAAACTCCCGACTCAGTTGGGCAAACGAGTTGACTGATGCCGGTGGCATTGCTGAAAACCATTTGTGAACCCGGTCGCCCAACGTCAATGGAAAGTTCCGGCACTAGGTGGCGTCGCTGGCCCCCACGGAAACCATGTAGTCCGTATATTTGGTAAGGTGGACTCGGGGGTCTGCCAGGCCTTCATACTGGATGCTTGCCGGAAACTGAATCTTCTTTTGAATTGGGGCTTTTAAAATGTGAGGGGCCAATGGGGATAATGGCATGCTGGTCGCCCCCATACCTCTCTGTTGGTCCAATTGCCCCTGCATGCTTTCCACTGCCTTTCTTAAACTGGCCAACTCATCCAAAGGTGCCCCCTGACTTGGAGGCTGTTCGGCGAACAAAGGCGCATGCCTTTCTGTTCGTCGCAGTCCCTCACTCGGAGTGGGCTCCTCCTGGAGTTGCTTCCTAGGGTTGTTCGCCGCATTTGGCCCTAGGCGTTTGAAGGCGGACTGAGATAATCTTTCATGTACTGATGGGCGAGGCTGTTCAAGAGTTGTTCGCCCATCACCTGTTCTCTGGCGAGCAGCTTCCATGACATGTTGTGGTTGACCAAGTCTGTCCTGGGCACTGGAACGAGTAGTCCCATGGCTTGACAAAGTTGTTCGCCCACGGGCAGACTCAGCCTGCTCTTCTCTTAGGTCAGCCATTTTGGCCTTGCCCTTGTCCCGCCTAACTTGAGCGCTGTTCACCTCATGTTGTTCGCCCCTAACAGTTTTCACAACTTCCAGAGACTTATCCCTAGGCCTTGCTTGGGAAGGTCTAGCTTGTTCCTGTTGTTTCTGGAGGGCTTGGAGAGCTGCTATGGTCTTAGCCAACTCGTTAGGGTTGTTCGCCAGAGCCTCCATTTCAGGCGGGAGGTTATGTGTTATGGCTGTATGCTGTGATCTGTTCGCGTGCTTAGGATCACGGTCTTGATGGTCTGCTGTCGAGGCCCGAGTAGGAGATGCTCTCCTTGACAGGCGTGATCCTTGTGTTTGCTTGGATTGAGGCATCCTAATGTTGGATTAGTTTCTTAATCTTTGAATCTTCAAATTGTTATTGAAGAACACCAAGAACACTTTTGCTTGTATCTTCAAGAATTTCTTGAGGATTTCTTTGAATCTTCAAGTTTCAGACTCGAAGTTCTTGAGCAATCACACTGAATCAGAGGTTCGACCCTCCTTCTAGCGCCAAATTGTTGGTGAACGAATCTAATCGTAAGGATTAGTGGCTGTTTTAATCCATTTTTACGTCACCAATCAATAACGTGTGATTGATTACCACCGTAAATGGTAAATCGGGGTGTGAATTTATCGAATTTGAAATTGAACTTATTTCGTGTATGTGTAGGTTAGGATGTGTTTGTGTCTGTATTTTTGTCTAAAATTCGAAAATTATATAAATAAGCTGGAGAACAACTATTTATAGAGGCTAGCAAGCATGAGGTGCTACTGACTCTTGGTCTCCCTAGCTTGCATGCCTGACATGTGTCCTTTGACCTTAGTTTGACCTTATCTAAGCTGAATCTTAGTTACAAAGTCTTCTTTTGGGTCTTATCTCGGACTCATTGTTGTTCGCCTAGGTCGGCTTGACTGATCTTGATGACCCTTCAACTGAAAGTTGTTCGCCTCTTGAGGTTGTACTTTGGAAGTTGTTCGTCTTATGGCTTCGTTCAGCTTGGCTTTGAAATCTTAGTCCTTTGTTCATGTGCACACCTCTTTGGCTGATTGTTGTATCATATTTTGACCAAGTTGCTCGTCATTGGTGACTTCACGATTGGCTCATCATTGGTCTCGGGTCTTAAAACCTGTTCGCCTATTAGTTGTTCGTCGGGGGAGTTGTTCGCCACTTTATACACCTCCCAGATTGGTTAATGCACTCAAATCGTGATTTTCTTTGTTTAGACTTCAATTGTTGTTTGCTCCATATTTAGATGATGTTCACCTATCAACAGGTTTGTCCTGGGCTTATATTTTGTCGGCTTTCTTTTATAGGTGTTTGCCACTTAGGCACATTAATTTTTCGATTTACATTCCACCTGACCGAGCACCCAACGGTCCAGACGGAGGAATTTCAAATTTTCCTTATTTGAAAAAAAAAAAAAAAAAAAAACCCCTACCCAATATAAGTACGCAGCATTTTCTTTATGATTTGTGCAATATAAGTAGACAAAATTTTCATTTTAGTCCTTCCAATATAAATAGACATAGATAAAATAAGAATGTTTTACTTTATATTCACCCTTCAAGCATCCCTTCGGTTACTTAAAATGTCATTAACTTTATTCATAAATGAGCCCCGCAATATTAATATTCTTTAATATATCTACTTTGTACGTAAATAATTAATATTTCTAAACTTCGTGTAATTTTTTTTTCTCACTTATATCATACAAAGAGTCTTTTAATCTATAGTTGTCAGTTTTCTATCTCGTCACTCGTCTCTTTTTCATTCTATATGCATTATCCATATGGGGTCCCGGGTGGGACTATAATAAAATATTTATATAAACTTATATGAAATGATTGACCGACCTTATTTATTCATGTTTTATAATTTGTAAATTTATAGTGTAATGTTTTTCTAAAGATAAATATGAATAAAAACAACATTGAATGTTTGTATCATGTATAAATTGGTTTCACACAAGACTCACGTTAATATAATAGTATACGATAAATGTAATCAAATTATCTACTTATCAGTTTAACCCTTATAAATTTTTACTCCTTTTATATAATTATTTGATGAATTTTAATTATTACACTCTTGCGTATACGTACACAGGATGATTTCACCACAGTGTAATTTTTAAGATGAAAGCAGTACTTGTGTGAGACTGTTTTGCAGTAGAATGATTCATAAATATGCATAAATTAACACGCATACTTTTCATAGCGTTAAACGTCGTTTCAAAATTATATCCATGTTACCGTGAAATGGTCTAACTTTTTTTTCTATTTAATAACATTGTCTTATCTAAGCTATCTTTCCCTTACCATTCTTTACATTCCCCAAATTCTATTTCCTATGTAATCTGAAACTTAATTGTTAGTTGAATTAATTAAAATATCTCACTTACCCACAAGTAGTATCATATATATGCCTTTCCAGGTGTTACATATTTTACTTCACACATAATTCTGCCCACGTCCGTCCAGGTAATGTAGGCATGCACTATCTCCACTACAATTGTAATAAATATTAGAATTTTCATTTTGGTATTACCGTAAATAATTATTTGACACAACATAATTGGGAGATTATATATGTTTTGATGGGATTTAAACCAAATTCCGTCTTCTATTTTTTTACTTTTAGTGAAATAATCCTCTATTCATTTGTTTTATCAATTTTATTTTGTATCTATTCAAATCACCATCTAGATCCTAATTGACCGAAATTGCACAAAAAGTCACTGTTTTGGTCCTGTTTTTATTTATTTTATCTGTTTAGTCCTATATCTATTCAAATTTTGCTAACTATGTCCTAATTGGCCAAAAATGCACAAAACTCCACTATGATAGACACAAATTAAACACCACTGTGATAGACACAATATTGCACTATTCTGAATCTGAAACATTTGTTACGATTGACACAACACTACACTATGATAGCTTAGAAAAAAGAACAAAACCTTGTGTTCTTTAATTCTTAAATCTAAATCTAAATTGGTGTTCTTCAAATTTTCGAATTTTTTTGGTGATTAGGTTGAAATTTAATTAATGTAAAATAATATCTAACTATCTCAAGTTCGAACCAATAATTCCAATAAGATTTGCAAAATCATCCGTGAAGAAGATGATGAAGTTCTTGAGATCTTGAAAATCAAGGGTGGAGAAGATTTTCAAAATCAGTATTCTTCACAATCAGAATCCAAAATAAAATTGTGTGAAGCCAAAAGTTGACGTTTTTCATATTTTGGGTTGGGGGTAGATGTGGGTACGTGCGGGATGGGGGTTGATTTTTAAAAGTTCACAAAATAATTTTATTTATATTTATTTGGATTGATTAAATGAGTTGATTATTAGAATTTTATTGTAGATTAAAATTTAATTGACGAAAATCATCACATGGCATGCCACAAAACACCACTTTGTTGGCTTCAACTAGAAAACTAGTGCGCGTGATGTGCACGTCATCAAAACAGTGGCATTTTGTGCATTTCTCAACCAAATAGGACCTAATTGGCAAAATGTGAATAAGTACAGAACTAAATTGATAAAGTAAATAAATGAGGACTGGAACCGTGGTGTTTTATGCATATTCAGGCCAATTAGGACTTAACTAGTAAAACATGAATAAATGCATGACTAAATTGATAAAACAAATAAATAGAGGACTATTTTAATAATGATGAAAAGGTAGAAGACGAATTTGGTTTAAATCCCTATGTTTGAGATTATTGAGTTAGTCTCTTGTGTATCCATTGCACCGTGTAATTGAGTATAAGAGTGAAACGAGCAAATTAAAATAACGAAACGTGCAAGCTAAAATTTTATGAAAACATAAATTTAAATGTGCAGGCTAATAAAACTGAATCGTGATGAGTGCACAAGCCTAACTAAAATTCGTGCATCTAATGCATATGATATGAGACTTAGTGTATTTTCTTTCATAGGCCTAGTTTGTTTGGAAAGTATATATAAATAATCTCCTATTCATCTAGGGTTATATTGTTGCCTCTACTCATAATGACACAAAATCAACAATTTTATTTGTGGACCTATCTAAAAAACGGAAGTAGGTCTCGTGTGAATGATAACAAAATAGTGATATATGCGTAAAGACAATATCATTTATAAGTAATACCAACATTATAAATGATATTATCTTTACGTATATGTCACTACTTTATTTTAAAAAATGCACATTTTTTTAAAAAATGTACAGTCTTTTAGAGTGCAAATTGACATGCAAAGGAGGAAGTATATCTTTTTACCATATTTGTGATTCTTTGCAACAGTCGTAGAAACAACTCAAGAAATAATGTCTTTGTCTATAAATAGTTGTCTCATATGCATTAAGTGCACCATACAATTTAAATATATTTTTTAAAAGGTACTTCAACTATTATTGAAAACTTATCCCTATTATTACTAAAAAGTTACCTCTTATTAAATGCACTTTTCAGTAATAAAAGATGTAACTTTTTAAAAAAATACTTAAATTGTACGGTGCACCTGGTGCATACAAGACTATGCCGTTTAAAAAATTTGATCTTATATTTTTTAGGCACATAATTTGAGAAAACATAGATAAATTAATGATATTGTGAGATTAATTTGTGAATAAAGTGATTACTTTTTAGTAAATTTCTTAAGGCAGTCTGAGTAAATAAGTGATGATTAGAGGATGGAGGTATTGTTTCAATAAATGGACAAAGTATAGAGTGAAAATGGTTCATACATGAATCATTGAAGGATATTAGTTGTTTTTCACTGAAGAGTATTAGTTTTTTTCACTAAAGGGTATTCGTTGTTTATTGAAAACAAACTAAGACTCTTCAGTGAAAACTACTAATACTCTTAAGTGAAAACAACTACTCCCTCCGTCCACGAGTAAGTTTCCCACTTCTTTTTGTTGAATGGTTTAAGAAAGTGTATTTGTTTATTAATATATGGTGGGCCACATGTTGACTTTTGGGATAAAGTAATGAATAGTGTTGAAAAGTAAAGTGAATGAGTGGCATTTTTGGTAATATTGTGTGAGTTTGAAGGTTAAAGTTTATATATAATAGAGTGTTGTTATTTCCATTTATGGAATGAGAAATTTACTCGTGGACGGCCCGAAAAGGAAAGTGAGAAGTTTACTCATGGACGGAGGGAGTAATATTTTTTAATGAAAATAACTAATACCCTTAAAGAATTCATGTATGAACTAATTTCACTCTATACATATACTCCAATAAAGAATGTGAGAGCAAATTTAGCAAACATCATAATAAGACAAAGTGAGAACAAATTTGGTGAACACAGAAAATAGATCAATGAGATATGCATAATAAAAAAAATAAAAAATTATCTATGAAATTTTTCAACGCAATACATTTTAGTGGGAATTGACTACAACTTTCCTACAATTTTTTAATAATATAGACGTCTTCAATGAAATTTCTAAGCAAGTAATTACCTGCAAGTAAATTTGTCTATAAAAATTTACCTACAAATAATATTTGTCTACAAAATTTTTTGCTGACAAATTATTTGTGGATAAAGAATGACTTATCTATATAATTATTTTAAAATTCCTCACTGCATAAATTTTTTGTTGAAAATTTTGTAAGCATATTAACAAATTTTCAAGGCAAATCTGTTTAATGAGAAAGAAGAAAAAAAAAAAAATACTTGCATAGATGACACACACATACTAATGTCACCGATGTTGCTTTTCAAATGAATATTATCCCCACACTCACACTCACACATGACACACACAACAAAAAATAATAACCAGCCACCATTTTTACCCTATTATTTTCAATCATCATGTTCCTCCCTCTCTCTCTCTCTCTCTCTCTCTCTCTCTCTCTCTCTCTCTCTGTTTATCCAATTAATTTTCATTATAAGTACAACCCCCCAACCACACAACCAAGTAGTAGTACTACATATATTTCCCATCTTGGTTCTTGAGGTATTTAATATAATCAACATCGATCATATATATATATATATAAATAGAAATAATAGTGAATTACTAGTTTGTATGATGGGAGAAATAAAAATGGGACTACCACCAGGGTTTGAGTTCGATCCCAGCGATGAAGAGTTAATCCTGCACTTCCTGGCTCCAAGGGCTGCAAATTTACCATGCTACCCTAATATCATTCCTGATCTTCATATTTATGCACCTAATCCCCAGGATCTTAATGGTACTCTTTTTTCTCCATTAATCTTTTTATTCCTTAATTTTCTTTTATTTTTTTTCGGAAGCATATAAGATGATAAGGGTGCATCTGTGAAGCATGCATGTTCTTTGTTTTTTTATATATCTATAGAGGAAGAATTACAAGTCCTTTAATTTCCTTCATGTATTTTTTTTTTTTTTTTAAATATTAGTTCACTACAAGAAAATAATGATTTGCCTACGGAATTAAATTGCCTACAAAAATTTACCAACAAAAAAGTTTGTAATAAAAATTGCCTACAATTTTCCCACAAAATTTTCAAATTATGAAAGCATCTACATTTCTCAACCTAAAACAATTTGCCTACGGAATAAAATCCCTATGTATAATCACCTACAAGTCATTTGCCTACAAAAATTTACCTACAACACAATTTGCCTACGGAATTTCCGTAGGCAAATTATTGTGTAGGTGGGGAAGGAAAATGCTTATACAATTAGAGATTTTTGTAGGCAATTCCCCCTACGAATTTTTTTGTTGGTAATTCCGTAACTATATTGACAATTTCCGTAGGCAATATTAAACTTTCTTGTAGTGGTTTTCTATGCTTTTACATCATATATATTTCTATCTATGTGTTTTTAGCATTTCTTACTTTTACTTTACCCACTATTTATCCTCTGAAAGTACAAATATTAAAAACTAATTAAAACAAAGTATAAATAATAAAATTTCAAAAAGAGTAGAATTTTTTTATAAAAAGGAATAAAGTAAAAAAATAAGGAATTAAATCCAAAAAAAAAAAAAAAAAATCAAATACGCATTAGAACTCAACTGTTGATATAGGGGGGTATTTGCTCACTCTATTTTACAGATACAGATGTGTGTGTGTGTGATAATTGGTGCTAAAACATATTATATGTATGGATGTATTTAGCAAAAATAATTGGTGTGAATATTCACGTCTTATATATAATTTTTAATAAATACATAAATTTAGTCTTACAAACAATTGTTTGGTGCGTAATTAATTGCAGGGAAAGCGTTTAGGAGTAAAAAGGAATGGTATTTCTTCAGTAGACTATGTAAGAGTAGGAGGAGGAGGAGGAAAGGGGTTTGGAAGGAGGTGGGTGTAAGTAGGCCCATCTTCACAACCAATGGAAGACATCAAATTGGCATCAAATATTATCTGGTTTTCCATTCTAATGGAATTCAGACCAATTGGCTAATGGAGGAATACCATCTCCTCAATTACAATGCCAATGCCAATGCCAATGCCTCCACTTCTACTACTCAAATGGGGCCAAATCAAAAACCAGTGAGAATTAATACTAATCTCAACTATATATCTTGCTAATTTCTATGGCAAACTATTATATAGAAATATTCCTAATAAGTTTATCATGAAATTATATTAAAGTATCGATAATTTTACCAGGAGTATCATTAATCTGGATCGATGGTATTATATATTGTAATTGTTGCAAATTTTCTAGAATCCAGATTAATGATACTCCTGGTCGAATATTCGATACTTTAAAACAATTTCATGATAAGTTTATTATGAACCATTTTTATATAAAACTTACTCAATTTTATGGATCGAAATGAGACCTAAATCACTAAAACTTTTTTTTATTTCTTTTTCAACCATACAAACTACTCCCTCGGCCTCTATCCACCAAAAGTATGTTAACTTGTTTTATTTATCCGTCCACTAAAAGTATGCACATTCTCTTTATGAAAACAATCACTTTATTATCATCCTTCAACCATCATTTAATTACACACATGTCATTAACTTTTATACTCATACACAGTTATTTTATTCATAAAGAACTACAATAATCTTACAATATTCTTACTTTATCCACTGAATCTACATTTTCCTTAAACTTTGTGTCCATCCATATGATCATAATTTTCATGGACGGATGGAGTATTAACTTTTGACATGTTAAAACTATTACTAAATTAATTTTCAAGCAAAATTTCTCTCGATTTTTCACATGTGCATTGCACGTGATCATTAAGAAGGTTTTTTCATGAATTAATCAAATTTTGCATACCAAGCACGAACCTTTTTTCCCCAGCAACTAATTCGCGAATTTATCTCTTCCCCAATTTGTGATTTTAGTTTAAAGGAAGACAAAACATCTGAATTATTAAATTATTAACTCGTGAATATATTGCAGAATAGGTGGGGAGAAAGACTTTATGCACACTATACAACATTTGATGAAAATACTCCTTAAAAATCACGTGTGATATGTACACATGTCAAAAATCAGGAGAAATTTTATCTGAAAATTAGCACAATGGTTTGTGTAAGAAATTAATAGTTGTATAGTTCGTTGTAACATAAAATGATTTGATAATTTAGGTGGTAAGTTTAGTGTCATTAATTAGAGTTAGAAGAAATATATGTTAATTTAAATGGTAAAAGAAATAAAATTAATAATTGGTCATATATATATATAGGAAAATAAGGAATGGGTGCTATGCCGAGTTCATGAAGCAAACAGCAGCGGTGTTGATTGTGGTGATGATGAGCTCTCCTATCTTGATGAAGCCTTCTTCTACTTAGAGGACGACCAAAATGATCAAGAAGAAATTAGTTTTCCGACCTAGTTATTAGGTATTAATTTATATATACTTAATTATAACATCCAATTAATACTTTTTAGACTTTTCTATGTACATATATATATATATATACATGTGTTTTATGAGTGGGTGATCTGTGGTGAGTTGCTCATGTAAATTGAGGAATATATATATAGAAAAAAGTTTAGTGTACGTTTGTGCGTGTTAATTGTATGCTACCTTTCATATTACTCATAAAGATTTGTGTGAGCTCGTTTCACAAAATGAGTTTGTGAGATAAAATTTCATTTAACCAACACTATTTAGGAAAGAAATGAATGGGTTGGGATTGAGTCTTACTCTTATGTAGATCAAACAATCATGTTGCCGCGTGCATACGTACACGACTAACAATAAATTTGAGTAGACTTGATCCCCTCTTAAAATGGGTCATATATGCTGTTATTAAACTTAAAAAATGGATTGGATTTGTTCTCAAATTCGCATATTTTATTCACTACTCATTTGGTCACTTTATCATTTACGATTTTTTAAAACTGCTCGTTCTCTTTTCAACCAGTGTTTTTTTTCTTGTATAAACACACCCCCTCCCCATTTCCTTCAAAATTCAAACAAAACCCGTTAACACACGGACTCGCCATCACCGCTGTTACGTTCTAGTCGTGCCGCCACACAACCCCCGACCCAAATGTCGTCACCCGCTATCTCTTCATGGATAAAGATTGATTAAGCTTCAACTTTTTACAATGAGTTTTTTTTTTTTCAATTTTAGATTAGTTTAGGTGTTGATTGTTGATATTGAATATGTTTTTTTTTTTTTGTTTAATGTTGCAAGATTACATGATTATTGAAGTAATGAATCGTATATGCATAATTTTGTGATGTAGAATGTTGGGTCTTTGTGAAAACTTAAAAAATTTATCGGGAGAACGTGTTCGAATATGGTTTTTCGAACAATTGACATATGTTCGAAGACTATTTCCTGTTCGAAAAAAGAGACCGAACAACTGTTTGGAATTTTTTTTTTTTTTTAAATTAAGCATAATGTTTGTTTTTTTTTTTCGAAAATAAGCATAATGTTTGAAAAAAACTTTCAAACAAATCACATGTGTTTGAATTTGGAAAGTAGTCAAATGTTTGGAATTTTTTTTTCGAACATATGACCAATGTTCAATAAACCAGACTCGAACAAAACACGAACTTAAACACGAAGTGATAAACATGAACAAGATTGGACAACATATATTCGTTCCTACAACATGTACACTATTCAAACCACACCAATATCCATAAAAACCAACAAATAGACACAAATAAACTCAAACATTATAAAAAATGATATTATTAGAGTTTTACCTTCTTTTTTTTCCTACAAGTTCTTTTGTAATTTTTTCGAACTTACACTCACTCAACACCAAGAACACTCTCATTATAGGACCGAATGAATTCCGGGTACTTTTGATTGGGGGTGAACTCATAATGTTTGAATTGTTTTAAATTTGCAAAAAGATAATTTGGTCTTTTCAAGAGTGTTTTCAAGAATAGAAAAAAAAAAGGGTGGTGAATTACTCAATAAAGGGGGTAAATATCCGCGTCCAATCCATGACCTTTAATTTTCATGAAATGGGCCACACTAGGTCATCCAAGGTGGGCAGCAGCTAGCTAAAAAAAGGGTACGGATATTTTCACCCCCAGAAGTTAGTACTTCACCCCAAAAAATCTGTTCGAGAATTTTTTTTTAGAACATTTGTCATTTGTTCAAAAAAAAAAAACGATTAGAACATTATGTAATTTTAGATATTTTGTGGGGGGTGAATAATGTTCAAATCATTTTTTCGAACAAATGACAAATATTTTAAAAAAAAATCTCGAACAAAAATTTTGGGGAATGAAGTACTAAATTTTGGGGTGAAAATATGTTCCAACGTAGAATAACAATTGCTTGGGCTTCTAAATATCATCTCTTGATCCATAAAGGGACATTTAAGAAGCAAACAAGGAAAAAATCAAGTTAGACTTTTAATCATCAATTAATCGCACTCTATACAACTAAAATCATGCATAATTTTTTGCCTACCATGATACACAACCATAAATTTTTAGCCATAAATGAATCATAGAACTGCCCCTAATCTCATACCATCAATAAGACTCCCTAACGCAATAAGTGTGGATTGGCAAAACATAACTCCATCACCCTACTTACGCTTAGATAATTAGACAAGGCAAATTTTTTTAAAATGAAAATGTTAAGCTTATCTTATCTTGGGACAAAGGAGTTTTATTTTATTATTATACTTGTAAATAATTACTTAATTCATTAATAAATTCTACAATAATTTCACAATATTTTTATTTTATTTATAGATTTGGGAATGGAGGCCATATTAGAAAATATAAAATTGTTTACGAAAATTATTAATATGACTATGAAGTTTTCAATAAAAAAATTGGAGAAATGAAGGTGTTCACATGATAGATTTTTTTTTAAGGAAATAGAGTTTTTTTTTTTTTTTTAAGTGGAGGATTATATATCAACTGAATTTGAGACGAATTTAATCATTCTACAAGGTAGTGTATAGTTATAGTAATGGAATAGCGATCATCATAAGAATTTGATATCTTTAAATAATGATAGATTAAGGGTGTATTTTGGAAAAATGATAAGTGATTATAATTATTTTGAATTACGTGTAGAAGTAATTTTGAGCGGTTTATAATTTATTGATTCTGCTTAAACTAATCGACTATAGTTTATAGTTTAAAAGTTGAAAAGGATACGTTTCTATCCGACCTAATTAATAATTTACTCTATTATTTTTTTTTTTTATCAAACACTTAACATCTACGGTATATTTGCAAATGACATATTCACCCTTAAACAACTTTTTTTTTAAATGGTAATCAATTACAATAGTTCCTTCGACCACCGGATACATGACATCATCTTTTCATCTCATTGTAGACCAGAACCGCAATTACAACAAGAGGGGAACCACTCGAAGCTGCAACCCCGGACCACAACCGCAGTGCAGTCGAAACCGCAACCATCACAAAAGGGGAACACCACCCCACCACAAGAGGGAAATATGGTGGCCTCACTTTATTAAATTATTTTGTTAATGCATAGTAAATCTGTCACCTGGGGACACATCCATAATCTGCGTTACATTCACGTGGCAACCAAATCCATTCAATTTTCACTAATTAATTTCCGAGTAATCCAAATTCTTGGAACTCTCCACAATTTTTGCGAATGTAATTGTATCTACCTCTCTTTCTCTAAATTACTCATTATCATCTCCTGTTCAAATGGCGCTCCAGTTATCAAAATCTGGGAAATTTTTGAAACAAAAATTATGTGCTCTGGGAATTACCAGTCTCAGTTCTTGGAGTTCTTCTTCTTCCTCACTCCAACATACAAGAATCCCTCCCGCGGGTTTGAGTGAGAGACCAACCTATTTCACATTTCGCCGTTTTGAGTCCAGTATAGCTGATACATTGGGATCTCCCAGTGATGATCCTCAGGTCAATATTCTTATTCTGGAGATACTATTCCCTTTTGATTCTTAGCGTATCTATTTTGATTGTGGAATTCAGCATGAGATTAAGCTTTAATTGAGATTTTTGGAGAATCCAACAGCTTATAATAAAGTACCTATTACCCTAGGTTATTTTGGGTTAAACCTTTCAGAATTTGGGCAAATTTTCTGCAGGCTATAACGTACATGAAACACTAGTTTGATAAATAAATAATTGCATTCTTATGTGGAGATAGTTGAATGTCTTTTGCTATTAACTGTGGTCTTGGAAATGTTGCAAATTGGAAGGTTCTCATTCTATAAACTGTTCTTGATCATGGGCTTGTTATATAACAGAGAATTTGCATTTCATCTTGTTTGTAGTTTTGAACTGGTATTCATGGATACATCTGCCACTATATTCTTAAGAGTTTCGGGGTAATATTCCCGCAATTTGGAAACACGTTTTACTTTCTTTAGGTATATGAAATGGATATCTTGTATGCTAATTCAGTTTGAGGGAGACATGTATCTGTAGATGATGGCTTCTTCAGTTATTGAGTCTTTTATAGGTTCTAATTTTGTATTTTCTTAGGTACTAAATTTCCCTGGAGGAATGGTAAAGTTCACCCCGGAAATGAAATTTTTATCTGATATTCCTGAAGAGAGGATCCATTGCTACCGAGTTCTTGACGATAGTGGGTGGCCAGTAAGCAGCAATTTTGTAGAGGTAACATTGCATATTTTTGCAGCTTATATGTGAACTTATTGCAAATAAATGCATCCACTAAAAAAAGTTCTGGTTATAAATGTAATCAGATGGACAAGGAGATTGCTATAAAGATGCACAAAGACATGGTAATGCTTCAAACAATGGACACCATCTTCTATGAAGCACAGAGACAGGGAAGAATATCTTTCTACGTTACAGCAAATGGAGAAGAAGCTATAAACATTGCATCTGCAGCCGCACTCAACATGGATGATCTTGTCTTTCCTCAGGTTATTAAGTTGTCATAATTGCCCCTTTTATATACTTGATGAAGAATGCAAATGCTCCCACTCGAATCCTTTTTTATATTGAGAGAGAGAGAGAGATTGAGTGTAGTCCTATACTTACATGGGTCACTAGGCTATGTTCTTTTTGGGTTTTAAGTGACTTTTAAAAACCGGTTTTTGAAAACCGTGGTTTTTGTAATCCATGGGGTTTTTTTAAAATCTGTGTTTTTTTTTATTTTGAGTAGGGTGGGTTTTAACTTTATTATGTAAAAGTAACGGAGTGCTGTATAGGTTATTTATAAGGTTGTAGGATTAGGATTTCAAAAACCTAATTTAAAAACCCAAACTAAAATGAGTTTTAGATTCCAAAATCCAAATTCGGGTTATTAAAACCCAAAGAACATAGCCTTAGTCTCTTACTGAGATGTTACTAGATGTGCAGTATAGGGAAGCTGGAGTTTTACTTTGGAGGGGATTTACCCTACAAGAATTTGCAAATCAGTGTTTTGGAAACATTGGTGATAATTGTAAAGGCAGGCAGATGCCTGCCCATTATGGATCCAACAAGCACAATTATTTCACAGTTGCTTCAACAGTCGCGTAAGACACGGTATCTGTTAAATCGACTTTTAGTACCTATCATCTTAGTTTAGCTTATCGATCATTGTGGTATCGTTCCTCAGCACCCAAATTCCCCATGCTGTTGGTGCTGCTTATTCTCTGAAGATGGATGGAAAAGATGCATGTACAATTACCTACTTTGGAGATGGAGGCACTAGTACGGTAAATATATCTTACTGACATTTCTTCAGTATACGACTTTAAATTCTTTATTGGGAAAATATCATCTTTGGTCCCTAAAGTTTATATCTTTTTTTTCCAGTTTGGTTCCCCTTCTTTCACTCACTGTCAACTTAGTCCACATTTGGGGGGTGGGTGGGGGGGGGGGGGGACCCCAAATAGTTGATTATGTCGGCCAGTGGATGGTCAACTAAGGGTGAGACTAAATATGGGAGCAAAAGTGGCACTTTAAGGTCCAAGTGTGATGGTGAGTGAAAGAAAGGGACCAATACTGGAAAGAGGTTAACTTTAGGGACCAAAAATGATATTATCCTTATTTCTTCTTTTCTGAGCCTATATGATATAAGCCATCTCTCGTTAAATTTATGGCTTTGACTAGAGATTAGGAAATGGAATAAGAAAAAAAACACTTGCAGCATTCTCTGATTGTTATGAATGCACTTTAATTTTTTAAGATCATCAAGAATTTTAAAAATATTAGCATCATCAGAGGGTAACATTGATTGCTATGTTGATAAAATGTAGGGAGATTTTCATGCTGCACTAAATTTTGCGGCTGTTATGGAGGCACCCATTATACTCTTTTGCCGAAATAATGGATGGGCCATCAGCACCCCTGTTAGTGATCAGTTTCGAAGTATATTTTCTATAGATGCCTACCTTAATGATTGACAACTTTCGTCATTTAATCTCCAACTTAACTCTTCAGTTCCTGGACAGGTGATGGTATTGTTGTAAGGGGTCAAGCTTATGGAGTTCGTAGTATCCGAGTTGATGGTAATGATGCCCTTGCTGTGTTCAGTGCTGTTCGTATGGCACGAGAAATGGCAATTTGTGAATCCAAACCTGTTCTAATTGAGGTCCCACAAACTTATATATTCATATATGTGTTTTATATTCGTGTATATATAATCCGTTTCATTCTGCAGGCCCTGACATACAGATCAGGACACCACTCTACGTCTGATGACTCGTCCAAATATCGTCCCATTCAAGAGATAGAATGGTGGAAAGCTGTTCAAGATCCTGTCTCGAGGTTTAGGAAATGGCTCGAAAGACAAGGTTGGTGGACTAGTGAGTCCGAGACGCAACTCAGGGACCATGCTCGTCAAGAGGTAAGATTTCTTGTACTGATTTTGGACAGAGTTCGAACACTTGAGTAATAAAGGAGCTGAGCCGAGCCGGGTCGATAGAGTCAAGCTCAAACTCGACTCGATCAAAAAACTCAAAAATCGATTTGAACTCGAAATACTCGAGCTCGATTCGACTCCACTCGACTCAATAACTTACATAACATTAAATAAGTATAGTATATTTGTAAACAATTAGCATACTAAGGGTAAAATAGTAAAATAGTAAAATTAGGTGAGCTCGATTAGGCTCACGAGCTTGGTGAGGCTAGTATTATCGAGCTCAAACTAGATAAATGCTCGAGCTTGATTTCGAGCTTTTTTCGAGTCGATCACGAGTAGTTTGTGGGCCGGATCGACTCACCTGCACCCCTACACACTTGGTCAAATATCATTTTATGTGTAGAAAATGTGATCCATGTAAAATTTAGTATACCTTCAAATGATGGAATTGATTTTGGTATATACTGTTGGGATCTTTTTCATTAGTTTCATTCTAGTGATGTTGAAGCGGCTTTCTGTTATACCAATGTTCGTTTTGAATGTACTCTTGCAGGTACTGCATGCAATTCAAGTTGCAGAGAAGCTCGATAAACCAGCTTTAAAAGACATGTTCACGGACGTATACGACGAACCACCTTCCAACCTTCGTGATCAAGAGAAATCTCTTCGACACACGGTCGGAAGGCATCCTGAGGAGTATCCTCATTTTCAGTTTTAGATTAACTTTAAACTGGTGTCATCTCTGAACTTCATGTAATGTTCCTTTGTTGATGCATTGATGATTCTTGGACCAGATCATTAAACTGAAATGAAATGAAATGAAGCTTCGGTAAGATAATTTGGTACTACATTTTAACTTGATTTTAGACATAAGATATCATGTATCAACAATTATATGAAGAAATTAGGTGCTACAAGCATTTCATTTATCTGAAACACTGATAACTGATTTCGATATAAAAATGTATTCCATAATTCGTAAGTAAAATATTTCCTCACTTGACTTAACAATGCACGTATTCCAAAAAAGTTTATTTCCTAATTCGAAACGTACAAAATGTTCACAAACCATGCATCGCAAAAAATTGAAACGAGAAAATCAGCAACGAATGCGGTGTGCAATGAAAAATAGAAAAATTATAGATAAAATAACTTTTTCTACATCACTTATCACAAAAATAAACATATTTTACATCATATCAATTTTATATTCACAAATTGTGCAATGTAATATATATGTAATAATAATAAAAAGTTTAATGTTTTTTCCTCAGCCTTGGATCTTGAAGATCCTTTCAATGGAGAAAAAATAATCAGGTCATCCCTATTGCAACTGCTGCTTTCACCGTCATGATATTTTTTTTAAGGTCCGGTAACACTCAAATCGCCAGAATCTTACTTAACCCCAAAAAGTAAACTTACAATGATGATTTTCAAATTAATTAGTTATATAATACTCTCTTTGTTCATTAAACTTGTGTGCAAAACTTTTGGACAAAGATTTTAATAAAAACTAGTATTTTATAGAAAAAATATATAAAGTAAAAATGATATGGAATATTGTGGGGTTCATTTATGAATAAAATAATTGTTTGTGGGCATTATTTATTTCCAAAAATAGTGTAAGAACAAATTTGGTGAATAACCCAAAAATAAAAATCGAAACAAGTTTGGTGGACTACGGAGAATAATTTTTATATTATATATTTAAGTAAGTACATATTACCTAAAAATTATTACATTAAGTATAAATAGTTGAAAAATTATACTTCCTTCCTCTAAAAGTTCATTCTATCAGTCAAAATGAAGTCAACTGATGAAATGTAAAAAGGTAAATTTTAGGTGCCAAATCAAGAGTATGTATAGCGTGAAATTTATTCATTGTATATATAAATTATTTTACAATATTTTTTAGTAGAACAATTAATACTCTTTCGTGAAACAATTTGTATAATACACTTATATGTTTTAAGTCATACTCTTCAGTGAAAACAAATTGTACTCTCTAGAACTAACATCATATAGCGAAACAACTTATATCTTTCAAAATGGTTCATGTATGAACAAGTTTCACTCTATATTTTACCTTAGATCAATATCAATCAAAACAACTATCAGTGTTCATAATCCATAATCCTACGGATTTCAAATTCATTCTCAAATCCTGCAATCCAAACTTAACCTTATGTTTGGAACCCCTGGTAGACAGCAAAAGATGAATGCAAACCACAAACACTACACACAAACAAGTAAAGGCAGATATGATGGTGTAAAATGGCCAATAAAACCACATTCTTTATTGAAAAAGGGCGTTTGTTAAGTTTCGTTTATTGATACATGCGAGTCGAGTCTGCAAGTCACAAGGACGAAGCTGCCTCTTTGATGGACTCCTGAACAGCCTTAAGAACAGCAGGCAACAATTTCTGATTCGTAACTATAATTCCAGTGTCCAGATCAAGATATCTTCCCTTTGAGAAGTCCAGAGGAACCCCACTAGCATCTGTTGCAACACCTCCAGCTTCTGCAGAATCAAAATTTCATAACCATTTTATTAAGCTTTGCAACACAATTTTTATCTTCATTTCTTTTCTCTATTTACTTTAATTTATGGATCATATTTGCATATAATCCGATAATATCTGCTAGATTCAAGATCAAACAATTCTTTAACTAACAGTTTTAACTTGCCAAAGGATCAAAATAAAACTTTCACTAATTTTTTGTTACATAGATAAAAAAAAAAGGAATCACCAATTAATAACACCCTTGTTCTCCCAATCAAAATTGTTCAGCATGCCTTTTTAGCTTGAAACATGCAGGCCAAGAGATTACAAAATTTAAATGGCCAAATCTTAAGCAGATGAATTGATTATTTTGGGAGCACATGAAACCATATGTTGGAAAACATAATTGAATGAATTGGGTAATGTGAGAGTATGCAGGTTGCTTATTACATACGGCCGAATTAACTACTAAACTTATTTTCGCGTAAAGCTTTAATTACCTGGATGTGAATATATTAGTTCAAAATTAGCTGTTATAGCATACTTATAAAAACCAAAAAAAGGCAACAACTATATATAGAAGAATAAAAATTATGAACCTGCAACGACAATGTATCCAGCTGCATGATCCCAAATCTTTTCTCTATAACCCTTGCGAGGGAATCGCAGATATATTGCTCCATCTCCTCTAGACAAAGCACCATACTTTGCTTGGCTATCTATCCTAACTGGTGGTGCTTTAACACCAAGTTTCTGTCAAGGAAAAACAAGATTCAGCAGTTCCACATAGTGCAAAAGCACATGCTAGTATTCAAAGTCGGAACAGAGAGAGTAATACCTTTGCTATCAAGCTAGATAAGCCATGAGAAGAATGTGCAGCTTCAAAAGATTCAAAGAAGGATGCTTCTTCAGGGTTTTCAGTACTGGTGACGTGTACCTGAATGCAATTAAATTATGTAATTGAAGAGATTTAAGTAGATATGGTTTTTGAATTTAAAAAAAAAAAAAAAAAAAAGAGTCACATCTCTCGAAATAGTTTTCAAAACCTAATCATCATTCGAGTTTAAGTTTTGCGGGCTAAGTTGCAAGATTTTTTTTTTTTTTAAAAAAAGCATCTTTTGCTCGTTTATGAAAATTTTGTTTTTGTTAAATAAGTTGAGTCTTTTGCTGAGTCTCAACATAAATTGTTGATTTAAACTAGTCTTCAAAAATCTTTGAAAATCGGGATGTGACGGAGTGGAATACTGACCTTCTTTGGTGGGGAACCATTTAAACTTTCCATATAAGTTCCACAATCAACTTGAGCATAGAAAAGAGAACCAGCCTTATCTTCGAGAATGCTCGTTTGGCCTGTGACGATGGATGTCAAGGGAAGATTTGGACATGATAACACGCCCAATACAACTTTCCCTTCATCTAATAAGGCTAATGCAATAGCATATTGATCTCCTCTTACAAATCTGCATTTCCAAGAATAGATGGTCAATACCAAAGCTGCTCCTCAAATCAATAGTACAAGGAAATGAGAGAGCTTAATTTCTCTAGTTTGTAGGCATATTCAACATCTTTTCACTAGATTTTGTGCAATAGCTTTCAAGATGTTTTTTTAACACATAAATTTCAGACATTTTATTTCAAACATACTTAAAACTAAGCCATGCATGTTACTGTGTCCAAAATGAATGATCAAGACCAAAAGAAAACCCTTCTGTACATTAGGAATAGAACAAGTGGTAAATCATGGTATCAGGGCACAGCATATTGACACAGGATACTCAAAATCAGTAACGTATATGAGAAGTTTTTTGATAGAGGTCAGGTTTTCTTTTAGATATCACAGAGCTATATAAAGAAAAGAATTTGGTACAGAATGCTGCAATAATAAATAAAGTTTATGAGCATTGACAATTAAGGTTAAATAATTTGCCAAAACATTTAATTATTCTGTGCATATAGTCACCAATTCAAAGAACAAGAGAACTCCATGCTTACAAATCTTGTTATTTGTCGTGTAATCAAGAGTAGCCTGCTCCAGTAATTTACAGGATAAGGATTAACACGGCATTCAGATGCTTATTGAATTTATAAGAAAGGTTAGCTAATTTGAAAAACACATAATGTCCAAACTTTTATAATCCAGTTACTGTAGAACTCTTTACACACCGAAAGAACAGATATATGGAGGAACTCTACTTGTAGAAAGAGAAAAAGGTATGTTACTCATGGAGTAAGTATTGATCAGTAAGTCTTATTTACATTCTTACCCTTTAGTGCCATCAATTGGATCCAGAACCCAATGCTGACCATGAGGGCCCCCTTCAGACTTTCCATTGTCGATGGCTGCAAGCACATCTTCCTCAGAGAGAGGTGATATATTTAGTGTTTGATCACTAGCAAGTGTTTCATTCACAAGTTCCGTAATGCGATGCAGAGTTTCTCTAGATTCTTCTTTTCGAAGATCTCCAGAGTCCTAAAATAATCAAAACAATCTTCATTCGTTCAGACAATAAACAACACAGGAAATCCAACTTTAGATGAAAGAAAAGTATTACTCCCTCCGTCCCATAATTGTTTGCACACTTTCCTTATTCGTCCGTCCCACAATTGTTTGCACACCCATAAAAGGAAACAATTTTATAAACTTCACCCCACAATATTCACATATTTACAAGAATTTGCCATTACTTTTTATCTTTTGGACCCACAATACACTCAATTCAACCACTTTCTTCACTTTATACCCCACAAAACACTACTCATTACACTTTTGTCTTAAAAGTTGTGCCCAAACTATGGTGCAAACACTTGTGGGACGGAGGGAGTACAAACATATCCTCACAGAAAAAAGAAAAGTAGAGCGAAAAAAATAGGCATATCTAAAGGTTAATCAGCTGACAAAGCTTAAAGTCACAAGAACCAGTGTAAGAAAGAGTTCTTGGATTACCTCTTCAGCTACTAATGAGAACGGAACTGATTTCAACTCTTTCTCCAAAATATAGCTAACAATAGCTTGTGAACCTGCAGAAATTAAAAAAAAAAAAAAAATCTAACACAGCTGCTGTGCAATGAAATAAAAGCAAAAATATAGGACTTCCAACTGCATATGGTGAAAGGTCATATGAATGAGCTAGAATAAGTAGTTCAGACCAATGGCACACACACACTCCGGATGACAGCTAAGTAGGAAATAAATAATTTGAAAGGTTTAATGACAATAACGCTAAGCCTTGTAACACAGCAACACGATTGGTTGCCCATTTCTATGAAAATGTCATGAAAAATAGCCTTATTTCGTGGGGGAAAATCTAAATATTGCTTATGGAACTACAAAACCGACATGTACCAAAGAGAGCTCGAGAGAGGAAAAAT
The DNA here is from genome assembly GCA_947034835.1 of Ballota nigra. Lineage (NCBI taxonomy): Eukaryota > Viridiplantae > Streptophyta > Magnoliopsida > Lamiales > Lamiaceae > Ballota > Ballota nigra. The sequence continues at coordinate 114,106,897 of OX344723.1, read as the reverse complement.
GGAAAGCCACAGCAGAATGATGATTATACTGGTCCTTTTCACTTTGCAGGATGTTTCACAAACAACCAAATGACCGAAGGAGAAACATGTTTACTTTGTCAAGTGGGGCTGGGGGCAAGTAAAACATGCCACGCGGATGTATATAAAGATCAACAACGAAGCACATTAGCTATCTCAAAGAAACAAAAGATCAGTTTAGCTGTCCATAGAGCTTAGTCACATGCTTCTTTGATGCACATACAGCAACAAGATGGATTGTTTCATTCATCGCAAGAGGAAAAATCGAGACCGGAAGCAATAGCCAAAGTGAAATGGTTGAAATTGCAATAACATACCATAATCAGCTACTGTGACAGGACTTTGATCGGATTTCGATTGGACATCAGATTGCAACAAAGCCCTTTGCACCTTCTATTAAACGAAAACACAAAATTATAACCTCCATTAAAATTCTGCAACGAATCCAACATTATTCCGGAATCAACTCGATATATATATAAAAAAAAAAAAAAAACTATTAGTGCATCTATGAGTTAATCAAACAGCAAAACAGTTCAATAGAAATAGACAAAAGAAGCCGCATTATTCAGAATCATAAAAGAATGCAATTCATTCCATAGATTTCGGATAAATAACAAAAAAGCGGATTGAGTCGCAAACAGAGCAATTACAAAACGAAGGTGTTGGGAAATGGAAATGGAAATGGAGGAGAGAGAGGTTAGACCTGACATAAACGAGCAGCGAGAGAAGCAGCTTTCTTTGCAGCGGCTAATTGTTTGTCGTAGGACATTGAAGCAACTGGTGCAGCTCTTCTAGTAGAGAGGGAGAGAGAAAGGGGGAGTGAGAAGAGAAATGGGAATTTAGATTTAGAAAGCGGCGGATTTAGATTTATATGGAGTAAGAGTCCTCGCGTCAATGGGGCTTTATGCCCAAATGACATGCTCATCTCTCTCTTTCCCTTCTCTCGTTTTTCTTTTTGGCCTTTTTTTTCCTCCTTACTAAAGAGGAAACATTTTCCTCCTTGCCCAAATCACACATCCTATTGATAATTTTTACAATAAATTGTGGTTATTTGTTTGGTTCAAAACCACACTCTTAGATTGGTGCAATTGTAATTTTTCAATCTTAATTTTTTACCTCATTTCTCAACTAAATCCACGAGATAATAAACCATTATAAAAACGTATATAAAACCGTCTCAAAGTATGAGACCGACCAAATTATAAAGAATGATAAGATTATAATAAAAATAAAGATATTTTTATAGAAAAGTGATAAGTCATTTTTAACAAAAATGCTATCACTTTTTGTTAAAATTCTATCACTTTTTAAAAGTTACAACTTTTTAATTAATAAGTGAGGCATTTTTAGTTAAAAGTGGATCAAATAGTATGACTCATCTCAACCAAGATGTTTATGATTTTTCTGATCTAAATTTTTTACTTTCACAAATAATAAACCCATAATATTAAACTTATGTTATTATATTCGAACTTTCAACATGTTTTCAAAAGTGAGACCTCCACAAATTAATCATGTTATAGTGTTCGAAGAAATTATTTCATTTTTTATCTCTAAAATTTTTTTTTTTTTTCAATTTGAATCATGTTATAATATGTTGAATCAACCAAATGTGATGTCATTATATTAAATTGTCATTAATTTCTTCTACTCACATTAGTGTTCATAAATACCGTCAAACCACAATTAACCGATAGGAACCGATAAAAATCGCATGATCAACTTTGCATGACAAATGCAATTTAAGAAAAAATTGTACAATAAATAGAATTGCATGTAGAAGACAATTTGAATATTGTCGAAAAAACCACAAAACTGCACTGTGATCACTCCTAAATTACCCCATCAATAAAAATCGAATAAAAAGTATCAATTGATATTTTTGTTTTAAATGTACCGAACTAGACCAATTTTCTTTGGGAATAGATTCAGAGGGCGTTTGGCTGAGCTTATAAGCTCCTTAAAACATCTTATAAGTTGTTTAAGAGCTTATAAGTACCAACAATGTGTTTGGCAAAATAAGATGTTTAACAGCTTATAAGATCATAAAATAAGCTCCTACCATCTTATAAGCTGTAAAAAAATAAGTTGGGATTTTCCAACTTATTTTCCCAACCACCCCTACCCCAACCACCCACCTCACCTTAGAACCACCCCACCCTCATCCACCCTCCCCCATTCCAGTCACCCTCATCCCTGCCCCCAACCCCCACCCCACCCACACCCACCCGCCCCCCCCCCCCCCACCCCCTACCTCAAAATAAAAAATAGAATTTTTTTTTTTGTAAATTTAAAAAATACCCACCCACCCCCACCCCACCCCAACACCAACCCCACCCCTATCTCAAGATAAAAAATAGAAAATTTTATTTTTTATAAATTTAAAAAATATTTGTTATAAATTATCAAAGATCTTATAAGTTGTATTAGCCAAACACTTTAGCAACTTATAAGCTACTTAAAAATTACATCTTATAAGCTCTTAAAACAACTTATAAGATGTTAGAGCTTATAAGATGTTTCAATTAAGCTTAGCCAAACACCCTCTCAATTAACCGTCTCTGTCGAGTAGGGCTGGGTAAAATACCCAAAAAATCGGTATACCGAGCTTATCGTACCGAAAAATACCGAATTTACCGAAAAGTTTGGTATACCGAAAATTTCGGTAAGGTATGTTGCCGTACCGAAAATTTCGGTATGGTAACGGTATGAAAAGTGGCATACCGAAGTATATACCGATATACCGAAATACTGAAATTAATTTATAATTTTAATTATTTTAATATTGTACCATTATAAATGATTAGATGGTAGTCTTATTATTAAAAATGCGGAAACCCAATCAATCTTATTATTTAAAAATAGCACAAACTACTTATTTTTCTTAATTAATATAACCATATGTCCATAGTCCATTCTTATACAAGCGTTATGCTTATCCCTTTTCTACCTCCTTCAATCCCTACCCTCTAACTCAATCAAATGTTGTCTCTCTCAATCTCATTTTGCTAAAAAGAAAGATAAAAAAGACACCGGTAGTCGAATATTGAATCCAAAACGTTGAAAATTTCTATTTAAACCAGAAGTTAGTCTTATTCAGTTGTTGTCAAGTGAGTAAATTCATGACAATAGTAACAATATATGTGGAGTAAATCTGAAATCTATTTTATTTTTGGAGAATTATTTGCAGAATATAATTCATATGTTTTCTCCGAGGTTCTCGCTTGTTAAGATTTCAAAGATGTCTTTTTTTCATTTATTAGTAGTTTATTTTACAATTTTTTTGGGAAAGAACGGTATACCGAAATCATACCGATAATATACCGAAATTTCGGTATACCGAACTACGATATACCGAAATTTTCGGTACGGTAACGGTATGATTTTTTACATACCGATATTTTCGGTACGGTATAAGGTATGAACTAAAAACTACGGTATACCGTACCGAACCACCCCTACTGTCGAGTTAGGAGGTGGGGGACCTGGGGGCGAGGGCTTCGCCTTTTTACTACAAGATTCAATTAACCGTGCTGAAAATAATTTTCACTGTATTGAAATGTACCAAATCAAATAACTGAATTAATACGTATTAAAATTAAATTATTACTTTATTTTTTATTAAATAAATTACAACATTCCTCTCATAAAGTTTCCACACCTTCCTTTGTATCCGTCTCATAAAAGCTTTTTACAACTCTAAATAAAAGTCTATCCATAAATTTTATTCTCACAGTATCATTTGAAAACTTTTATAGGCAAATAATACATTCAAGGCAATAATTATTAAATTGTCATAATCAATTTTATAAATCTATATTATTAAGTATGATTAATTATCTCGATTTAATATTAAATATGAGTGATTATCAAAAATTATTATTAAAATATCCTACTACCATTTTTATATGTTATTATCTTATAATCTCAAACTATATTAAAGTAATTTATTCACTGTATTTTGGATATGAGTATGTATAGAGTGAAATTGGTTTATATATGAATCACTAAGGGTATTAGTTGTTTTTACTGGAGAGTATTGGTTGTTTTTATCGAAGAGTATTACAGGTTTACACTAAAGAGTCTTAGTTCATTTCCACTAAACAACTAAGATTTTTTAGTGTAAATCAGTAATACTCTTCAGTAAATACAACTAATATTCTTCAATGAAAACAACTAATACCCTTCAGTGATTCATGTATAAACCAGTTTTACTCTATACTTTGTGTTTGGATATTCTATTGATGTTGTTCCAAGATTGTCTTCTATTCTATGTTATTTTTTTTAATATTGAAAATGAATATGTATCTCTGGTCAAAACTGTTTAAATCCGATCTGCTTCATTATTACCAAAAATCCATTACAAATCGAATCGAAAAACAAAATATTCATAAAAATTCATACCTAAATTTTAGTATGAACACAAAAATTCAAATTCTAAAATATTTAAATTTCGAACCCATTTATTTTAAAATATCAGGTTTGTTTCGAACAGCGAACACCAATGCATAAGTTATTAACGTCTCATAAGAGCAACAATGGATTATCAACGTTATTATCAATATTGAAAAAAAAAACATAAATATTGGGGCATTCACAAAATAATACAATTGAACACCACTATTTACAAGATAGTACAGTGTTCAAAAAATATATACTTATGTTCAACTTTTTTTTGTGCGTCTGTTCAATTATGCTGTACCAATTTGTAAAAAGTGGTTTGGAATTGTATTATCCTGCACTTAATCCTTTAAAATTTATATAAAACGATATTGTATAATCAACATTTAGATAATAAATTATATAAACGGATTGCGAATTTCAATAGACTGTTGTATTAATTGATTTTATAGGATTTGTTAGGATTTTATTTACTAATACAAATTGATGCTCTCAAACCATTGTAAAGCAATTTATTGATGATTTAAAAAAAAAAAAAAGGGTTTTTATTTTCTTTTTGTATTTTAATTATTGTTATTCAAGTATTCATGTATGAATTAATGAATTAACATTTTTAACCACGTTTGCAACTAATCGAATATTCTCAAAATTAACATTTTTAACCACGTTTGCATGTAATCGAATATTCTCAAAATTAACGTATTTACGGGTATATTGTGCTCTAGCTGCTGTCATGTGATGCGATTATACATATTATGTAATCGAACAATGTTTAATACATTCTGGTAAGCCTAGGTAGAATAAATTAACAAAAAATTCAAAAAGTGGGTAGAAAAAATTGTCCAAAGATCATAAATGGATAGCTTGAAAATTGGCTCATCAATGCAATTTGCGTGTGTATATAGAAACGTACAGGCTGCTCCTCCACCTTACCGATTAATATATTAGCAATCGATATTCTACAATTCACCTAATTTTCAAATCAAAAGGAAACTATATTATATAATAATACATGAAAAGAAAAGTATACACCATGCATCAAAAGTTGTACGTTGAGCAAATGGCTTATGAGTGCTCAAATAATAGAATTGACATTTCACAGCTACACTAAGTGCCTCTACATCTGTTACAGTGACTGAACATAATGTAAACCAGAATGATGAGATATAAACATACATTTCGTCGTCTCGCTTGGACTTACAGGGCCCATAAACTGTAGATTTGTTCAGTCGTGACCAATCAAGCAACGAATTTCAGACAACGAGTATCGTTATGTATATTTTGACATTTAATTGCACAGAACCTCATCCCACACTGTACGCATGTGTAATTTGCTGAGAATCCACAGACCGTGCAAAAATGTCTACGTGCAGTGGAACTTGGGGGCCCCACAGCTGCTCTCGTGTAGGATGGTACATGAGGAGGCAATGACTCCAGATTAGCCTAATATCAAGTAAACAAGAACCAATTATTAATGTTGCAGACACTAAGGGGGCGTAATGATAATGATAATGATAATGAACATGGAGTAATTGTAGTGGTTAATAAGAACAGAAGATAATCAATTCATATTTAGCAAGAGGTAATGAGACTAAAAATACGTTAATCATTACCCCATTTAATTAGCTACCTCCTACAATCATTTCTTCTCAATCATTCTACTATTCATTAACCAACGATGAATTATGTGTCTTCACTTATTCCAAAATTATAGCAAAACACTAACAACGTAATCATCATTATCATCCCTATTGAAGAATTTGATCCAAATGCCTCCTAATATCTGATAGAATTTAGAAGCTGAAGGAAATAGTCTCCAGCCTTTACCTCTTGCAAGAGTTCAAGGAATGTTCTCGGTGCCTTCTTAGCATTTTCAAGTGCTTTAGCTTGACGAGTTTTCCTCTTTGTGCTTTTGGATTGCTTTTTCTGATATGCTGCATGATGAAACATAGGACATGATAAGTACTGGTTAGTGCGAATATATACAGCAATCTCATGGAAAGGGAGAAAACGTGATATTATCAGGTTTGGCTACGAGGCACAATTTTTCTGATAATTACATCAGGCACGTACATCCTTAGCAAGGTCCCAACAAAGGTGAAAATAAATAGATGCCAATCGACAAGGGCAACTTTTGGAAAGTATATTCTTAGTATTATAAGTATTATTGACAGCCATAAACCAAGGCTGTCAATCCAAAGTGGGAGTATCAAGAGAAGGGAGGAAAAAATCCAGGCAGAAATTTGTCGAAGATGGCTCAGTTCATCACAGAGAGACTTACCTACAAATTCCGTTCATGACTACCATCTAACTATGCATTTAAACTTTTACTTCAAGTGAATGATTTGATTATTAGATGCATCTGAACATTTCTAAATTACCCACCAGATACATTGGACCAAGTGTTATGATGCATTTTCAATATAATTCATTAATTAATTACTAAGTAGTTTCACAGGAGGCATACCAATGCTTGTTAAATGTGTCAAAGCAAAAGAAGGACCAAAACTTATCACGTGAAAAAAGAAACTTGTGCAGTTAGACAAACCATGGTTAGCCACTATAAGAAAAGCTAGTTCAAAACTCCATGCTTAAAGAAATAATAGTGGCATGTTTATGCTTACTAACAATAAAAAACTAAATAACCCAAATGGAGAAATAGAGATAAAGCTATTTTCAAAAGCCAGAAATTTCAGAAGCAGATATTGCCAGTATAGGTTCACCAGCTATCAGAAATGATGAATAGTTTCAGGTTAAGCAGACCAGACGAGCGAGGTGTTCGTTGAATATTGTGAAGAAATCAAGCTCAACACCAAAAATAAAGCCATTTTATATTGTTTATCCATCTATTTCCATTCCTTCTATCCACCCAACTTTAGTATCATTGGTGGAAATACATACCCAGCGCCAAAGATTAAAACAATGACACTAATGTGACAAAGCAAATAATTTAAAAAAGTATTCCAACAAGGAACTTATCGCATGAATTCTTGCATTATATATGTTGTTATAATTAATGTTAATCACTATTGACCTTGATCATCATCGTCAAGAGAGGCGTCGTCATCATCATCAATTGGTATCGGCTCCAATACAGCATTATCATTTTCCAAAGCTTCGAGACGAGCAAGAATTGCCTGCCAATCAAAATTCAAAATTAAATATTCTCTCCACTTACGACACAATGAAAACAAGTACATCCAAGAAGATAATCACTAAAACACTGATATGAGGAAGAAGAGTGATAAACCTGAGTACGATTATCATTGCTGGCAAGGGCTGCAGCCATTTTGGGAGCAACCTTACGAGTTCGAGTGGACATTCGCCTTAGCGAGTTAGACATTTCTTCGTCCATTGCTGAAATATTAACACCAACTTTTGAAAATCTCCAGGCAAATGAAAGAAACTCGAGAACGTATCATGAAATTTCCCAGAGCCGGTCCTTGGCAATTCCTTATGTAAAATGATTTTATCTTATATTTTGAAAAATATCTTCATAATAGATTTGTTCTAACATGTTTTTTCAATAGATAAAGTTTCTAATTTCATTTAACAAGTTTCTTTTTGTGACTAGGTAAACGAGCCAAGTCGAATCCTATCAAGCTCCAGCTCGGCTCGTTTGAATTTTTATAGGCTCGAGCTCGGCTCGTGTGCAAGTTATTAAGTTCGCGCACTAAGTAAACGAGCTCGGCTCAAAAAAAGCTCGTTTGCAAATTAATCAAACATAGTTGGGGCTCAATTTTGAAAAGTTTTAAGGCCTTTTAACACACACTTTGATTGCATCACAATGTTGCCACAAATTCTTGCCACAGTGCAATCAGAACCGAAGCAGAATACAAAAACATGAGATGGTCAGAATATAGTAGCTGCTGTTTCATGTCATATACAGGGCTGAATAAAGAGCTCAATTGAAATAACCGGTCAATATCTCAACAGTATGAACAAAATTATTTTACCTTAGGCCAAAAGAACTATAATCCTAATTTGGGGTGGGCGGTGGAAGACGGGAGCCGCGTCGCAGGCGGCAGATTGCGGTGGTGGAGGGTGTCGGAGGGCGGTGGGAGATGGGAGCCGCGGACGTAAAAGTCGGGTTTGGAATTGGGCAAATTAGGAGGAAAAGGAAATAGGGATTTGAGAGATGCACGATCTAATCCTCTATTCCTCTCTTGCTACATTCTGTCTCCTACACATAATTTTTTTTTTATTTAATTGCAATTATTTTTATGATTTATAGATTTTTTTATTTTTTATTTTGAAAAAAATTTATAAATTGACAAAGTATAGAGTGAAACTAGTTTATACATAAATCCGTGAAGGATATTAGTTGTTTTCACTGAAGAGTATTAGTTGTTTTTATTGAAAAGTATTACTGATTTACACTAAAGAGTCTTAGTTGTTCGGTGAAAATGAACTAAGACTCTTCAGTATAAACCAGTAATAATCTTCAGTAAAAACAACTAATACTCTTCAGTGAAAACAACTAATACCCTTCACGGATTTATGTATAAACCAATTTCACTCTATACATACTCTTATAAATTATATTCCCTTCATCCTATATTATAAATTATACATACTCTATACTGACATTGTTTGCACAAGCTTTAAGAAAAGAATTATTTATTAGTATTTAAAATGATAAAAATAATTGTTTTGTTAGAGTATATGAAAAATATAATATTAAAAAGTATTATTATTTTTTTGCCTAGAATGGATGTAGCAAACAAATATGAGACGGACATTTTTGACAATGTAGCAAACAAGTATGAGACTGGGGAGTAGTTTATATTTGTAATAGTAATGTTTCTTTTGGGATTCAGCCGGACATCACTAGGACTTTCCGGCCCCCATCTCATTCGAGTAAAAGACTTGAAATACAGTTTTCACATCTCATTTTTCATCCAAACCTATATATACCTATAAAACATATTATTATAACTCTTTTCAAATACAATTTACTTTATATTATTTAAAAATATTATTACTATTCCCAATATAATTCACATTATTACTCAGATATTTTTTTTCTCTACTCATACTTTCTCTTTGATACTTTACTCTTACACATTTTACTTTACTCTTACATATGATTTTACATAAGCAAAAAATCACTCTACCAAAATTCCAAAACAAACACATACATTAATATTCATTGAGGATTTTGCATCCTGTGGATGTAAAGTCAGACTTCACACGCACACCTAAACTCCAAAACAAACATGGGCTTTTATACGGTCAGAAAGACTTTCGCCCTTCCTAACGTCAGGCACCCAATGAGAATTTGACATATCATTTAATCTCGTCATTTGCGATCTAGCTTCGCCCGGAGGAAAATATTTACTTTTTATAGAAAAATTATAAAATTACAAAAATACCCTTATAGTATTTTTATTTTTAAATAATTAACCTTGTATCTTATTTATAAAAATTAAATTTGAGTTATTAAACATCATTTAAATTTTGAAGTCAAATGAAAATATAATTTTCTATTTTAATTGTTCCTCCCCAAATTCATTTCCCCAAATTCATTTCGGTTCTTCTTCTAATGATGATATTAATATGTTTCTCTTCAAATTCTAATTCAACCAATTCAATCAACCAAATTTACAATACAATATTCAAGCGCAATTGATTACTGTCCCGGACGAGATCCCAATTCGTTGAGGAAAATGTAAACTGAGAAATTGTTCTCCGATGATATCATCAAGTAATTAACTCTATTTAATAGTGCTCTGTTTCTGTTAATTGATTTCCTCATCCAATTTCAAATTTTATGCATCGGAATTGGTTTTGGCGGTGGAGTATCTCCACAAATTAGACATCATTTACAGAGATTTGAAACCAGAGAATGTGATAATTCAGCACACCGGTCATCTCTCCACAAAACTCGCAGGAAAATCTCCGTCGTGTCGTTGCGCCGCTCCCCAATCGAAGCTGGAGATTAAGCCGAAAAAAGAAGAAAATGTTCGCTTTTTTAGTGACTCAAGGATCTCCCCGAAGGAAACTGCACACCGGTACGAATCAGTCATCGGCGCCGCCGAGAAATCCAATTCCTTCGTCGGAATGGAGGACTATTTAGTGCCGGAGATGATCTTAGGAAATCCAAAAAGGCTTACAGGAGCACTCCAATTCTTTCTAATTAAACCATTACAATGTATCACTAAGCATCCACGTCAATGCAAAATTTGTCAATCACATGATAAACACGTGACATGAAATAATATTGTTTTTGTATTTTCGATAAAAATTGAGTTACAATTGAACAACTAATTAAGTTATGGGAGGATAATAGAATAATTAAAAAAATTGGGATGAAAAATGGACCGTGGATAAATTGAGGGACCGAAAAACTATCTCCAACATATAATTTTATATAAATTATTTTAATCATTTTAATTAAAAATGGTATTTTTGTAATTTTATATTTATTAATTTAATTTATTAATAGAGCGATACAGTGCGATTGCAATATGCGAATTGCAAACGCTCTAATGCAAAGTGCAATCCTTTGATAATAATATTATACGTTGGATCTTTGATCTAACGGTATTCAAAGAGTTTACTGACGTCAGGAAGGGCGAAAGCCTTCCTGACCGTAGGAAAACCCAACAAACATAGTCTTGTTGCGCATTAACATTTCCTAGTATATAAAAGTACAACTTCACGACTAGGTGGAATTGAACAATCCATCGTGAAAGGTTGATGTGTAGTTTTCAGATTGGCATGTCTTGACCAAGAGATTGCACTAGCACGTTTTGTATGTGCTGAAGAGGACCTACAGAGAGAGAATTTCTTCTATAATGAAGGAAGAAGAATTAGACCCCAGTGGTTGTTGATTTCTTAATCCCTGTCACTTAAATATGACTGTGTGTGTTTAATACTTATTGTTTTGATTCATGTTAGGTGATAATCAGTGTGACTTCGATACATTGTGTTTTGGGCAATAATAGTAATTATACGACAGTTGCTAAGATTTAATACGGGGAAATGTGTGCAAGTACGTCTTGTGTGATTTGTCCCCTTAGTGGGCTCAAAAGTTTTATCATACCAAATCTTGCAATTGAAAATTAGTTTTTCGATATGGATAATAATGTTAAGTTGTCTTTACTCCAAGACACAAGATATTAGTTAATTTAGAGCTATTTAGAAGCTCAATTAATTAATGGACTAAATAATCTTAAACACGAAAAATAATAACTGGGAGCCCATATTATCGTAATATGGATTAAGATGGATAGTGCAGTATTAATTTAATAGTGATATTAATTAATAATAGTGGGCTGAATTATAATGTGACTCAATATTGAAATTCAGAAGCTCATTGGAGATTCAATCTTAATTCTCCAAAATGTCCTTCAAGTAGCCCAATAATTAGTCCAATATAATAAGGTGATTAAAATAAAAGAAAAAATATTGTTGCCTAATTTTCCTTAATAATTCAAAAATAATAAATTTAGAGGAAAAAGATTTTCTTTGAATTTTATTATGAAATGAAGATAAGTATTCTTGGAATATAAGATTATCTCATTAAATTCAAGAAATCTCCTATTTGGATATTTATTATATGTTTTTCGAAAATTTCAATAAATTAGGAGAGAGAAAGATTTGTTGGTTTTCTTGAAAAAATATTGTGGAAGATATGTATTCTTGGAATATAAGATTATCTCATAAATTCAAAAAGATCCATATCTTGGATTCTTTCTCATAATTTTTGAAAATATAAGCCATAAAATAAGGAGGTGAGATTTTTGCGGAATATTTAATTATGGAAAAAGAATATATGAGATATATTCAAGATTTCTTGGAGATCAAGAAAGAGATTTTCCCATCTTATTCCAAGGCATAAATTTCGACCACCATACTAATATAAATAGGGGTTGATATTTTCATCCCCAGTTGATCAATTCCATGAGTTGGAAAAATTAAGAGCAATATATATTTTTCTTATTCCTTATTTTATTAATTGTTCGTTAAGTACTTCCCATCTGTGAACGAGCAAGGCTAAAGGGAAATATTTGAGAATGTCTTTCGGTTGATAGGATTAATTAGATTGTCCCGTTCTTCTCAACGGTCGTCTCTGCAAGAGGTAGGTAATCGCGTAAACTTCTAGATATTCCGTTATAGGACTTTTACGTGAATTAATTCATATGCGTAAAATTATATATTATTGGTAAATTATTATTTGAATTAATTAAGATTAATTCATGCTAGCAATAATTATAATTAAATTTCATCCCGAATAAATCCGGGCAAACGATTTTCTCCAACAAGCCTTAGTGTTTTACCCGGAATTTTAGTACTTTATTTTTATTATTAATGATAGTAACACAAAATATTACAATGTCAAACACAGAATGTAAGTACATGGAACCATAAAATTAGAATAATCACGAGACTACTAATACACCCGACTAATAAATCTACCAGAACTACAATAAAGAAACTGTTAATTATTTTCTCAAATTTTAAACCTTCACCTCCTGAGAACATATTTGATAGTAGAAGAAATAAATATGTTGCATATGATCCACAACTTTGACATAAAATTCAGTAATAATCTTGACACTCATTATTTGTTAATGATCAGTTCTAATTTCGAAGATTAATGGCTGTTTTTGGTGATTAATCGATCATCAAACAATTACGTGTGATTGATCACTAACGTAATTAGTGAATACAAATTTTCGGGTTTAGATGGGTTAGAATCGTATGAAAGCTTACGTGTTTAAGTTCGATTGTAAGTTAATCGAGCTGCTTTAGATTCGTAATCGAAGTTTGGACGTGTATAATAATTTGTACTTGTTTTATTAGCTGAAAAAAATCTAAGTATTTATAGACATTTGCCTAGCAGGAGGTGTCGTGACTTTTGGCCTACCAGGCCTGCATGCACGACACCTGGCCTTTGACCAAGTTTGACCTTATCTAAACTAAATTATATCCTTATCTTGTTGGACTTGCTCGCAGTCAAGAGCTGCTCGTCATATTGGACTTGTCCTGGAGGAGTCTTCAGTTTGACTTTGTTGGTCTCTTGTCTCATTTTAGTCGTTGTTTTGGCTTTATGGTCGGGTCTGGTCGGCGGGATACTAACTGAGTCTGTCATGTGGATCTTAATCTGATTTTGTTCGCCCATTCGCCTTGGTGTAGTATGCAGATTCTGCTCGCCAGATATCTTAGGTGTATCTTGGGTCAACTTTGCCTTAATCTTTAAGTGCTTTGTGCTAATCATGGTCGTCCAATGGCTGATTCTGCTCGCCCATCAACAATTGCCCCCTTGCCGATCAATAAATTGTGAAGATGATGAACGAACAATTTTTTGGGTTGGCAACTTTTAAGCGTCATTGGTGCGAGCAGGAATGTCGTGGGGGCGAGCAACTTCTCACGGGCGGACAACATTGGTCGTGCAGACTTGGGCTGGTGACGGTTGGGATCCCAAGGCCCGGGTACGGTTCGAGGCGTGACGTGGGCGGAATGATTGATGCCGCCCACGCGCACATGATCTCGAGGCGACGCGCCTTCCAGCTTTGTCGGGCAGGTGCTGCACGCGCCCATAAATTGCACAATAGTCCTTCAATTCTTCACCTTGTTCGCCCGGTACCCCATTTTTCCAGAGGGTATATAAAGAAAAAAATCACGATTTTTTGTTATTTTCACTGTTTATTGAGCGCGAATCTCTCCTCCTTCCCTTTTCAAACTTCTGGCGTACATTTCCAGTTTCCGGCGACCTTCAAACGACTTCGAGGTAGTTTCTTCTTTTCTTTCTTCTTTTCTTGCGTTGTGTGTGTTCTTATTCCATAAAAACCCCTACTCCGCCGTGGAGAGTTGTAAACCGCCGAGTTCTCCCTCGCCGGAATCTGCAAACATTCAAACTTTTTTTACCTCCCCTTACTGGATGTCGTGCCTTTCCGAGACCGGATCCTTCCCTCCCCGGAACCCCGAAAAACGGCCCGTCGAAGAAAATCCTCCCATTGTAAACCTGGAGTCAAATCCCGAGGCGGCCTCGGTCGCACGTTCCGTTAACTCTGGAGCTTGTCCCTCCGGGGAAAGAGAGGAGCGAGCAAATCCTGCTCGCCAACTTTTGGAGGAAACGAGCTCGAATCTCCATGATGACGAGGATGAGGAGGTCGAGGTACTTCAGCTGGTGAATCTCGACGAATTAACCTGGGCATATCTTAGGGACATCAACTTTCCTGCGCCCATATTGATTGAGCATCAAGTCCCAGTCGCGGTTGCTCGCCGTGTAGACTGGGACGAGTACGAGAAGGAGCATTCAAATCAATTTATCACTTCTGCTCGCGGGGTACGAAAGCTTAAGGCGACCGAGTTCGCTGCGAGCTGTATCGTGTCCGCCGTTACCGAAGAGGACTTGCCTGGGATTCGGAGGGATTACAAGATTCCCTTCGACATCCCGATGTATGCTCCCTTGGCGGACGATAGAGCTGATCGCCCACCGAGCGGATTGACGGCGATCAACCTTGCTACCTTGAATGCCGGAGTTTCCCTACCGATGCATCCTCTGGTTGGCCAATTCTTAAAAGACGTGAACTTGGCTATCACCCAACTTACTCCTGTTGGGTGGATAAATTTGATGGCTCTGATGGTCATGTTCGCCCTAGAGGGATACCCCAATAGGTTGTCCGCCGATGAGGTTTGCTACCTGATGACGATCACTGGTTGCACTGGGGAAGAAGCGGGTTGGTACTATCTGAAGGCGCGACCAGGCCAGAAACTGGTGGAGGACATCCTCGGGAAGGTGCGAGACTGGAAGCACGACTGGTTCTGGGTCGGGGGCGACTGCCATGCTTCTGCTCGCCCCTCTGGGGGTCCTGAGCGAATTGAGACCCCGGCGGAGTTTAGGGAATTAAAGTGTGAGTCTTACCTCTTCTATAACTTTGAAGTGGTTAGACTAATTTTAATTCTCTTTTTCTTTTGTTTCAGGTCCCAAAAACTTGGGGTGGCGAACTGTCAGGAATTGCGTCAGTGATCAGTTTTTGTTCGTCGCGTGTCTGATCGCCCTTCGTCACCGAGAAGACCGCAGCATTGGCCATCTCTTCTCCGAGGACACACTACGTGTTGCCCACCTCACAACTTATCCTCACCATCTTGAGTCTTTGGGACCCATTCCGGAGGGTAAGTATCTTTGCTTGCTGGGCGAACAGATCTGTTCGGCATTACACTTGGTGTTATTCAACTTGTTTCATATTTCTTTTACAGATCAGCTTGTCACAGTTGCTCTTCACCCCTCCTTCCCCGAGCTCGATAATCGCGTCTGGGAAATGCCGACGAAACGAGGTCGCAAGAAGTCCGACCCTCTCTCAAAGATTATTGCCCTTGCGGCACAAGGTGGAAAAGACGATTCCAGACCAGCTGGGGGGTCGAGTTCGGCGAAACTGCCTGTACCAGTGGCCAGCCCACCCAAAATTCTAACTCCGAGGACGAAGAGGCTTCTTTGCGGAGACGGCACTCCCGTCTCTGACACTGAGAAGGCGGCTAAGCGAGTAAAAACTGCTCAAGAGAAGGTGTCTGTAGTCGTCCGGCCATCTGAAGGCAGTAGCGAGCAAACTCCCTCCGTGGAGCGTCCCGCCGAGCAAACTCTGGTCGCCACTGCTCGTGAAGGATCCGGCCCTTCAACCGACCCCACTTATCTCGGATGGGACAAGGGTCGTCTTGACAGGTACAACTCTCCTCGCCCAGGACACTTAGCATTTTTTTTTTACTAACTAAGGATTCCCCTCCAGCTACTTGCCCGAGCAGTACCCTGGGCGGTCTAACTTGGTGCACCGTTTTGCCTGCTCAAAGGTGCCGACCAACCTCCGCGAGATTCTGGATTCTTTTGTCCGCCGCGCTTCTGAGGTCGTTGCTCGCAGTTGGACCAAGGAGCTGAATGAGACCGTCAAGATACAGGCGCCTCGTGATAATGGCCGTCTGTGTCTCGTTGAGGTGGGCAACACCCTGGCGGCCATGCAGCGCCTGGTCGACCAGGTAGAAGATCTCGAGAAGGATTCTCGTCAGCATGCGGCCACTGTCAGCGGTATTGCCAAAGAGCGTGATGATGCTAAGGCAGAGGCGAAGAAGATTGTCGCCGACCTCGAGAACAAAGCCAAAGCTCATCAGATCAGCGAGCAGCGTGCTCTGGACCTGCACGTCAAGGTCTCCGAGGAATTGAAGGTCAAGATGGCCGAGGTCGAGCAGATGCGAGCAGAACTTGCTCGCGCTCAACAGCAGAAGGAGGTCGCGGAGAAATTCGCGACCGAGGCGATGGCCAAAATTGCTGACCTCTAATCTCAGCTCGCCAACTCCATTACCCAAGAGGAACTTATTCCTAAGATGGAGGTGAGCTCAATCCTGGGTTACGTGACAGATTATGCCGAGAGCATTCGAATTGCTCATGTGTTTAAGGTTGCCGCTGTCGTTGAGGAGATCGGCAAGGAGCTCTGTAACTTCGTCGAATCAAACCCTCCAGCCCCAGGCACAACTCTCTAGATTGGCGACCTGCCTGACTACGGAGTCAAGCTTGACTTCATCGGCCCCGACATTATTATCACAAGTCCTCCCGAGGACGAGGAAGAAGAAGAGGGCGATGTTGCCAAGGGCGAGCAAATCCAGCCCGCAGATCAAAGTGAAAGAGCTCTCCAAGAGCGAGCTGACGCCGAGGGGCTTATTGCCGAACTGACTCAAGTGGTCCCAGTTGACCCTGCTCTCGATGGCTCTCCTCTGGAAGATCCTAAAGATGATAACATCTCTCCACCTGCCGGGCAAGGATCGTAGCGGATAGGATTAGCTAGGGACTATGTACTCTTTTCTCTTTTTTTTTGTTTTTGTTGTTCGCTTTTATTGTAATACTTTGGGCGATTAAGCCTTATTACAAATGAAACTATTTTGCACATCTGCTCGTCTTATTTATCTTACATTAATTGTTCTTTGCATTCTTATTTATGCTTCAACAATCTTAATGTAGTTGAGCCTTGTTCCTTAAGAACTTTTTGGCCTTAGAATTTGATGGGCTTTCGGCCTTAGGCTATGTCCATTTAAAAATGAACAGCCTTTAATGGGCTTGGTTGTATAATCAACTTACGCCTTGAGCTTGTATTTCTGTTTTGAACGAACAACTTAACATTGGAACGATCTTAAAAAATTACAAGTGTTGAAAGCGACAAAAAATGTAATCCTGTACTAGCTAGGTTGTATCTGCTTGACAAAGACAATGTTAAGCTTCCAACCATTAAAAAACATAATTTACACCATGAGTCAAAGCTGCTCGACCACTATACATTGTGTCAAGGCATCTTTAGACTCTTAAGAGGAAATAAAACCATACAAGATACTGGCATTCTAGACCGCGACCAAACTTGACCTAATCCAACCCAGTTCGACCACTTATACTTGGCGAAAATTTCAAAAAATTAGGCAAGTTTTTTGATCCATCTTGTATCTCTGTCAATCTAGCTCGCCCAATGGACTAAGTAGCTCGCCCATCTCCACTTCACTCTCTCATGAGGCAAAACTGGTCGCCTACTGAAAGTACTTTCTTAGGTTAGCTGCATTCCAGGAATATTGGGCCGAGTTGCCATCTAAGTCTTCTATGTCGTATGCTCCATTGGGTAACCTGTCTGTTACCCTGTATGGGCCCTCCCAAGTCGGGTCAAATATGCCTAGAGGTGGGGCAAGCTTCTTTCTTAGAACGAGGTCACCAACTTCAAACTTTCTTATCTTGACTTGGGAATTATAATAACGCTCTGCTCTTTGTTTGTACGTGGCGTTCTTTAGCTCGGTATGTAATCTTCTTTCTTCGAGCAAATCTACTTCTGTGGCCAGAGCGGAATGATTTGCTTGTTCATCAAAGCTGGTTGTCCTGACTGTGTTGGTCTTTAATTCAATTGGTATCATAGCCTCTATTCCGAAAGCCATTGTAAAAGGTGTTTCTCCGGTGCTTGACCTGGGAGAAATTCTATATGCCCACAAGACCTCCGGGAGTTTTTCTGACCAACTAATTTTGCTTTATGCCAGACATATTTTCAATGTATGCTTGATGATTTTATTTACAGCTTCAACTTGCCCGTTTGACTGGGGATGATAGGGAGTCGAATAGTGTTTCCTGATCCCCCACTTTGCACAGAAGTCTCTTAACTCCTTTCCGTCAAACTGCGGGCCATTATCTGTCACAATTGTTCGTGGAATGCCAAAGCGACAGACAATGTTCTGCCATATGAAGTTGATCATGTTCTGCTGTGTAATTTTTACCATGGCCTTCGCTTCCGCCCACTTTGTGTAATAATCGACTGCTATGACGACAAATCGAACATTTCCCACTCCTGCCGGGAAAGGACCAATAATGTCTATTCCCCATCTTGCAAATGGCCATGGACTATAAACTGATACGAGCTCCTGGGTCGGGACATGAATACTTGGAGCAAAAATCTGGCACTGGTGGCATGCTTTGGCTAACTGGATTGCATCTTTTCGTAAGGTTGGCCAATAATAACCTTGCCTTACAGTTTTGTAGGCCAAAGCTTGCCCCCCAGTGTGACTTCCACAAACTCCAGAATGTACATCCTCCAGAACCGTCCTTCCTTGCCCCCTAGACAAACACTTGAGAAGTGGGAGCGAAAAGCCTCTTTTGTAAAGTTGTTCGTCTACCAGAGTATATCTGGCTGCTTGTTTCGTGATTCTTACAGCTTCAAACGAGTTGCTTGGCAGTTCCCCGTTTTTCAAGTATTTGGCTATAGGAGTTCTCCAATCATCGTCGTTGTTTTGCTCAACTACTTGGTTCACTTCGTAATCCATTGTTGATGGTTGGACTTTTCTGGTAATGATGATGTCTGTCAGATCTGCTGGGCCGTCGCTTGTTGCTAGTCTTGCTAGGGCATCAACTTGTGTGTTACTCGTTCGAGGTATCTGTTGGATAAATACTTGGTCTAGCAGAGATACCAAGTGAGCAACTATTCGTTGATACTCGATCATTTGCTCGTCTCTGGCCTCATATTCACCTCGTACTTGGCTTACAATGAGTTGAGAATCTCCAAAAATCTGGAGTCGTCTTACTCCGACAGCTAATGATAAGTGGAGACCTGCAATGAGGGCCTCATATTCAGCTTCATTGTTGGTGGCCATGAACTCGAATCTGACCGCTGAAGTGAATACTTGCCGGTCGGGACTAATAAGCACTATTCCTGCCCCCGAGGCCAGATTTGTTGACGAACCGTCTACATAAAGATGCCATGGGTGATCCAACCCTCTCGTTGGATTTTGAGGGAAGGTTAGTTCGACTATAAAGTCAGCTAACGCTTGTCCCTTAATCGCGGTTCGAGGTGCATATGTCACGCCAAACTGGCTTATCTCTATGGACCATTTCAAAAGACGGCCAGCGGTGTCGGGTCGGTGTAGTATTTGTTTGAGTGGGAAGGTTGTCAATACTTCGACTTGATGATCGAAAAAGTATGGTCTTAACTTCCTGACACTCATGACAAGAGCATATGCCAGCTTTTCGGTTGGTGAGTATTTCACCTCAGCATCATGCAAGGCTTGGCTGACATAGTAGATTGGCAGGTGAAACTTGCCTTCTACCCGAACTAACACCGAACTTATGGCCGTGTCAGACGCTGCCAGGTATAAATATAACTTTTCGCCGGGAATTGGCTTTGATAAAATTTTTACATCCCCAAGATATTCTTTCAGTTGATCAAAGGCTTTCTGGCAGCTTTCCGTCCAGGCAAAGTTGCCCTTTTTGATGGCCTCAAAAAATGGACGGCACTTGTCTCTGGACCGTAATATGAGCCTGTTTAAAGTGGCTAAGCAATCGGTTAGCCTTTGCACTTCCTTGACAGAACGTGGTGGTTCCATGTCAACGATCGCTTTCACCTTTGCTGGATTGGCTTCAATTCCTTGCTTACTGACTAGATGGTCCAAGAACTTTCCGGAATGTACTCCAAAACTACTTTTCTTTGAATTTAACTTCATATTGTACCTCCGGAGTATGTCGAACACTTGGGAAAGATGATGGAGGTGATCTTCCTTCTGTGTACTTTTAACGACTATATCGTCGATATACACTTCCACCGTTTCCCCAATATGTTCATCGAACATCTTGTTGACCAGCCTCTGGTAGGTTGCTCCAGCATTGATCAGACCAAACGACATCCTCTTCCAGCATAGCAGATTTTTGTTAGTATAGAAGGCCGTATTTTTTTGGTCATCTGAGTGCATTGGAATCTGGTGGTAACCAGCAAAGGCATCCATAAATGTGAACATTTCGTGCCCGGCAGTACTGTCCACCAGTTGATTGATGTGCGGGAGCGGAAAGTTATCCTTCGGGCATGCTGCATTTAGATCTGTAAAATCTATGCATAGCCTCCAGGTTCCGTTCGGCTTCCGTACCAAGACAGGATTTGCTACCCATTATGGACACAACGCTTGTTTAATCAAGTCGTTGTCCAGTAACTTTTTGACCTCCTCGTTTAAAGCTTGATACTTGTCTGATCCATATTTTCTCCGTTTCTGGTGGACAGGTTTTCGGATTGGGTTGATATTTAACCTGTGACAAGCATCCTTCGGATCGATTCCCACCATGTCAGCATGGGACCATGCGAAGACGTCTAAGTTAGCCTTCAGAAAGTCCGTCATGCGAGTTCTGTAAGGCTCGGGGAGTTCGAACCCGATGTAGAGTTCAAGGTCATCTTGTTTGGGATCAATTTTGATGGCCTCCAAATCTTCGACTGGAGTTGCCCTTCGCTTTTGCCCCTTCCATCGAGGGTCAACTATTGGTCCTTCTGGACTTAGCTCATCCTCGATGTTCATGGGTTCGACACCCAACCGGGGGTCAAAATCTTCCGCAGGTTCTGGGTTGGGTTTAGTCACTATAATCGGGCTCTCCTGGTTATTGCTCGGACGTATACTGTCAGTTACAGGGGGTAACATTGCTTCTGGCAAGGTCTGCTCGCCGCCCTGCAGCATCTGCTCGCCCATGGGCGAGGGCAGGTCGTCAATGTCCATCTTATCGTTCTGAGCCCCGAGAATGTCTTCCAAAATTGAGGGTTCATTCTCAAGTTGACTGGTTGACGCTTCCATCATAGATACTTGCTCTTATTTTAATTGAATTTGTAGGAGGCATTCTCGAGCTTTTCTCTGGTCTCCTTTTACCGTGCCAACTCCACTTGCTGTCGGGAATTTTATGCAATAATGGTAAGTTGAACATGCGGCCCTGAATTCATTTAAGAAAGGTCGACCCAG
The DNA here is from genome assembly GCA_947034835.1 of Ballota nigra. Taxonomy (NCBI): domain Eukaryota; kingdom Viridiplantae; phylum Streptophyta; class Magnoliopsida; order Lamiales; family Lamiaceae; genus Ballota; species Ballota nigra. Next base: position 114,085,252 of record OX344723.1, on the reverse strand, counting down.
GAATCCGTTGTATGTTGACTCTTGATCAACGACCAAGAAATCCACCATTCTTGCGATATTTTTCTCGGGCTCTTTGACCGTCACAAGTTGCATAGCGAAAGTTACTATTCCCAATGGGATCGTCACAGCATTTCCGAATCCTAGAATGCGATGATTTGTGTCTCTGATGTAGCCTGCATAATCTCCCATTTGGTCAAGCGTCTTTTTTAAAAGGACATTAGTGTAGGCTCTAGTATCTACCAATAGTCTATGCACCCTAGTTTCCATGATCTTGGCACATATCACAAGTGAATCGTTGTGAGGGGTCAATACTCCTTCCAAGCCTCTGTCGGTAAAAGTTAATTCCGATGTTTGCATGGTAGGAGGAATAACCCCCATTTCTTGTACATGACCGATCGCTCGTAATTCTGCCTTTCTTTTTCGATTAGAAATTGATGGTCGTCCATCAGAATAACCACCTATGGGCCCTGCAGGTTCCATCATCTGGATGTCTGGAACTGGCCCTCTGGCCGGCGCCTGAGCTGGTCGCCCAGCTCGATTCTGACGAGGTGCCTGCTCCTGGTCTTCCTCATCAGAATCTTCATCTCTGTTTCTTTTGCCGGGCTGCCTTTTAACGAAGTCGGATAACTTTCCCTCTTCGTAAAAATGCCACAACTGCTTCAGCAAGTCACGACATTCGCTTGTAAAGTGTCCCACACTCTGGTGGTAGGCACAATACTTGTTCTGGTTCAACTTGCTTGTATCTTGACGTATCTTACGGGGTGGTGTGAGCAATTCTTTGTCCAGGACATTGTTGTAGACTGTATCAATTGATACGGTAAGAATATGGTTCAATTTGTCCTTTAGCTCCGTTCCTTCAGTAAATGCTTTCATGTTCTTGGGAGCTCGATAACCAGTTCCGGACTTCTTCGCACCCTCTTTCTGCTCTCCTCTGTCTCCCATGTCCTTTTGCAGGGCTTCATGCATGGAGACAAAGACGCCTGCCTGATCCCGAAATTCAGCGTAAGTCTTCGGGCATCTAAGGTGTACATCTTTCCAGAGTTCAGTGCCCTTCTTGAGCCCAGCCAGGACGGCCACAATCTTGGTGTCTTCACTGACAGACTCCCATTCTAACATGACCTTGTCGAATCTTTCCAAGTACGATCGGTCCGACTCGTCGTCAGTTTGTTTCAAGTCGGACAACCGATGTCTTTGGGATAGATAAGACCCGACCGTAGAGAAATGGGACAAGAACTCTTTGCCCAGCTGGGCAAACGAATGAATTGAAGCTGGTGGCAAAGCTGAAAACCATTTATGGACACGATCCCCCAGAGTTAAAGGAAAGTTGCGACATTATGTTGCGTCACTTGCCCCCATTGATACCATATAATTGGTATACTTCATCAGATGCACCCGGGGGTCCGCCGTGCCCTCATATTGGATACTTGCTGGAAACTGAATCTTTTGCTGAATCGGGGCCTTCAAAATCACCACAGATAGAGGTGAGACTGGAAGAGCTGTGTTTCCGTATCCTCTCTGTTGATCTAGCTGGCCCTGCATGCTCTCTATTGCCTTTCTCATGGAGGTGAGCTCTTCCAAGGATCCCCCTTGACTCTGAGGCTGTCCGGCGAGCAGAGGCGCACAACCGTCTGTTCGCTCCAGTCCCTCATTGGGAGCGGGAACCCCCTGGATTGGCCTCCTAGGATTAGGCTCTGCGTTTGGGCCAAGGCGACCAAAAGCTAACCTAGTCAGCCTGTCATGGACTGATTGACGAGCAGGTACTGCAGCTAGGCGAGCTGCTCCTGCAGTGGGATGAACTTCCATGATTCCCCGGCCACGACGACCCAATCTTTCCAGAGCACTTTGGCGTGTGCCCTGACTCCCTGCCATGGCCGGATTCTGAGTCGAACCTCCCCGACTGGCGGCCTCGACGTGCTGTTTTTCTTTGCCTTTGGCCTTACGAGCTTGGGCACTATCTGCCTCATTTAAATGATCCCCCCTAGCCTTCTCATGTTCACGAGTCTTTGCGGGGCTACACCTTGCTCGCACATATGAAGGGCCAGGTTGGGCTTGTTGTCTTTGTAAAGCCTGGAGCATGGCAATTGTGCGCGCCAATTCGTCGGGGTTACGAGCAATGGCGTCCAACTCCGGTGGTATTAACTGACGAGCAACATTGGTCTGATTCTCTTGGTCATTTCTGCTCGCCCCTGCTCGCCCACCAGTCTGGGACATCCGGGAGTGTGAATCCCTTGTTATATATTGTGAACGTTGTGTCTCTCGTGATTGAGGCATGTTCACAGGAGGTATCAAGTATTGTTCTTAGTGTTCTTGAATTTTTCCTTCAAATGCTCAAACTTGTTCTTCAATTCTGAGCTAACCTTCGTGTTTTCAATGATTCGAAGGTTCGTACCCTCCTTCTAGCGCCAATTTATTGATGACCAGTTCTAATTTCGAAGATTAATGGCTATTTTTGGTGATTAATCGATCATCAAACAATTACGTGTGATTGATCACTAACGTAATTAGTGAATACGGATTTTCGGTTTAGATGAGTTAGAATCGTATGAAAGCTTACGTGTTTAAGTTCGATTGTAAGTTAATCGAACTTCTTTAGATTCGTAATCGAAGTTTGGACGTGTATAATAATTTGTGCTTGTTTTATTAGCTGAAAAAATCTAAGTATTTATAGACATTTGCCTAGCAGGAGGTGTCGTGACTTTTGGCCTACCAGGCCTGCATGCACGACACCTAGCCTTTGACCAAGTTTGACCTTATCTAAACTAAATTCTATCCTTATCTTGTTGGACTTGCTCGCAGTCGAGAGCTGCTCGTCATATTGGACTTGTCCTGGAGGAGTCTTCAGTTTGACTTTGTTGGTCTCTTGTCTCATTTTAGTCGTTGTTTTAGCTTTATGGTCGGGTCTGGTCGGCGGGATACTAACTGAGTCTGTCATGTGGATCTTAATCTGATTTTGTTCGCCCATTCGCCTTGGTGTAGTATGCAGGTTCTGCTCGCCAGTTATCTTAGGTGTATCTTGGGTCAACTTTGCCTTAATCTTTAAGTGCTTTGTGCTAATCCTGGTCGCCCAATGGCTGATTCTGCTCGCCCATCAACATTATTTAAATCAAATAAAAAGTCATTAGCTCCAGCAAAAATAAAACATGATACAATGAAAAGAATATAAACAAAGGACAATTTGAAATTGAGCTTTGTGCAAATGGTTGGGGGTATACAGATCCAGTATGAATATGTTTAATCTACCTCTGCAAGGAATATAACTTCAAAACCTATTAACATAAGTCATTAAAAATATTCAATAAAATAGGAAAGGGACACTTTCATATGCACCTGGTGCATGGTGCACTCGCTCAACAGTTGAGATTGTGTATACTGAAAAGTGTAGGCTGATTACATTGAAAAGTGTGATTAGATTATGCTGAAAAGTTTACACAAAAACCCGATTTTCAGTGTAATCTAACCACATTTTTTAGTGTAATCAAATCATACTTTTCAGTGTAAACAGACTCAACTGTTGAGTGAGTGCACCATACATCAAGTACACAAGTGAGTTACTCTTTAGGAAAATATTCCAAGCTGCAAGCTAACACATAAGTACATAACAAATGTAACCATGACATAGATATAAAATATGAATGCACGTGAATAATACACATCAACTTGGATTTCGTATTCATAATGAACACAAAAGCATTAATCTGTGAGTTAATTTGGTACATAATATAATTCGTTTTCCAGAGAGTCCATATGACTATCTCAAATTTCTTATAAGTTCGAGAAAAATACCTTCCAATATCGCTTCATAATGTGTGCCACAATCAGAAGCTTTTACATATATATATATATATATATATATATGTGTGTGTGTGTGTGTGTGTAATATTATTATTAGAGTTATACGTGAAATTATGCTTTCACTTTGTATAACTAATTAGGCGTGAAATTGTCATGATTCGTCACTCGAAATACCCTAATTTTGGCCGATTTTGTCGAGTATTTGGAGTCAATTGAGCATTATTTCTATACATTGATGAATTTGTCTCTTTAATGCTCGTAGGTGAACCGAGGGCGAAGAACGGAGTTCGTAGGACTTTGAATCGACTCAAACGGATGCCCGGATGAGAAGATATCGAAGGAATACGATTGGTGTTAGTGTTGAAGAAGAAAAGTACTAGTTGGAGAAATTTTGGGAGCATTCGAGTAAACCACTCGAGCGCCACCGCTCGAGCGCCCAAAACATACAGAAAATTTCGAGCACTCGAGCAGCTCGAGCGCCACCGCTCGAGCGTGTTGCTCGAGCGCCCCAAGTATACAAAAGATTTTCAGCGCTCGAGCAGCTCGAGCAGCACGAGCGCCACCGCTCGAGCACCTGTGTCATTCGAGCTCCATGCTCGAGGGCGACCGCTCGAGCGGGTCTGCTCGAGCACCTTCACGTTTGGCGTTTTAAAAGTCGTTTTTCGGCCCATGAGTTCACGATTCGGCCTGTTGCTTATATATACTCGTCTCAAGCTCGTTTTTTAGGAAGACCACACATCACTTGATAGATTTTGACTTTTAGAGTTCGTTTTTGGAGAGGAAGGAGAGAAGCAAGCTTTACGTTTACATTTTTTAGGTTTTCGTTACGAATTCATATTACGATCTTATTTTTTAGTTTCGTTTCTTTATATTTTTGTTCTTGAACACGTTGAGACTTCTTTTCTTGAGTTAATTTCAGTTTATTCTTTTATTTCGTTAAACCCTAGTTTATGTTTGATCTCTTCTTCGTCTTAATTATCATGTTCATATTCGTTACTTATTCAATTGCTATTATTTACGTAAAACCTATGTCTAGCTAAAACCCTTGCATGCTTGGGGTAGGATGAACTCGTAGAAGTAGGTTGTGGGTACGTGATTAGGGTAACTTGTGACGTTAGGTTTTAATTCTCTTGATTAATGAATTCTTAAAATTAATCTTAACTTTACTTTTGATTTTTTTTCGAAAAGTGTAAGAGAGAGGACGACCGTATCACTCTTTAATAACGAGTAGACTTAACTAAAGGGTTTAGAAAGGGTTAATTCGTCTACCAGTTTAGCGAAGGAGGATGACCGCATCACCTTAGTTAAATTAGGGTCTCATTAATTAAGCACAATCTATTAACTTGTTAGTGGATTAGTGAAGTCGAGTGTTAGGGTAAAGTATCAGGGCTTAGAATCTTGAGCTTTCACCTTGCATTCTTTTACTTAGGTTATTTCTTGCGCGTCACAGTTATTTTGATTATGTACCTGCTCCGTTAGTATACGTAGGGATTCCTATCCTGAGCATCACCATCTCTCATTCAAAAAACAACCCTTCGATTCTTAGTTTAATTTTGAGTTTTTTGCATTCCTAGGATAATTTTAGTCTTTTAATTAATCTTTCAAAAAAACCCAAAAACATACACTCATATTAACTACGACGCGTAGATCTTCAGGGATCTATTTGCATACACACTTTCTCTTGGGTTCGATAATACTTGGTCGCTATACTTACTCATACTACAGTGAACCAGTCCGCTTGCGGGGAATCTATTAGTAGAAGTTAGTATATTCGCTTCAAGTCAATGGCGCCGTTGCCGGGGATGGCGTTGTATGTTTTTTTAATAGGACTTGTCGATAGCTTAGTAGTTAGTAGTGAGTGCTTTATTTTCTGTTTTTATTTTTATTTTTATTCATTAGGCAGTTGCATTTTGATCCTTCTGCTAGTGTGTCAGGTATATGAAAACACGCTCACAAGGCAATACGAGCGAAGAGAGAATACTGTTGGACCCTGAGATGATAGCTAGAAGGAACCGAGCTTTCTTGAGGAGAATGAATACTGCCGGAGGAGGGAAAGAACCAATGGACATCTCTAATGAGTTGGATGATGCTGCGAACGAATTCAATCAGGAATTGGGCCGAGTTGAAGGCACTGGAGTTAGTGGTAGCCAGAATCAAGTTCCTTTAGGGGATAGCCAGAGCCTAAACCCGGATTCACAAAACGTAGGCAATCCAGCTCATAACATTGTCCAACATCCTCAGAACAACCCTGCTTACCCACATCCTAACTTACCTCAAAACAACTTGCCTTACCCACCTTACCCATACCCACCTTATCCATATCCGCCATATCCGTACCCTCCACCTCCTGTTTACAACCAACCACCTGTCTATCAACCACCACCACCCCAACAAGTACCCGTACCAGCTGCTAATCCTCAACACGTTCCTCAGAACGCAGATCAGAATATGGAAATTAGAGGAAGGTTTGCGGCACAACCACAAAGGTACTATGATGGAGTGGCATTGCCTCCTGTTGAGGCAAATAACTTCTCGATTTCTCCGGGAATTTTAAAGTTGCTTACAGAGAACCAGTTCAAGGGGGTGATCGGGAAGGAGAATCCTCATACACATCTGAGGAGTTTTCTAATGATAGCCTCCACTTTCAATTACAATGGCATGTCTGAAGATGTCAAGAGGCTTAGGTTGTTCCCATTCTCATTGACGAGAATAGCTAAAGAGTGGTACGATAATACGCTTCTACGGGGAGGTATTACCACTTGGGCCGAGCTCGAGCGTCTGTTCCTCAAGCGATTCTACCCTCCATCGAGAACGATTAAAGCAAGGATTGAGATCTCTTCCTTCCGCCAGAAGCAAGGAGAGGACCTACGTCAAGCGTGGGAGAGATACTCAAATATGTTGATAGAGTGCCCGCAGCACGGGTACAATGAGGGACATGTGATGGCATTTTTCTATAGTGGTGCCAAAAAGGCTGGGCAAGACCATCTAGACACCTGTGCTAGTGGATCATTCCTGAATCAATGAATAGTGGGGTGTAGAGAGATCGTGGACAACATTGTCACGAATACCGGGATGTGGAATGTGGACGCAGATTACCAGAGAGTTCATCAGGTTGAGGAAGGTGAAGGAACGAGAAGGCTGTTGATGGCCATGATGGAAAAGATTAACAACCTTGAGTTGGGGAAGAATATGGTTGAAGGGAATGCAGCAGAGAATGAGCAAGAGGACAAGCCCACAATTCAGCAAGAAGTAGCCAACTATATGGGAGGTCCTTATTACAATCAGAATGAGTATCCACAAGGTGGAAATTTTCAAGGAAGACCTTCTTATGGCCAACCATTTGTACCTCCAGGTCCACAGCCGCCTCAAAATCAATGGAGGAACACACAAGGGTACCAAGGAGGCCAACAGCTTCCTCAGAACCAATGGAGGAAGAACGAGAATTTTTCATATGCTAACCCGAAGGCGGGTATTACAGTTTCTCCAGGTGTTGATCCGAGTTCTAAACCTCCTGGTGGAGAAGGCGGTGCCTCAACCGAGGAGATGTTGAGAGCTATCCTTCAGAAGGTGGAGGAAGGTAGCAAGAGATTGTCCTCTTTGGAGTACGATGTGAAGGAGTTGCATAAGAAAGGTGATCAGCGTGATCAAGAACTCCAAAAGAGAGATGTAGAGCTGAATCGAATTCAGCAAGAGAACAATAGGCGGTTCACCTCAATAGAGTTCCAGATAAGCCAAATTGCAAAATCATTGAATAGGGAGCCGGGTAAGTATCCTTCCATGCCGAAGGGGAACCCGAAAGAGCATTGCAAGGCTATCCAGTTAAGAAGTGGAACCAACTATGAAGGTCCTCAGATGCCTGCTGATTCTGAGACGCCCCAAGATAGAGATGAGATTGAAGAGATGAGAGTTGAGAAGAAGGTTGAGGGTGAAAGCACTCAAGCGAGCAAAGAGCTTGAAGAGGAAGGCATTGAGGAGGTTGAGAGAGTTCCTAAGTGGAAGAAGGCAAAGGAAGCAAGGGAGAAAGTGAAAGAGACCGAGAAAGATGAATGGGGGGTACCCAAATCTGTGATACCCGTCCCATATCCACAATGCTTCATGAAAAAAAAGCTTGATGAGAAATTCGCTAAATTCCTTAATGTGTTTAAATAATTGCATATTAATATCCCTTTTTATGATGCTTTGGAACAGATGCCCAACTATGCAAAGTTTCTGAAGGACTTGATCGCGAAAAGACGACGAGTGGATGAGCCGAAGTTGGTGCAACTGAACTATAAGGTGAGTACATTAGTACACAAGGCGCTTCCTCCAAAGCTGAAGGATCCCGGGAGCTTCACCATTCTTTGTGATATCGGGAACGGGATCAAGAAGGGAGCGCTATGTGACCTCGGAGCGAGCATAAATCTTATGCCCTTGTCGCTTTTCAAGAAGTTGGAAGGTGTTGAACTTCAACCCACAATGATGACGCTTCAACTAGCCGACCGGTCTATTACTCGACCTCAAGGTGTGGTTGAAGACGTCCTCGTGAGAGTTGGATTGTTGGGAAAATATGGGTGCCCGGAATCTATTCGGGATGAAATTTAAATACGAATTTAAATACAATTATTACTAGCATGAATTAATCCTAATTAATTCAAATAATAATTCCAACAACGAATTTTCATCATGCATGTTGAATTAATTTCACATATTAACTATGGCGGAATAAACAAGTAAATATGTGATCAACGTACCTCTTGTAGAATTGGCCTTTGGATATACGGGACAATTACGATCTCGCTCTATCGACCCAAAAACCTTCTCAAGTATTTCCCTTTTCACCTCACTTGATCACCGGTGGGAGATGCTTTCAAGTAATTTAATAAACTAAGAAAAAAGAAAAATATTTATGCTTCTTGATTTTTCCAACACATGGAATTATATACTTGGGGATGAAATAATCACCCCATATTTATAAGGTGATGGCCGAAATTTAGTGGTATATGGGCCTTGGAGAAAATCTTTTCTTAGACTCTAAGAAAATCTTGAATATATCCCATATATTCTTTTCTCCATAATAAAATATTCCACAAAATCTCACTCACCTTAATATGCTTGTAAATTTCGAAAGTTTTAGTAGAGTTCCAAAGATTTGGATCTCCTTGAATATATGAGATATTCTTGTATTCCAAGAATACATATCTTCCATAATATCTTTCCAAGAAGATCAACAAAATCTTTTCTCTCCTAACTTAGGCCATAATTTCGAATTTTACTTAGAAAAATCAGCATAATATATTTTCTTTTTATTTTAATCACCTTATCATTATTGGGCTACTTAATGAGCTACTTGAGGGGCCTTTAAGGAGAATTAAGATTGGACCTCCTAATGGACTTCTGAATTTCAATATTGAGCCCCAATATAATTCAATCCATTAATATTAATTATTACCACTAATAAATTAATATTGCACTATCCATTTTAATCCATATTACGATAATATGGGCTCCCGGTTATTATTTCCCGCGTTTAAGATTATCAAGTCCATTAATTAATCAAGCTTCTGAATAGCTCTAAATTAATTAATATATTTCACCTTGGAGTAAAGACAACTCAACATTATTATTCGTACCGAAGAAACTAATTCTTCACTTGCAAGATTTGGTACAATAAAACTTCTGAGCCCACCAAGGGGACTAATCACACGAGCCGTACTCGCACGCGTTTCTCCGTATTAAATCTTAGCAACCGTCGTATGATTAATATTACTGCCAAAGACACAAAGTTCGAAGTCACAATGATTCTCACCCAACATGAATCAAAGCAGTAACCATTAAGCACACACGGTCCTATTTAAGTGACGGAGATTAAGAAATCAACAACCACTGAGGTCTAATTCTTCACCTTTCAGAACAGAAGAATTTATCCTCGCTGTAGGTCCTCTTCAACACATACTAAATGTGCTAGTGCAATCTCTTAGTCAAGACAGACCAATCTGAGCCTTACACATCGACCTTTCACGGCGGATTGTTCAATTCCACCTAGGTCGTGAAAATGTACGTTTAGTTACAAGTAAACTGTTAATGTTGTCTTTTGTGATCGGGTATCACCACATTAACTACAATGTAACATGTACTATGTATTGAACGGTTTTCAATAGAAATTCAACATTCAATCATAACTAAAGCAAATGTGATAAAAGAATTATTCTCATAAAACGAGTGTTTGCTACACGAGTTATACAAAGTAAAAGCATACTTTCACGTATAACTCCAACATTGGAGATCACATTTTTCCAGCCGATTTTGTAGTCCTAGAGATGGAGGAAGATGAGCACGTGCCCCTAATCTTGGGAAGACCTTTCTTAGCTTCGGCGGGGATGGTGCTAGACGTGGCAAATGGGAAGATTACGTTGAAGGTTGATGATCAAGAAGTGAAGATTTCCCTATATGAAGCCATGAAGCACCCGATGGAGGATGAGAGTTTGTATTGCATGGATGCAATTGATCCTCGTGTTGAAGACACACCTCCTATCTCTAATCTTTCTCATGTTCATGATTTCGTTAATCCTTCACTTGATGATTTAACCCATGAGCATTATGTTCTTGATTATATTGATAGGGATAAAGGGAAGAAGTTGAAGGATGAAGAAGTGAAAAGTGTGGACGTGGTCCAGTTGGAGGGAAAAGGAGGAGTTAAGAAGAAAAAGTCCAAATTCAAGAACCTGTTTGGTAAGACGCCTCCAGATAAAGGTGAGAAGGAGTTGAGACCCATAACACTTGGGGATGAGAATGAAGGAAAGGAGCTCATGATGGAGGGGCATCAAGGAAAGGAATTCAACCACCACTCTTATGAGAGTAAGGGAGATATTTTTGAGTATGATGTCCCATAAGCTCCTTTGAGCTCGGTCCGGCATGAGGACCTTAAAAATAGCGCTGAATGGGAGACAACCCATTTTTATTTGCTTTTGAGTGTTTTTAGTTATTTGAGTTCTATGTTATTTGGGTGTTGTTGAATCGTAAGTTTTAACCTCGTACTTGAGAGTTCATTTTGTAGGCTTGTCTCGAAGGAGTGCCAAATACGTGGAGATTGAAGGAACTCAAGCAAGGGAGTGTGCAACGTTGTTGAGAGAAACTAAAGTGTTTGGTTGAGGTAACCCACAACCCCAAACTTAGACCTCTTCGCAAGGTCGAAGTTTGGGGGGTGGAGTTTTTTATGTTCTTGTTACATTGCACCGGAGCACCCCTTATCTTTGAGTGTGTTTGGTTATTTGGTGCCTTGAGATGCTCCTCGGGGTGATTTTGATTTGATTCGTTGTTGCATATTTTATGCTTATTAACCCCTTCTACTTGTTAGTTGTTATTCTTGAGCATGTTTTGATGAGTAGAGTAGATTTGTGGATGTGAGTTAGGGACTCTTTTGTGTGAGTGGTTGAGCTAGAGTTGATTGGAGAAAAAACTTGTATGCTTATGAGTTTTTCTTTTGAGTGCTTGTGTGATGGGAGTGAGAATTCACTAGGACTAGCATGGATGTGAAAGCCGTGAGATTTGAGCCTTATGAGATTTTGATGCATGATTTGATCTCTTCGTTTGTGAGTGGATCATCACCTTAGAGGATGCTAGAACTTGTGTGTGTTCTTGCTTCTTGATTGTGTCTAGTTTGATATGCCGAATGTGATCTTAAGTCATTTTTGTTTTGAATGAGTCACTTAGCCAAATTTTCCCTACCAATGACATTGAATCCCTTGTTAGCCCCTTCGAGCCTAAAGCCTATTTTATTTGCTAGCACATATGAACACTATTCCAATTCCTAAGCCTTTTTGTCCCAATTTGAGTGGAGAATAGAAAAAGTGTAAATGTGAAGGGATTGAATTGAGTTGAAAAAGAAAAATGTTGTTTGTTGAGTGAGTATGAGAAGAAGGTGTGATGAAGTTATGAGTTGTGGGAAAAAGAAAAAAAATTAAGAATGAACAAAAGAAAAAAATGAGTTCATGTGTTTGTGCGAAAAAAGAGTTGAGTGATTGAAAAAGTGAAAAGAGTTGAAAAAAAAATTGAGGTGTTGAGAGTAAAGGAATTGATGTGCACTATGTGAAGATGTTGAAGGAGTATGTTCCTTGTATCGAAGTACCAAAATTTGAATTTCTATTCTCCATTCACTTGAGTCACTTTACCATATTGTTATCCCACCTGTCCAAAGAGCCTACATTACAACCTTGAGAAAAGTCCTTTTTGATTCGGCATTGATTTCTAGAGTATGGTCGGAGTTAAGAGTGCTTACAAGCCTATGGCTGCCAATATGTGTGATTGATTGATTGAGCGAGTCCCTTTATCATTGATATACACTTGTGAGGGAGCGAAACACATCGTAGAGTGCACATCCATGTTTGGTTTTGGTGATTCTTGTTATTGTTGCATGAGTATGATGAAGGAAAGTGAGTGAGTATACGTGTGATTGATCGTTGAAGCTCGAGTTCATTTGCTTACATGATTTGATTCTTTGACTCATTCTTAATAATTTCACTTGACTTGTTATTTCGTTGCTTGAGGATAAGCAACATGGTAAGTTTGGGGGGGTTGATTAGGCGTGAAATTGTCATGATTCGTCACTCGAAATACCCTAATTTTGGCCAATTTTGTCGAGTATTTGGAGTCAATTGAGCATTATTTCTATACATTGATGAATTTGTCTCTTTAATGCTCGTAGGTGAATCGAGGGCGAAGAACGGAGTTCGTAGGACTTTGAATCGACTCAAACGGATGCCCGGATGAGAAGATATCGAAGGAATACGATTGGTGTTAGTGTTGAAGAAGAAAAGTACTAGTTGGAGAAATTTTGGGAGCATTCGAGTAAACCACTCGAGCGCCACCGCTCGAGCGTGTTGCTCGAGCGCCCAAAACATACAGAAAATTCCGAGCACTCGAGCGTGTTGCTCGAGCGCCCCAATTATACAGAAGATTTTCAGCGCTCGAGTAGCTCGAGCGCCACCGCTCGAGCACCTGTGTCATTCGAGCTCCATGCTCGAGCGCGACCGCTCGAGCGGGTCTGCTCGAGCACCTTCACGTTTGGCGTTTTAAAAGTCGTTTTTCGGCCCATGAGTTCACGATTCGGCCTGTTGCTTATATATACTCGTCTCAAGCTCGTTTTTTAGGAAGACCACACATCACTTGATAGATTTTGACTTTTAGAGTTCGTTTTTGGAGAGGAAGGAGAGAAGCAAGCTTTACGTTTACGTTTTTGAGGTTTTCGTTACGAATTCATATTACGATCTTACTTTTTAGTTTCGTTTCTTTATATTTTTTGTTCTTGAACACGTTGAGACTTCTTTTCTTGAGTTAATTTCAGTTTATTCTTTTATTTCGTTAAACCCTAGTTTATGTTTGATCTCTTCTTCGTCTTAATTATCATGTTCATGTTCGTTATTTATTCAATTGCTATTATTTACGTAAAACCTATGTCTAGCTAAAACCCTTGCATGCTTGGGGTAGGATGAAGTCGTAGAAGTAGGTTGTGGGTACGTGATTAGGGTAACTTGTGACGTTAGGTTTTAATTATCTTGATTAATGAATTCTTAAAATTAATCTTAACTTTACTTTTGAATTTCGTTCGAAAAGTGTTAGAGAGAGGACGATCGTATCACTCTTTAATAACGAGTAGACTTAACTAGAGGGTTTAGAAAGGGTTAATTCATCTACCAGTTTAGCGAAGGAGGACGACCGCATCACCTTAGTTAAATTAGGGTCTCATTAATTAAGCACAATCTATTAACTTGTTAGTGGATTAGTGAAGTCGAGTGTTAGGGTAAAGTATTAGGGTTTAAAATCTTGAGTTTTCACCTTGCATTCTTTTACTTAGGTTATTTCTTGCGCGTCACAGTTTATTTGATTATGTACCTGCTCCGTTAGTATACGTAGGGATTCCTATCCTGAGCATCACCATCTCTCATTTAAAAAACAACCCTTCGATTCTTAGTTTAATTTTGATTTTTTTGCATTCCTAGGATAATTTTAGTCTTTTAATTAATCTTTCAAAAAAACCCAAAAACATACACTCATATTAACTACAACGCGTAGATCTTCAGGGATCTATTTGCATACACACTTTCCCTTGGGTTCGATAATACTTGGTCGCTATACTTAATCATATTACAGTGAACCCGTCCGCTTGCGGGGAATCTACTAGTAGAAGTTAGTATATTCGCTTCAAGTCAATAACCTATATATTAAACACTTATTATGAGAATAAATTTTTTATCACTGTTGCTTTGAATATGAATGAGTGTTATATATATATATATATATATATATATATATATATATATATTTATTGCAAACAGTTCAATATATAGTATATGTTACATAGTAGTTAGTGTGGTGATACCAGATCATGGAAGATTACATTAACAATTTTTTGTAACTAATTGTACAACTTCACGACCTAGGTGGAATTGAACAATCCACTGTGAAAGGTTGAGGTGAAGTTCTCAGATTGGCCTGTCTTGACCAAGAGATTGCACTAGCACATTTTATATGTGCTGAAGAGGACCTATAGAGAGGATAAATTCTTCTGTTCTGAATGGAGAATAATTAGACCTCAATTGTTGTTGATTTCTTAATATCCGTCACTTAAATAGGACCGTGCGTGGTTAATACTTATTGTTTGATACATGTTGGGTGAGAATCATTGTGACTTCGATACCTTGTGTTTTGGACGATAATATTAATCATACGACAATTGCTAAGATTTAATACGGAGAAACGTGTGCGAGTAGGGCTTGTGTGATTTGTCCCCTTGGTGGGCTCAGAAGTTTCATCGTATCAAATCTTGCAAGTGGAAATTAGTTTTCCGGCACAGATGATAATGTTGAACTGTCTTTACTCCAAGACAAAAAATATTAATTAATTTAGAGCTATTTAGAAGCTCAATTAATTAATGTACTAAATAATATTCAACACAGAAAATAATAATCGAAAACCCATATTATCGTAATATGGATTAACATGGATAATATAATATTAATTTGATAGGGATATTAATTAATATTAATGGGTTGAATTATATTGTAGCTAAATATTGAAATTTAGAAGCCCATTAGAGGTCAAATCTTAATTTTAAAGGCAAGTAGTCTAATAATTAGCCCGATAATGATAAGGTGATTAAAAAAAAAATTATTGCTGATTTTTCCTGTTAATTTACTCCCTCCAAAATCTAAGATTAGAGAAACCTTTAAATATAATCTACTTGTGGCTGCTGAAATTTTATGATCAATCGGGTTAGGTAGTAATGGCTATTGACAGAAACCTTTATCTACTACATAATTTATTTAAGTCTTAAATTGAAAGGGAAACCGACATTAAATGTAACGATATTTGTGCAATATCTTTTCAAGAACCGTGTTTCATGAGACGAGTATGAATTTAACTATCAAAATGAAAAACAAAATCCAAACCATAAAAATACAATCTAACTGAATTCAGCTGAATATCACAAAGTTCGAACTCCTCAGTCATTTGAGTATACATAGAATTCAAATTTTAAATATTAAGATTTAAGACAAATATTTTTCCAATCAAGACTCAAATAGCCTGCAAACCAGCTCAATTTACATCCCCCACCAAATAACTTCAAAATGGTAAAAGGAACCAGAATTTCCCAGAAACAGCAATGGGAAAGAACAGAAGAATTTGAAGAATCAGAAATCTGTAATAATCTATAACCAGTCTATCATATACTCATCACGAGCTACAGATTTACACATCATACATACATTTTATCAAAATTATGAATAAAATCAAACTTCAAAATGTTCAAGCTGAATATCCCTAGCTTTGAGAGGAACATACTCTCCAAGATAGCCTCCCAGATGATCCGACAGCGAAGATTTATCGATATTCTCATGGTGATACGATTTACAGACGAAGTATATGATCGTCTGCGTGATGAGGCCGAAGATCATCGCGATTGATAGCAGGAACAGAGACAGAATCCCGTACCCGAATCTGCTTCCGATCCCGCTATCATCTCCGAGCACCACCATGAATTCAAACATCAATTGAATTGCAAAAAAGCAAAGCCCTACCAGGAAGAAAACCGCGAACGAAACCAGCATTTTCCCCTTGATCAGATTCTGGCTCTTCGTCATCGCGTTCAATCCGTAGCTCTCCTCCAACACGGAGACCACACTAGCTAAGTGCCAGATTACGGTGATGTAGAAGAATCCACCGATGTAGGAAATCGCGAAGAAAATCAGAAACAGCGTCCCCAAAATCGGGATCTGCCCTAGGGTAATCGCGCCCAAAAAGAACACCAACACAGAGACGATATTGTACGCGAACACGATGATGAAATTCCAGATGAATGTGACCATTAACCGTTTCCAAACCTTGGGGACGACGCTCATCACTTTCCGGAAGGTGATTTCCTTGGCGGTGTAGATGCAGGCGATGGTGTAAACGACGGCGGATGTTGATAACAGAACCAAAATCATGAAGAAAATGAAATAGCCAATTTTGAAGAGGAGGAAGGTGGTCCATTCGGAGGAGAGCGCGCTGGAGATCTTGTTGTAGTAGCCGCTGCCTTCGGGAAGGCGATCGAGGATGAATTCATTGTGCATGATTTCGGAGAAGAGGAACTCGGAGATCTGGATGTGGGCTAAGTAGATGAAGGAGAGGGGGAGGATTAGGGCGGCGGTGATTTGGGCGAAAATTTTCCGCCATGAAGAAACTATGTTGAGGGATTCGTGAAGGATGCCGAAGACGCCGAGGAATTGGATCTCTTCCTGCTCTCTATCCATGGAGTTTCTGTGGTTTCTGATTTGCGGAATTTGGGATATTTCTAGGGATTTGGATTTGGATTTGGATGAATGGGGAAGAAATTGTGGTGGCAGGAAGCTGAAGGGGACTTGCTGAAGTTTTCTTTGCGTCGTTAAATTGGTCGTCGGTCAAAATTTTCGATTCCAAACACGGTTTCAAGGATTTTTTTTTTTTTACTTCTCAAAAGATTTAAGTAATATTTTGTGTTACTTTTATAATTTAATGCATGGAATCGAATAATAAATAAGCAGTTATTTTTTAAAGTAAAATTAAAATTAAGACAAAGTACAGAGTGAAAATGATTCATACACGAATCAACGAAGGGTATTAGTTGATTTCTCTAAACAAGTATTAATTATTTCAATTCAAGAGTATTACTAGTTTACACTGAAAAGTTTTAGTTGTTCAGTGAAAATTAAACTAACATTCTTCAGTGAAAACACCTAATACTTTTCCCGTCAAAAAAAAAAAAAAAAACACCTAATACTTTTTAGTGATAACAATCAATACTTTTCGATGATTCATGTATGAACTAATTTCACTCTATATACACTCTAAAACTAAAGATGAGTTCAAGTATAATATTAAAATTAAAATTGCAATTTAGTTTTTAACTTAATTTCAATTAAAA
The DNA here is from genome assembly GCA_947034835.1 of Ballota nigra. NCBI lineage: Eukaryota > Viridiplantae > Streptophyta > Magnoliopsida > Lamiales > Lamiaceae > Ballota > Ballota nigra. The sequence continues at coordinate 114,068,043 of OX344723.1, read as the reverse complement.
TTACGATATTTTTAAAATTTGTATTTTAAGTTAAACTTTTGTATCCTGGTAAAAGAAGTTCCAATATTTTTTTTTGTTGCAATTAAGACGTAGAGGTAGATTTGTCTCTGACCGTCACTAATGTGGCATCTAAGTGGCAATTGCAAAAAAAATAAAAATTGTAAGATTTAATTGCAATTTAAATCATGACCTTTTTAAAAATTGCATTTTAAACTAAATTTTTGGATCATATTAAAAAAACTTCAATTTAATTATTTTTTTAGCAATTAAGATTTATGAGTAAATTTGCAGAGGTGCGTCGTTGAAATGGGGTTTACGTGGCAACAATCCAAAAAATATTATATTATGTGACAAAAAACTTTAAATACGTGACAAAAATTAAAATTAAATTCTTAAATTTCAAATGCTTGCATTAATAAGAATATAATTAAATCAATCCAAATAGAAAAAAAGAAGTAAAGAAAAGATTAAACCAAGATACAAAATACTTGCATTAATAAAATTATAAATAAATCCATATTGAATAAATACAACTGCTTTACCATAAAAGAATTTTAATAATCCGTTTTACCATGAGAAATTGCGATTTGGGACATAGGGTTTTGAGAAATTATTTTGAAGTTGAGAATTTAATTTTAGATTTTGTCATGTATTAATTTTTTTTGCCACAATAATTAAGTTTTTGTGGGTCGTTGCCACGTAGATGTCACATCATTGATGGGTCTAAGCAAATTAATCTGCAAGTCTTAATTGCCGAAAAAAATTAAATTGATTTTTTTTTAACAAGATCCAAAGGTTGGCTTAAAATGCAATTTTAAAAGGGGTTGTGATTGAAATTGCAATCAAGTCTTGAATTTTTTTGCCACCTTATTTAAATTTTTTGTGGGCCGTTTCCACGTAGACGCCAACGGGCAGAGACAAATCCGTCCTTAAGTCTTAATTGTCAAAAGAAAATTAAAATGAAATTTTTTTAACAAGATCCAAAAATTTATCTTAAATTACAATTTTAAAAAAAGTTTGTGATCTAAATTGCAATTAAGCCAAAATTTAAGTAATATTTTGTGTTACTTTTATAATTTAATGCATGGAATCGAATAATAAATGAGGATTTTTTTTTTTTTTTTGGAAAGTAAAACTAAAATTAAAGATGAGTTTGAGTACAATATTAAAATAAAAATGAAAATAAATGAGCAATTTAACACAATGCCATTTTTACAGATGCATTTTGAAAAAAATGTCGTTCAATATTTCTTTTATTGTTAAAATATCTCTAAAAGAAATCGCAGAAGGATTGCACTAAAGTTGCAAGAGTCACATGATTGATGATTATTTAAAAAAAAAATTGGGTGATATGCAAACTAAATACAAACTTAAGAGTTTCATTTTACTAAATTTCCGATCATATCTAACACAATATTAAATTTATTAATGCATGTGTATTAGAGGAACTTTACAGCCATATTTTGTTGGCAAGCCATTTATTTATGTGACACTTTCTTTCATGAATAATTCTGGTATAAACCGATTTTCAAAAAAAAAAAAAAAAAAAAAATCTGGTATAAACAGCCGGTTTCCTACCGGTATTATTCAATAAAATGAATATTATTATTGAGTAAAATGAGTAATATTATTATGTTGGAGTGCTTTTTGTATTTGGTTTTTGAATAAGGCGAAGTATTATACGAAAATAGTTAATAATAAATTTATTATGAAATTATATTAAAATATCGAATAGTTGATCTGAAGTATCCACAATCTCACCAGAAGTACCATTAATTTGGGTTCAAGAAAATTTACAACAATTACAATATAATACCACCGACCCAGATTAATGATACTCTTGGTGAGATTATCGATACTCCTAGTCAAATATTCGATACTTTAAAACAATTTCATGATAAGTTTATGATGAACAATTTTAATATAAAACATACTCTTTGAATAATACTCCCTTCATCCACATATAAGCTTTTAATGAATTTTTTTTTTCCATGGAGATTAAAGAGTATTAATATAAAGGAATAATGTCAATTAAGGGCCTCAAAGATGGTAAAATTATCAATTTAAGATCTAAAAGATTTTTTCTATCGATTCAGGGCCTAAAAGATATAAAACTATCAATTCAGAACCTAAAAGATAGAACCTATCAATTTAAAACTTAAGAATATTAAGACCATATTTGACATACTATAATTTAGATTCTTATTAGATTCTTATTTTATTTATATACATTATTATTTTTTCGTTATTTCTTTTATTTTTTATTTTTCAATCACGTGAAATTAATATATCCTTTACATTTTTGAAATTATGATTTATAAAAATATTATCGAATAATAAGAAATTATTAGAGATCAAACACTGTCTTAAATTAAGCGAGTCCTAAATTAATAGTTTTATCTTTCAGGTTTTGAATCGATAGTTTTCAATCTATCAGCCCCTGAATCGGTAGATTTTTTTTTTAACCTTAAATTAATAATGTTACAATCTTTTAGACCCTAAATTGATAAAAATGATGTAGTTCAAATGATGTGATTGAATAGAGAATAAAGTGAAATGAAGTGATTTTTTTTAAAGGAGTGAAGTGATTTTTTTAAAGGAGTGAAGTGATGTGTTCAAGGGTGGAAATATCGATATCGCAAGTAATATCGCTGTCTTAAATTTACGGAAATATCGATGAATATATTGATATCGCAAAAAAGTTATAAAAGTGAAAAGTTAATATAAAATTTTAGGGATTATTATAACATGTTATTATGCATGTGTTTAATTTAAAATCACAATTAAATAACATGTTTAAAATAAACATATAGATAATAAACTATATTAACATTGTTTGACGTAAAACAATTGACAATATAATATTTCCTCTATGCCATAAAGATAAACTTACTTATTATTTTCATTAACCCATAAAGATAGATTTGCTAATATATTTAAGATATCTTTAAATTTGCATTTCCATCTTATCCCGATTTGTTATATCTTGTTACTAGTGTTTGTCTTGAGAAATAATTAGTTACAGGGGTTAATAAGAAAACAAAATAAAATTTTAATGTTCTTATTATAATAACTTTCATATTTGTCCAAACAATATTGGTATCAATTCATCATATTAGAGTAATCATGTATATAAATACGCGTAGTTATACGAGAGACTTGATTAGTATAAGAGTAAAGACAAAGTATAGAGTGAAACTGGTTTATCCATGAATCACTGAAAAGTATTAGTAGTTTTCATTAAAGAGCAGTAGTTGTATTACCGAAGAGTATTACTGATTTACACTAAAGAGTCTTAGTTGTTCAGTGAAAATGAACTAAGACTCTTCAGTATAAACTAATAATACTCTTCAGTAAAAATAACTAATACTCTTCAGTGAAAATAACTAATACCCTTTAGTGATTTATATATAAACCAACTTCACTCTATACATACTCAAGAGTAAATATATTCTTATAACAAACTTACGATCACTATAAACAAAAAAGAAAAAGGAAAATAATTTATATTTATAAAATTCGTGTAAAATTTGAATGGAAAAAAACTTGCGATTTTTATATATCCATGCGATATTTTGCGATTTATCAGCGATATTTCCAGATTTTTATTTAATTTTGTACTACAAGTGAATCGATTTCGACATAGATATTGATATCTTGCGATATTTTCACGATACTTTTAAAAATATACATTACACCCCAATATTTATACTTTAATCTCAAAATTTACGATATATTGCGATATTTTTATATTTGGATGTGAATAAATGAGAGAATAAAGTGAAATATGAGAATAGAGAAAGGTTAAAATAGGATACGTGAGATTCCTAAAAGATATGAACAATTTATTAATTTGTGTTCGAAAAGAATGAGAAACTTATGTTGAAGGACAAGGTATCATTCAATAAAACAAGTAATCTCATTAAATGATATGTATACAAAATTAATTTATTATTTATATCGTTTTATCACTTTCTTTTGGCCAAGGTAGTATTAAAGAACAGATTGGGTACTGGCCTATATATCATTAATTATGCCGATCAAATTTTTTCATAAAGGTAAATTATTGTATATATCAATTGCATTGCGCACCTAATGTGTATTTTTAATGAGAAATATTAGTTGTTTTTATTAAATAATACTATCAGTTATTTTTATTGACATTGATCAGTATTGTTTGCTTAACAAATTTTTTTGTAAAATTCGAGTTCACGTGAACTTTTTCTTCTTCAAGTATAACTATTATTCAAACACACTATCATTATTATGCATATGTTTCATTGCTTAAAAATTAAACATATTTTTCTAAACATTGATAATTTGTATGCATAATAATATCACTCCTTTCAAAAAAAAAATTTACTCGATTTTTTCTTCTTCTGATGAACGTAGGTTAAAAAAGAAGATCAACACTATTTAATTTCACTAAAAAAATATTAATTATTTTTATTGAATAATATTAATCGTGCGCAAACTAATGTCGCTAATTCATAAATGGTTTTATTTAATCAAAGATTATGTAATTTTCTAGATATAGGCCAATAATGTTTTCAGGCAAAGGGCTAATGAGTAATGATAGTAACAGTATTAGGTTTACTTAGTCAAGATAGCATATCATTTTCTAGGGGTTCCTTTCATTGTTTTCTAGAAAGTAATTTTCTTCGAGTGAGAAAACAAATTCTAATGAAATAATAATTGATGAGGCGACTTTAATTAATTAGTTTTCTTGCATTATTATACAATTTCTTTATATGATACTTATGTCATAAATTTCCCCCCACAATCTTTACAACTCAAGATTTCGCAACTAATATTGAGAGAATGGTCTTTTCATTCTATTGACCTCCAATTCACACGATATGAACATTCTTTTCCTTTTTTTTGTTAGTCTGGATGCAATTTATTATTCAAATGTATTTTTAAATAATTAAATTTATTTTTATTAAACTACTTATGCTGTACAATTACAATTAAATTCCTTTCAGTACAAACAATTTCAATTAGTCAATAAAAACATCAATTCTATTAATTTAAAAATACACTTGGATTATTCATCATATTCTAATTTTGTCATTATACCATTAACAATTAAAATAAAACAAATAATATCCCCTTTTTCTTTTTTCTTCATATTTTTAAAAGGTATTGATTATTTCATTATGATATTACTAGTTAAATCCTAATACCGCATTAACAATAATTAATAACATTTTAAATTTTATGTGAACTGATTTACAAAATATTTACTCCAATGTTATTGGCATCCCGTTTCGGAAGTTTTGTGATAATCTGACTTAGTCATCGCCGTGAACCCAAGCACACGACCACGTAATTCTTTTATAACTATTTGTTTGTTATGTTGAAATTTCGTAGATGGTTCGTTTTGCCCATTCTACACTTCAATGGTTTTTTCCCACCCTTCCCAATTTTCCAGGTCAATACTTTTATACCTTTTCCAATTTTAATACTTTAGTGGATAATTAATGATCTTAACAAAGTTTAAATGATCTCGATCTATTTCATACTTCCTCCTTTCCTTATTAATTATCCCATTTTATCCAAATTGATGTCCCTTTTTAATTGTCACTTCACATATATCAATGCATTTTTTACCTACTTTTTTTAACAATACCCTTAATTAAATGTAAAGTTATTCATCATTTTGTAATAAATATGAATAATAAATAAGAGTATAAGTGTCTTTTGATACCCTAATAAATATGAAAATTGGTTTGTGTGAATGGATAAAATGAGACAGATAATAAGGGACGAAGGGAGTACCTTGCACTTATTTCGAGATAAAAAATTGTTTAAATTTGAATTCATGTCGATTTTTTCAAATATTATTGTTGTATATATATTTTGTTGATGACCTTGTTCCAAATTTATGATTTAGTGGCTGTTTTACTCTAATAAGATCATCAAACAAGGATTTAAATGAAAATTAAAACTATATCTCTTGAAGGAAGGGTTGAGAAAAGGATTTGCAAAAGTTTGGCCTATTTTTGAATTAATTGAACTTATTTTCATTACCTCATGAAGAGGTATTTATAGAGGTACAAGCAAATAGGAGGTGTCACCTCCTTAATCATCCTTATTTACATGGTGACAAGTGTTAAGACACTTGTTAATTCCTAAGCTATTACATCTTTACACAATGACAAGTGTTAAAACACTTGTTTGCTCCTAATGTAATGCCTAATTATTGGGATTTCTGATGATCTTTCGAGGTGTCCTCTTGTTCGCCTGGTCGCCTCCTTTTAATTCCTTCTTTACTCTTCTTGTTCTAGCTGGTCGCCTCCTTTCCATGTCTTAAATGACCAGCTGCTCGCCTCCTCTCACTTGGTCACCTGACTCATCTGCTCACCTCCCATCACTTGGTCACCTGACCTAGCTGCTCGCCTCTTACGTCTTTATTCCCTGCTGCTCGTCCTTTTTTGTTTTTTTCCTTAATGACTTCTTAATCTTATTATTTTTATTATTTTTTATTTTATTCTTATTTTCCTATTGGTCGCCTATCGACAATGCCCCCTAGTTTGTCATGTAAGGATAAATTTTCCCTTTCATGTCAAACTATAAGACAGACTATATTTTGTAACAGGAGGCGAGCAACAGGGAATTTGCCCTTACCTTTTGGGTGGAAGCGAGCAACAGGTTTTTGAAAATTTTTTAGGCGGGAACTCTTGGAGGCGACCAGCAGGAAACGACGCTTGGTCTAGCGTCGTTTTGTTTCCCGAGGCACGGAACACGAAGCGACACGGCCGCCCACGCGTGTGCCCCCTAAATTGCGCATAGGGGCCTCATTTTCTGAACTTTTCATTTTTGCCCCCGAATCCATATCTATAAACAGTTCTTCCCTTCATTTTCTCTTTTTCACGAATTCTTCTTAGAAAACTCCATAGCCAAAAATTCTTAAGCTTTCTCCTTCGATTTTCTCTCCTTCTTCGTTGATCTCTTCGATTCAAAAGGTGAATTTCTTAGTTTCTTTGTCTTGGTACTACATTGCGTTCTTGATTTTGTGTTTTTTCATTTCAATTTTTTACTACTTCGCTATTCCCGTTCTTCCTTCTATTATCCTGCTATCGCCGCCGCGCCGCCGCCGTTAACGCCGCCGCTTTAGCATTTTTCCTTTTATTCGTTTGATTTTCTAAAAAATTTCCAAAATGGTGTCTCCCTCTTCAAGCAATACTGAATCCGTCGAGTTCGTTGGACGAAACCCAGGAAAAAGGCCCATGGAAAATGAACCGTCACACCCTGCTCCTCGCCGCTCGCTCCATCGAGCAGCTGGGCAAAACCCTAGAACCTTACTCGTCGATGAGGACACGGGTTCCGAGGCGAGCTCTATTGTTCGCTCCGTTGATGACTTATATGCCGTGGAGAGCTCAGGCGAGCAGGATGTCCAAGGCCCTGTTGCTTGCTCCTCGCCTCGTGAAGGGACCTCCTCGGATTTGGGCGAAGACTCCACTGATGTTGCTGCCGAAATAGAAGAGATGAGCCTTCCTGGAGATGCGGGGGCGAGCAGCGAGCAACATGCTAGGGGCGAGCAAGTAGCCCAATCAGGGAGCAAGCAGGTGGGCATGACATGGGAATTTCTTCGAGAAATTAACTTCCATGTCTCAAGGCCAACTCCCGAATCCCTTATCCCTAAAGCCGTGATTCGAAGGCAAGAGTGGATTGACTATGTCAACAAGTATCATAACATATTTCCCACTCCGTCAAGGCCTACCATGGCAGCCCGGGAATCTCTATACACGGCAAGCAAGGTGGCGAGTGTAGTTACGGAAGATGACCTAGCTCGGATCCGCTCCACTTACCACATTCCATACGACATCCATCTGTATGCTCCACATAAATGAGAGACCGCTGACAACCCGCCCCCTGGATGCACTGCCATCAACTTAGACATCCTCAACACGGGATTCCCTCTTCCTTTACATCCGGTGATTGGGCGGTTTTTGGAAGATATAAATTTGACGATCACCCAGATTACCCCAAATGGATGGGGTACCTTGTTAGCCTTCATCACTCTTTTTGGATTGGAAGGCTACAAAAATAAAATCAGCACGGTGGAGATGCACTACGCAATGACTATCTCCTAGGCTGTCAATGAAGAGGGTCTCGGGTGGTATTATATCAAGGCCCGTAGTGGCGTGAAACTGATTGAAGGAGTGCCCAACAAAATCAAAAGTTGGCACAAGCAATTCTTCTTCATCGGCGGCGATTGGCGGGCGTCTTCTGATCTCTCAGGAGGACCAGGGCGTATAAATTCACCTACGCATTTTGGCGAAATTCGGCGTAGGTTTTGTTCCTTAGTTCACCGTATCTTAGGTGAACTAATTTTAATTTTTTTTCTTCCTTGTTTTGCAGGTCCGCGTATCTTGAAGTGGGGACATCCCGAGCTGAGTGAAGAGTTCCTCTACGTCCTCGCTCTGATTTCTCTGCGAAGTGTTAAGGATCGGAGTATTGAACACCTTTCACAGGCGCATTGCCGGAAGCTTGCTCAACTCACCACTAGTGCTCATCACCTAGAAGCACAAGCGGAGGTCCCCGGAGGTAGTTTTTCGTGCACCTTGATTAATTTTACAAGTTCTTTTTCCTTATTGGTCGCCTACCCCCTGTTGGTCGCCCCCTTACCTGTTGGTCACCTCATACTTGTTGCTCACCCCCCTTTTCATGTTTTTATTTTCAGCTCAAAGAGTTACAGTAGTCGTCCCTCAAATTCCCGAAAGTTACCATCTTCTCGCCCGCCAAGTGAAGCAGATGGCGACTAACCAGCCTTCGAAGAAGAAGAAATTCGATCCCTGCACTTCCTTAATCAAACTAAGGGCGGGAGCACTTGATGAGCACCTGCCCCCGTTCCTCGACCTCCTCCTTGCTCCTCGCCTCCCAGAGATACCCGGGGGAAGAAGAGGTTGACAAAAGAAACTGCCCCCAGAAAGGAAGATGGCCGTTCTAAACGGGCTAAGGGGCAAGGTTCCTCCCAGGCGAGCAAGTCGGCTGCTCGCTCCTCGCCCGTAGAGGAGGTGACCGAGCAGCAGGTCATTGGTGCAATGGTCGCCGACCGAAGGAGCTCTTCACCTGACAGCTCCTACCTGGGCTATGACCTAGTGAAGATGAGGGAGTAAGTAACTTCTCTCCTGCTTGGCTGTTCGCCTCCCTGCATATGCTGACTTTTCTAACAAGTTTTTTCATCTTTTGCAGGTACCGGAGAGATGACTATCCTGGTCGTTCCAGAGTGCTTCACCAACTGAGCTGTGTGAAGTCAGCCCCCGCTTATCCTGATATCAGAGACTCTCATGTCCGGCGGGCTACAGAGTTTATCCCCCGCTCCTGGACGAAGACAGGTGAAGAAATTCTTCAAAGCCAAAGTCTTAGCGACAACGCCCGTCTCCTAAGATATAACACTAGTCACCAAGCTATCGCTGCCCAGAGAGTTGTTAACCAAGTCATCGAGCTTGAGAGGACGAACCTGAGCTTAGGACGGAAAATCGAGTAGCTCGAGGCAGATAGAGATGCTCAGCTGAAGAGAAAGGAAGAGGAGCTGGCCAAACTGAAAGCTGACTTTGAAAGGGCCAAACACACTTGGGAGCGGGAAGTGAAGACATCCGAAGACCGGGAAAGGGTAGCGTCCAATGCTTCAGAAAAGTTTAAGTTGGATTTGGACGTTGCTACTGATCGTCTCAAAGTCTTGGAGACTGAGCGAGTTGGCCTGGTGGAGCGGGTCGAGTCTTTGAAGGTCCATGTCGACCAGCTGGAGAAGGAGAAGAGACGGGCCATCTCTTACAACACGTACGTGCAGGATGTAACTGATAACACTAATCTCGATTACATCTGTGCGTACGCAGATTGTGTACGATCCGTGAAGTACCCCTTGGACAACGGTCTTGATGTCATGATTAGTACCGTCAAGGACTTCGCGGATTACGTTCTCGAGAACCCGCCTGCTGCCGGCTTTGAGATCCCTGTTGCCGACTTAGGGGAGATGGGGTTAGACTTGGGCATCTTTAAAGATGATGTCCAAGTCGTAGCTCCGAGAGAGAAGGTTGAAGTGTGCAAGGATGCCACCGTTTTCGATGCTTTAAGCCCCATCCTTCCAAATCTCCTCGGTGAGACAAGTACTTCTGCCACTGTAGGCGAGCAGCAGGTCCTGGTGGTGACTAACCAAGATGCTCCTCCTCTGCCGCCAACTGAAGATTTCCCTGCACCACCAGCTCCTCCGGCACCCGAGACTTAGGAGACTCTTTTGTTTTCCTGCTTTTCTTAGCTGGTTGTGTTAGGAATTATGTACTCTTTTTGCTAATGTACTATTCTTGGAATTTTTAATGAAACAAAGTTGCACTTTATGTTTCCTTTGTTCGTCTTTTATTTGCCTCTTATTTATTTTTGCTCAAGTACTTCTCCCTTAGTTGAGAGTTAAAATACTTTTCTTTTGCAAATATATGTATTTTGAACACGTATGGGCCTATCTGGTTCTTTAAGAACTTGACCACTATCATGTTTCTCCTCATGCCCTGTTGCTCGCCACTTGCTATATTTGTGCTTAAAAGCATTTAGCCTCGGGGCGAGCAACTATGTATTGTAGGGGCGATCAGTTGGGCTTCTGTGACTTGGGGGTCCTACTGCTCGCCTCCTTCTGAACTTGTGCTATGGCACTAGACTGTTTCCGGCGAGCAGCTTTCCTCCTTAGGCGAACAACTAGGCTTTTAATGTCTTGTCTATTTAAACTTATAATACGACTGATCATTCTTACAAATTTTGCTAAAAAATTTGAAAATTTTACAATAAAGATAAAAAAAAATATTCTGTCTTAACTAATCCATACTTACCCGACATAATCTATACAGAAAAACTATTTTACATTGGTCCCCTATCTATTGATAATACTTTTTCAATAAAGCTGCGTTCTAGGTGTATTGGGCCTACTTGCCTTCCATGTCTTCAAGATCATATGTGCCGTTGTACCATTTGTGGGTTATCCTGAATGGGCCCTCCCAAGTCGGTCCAAATACTCCTGGCGGTGGTGCTAAAACTTTCCTGAGCACGAGATCCCCGACTTCAAATTCTCTAACTTTTACTTGCGAGTTATAGTACTTTGCGATCCTTCTTTTGTATATCTCATATTTTTTATTTCTGCTGATATTATTTTCTCATCGATCAGATCCATCTCTGTAGCTAGTGCTTTGTTTTTTTCTTGTTCATTGAACTCGGCCATCCTTTCAGTTGGTACTTTGAGTTCTATAGGTATAACTGCTTCTGTACTGAATGCCATAGCAAACGATGTTTCTCCTGTGCTCGTTCTATGTGATATTCTATATGCCCAAAGTACTTCTGGCAGTTCTTCTGACCATTTGCCCTTCTTGTCTATCAGTCGAATTTTAAGATATGTTTGATTATCTTGTTAACCGCCTCGACTTGGCCATTAGACTGTGGATGATAGGGTGTCGAAAAATATTCTTGATTCCCCATTTTTTGCAGAAATCTCTTATCTTTTTTCCTTCGAACTGCCTTCCATTGTCTGCCAGTATTGTCTGTGGAACTCCAAATCGACATACTATGCTCTTCCAAATAAAACTGATCATTTTCTCCTGAGTTATCTTTACTAGTGCTTCAGCTTCGGCCCATTTTGTGTAATAGTCCACGGCCACTACTGCAAATCTTACATTCTCCTTTCCCATCGGGAAAGGTCCTATGATGTCTATCCCCCACTTTGCGAATGACCATGGACTATTTACCGAGATCAGTTCTGTTGGTGGCTTATGGATGTTGGGAGCGAACAGCTGGCACCTGTGGCATGTTTGCAACTTTGACCGCGTCTTGTAACAGAGTTGGTCAGTAGTATCCTTGCCTTACCATCTTGTATGCCAATGCTCGCCCTCCTGCGTGATTTCCACATACGCCTTCATGTATTTCTTTTAACACTTCTTGGCCTTGCCCCCTTGCTAAACATTTCAGCAGGGGTAGTGAAAATCCTCTTTTGTAAAGTTGATTGTCCATGATCGTGAATCTTGCTGCTCGCTTGACTATCTTGGCCGCTTCTCGTGGGTCTTCAGGTATCTCATTGTCCTTGAGATATTTGTATATTGGCGTCCTCCAATCCTCTTCTGTTAACTCTTCTTCAACCTGGTTGATCTTGTAGTCACTGGTGGATGGATTAGAAATTCTTGTTATTGTGACTTCTGTAAGCTCTGCTGGTCCCGTACTGGTAGCCAATCGAGCAAGTGCATCTGCTTGTGCGTTGTTGTCCCTTGGCACTTGTTCGATGTAAATTTGTTTGAATAGTGAAGCCAAGTGTTGACAACGATTTATGACGGGTCTCGCTGCCGGGTTCCTAGCGGGTAGGGTTTGATATTAATGATGACAAGGAGTAATAAATGTGAGAGTAAATGAGCTCTCAAGTATGTATTTGCAATAAATGTGATCTCTCCTACAAATTGGCATTCAAAGCCCTATTTATAATGTACAAGGTGGGGGTTCCCCATGCTTGGTAGGTGGACTCGTGGGTCCCTCCTACTCCTAGCAGAAAGGTAATAAGTGGCTACAGCCTCCCCTACGAGCCAATGAGGAGACGCCACGTGGCACTGTCACCCCTGAGGTGATTGGACTTGGCCCCAACGGCCCTCTTTGACCTTGTCACATCCTCTGGATTGATGGCACTCGACGTCCTCTCACAGCTGGCGCGGCCTGGGGTCGGGTAGACGGGTACTCGGGTACCGGGAAGCGAGTCCGGACGAAAATGCCCCGGTTGGCCATTTGCGGGCAGGCGGGTAGAGTACCTGCATAGGGGCTCGTCGCTGGCCGCCCGATATCCGGGCATGTGGATTATAAATATCCTTCCCGGCCGACCCCAGAGGCTCATGTCGGGCAGCGTCTGGGTCCCCGCCCGTCTGTCTGACCGATCGGAGGACTGTTCTCCTCCGAGCCCGCTACAGCAGTGGGCCTGTATCCGATACCCGATGGGTCGGGTAGTAAAATATCGGGTGTAACAATTGCCCCACCAGCCCGACATCGGGGGGCCGCAGTCGTCGGGTGGCGGGCTGGTCGAACTGCAGACCATTTTGATTTCGAATTCGAATTTTGGGGGTGACGTTTCGGTTTCCAAGACGACGCCTCGTCTGCCGCGCCTACTGACGTCATGGGATGGCATGACTGATGCGCAGAAATCCAGGGGTCACGTCCGCCGAACCTGCTCCCCAACCGTTGCACGCGTGACCCCCACGCGCCCCCCAGAACTTTGTTTTATTTCATTTTCGACCCCGTTTTTTGCTGTTTAGTCCCTCCTACTTCTTCTATAAATAGGGGCTCCCAGCCCATTTTCTCATTTTCACTCTCTTGCAAACTCGTGCCCCCCTTAAGGAGATTCAAATTTTCCGGCGAATTTCCCAGATTCCGGCGATCTTTCTCGAGTCCCAAGGTAATTTCTTGCTTTTTTCATCGACACTTCTTCTTCTTATTCTCTTTTCGTCATGAGCGACTCCGTCGAGAGCATTGGCGCCGCCGATGTTTATCACTTCCGCCGCCGTGCCGCCGCCGATGCCGAGAGGCCTTTTCAACCGGCCGGGGAAGGAACGTACCGCGCCGCCGCCAGAGAGGGCGAGGGCAATTCCACGGATGTGGATGCCTTCGCGGAAGATTTGGAGGGGATGAGCCCCCAACGAGAGGGGGAAGCCCTAAGCGTTTCCCCGGTCTCCGCCTACCCGCCCCGGGCCGAAGATTTTTTGTTCGAGCGGGAAGCTGTGCCCAACCAAATAAACTACGCGGACAGCCGGCTAATCGGCTTCGACTACTCGAAGTATATGAGCCGGTTCGTGCGAAAGCGCCCTCCCCGCGCATATCTCGAGGCCCGGGACACTGACTTTGGGGCCTCTCGCCGCCCCAGCTGCCTTCCCCCGGACGCCGACGTGAAGGAGTTGTACTGGACATTCCAGGCGCCCTCCGACGTCTTCTTCTACGCTCCCCGGGAGAATGAACGGGCCGACCAACCTCCGGAAGGCCTAATCGCCATAAATGCGGACACCCTTCATGCCGGGCTCCGTTTCCCGCTTCACCCGGCCATCTCCAAGCTACTCGCAGCCTGGAATCTATCGATCACCCAGATCACCCCGAATGGGTGGAGCTACATCCTGGGGGCAATGGTTGCTCTCGGTCGGCGCGGGCTGCATCGTATGCCTACTCCGTCCGAGCTCAACTATCTGTACTACACCGTGGCCTCGGTCGGGCGGATGAACCTCGGGTATTACTCCGTGAAGCCTCGGGGTGGAGATGCCATTGTCTTCGGCATCTCGCCGAAGGTGACGCACTGGCAGGAAAGGTGGTGGTGGGTCGGCGGCGCCTGGGAGAGCGTTGGTATAGACGGGCACACCATCCCGGTTCCACGGGAATATCGGGAGCGCGACCGTCGAGGTAAATACTGAATTTTTCTTCATTTCTTAGTACTGGTCTAATTCTTCTTTCATTGTGCAGGTTGCGCGGTACCAAATCAGGCCGACCTGACCGATGACTTCAGGCAGGCGCTTGCCTTGGTGAGATCCGAGAGCGTGGACAATCGCGACGTCGACCTTCTCAACGACGACGAGTACAGAAGGCTCTCCGGACTTCAGACTTTCCCGCGCCACTTGGATTTCGGTGGTAAGACTCTTTCCTGCCCGACTCTCCTTATCCTCGTTCTCGCTTCTCGATTTCTAATCTTGTCACTTTTCTCGCAGCGCAACGTTTCCCGGCCGAATCCTCCACGCCATCGACCTCCCCGGCAGTCTCCCCAAGGACCGCACCCGAGGCCGGCCAGGCAGCCATCCCGGTCGTAAACGTTGAATCATCCGAGGAGACCGTTGACATGGCGCCTAAGAAGAACGCCCTGGCCAAGCTGGCGAAACGGGGAGCCGTCCGTGCCGCAGGGGTGGCGATTCGCAGCCCGCCCGTGACCATGGTGCCCCCGACATCCTCCTCCCCGGCAGACGGGCAGCGCCCATACAAGCAGGCCCGGGTTGAAGGCCAGACATCTGTCGACCCGGCCATGGTAACGGTCAACCTGGACCCGGCGACCGGCGGGCTTGTGGCCGGCACCGTCGAGGCGACTTTAGGGGGCCCGGCCTCCCCTGCCCGCGATCGCAGCGACTTCTCTTTCTTGGGTTGGGGCAATAACCTCACGTAAGTATTACGTTTTCTTTTCTAAGTTTTCTAGTCGATTTTGCGATGTAGGATTTTTAACACAACTTTTCTTCCCGTGTTCACGCAGGCCTGAGCCTCTGCCCCCGCCCGAGGTTCTTCAATTCCTGCGCTCGCAGGATCCTCCGTACTCGGAGGCCGTGCCGGAGTCTTGGCCGGAGGAACTACGCCGCGCCGTGCTGAATCTTCCCCGGTCTTGGACCCTCAATTGCCAGAAGGCCACGAGGACCGTCTCGCTCGCCGACCGGATGAGGGCGGCGGCCATCCGTACCTCCCGCAACGCTATTGCCATGGAGGGCATTATGCTCGAATACGAGCGGGAGATGCGGACTGCCTCCTCCTACAGGGCAGCCTTCCAGTCGAAGCAGGACGAAGCTACCCGCCTGGAAGAGGAGAACAAAAAGCTCCGGGAGGAGCTGGAGGCCGGCCGAGCGAGTCGGGCTGAACTAGAGGGGGTCCTCGAGGAGGAGAGGAGGGCGCGCGCCGAGGCCGAGGCGAGGACGGCTGAAGAAGTCCGCCAAGCCAAGGAGGCTCTCGCGGCGGAGGCGGAAAGGCGCCTGGAGTCCGAGCGTGCCCGATTGGCCGCTGAGAACGAGTCGGCTGGATCCATGGTGTATATTAATGCTTATGCCGACTCGATTCGCTCTCTGCTCCGTCAGAATCCCCAGGCCGACTACTCCGGGCCTCTGGCCGATCTGAGGAGTTATGTCGAGTCCAATCCTCCCTCCCCGGACTATGATATCACGCTGAAGGACTTGGTCGATCGCGGGCTGGATCTGTCGTTTCTTGGCGACCCGGAGACCTTCCTTTACCCGCTTGCCGACGAGGAGGCGAATGAGGACCCGGGAGTGGTGGATGAGGCGCACCCGTGATTTTTCTTTTCTTTTGTTGTTTTGTTAAGTTTGTTGGCCGCTGGCCGTTTTGTATTTTCTCTTTCCCGGACCTCCTTAATGAAATTACTTTTGCCCTTCATTTCGCTTTGTCTCCCTGAACTTTTAGTTTTATCGGCCGGGTAAATAACGTAATCGGATAATAAATAATCGCCCAAAAGAATTAACCAACGGATTAATTAATGAAGTGCTATAGCCGAATGTCGGGCAGCGACTTTACGAAGATGGGATTGATTTAACAACCGCTTAAAGAATTAACCAACAGATTAATTAATGAAGTGCTATAGCCGAATGTCGGGCAGCGACTTCACGAAGATGTGATTAATTTAACAACCGCTTAAAGAATTAACCAACATATTAATTAATGAAGTGCTATAGCCGAATGTCGGGCAGCGACTTCACGAAGATGGGATTGATTTAACAACCGCTTAAAGAATTAACCAACAGATTAATTAATGAAGTGCTATAGCCGAATGTCGGGCAGCGACTTCACGAAGATGGGATTGATTTAACAACCGCTTATTGATTTTTACAAGTTTGCGCTTCGAGTAGCGATTACAATGAGCTCCTACTGGTAGTATTTTTTGAGTAGGGAGGCGTTCCAAGGGTATTGGGCCGGGTTGCCCTCAAGGCTTTCCAGCTCGTAGGCTCCATTGGCGAGGCGGCTGGAGACCTTTAGGGGTCCCTCCCAATTCGGACCAAATGCCCCCTTGGGCTGCCCGACCGTCCGTCGGAGTACCAGGTCCCCGGTTTCGAACTCCCTGATCTTGATCTTCGAGTTGAAGTACTTTTCAGCCCGGCGTTTGTAAGCTATGTTTCTTTGTTCTGCGGACAGCCTTCTCTCCTCCAGCAGGTCCAACTCGTTTAGCATGGCCTGGTCGTTCTCGGTCCCCACGGGTTTTGAGGTGCGGAGGCTCGGGATGACAACTTCAGCCGGGATGACTGCCTCTGTTCCGAAGGCTAGAGCAAAAGGAGTCTCCCCGGTTGCGGTACGACATGTCGTTCTATATGACCATAACACTTCGGGTAGCTTGCTCGCCCATGTTCCCTTGCTCTCCTCCAACCTTGTCTTCAACGTGTGTTTGATTATCTTGTTTACCGCCTCGACCTGTCCGTTCGACTGGTGGTGGTAGGGTGACGAGAATAACCTCTTGATCTTGTGCTTTTGGCAGAATCTTTCCATCTCTAGCCCGTCGAATTGTTTCCCGTTGTCCGAAATGATTATCTGTGGGAGGCCGAATCGACAGATTATGTTGCGCCAGATGAACCTGATCACGTGTTCCTGGTCGATCGTTTTCAGTGATTCCGCCTCCGCCCATTTGGTGAAGTAATCCACGGCGACAATTGCGTACTTGACGCTGCCCGGGGCCGTAGGCAAAGGGCCAATGAGATCGATCCCCCATTTTGCAAACGGCCACGGGCTCAGGATTGAGGTGAGCTCGGTTGGGGCCTGATGGATTGCCGGTGAATAGATTTGACACTTGTGGCATGCCCGTACGTAGTTGATTGCGCCCTTCTTTAGGGTGGGCCAGAAATATCCCTGTCGGATAACCTTCTGGGCGAGCACCTGGCCGCCGACGTGGTTCCCGCAGCGTCCTTCGTGGACTTCGACCAAGATCTTCCTTCCCTGCCCCGGCGTTACGCACTTTAGGAGGGGCAGGGCGAAGCCTTGTTTGTACAACTGGTCCGCGATGATCGTGTATCGGGCCGCTCGGAGCTGCAACTGTCTTGCCGCTACCCGATCGACTGGGAGATGGCCGTCACGGAGATACTTCAGGATGGGGGTCATCCAGCTGTCTTCCTCCTGTCCCAGGTTGGTCACCCGCTGGTTCGAGCTCGTAGGGGCGGTCAGGTAAGTGACTGTGATCTGGGTCATGTCGGCTGCCCCCTCGGATGTTGCGAGGCGGGCAAGTGCGTCTGCTTGAGTATTGTCGAGTCGGGGTACCACCTCTATGCGAACTTGATCGAATTTTTCGAGCAGGTTCTTGGCTAATCCCTGGTAGGCCAACATCCTATCGCTGCGCGCCTCGTATTCTCCTGAGATTTGACATGTAACGAGCTGTGAGTCGCTGTAGACCTGGAGTCTCTTCACTCCCATGGCCATGGCCATTTCCAGGCCGTTAATTAATGCTTCGTACTCGGCCTCATTGTTGGTCGCGTGGAAACCGAATCTTATGGCTGTCGTGAACGACTGGCCGGACGGGCTGAGAAGGACAATTCCCGCGCCCGCCCGCGTAGTTGTGGAGGATCCGTCAACGTACATTTTCCAAGGTGGCTGCTCGATCTTGGACATCGCCTCCGGGTAAGTGAGCTCGACTATGAAGTCGGCCATGGCTTGGCCTTTGATGGATGTTCGGGGAGCGTATGTGACTCCGAATTGCCCGATCTCAACAGCCCACTTGAGGCACCTGCCCGCCGTGTCTGGCCGATGTAGTACTTGGCGAAGTGGCATTGTTGTCAGTACTTCTACTTGGTGATCAAAAAAGTATGGGCGTAACTTGCGTACGCTCATTACTAGGGCGTATGCTAACTTTTCCAGGGGTGGGTACCGTAGCTCGGCATCGTGAAGTATCTGGCTGACATAGTAGATTGGCAGATGTGCCTGCCCCTCAGCCCGCACTAGCACGGCGCTGAGAGCTGAGTCCGACGCCGCCAAGTATAAGAAAAGCTTCTCGCCGGGGACGGGTTTGGCCAACACCTGGGCGTTTGATAGGTATGCTTTCAAGTTATTGAAAGCGAGCTGACTCTGGGGCGTCCAGTTTAGTTTTCCCTTCCGCATGCTGTCGAATAAAGGCTTGCATCGGTCCCCCATGCGGGAGATGAAACGGCTGAGAGCGGCCAGGCTGCCCGTCACTCTCTGTACCTCCTTTACCGTGCGGGGAGGGCTCATGTCGAGGATCGCCTGTACCTTGGTCGGGTTTGCCTCGATTCCCCGCTGGCTGACCATGTGCCCCAAGAATTTGCCCGACTCGACGCCGAAACTGCACTTTTTCGGGTTGAGCCTCATCCGATACTTTCTCAAGATCTCGAATGTTTCGGCTAGGTGTGTGAGGTGGTCTTCTTTCTTCTCGCTCTTGACGACGATGTCGTCGATATATACCTCCATGGTCGCCCCGATTTGATCGCGGAACATGTGGTTGACCAGCCTCTGGTAGGTTGCCCCAGCGTTCATGAGCCCGAATGGCATCCGCTTCCAAAAATACATGTTTTTCTCGGTGAGGAAAGTTGTGTGTTTCTGGTCGTCTGCGGCCATCGGGATCTGGTGATAGCCGGCAAATGCGTCCATGAAAGTGAGCATCTCGTGCCCGGCCGTGCTGTCCACCAGGTGGTCGATGTGCGGCATCGGGAAGTGATCTTTTGGGCAAGCTTTATTTAGGTCCGTGAAATCGATGCACAGTCGCCATGTGTTGTTGCTCTTCTTGACGAGTACAGCGTTGGATACCCATTGAGGCTTGTCGTCGGGGTCGACCATCCCGATGAGTTTGTTGTCGAGTAGCTTTTTGACTTCGGTGGCAATGATCGCGTATTTGTTTGGGCCGAATTTCCTTCTTTTCTGTGAGATCGGCTTGCGGGATGGATCGATGTGTAGTTGGTGTGAACATACGGCTGGATCGATCCCGACCATGTCTTCGTGGGACCAGGCGAATACGTCTAAGTTCTGTTCCAAAAATGCGGTCATTTTTGCTCGCATCTCGCCGGACATTGACGAACCGAGTTGAACACTTACTTCTGGCCGATTTATCATTGTGACCGAAATTAATTCCTCGATCGGGCTGGCTCCCCGTTCGCCGTAGCGTGGATCATCGATCTGCCCTGTTAGGGTTTTGTCAATCTCCATGGGTTCGTACCCGAGTCTTGGCTCTAGGTCGACTTGGATGTTCTCAAAAGTTTGCGAATCTTCTTCCATTGGGTGGGCAGCGGGTGGGATTTCTTCTTCGTCTATTTCCATGTCTCCCTCCCCGATTGTGCAGACATAATCTAGATTTGCAAAATTTGAAATAACATCGATATACGCCAAACATCCGCGTGCCATTTTCTGATTTCCCTTAAGAGTCCCAACCTTCCCGGAGGGGGTTGGGAACTTGATACAATAATAAAATGCTGAGGCGGCGGCTTCGAACTCGTGCTCGAATGGCCTGCCGAGAAACCCGTTATAGGTTGACGGCTGGTCGACAATGATAAAATCGAGTTGTTTCGAAGCCTTAACCTCAGTGTCTATACTAGAAACTAATTCTACGGCTAGCCTAACTATCCCGTAGGGTTTCACCGTGGCGTCGCCGAAGCCTTTGATAACCTGGTCGCATGGCTCCACATACCTCTCAAAGGAGCTGTCCAGCTGGTCGAATGCGGCTTTGAAGAGGATGTTGCAGTAGGCCCCGTTGTCGACGAGCATGCGATGGACGGTGACGCCCATGATGTTGACGGACACGACTAGGGCGTCGTGGTTCGGGTAGATGACCCCGGTGCGATCCTCCTCCTTGAAGGCGAGGAGGTTCGATTCCTTTGCCGTCGTGTTGATCGGCAGGGCGATTTGATGGACATTGTCCATCGCTCGCAGCTCGCTCTTCTGTCTGCGGTTGGAGAGCGAGGTGGTAGGTGCGAAGCCTCCCACTGGGGAGAGCATGTTGACCGCCCGTCGGGCCTGATGTTCCGGCATTGGTGGGCATATGAGGGCCGCCTCCCGGTTTGGCTCCACGGGGTGGGCAGCGGCCTGAGCCTCCGGCCTAGCCGCCGGCCTCTTCACGAACTCCTCCAGCCTCCCCTCCTCGAAGAGTCGCCAGAGTTGCTTCAGGAGGTCGCGGCACTCACTCGTGTTGTGCCCGATGGTTTGATGGTAGTGGCAGTACTTGTTGGGGTTGAGCTGTACCCCCGGCTTGTGGACCCATGGCCGCGCCTTGGGCATCATATTTTTGTCCCAGATCTGCACATAGACGTACTCCGGGGTGGCCGACAATTTTTCGGCCAGCTTCACTTCGACGGAATCGAAGGGCTTGAAAGGCTGGGGAGCCCGGTAGGAAAAGTTCCTCCGGCTTGATGTGGTGCCTGCCGAGGCGCGTGTTTTCTCCTTCTCGGCAGGGGTGCTCTCGCCCAGCCGCTGTGCCAGGATGTCCGCATTGTAGATGATTTTTCCGGCTCGCTGTCGGAACTCCGCGTAGGACTTGGGGTAGTCCTTGTTCATCGACTTCCATAGTTTGGTTCTTAGGCGGAGTCCGCCTATGATCCCGACGAGCTTGACCTCGTCCCCTACGGGCTCGCCCTCTATGATGATGCGATCTACCCGGTTGATGTACGCCCGGTCCGTCTCGTCTTTCCCTTGGGCCAAGTTGGCCATGAAGTTGGCCCCGGCCATTCGTGGCGCCATCGAGGAGAAGTGCTCCAAGAACAGTTCCCCTAGCTGGTGGAATGAAACCACCTTCCCCGCGGGAAGCGAGGAGTACCATCGGTGAGCCCTGTCCCCCAAGGTTAACGGGAACATCCTGCACTGGGTGGCATCTGTTGCCCCCATGGAGATCATGTAGGTGGAGTATTTGCTGAGATGGGTGACGGGGTCTGTCTCCCCGTCATATTGGCCCACGGCGGCCACGTTGATTTTTGGTTGGGCCGGGGCCCGCACCAAGATGTCTGCGAGGGGCGAGTTGGGCATGTAGGGGACATGATGTTGCCCGTCCCGCCTCTCGAGCTTGGCCTCAAGGTCCGAGACCTTCTTTAGGATGGCGGCCATGGCGTTGTCGGCCGCGGGGGGAGAACGGGGACGAGGGTTGTCCCCCAAGCGGTCACGGACCAACGGCCTCGGGGCCGCGTCGTTGTGACGCCTGGGAGATCGTGCCTATTCTCGCTCCCGGGGCCTAGAGCTGGCATTGGACTCACAAGGTCGGGCAGCTCCCCGAGCCTGGGTTCCCAACCGGGAGAAGACCGATCCCGCAGGTCGGCGAGAAACCCGCTGCGAGTCGGCCTCCTCGTCGAGGCGCCTCTTTAGATTCTGAGGCCGGGGGTTGCTGGCGGCCCTCCTGGCCGCCTCTTGCTCCTACCGGGGCTGGCAGGTGGCCCTGCTCCGGGCTGGCTCCTTTCCAGGTCAGTGGGTGCGGATAGGCGCGGCGTCGATCTCGGCCTGACGGTGCTCGATCATGGCCCTTGCGGCCTGGAGGTCCTCCGGAGTTCTTATGGCCGACAAGAACTCGAAAGGACCCTGAAGGGTCTCCGCCGTGGCCGGAGCCGGAGTGGCGGTTTCGCCGATGTCCTCGACTTGCTGCTGGGTTCGTGTGGCCTTCGAAGTGGTCATTTTTTGAATGATAGTGGATGGGATTTCGTTCGGGGTGACTAGATAAATGAAACCGAGTGTACTTCGATATTAGTCACCCTCCTTCTAGCGCCAAAATGTTGACAACGATTTATGACGGGTCTCGCTGCCGGGTTCCTAGCGGGTAGGGTTTGATATTAATGATGACAAGGAGTAATAAATGTGAGAGTAAATGAGCTCTCAAGTATGTATTTGCAATAAATGTGATCTCTCCTACAAATTGGCATTCAAAGCCCTATTTATAATGTACAAGGTGGGGGTTCCCCATGCTTGGTAGGTGGACTTGTGGGTCCCTCCTACTCCTAGCTGAAAGGTAATAAGTGGCTACAGCCTCCCCTACGAGCCAATGAGGAGACGCCACGTGGCACTGTCACCCCTGAGGTGATTGGACTTGGCCCCAACGACCCTCTTTGACCCTGTCACATCCTCTGGATTGATGGCACTCGACGTCCTCTCACAGCTGGCGCGGCCTGGGGTCGGGTAGACGGGTACTCGGGTACCGGGAAGCGAGTCCGGACGAAAATGCCCCGGTTGGCCATTTGCGGGCAGGCGGGTAGAGTACCTGCACAGGGGCTCGTCGCTGGCCGCCCGATATCCGGGCATGTGGATTATAAGTATCCTTCCCGGCCGACCCCAGAGGCTCATGTCGGGCAGCGTCTGGGTCCCCGCCCGTCTGTCTGACCGATCGGAGGACTGTTCTCCTCCGAGCCCGCTACAGCAGTGGGCCTGTATCCGATACCCGATGGGTCGGGTAGTAAAATATCGGGTGTAACACCAAGTGAGCAACAATCTTTTGGTACAGTGCCATGTTTTCATCTTTGGCTTCATACTCCCCACGGACCTGGTTGACTATCAACTGGGAATCTCCGTAGATTTGGACTCTTCGGACTCCCATGGCCAATGCCAAACGCAGACCAGCTATCAGTGCCTCGTACGCTGCTTCGTTGTTTGTTGCCATAAACTCGAACCTGACCGCTGAGGTGAACACTTGTCTGTCTGGACTGATTAGCACTATCCCAGCTCCTGCTGCTGTGTTATTTGATGACCCATCTACGTACATGTGCCATGGATGATTATGACCTCTCGTCGGATCTTGAGAGAAGGTTAATTCGACTATAAAGTCGGCTAAGCTTGTCCCTTGATCGCTGTTCGAGGTGCGTAAGATATTCCAAATTGGCTTATTTCGAGTGACCACTTGAGGAGGCGACCAGCAGTGTCAGGTCTTTGCAAGATTTGCCTTAATGAGAAAGTTGTTAAAACCTCCACTTGGTGATCAAAGAAATATGGCCGTAGCTTTCTTACACTCATCACCAGTGCGGAGGCCAACTTTTCCATGGGTGAATATTTAATCTCTGCCTCATGCAAGGCATGACTCACGTAGTAGATTGGCAAGTGAAATTTTTCTTCTGCTCAAACCAAGACCGAGCTGATGGCCACCTCTGACGCGGCTAGATACAAGTATAGTTTTTCTCCGGAGACAGGTTTCAATAGGATTTTAGTGTCACTCAGATACTTCTTCAGCTGCTCAAACGCTTGTTGGCAATTACTTGTCCACTGGAATTGTCCTTTCTTGATGGCGTCAAAGAAAGGCCGACACTTGTCTCCTGACCTGGAAATGAATCGGTTCAGAGCTGCCAAACATCCGGTTAGCCGCTGGACTTCCCTGACCGACCTTAGTGGTTGCATGTCCATGATAGCTTTGACTTTTGACGGATTCGCTTCAATGCCTCGTTGACTAACCAGGTGTCCAAGGAACTTTCCTGAATGCACCCCAAAGCTACTTTTTTTCGGGTTCAACTTCATGTTATAAGCTCGAAGAATCTCAAATGCTTGTGTCAGATGTTACAAGTGATCCTCCTTTCTTAGGCTTTTCACGACTATGTCATCCACGTACACCTCCATTGTTCTGCCGATGTGATCGTTGAACATTTTATTGACAAGTCTTTGGTATGTGGCTCCTGCGTTGATTAATCCGAATGTCATCCTTTTCCAACATAGCAGGTTCTTATTGGTGTAGAACGCCGTGCTTTCCTGGTCGTCTGGGTGCATCGGTATTTGGTGACATCCAGCGAATGCATCCATGAAGGTAAGAAGTTTGTGTCCTGCTGTGTTATCCACCAGTTGATCAATATGTGGTAGCAGAAAGTTGTCTTTGGGACATGCAGCATTCAGGTCCGTGAAATCAATGCACAACCTCCACGTGTCATTTGGTTTTTTTACCAACACTGGGTTTGCCACCCATCGGGGATATAAGGCTTCTTTTATTAGATCGTTATCAAGTAACTTCTTCACTTCGACATCTAATGCCTCATATTTATTAGGTCCGAATTTTTTTCTTTTCTGCTTCACCGGTTTCTTAGTTGGATCAATATTTAGCTTATGGCAGGCATGCTCAGGGCTAATTCCCACCATGTCTGCATGCGACCATGCAAATATGTCGAGATTAGACTTAAGGAACTCGCTCATTCTGGATCTGTATGGCTCTGGGAGCTCAGATCCAATGAACAATTCCAAGTCTTCTCTGTTCGGGTCGACTTTTATTGTTTCCAACTCCTCAACCCGGGTTGCTTTCCTCTTTTGGCTCTTCCAACGAGGGTCAGTTACCGGACCTTCTAAGATGAGTTCATCTTCGATCATGGGTTCCGCCTCCAATCTTGGCTCAATATCGTTTACTCCCTCTGGTTCAGGTATAACTTCTTTTCCCTGTTGCTCGTCCAGTCCCTCCTGATCATCCTCGCCCTGCTGGTCGTCCACCTCCATCATTTTCATATCGATGGACTCCATAATTTCGTCCAACACGGAAGGTTCATCCTCAGCCCTGCTGCTCGGCTGCTCGTCCATGACAGACACACTGTTATCTTTATATTGGAGTTGCAGGAGGCACTCTCGAGCTTTCTTTTGATCACCTTTAACTGTACCTGAACTTTTCGAAGTTGGGAATTTAAGACAGTAGTAGTACGTTGAAACAACTGCTTTGAATTCATTTATAAAAGGTTGACCGAGAAACCCGTTGTAGGCAGACTGTTGATTTACAACTAAAAACTCTATCATTCTAGTCAGTCTCCTTTCGGGATTCTCGGTCGATACAAGCTCGACTGGCAACGTAACTAGTCCTAAGGTAATGGTTACAGCATCTCCGAACCCTACTATCTTATGGTCGCATTCTTTTACATACTCATCGCAATCACCTAACTGATCTAGTGTGCTTTTGAATATGATATTTGTGTAGGATCCGGTGTCCACAAGCAGACGGTGGACTCGGACCCCCATGATGTTAGCACAGATGATTAGTGAGTCATTGTGTGGAGTAAGTATCCCGTCTAGGTCCTTCTCAGAAAATACCAGATCTCTAGTTTTCTTTGTTGCTTGGTTTATCCCGATCTCTCTGACCTGAGTCACTGCTCTCAAGTCTGCCTTTCTCTTTCTCTTGGATACTGGTGGCCTTCCGTCAGAACAGCCCCCTACCGGTC
The DNA here is from genome assembly GCA_947034835.1 of Ballota nigra. NCBI lineage: Eukaryota > Viridiplantae > Streptophyta > Magnoliopsida > Lamiales > Lamiaceae > Ballota > Ballota nigra. Next base: position 114,042,223 of record OX344723.1, on the reverse strand, counting down.
CGGATTGCTCAAGCATTAGGATTTCTCGGACAGGTTCAGCTGGCGCTGTCATTATCTTTTTCATTTTTTGATCCCTCCTGCTCGGCTGTTCGTCACTCTCCTCATCTTCCGAGCCGGAGGATATCGCCATCCTTGGTTTCTTTCCGGGTTGTCGCTTCACGAACTCTGACAGCTTTCCCTCTTCGTAGAACCTCCATAGCTGTTTCAAGAGGTCCCGGCATTCACTTGTGAAGTGACCTATGGTTTGATGATATGCACAGTACTTGTTGGGATTCATCTTTCCCCGCTCTTGTCGTATCTTTCGGGGCTCTGACAGCATGTCTTTATCCTTTACGTTGTTGTATACAACTTCTATTGATGTAGACAAGACATGGTTCAACTTCTCCTTTAGTTCGGAACCTTCACTGAAAGCTTTCATGTTCTTAGGGGCTTTGTATTCTCCTCCTGACTTCTTTCCCGATTTTTTGGTATCAGCTTTATCTCCCAATTCTTTCTGCAAAGTTTCTTGCATTGAGATGTAAATCCCAGCCTTGTTCCTGAATTCAGAATAAGTTTTAGGGAAAGCCAGGTGCATTTCCTTCCACAGATCTGTTCCCTTCCTGAGTCCTGCCATCACTGCCACTATCTTAGTGTCTTCACTCACTGGTTCTCCTTCTAGTAGGACTTTGACGAACCTTTCAAGGAAAACCCTATCAGACTCCTCATCTCCTTGTTTCAAATCTGCGAGCCTATGTCTCTGCGTAAGGTAGGATCTGACTGTGAAGAAATGTGATATGAATTCCTTGCTGAGTTGCATGAATGAGCTTATAGAGCCAGGAGCAAGTGCGGAGAACCATCTGTGAGGGTCATCGCCCAAAGTTAACGGAAAGTTGCGGCATTGCGTTACGTCAGATGCTTTCACAGATATCATGTAGTCGGTATACTTGGACAAATGCACTTTCGGGTCTGTTGTCCCTTCATATAGGTAACAGCTGGGAACTGTACTTTCTTCTGTACTGGTGCGTTTAATATTGCTGGGGACAATGGTGATGATGGAAGTACCGTGGTCCCCCCACCATTTTGGGCATCTAACTGCTTCTTCATTTCTTCGATTGTTTTCTTGAGGTCAAGCCACTCATTCGGAGGCGCTCCCCCATTAGAAGGCTGTTCATCGTGGTTTGGCTCGAGACCTTCTCCACGATGCAATCCCTTGCTAACGGGACGTTTCTCATGTGTGTGTTGGGAAAATAGGGGTGCCCGGAATCTATTCGGGATGAAATTTAAATACGAATTTAAATTCAATTATTACTAGCATGAATTAATCCTAATTAATTCAAATAATAATTCCAACAACAAATTTAATATCATGCATGTTGAATTAATTCACATAAAATCTAGGCGGAATAAAAAAGAATTTATATGACTTACGTACCTCTTGTAGAATTGGCCTTTGAATAAACGGGACAATCACGATCACGCTTTATCAACCCAAAAACCTTCTCAAGCATTTCCCTTTCGCCTTACTTGATCACCGGTGGGAGATGCTTTCAAGTAATTAGAATAACAAGGAAGAAAGAAAAAATAGTGTTGCTGATTTTTTTTCAACGCTGTGAAAAGTAAACTGGAGATGAAATAATCATCCCCTATATATAGGAGAGGGGTGAACGAAATTTAGGTGTATTTTAGGGGAGAGAAAATCTTTTTCTTGGCCTCCAAGAAATCTTGAATATATCCCATATATTCTTTTCTCCATAAAAAATATTCCACAAAAATCTCACCCTCCTAATATATGCAATTTTCGAAATTTATAGATTGAGAATGCAAGACTTGGATCTTCTTGAATTTATGAGATAATCTTGTATTCCAAGAATACTTATCTTCCATAATATCTTTCCAAGAAAATCAACAAAATCTTTTCTCTCTCCATATCTCTTATTTTCGAAAATCTCAAGAAAAATCAGCAAATATATTTTCTTTTATTTTAATCACCTTATTATTATTGGGCTACTTGAGGGGCCTTTAGGAGAATTAAGATTGGACCTCCAATGGGCTTCTGAATTTCAATATTGAGCCCCAATATAATTCTGTCCATTAATATTAATTAGTACCACTAATAAATTAATATTGCACTATCCATCTTAATCCATATTACGATAATATGGGCTCCCGGTTATTATTTCCCGCGTTTAAGATTATTAAGTCCATTAATTAATTAAGCTTCTGAATAACTCTAAATTAATTAATATATTTCACATTGGAGTAAAGACAGCTCAACATTATTATCCGTACCGAAGAAACTGATTCTTCACTTGCAAGATTTGGTACGATAAAACTTCTGAACCCACCAAGGGGACTAATCACACGAGCCGTACTCGCACGCGTTTCTCCGTATTAAATCTTAGCAACTGTCGTATGATTAATATTACTGCCTGATTAGGCGTGAAATTGTCATGATTCGTCACTCGAAATGCCCTAATTCTGGCCGATTTTGTCGAGTATTTGGAGTCAATTGAGTATTATTTCTATACATTGATGAATTTGTCTCTTTAATGCTCGTACACTACAAGAAAAATGAGCTTTTACGACAGTAGATAGACAAGGGTTCCGGAAAAAACGTTGTATAAAGTCAAAAATGTGTTGCATAAAGTATAACCGTTGTCTTTCAGATCAGACATTTGATGATATACGACGGTTATGGACAACCGTTGTAGTTCCGCATTGTAAATGCGCGAAAAACCGGACATATACAACGGTTATACACCGTTGTAGTTCATCGTTGTTTTTTTAAGGAATAAATAGAAAGACAATGCTTTACAACCGTTGTATTTCCAATTTGTTAAATGAAAAAAGATGCGCACAACTTTTTTCAATGAATTATTACAACAACGTTTTTTGAGCATTGTCTTTCCACAATTTTAAAACAAAAACTATTATCTTCTAAAAATTAAAATAGACCATATATTAAAATCAACACTTTTAATTAGGGGAAATAACACTTTATTTATTTGGAGTGACACTTTTAATAAATTGAAGTAACACTTTTACAAATACACATAAAAAAATAAGAATAGCAATTTATAATTGGAAATAACACTTTTAAACATTATTCAATTAACACTTTTACAAATACATGTATATGGAATGACACTTTTATCTATTTGGATTGACACTTTATTAAATTGAATTAACACATTTTCAAATACACATAAAAATAAAAATAACAATTTCATCTTCTAGCACTTTTGGAAAAAACTAGCACTTTTAATTTAGAAAGACTTACAAAAAATTTTAGCTTTCAATTTCCATCTCTCCCGTGCCCTAGTTCATCCCTCTCTCCCGCGCGCTCGTCCACCATCCTCAATCCTCCACCGTCCACGTTCCCTTCGTTTGCAACCATCCTCAATCCTCCGCCGTCCTCAATCCTCCTTGAAGATGGGTTGAGTTGGGAATTAATTTAGGTAAGCAATTTATTTGCTCTATCTCTCTTTCTCTTTTATGTACACTTGATATCGGCGTGTATGTGAAGAATTCGTACATGCATATAAGGTGTTCGATAAAATGACTGACATAGATTATTTATGAAAAGTGCTACATAAATGGATAAAGTAATGTGTATAAAGCCGTGTTAGATTGTACAAGTAGCTAAAATATGAATGGATAAATTAATGTATGTTAAATAGTGCTTGAAATCATTGCTGTGATAGATTTTTTGATGCCGTGTAGCTGATGTCTTTTGGTTGTTCTATTTCTGTTCATGGTTGAGACCGTCTGTGCACTGTTCAAGTTATCATAAATTGATGTCCTTTTTTTTCAATGTATAGCTCCTTTCTGTAATATTGTTATTTTCTTACTGCAATTTGGGGTTGGAGGTAGAGTTTAAGAAGTTAATCCTTTTTATATTACCTATACTGCTGGGGAGCAAATCATGAGTCATTGGAGAGAGTATGGTGTGGAAAAAAAAATTATGAGGTAATGTCTGGGTAATGTTTTCGTCTAACGTCTTTTTGGTGCCTTTAATGCCAGCTGGTTAGTGGGTGCATCTGTACATTCTTGCTGGTGCTTGAACTGATTTAGATGGTAGATTTCTTAGTCGTCTTATGAACTTGCCCCTCTGCATAAAAGTAGGTTGCCTCCTATTTCTGGGCAGTTTTGGTATAGCAAAATAACATTTAGGTGATATTCTTCTTTCAGTTAGTTATAGATAGGAGTAGGATATATGTCTTGATTTCTTCTGAAATCCTTTGTAGACTAGATATCTTACAAAGGATATATACATGGTTGTGTATATATCGAATTGGGGGGGGGGGGGGGGGGGTAAGGGGTGGAGGAAGTTAATAGTAGTTGAACATGGGGGAGGCTCCTCGGTTCAACTCTTCACTAGAGTAAAGAAGTGGGGAGTAACGGTTATTAGTGGAAAGTGTCCCAACTTCTTCTTAGTGGTGTTTATGTCACTATTATTGCTTTTAAATACTCACATCACATGGTTGTTATTTGGTCAAATACTCTAGTTTTTTTAATTAATGGCTTTCAACGGTAATACTTGAAGAATGAATTAAGTGAAGAAGGCAGAGTGTAAGCCTGCAGAAACGTTTTAAAACTAATTAATAATGGGTGTTAAAGGCTTGGATATTTTTATGGTAGTGAACTAATTGCTGGGTTGAGTACATTTTTGCGTGAATTAATTGCACTTTGCAATTGATTTTCGAATAATATTATTCAGTAAAATTGATAATATTATCTAGTAAAATGAGTAAAATCTTTCAACTAATGTGCATGGCGCGACTGGTTTTTAAGTAATACCATTCCATAAAACAATAACACTATTTAGTGAAACGACTTGTGCAACACACTATACAAGAAAACATAAAATTAATACGACAATTGTCAAATATATGACTATAAAAGTTCCAACAAAAAATTTCGTAGTGAGAATTGCCTACAAAATTTTCTAATTATATAGGTATTTTCATTCCTTACCTACAAATAATTAATTTGCCTACGTAATTTTCGTAGATAAATAGTTTGTGGGTAAATTTTTGTAAGCAAATTGCTTATAGGTAATTAATATCTAGAAATTTTATTTAATAAGCAAAATGATTTAAAAAAATTGTGCAAGTTGTAGGTAATCCTACTACAATATATATATAAAATTCTGAAAATAAGTATAACTACATATTGAAAGACTATTTTACCTCTAAGAGATGCTCAGAATGACCATATATATAGATTGGATGTATATTACTAATTATTTGGGCTCCTCAAATTGGGTCATAACCAACGTCCTATCTATACCTATGTATTATTCGAAGTCACATGCAAATATACTACATGAGGTACTAGCAACACATCCCACTCCATAATTATGGCCCCAAAGTATTGTAACCGTACTATTACATGAATATCATCAGCCCAAACAACTCATTTGCATTAAAACTCAACACATTCATCATTTGTTACCTAAAAATACATTGTATGGGGATAAAAAAACCATGTGCTAAAATATTAAGCAAACTGTAACCTATTTGGGGTTGAGATATACATATTTTTTTTTCTTTTTTCCTTTTTAATGATATACATCAATACCCTTATTTTTTACAAAGGATGATGAATAGAAGAAGCAAGAAGAGAGTTGAGGAGAATGAGAGGAGAGTGTAACTAGACATCTCAAAGTTAGGAAGACACGTTCATCGTAAAATAATAAGATGATGAAGCTCGACTTAGATAAATTCCCCTGCAAAAAGTCATCACCTTATTAGACACGGATTTCTTCATATGATGTACATATTTTGTTAGCTATTGCCTATTTAATTTTTTGTTAGTCTTGCTATAATTTATATATTAACTTTTGTACTTGATTAAGCAGTAGCATTTATATTAGAAGAATGTTATCATTAGTTATAAAGAAGATTAGCCAAATCCATTAGCACCAACAACACAGTTAAGTTTAGGACTGAATGTGTCAGTTGCAATTTGTTCCCTGTAACTCTTAAACCCTTCAATTACAACCTGCTTAATACATTATGAAATTCTACGATAATTTGTGACTCCTATGCAAATTTTTCTGGTTTCTGCTTAGGGTTCCTTGCTGGGAGTACCGTCAACTTCCCGCCGTTGTTCGGTCACCCACCCAACCCAACCCTAACCAGGAGGTTTGTGCTACTGCTCCAAAAGGACCTGATCCATGTTGGTTTTTCAATTCCGATTATGAGTTTTACTTTTTATACAGAAAAGCAAATGGAGTGTTTACTTTTTATGTCATACTACTTTCTTTTAGCAGCTTAACTTTTGTTAGCAACGAAATTGAATTGGAGGTTTTTGAACTGATTTTGAAGCTTCAATTCTCCATCATCTGTAGTAACCCAATAGATGTATACATTCTTATGTAAGACCATGCTGTTTGCAAAATAATAATGAAAAACAATCTTCTGCAAATTGATTATCATGAGAAAGTTGATTGTTAATGTCATTAGAATAGGATTGTGTTTAGCTGTTGTGAGTTAGGATTGTTAATGTCTGCTCATGATTGTGTTCTGCTGCTGAAATACATTGCTGCTATCATGAGAAATGCCCATTATAATGAGTAAAAACCTAGCTTTGTACAATGGATTTCAACCCACAGCAGCAACAGAAACATCTAAACAAAAACTACAGCTTACTCTGTAAAGGAAATAGATGAAATGTGGGATGAATGGGCTGAATTCATTCAAAAAAATATGTCTGAATAGATCAAGGTTTGTTTAGCTACTTCTTAGTTTTTTTCTTGGAATTAATAGTTGTAGCTGCAATGGTTTAATTTGTTTCAATATGAAGATAATTAATTTGTTTTGTGTGTTTGCTAAAATATTATTCATTTTTCAATGTAGTGACGAGATCTGCAGAAATGGTGCATGTATGTTGCTGGGGAACAGAAGAAAAATGCACAAGTTGGTTGAAATTTTTGTAATTGAATGTTAAGACATTCATTTAATTAGTACTTTAAACTTTTGTAAACTCATAGTTATGGTATTTTGTTGATGGTGTGTAACACTTTTATGAACTTCTATTATACAATGATTGTGTAGTATTTGAAATAAATGTTTATGGCATTATGATTATTTTTGCTAAAATTTTGTCTTAAAAATTTATTACAGGTTTTATTTACGTAATTAAAATATAAAAAATACAATATAGCTCATATTTAGGGAAGACAGAGGTACAAAATTGATGTAGTAAATATAAAAAGATAATTGTTTATAATTAATGGACAGACAACGGTCCAAATACGATGTAATTACCATGAACAGACAACGGTTAATACACATTGTCTTTCCTTGAAATTTAAGAAAAATATATGGTACGACAACTTCTTTTTTAAAGAAAGACAACGGTTATAAGGCATTGTATGTGTTAAAGAACAACAACGGTTGACCACTGTTGTCTATCCCAATATTTATGAAATTATTATGCTACAACAACATATTTGAATAGTGATACACAACTGTTCTTGACCGTTGTAGTAATTGAGGAAATACGACGGTTAGTTAACCGTCGTCTATTTATACCCACCTACTACAACGGGATCTTCTACATCGGCCATTTTTTTCGAGAGACAATGGTTTTGAACCGTTGTAAAAGCTCTTTTTTCTTGTAGTGGTAGGTGAATCGAGGGCGAAGAACGGAGTTCGTAGGAATTTGAATCGACTCAAACGGATGCCCGGATGAGAAGATATCGAAGGAATACGATTGGTGTTAGTGTTGAAGAAGAAAAGTACTAATTGGAGCAATTTTGGGAGTCATTAGAGTGGACCACTCGAGCACTAGCACTCGAGCACGTTGCTCGAGCGCCCAAAACTTACAGAAAAAATCGAGCATTCGAGCAGCTCGAGCGCCATCGCTCGAGCGTGTTGCTCGAGCGCCCCAAAACTTGCAGAGGAATCCGAGCGCTCGACCAGCTCGAGCGCCACCGCTCGAGCACTTGCACCATTCGAGCTCCACGCTCGAGCGGGTCTGCTCGAACGCCTTCATGTTTTGCGTTTTAAAAGTCATTTTTCGGCCCATGAGTTCACGATTCGGCCCGTTGCTTATATATACTCGTCTCAAGCTCGTTTTTGGGGGACGACTGACACCCACGAGATTTAAGAACATTTTTAGAGAGTTAATTTTTTGGAGAAGAAGGAACGAGCAAGTTTATTTTATGTTTTTGAGGTTTTTCTTACGAATTCACGTCACGATTTTACGTTTTAGTTTAGTTTCTTCATATCTTTGTTCTTGAACACGTTGAGACTTCGTTTTATTGAATTAATTTCAGTTTATTCCTTTATATCTTGAAACCCTAGTTTATGATTTATTTTTTCTTCGTTATAATCATCATGTTCATGTTCGTTACTTCTTCAATTGTTCTTGTTTACGTAAAACCCATGTCTAGCTAAAACCCTTGCATGCTTGGGATAGGATGAACTCGTAGAAGTAGGTTGTGGGTACGTAATTAGGGTGACTTGGGACGTTAGGTTTTAATTCTCTTGATTAATGAATTCTTAAAATTAATCTTAACATTACTTTTGAATTTCGTTCGAAAAGTGTTAGAGAGAGGACGACCGTATCACTCTTTAACAACGAGTAGACTTAACTAGAGGGTTTAGAAAAGGTTAATTCATCTACCAGTTTAGCGAAGGAGGACGACCGCATCACCTTAGTTAAATTAGGGTCTCATTAATTAAGCACAATCTATTAACTTGTTAGTGGATTAGTGAAGTTGAGTGTTAGGGTAAAGTATTAGGGTTTAGAATCTTGAGCTTTCACCTTGCATTATTTTACTTAGGTTATTTCTTGCGCGTCACGGTTATTTTGATTATGTACCTGCTCCGTTAGTATACGTAGGGATTCCTATCCTGAGCATCACCATCTCTCATTTGAAAACAACCCTTCGATTCTTAGTTTAATTTCGCTTTTTGCATTCCTAGGATAATTTTAGTCTTTCAATTAATCTTTCAAAAAATCCAAAAACATTTCACTTATATTAGCTACGACGCGTAGATCTTCAGGGATCTGTTCGCATACACTCCATCTCGTGGGTTCGATATACTTGGCCATTATACTTACACATACTACAGTGAACTCGTACGCTTGCGAGAAATCTACTAGTAGAATTTAGTATTTTCGCTTCAAGTCACTGCCCAAAGTACAAGGTTCGAAGTCACAATGATTCTCACCCAACATGAATCAAAGCAGTAACCATTAAGCACACACGGTCCTATTTAAGTGAAGAAGATTAAGAAATAAACAACCACTGAGGTCTAATTCTTCACATTTCAGAACATAAGAATTTATTCTCGCTGTAGGTCCTCTTCAACACATACTAAATGTGCTAGTGCAATCTCTTAGTCAAGACAGACCAATCTGAGACTTACACATCGACCTTTCACGGTGGATTGTTCAATTCCACCTAGGTCGTGAAAATGTACGTTTAGTTATAAGAAAACTGTTAATATTATCTTTCGTGATCGGGTATCACCACATTAACTACAATGTAACTAGTACTATTATGAACTGTTTGCAATAAATATTCAACATTCAATCATATCTAAAGCATATGCGATAAAAGAATTATTCTCATAAACAAGTGTTTGATACACGAGTTATACAAAGTAAAAGCATACTTTCACGTATAACTCCAACAGTGTGACCCGCCGGGCCACATTACTTGCCCCATTGGGACCCAAACGACCAAAAGCTGACCTTCTGAGTCTATCATGTACTGAGGGGTGAGCAGCAGGGTATGCTCGCTCCTCACTCCTCTGTGAGGTCTCTCTCCTAAGTTCATGATTTTGGTTCCTTGTACCCCTGCTGCTCGACTCCCTATCCCCTCCTAGTGTGGACTCACCTCGGCTTCCAAGTCGCTCACTCATTGGTGCTTTGCCCTTGGTTCTCCTCGCCTGACCACTATCCACCTCTTCTACTCTTATGTCTTCCTTTTGTTTAGCTCTTTGCTCTGTTGCCCGGTTGCTCGCCTCCGGGGTCTTAGAGGATTTGTGTCCTGCTGCCCGGTTGCTCGCCTCCCGGGCTCTCGATGGTCCGGCAGCTTCATGTCGCCGTTGCAATGATTGCAAAACGGCGATTGTTTTCGGTAATTCCTCCGGGTTCTGAGCCAATGCTTCTACTTCCGGGGGAAGAGTGTCGATAGTGACTTGAACGTTTCGCCGGGACGTGGCTCGCACCGTTCTTGCATGGTCACGCATTGACGATACCCTAGTTCGTGATTTGCTCGCCGGGTGGTTGCTTGATCCTTGGTGATCTTGTGATCGTACCATTTTCTGAATTTTGATGTCTTTTTGATGAAGATCTTGTGTTTGTTGATGTCTTGACCTATAAACAACTAGCCTTGCATGTAAGGATTTTGTTGTTTACAAACCTTTATCCACACATGCATGCATTCAAGCTTGTAGGTCTTGTGTAACACCACCAAACACACTTAAACCTTCTTCCTAATTCCAGTTTCCGGCGACTTATTGCCGGATTTTTGTAGTTTCCGGCGAATTTTTCCAGAAAACCCTTCAATTCTTCAACCGACGGAGGTTCGAACCCTTCCTCTAGCGCCAATTGTTGATGACCTTGTTCCAAATTTATGATTTAGTGGTTGTTTTACTCTAATAAGATCATCAAACAAGGATTTAAATGAAAATTAAAACTATATCTCTTGAAGGAAGGGTTGAGAAAAAGATTTGCAAGAGTTTGACCTATTTTTGAATTAATTGAACTTATTTTCATGACCTCATGGAGAGGTATTTATAGAGGTACAAGCAAGTAGGAGGTGTCACCTCCTTAATCATCCTTATTTACATGGTGACAAGTGTTAAGACACTTGTTAATTCCTAAGCTATTACATCTTTACACAATGACAAGTGTTAAAACACTTGTTTGCTTCTAATGTAATGCCTAATTATTGATATTTCTGATGATCTTCCGAGGTGCCCTCTTGTTCGCCTGGTCGCCTCTTTTTAATTCCTTCTTTACTCTTCTTGTTCTAGTTGGTCGCCTCCTTCCCATGTCTTAAATGACCAGCTGCTCGCCTTCTCTCACTTGGTCACCTGACCCATCTGCTCGCCTCCCATCACTTGGTCACCTGATCCAGCTGCTCGCCTCCTACGTCTTTATTCCCTGCTGCTCGTCCTTTTCTGTTTTTTTTCCTTAATGACTTCTTAATCTTATTATTTTTATTATTTTTTATTTTATTATTATTTTCCTATTGGTCGCCTATCAACATATTTATTATGATTTATATATATATAAATTATCACCATTTAAAAATCAAATTTTTTTAGAAATGTGATGGTATATAACAATAATATTAAAAAAAATTATGTAAATTTGAGTTCACAAAAGTCTTACACTACATTTCTAATTTAACTGTACTCACCTCACCGAATGTGTTCCAACAATAACTTTTCCAAAAAAAAAAAAAATCACTTTAAAAATAAAATAAAATGTGATGCTTTTAAAAATAATATAAAATTACTTTTTATTATTAGAAGATATAAATACCACTATTTTACTTTCTAATGGTCTTATGTTTTGAAAATTAAGAAACAAAAATTTCTATTTTCTCAATCTTCTTCTATTTCCAGTTTGATATTACAAAATTTATACTATTAGGGGGTGTATTAGTTGTAGAGTCTGTAAGATTTTTTTAGACTTTCAAAGTCTATGGGTATTTAATCTGGATTTTAAGAATCCTGAGGTATTCAATACGAAATTTAAAAAGTCTTAAAAAATATTTAGGTATTCAACAATCTATTTATTTAATACTTTTTCAAAACTATAAATAAATTTCACTCTCCAAAATCTCTTCCAATAACCAGAGATTTATATGGATTCTCTTCTTCTAACAAAATCGTGCAGCCCCTTCGAGAGACGTCGCATCGTCGTCTTCATCCCTTCACAGCGGTGTCATCGACGAATCGCTGTGCCTAACACTCACATCCAAACGAATCCTGACGCCCACCGCCGATGCTAGCCTTATTCAAGCACTGCCACTCTGCTTGTTTCGATCTATTCTTCCTCTTTTTTTTATGATTCATAACTTTGAGTTGCGTATTTTACTATTAAGGTAAAAGATTAGTAAGCTGTGAATGATAAGTGCTTATGCTATGAGTGTGACTGACAAATTTAGGGCTCAAAATCGTGTATCTGCATAAAATTATGCAAAATGAATTTGGGGAAAAGACTCTTTCTGATATGCACAAAAATGGAGTGAGTCAACTTTGGTTATGCACTAGAAATTGCAGCAAATCATCTAAAATATGTGTACGAATTGGTAGTAGATATTTGCCTATGTAATAATACAATATGTAGCTCTGTATCTACTTATGCTTCTGCTTTCTTGGAATTCATTTTATCACGATTCTTCGACCTTTTAGTTTTCACTGTCTGATATGAAGATAACATGATTTTAGCTCATTTCGTGTATGATCATTATTTCTTAACACCACTATCACAAGGTTATTGTGATTTTTACACCTGTTTGTTTCGGCTGCTGTATGGTTGATTTTTTGTCTATTAATGTTTCTCAATTCACAATTTCAAACTTTCAATTAATTAATTAATTGACTATATTATAATAGCAACATATTGGAAAATTTAATTCCAGATGGTGGCGTTAATATTGCTTAATTTGTGTGTGTGTGTGTTTCTTTTTCTTTGTGGCCTGTGTACAAACACATTTTTCATAATTAATTTTATGAGATTGAGAGTTTATAGTTATTGTTCAACCTTTTTTATTTATATTTTTTTTATAAAAACATGCCTATTTGGGGGTATTACCTGATTAGGCGTGAAATTGTCATGATTCGTAGCTAGAAACGCCCCAATCTTGGTCGAGTTATCGAGTATTTAGAGTCAATTGAGCATTATTTCTAAACATTGATGAATTTGTCTCTTTGATGCTCATAGGTGAATAGAGGACGAAAAACGGAGTTCGTAGGACTTTGAATCGACTCAAACGGATGCCCGGATGAGAAGATATTGAAGAAATACGATTGGTATTAGTGCGGACGAGGAAAATTATCACTTGGGAGGAGTTAGAAGTCACTCGAGTGACTAGGTCGAGCGCCCCCGCTCGAGCGCATTGCTCGAGCGCCTAAACGTACAGAAACTTTCTTGCGCTCGAGCAGCTCGAGCGCCACCGCTCGAGCGCCCAAAACATGCAGAATGATTTCAGCGCTCGACCAGCTCGAGCGGAATCGCTCGAGCGATTGTGTCATTCGAGCTACACTGCTCGAGCGGGACCGCTCGAGCGTTTTGCTCGAGCGCCCATGGATTTTTGCCTCCGGATGCGTATTTTCGGCCCATTAACTCCCGTTTCGACCCGTGCCTATATATACCTCTTCCAAACACGTTTTGAAGACCCCCGACTTTTAGAAATAATTTTAGACTTAGTTTTTGGAGAGGAAGGAGACGAGCAAGCTACTTTTACATTGTTGAGGTTTTTCATACGAATTCTAGTTTCTTTTCAATTCTTAGTTTCTTTTCATTAGTTCGTTACTTTGAACACGTTTAAATTTCGTTTTTATCAATTCAAATTTCAGTTCTTCGTATTTATTTTCTTTTTAAACCCTAGTTCATGTTTCTTATTTTCTTCGTTCAATTCGTTATGTTTATGTTCGTTGTTTCTTCGTTTGCTTTTATGTTTGTTACAACCATGTCCGGCTAAAACCCTTGCATGCTTAGGTTAGGATGAACTCGTAGAAGTAGGATGTGGGTACATAATTAGGGTAGTTTGTGACGTTAGTTTTAATTCTCTTAGTTAATGAATTCTTATAATTAATCTGAACTATACCTTTGAATTTAGTACGAAAGTGTTAGAGAGAGGACGACCGCATCACTCAATAACAATTAGTAGTCTTAACGAGAAGGTTTAGGAAAGGTTAATTCATTTACCGGTTTAGCGAAGGAGGACGACCGCATCACGTTAGTTAAATTAGGGTCTCATTAATTGAGCACAATCCATTAACTTGTTAGTGGATTAGTGAAGTCGAGTGTTAGGGTAAAGTATTAGGGTTTAGAATCTTGAGCTTTCACCTTGCATTCTTATACTTAGGTTAATTCTTGTTTGTCACGATTACTTTGATTATGTACCTGCTCCGTTGGTATACGTAGGGATTCCTATCCTAAGCATCACCATCTCTCATTAGAAAACAACCTTAGTTAATTCGTTTCTTTCGTTCTTTAGTTTACTTAGTTTATTTTCGTCTTTTAATTAATCTTTCAAAAATCCAAAAACATACACTCATATTAACTACGACGCGTAGATCTTCAGGGATCTATTCGCATATACACCATCCCTTGGGTTCGATAATACTTGGTCCCTATACTTGCCCATACTACAGTGAACCCGTACTCTTGCGGGGTAGCTACTAGTAGAAGCTAGTGTAGTTCGCTTCAAGTCAATGGCGCCGTTGCCGGGGATGGCGTTGTATGCTTTTGAATAGGACTTGTAGATAGCTTAGTAGTTAGTAGTGGGTGATTTAATTTCTGTTTTTATTTTTATTTGTACTCAATTGGGCAGTTGCGTTTTGATCCTTCTGCTAGTGTGTCAGGTTTATGAAAACACGCTCACAAGGCAATACGAGCGAAGAGAGATTACCTGCAGACCCTGAGACAATAGCCAGAAGGAACCGAGCCTTCTTGAGAAGGATGAACGCTGCCGACTTAGGAAAGGAACCAATGGATATCAATAATGAGTTGGACGATGCTGCCAACGATTTCAATCAGGCAGTAGACCGAGTTGAAGGCACTGGAGTTAGTGGTAGCCAGAATCAAATTCCATTAGGGGATAGCCAGAGCCTAAACCCGGATACACAAAATGTAGGGAATCCAGCCCAGAACCTTGTCCATAATCCTCCTAACAACCCTGCTTACCCACAAAACCCAAATAACCCTTTTAACAACCCAGTATACCAACATTACCCATACCCACCTTATCCTTACCCACCATATCCATATCATCCACCCCCAGTCTACAACCAACCACCTGTTTACCAACCACCACCCCAACAAGTACCAGTACCTGCTGCTAATCCTCAACACGTTCCTCAGAACGTAGATCACAATATTGCTATTCGAGGGAGGTTCGCAGCGCAGCCACATCGGTACTATGATGGAGTGGCTTTGCCTCCTGTTGAGGCGAACAACTTCTCGATATCACCGGGGATTTTAAAGCTGCTGACCGAGAATCAGTTCAAAGGGGTGATCGGGAAGGAGAATCCTCACACACATCTGAGGAGCTTTCTCATGATAGCCTCAACATTCAATTACAATGGCATGTCTGAAGATGCCAAGAGGCTTAGGCTGTTCCCATTCTCATTGACGGGAATAGCCAAGGAGTGGTACGATAATATGCTCCCGCGGGGAGGTATTACCACTTGGGCCGAGCTCGAGCGTCTGTTCCTCGAGCGATTCTACCCTCCATCTAGGACGATCAAGGCTAGAATTGAGATCTCGTCCTTTCGCCAGAAGTCTGGAGAGGATTTACGCCAAGCGTGGGAGAGATACTCAAACATGCTGATCGAGTGCCCGCAGTACGGGTACAATGAGGGAGACATTATGGCGTTCTTCTATAGTGGTGCCAACAAGACGGGGCAAGACCATTTAGACGCTTGTGCGGGCGGAGCATTCTTGAACCAAGGCATAGAGAGGTGTAGGGAAATCGTTGACAACATTATCACGAATGCCGGTGCTTGGAGTGGAGATGCAGATTTTCAGAGGGTGCATCAGGTTGAAGAGGGAGAAGGAACGAGAAGGCTATTGATGGCCATGATGGAGAAGATAAACAACCTCGAGTTGGGGAAGAATTTGGGTGGAGAGCATGCAGTAGAGAATGAGAGAGTAGACCAACCAAGTGGACAACAAGAGGTAGCCAATTACATGGGAGGTCCGTATTACAATCAGAATGGCTACCAAGGTGGTAATCAGTATGGAAGGCCTTCTTATGGCCAACCATTTGTACTTCCAGGCCCACATCCGCCTCAAAATCAATGGAGGAACGCACAAGGGTATCAAGGAGGCCAGCAACCTCCTCAAAACACATGGAGGAAGAATGATAATTTTTCTTATGCTAACCCAAAAGCTGGTATTACTGTTCCTGCAGGTGTTGATCCGGGGTCTAAACCTCCTGGTGGAGAAGGCGGTGCATCAACCGAGGAGATGTTGAGAGCGATCCTTCAGAAGGTGGAGGAAGGGAGCAAGCGGTTGTCATCCTTGGAGTACGATGTGAAGGAGTTGCATAAGAAGGGTGATCAACGTGATCAAGAGCTCCAGAAGATGAATGTTGAGTGGACTAGAACTCAACAAGAGAACAATCGAAGGTTCACCTCTTTAGAGCTCCAGATGAGCCAAATTGCAAAGTCAGTGAATAGAATGCCGGAGGGGAACCCGAAAGAGCAGTGCAAGGCGATCCAACTAAGAAGTGGAACCAACTACGAAGGTCCTCAGATGCATGCTGATTCTGAGACGCCCCAAGAAGAGATTGAGCCTAAAGGAGATGAAGTTGAGAAGGGGATTGAAAGTGAAGGGATTGAGAAGCATAGAGATATGGATGAGTCCCAGAAGGGCAAGGAAAGTGAGGAGATTGAGAGAGTTCCTAAGTGGAAGAAGGCAAAGGAAGCAAGGGAGAAAGTGAAAGAAACAGAAAGAGATGAATGGGGGGTACCCAAATCTGTGATACCCGTCCCGTATCCACAGCGCTTCATGAAAAAGAAGCTTGATGAAAAATTTGCAAAATTTCTTGATGTTTTTAAACAATTGCATATTAATATTCCTTTTTATGATGCTTTGGAACAGATGCCGCACTATGCGAAGTTTTTGAAGGACTTGATCGCGAAAAGACGGCGAGTGGATGAGCCGAAGTTGGTGCAGCTGAACCACGAGGTGAGTGCATTAGTGCACAAGGCGCTTCCACCAAAGCTAAAGGATCCCGGGAGCTTCACGATCCTATGTGATATTGGGAACGGGATCAAGAAGGGAGCGTTGTGCGACCTCGGGCCGAGCATTAATTTGATGTCACTGTCGCTTTTCAAGAAGTTGGAAGGTGGTGAACTTCAACCCACAATGATGACGCTTCAACTAGCCGATTGGTCTATTACTAGACCTCAAGGTGTGGTTGAAGACGTCCTAGTGAGAGTTGGAGATCACATCTTTCCAGCCGACTTTGTAGTGCTAGAGATGGAGGAAGATGAGCACGTACCCCTGATCTTGGGAAGACCGTTCTTAGCTACGGCGGGGATGGTGCTAGACGTGGCGAATGGGAAGATCACGTTGAAGGTTGATGATCAAGAAGTGAAGATCTCCCTATATGAAGCCATGAAACACCCGAGGGAGGATGAGAGCTTGTATTGCACGGATGCAATTGATCCTCATGTTGAAGACACGCCTTCTATCCCTAATCATTCTGATATTCATGATTTTGTTAGTCCTTCACTTGATTATCTAACCCATAAGCATTATGATCTTGATTATGTTGATAGGGATAAAGTGAAGAAGTTGAAGGATGAAGAGGTGAAGAAAGTGGACGTGGTCCAGTTAGAAGGGAAAGGAGGAGTTAAGAAGAAAAAGTCCAAACTTGAGAAATTGTTTAGTAAGACTCCTCCAGATAGAGGCAAGAAGGAGTTGAGACCCATAACACTTGGGAATGAGAAAAAAGCAAAAGGGCTCATGATGGTGGGGCATAAAGGAAAGGAGTTCAAACACCACTCTTATGAGAGTGGGGGAGGTAAATTTGAGTATGATGTCCCATAAGCTCCTTTGAGCTCGGTCCGGCATGAGGACCTTAAAAATAGCGCTGAATGGGAGGCAACCCATTTTTATTTGCTTTCATTTGTTTTTAGTGTCTTTTTATATTATTAAGGAGTTATTTTGAGTCGTATGTTTAACCGCGTACTTGAGAGTTTTATTTTGTAGGCTTGTCTCTAAAGGAGTAAAGGTATCATGGAGTTATTCAGATTGAAGGAACCAACTTGAGACACGGGAATGTGCAAGCTATTGAGAGAAACGGAATTATTTGGTTGAGGTAACCCACAACCCCAAACTTAGACCTCTAGCAAGGTCGAAGTTTGGGGGGGTGGAGTTTTTTTTTTTATGTTTCTTGTTACATTGCACATGCATGCACGCCCTTATCTTTGAGTTGAGTTTGATTGATTATTGATTGTTGAGATACTTCTTGGGGTAATTTTGAGTTGACTCGCTATTGCATATTTTATGCCTATCAATCATCTTATGCTTGTTGATTGCTATCTTTGAGTATGATTTGATGAGTAGAGTGAGTTAGAAAGTCTTTTGTGTGAGTGTTTGAGTTTGAGCTGATTAGGGAGAGAACCCGTATGCTTATGAGTTTTCTTTTGAGTACTTGTGTAATGAGAGTGAGAATGCACTAGGACTAGCATGGATGTGAAAGCCGTGAGAGTTGAGCCTTACGAGATTTAAATGCATGAGTTAATCTCTTCGTTTGTGAGTGAATCATCACCTTAGAGGATGCTAGAACTTGCATGTGCTCTTGCTTCTAGATTGTGTCTAGTTTGATATGCCGAAAAGAATCTTAGGCCATCTTTGATTTGATTAAGTCACTTAGCCAAAATTTTCCTTACCAATGACATTGATCCCTTGTTAGCCCCTTTGAGCCTAAAGCCTATTTTATTTGCTAGCACATATGAACACTATTCCAATTCCTAAGCCCTTTTTGTCCAAATTTGAGTGGAGAATAGGAAAAGTGTGAATGTGAAGGGAGTGAATTGAGTTGAAAAAGGAAAAGGTTGTTTGTTGAGTGAATATGAGAAGAAGGTGTGATGAAGTTTTGAGATGTGGGAAAAAGAGAAAGAAAATTGAGAATGAGCAAAAAGAAAAAAAATGAGCTCATGTGTTTGTGCGAAAAAGAAAAAAAAAAAAGAAAAAAAGTGAAGTGATTGAAAAAAAATGAAAAGAGAAAGGAAAAAAAAATTGAAGTGTTGAGAGAAGTGGAATTGAAAGAGTGTTGATTGAATATGTTTGAAGTAGTCTGTTCCTAATCTCGAAGTGCCAAAGTCTGATTTTTTTTATTCTCCATTCACTTGAGTCACTTTACCATATTGTTATCCCACCTGTCCAAAGAGCCTACATTACAACCTTGAGAAAAGTCCTTTTTGATTCGGCATTGATTTCTAGAGTATGGTCGGAGTTGAGAGCACTTACAAGCCTATGGCTGCCAATTTGTGTGATTGATTATTTGAGAGAGTCCCATGATCATTGATATACACTTGTGAGGGAGTGAAACACATCTTTGAGTGCACATCCATGCTTGATCTTGGTGTTTCTTGTCATTGTTGCATGAGTACGATAAAAGAAAGTGAGTGAGTATACGGGTGATTGACTTTTGAAGCTCGAGTTCCTTAGCTTGCATGATTGATTTTTTTTACTCATTCCTAACAATTTCACTTGACTTATTATTTCATTGCTTGGGGACAAGCAATATGATAAGTTTGGGGGGGTTGATTAGGCGTGAAATTGTCATGATTCGTAGCTAGAAACGCCCCAATCTTGGTCGAGTTATCGAGTATTTAGAGTCAATTGAGCATTATTTCTAAACATTGATGAATTTGTCTCTTTGATGCTCATAGGTGAATAGAGGACGAAAAACGGAGTTCGTAGGACTTTGAATCGACTCAAACGGATGCCCGGATGAGAAGATATTGAAGAAATACGATTGGTATTAGTGCGGACGAGGAAAAGTATCACTTGGGAGGAGTTAGAAGTCACTCGAGTGACTAGGTCGAGCGCCCCCGCTCGAGCGCATTGCTCGAGCGCCTAAACGTACAGAAACTTTCTTGCGCTCGAGCAGCTCGAGCGCCACCGCTCGAGCGCCCAAAACATGCAGAATGATTTCAGCGCTCGACCAGCTCGAGCGGAACCGCTCGAGCGATTGTGTCATTCGAGCTACACTGCTCGAGCGGGACCGCTCGAGCGCCCATGGATTTTTGCCTCCGGATGCGTATTTTCGGCCCATTAACTCCCGTTTCGACCCGTGCCTATATATACCTCTTCCAAACACGTTTTGAAGACCCCCGACTTTTAGAAATAATTTTAGACTTAGTTTTTGGAGAGGAAGGAGACGAGCAAACTACTTTTACGTTGTTGAGGTTTTTCATACGAATTCTAGTTTCTTTTCAATTCTTAGTTTCTTTTCATTAGTTCGTTACTTTGAACACGTTTAAATTTCGTTTTTATCAATTCAAATTTCAGTTCTTCGTATTTATTTTCTTTTTAAACCCTAGTTCATGTTTCTTATTTTCTTCGTTCAATTCGTTATGTTTATGTTCGTTGTTTCTTCGTTTGCTTTTATGTTTGTTACAACCATGTCCGGCTAAAACCCTTGCATGCTTAGGTTAGGATGAACTCGTAGAAGTAGGATGTGGGTACATAATTAGGGTAGTTTGTGACGTTAGTTTTAATTCTCTTAGTTAATGAATTCTTATAATTAATCTGAACTATACCTTTGAATTTAGTACGAAAGTGTTAGAGAGAGGACGACCGCATCACTCAATAACAATTAGTAGTCTTAACGAGAAGGTTTAGGAAAGGTTAATTCATTTACCGGTTTAGCGAAGGAGGACGACCGCATCACGTTAGTTAAATTAGGGTCTCATTAATTGAGCACAATCCATTAACTTGTTAGTGGATTAGTGAAGTCGAGTGTTAGGGTAAAGTATTAGGGTTTAGAATCTTGAGCTTTCACCTTGCATTCTTATACTTAGGTTAATTCTTGTTTGTCACGATTACTTTGATTATGTACCTGCTCCGTTAGTATACGTAGGGATTCCTATCCTAAGCATCACCATCTCTCATTAGAAAACAACCTTAGTTAATTCGTTTCTTTCGTTCTTCAGTTTACTTAGTTTATTTTCGTCTTTTAATTAATCTTTCAAAAATCCAAAAACATACACTCATATTAACTACGACGCGTAGATCTTCATGGATCTATTCGCATATACACCATCCCTTGGGTTCGATAATACTTGGTCCCTATACTTGCCCATACTACAGTGAACCCGTACTCTTGCGGGGTAGCTACTAGTAGAAGCTAGTGTAGTTCGCTTCAAGTCATTACCCTATAGAATATTTAAGATTTGATTAAAAAATTAGGAGAGGTAGCCAACTAGTATGTTTATTCATATATAGTTGTAGCTATTAGAGTTATGTCTTGTGAAGACGTATACCTCGATTTTTTCTGAACCACTTCTAATATTTCATTATATGTTTAGATTCTCTGGATTAATATAGTAATATTATCATGGGGGATTCACAACAAGATATAAAAAAGAAGGCATCCTATGAACAATGGACTAAGGAACAAAGCGACTTATTGTTAGAACTCATGGTTGATGCTGCGACTCGGGGATGGCGTGATGATAGTGGTATTTTTACCAAAACAACAGTGGAAGAAAAAATACTTCATGTTCTTAATGAAAGACTTGGGTGTAATAAGACATAAACAATTACCAAAGCCGCCTCAAATGGTTTAAAAATCGTTGGTTATCTTATTCAAACCATATAAGGCTTATCTCTGGCTTTGGGTATGACCAAACTACTAAAATTTTTACAACTACAGATGAAGTATGTGTTGGAAATTGGTTTTGGAATTTGGGTAATTGACCCAAGTTTGACCAATTTTAATTTGGTGTTCCATTCATGGAAAATGGAAATAAGTTGCAAATTCATAATCTACATTCGGAGTAGATGAATTTGGTGTATTAATTTGCTCAAAACCAATTTTGGGTGTGTTCAAAATTCGAATCCCAGATCCAAGGGCCTAGATTGAAGGCCCAAAAGGTTGCACCCCTTCATGGAAAAGTCACCACACCTCTTCAATTAGTATAAATACACCCCCAGAATGCATTTCACTCACTCCAACATCAAATCAGCCTTCTAGCCTTCGAAACACACCCAAAGCATCCTAGCATTCTAAGATTGCATTAGAGTCGAGTCGAAAGTTTCGGATTCCTATTTGCGATTCGCCAATAACTTCCGACTTGTAGTGCAACAGTCGAAAGTTCAAAGTCGTTGTATCTTGGGGATGGTTGCCAACGATCTGTATTGCACCTGAGTACGGGGCAATAACGTCTTATAGAGAGCGAGTCCAACTCGTGCCCCGACTTACTGTTTAAGTCTGTGTCTGTATTTCCTTCATCTTCGTATACACATACCTCACATTTTCTAACAATCGTAAGACGTTATTCTGCGTGTTCGAAGATGTCTTCTTCTACTCCTTCTACAACTCCTCACCTTCCTGTTGCCCACTCTGAAAAACCGGCAAAATTCGTCGGTACTGATTTCAAGAGATGGCAATCAAAGATGCTGTTCTATCTGACCACCCTCAACCTTGTGCGGTTTTTGAGGAAAGATCCTCCTACTGTAGAGGAGGGGAGCAATGACCAGGAAAAGTTGAATGCTCTAGACGCATGGAATCATAGTGACTTCCTGTGTCGAAACTACATACTGAATGGGCTAGACGACCCAATGTATAGTGTCTATACCACCTACAAGACCGCCAAAGAATTGTTGGGGTCTCTGGACAAGAAGTACAAAACGGAGGATGCCGGAATGAAGAAATTCATTGTCGAACGGTTCCTCGACTTCAAGATGACTGACTCGAAGACAGTCATGGAGCAAGTTCGAGAGTTGCAGTTGATTCTTCACGAGATTCATGCCGAAGATATGCAACTTTCAGAATCCTTTCAAGTAGCTACCTTGATAGAGAAGCTACCGCCTCTTTGGAAGGATTTCAAGAACTACCTCAAGCACAAACGCAAGGAGATGGGGCTTGAGGACTTGATCGTGAGACTAAGGATCGAGGAAGATAACCGTAAATCCGAAGTCAAGAGCGACAAGAAGAATGGAGAGGCGCGTGTGAATTTGGCCGAGTCTGGGAAATGCAAGAAGAGAAATCGTGCTGGCAAGGAATAGAAGCCTCCGAACAAGAAGTTTAAAGGTAACATTAACAATTGTGATAAGCCGGGACACAATTCGAAGGAATGTCGACAGCCAAAGAAGGTCGATCAGAATACCAATCAGGCCAACCTTGCCGAACACAGTTCCTTAAGTTAAGAAATATCTGAACTTGATCTGTCTGTCATCGTGTTCGAGGCAAATCTGGTGGATAACCCGAGGGAGTGGTGGGTCGATACTGGAGCTACCCATCATATTTGCTCAGACAAGGAACTGTTCTCTACCTACCAACCGATCAATGGGAAGAAGCTCTTCATGGGTAACTCTGCGATGTCGAACGTGGTCGGACTTGGAAGAGTGGTGCTGAAGATGACCTCGGGGAAAAAAATAACTCTCGTGGATGTGCTGCATGTTTCGGACATTCGCAAGAATTTAGTCTCCGGCTCGTTGTTGAACAAAGCCAGATTTAAGTTAGTATTTGAGGCTGATAAATTTGTACTGACCAAAGGTGGTCAATTTATTCGAAAAGGGTACCTTGAGAAGGGCCTCTTCAAAATGAATATACTAACTGTAAAACGCAAAATTAAGCGCAATATTAATGAAAGTAACATTAATTACTTGCTTGAGTGTTCTAATTTATGGCATGGTAGATTAGGACATGTAAATCAAAATACGCTTCGGTTAGATTTACTCCCTGCAATGGAATTTGATTCACAACGATGTGAGATCTGTGTAGAGGCAAAATTGGCCAAAGAACAATTCCATTCAGTGGAAAGAAATACTACACCTCGAGAACTTATCCATACAGATGTATGTAACTTGAAGTTTGTGCAAACTAGAGGTGGTAAGAATTACTTTATAACGTTCATTGATGATTGCACCAGATACTGTTATGTATATCTTTTGAAGAGCAAAGATGAAGCCATAGAGGCCTTCATGAACTATAAGAATGAGGTTGAGAATTAACTTGGCAAAAGAATCAAGATGATTCGAAGTGATAGAGGTGGAGAATATGTTGCCCCGTTTGAAGAATTTTGCTCTCAAAATGGCACCATTCATCAAACAACTGCTCCATACTCACCTCAATCAAATGACGTTGCTGAACGCAAGAACAGAACTCTGAAAGAGATGATGAATGCCATGTTGATTAGTTCGGGCTTACCCCAGAACATGTGGGGGGAAGCCGTACTCTCTGCTAACCACATTCTTAACAAGTTACCACACAAGAAGAGGGAAAAAACTTCATACGAGCTGTGGAAAGGAAGAAAACCTTCTTACCACTACCTCAAAGTGTGGGGGTGCCTAGCTAAGGTTGAAATACCTAAGCCAAAACAAGTGAGAATAGGACCCAAAACAATTGATTGAGTCTTCATTGGATATGTGCATAATAGTAGTGCATATCGATTCTTGGTGCACAAGTCAGATGTTCCGGAGATGAGCGTGGGAATGACTATAGAGTCAAGAAACGATGTGTTCTTCGAGAACATATTCCCTAAGAAAGAAAGGGAGGAAGTAAGTTCGCAAAAGAGAACTTACAAAACTGCAAACGGTTCACCTGAAGACCACGAAGAGTCTAAGGTTGATAAGGAACCAAGACGCAACAAAAGGGCATTGTCCAGTCCAGATGCTCCACTATGGAAAGAGGCTATAAACAGTGAAATTGAGTCCATCATGCATAACCACACTTGGGAGTTGGTTGATCTTCCACCAGGTTGTAAACCCTTAGGATGAAAACGAGTCCTTAAAAGAAAATATAAGGCTGATGGATCAATTGACAAGTATAAGGCTCGTTTAGTAGCAAAGGGGTTCAAACAAAAGGAGGGATACGATTTCTTCGATACGTATTCTCCAGTTACAAGAATTACATCCATCAGAGTACTCATTGCTATTGCAGCCTATCATAACCTTGAGATACATCAAATGGATGTAAAGACAGCCTTCCTAAATGGGGAGTTGGACGATGAGATATACATGGAACAACCTGAAGGGTTTGTTGTGCCTGGACAAGAGAAGAATGTGTGTAACCTTGTTAAGTCCTTGTACGGACTCAAACAAGCACCTCTCCAGTGGCATGAGAAATTTGATACAGTAATGTTATCAAATGGTTTCAAAACCAATGAGTGTGACAAATGTGTTTACATTAAGAGCACACCAAATGATTATGTGATAGTGTGTCTATACATAGATGACATGCTTAGTATGGGAAGTAATCATGAGATAATCGTGAATACTAAGAACATGTTGAAGAAGAACTTTGACATGAAAGACTTGGGTCTCGCAGACGTCATTCTAGGGATGAAGATCTCTAGAACCGCGGATGGAATTATCTTAACACAATCTCATTATGTTGAGAGTGTACTTAAGAAATTTGACGTCTTTGACTATCCCCCGGCTAATACTCCTGTGGATGTAAGTCAGCACTTAGCCAAAAATAAGGGAGACCCTATGGATCAACTGAAGTATGCGAGGATTATCGGAAGTCTGATGTACTTAACAAATTGTATAAGACCAGATATAGCATACTCAGTAAGTAAACTTAGTAGGTTCACGAGCAACCCCAATAAGATTCACTGGACGGCTCTGATAAGATTACTTAGGTATTTAAAGCATACTCTAAGTTATGGAATCTTCTATTCGAAATATCCAGCAGTGTTGGAAGGATACACTGATGCAAACTGGATATCTAATTCTAAAGACTCCAAGTCCACTAGTGGATACGTATTCACTTTAGGTGGAGGAGCAATGTCGTGGAAATCCTCTAAGCAAACTTGTATTGCTCGTTCCACAATGGAATCAGAGTTCATAGCTTTGGACAAAGCTGGTGAGGAAGCAGAGTGGCTTCGATATTTCTTAGAGGATATTCCTTGTTGGACTAAACCTGTGCCTCCCGTGATGATACATTGTGATAGCATGTCGGCTATTAGAAGGGCACAGAGTCACATGTACAACGGTAAGTCTCGACACATACGTAGGAGACACAATACCGTTAGACATTTGATTTCAAGTGGAGTAATCTCCATCGACCATGTGAAGTCGAAAGAAAATATTGCGGATCCGATGACAAAAGGCATAAACAGAGATCAAATGTGTAGTGCGGTAAGGGGAATGGGACTAAAACCCACACATTAAAGGGTGTTCATAGCGGTAACTCAACCATGACGACTGGAGGATCCCAAGAACTTGGTTCAATGAGACAACTAAGTTATGAAGCACTCATGTACGCACTTAAAAGTTATTTTCAGCCCATTCTCGAATCCGTTTAAGTGCAGCACTGCACCTTTAGTTGCCTTAAGGTACTTAAATCCTACTGACGTGTGATAAGGTTAAGCTTTCCAGTTTTTAATGGTTCCTATATCCCAAATTGGGTGGAGTATTCTTGATAGAAGATCACCTATATACGCATTGAAGTGGGGCCGCTTCTGATTGGAAAAAAAATTCAGTAAATGCTTATGAAGCCAAGATACGGTCCAGTGCCGAAATGGACAACAACGTGAGAACCAAAGGGTATCAGAATCGTTGTTGTGTAAATGTCATTGTCTTGGTTTACACAAAAAGCCGACAAGTTCAAGACATCATGTTCACTGAGTGGCGAGTAAATCCGATGGCATATTACTAGGGAAGGTTCAAAGCCAGTCGCTACCTATCCCGACGCAGTACCGGTTCGTCGGAACTTTCTTAAGTGGTCACATGCATTAATATCATTCATGTGGGGGATTGTTGGAAATTGGTTTTGAAATTTGGGTAATTGACCCAAGTTTGACCAACTTTAATTTGGTGTTCCAATTATGGAAAATGGAAATAAGTTGCAAATTCATAATCTAAGTTCGGAGTAGATGAATTTGGTGTATTAATTTGCTCAAAACCAATTTCGGGTGAATGAGGTATTAATACACAAAGTTGGGAATTTATCATGGAAAATTCCTAAAATTGAAGAGGAAAAAAAGGGGAAGAAGGAAAAAGAGTTCCTTGTCCCACATTGGAAAATTGGAAGAAATGAATCTTCCATATAAGTAGACTTATGTCATAGAAAGATAATCTTGACTAAGTTTTTTAAGTGGTGTCCAAAAGACTTGGACTCACACCCGCACGGGCTCGGGCATGCGCACGTCGCACTTAGTCGCATTGGGCGCTTTAGAGGTGCACTTTTCACTTCGCACGTACGCGAGCATACAGGGTCAGGCCGTGCACGCGGGTTAGCGCCAGAATGGCCGCCCGACCCATACAGATGCATCCATTGGGTTCAAAATTCAAATCCTAGATCCAAGGGCCTAGATTGAAGGCCCAAAAGGTTGCACCCCTTCATGGAAAAGACACAACACCTCTTCAATTAGTATAAATATACCCCCCAGAATGCATTTCACTCACTCCAACATCAAATCAGCCTTCT
Source organism: Ballota nigra (assembly GCA_947034835.1). Classification (NCBI taxonomy): domain Eukaryota; kingdom Viridiplantae; phylum Streptophyta; class Magnoliopsida; order Lamiales; family Lamiaceae; genus Ballota; species Ballota nigra. The sequence goes on along the minus strand of OX344723.1, from coordinate 114,014,916 downwards.
AGCCTTCAAAACACACCCAAAGTATCCTAGCATTCTAAGATTGCATTATAGTCAAGTCGAAAGTTCCGGATACCTATTTGCGATTCGCCGATAACTTCCAACTTGTAGTGCAGCAGTTGAAAGTTCAAAGTCGTTGTATCTTGGGGACGGTTGCCAACGATCCATATTGCACCTGAGTATGGGGCAATAACGTCTTACGGAGAGCGAGTCCAACTCGTGCCTAGACTTACTGTTTAAGTCCGTGTCTGCATTTCCTTCATCTTCCTATACACACACCTCACATTTTCTAACAGTATGGGATGCGTACTTAGAGGTAAGCTTCTTAAGCATCATATTACAATAAATATTATAGAATAATTTTATTTTGAGAATATAGTGAATTAATTAAAAAAAACTTTATTTATGCCAGGCTTACTCAAAAGACGCGAAATTGCGGTATGGGGAATGTCTTGATTATGAGGACTTGGAAATTGTTGTAGGAAATGGTGTTGCTGTAGGAAAAAACTAAATTGGGTTGGGTAGTGCTACTGATGCAAGGTCATTAGGAGATGATGAAAAATAGAGATGTACGCATAGAAGATTTGAGTTATAATGCTGAAAATGAGATGTTTGTAGGACTATCTCAAAATGATTCACCATTTGGTTCCACACCACCTTCAGGGTACCTTGAAGTGTCCGAGGTCTCCACTTAAAGAAGAAGTCAACCCAAAAGAAGTAGAGCTCAGTATAAAGCAAATTCTAGTTCTACTGAAAATATCCCCAAGAATGGTCTCATGGAAGATATTAAAAAACTAACAAGCACTTTTGAAGGAGTTATATATAATACTAGAGAAAAGAGAAAAAGAAAGAGCTTATACAATGCTATCAAAGAGATCCCAAATTTGGATGAAAATATTCGTCTCAAGGCATTTGACTTGCTT